>OZ007594.1:76392048-77776423 GCA_963931845.1 Maratus michaelseni
ATAATAATGGTAGTAAAAATACTAATAATATGTCAGGTAACAGCCTCTAATTATAGCTAGTAACACTATGTTTACCACAATATTGTATTAATACACGTCACATAAAGCATAATATACATACTGACACATGTACAAAAAACATACATATTCTATCAAGAGTTATTAGAAAAATGTGGCACTGTCCGTCTTGCAAAGTTCCAGTCTTCTTCCAGCACAAGAGGAGCGATTTCTAGTATTATTTCGTTATTTATGCCCAAACACAAAAAGAATATAAAGTCAGAAAATTTACTAACAAAGCTAAGAAAAAATTTCAAATATGTTTATCTGTTTTTATTACTTGATATTTAATTGTACATATAGGTTGTTAAATGATTAATGGATGCTGAAAATGTTTTTTTTTTATTAATAATAAATTTAATTTGTTATTATGAACTGAAAAACATTTTAATAAAAATTTAAATTTTAACTTTGCAGAATTCATGATTAAAAATTGCTGAAAACAGAAAAATAGGTTTGAAATCCTATTTAGTCTTCTTAATAAAAATTTTTGATTTCCTTTTTTTCCCCCTATATTATATAAATGTGCAAGTCTGTCTATGCAACATTTTCCAAACAAAAAACATTAATGTCCTGAAAAAAAAAAAAAAAAAATTTGGATGTTCATTTTAAAAGTAAGAATAATCGGCAGATCCAGAGAAATAATATTCGTCTTATAAACTGTGCAATTAAATAAAGTGAAAATGACTATATAGAAATAGTGGTACAAAACAATAACAACCATATGTCCATACTGTATACAAATAGTGGTACAAAACAATAACAACCATATGTCCATATAAGTGAGAGATCACTGTGTATGTCTTTTTTCGCTTTTGTTTTACAGCATTCGAAATTACATGGCAGGCCACTAAAATACCCTTGGTCAGTGTGCCAACTGTGGCCCGCAGGCCTTGGGTTAAAGACTCCTAATTTAGAACATACTTACACCCCATAAAACATTTTATTTGCTATACTTATACTTATTTAGCTTGAATTGATTTTAAATGGAATTTTAAAATGAAAACGAATTCCAAACTCTTTTAGGCTAATATTTATGGAATCCCCTTTCAATGATTCAAGTCATTTCACATTCTTGATATAACAGCAATGTTTTTTCTTGTTTTTTTTTTTTTTTTTTTTTTTTTTTTTCATTTTGAAAAATTTATTTAGAAGGAGAGTTCCAAAAATTATGCAAATAAAAAATATAGATATTTACCTTTAAATTTGTTTGTAGCTTTTCCATTTCTGATTTAGATTATCCTTGAAACAAGGTCTTTTTTCTTAAGTATTATATATACAAGCTGTATGAAATTTTAAACCTATATATTTTCCTTTGCTAGCTTGGTGTTGATAATGAGGAAATGGAATTACAAGAGGAAACAGCCAACGATGCTACTAAAGAAGCTCTGAAAATGAAAGCAATAGCTGAAAACTCTACTGAACTAGTAAATCCTGCTAGACTTGCCATAGAAAATAACCTTAAATTGCCTTTGTAAGTAAATAATCTTCAGCTATTTATATAATCTTCTATACAAGAATTTTTTTATTTTGACAACCACAATCTTATTTTCATTGTAAATAATAATAGCAAACTTTTTATTATTTTTCTCTTAGTAGTAGCATATTATTTGAAGGAATAGCTATCACATTCTTACCAATACCAATATTCACTTAACTGTGTAAACATTTTTCTGAGGAGTTGAAAGAAAGGTTGATCTGAAAGAACGATTGTGACATATAAAACTATCCATGTTAATTTTTAACTTAGCTGTACAGCATAAAAACTATCCATGCTAACTACTATGTCAGATAGATGACTTATCATATTTCATAACATATAAGTTTTATGAATATTATATAAGTTTTATGAATTCAACGTAAAACTATTGTCCTTTTATCTATCTATAAAATAATCTTTTAATTTTCTTTCACTCATAAAATTAATATACAGAAATATCAACTGGTTATGAAGTGTTTTTATACAAGATTCATTCTATAAAAATGGTATAAAAAATTAATAACTATAGGTCCAAAAAAAAAAAGTATTGTTAAAATATATTTTTTCAGATCATGTTTAATGATCCCTCATTCAGTTCACTTTTCCAAATTAAGGATGAAAGCAGTTGTAGAATCTACTTCAATGAAAACTGTAGAGTTGAAAAAACACCAGCATCTCCATTGAATTTTCTAAAAAATTTCATTTAAAATTTTCTAAAATGTTCTATAAATTGAGTTAAAATGCATGTGAATGTTGTTTGATATTTTGTGTAGTTTCATGTAAAATTAGTTTTTTTTTTTCATTTAGGAAAGATAAATATAACGTAACAGAGAAGCAACTCAGGTTTGGAGATAAAGGTTATTTTCCCTTTTTTTATTATATATTGTTGTTTATAAAATTATTTCCCCTTTTTTATTATATATTGTTGTTTATAAAATTATTTACTTTTTTAAATTTTAATTTTCTGTTTAGAATTGCAACTTACAGATTTTCAGTATATGATCTTTTATTCCTATCAGTTTTTCCAGTCAGTTTGATGCCTCTGTTTAAATCCTTAGGTTGTTTTCCTGTTAAACTCCTTTTCTTTTCAGATTGGTTTGAGTGAAATAGAAAATGAATGCAATTTTTTTAATACTGAATTTATTAATATTTTATATTTGGTTGCTGTTTTTTTTTTTTTTTTTTTTTTTCCATGTATGAAGTTGTAGAACACAACAATCTCAAATAGTCAACTTTAATAATCAACAAATAGTAAAATTTAAAGTAGCTTTATGAAATTTGATTTTCTGACTGTTTTTGTTTAGGTCATGTTTATCAGATTAGAACAGGAAAATGTATTAAGCTAAAAAGTGAGAACATTTTTCTGCTGGCAACTACATCAAAATAAATTAACAGGCTATTATATTGAAAAAGAAAACTGTTTATGTGAATTTATTTTTCAGTATAATATTTTTTTTAATTATGCAAATTGTTATTTTTTTTTAAACCCTGACAGAAAAGTTTTTCTTACAATGGTAACAATTAGTTGAAGTTGATATTTTTTTAAAAAGAGATAATTGTTAACATCTTATAATCATTTAAGTTAAATTTGATTTTGAACTACTAGTACTATGTAACACAAGCAAGCAAATTTCAACATTTATAGTTTGTGTTATTGATTTTCAACTATGCTTCTTGGTGATGTTGTCAGGTCTACTGTTACAAAAAGTGGGACAAAAAAAGCAGCAGAAAAGGGGTTTCTAAATTGGGACATAGAAATGAAATACAGTAAATCATATGAAAACAAAACCTGTTTATAACGAAATCTTGTTCTAAACATAATAAATTCATGGTCCCTAAGAAAGGAATACCATACGGTTATACCTGCTAAGACAAAAACCTGTCTAAAACTGAATCTTTCTCCAGTAACTTAAAATCCTGTCTTAGTAGGTTTTAATTGTACTAAATAAACACAATAATTAATATTATGCAGTAAAATATGTGAAAGCAGAATTGCTAAGAACTGAAATAAATTCCATTTTGGAGAGGGTTTCTGATTGAGCAGTTATAATTGTATGGTAATCCTTCTGTAGGGACTATGGAATTTTTATGTGTGAGACAGGATTCTGTTATACTAATTACTATTCTAACCAACACTAAGCTTTCTTCTGTTGCATACATTTCTTAATCCTTATTATTAATTTTATGCAAATGTTAATATGGCAATGCATTGTAGTAAGGAATAGTTTTTGCAGTCACCTAAAATTCCCCATAACTAATTTTGACTGTATGTTGCATCTTGTTGGCTAAGATTTTATGAAAATTCCCCACCCTTGTAGCAGATAGATGTGTACAGAAGAAGAAAATTTTGTTTTAGTAGGTTTTACTAAATAAACACAATAATTAATTTTATACAGTAAAATCTGTGAAAGCAGAATCACTAAGAGATGAAACAAATTCCATTTTGGAGAGGTTTCTGATTGAGCAGTTATAATTGTATGGTAATCCTTCTGTAGGGACTATGGAATTTTTTTGTATAAGATAGAATTCTGTTATAAACAAGTTTGGTTTTTACAAGTTTTACTGAACAAAGTACTATAAAACCTGTAAAAACAAAATCAATAGGGGGCAGTCTTAGGCAGGTTTTCGTTTTAGCAGGTCAAGGATGAGGAATTACATAAATCTACTCGTCACAGGCAAGTAAATTTTTACGCAGTCATTTAAACACTTTATTAAAGGTGTACCAAAACTTTCTTATATTGTCATTCATCGACCATATTTCGTGTTTTTCCCAATTTCTGTAATGTTAACACGGCACTAAGTTCTAACCAACACTTAAGTTTTTCTCTGCTGTATACATTTCTTAATTTTATACAAATGTTAATATTGCAATGCATTGTAGTAATGTAGCATTATAGTTTTTGCAGTCACGTAAATTTTGCCATAACTAATTTTGACTGTATATTGCATCTTGTTGACAGGTAAGATTTTATGAAAGCTCCCCACTTTTGTAGCAGATAGATGTGTATGGTATTCCTTTCGGTGAAATCATAAAAAAAAATACCATTATAGAACAGGTTCTGTTTTCACAGATTTTACTGTATTTGTATTAAGTTCCACTTGATGCAGACTAATGTATAGCATGGTATAAAAAGAAATTTAAAAGAATTTGTGGATTCTGATAAATCTGGACTTTTGGCATCCTGTGCAGGAATACGCAGGGACAAGTCTTCGAACTCCTGAAAATCAGGACACTACTTCTTGGATATTTTCAACACTACTTCATAGATATATTTTAAAAGAAATTAAACCTCATGTAAAACACTATTAAGTATTTTATTTCCCTCTTCCCAAAGTCATATTTAAAATCTGCCCAAAATAGTCTTGTAAAATTGATTTTTTTTTTCTTTCTTTAAGATACATTTGACGTTATTATGAATTTGGAAAAAATATTTTTCTGTTGTTTTTTAATTATTTTATTTTATGTTGCTTTATTCTTTGTAGATTCAGAATTTAGAAATGGAAGTCCTGTTTGTAGCACTCCATCATCACCAGCTGAGTTAGAATGGGAAAATGAAGATGGTATTTGTTGAATCTTTAAAGTTATATTTTACAGTTTTTGTGTTTTGTCTTTTTTTTTTTTTTTTTTTTTTTTTAATGCATTTATAAAGAATTATCCATTAAAATCTCAATAGTATTCTTAATTTAGATTTGATGAAGCATAACAATAAACGTACTGTGGCAGAATGACACACATGTTGTCTATCTGTCTTAGAAATCTGCACAGATTAAAATGTTCAAATAGGAAAATACACAATTGTTTTATTACCCAGAAATTACAGAGATTTATGATGTTAATTTGGAAGACTTTGTTAGAAAACAGCCCAACTCAGGAATGGTTGGTGGAACTCCAAAAGTACCATATTATCACAAGTTTGAGTTTGGATTTAAAAACTATATTGTAAAACAACTGAGTCCAAATGCAAAGTAAGCATAAATAAATTTCAATCAAAATTAACCATATGCAAGGATGTTAAAATTTTAAATCTCATGTAAATCTGAAAATTATTAAATACATGCATATTATTCTGTAGTTCTATTTAGTATTAATTGGCAATTTATTAAAGTATTTAAATCTTGATTTTTTTTATATATAAACATGATCGAAAATGCAGTTGTTTATACTGTCAGTCCCATTCATCCCCAGATCAGGGTTGGATAGAATGTGTTTAAAGGTTTAGAAAAATGTTTATATTTTCTAAATTATTAAAGTTGAAGAAATGACATTACCTTTATTGTTTTGGTAAATGAGTCTCTATCATAGTAGCTAAAGTTAGTATTTTTAGGTATAACACTTTTTGAATAAGCCGATAAAAATGAAAAATGTCCCATACATCTCCACTTTTCCCTATAATAATGTTAAGATACTTCTTTAATGATCTGATTTTCAACTATCTTTCTTTTATATATCACTGTGAAAACTCCTACAATGTCCCAGAAAAATTATTACTAATTTCATTACCAAAACCTGGAATACTTTCTTGTTCTAAGAAACACCAATGCAGTGAAACCATAAATAACCTTACATTTTGCGTGTGCTGAATCTAACTTCAACTTCATGATATAGTAACAAGCAGAAAACAGTATAGCACAATTTATCTAAAGTTGAAATTTTGTAAGTTATGTGCAATTTTGCTTATGAAGGTGAGAAATGTGTGCATTTTGATACAAATTTAATCCATATGCCAAATTTTCTCTATAAGAATTGATTATACAGTAGACTCCCTTAAATCCACATATCTTAAAACCGGAGGTTATGCAGAATTTAGAATTTTGTGGATTTTTGGTCACTGTTTTGTTTACATTTTTTAAACAATAATTTGAATTTAATAATGTACTCATAGTTATGATGAATGCTTGCAATAAAGTAAAATAGTTAAGTAAAATAAAAAAAAATTACCGTATTTTCGGGAGTAACACATACGTGTTTAAAAGTTCAAAATATCGGCGATGCGGCGCATACGCAAGGGCGGCGGGTACAATGATTTTTTTTTTCTCAACATAGCAGTATCTGGATATTGTGAAAAACAAGCCTTCATTTCATGTTTTTTTTTAGTCTTACTGCCTCAAATACACTTTTAAACACATGGATTCATTAACATTCATTCATATTTCACCTTTATTTACATTCATTTAATCTCAGTATAAAGTTCATAAACAGTACATATCACAATATATCTTTATTATAAAAACGTAATTACTGTAGTCAAAATATATTTAACTTACCCATATTTCTCTATTTTCTGTTCTATATTAATAGCCCACAATTTAAAAGTACTTATTGTATTTTTTACAATAGTTGATAAATTATATTTATTTCATAAGCACACTGCATACGGCGATGTTCAATTAAAACGATAATCGAATAATCGATTGGCATAGTACGTATTATTTTTCCTATTGTATTTTAAGATAACCTGTGTTTTATTGTTAATTCATATATCTTGTAAGATTTTATCGCTATTCTTGTTACTTTTAATCCAATTTCGGCGATCGTTTTTATCGTGACTATTTCATTTTTATCGATTTTTCAATGATGCGCCGCTTCTAATGGGTGCGGCGCTTACGTGTATATTTGTTTTATTTTACCGATTTTTCAATGATGCAGCGCTTACGATGGGTGCGGCACATATTTCCGAAAATACGGTAAGAA
Organism: Maratus michaelseni; assembly: GCA_963931845.1. Classification (NCBI taxonomy): domain Eukaryota; kingdom Metazoa; phylum Arthropoda; class Arachnida; order Araneae; family Salticidae; genus Maratus; species Maratus michaelseni. The sequence goes on from OZ007594.1 coordinate 76,399,278, forward strand.
AATTTTAAAAACATTTAAAATATTAAAGGTAAAAGTCAAGTACGATTAATAATGCATAACTAAGTATGTGTAATGATGATATATATTTTTTTAATTATTCAGTGAAACTTGCCTTATAAATGTACACTAATAATTCATATAAAAATCTTAAAATAACAAAGTTTTCTTTCATGTTTAGCCATGCTTAATAAACCAAAAAAAATCTTGATTAATACATAAATTATTTGGTAAAAATATTGTGATCGCCACTGATATGCCACAGCACTATCTAGAATTTTTTCAGAAATAAATTTATCCTTCCTTCATAAGAAAACATGAATTGAATCCTATCAAACAGAATTACATATTAAAATGTGTACAGAATGATATAAAAATTAAAAAAAAAAAAAAAAAAAACTTAAATTTTACACCTACATCTTAACTGTAAGTTTCATTGTTTACATCAGAAATGATGTGCGGATTTTAAGAATTTGCGAAATTTAGGGTGGCAAATTTGAGGGAGTCTACTGTATTAAAAAAATTAGATGATGAAAGCTGTAATGAGGACAGCGCTTAAGAATCCATATACTTAAAGCTAACCTGCTTTTTAGTTTTTCGTGCAAAAATGCTATTTATACGCATGCGCGAGCATTCAGCTAATCAGCTAGAGGCTTTTACTATCTTCAAACGCGATGTTCCAGCCAATGAGGTGAAGGCTTTTTCCTCTCTCTAGAAGCGTATGTGTTCCATTTGGTTGTTCGGTTGTTGAAACTTTATAAATTTCTTTTAATAAGGTATTTTTTCATTTTACCGTATTTATTTTCTTTTTAAGTCGTATGTATTTTACTACTTTGAATTTTTTATAACTAACCCTTTTTTTGAGAGAGAGAGAGATTTCGTGGCACGAAATTCCGCGAATCGTTTCCGATGTAAACAAACTAATTTTAAACTTTTAATATGTAATTCTGTGTGATATGATTAAATTCAGGTTTTCTCAGCGACGATCACAGTATTTTTACCAAATAATTTTTGTATTAATCAAGCTTTTTTGGTTATTAAGCATAGCTAAACACGAAAGAAAACTTTGTTATTTTAAGATTTTGATGTGAATTATTTGCGTACATTTATAAGACGAGTTTCACTGGATAATTCAAGAAAAAAAAAATCTCATCATTATACATATTTAGTTATGCATTATTAATTATTTACTTGGCCTTTACTTTTAATATTTCAAACTTACAGCTGAATGTAACTATTAAAACATTTGAAATACTGTATTCGTAAAATGAAATTTCAGCTTAAACACTCGACAATTACTTTTAGTTATGCATTATTAATTATTTACTTGGCCTTTACTTTTAATATTTCAAACTTACAGTTGAATGTAACTATTAAAACATTTGAAATACTGTATTCGTAAAATGAAATTTCAGCTTAAACACTCGACAATTACTTTTACTTATGCATTATTAATTATTTACTTGGCCTTTACTCTTAATATTTCAAACTTACAGCTGAATGTAACTATTAAAACATTTGAAATACTGTATTCGTAAAATGAAATTAGTTTAAACACTCGACAATTACTTTTAGTTATGCATTATTAATTATTTACTTGGCCTTTACTTTTAATATTTCAAACTTACAGTTGAATGTAACTATTAAAACATTTGAAATACTGTATTCGTAAAATGAAATTTCAGCTTAAACACTCGACAATTACTTTTAGTTATGCATTATTAATTATTTACTTGGCCTTTACTTTTAATATTTCAAACTTACAGCTAAATGTAATTATTAAAACATTTGAAATACTGTATTCGTAAAATGAAATTTCAGCTTAAACACTCGACAATTACTTTTAGGTTAAATTCAGGTTTTCTCAGTGACGATCACAGTATTTTTACCAAATAATTAAAAGTACTACATGCATGCATCTATCTATCTATATTAGAAATTGTGCAGGTTTCTGGTCACTGTTTTGTTTACATATTTTAAACAAAAATTTCAATTTAATAATGCACTGAAAATTATAATGAATGCTTACAATTAAACACAACAACACAAAACAAAAAATTTCACAAAAACACATTATTTCCCCGATATTTTCCCACAACTAATCAATAAATTTCATGATATTTTATTGCGATTTTAAACCATGAACTTTAGTACTTTTCTGTTATACGGACACTATGCCAAAATGTATGTATGTATGTAAATGTACGTATGTATGTTTGGTGACAATGGTGTACGTATAACGGAAAAGTGCCTGAATTATTATTTATATATATATATATATAAAATATAAACATAATTGGCGACACAGCAAGTTTTCTGGATTTCTCCCTGTCTCTCTAACCACATTGTTAACAAAACAAAAAATTCACGAAAAACACATTATTTCCCCGATATTTTCCCACAACTAATCAATAAATTTCATGATATTTTATTGTGATTTTAAACCATGAACTTTAGTACTTTTCTGTTATACGGATACTATGCCAAAATGTAATGTATGTATGTTTGGTGACAATGGTGTCCGTATAACGGAAAAGTGCCTGAATTATTATTATTTTATATATATATAAAATATAAACATAATTGGCGACACAGCAAGTTTTCTGGATGTGAAAGGCGGAGATGAATTTCATTCATTCAATGACCGTTTTAAAAGTTTCAAGTTTGGATTGAGTGCACCTGAACATGAAAACCGATACCTATTTCTATGTTCATGATTGAGTTATTTGGATATCTTTTCGTATAGCACAGAAAATCATTTCTCCCGCTTTCGTAATACAGATAAATTCTGGTCTATTTTTTTTCTTCTTTTTATATCATAAGTACTTTTCTACTTTAAATTTTTTAATTGTCGAGTTTCTAAGCTGAAATTTCATTTTTCGAATGCAGTATTTCAAATGTTTTAATAATTACATTCAGCTGTAAGTTTGAAATATTTAAAATATTAAAAGTAAAGGTCAAGTAAATAATTAATAATGCATAACTAAAACTAAATATGTATAATGATCAGAATGACATATTAAAATGTGTACAGAATGACATGAAAATTTTAAAAAACTGAAATTTTGCACTTGCAACTTAATTGTAAATTTCATTGTTTACATTGGAAACGATTTGTGGATTTTAAGAATTTGCTGAACTTCGTGTCACCAAATTACTAAATCTCTCTCTCTCACTCTCCAAAAAAAAAAAAGGGTTAGTTTAAAAAAATTCAAAGTAGCAAAATACATACAACACAAAAAGAAAATAAATACGGTAAAATGAAAAAATTACTTTAATAATAGAAATCCATAAATTTTCAACAACGACATCAAACGAACGTATCTCATCTTTCGTTTGTGATAAGAAACGCTCCTTTGGCCCCCTCCACTCATTGGCTGAATTGTAAAGGGCAAAATTGGGGGACAAAATGACTACAGCATTTCTGAGAAAAGAAAAAATCAGAAAATTCACAGAAAATAATTATTTTTGTTGCAATTTGGGTTAACTGTCTTTATGGTTCGAGTCGATTTCAGACTGAGTGTAGATTTCTGCAAGTTGGATTTGGGTTAACCCGATTTTTCAAAAGTTAGTTCAAGTTCAGTATATTATTTCAGATTAAAACTATACCTATCAGGGCTTGAATTTCAGGGCGGGATTCGCGCGGAAAATTTTGAAATCCCGCCCAAAAAAGATCATGAGCGGGAGCCTCCCGCCCAAAAAATTTCAGCATTTTTGGAGAAATTTGCATTATTTAATTTACCTGCAACCGAACGATAAATTTCGTGATTTTTTTTTTCCCCGCAACCGATTGACGGACTTTGTGTTTTTTCCGCGACTGGTCGACGAACTTTGTGTTTTTTCTGTGACAGATCAACGAACTTTGAGTTTTTTCTGCGACAGATGGACGAACATTGCGTTTTTTAAGCGACTGATCGACGAACCTTGCGTTTTTTGGGGACATATCGACGAACTTTGCGTTTATTCCGCAAGCAATCGACGAAATTTTTCTTTCTTCCCTGACTGATCGACGAACTTTGCATTTATTCCGCAATCGATCGACGAAATTTGCTTTTTTCCGCAACTGATCGACGAACTTTGCGTTTTTTCCGCGACAGATCAACGAACGTTGCATTTTTTTCTGCGACTGATCAACGAACTTTGAGTTTTTTCTGCGATAGGCGAACATTGCGTTTTTTAAGCGACTGATCGACGAACCTTGCGTTTTTTGGGGACAGATCGACGAACTTTGTGTTTATTCTGCAATCGATCGACGAAATTTGCTTTTTTCCCACGACTGATCAACGAACTTTGCGTTTTTTGGTGACAGATCGACGAACTTAGCGTTTTTTCAGCGACAGATTGATGAACTTTGCGTCTTTTCCACGATCGATCGGTGAATCTCAATCAAGTAAAATCTAAAGTCAGAAATTTATTTAACAACCTGTTAAGGGTCCCTAACACATTTAATGGAACTTGAAAAATACACTGCATATATAAAACTTAACTTTCTTCCCTTTTTTATAATAAAAATAAACATTTTACATAATCATTCTCAGTTGACTTAATTTTTTCAATGGTATTTTGTCATGTCTGCATTAATGTAATTCTTTAAATAGCACGTAAGAGAATAGTGGGGTTTAAAGATTTTTTTTCTCCCTCCCAAACATTACAACTCCCCTCCATTTAAAAATGTTGGTAGGGAGACTCCCGTCTTTGGAAAAATTGAATTTCAAGCCCTGCCTATAATATGTTTGTGTTTATTGAGGTTTGTATAGATGTTTGTGTGTGTGCTGTTTTTAATACAGACAGTTTCATTTTTCACACGAACCTTTCAAAAAATTCGCATTCTTTGCGCAATCCTTTAACAAAATTCACATTTTTTTTCGTGATTCTTTAATGAAATTCGCATTTTTTTCTGTATCTTTTTTTTGTCGAGATTCATAATTTTTTCAGCTGTCCTATGACGTAATTCGTGTTTTTTTTTCAGCGATAATTTGACGAAATTTGTGTTTTTTCTGCGATTCTTTTTTTCACGAAATTTGCGTTATTTTCCACGATTCTTTTATGAAATTTGCGTTTTTCTGTGATCCTTAGACGAAATTTTCTTTTTTCGCAATGCTTTGATAATAATCACATTTTCTCTGCTGCCTTTTGATAAGATTCATGAATTTTCAGCAATCCTTCGATGAAATTCGCGTTTTTTCAGCAATCTTTGAAGAAATTCGCATTTTTCTCGCGATACTTTAACGAAATGTGCGTTTTCCAGCGATTTTTTGATAAAATACATTTTATTCTGCAATTTTTAGACGAAGTTTGGCAAGAAAGCGCTATCTTTGGGTGAAATTTCCTGTTTTGCGATTCTTTGACAAAATTTGCTCATCTTTTGTGTAAATCGCGTTTTTCTGTGGCCTTTTAACAAAATTCACGTTTTACATGATCCTTTGATGAAATTAGTGTTTTTCCCGTGATCATTTGACGAAATCTAGGATTTTTTTCCCGCGAAGATTGATTATATGTTTTTAGTCTGCAGGTGCCCTAAAAAGTTTGTGACGCCTGTCACTGCATTGCATGCATTCTGCCACGGTGTATCAAACAAACAAAATTCATCCTAAAGAATTATTGTTTCGTTTCTGGAAATGAACAACCGTCAACTCATTGGCTGAATTATAAAGGGTGAAATGTGTAGGCACTGAGTATCATCTATACTATTAATGTCGGTAAACGTCTGTCTGTGTGTGTGTTGTTGTGTCTGGCATCTGTAAGCACAAAACTCTGCATGCAGACGACGGACATAAGTGCTTTTGGTATAAAAAAATTCGTAAGTGGAGTTTTTAAAATTCACAACATTTTGCAGGAGAAGAGGGGTGCGAACGAATTTAAAAAATGAGTCCGCATCAATAATTATGGCGGCGGGGGGGAGTATGTTTTGTCTAGACGGGGCGGAGACTTTTCTTTGTTGACACCACTCATATGATATATCGTTCGAAAGGCCTGTGACTGCATTTTCATGTTATGCATCTGTGTGGTCCATCCCCCCCCCCCCCCGCCAATTGGGGCACTTTTCTAAATTTTGCACATACCACTCATGTTATATATCGTTAAAAAGGTCTGTGACCGCTTAATCATATTATGCATCTCCGGTGTCCATCCCCCCACTTTGCCCCCCCCCCCAAGGGGGTACTTTTGTAAATTTTGCACAATCCCTTCATGTTACGTATTGTTGGAAAGGTCTTTGACTGCTTATTCATGTTATGCATCTCCGGGGTCCATCCCGTCACTTCCCCCCCCCCCCTTAAGGGGGGGCAATTTTCTAAATTTTGTTGACACCCCTCATGTCATATATTGTTGGAAAGGTCTGTGACCGCTTAATGATATTATGCATCTCCAATGTCCATCTCCCCATTTTGCCCCCCCCCCCCCCCCCCGCCTCCCCCAAGGGGGTACTTTTCTAAATTTTGCAGACAACCCTCATGTCATATATCGTTGGAAAGGTCTGTGACTGCTTAATCATATGCATATCTCCAATGTCCATTTCCCCCACTTTGCCCCCCCCTCCCCCAAGGGGGTACTTTTCTAAATTTTGCAGACAACCCTCATGTCATATATCGTTGGAAAGGTCTGTGACTGCTTAATCATATGCACATCTCTGATGTCCATCTCCCCGCTTTGCCCCCCCCCCCCCTTCCCCAAAGAGGTACTTTTCTAAATTTTGCACACAACCCTCATGTTATATATCGTTGGAAAGGTCTGTGACCACTTAATCATATTATGCATGTTCCGTGTCCATCCCCTACTTTACCCCCCCCCCCCCCAAGGCGGTACTTTTTAAAATTTTGCACACACCCCTCATGTTACATATCGTTTGAAAGGTCTTTGACTGCTTATTCATGTTATGCATCTCCTTGGTCCATCCCGCCATTTCCCCCTCCCCAAGGGGGCACTTACCATTTACTTGCACAACAGCGCTAAATGTGTCAGATGAAAGAAATTCCGCGAGTACATGTGCCAGTGAAACTTAGCCAATTGCTGTTCTTCAACCTAGCTTTAATTCAAAGTGGGTTTTTTATTTATTTGAATTATTCTGCAAAAGTTTCAAACATTTTAAAGCAGCTATGAATTTTATTTTTATGGTACTATCAAGTTTTTTGCCGTCAAATTTTGACGGGTTCCATCTAGTTTATCTTATATCTGAATGAAGCTTGTTAAATGCATAGATGCTATCTGAAACTATTTGATCAGTCAAAATATGGAGCAGAAGCATTCGAATATTTAAGTACTGTACAAAGTGCATTCTGAATTTTCATCATTCAATAGGTTTTACATTATTTCTTTTACACATCATTTTATGTGTCTTTTTCTATCATATCGAGGAAGAAACATATAAGTGTGTTTTACTGTAACTGTAAATAATTAATATATTTTGAATATATTGGGAGAAATTGCAGCATAATTTGTGTATAACCATGTTTTTTCTTTCATTTTAGAATTTTTTTTCTATTTCTTTTGTAGGTTTATCTCCTGTGACCCATATTCCAGGGAATGATGATATTACATCGTCTGATACTGCTAGTTGTGTGTCTCAAGTCTCAACTCCTGCTTCTAATGGGAATGAAGAACTTGAATGGGATGGGCATTTCACTAGGTACATAAATTTATATTATTGTCTGCTTTTTTTATATGAATTGTTTAACATAATTTTGATATTTAATTATTTCTTTATAATCTTTACTTGTTTGTTTATTTCTAGCTTCATTAATTAAGTAAATAAGATTTATTTGATGTAATGCATTAAGATTTAGTTAGTAATTTTTCTAAAAGAAGCTAATCCATCAAGAATAAAATAAAATCTAAGGAACAGGTTAAAAAGATATACTTTTGAAAATGTATGTTATTTAATAATATTCATATACAGGGTGATTATAAAAAAATTGCCGATATGGTTTATGATATTATTTTTTATTGTTTCTTTTTTCTTTTATTATTTTAAATGAAATTAGTGAAAGACATGTATTTTAAATGAAATGAGTGAAAGGTTTATATTTTAAATGAAATTAATGTAGTATGAATATGTTATAGGAACACTATTTGCTGATTTATCACCTGTTCCTGGCTAACATAAAAACATACCAATTTTGCAAATAGTATGTGGTATGCTAAATGAAACAATTAATTGTTATAACCACTCTTCATACAAGAAAAATAGCTAATACTCTGCATTCAAACACACAGGCGAGGTTAACATCAAACAAGAGTAATGCTAGCAACAATATTGTTTTAATTGTATGACAGTTATAATAGTGATATTAAATACACCAATTGGCTTTAGGCCTGATTATGGAAGCTTCTCCTTGAAAACAACCACAGAAGGAGTCTTTTACATTTGCTTCGAGTGAAGCTTGGTCAATAAATTACTAATTATAACAATAGTTATATAAGCATGGAAGTAAAAGTATAAATTCAAATGCCCCAATTGACACTAAGCCACACTTGAAAAAATACACAATTGACTGCAATCTCAATTACAGAACTTTCCTCCACACTTGAATTATTAACAGGTATGTAATAGCTCTGATGCTATGTCCGCATTATACGGGCTTTGGCGCTTTTTTAAAAAGCTTCACACAAATCCGGTTTAAGAAAATGAGATTTATTTCTAAATGATATAAACAACTATGAACAAATAAAACTTGTGAAATATTATGCTGGTTTATGTATGTATTTAAAAAATTGCATTGTTTTGCACATATTGGATAAATTACTTCTATTTGTATGTAACAATAGATAAATGGCTTCTATGTATTAAATAAATTGTGTAAGTATTGGGAAAATGCTTGTGTGTATGAAACAGTGAATAGGTGCCAGAAAGTAATTGCGAAATTGTTCCTTCTTTTGGCTGTTCTCTATCTCGCCAAGGCCCCCTAACACCAAAAAGTACCGCCTTAATTTCGATTTGTAATTTTTTTCTTTCAGCTTCACTAATCTAGAAATTTTTATAGAAAAGTCATTTTTTCAATTATCATTTGCAGGTTGTTTACATACTTTAATAGAAGCTTATTCTGGAAAAATTCCGTAACCGGGTTCATATTGGCATATTTTAGTGAGCATGATTTACTGAGAAAATATGCACAGACATATATATTATGCAGAATGACACTTGGACAGCCCAAAGATATTCAGACAAGATATTCAGATCTCATGTCATACCTTATGCTGCAGCTATTGTCGATTCCTTTCTTTTAATTCATGATAATGCCAGACATAATACAGCTCGACCTGTGGAGAATATGTTTCAAACAAAAACAATAAAGCATATGTAGTGGCCAGCATGCTCTCCTCACCTAAATCTGATGATCAAACCTGCCTGGGGCACATTGCAGGGACAGTAATGTCTCTGTTGGCTGTTTAGGATTTTGAGATACCACTTTTTGAAGAGAAGCGAGAATTCCTCAAACTCTTATCAACAACCTCATCACATCCATAGAACACAGATGTGCAACAAACAGTCTTAGGCTGGGATTGCGGTGCCTCGCTTTCTTAAATCTTACGCTCGATCTTAGGATGGGCGTTCCTACGATCTATCTTAACTTCGTATTGCGGTGCCTCATCGTAAGTCCTCCTGCTTAAAAGTAAGTCCTCCTGCAGTTAGCCAATCAGAGGCCATAGTTCGATTTCTTATGATTGCGTGCGCATACACTTGCGCTTCGTCGTAAGATAGCTTTCTGGTTAGCGTAAGAACGCGAGGCACTGCAATACCGATTACGGTTTGTTTATATCGTAAGTCAGACTTACACTCAAGATTGATCTTAAGCGAGGCACCGCAATCCCAGCCTTACTGTTCATGGGGACCACACACCATATAAAAATCCTTCATTGTCTTCAAACATTTTTTGACATTTACAGGTATTCAAATTGGTGTGTTGGAGCATCTCTTTGTGTTCTTGACATCATTTCAAAGTGTTAAAATTACGATACACAATGTTTTGGTGTCTTATTTTCTGCATTATCTTTAATGTATGTGTACTTCCAATTTTATACCCATGCATTGCAGGTTTTTCTCTGTTTGTTTGTTTCTCTCTTTTTTTTTTAGTGTAAATGAATTTATATATGGTATTTTGTAATTCTGCCATTTTATTTGCTCATTTTTATTATTTGAGTTTGTAACCTTATTTAATTAATTAAAGATAGTATATCTCATTTTCATTACTTGTCAGAAGTTATTGTGAAATATATGTTCTCAGCAATATAACTCAGACCCTTTGAGGGAAATCCTAGTAGAAAAGTTACAGATATGAATTAATATTTTCATGCCTGTTAATTTTCTTTAAAAGATATTAAAATGAAACTGTTCATTTCTTTTTATGCATTCTTCTTTGATCATTTAGATGTTAATTTTTATGTTAGTAAAAAAATATATATATTAATTTGATCCTCAATTCTTTTTTTATTATATTGATATCTTTTTAGTACTCATATTAGTCAACTTGATTTGGAGACAGAAAGATTGATTTCTGAAATTGAACGTTTGACGTCTGGTGTTTTAGAGGAGCAGGCATCTAATAGTTGACCAAAATGAGAAATAATAAATGAGTAAGCAACATTTCAATGAATATTTGAATGTTCTATTTAGGTGTGTATGATATGTATTTATTAGAGATGGGAAAAATAGTTACTTTCTGTCTTGATAATTCATGAAATTTGCATTTTTTTTTTCTCCTTTAACCTTCTCACTGCAGTGAACTGATATATCTGTTCACTATGTTGTAGGTTTTACTGTAATAGAAGCATTGTTTAAATTAATATATTTCTACAAATATAATGCAGTTTTAAAACATTCAGTAATGATTGATACTCTCAAGAGTTGTACACATATACGTAATTACGTTTTTTGTATCAAGTTTGAAAATTCATCTTTTTAGCATTTAAAAAAATTAGAGAAATAAACATTACAAATTTGCCCTTTTGCTTGGCGGTCAGGGAGTTAAGCTAATTTTGAAACATAAAGGACATTTTTATAAATTTTTGGGATTTTTTTAAAATTTTTTAAAGACATTTTGTTTTCTCTCTTTTTAGCTCACAGGCTATCAAAGCCTGAGAGCTAATGTGCCAGCAGGTTCTGTATGTACGTAACGTGATAACTCTAGATACAAATATCCGATTTGCTTCAAATTTTGTATATAGTTTCATTCTGATAAGGTGCTTCCCTGATTAGTTTTGGAGGTTCATTGGTTAAGTATGAAGGGGAGAACGGGGGACTAATCCCCCCACCTTAATTTATTGTTGATTTCTTTATTTTCAAGGGAATTATTCTTTGAAAAAAGAGTATAATATACAATTAGTGTGAATAGCCTGAGAGCTTAATGCCATCAGTTTAACTGGGCATTTTTCCTTTTTTCTTTTTTAAATGAGGTATTAAAAATTCGAGTGTGTGTGTATGTGTGTTACATGAGGGCTCATGGCATACATGAAAAAATACAATAAGCTCTTTAAAATTCTTGCACTCCTTAGAATTTTTTTAGACTCTTTGGATATTTTCTTCTCAAGTCTGTATGAACCCTGTTAACATAATAACTGTCATTTTATAAAATATTCATTAAAAATATCTGAATTATAATTAAAGATTATATTTCTTTTTCCTTTAGGTTTCTCAAAATACAAAATGATTATGGTTTTGCATGTGAGATTAGATGGTGCTCTACAACTCCTTTGATGGGTTACTTTGGGTGCAAGTTGTGAGAATCGGGGGCCGTCCATGCCTTAGAATTCATCTGTGATTGAATTTCTAAATGATCTTCCAAGCCACATTTGAGGAACAGCTGTATAACTATAGATGCTGTTCAAACTTCATGAGCTCAATATTTGTGTTATGTGTTCGTGTGACATCATTATTTACCGGTGATATAATGGTGCAATATGTAAAGGTTTGATTTTGAGATGATATTGAATTGAATGTGTGACTTTTTGATTTTTCTTTGAATGTGTCTTATTGATAAATGATGCTTAAAAAAGAAACAATATATCAGAATATTTCCTATTTTGAACTCTAAAAAATTGTTAGGTAGTTGTAGGAATGAATTACAATGTTACAAGTGTCAAACTGAAACTTTAATTTAATTTTAATCGAATGAGACAAAGAATGAAAATATAACTTATTTTTCATAATTGAGAAATGGATATATACCTATTGTTTTAAAATATTCCTGTATGATCTAAAGTTGAAAATTAACTGAAAAGGTTAAAAAATTAATTTTAGAGAATATATTTTCTTTTTCAATAATGCTTTTTATTTTTTTCTCTGTGATTTTTAAATACCTTAAAAATTTTACTTGCTTTATTCTTTCATTTTTGATCGCTTAAGTATATTTATGTTAAATGTTTTTTTTTTTTTATTATGCATCAATTGTATTGCTTATGAGTTTTCTTTTACACTGCTGTTAATCAAAGTTATAATTTAATAAAACTTTGTAATCTATCTAAATTTTGCTTTATAGACATGTATGCCATAAAGATAAAATTGAGTATAGATTTTATTTAATTTTCAATACATGCAAAAAAAAAACAGTTTTCTGTGTAGGAGTCACTTTAATAATTATTTCCTGTTTTTAGCAGAAAGGGATAGAAAAATCCTTCATACATATTTAGGGGTATGTTAGCCCATGTTACTATAAGGTAACCTACAATGTACTAATCGTAGTCAACTATGAACGGGACTTGTTGGAAACTGACGATAGACCTAATAAATGGATATACCATGGAAGATTTGAACCTCAGTGAATATTAAGAAACTCTTAAATGCTCCTGGCTATATCTAGCCTATTAAAAGCTGAATATAAATCTTCCTAAGATCAGAAGTTGTAAATTTATCTACACTTAGTTAAGGACATTTGCCTCTAAAACTTGAGAGACCGGGTTGTAGTCACATTAATATCAAGAATGTGTGTTAGTTTGTTGTAGAAGTTTGGATGCTTTAGCATTGTATGTTGTGACTCTAGGTGGTTGATTGATGTAGCTATATAAATGAAAAGTACTCATATAATTTGACTGTCATGGTGCTAATTGGAAGATTTTGATTAATCTAAAAAAAAAAAAGGTTAATGTTATTTATTTTAGCCTATATGCAAGGCTTGTTTCATGACAGAACATGTGTTCTGTGTCACCACTTTCAAAGAGAGCCTCCAAACTTTAAAAAATACCTAATAAAGGAATTAAAAAATATATAAAGTGTTGGTACCAGCAAGCAACCAGCAGTCACTTTGCTGGTCAGTTTTTTCGAACGATCTTGTGGTTGAAGGCCACACTACCTATGTCAAAATTAAATTTAAAAAATAATCTAATGAAAAAATCTAAAAACTGCCTCAGATTTCTTTTACAAATGTCAAAAAATCATCGCAAAATGCAAAAAATTAATTAAAAAAATTCAAAAATTGCTATATGAATTCCGAGTTGAGCTGTACAATGCAACAAAAATGTTCCTATATTTTGACAAATATTATCAATCCTTTGATTAAAAACATGTACCATGAATAATAATAATAATAATAATAAAAGCTCCTAGTCGCAATTCTCTTTTTATTCCTTTTCTCCATAAAGCTTTCTTGTACGTCGCCCCTTGTTTATGTAGCCACTCTACTCAGGTTTACTTCCCCTGCCCGTAAATCAATGAACAACTTAACTTACTCAAGCCATTGTTTTCTTTTTCTCAAAGCTTTGAAGGCTAATTTTGAAATAGGTATTCTCCTGATGTACTTCCCATTCAGGTTAGCTGTCAGAGAATGAAATCGATAAATTTTAAAGCTTTATTTAATTTTGTAAAACTGTTTTATCTCTTGAGAAAAAAATCTCAATTAAGAAAGAAAAAAATATATATACTTCTTGAATCATTTTGTGAATGTATATGCTGCGGCATTTATTGGCATAGATTGTAAATGCCAAATCAATCGAAGTGGTATGTTTCAATTATTAAATTAATTAATTAAAAAATCAGAAAACTACCTTTTGAGGTGCATAATTACAGACATTTTTTGTTCCTTCCTGCCAAATCACGCAACTTTGTGTACAGCAGTCAGTTCAGAAAACTTAGGACAGACACATAAACACAAAAAATCCTTCTTTATTATTTTTGGTTATACTAAACTAGAAAATAGGAATTATGCTAGAAGTATGTAATCCCTTTTATCTATTTTTTTTATAAAAGGATAATCAGCAATCTTATTTTAAACCACAAAATTTCTCTTGTGATCTAAGTTTTAAAGTGTATTGGTTACTTTGTTCATGTTATTGAAATTTTGGCTAACCAGCAGTGTTTTTGTACCTAGCTTTGATTTTTAATACCCATAAATTGATGCAGATTGTTAAGTGCAATATTTCATAAAAGGAAGAAAAATTAAAATCTTATTTATTCAGTATATATTGAATTAAATGATTTCAAGGAAATGTATCACACAGAAGTATTTCATATCAACTTCTTTCAACCGGATTTGAAAGTGAAAGTACCTTTATTAAAAAAAAAAGTTTTAAAATATTCAAATTTAAATGAGAAATTTGAAAACAACCTGCCCATAGGTTTAACATTAGCGAGCAGGTGTTTTCAAGTGAGTAAGCATTCATAATGTCTTTATCAAGAGATATAAGTTATTACTCATGCATTATTTTATTTGAAATAAACTGGATATTTTGCTATATAGCTGAGTGATGTAGTTTTTTTTTCCAACTAGTGTATAATGAACTGTATAAATTAAAGACTGTTTTTTTTTTTTTTTTTTTTTAAGCCAGTTATCAAATAAAATAAAGGCTCCAGATGCTTCCCATACTCAAATATAAATTCTTTGCAAGAGAAATTAACTTGAAATTAATCTTTGCTTGTATAATATACATTAAAATAAAGTTATTCTTGTTCTGGGTCCTTATTTTGAAATGCCTATTTTCTGATATATCTTAATGCCAAAGTTGCAAGTCCATGTATATAGATGTTGCAAGTAATTTCTATTTTCATATCATCTTGAATAAAATAAAATATTCCAATGTGTTTTATTCCAGCGTAATGTAAATAAGTATATGCTAAAATTTTGACTGTGGCAATAATTGTTGCTTATATATTTCAACAAATTTTATCATAATATCATAATTGTAGTTTCAATAATTTCATCATAATATTATAATGCTTTGTCATATAATTAATTTTATTAGTTACTAATATTATTTTTAATTATTACAATACAGATGATGATGATAATGATTCTTGTCTTTGTAGCTTAGTAATGAACTATGACTTTTCTCATGTGATCCTAAGATATTTATTATCTTATAATGCAGTAAATTTATATAATCAGCATACTCCTTTTATTTTAAACTCCAAGCAGACATTTGAATTAAAGAAAAATAATATTTTAGCATAAATCAAAGAAGTATATCACTATGAACAGAGAAAAGTTCCATAAGCATTTTGTTGCCAATCGGCATATTTTATTGAGTGTAACTTTGCATTAAATTGCTTTCATTTTTTGTAACCTTTTCTGTTTTTCAGTCAACTATATAATAAAATTGCACAACAAAAAATCTATTATTTTAAGTTTGCAATATATGTTGATGTTTATTTCTGAAATATATTTATATTAGGATATTTTATTTTACAAATTACCATGGGATATGAAAAAAAATTAAAACAGGAAAAGAAAGTAATTTTCTTTTGTTTGTTTGTTTCAGGTATTTTTTGTATAATTTATTGGTTTGGAACATTTAAACATTTTCTTAAACATTCTGTGAATATTCAAACATTTTTACATAGATAATTGCTCTTGTACTCTTGCTATATTTGAAACCACTACCACATTATTGTTAACATCACTATTGTTTGATGCCAATCTTTGCGACATTCCCACGTATGGGAACATTAGCCCTATGAACAGTGTAAATTAACAAGAATTTTAAAGATTTTCATGTTTTATGTGAACCAAAAAGATTTTAAAAAGAAAATTTTAAAGTTATTCTATATATATCATAAATAACAAAATTTTTGAAGTTAACATTCTGTGTGTTATACGCACATATTTATTTAGAGAAGTCCATTAACTTAGCTGTAGTTTGCTTACAAAAAATGAATAAATAAATAAATTTTAAAAATGCTAATCTTCTTTTTTTGATATCTTGCCAACAACCAAACAAAGTTCTTATCTATGATTTCATTTGGATAACTGGAAAATATTAACTTGAAATTGCATTCTCCTGTTTGTAACCACTGTTGCACAAAAATTTTAAAGTTACGGCTGTTCTTACAGTGAAAGAGGCAGTGGAACTCAAGATCTTCAGTTAATCCAGGCAAATTGTTCAAAAGTTCAATTTAGAAACATATTTTTAACACTGCTTTTAAAACATTTTAGAAGAATAAACCTAAGTTTAAAGTAACCAATATTTCAAATTAACCAAATTTGAATTAAGGATGAGAGACTACTGTATACATAATAGGTTTAGAAATATGATCTAAACCTATTATCCTCTGAATGATTAAAACTTATTGGAATGATATAATTTAAGTTAAAGTTTTATTAGAAAGGTTATTGCATATTTTAATCTTACAAATGCATCAGCATCAACTCAAGTTACAGTCAACAACACTTATACCTTATTTCAGAGTTTTTCAGGTTGCGACTAGTTTAATCTAACAATACCATTGTGGAGGGTAGTTTTAATTATGAGGTATTTGTTTTTTAAATCTTTAGCATAACATTATTTTTCTGTTCAATTGTAGCCTTTTAACTTCAAGAAATGTTAGATAACTTTATTGATTATTTTTTTTTATTCTGTGGTCAAAGCCCTTTGTAGCCATCAAAATTAGTTAAAGATTCTGTTGCAATTTGCTTTTTGCACTCTCTTTTTTCTTCTGCAATGTTGTACATTTGAAATGGGCGTCATGATTTTATGATAGCTAAATAAACACTCATTTAAGTTTTGTAATTAGTTTCTAATAGAATTCATATTAACAAAATCGTTTGCTTTTTATTTTCATAATAGATTTCACTCTTATTCTATGAAAACTTAGACAAGTATCATTTGGTCATACTCTAGATATTATTATTTAAATGTGGGAGCAGTAGCATAATAAAGGGAGATAAAATCGTTTTTTCCAAAATTTAAAATATCACCTAATTTTTTGTTTATTTATATGTACTGATTTTTATCAAATTTAAGTTACAGTTATAATAATAGTTTTGTTGCATTTGTGATATAATTGAATCCTCCTGGAATAAACTTCATGGGACTGTCAATATCTGTTTGCTATAATGAAATTTTATTAAAATGGAGTTTAATTTTGAAGGAATCATTTAAATGCATAATGTTTATAACTTAAATTAGGAAATAAATATCAATTCTCTAATGTGATTAGTTACATATCCTTTGTTTAATTTATAACATTCTTGTTCAGTAGTTTTCTTCCTGTAAATTTATTGTGTAGATTTTGTTTAGAATTGCAAAAAGGTTCATTATAGTAGATTTATTTCTCCTATTGCATTTACTGTAATAGAACTTAACTGCATTTAGTTGTTTCGTCTTTTAAATCATTGTATTTTAAAAAAATAATGTACCAACTTCTCATGTATTGTATTGTATTTGTTTTCTGCTTGTTAATGCTATTATGAATGAAAAATATCAGAGCTTGAATTGTATAATATCTCCCCCCATCAAACATTCCACAAAATATTGTTTTATATATACTTTTTATAGTTGTTATTTTTTTTATTAAAAGGTATAGATAACTTTTTGTTTATAATTAACTTTATTAATAAAGTTAATGTAGAAATTATTTCTTTTTAAGTCATACTTAACTAATGTTTTTTGTTTATAAAGATACTAAATTAAAATACATTCAAATGAATGATAAAGTAGATTAATCTATACTATGGAAGTAAATTCAATTAAAAATATTAGTTTTATCGCTTCCAAACATTTAAATTGCAATAGATAATTGCCACATAATTGCTTTAAAATGTATGTTCAACTTATTATTTGTACTTTTTGCATGATAATTAGTAATTAAGAATTAAAAGAATACATATATACTTGTATCAAATTACTATTAATAGAATAATACTTCTGGTATCTTTCAAAATTAATATTGCATAATAAATTATTATAATAAAAAATGTGACAAGCATATATTGTTTGTATTGAATGAAATATTTCAATGAAATTTTTTGTGTGCTGTAGTTAAAAAAAAAAAAAATTTAAAAATATATAGCGATGATTTTTAAGAAATTGCTCAAAATGGTACCTGATTCATAGTTGATCAAGCGGTGAGTGAATACAATTTATGGGCAACCAAAAAAATTATTTTTACCTGCATTTTATTGTTATTCTTAAATTTCGTTTGGAAATGTATTTTTTTTTTAATACAAAAATCATATATTTATGCAAATATCATTTGTGTATTGATCACTTAATTTGAAAGCAGGATATTATAGCCTGATAGAAAGTTTAGAGAAAACATATTAACAAATATGTACAAATTTTACATAACAAACTATTTTTTATGAAACTTAGTACAAATCATTAATCTTTAAATTTTTGTAAACTCATTGATCTATATTTTTCAGTCACTCCTCATATGAATATATTCTATCTCAAAAAATAAAATAACTAATATCAATAATAAAGATAGAGCCCATTTTCAGGATATATGGTGCCATGTACATCAACAACCATTTTCTTGTGTTTTTGCATGTGTTATTGTCATTGGTTGTTAACTGTAATTTTTTTTTAGTGCATATTGAATAATTAGTTTTACCATATTTTTCAATGATGAAGTACTTTTTGTAATTTCTTTTTCTTCTGATCATATTTTTCTTTTACTTTAGAATGTACTTTAAGCTTTCATTTTTAGCTCATTTTCTGTTTGTTAGCTATTAAAATATATGATTAAATGAAATGTATCTGTTAAATAGCAAACAATATATTTAAGAACATAGCGTAATCTAACATAAGCTTAAATAGTTAATTAGTCTAGCATTTAGCATTTTACTTCATATGTATGTAGGCATTAGTTTAGTTTCATTATTTTTTTTTTATTCATTAGTGAATGTAAAATAGTATGATACTGTAATGTATGTGAATTTCAGTTGTAAATAGTGCTATTTATTACTAATTTATGACATGATTTAGAGTTATGTTTTTATTAAATTATTATTAATTTTGCAGTTAATATTAATGCAGAAAAATTATATCAAGTCATCAACATTCCATTATGCAACATTCCCTGATTTATATTTAAAGATAAAGTATTATATATATTTTTCTCTATCTATTCATATATTTTTCTCTTTTATCATTGAGCAACTATAACCTAGTAGGTGTTTCATGCAATCAAATATGTAGGTTATGTTAGCTTATATTAAATATGTTTTAGAGTTTATACTTTTTTAGGGAATCATATTAAGTTGATTCCTCCTTTCCTGACTATAAATTTGAACTGTTATCCCTCCCTCTCCTTTCTGAAAATAATGTATAACATATATATATATATATATGAAATATCAACCTGAAACCAACCTTCTGATAAGGTGTCTGAAGGTTCTAATTCAGGATGTGAAATATCAACCTTCACCCACAATTTATTTGTAGGTGAAGGTCAAAGAAACGAATTTTGTTGAACAAATTTTTCCAACAGAATGAAAATTATCTAGGTCCGGATTCGAATCTGGGATCTTAGCTATGACAATAGCTAAGTATAAACGCTAATGCTCCACCACTGAGAAATTGTATATAATTATTATTCATGGAGCAATGGAGTTTCCATGTGTTTCCATAGTACTTTCATTAGTTATGCTGCCTAATTGCAGATCTGATGATACCAACCAGTGAGTGAATTGTGCTAGGGTGGATATCATATGGGTTGCTTGGTGGTAGATCATTGGCATGTTATAGCCAAGGTCCCAAGTTCGAATCCTGGACTAGATACTTTTCACTGTTGAGAAAGTTTATTCAAGCTTTGACCTATATCTAAAAAAATGTATAGTTTGTTTTGCCTTTTAATTCCATTTATATATGTTTCATTCATTTACATTACCTGTTATTAGTATATGTTGTTAGTTAGAGAAATAGCTGCTGAATTATTTTGTATTATTTTATTTTATGTTAAATTTTGAAATTCTGAGTCTGACTTTGATTATAATATTGCAATGTTAAAATGTTTTTAAGTATGTTATGTGTAGTATTAAAATGGATTTATTTTGTCGAAGTTTTTGTGTCATGACAAAGTTATATTTTTTCAATTACTTATCTTATGTGTCCATATTTATAGATAGTTGTAAATTTGGTTGTTTTAGCTATTAGGTATTTTGAAAAAAATGTCAACTAATAAAATCATGAACTGTCCAGAAAAACTTTATTCTCGACGCATAAATGCTTTTTTTTCTTTTTTAATTTACTTCCAATTTCAACATCAGATTTTTGAAACGGTACAAAAAAAAAGGATTTAACCTTGTCCAAGTTAATTCTGTCCATAATAAAGCAGTAAGACTTGTTGAAATTTATAAAAGGGGTGAAATGAGATTATAATTTCAGGAATAGTTAATGTATAGCTCTCTTTGTCAGGTTGTACAACATATGAATTCAAGAGAAAATCAAAATCTGCACTTCAGAGCTTCCCTTCATCTCACAGAGAGAGTTGTAAATTAATTGTTCTTAAATGTCATATACAATTAATTAATTAATTATTTTTTTTTTTTTTTTTTTTTTTTACAGTTTCAAGACATTTTTGCTACCTTATTCAATTCTTCTCCAGTATTTTATACCCTTTAATTCGGTCCAGTTTTTTAATGAAAATTGAGATGAAGGAAAGAAAAATGTATTTTCAATTTTTTAAAGATGCTTTTTCTACTATATCAGTATTCTTTTATTTTGGTCCATTTTTAAAGAAATATCAATTATCATTTATTTTGTAAAAATTACTCTCTCCATACTCCTAATATTTCAAACACTTATGTAGTCAGTTTTTACTGAATCTACGTTTAGTTCTAATTAAAGTACCTAGTCCTATCAAAGTTCCTGAAAGACTTTCTGATGTCAGTGGTTTTCAACTAGTATCATAAGGCTTAAATTAAGTACGTTTAATAATGTGAGGTATTTTGCAGAATAACTTTTTTTTTAATAAGCATTATGGAATAGAGCTTTATAATTGGATATTATTTTGATGATAATATATGTAATCAATTCTTGCAAGATTTTTTTTCCACACCATTAATTTTCCTAAATATAATTGCCATTTCTAAATATTTTAGTTTCTAGATTTGGTGCATTTCTTTTTTTCATGTTAGAAAGAGAAAAATATTAATTTCTTCTAAGTTTCAACAATAAATTTTATATATGTTTCTGAAATGTACAATACATTTAATGATTTATTTTACCTGGTACAATTGCATTGAGAAGAAAATATCTGCTTTATGTCAAACTTTTCTTTATATAATGAATTTCTTCAATTTTTGTTCTGTAAAGGTGACAACTGTGGCATTGTATTAAAAGAAAAATATAGTTTTTGAAAAAAAAAAAATCACAGTTTAAAATTCTTATTGAAATTAATTGTATGAGTCAATGCATTCTAGCTTTGGATAGCACAAACTAAGGGCAACATTCAGGTTACTTAAGAAGAAAATGCAATTTATTGATGATGTTTTTTCTCCCAATCAGTTGTTTATGCATTGATTATTTTAAAACATTGAAAGAATGAACTATAAAAGAGGTATTATTTCTCTTTATGTGTTGCCTTTGAATATCTCTACTTGGTTTAATAAACTGATGCAGTGCAGTATTTAACAACTAACCATTTTATGGGCAAGTAAATATGTTTCTGTGATGTTGAATTCACACCAGAATTTTCAAAAAAATTTATTTGAAAATAAGGAAATGCAGTTTTAAAGTTTCTTTTTCCACCAAAGTTATGAAAAGTAAAATTCTGTTCAAAAATTCTGGTACAAATTCTCCATTGATTAAAATTAAGTGGTATAAAAAAATATCTCGTCACCCTTCAAGGGGTTAAAGCAGTATTTAAAGTATTACAACAATGTTGATAACCACTGACAAACTCCATTATGTTCCCTCCACAAGAGTACAAAATCATGAAAAAATATATTTTCTGTAAACATGCTTTATATTATAATTTTGTGCGAAATGTTACTGGAATACTTTAATATTTGTAACAGTATTCCTAAATTCTGTCGTATATTAAATTCTGATTGTTATTTAATATTTTGTTTCAAATGTCTACCTCACTATTTTTTGCCATTTATTTTAAAGTATACTCCATTATAGCATGTTTGTAAATTAGTGCTATATTGGCCTCAGATATATTTATAGGTTAGCTATGTAGTTTAAAACCTAGTTTAGAATGAAGTCTAAAGCAATATTTCATAAGATTTTACTGATATGTGTGCATGGCTATTAGAAGTTTGCAAATCATTTATTGATTTAACTGCATCTATTTATTTATTCGAATTTAATTTAGCATTGTAAACTTAGTATTAATATTATAATTTAGAACTGTAAAATGGCAGCTGTTATATTATCTTTTATTATTATTAGTGTTTGAAGATTCTTTAAAAGTATTATTGTGAAAAATTAAATTAGTATTCTTGCAGTTTTTCATCATTTTTTTTTCATAATGAGTAAATAGAAAATATAATTAAATCGCCCACAATCCTATCATTAGAAATTCAAGTTTTATTCAGTGTCAGTTGTTGCAGTATAGTATTTTTTATTTCTTAATATTTCACTATACAGAAGAATTTATTCAAGTAATTATAGTATATTATTTTTATATATTACTTCAATGAAAAAAAAAAAAAAAGATATGCACATTTTATTTCTTTACAAACTTGTACAGTATTTAAAAATTATGCTTATGACATACCAAAAAAAAATGTGGTATGAATGCTATGCAATGAGCTTTTGTGGAGTGTAAAAGTGATGCTATTTTTTATTATTTAAAAAAAAAATGTTATTTTTTATGTTTAACCGGTTAGCGTTCAGCGTCCTCATTTGAGGACAGATATAAAATTCTATTTCCAGCACAGTTTTTTCCTTTAGAATCAACTAATTCTGGTTAGACTGTAATTTTAAAACTAAAGGGTCGATTTCTTATGTTTCTTGCTTAACATACTCAGGATCATTTATATACTAAAATATATAAAAGTAATGATGCAATTCTATTATTATTAATTGGGGTGTTAACCGGTTAAAAAAATGTTTTTTTTTTAATGCTGTAGAAATTATTAAGGTTAAATTTAATATGTGAATATAAATTGAAAAATATTTTTAATGCCATATATGTAAATGGACAGGTAGGGTAAAGTACCCGAATGCCGACATCCTAACATCAACTTGAAAAAAATAAGGCTTTAAATGATCATATAAATCTGAAATTAGCACTATGGCGCTAATTTCGAATCTATACAACCATTTAAAGCCTTTTCTTTTTTTTAAAGTTGAAGTTAGAATGTTGGCATTCGGGAACTTTACCCTATTATATTTATTTAATTGTAAAAACAATGCTGAAAAAAATTCACACTATGTATGACATTTCATGAATTTTAATGCTAACTTTGAAATAATTAAATGACGTTTTGTGTTTTTTGTTACAATTGTAGGTTTATTTCTGTATATTTTATCATTGTAAATTGAATTTTTCTTTACTAAATTTTCATTTACATTTGCATAAAAATTAATTTTTTTTTAAATGATAAGTATTTAAACAAAATATTTATCATGAATTTTAGAATGTTTATATTAAAAGACTTTTTTAAAATGAATGTAGGTACTTTAAAAATTTTTAATTATTATATTTTTACAGTCTACGGAGATTTTCTAAACTGCAATAGTTAAAAACTTTTTAATTACGATTTGCTGTTTATATTTTCACAATCTTCACAATTTGTCTATCTCTTTAACACTAGCAATACATTGAATTTAAAAAGTGACCAACAACCATGATGTAACATTTAGTAAAATAAGAATAATATCATTAATTTAGTCAAATAATTCGCAGTAAAATAAGTGTGAAATGTAGCAGTGTTATAATTATAATGATGATGATGTGGATGCCAACTATTACTTTTAACTTTAATGTCAAAAGTAATGGATGAAAAGATGCGTTTCATGTTTCAGATTCCCAAAATTAAATTATGTACGATTTGAAAGATGTAGTTTTTGGCAAACTTAACATACTTTTTTTTTTTTTTTTTTTTTAAACTTTCTGACCATCCAGCAAAAGGGCAAAATTGTAATGTTGTTTTCTCTGTAATTTAAAATGCTGAAAAAAGACTATTTTTCCAACATGATATAATAAACTTAATTACGTATATGAATATAACCCTTGAGAGTATTAATAATTATTTAAAAATTTAAAATAGGTAGATTGAACTATATATATATTTTTTATTTGTGCTATTTTTACGTTGATCATTTCTTTTAATATTTTAATATTAATAATTACTCAATTTTTTAAAACTACATTATATTTATAGAATTCTATTAACTTAAATAATGCTTCTATTGCAGTGAAACCTACAGCTTAGTGAACGGATATATCAGTTCACGGCGCTGAGAAGGTTAATGGGATTTTTAAAATATACATATATGTGTTTTAAACCTGTCTTCTAAAAATAAAAAATAAATAACAATTTTTAAAAATTTCACAATTTATAACAACTTGCAAATTAATCAGAAGTCAGATTTTAAACAAACAATGATCAGCATTTAACTATATTTGAATATGCATTCCTTTCGCTTTTAACTAGTTAAAAATATTGTGTATTTATTTTTATTTATTTTATTTTATTTTTTGAGAAAGAAAGAAAAAGTATTTCTTGAACTGGTTCTTTGTTCATAGAATTTATTTATTGATAGTTTTTATATTTTAAATGTTCACATGAATTCCAAGATTTGGCATTTTAAATATACTTTTTTTTTTTTACTGTTTTTATATTTGATAGATTATTTCTAGTGGAACTAAAATTCACAGTTATTAAAAATTAAAATAGATTGCTGGGCAAAAGTGTAAACTACCAAAAATTCTCATTTTATTTTAATCATAATTAAACTAAACTTATCTTTACATGAATAATATAAAAATGAATAATTAGAAAAGTACTTTTAAATTTAATATAATTCATAAATAAAGTGAATATTTGAATGCCAATAGGAAAATGATGTGAAACAATTTTATAATACTACTAAGGGCTTAATTTGTGCTGAAGCCCACTGGAGCTCAACTCCGGTACTTTTCTGTTTTTAGTAAATATTTAAATATTGGCCAGAATTCAGCAGAGCTCATGAACACTCCGCTCCGGTGCCCAGTACAATAACGCTTCCAAAAAACAAATCCTAGATTACCATTCACTTCCCTCAACCTCCCCCCCCCCCCCCCCCCCAATCTCCAATCTTTTGCATCAAAACACTTATAAGTGACGTAATGTGTCGCTCACGTAAGAGATGAAGATGAAACAGGCTTGATTTTTATATCAGTCTTCGGGTCTGGGCAGCCTCAAACTCAATTTGTCTTAAATTCAAGATTTTATTTATTTCCATTTCAAATCATTTTGATGCTATTTTGATTAGAATAAAAGAGTAAACAGAAATAGTCTGTTTCTGCTCTGCATAGCTGCGAACTATTCATTTTTTGTGTTAACACTATTTTTGAATCATAATCCTGAGCTTATTTAATCGCAGAATTCTGTGATTAATTAACATTAAGATTAGGCAAGAGTTTTTATTTGGAAGTAGTAATAACTAAAAAGTGGAATAGTTGATAGCTAAATATATACAGATAGATGTATTTAATATTTTTATTTTGCTAAATAAAAAAACAATGCTTTAAATTTTGAAAATAAAGTATGAAATATAAATATGCAGATTGCAGTGATGGCAGAGGGGGGAGGGGTGCGCTACGGGTGTTAGTATTGCAGAATATTAGGGCTCTGGTACTTTTTTTCTTAGAAATTAAGCCCTGATACTACCATAGATATTATAGCGTGAAATTTGTACAAAAGTTATAAATTCAAAGACATATAATTCTATTTAATGGTTTTTTTAATAAATGCATTTTATAATAAGAAACTAATCAGTGTTGATATGAGTGATTGTTATTTTATTTATTTTTCTGAAAAAGTGTCAAACATTAAAATAAGAATTAAAAATAAAATGTTCACAACAACATTTCTCATTAGTATTAATTTTAAAGGATTTTTTTCACATTTTTTTATTTTATTTTATTTTTTTAAAACTATTTTATAGTATAGTTTTTAATTTATATTTAGAATAATTTGAGTCTTTGAATGCATGTTGTGTATCCCGTTGAGCAGTTACAAAGTGTTCTTGGTATAGGCGAGGAAAAAATAAAAAGTTATACCCTTACTAACTCTGCTTCCAATCAATTACTAATTAATGCTATACTTAAATTTTGCTTAGGGGGTTGTCTGAACTTGCATGCTGAAATTGCATCAAACTCTGAAATTTTCAATATGAACACCTAATTTTGATCTCGTATTTGGATTTTCTGGTAAATTTTTTCTTAGGATAGATACCAAGTGGAAAGTCATTCAGTCAAGTAGTTTAAAAATTATGAAGGTTTAAAGTTTGAAATTTTTAATGTTAAAATCATTTTTAACACATCATTGCAAAACAGATTGTAGTGTGTGCAGTTTTTAAAGCATAACTCAAAAACTACCCGTAGAATGAGCTGTAATTTTGGATTTGCATATTTGACTCTTCTAGAAATCGATTTCTGTTAAAAAATTCATGAAATTGAATATTTAGTTTGGTTATAATTAAAACTAAATGAAAATTATGCGAGTTTATACTTTTGATCAGCAGTGTATAATTAAAATACAAACGATTTATAAAACCTAGAAAACATTTATTGATGTTTGCAATTTTTACCCCAAAATGATGATTAATCATTTTACAAATTGGTCTTTGAAAATCATTATTATCATAGACATTACTTTAAAATTTACTTACAGTTAAGGGGATTGCTGAATTATCTCTTAGTAAGCTTTCTTTTGAATTCAATATTTGTGAGAATTCATGTGTGTGGAGGGGAGGGGGGGGGGGGGCTCATTTAAATGTTGTCAGTTTTCAAGTTTTTACTCCTATTTCATGCAGATTGTTAAAAAATATATAATTTTGCTATTTGTAAATTTTAATGTTCGAAAAGGAAAAATATTTTCTCTCTATATAAAACAAAATAAAGTATTATGGCATAAATTATTACTTAATTATTTTTCTTAGAATTCTTAGAAAAGCTTTTATAAAAGTCTTATTTCCAAAATTTAATCTATTCATATCACATTCACATCATTACATTTTGATTGCTAGATTTCACAAATCAATCACTTAATTCATTTCATCATTTTAATGCAGTGTATCTATGGTATGTTTATATAAAGTAAATATAGCAGTGGAATGAATTATTAACACTATTTTTTGTAATATACCTTAGCATTATTGTTTATCTTTGTCTTCCTTACAAATTTTAAAAATATATTTTATCAAAATTTGATTTTCTGTTTTCTTTCTTTCTGTAGTATTAACTTTCTTGTGAAAGATGTTTTACAAAGTTGTACAAGAGCCAAAAATTTTGTTATTCCTGTTTTATATTGTTATGTAATGAAATTTTTGTATGTTTTGTTTTGTTTATATAATTTTTACTGAATAAAATTATTCATTAAAGAAATTTGAGCCGTTTCATTAAATTACTCATGACACTTAGTTTTTTGCTTATTCTTTTGTTAAAACATAATTTTTTCCTTTAATTGATTTAGTGTTTTATATATATCAGTATAGTATACTATGTCAGTGCATAGAAATTAGGAATATATTTGGAAAACTTTTAATTTTTAATAATATCTTTTGTAAACATTAATTTTCTCAAGACAAGCAAAAATTTATTGTTATCGATTGCAAGTTAAGCTGTTTCATTTTTTTTTAAATACATAGATAGGGGTGTCATTTCAGATTTTGCTTAGAGGTGCAAAATTTATTTGAAGCACATAGTAATTCCATATTTCCTTTTGCTCCTGTTGAAATGTACTATTTTTCATACATATTTGCAAAAGAATATTTTTACTGTTATAATTCATAAACATACATTTATTAATATATTGGGAAAAACAAATATATTGAGCTTATAAAGAAAATATAGATACAGACAATTATTAAAAGAAAAGTCTGAAAATCAAGGGGGGGGGGGGATTGCTGTATTCTGTCCTTAACCTCTTCAACGTCTGCCCCGAGTTAAGTCAGGGGTAATAACACTGTTTTCCTATTTATGCGGCCATTGAAGTGGTTAAATTACGCCTCTATAGATAGGTTTTTATCACTGTGTTTAATTTATGGTTTTATACCTGAATAATATCATTAATTCGAATTTAAGTGCACTTTTTACGAATGTTTAAAGAATCAGGTTTTTATTACAGCATCGGATGTTTCTTGTTTATATTCATTATTTTTAACTAATATCTTTTAAACTTTTTAGATAATTTTGAATGAATCAGATGTTCAAGATTTATAAACCTTTCTATGTTTTACCTGTAAAGATTTTTAAGTGTTGGTCTCATTATCTTGTCTGGCACAGTATGTTCCAATCCCGATTTTGCATCAATAAAATCCGTACAATGAACCAACAAATTTTTATAGTACTTCTATAAGCAGCTGAGTGGCTATTGTTTTTAACCATTTGAAAACAATAGCTACTAAGTTTCTATGTCACAGGGTTCATACTCCTCCTGGAATTCCTTGAAAACGTCTGGAATTCCATTTTTCTTCTTCAAGGGTCTTTAAAACTCCTGGAATTTACCTGTGGCTCCTAGAAAAAAAAAAAAAAAAACTCCTGGAAAATATTAAAACTACGCTATTTTAATTATTTTTTTACCCTCCATAATTTTGATAATATTAAACATTAAAAATTTATTGATTTTGAAAGAAAATCGCAAAAAATCTAATTATTTCGTCATGGAGCAGTGTTAACTGCAACTGGCACAGTTCGCACAACCGGCACGGAAAGTGTATTACGCAGTAAATGTGCGCAACCAGCAACTAAGATGAACAATTGAGCTCGTGGGGGAACACAAAATCAAATTAAACTGGGAACTTCTAATTCTTAGCAGTGAATTTGACATTAAAATATTGAGGAAATTTAAACAAAAGTTTTAAATTAATTTTTTATTCTGATACGTATCAACTGGAGCTTAGTGATCCATAATGAGAAATCAACATTTTCTTAAGTCTCAAATTTCCAAGGCTTTTTACTATTTTAAAATTTAAAATTAGTAAGATTATTGAAGATTCACATTTCATGAAGAGCAACCCCATCCCTGTATATACCATCTTGAAAAAAGATAGCGAGGTTGTATTAAAAACTCAAAGCAAATCTCCTGGAAAAAAAAATTGAGACTCCTTGAAAACTCCTGCAATTAACTTTGTTAAAAAGGGTATGAACTCTGATGTCAACTTCCCATTGACTTAGAATCTTGAAATTTGACACGAAGTATGGTCTTATAGCGTTAACACTTTGTATCCCCACGTAGCATATTTGCAACATACCCAAAAGTCAATGTTACCTATACAGTGGTCTTTAAAAAACGATTTTATTTTACTGCTATCTTCTATCACAGTAGTTAATGTGAATTGTTCGTAGAATTCTCAACAGACAGCGATACCGAGTTATTTTTTTTCATGTCAAAGTTTTATTTATCATTTGAGCAGTTTTACATCGTTATTGCTAAAATAAACTTCGCAACTTTTGTCAAATTAAAAGGCTGGAGACGTCCAAAAATAGATTTTTACAAAAGTAAGTTCATATACTTTACAATTTTCTATTAGAAAATTGATAATATTTATGAGAAGTATGTAATTTTCTATTTATTGCAGAGGTGAAAAAAAGTACCTTTACTTCATTTTTTTTATATTTTTATGTTCTAAATTTTTTAAATTATTTTTTACATTCTTAAAATGCTGTATTCTAACCTCTGAGTAAATATTTTTCAAATCAGAATTGATGAGTCACAAAGGGTTAACCCCTTCGCGACGAGCGTCCTTTACAGAATTTTTAATCTTTTACCACCGTTTTCTCAAAACAGAAATTTTTGCCTAATTGAATCGCAGAAATGCTTTCATTAAATAAGGCAAAGCTTACAATTAAAAGTAACTGGTGGGAATAATCGAGGATTCTGAGAATCTTATGCGTCACGTATACGTGTCGCTCGTCCCTAAGGGGTTAAAGAGATATATTAGATCTTAAAGAGGGACAGGGTCCCTAAGAGAGAATTAAAACTAAATAAGAACGAAAGATTAGAGTGTGTTAATTACAGCTTTAAGATACAACAATTACAAGATGCATCAGGGTATAAGTAGGCAGTTCTTATTTTTGTATATTTATAAAGAAACTGGGTACTTACTAAGTTTTATGGTAATATGACATAATGGTACGGAACCCTCAAGGTGAGAGTCCTGCTTGCACCTGTCCTGTTTTGTTATTATTTTCTATTTTAATTTTGCACCTTTATAGCTGATATGCTTCAATTTATTGTTGTTTTCTCATATTTTTGTATTTGCTGTATTATAAAAAAACAAGACGATGAAACACTAAAAATAATTAATTTAATGATTCTTTGGCAATTAGATGAGAATGATTTCATGAAGCTCATTGTATTTTTTTTTTCACACAATGATTATTTTTTTATGCCAGAATTCAGTATAAAAAAGTTCATTTTCACAATTCATTAAAATTAAGTAGCTTTAGATCTTTGCTCGCATCACAGATTTGAAGATCGACATCCATATATTTTTCGACTAATGGCAGTGAAAATATCTTTGTTGATTTCTCACATTGAAGCTTGGTCTTACTTTTGTTCATCTTTCTCTCTAATGACAGCACACTTGTCTTCAATTTCATCTGAAAAGAGAAAAAAAAATTAATTTTTTGAAATTTTCACCACGGGGATAGTAAACTTTAAAACAAGTAAAAAAAAAAAAAGATTTTTTTTTTCTTTTTTGTGTTAAAATTTAAAAAATATTAATATAGTATTGCATATGCTTGACAGAAAGTGTGTTTTCACAATTCTTACTTTATTATTGTTTTTGTTTTTATTAGCTCACAGGCTATCAAAGCCTGAGGGTTAATGTGCCCGCCCGTTCTGTATGTACGTATGTGCGTAACATAACTCTTGATAGAAATAACCGCTTTGCTTCAAATTTTGTTTATAGGTTCATTGTGATAAGGCGCTTCCCTCATTAGTTTTGGGGGTTCATTGGTTAAGTATGAATGGGGCGGAACGGGGGGTGACTCCCCCCTTAATTTAGATAAATGGGTTTTTCATGCAGAATTATCCTATTTTCTTCAATTTTTGTATATAGGTTCATTGTGATAAGGCGCTTCCCTAATTAGTTTTGGGGGTTCATTGGTTAAGTACAAAGGGGGGCTAACTCCCCCCCCCCTTAATTTAGATAAATGTTTTTTTTATGCAGAATTATCCGATTTGCTTCAAATTTTGTATATACTTTCATTATAATAAGGGGCTTCCCTGATTAGTTTTGGGGGTTCATTGGTTAACTATAAGGGGTGGGGAACGGGGGGATGATCCCCCCTCAATATGTTGTCGATTTCTTTATTTTTCAAGACACTTATTTCAAATTCTTTGAAATAAGAGTATAGTATACAATTAGTATGAATAGCCTGTGAGCTTAATGCCCTCAGTTTAACTGGTCAGTTTTCTTTTTTTTCTTTATTTTGTTTGGTTCGAATCCCAACTTAGACATTAACTTCTTCATGTTTGTAGTGAGCCCAATTCCACTTTAAACAGAGGCTTGGCATACGTAATAAGAAGGCGTGCCCAGTGGCAATTCAGACTGGAATACAGTGTTGAATTCAGACACTTCTCCCTGGAAGGGACATTTTAGAGTTCCACGGGGGAAATTGCACTTTTTAATCATTAAAAGCATAAAATCTCAAATCGTCAGGGGGGGATGTCCCCCCTGGCCACCCCTGAATTCAACACTGCCTTCTAATGTATGAAATCAATCACTAGAGGGCGCTGCATCCTTGCCAAAAATTTTTGACCAATCGTGCAACTCTTCCTTTCCAAATGGTACATTTGATCGAGTTCTTATTTGACGAATTTGTTATAGACCAACTGTCACAAGGACTGAGGACTGATTTATTTTCATTCAATTCAGTCTGTGGATTAGGCATTTAAACCATTATTTTCAAACCATTTTGCAACTGATTATATAGGGAAAATCACCAAAGAAATGTGACAGAGTATAAGTGATAAATAATTCCGACGATGCCGTCAAGCATTAGTATCGCGGAGGTAACGTCTCCAGTTTCAAAACAAGGGGGGGGGGGGTCCAGCGTTTGAATTCAACCAATTCCGTTGCGTCGGAAATTTATTATTTTAACCTAGATACGTACAGCAATGTTTGGAAAGTCGAGTAGGGTCGTTTCATGTTTTTTTTTTTTTTTTTTTTTTTTTTTTTTTTTTTTTTTAAATAATTGTCTGTCTGATTAAAAAACAAGTACGCAAATTTCTTTCTTATTGTATGTATCAAGATGGTTCTTTTGCGATTTTGAGAGTTTTGAAAAGACATCAAAACGCATTGAAAGAAATTAAAGATATATAAACTATGGAAAACTTATTTTGATAAAAATGCATTTGCTATACACTATAACAGGGTTTCTCAAACTGTGGTCTTTAGGATCTGCTCTTGCATTTTTCTTAAATTCCCTACACCCCCCCCCCCCCTCCAAACAAAAAAAAAAAGTAGAAACAATTCTAATTACTTGCGCCTTCACACACTAATTTCAGAGTAATAAAAATAGTATAAAAGTTGTCTCACTTGGAAAATAAAGTTTGAGAAACGCTGCGTTATTTTTACTTTATATAAGAGGAATGAAAATAAATTTTTTCTGCCTTGTGTTTAAGTTTTGACACAAATATATTATCAAAATTATTATTTTAACACAAAAATGGGTACAGAACTTTATTTTTATTCTTTATTTATAAATATTTTTTTACTCTTATATTTCCCTTGAAATGTATATTTATATACATATTCCTTTTCAAATCTAAATTCTTTTTAAAAACTTGAAAATTTATTAATTTTAACCATATTATGAATAATTTATATATCTTCTGAAAGAGAAACGCTTTTTTGCATACTTTTTTCACTTTGGAGTACAGAAGAGAATAAATATTAATTGGACTTCAGGATTTACAAAAATATTTAGTAAAAAAAAAAAGTATTATTATTTTTTTTAAGATGTCATTTTATATGAGTATCTTTTTACTAAGAGCTATATTACTAATAATTCTCTGTATAATATTATTACGAGAATTCTATCTTTGCATTCCTTGTAAAATGTAAGATTGGATGGATAAGACTTCAAATCGATATCTTTTAAGAAAAATCAAAGTTCTCATTTTAAGAAGAATTAAAAAAAAAAAAAAATCGCTGTACGAATTGGGAACACACTTTATTAAAAAGAGGGCAAAATTGACTATATTCGGCTAAAATATTGAAACCAGATTCCTTTTATTAATGTAGAAAAAACGCCGCAAAACACGAAAAAATGCGGATTTTGACAGAAAAGTTATTTTTTAATTGCAATTATTATAAAGAACGCTAAGACTCTGTTAGTAACACTTACTTTCTTCCAGTCCAAGGCAAAGTCCCCACTCTTTGAGAGTGATACGATGATCGTCGTCACCATCGCACTTGTCGAGGAAAGGAGCAATGCAGTGTTCCATGGCTAAAAGTGGAGCACGGATTGGAAACAGTTCGTGCCTTGAAACTGACCTGTAATATAAAAGATAAGAGTTTCAAAGGAGCAACGAAACTGGCAATTTTTAAGCACCTACTCTAATCACGCGAGAACATTCAACAGCACAAAGTAATGTTAAGCCAATGGAGATATTCTTTACAGATCTCTCGCTAACATTTTAATATTTAAAATGATCCTACTTGCATAATAAGCATATCTGAGGTCAACATCTAACCTGATAGTTTTGTAATTTTTCGATTTTAGTTACAGTTTTATCCTGAGGGGCATTTTCAATTTCGGAACCAACCAACCAATTTGGTACCGAATTTGAAAGTGTCCCCAGAATGAAACTTCAACCAAAATACGCGACTGGAGGATGCGCTCAAGAGCCTGTGCTAGTCACACGACAAAGTTCGCAAGCTAATTAATAATCTTATGGTAGCGTCTTTTTCAAATTTCTCGTTTGCATTTCAATATTTTTATTTATTTATTTATTTTTTGCATTGGATAGCTGAAGTCAATCTTTAATCGGGCTCTTGTTTACTTTTTCAATTTTTGTTGCAGATTTTATTTTATTTATTATTGTATTATGAAGGTATTTTCAGTTTTTAAATCAGTTCCGAAATATAAAGTGATTTCATAAAAAAATGTACAATCAAAATCGAAAAAGTCAAAAAGGGCCTGATAAGAGATCCACCTCACTTATCCTGTGCAAAGAGAAAAAAAAAAAAGCATTTAAATATATTGAAATGCAAACGAGAAATATTAAAAGAACTCTGCAAAAGGTTTAACATTAGCTTGCGAGTGTTGTCGCGTAACTAATGGAAGCTCTTAAGGTTTGTGACTTTTAACTCTGCCAAAGAAAATAATCCGGGAGGCAGCATCACATATTTGCAGCTACTTTTAGCGTCGATAATTTTGATATACATTATAGATTTAGTTGGTGCAGATAATGAAACTACCTGTCAGCTGGCGCACAAGCATGGGATGTATCGAACAGTCCGCTTCCAACTTAAATGAACGGCATTTCGATTATGTAAAAAATGTGACCAGTGCTACTGCTACTCAGAGGCGGTTTTAGAAGGCCGCGAGTGTCGATGACCGCAAGGGCCATTAAAAAACTAATGAGAAGCAGTAAATAAAAAGTTTAAAACGTAACCCTTTCATGGGCAAAGCACTTCCATTGCTAAAATGTTGAATGAATGACACTGGAATTTACGAACAAATTTATTATTAAATAAGAAAACGCTATGTTTCAGATACATCACATTTTGTATCAAAATTCTATTGCCATTCTGGCATTTGAGAATTAAAATTAAGGGGTTTCATAAACATACCACTGATTTTGAAAGGGTTAACAATTACTCTAGAATCTAGATTCTAGAAGTTGCATTTGCAAAGGCGCTGAATCTCACTGAAGACTAAGGCCATCTATATCTCTGCTATTAACAAACGTAAATCATATTTTGAAGGTCCAGTTATTGATTTTGTAAACACAAGATATGAATTTCAAAGTCTAAATGCTTTACAGACCTTGCTTTGTGTTGAATAATGGATGGCAAATATTATCAACCCATATTTACGTTAAAGAGAAATAAAAGCACTCTCTTTTTTTCAAGCAATTATCCTATGCTAATGTTATGCAAAATCTGTAAATTGTTTTGCTCTTTCTGGTATTTGCTTAGTTGAACTGATTATTTAAATAACAAAAATCGCATTTTCACATTTAGAACCCATCATGTTACATTTGTAGGTTGTTAGAATTTCTTTTTAACTCGTTGACATTTGTATATTCATGAGTCTACTTTCAGTGAATAGGGATTGACATACCATTATTTTTACTTTTATAAAATGATTAATTTTGTTCCTTAATTCTTACACAGAGTTCCAATTGAATATCTGTATCACTACATTCATTTACCTGTCATATGGGTGGGAATCTAATTCGCAGAATTTCCAGATGACAGCGTTAGACCACTTCTTGGCGAGATCACGTTCAGCTTCTTGCTCCAGTTCCAAGTAAGGAACGTCCAGTTCGTGTCTTTGGGCCAAATCGTGCATGACGTTGAATAACCATTCACGCATGCGTCTGGGGAAGTCTTCCATTTCATCATCAGAGCATTTTGGAATGTCTGGAAGAAAGTTAAAATTTCTTTTCACCAGAGCCCATGCAATATTTCTCTAATAATAGTTAAATATTTCCAAAATATGAAAGAATTGTAATTAGTATTTGTTCATCTTAAAGTTTTCTTTTTCACATCTTGAAACTTAAATATTACTCCGAGATATATTGATTCTTATTAAGGCACACCGGGTCCCCTAACCACTACTACAAGTAAGTTCGAAGCTCATGAGCATCACTTTTACAATCCCTTTGCAATTGTTGAAGAAAGAAAGTTACAATTTATTTTCACTACGGCCCATGCAATATTTATTTAATAATTGTTAAGTATTTCCAATATATGAAAGAATTGTAATTAGTATTTGTTCATCTTAGAATTTTCTTTTTTACATCTTAAAATTTAAATATTACTCTGAGATATATTGATCCTTATTAAGGCACATCGGGTCCCTAACCACTGTTACAAGTAAGTTCGATGCTCGTGAGCATCATTTTTACAAAATCTTTTGAAGAAGAAAGAAAAAATATCAACATTTACACAAATAAAACGAAATACTTTAGCAAAATATGCTAAAATGTACTAAAATGGTTCTTTCTGGTGAAAAAAAAAGGGTTGTAATTCTCATACACATGAAACTAATTGTCGCCAGGATTACTAATGTTTGCCGCCAACTTTGGTTGTAAATCGAATTACGGCTGAATTGACATATTTTAGTAGAATAAATTGCATATATTGCGTTAGATATTTTATCAGTTTTTTTAGATTACCTGTTTATTTGAAAGCAAAATATTCTATAAATTGCTCAAAATGTCAAGTGCAGCCAATTCAGTTTTTTTTTTTTTTTTTTTTTTTTTTTTTTGTTATTCATCTCATAGTGATTTTAAGGGGATGACTGAACAAATAATTTTATTTGAAATATTCTTAAAACCTTATTGGTTATTATGTCTTGCACTATATCAAAATGTAAGTTTTAAGATTAAAACTCGATTTCTTTGAGGCCCTTCAAAATCCATAGGCCCTAGGCACATGCTTATTAGGCTTAAGCCATCATCAATTCTCTGGAGATATGAGCTCGCGCCGCCAGACGCCCACGGGGGTAGCCGGCTCGCGTTCCGGCCATCGCTCCCAAGTCTCTAAAGGACTTATAACGCACCAGGGGCTTTGTCTCGCCCCGGCGCTGCGATCGGCCTGAGGCCGCTCCAATGCGGACCCCCAAGCCAATTTACCAAGGTCGATGACATAGGACGCTACGACAGTAACCCCACATCTAGGAGGAAACTCCCGCAGGTGCGGAACCTTGATGAACCGCCATGGAACCCCCGACGACTTCGTTCGCGTAACCCCATAGGGGGAGACGGTCTCTAGGTCATATGTCGAGCTACCACAACGGCTCTTGCTTTACCACAACTCGAGGGGTGTGAAAACCTACAAAGGTAATCACGTTCCCTCTTGTAGTGGATCCTAAAAGGGAAATGATTAGTACAACAACATATAAACTCTTATATAACTCCAACAACAACAACTATGACTAGAATGCGATTGCATTTAAAACTTCAATAACAAATTTCAACAACAACAATTTTTAACAACTGTGACTAGCCCCTTTTATCACATTTTAATGCCGGCTTATGAGACGAGTCTCAAACCTGCGTACTTATTGCACCATTACCTCTACCTCTGCTTCGGCGAATCTTAATTGGTAATAAATATGCTGTACGATTTTCACTTGGAAAATCTCTATTAAAATTACGGTATCGGTTCAGAGCTAGATTTTTTTTAAAATATATATATACTCTTTCAAATTAAACTACAATACCACTACAATGTTCTGCAGCAGTGACAGTAGAAGATTTTTTCCCAATAACATGTCATTAACCCTTTCCGGCACAGACAAAGTCTGTTCGTAAAATGAGAAATTACTGACTGACACCGGAATTTACAAACGACTTTTCTTAGAAAATATGAACTCCTTATTTTAAGCTTTCATTGTAGAAACAAAATTTTATTAAATATTCTTGGTGTCGAATGCAAGTTTAGAATTAAAATTATGTGTGCCCGGAGTGGGACCACTGTGCCGGAAAGGGTTAAACATAAATAGCACATAAGGGATAATTGGCATAATTTCGCTATTGGTTTTGACAATGATTCAGAAATTATTTTACAAGTTATTATAGAAAATATAAAATATAAAAAGCAGAGCCGTCCTTAGGGGTGTGCGACAGGTGCGGCCGCACAGGGCCTCGCGCCTAGGAAGGCCTCGCGCCCGGGCAATTTTTTATTTTTATTTTTTATTTTTTTTTTACTTATAAAGAAAAAACAAAACATTTGGAATTTGTTTGCATACATATTTAAATAATTAGCATTCATTGAGCAATTCACATTATTTCGCATTATAGTACCTATACCTGCGTGCGTATTAAGTTCTAAATATCGCACCGAAAATGACAGTTGATTCTACTCGTTTCTGTGTCTACTTCTGAATATGTATAAAATTTTTGAAATAGAGTTCGTCTGAATATTAAAAATCGTACAATTTTTGATAGTTTATTTGAGTTTCTTAGATAAAAATAAAATAAGGGTTTTTCAAAGAATTTCGAAAACTAAAATTAAGATCTTACAAGAAAAAGTACTGGGAATATTAAATTCGTTATCAGAAAGATATTTAGAAATTCTGTATATAAAATAAACTCACTTTAAAAGAAAATTCTATAATTTTTTTTTCTATACGGTTCTGCTTAAGCTTTTCTTTTCTGTGGATGCTAGGCTATAACAGAAGGCGGAATATTACATTCCTGAAGGATGTAATATTAGATTCTTCTCGAACGGTCCCCTTAGACCACATAACAGTAAAATTCCTCTATATTTTGAAAACTAATGATAGGAATGAGCTGTAAAAGCACATAGCCATGTTTTCATTGACACTGATTTTTTTAATGAAAAAAATTATATAGATCACAATTAATATTTTTTAAATATAAATTTATTAATAATTTTCATGATTAAAATGTATTTTTGAATCGAAAAAATGTTCGGAATATGTTTAGGTCTATTCATTGTATCTCACTAAATGAGAACATTTGAATTGGATGTTTTTGGTGTAAATATAAATTAAAATTTGTCTGTTCTAAACTCTATGAAGATTTAAGGAAAGTATATAAACTATACCTTTTTCCGAGCTGCTTTGATCCAAGGACATCAAATAAAATGTCAAAAGTGGATGTTACCACATGAAAAATGAAAGATTGTACAAATTTAATATGTAGACGCGATCCCTATTTCAAAAATTGCATTTATATTTGAAAAGCAGACCCAGTCTGGCAGTACCTGTCACATCTGTCGCGATAATTTAGTGATAAAATGCACGGGGGTGCGGGGTTTTTCCATGGCTGTACACGAACACTCATTAAAAAATTAATGTAGTTTGGAACGAAAAGAAAAGATGGTAAAATAAAATTATAATTTCAAAGCACTATAAAGTTAAGAACGTATATATTTAAAAATATTTCTCTGTAATTTGTTAAACTAAATTAAATTTCTAAAGACATGTACAATATCGTTATTACATTTAAAAAAATCTACCAACCCGACATGGACTCGATCCAATTATCTTTCCTGGAAAAACAAAGTCCAGGCCCGATTCGTTTCGGATAAAATAAAATCCAGGCCCAGATAAAAAGCCCGGACGGGGCTCGGGCTTATATTTTTCTACAGATTCGGGCTGGGCTGAACAAGGACTTTATGGCCTCCAAAATAAGTTCCTCTGGCATCAAACTAAAGTTTCAGATACGGTGCTGATTCTACTGGGTATAAGTTACAACCAATTCTATACAGTTGTGATTAATTTGTTATTTTGAAGTTTTAATATCAACTGTTCAGAAGCCGATACTGTTGATGCTTTTAGATAAACGGCAACCATTATTTTATTCATTATTTGTAAAGTAATAACACATTTCTGTAAGAGTTATTTTATCATAATGTTGCATATTTTATTGTTTCAGGAAGTTTTTCTTTTTTATTATATGAATATCCATTTTCCTGTCCACATACAAGCAGTTCCTATTACCTTCATGACAACAGATTTCAGGGGCTCGAAAGTTTCCAAAATAATTAATCTAAAATACGTTAATGTAATAAGAAATTTAAAAAATCCTGATTTATTACACAATTTATGTCAGTTAAAATTGTCAGTGGCATTCAGTTTTTTTTTCTTTTTTCGTATTCAAAGTTAACTTTTTCATAATGCACACAAAATATTTCTGACGTCTTTGTAATTATAAATATTTTAAAATTTTAGATTATATTTTGAACTTATCACTATCTTATCTATAGAATCACACTTTTTTTTTATCAAATTTAATACTCTCAAATTAATTTTTTATGCAGAAGTTTCAATGCTAGTGCTAATATGATGTGTGAACAACGATTCTTTGTTTTTCATTAATATTTGTACTATTTATACACTTTCTTGTGTACATTTATAAAAACATGATAATCTACATATAAGAGTTAAAATATTTTCTGTGCCCAAAGCCCAACATATGTTGATGATCGGGCTCTGCCAATAATGTGTGCCATCAGTTGTTGTTTTTTTTTTCCAAATATTATTGCGTTGTGGGAACAGGTGAGTGGGTGAGGATAGATTAACTAATTTGGAAGGAAAGGGCCTCGCAAAAGTTCTTGCACTGGGCCTCGCTTTCGCTAAGGACGGCTCTGATAAAAAGAATACCTCGACATTCTCCATAGTAGTCAACGTGGACATGTTTGTATTTTTTTGACTGGCAGTCTTCAGAGTTTTCTGTACATAAGCATCGCATTCTGTAGACTTCGCAGTCACTGTTCCAGGTTTCATTGTGGTTGCTGCAGATCTGTACATCAGAGAAAAGAAATATGGATATGATTAGTATAAAATAAATTAAAGTATTACAAACTGGAATATTGTGATAAAAGTTTATTGACCAAATATTTATATGTTCAAAATATTCTTGGACCGACGCTATCAAGATCAAATGAAGAGATTTTTCTTGTTATAAATTAAATTATCATGTATATAGTTTTATCCTGAGACTATGTTTCTAACAGCTATTGTGTTTTATTTATATTTATTTATTTATTTCTATACTTATTTATTTGTATTTAAATGCTTTCGCTGTCGATATTTAAGAAAATCTGTTGTAGCTGAACTTAGCGAATTATGAATGGGATTACATATCGCTGTAACCAATATCCTGATCATTGACATATTAGAAATCAATCGCACTCAATCAAAAAAAAAATTATATTGAGCAGTGAGAATGAATTATTAATTATCCTTATATAGAACGACAATAAAATCTTTTACTGGCTCAAACATATATTATTTTATCCATTTCTTTCTTTCTTTCTTTAGTACTCGCATATATATATGCGCAAGTAAATATTTATGTACGTTATACTATCCATCATTGGTACGTAAAAACTCGTGGAACACTAAAGACAATTGTGCTGGTATTTGCAGTAAAAATTAAATTTCTGACTTACGCTTAAGAGCGGTTTTTTTTCCCTTGGTCGTGAAAAAGAACCTTTATGTACAATAATTCACTTCCATTCCGCCTCTGTGATTATTCATACACAATTCTCATGCAATAACGTCAGAGACGTATAATGATGAGAAATTCCAACATATTTCACGAACTTCGGACGTACACTCACAAATTCCAATCTAGAATTTACATCATTTACTCTTTTTTTTTTTTTTTCAATATTTCACAATTTTTTTTAATGCAACTGTTTCTTCAGTAAGTCAGAAATGATTAAAAAGATGAATGAAATGAAGGAGACAGTGACATTTTCCACTTTCGTCCGCGCATTCAATTTCAAATTGTTTCTGACATTTTTGGTTCGGAGAAATTATGTCTGTGAAAAAAAAAAGAAAGACTTCAACCTTTTTATCATTTTGCTTTACTATTTGCGATTGTAACACTGAATCTGAAACCTAAAGTGCATTCCAAGACCCTCTTATCATATTAACGATATGATAAAGGGGTGCATTCATTTTAGTTCTATGGTGTAAAAAAAGGCCTAAAAATCACACTTTAGTTATTTTTTTATATATAAATTTTTCTTATTCGATTCTAGGATATGATTTTGTATACAGAAAATAAATGTGCGGGTTGCCACATTTGTTACTAGTAGTAATAATTCATAATAAATTACGTGAATTTAATAAGAAGAAAAAGTGATCACGTCGTAAGAATTCATTTATAGAATAAATAAAATTATCTTATTTAAGTGGTAACATCCCTTTTTGACGGGTTCAAAATTTCGATTTTTTCTTCACTTAATCCACTCGAAAACCACATTTTATTAATTAGAAATGGATATCAAAAGTAAAAGGGCAAGTTAGGAGATATATTTGGAAAATTAATAAAATAAATAAGTTTTTTATAATGGTACGGGTTCAAAATCTCTAAAAATTCAATTCTGTAAATCAACTTGATCTTTTTGAAAATTAATCGTCATACATTTGTCTAATGAAATACGTAAGATTTTTTTTTTTCGAAATATTGATATCTTGTTGTTTTGTGTAATTTTAAATTTGTGGTTGAAAACGTACATTTTGCTTTGAATCGATGTAATCTATATATTTAAAACGCTAAGCGTTTTGTTTCGACAATCCGTGAGAACAAACTACTACATCAAATTACATCATTCTTTTTTAAATGAAAGATATTTGGTCACAGATTTGTTATCGTACATTCGTTTGTTCGAAAATTTAATTAATTAGCCGTAATCTTAAATTAAAATTTTACTTCTGCTTATGACGTCATAAAGTCGGCAATCGGATTAACGCCCACTGTTGCGACGTACAGAGTTTATTTTCTGAACTCAATGATTGCGAGCATAAAATATAAATATTAAATATTAAAAGCACGTGACTTTTAGGCCGAATTTTTTAATTTGTAAGTTAAAATATAGTTAAAATGTTTAAGTATTTCGGTAAAAATATTTATCCGTGTGTTTTATAAGCAAATAAAAATTCATATTTACTGTGACGTCACGGAAATATTGTCCATTGGGTTCATTTTATCATTAAGCATTATAACTTTGTTGATGCCATTTTTTTTTCATTACAATTAAATGCAAAATATATTTTTATTTGTATGCATGGTGCTTAAGCATAAATGTATGTGTGAATAGTTTGTACCGGTGAAAATGACGTTATGCTTAGCTTGAAATGCATTTTAACATTTATAAAACTAAAAAGAAAAAATTATATGATTGTGTCAACATGGCGTAATATTAACTGATATTTCAATTTTTTATTTTAAAGATTAGAACTGGAGCCTTTATTGGTTGCTTCATCTTGATTGCATACCTTGATTACATGTTACCAATTACTTTTTTTAAATTATAGGATTAAGTTATAGGAATTATAGGATTTAAATTATTAAGATTTCCTTTTTTAATAAAAAAATTCAGAAAAGTAAAGAATTTCAGGAAAAAAAACTTGAAATAATGATTGTATTTTTAGCTAGAATAAACAATGTAAGGGTAGGTTTTGGTAGGTTTTTTATAAGTTCATTTAACAGTTCCTTATTAGCGGCAAAGTTTTATTTCTTTCACTGTGAATTTTTCTTTCGATGTCAAAAAATGGTAGTCTACTTTTGGACGCCAACCAAAACACAGTGGCAATATTTAGAAATGTATAACGGTTGTGACAACAAACGGCACTATCGCTTTAGCTTTCATCGCGCTTACATCACTTCCAAATACTAAAAATTTATTTTTTTTTACTACATTTTACAATTTCAATTCTTACATCCTCAATTAGAAAAAAAAATTAGCTTTCGATTGAAATTTATTTGAAATCTGCCGCTTAATTTGACGACTTTTTAAATAGTTTTCAAGCATGAAATATATTTCAATTCTACCTCAACAATGACCATCCGTTTGTTTTAATAATGTAAAATAGCCCCTTGGAAAGTTACAACAATTGAAAATAGGTATCCCTAACCTTCATGAAAAGTGAAAAAAAAATAATAAAAACCTGATAAATCATAAGATCAAATTATCCATAAGATAGAGTATTTTGGCGCTAATATAAAATCTGTCAAAAGAAGAAAAAACTATTTTTAGTTTATGATTAACATAAAATTGATATGTTGAATTCGTTCATGTATATGTTGAATTAGAATATGCTAGGAACTGTTATTTATTATTTTATTAAAGATCCATTGGATATTTAACTGTATAAGAGACCGACTGTGGTGGAAAAGG
This sequence comes from Maratus michaelseni, assembly GCA_963931845.1. Lineage (NCBI taxonomy): Eukaryota > Metazoa > Arthropoda > Arachnida > Araneae > Salticidae > Maratus > Maratus michaelseni. The sequence continues at coordinate 76,443,435 of OZ007594.1, forward strand.
AATAATCATCCTGATTATGTAAAGGGATAGAAGAAACCCTACAAATAAATTACAATTGAAAACATTAAAATGGGTAGATGCAATACATATGCGCATAGGAGCTCATTCGATTGCATTATCACAGGGGGGGGGGGGGGGGGGTGCTTATACTATGTTCTTTTATTTACTGAATATGAGATGAAAGTAGGAAATTTGTATGATACTTTATGATAGGACTATTTGTATGATACTTTATAGCTCCATGACCTTTTTTTTTTTTTTTTTTTTTTTTTTGTCGTGGGGAATATGGTGGTAATGTCAAACTGATTTGATTACACATTTGTTTACGGAGTGTTCATTTGGAGTTTGCATCGGAAATAGCATTTCACTGGGAGGGGGGGGGGGATTTTTTAAAATAAAATATTTGAAAGACTGTTTCATACGAAGCCCTACTTAAATATTAAAGAAGCTTATTTTACTGATATTGTTATAGTATTTTTTTTTTCCGTCACGTTTTGACGGGTTCCATCTAGTTTCACTAAAAATGTATATATTTTTAAAACGGCTACATATTTCACTAACTTTTGAATTAAGAAAACTAATTATTTTCTTACATTGCTCCTCCAGGTCAAGTCTACAATGAGTTTAAGTGTCCATCGCTTGATCCTCTTTTTAAGCATAATAAATTAATGTAAATATATTTTTAGAAACACGTCGCATTACTTAAAAAAAAAAAAAAAAAAAAAAAAAAAATCCCCAAAAAGTTTTACATTTTAGGTCATCAAAGTGGTGTTACCCTTTAACTAAACAATGTATAAAGTAGAAGACCATACGGTCCGTTTATAGTATTAGAGTGTAACTTATCTGATTGTTTCGTGCTGCATGAAATTCATATTCTATTCAATCTAGGAGGGATATTTGCTTCACCGTTACGTTTGCTTCATGACTTGCATTAGACTATTAGATAGGATCAAAAAGTTCGAAGACTGCGTTACCTAAAGGATATGATTTATTGCTATCATGTGTTATACATAGCCACTTTCAAAATACACTCCTTCTGCGGCTATGCACTTCTGCCAGCGTCAGTACTGTTGCTGAAAACATTGCTGGAAGCCTTTGAACGAGATAGTCTTCAGTGCGGTCTTCAATCTCAGGAAGGATATTTGCTTCACCGTGACTTTTGCTTGCATGACTTGCATTAGGCTATTAGATAAGATCAAAAAGTTCGAAGACTGCGTTACCTAAAGGATATGATTTATTGCTATCATGTGTTATACATAGCCACTTTCAAAATACACTCCTTCTGCGGCTATGCACTTCTGCTAGCGTCAGTACTGTTGCTGAAAACATTGCTGGAAGCCTTTGGACGAGATAGTCTTCAGTGCGGTCTTCAATCTCAGGAAGGATATTTGCTTCACCGTGACTTTTGCTTGCATGACTTGCATTAGACTATTAGATAAGATCAAAAAGTTCGAAGACTGCGTTACCTAAAGGATATGATTTATTGCTATCATGTGTTATACATAGCCACTTTCAAAATACACTCCTTCTGCGGCTATGCACTTCTGCCAGCGTCAGTACTGTTGCTGAAAACATTGCTGGAAGCCTTTGGACGAGATAGTCTTCAGTGCGGTCTTCGCAGCTTTCTCAATCGCTCGTACGAAATTACTGCATTTTTAGCAATGACGTTGATGATTTGACGTATAGGTCGAAACGCAGAATTTCCACTACCTCTGATATGTTATTTTCTACAGCTGCTGTTTATGGCCGCCCAACTCATAGATTGGCTTGTACGGATTCACGTGCGTTCTTGAATCGGAAGTGCCATGAAAGCGTCTTCGGATGAAATATTGCTCCCTCACCGTACACCTACTACAAAATGCACAAAGTTTCCTCAAATGCTGGCAGAATTTTATATTCGCGCGTTGTTCTTAAAACGTCATTTCTGCTTTCGACGAATGCGAACGACTACTATTCACTGGCACGCATTATCTGAAAAACCCTGCACTGCGGACGCACTTATCCCTCAAAATATCTCGTGTCACATGTGCCTTTATACCATAGTAAATTAGATCCTCTTTCCTCCAATTCAGGTTGGAGATATCAGCACAGTCTCAGAACTTTTTCAGCCTAGCTAGTATAAGGCTACTCTATCAGCGTACGTCATCCATAACACAGTCAAAGTCCCCGTTGGTAATCATTTGAACATGATCAAAATACTTACCGCGTATAAACTCACATTGATTGGTTAGACATACATCCAAATGTTGTACACCTATTTCTAAACCCACTTCAGATACAAATACCTTTTATTAGATTGTAGAATTTGTTCATCTGCGTTTAACACCTTCAGGACAAGCGTCATTATATACGTGACGCTTAAAGTGTTCATAATCCTTGATTATTCCTACCAATAATTTAATTTTTGTTTTATTTAATCAAAGCATTTCTGCGATTAAATTGGGTAAAAAGATCTATTTTTAAAACCCGCTAATAAAATATTAAAAATTCTGTAAAAGACGCTCATCGCGAAGGGGCTAAGCATAATGATTTTATTTATTTTAGAGTTCCTAGCGTTAATCTAAAATAACTAATTCCTGTTCATCGTTTGTATTAGAAGTATTATATAAACAAATGTTTCAAAGGAATTCAGTAAATAAACCAGACGTTAACACGATTTAGACCAGTGGTTTTCAACATGGGGCAATTTCATTTTTAAAGGGGCTTTTCCATATTAGCTATTAACCCATTTCTTGTGTGTTATTTTTGTCTGTTTTGGAAAAGTAATATTGCAGATTTTAATAAAAATTGTGCATGCAAATTTTAAAAATAAAATGAAAAATAATTTTTTATTCAAATTTAAAAATGTTTCATTTAAAAGTGAAAAATATAACAGTACCGGAAAATTTATATAGGTATATATATAAAAATTAAACATACTTTTGTGATATTTAACATTTTTTTGTAATTTTTCTGGCTAGTGTCTTATTTTAGAATGTTACACAGCTTTTATGGCTATTTATTGAATGAGATTCCATTCTATTTGCTGTTCAATATGTCACACGAAGAAACTTACTTAAAGAGTTATCTAAAATAAAAATAAAAAACTGTTTTGAGTACATTTAGCCTTAAAAAATATTTTAAATATTTATCTACTAGTAATCTTATAAAATTAATAAATACCCAAACGGATATCAGAGAAGGAAATAAGTTAGTCGTAATTTTGTTTATGGCTATGGTGCAGGCTATACTATGAACTTATATACATGACGATCAAGTGCCGATAATGGGGAAGGGAAAATCTATTAACAGAGTATTGTGCTGTATATTATATTATTCATAGAGAAATCTTAGTATCCAAAAGTATTTTATCTGTTCTTAGTAAAATACTAGAATTAATTATAAAATGCATTAATGCTATTAAATTTAATGCCAAATGTGAGAATTTCTTCCAGTAATTTTATGAAAATAAAATTGAAGATCATATAATACGTATTTCTTATTGAGGTGAGTTGGCAAAGAACAACAAAAATCATGTAAATTTAAAGGTGAAGATGTATTGTTTCGTTGAATTTATAGAGTTATATTAAAAATCTGTTCGTGACAAATTATGCACTGTTTATAAGCTAAAAATAATTGAAGTAACTTGTCATTGTTAATCACTTTGTAATTTATAGGGTGCACAAAAAAATCAAAAGTCCTTGAATAGAATACCGCTATTTCCACACAGTAATTTTCTCCTTATCTAATCATCTATTTCAAGCTATTAAATAAAGCGAAATTTACTATTCGACAAAAGTGGTTTCCAAAAATATAGTATGGGACGTTTGTTGCAAAAGCTTTCTGCAGGTGAATAAGAGGGGGAGACATCATAATTATAGAAGTGCTTGGGTGGGACGTGGACAAAATAAGGTTGGAAACCACTGATTTAGACTATTATTAATAGTTTGTCTGAAATATACTATATCATTGGTGTTTCCTTTTATTTTCATACATAATCGATAAAACATTGAATTATGGTCAATATTAAGCAAAATTTCAAGCAAGATCAGAGTATTTGAGGTCAGTGCTTCCCAGGCTATGGTACGCGAACCTTTTGTTCTGAAGAGATAGAAGTTAAATAAAAGCTTTCACGGTTCTCATACATCGTTTGCCACCATCTTCAAATATCAGTACAATATTACAGAGTTGTATAATTTTATTGGTGAGAATAAAATAACAAAGTGAAATAATGAAGTAATGAACAAAACCTTGGACATACATAAATGCTTTCTGGGACTGCGTTGAATTCAGACATTTTTCTCCAAAGGGATTTTTGAAGCTCCGTGGGATAAATTGCACTTTAAACCTTTTAAAAGTATAAAATCCCAAATCTTCTGGGGAGGACATTTCGATGCTCCAAGGAAATGTTCCTCCCTGGCCACCTCCTGAATTCACCACTGTTCTGGGGGTCCCAAGAACAATTTACATATACAGTAAATTCTGTCTGAGCGGAATCGATCGGAACCGAGAAAATGTTCCGTCATATACAGTATTCCGCATTCGAATTTACTGTATTTCTATTAATCGTCGGGCCTGGAAAATCTTTCCGTGTTAGATAGATTTCCGTCTTACACATAATATGCCTCAGACAGAATTTACTGTATGTTAAATTTTTTATCAGAAATATTTTAGAGGTTTAGGTCTCCTTTGAGAGTGGGGGCCCAGGCAGTGGCGTAGCCAAGGTTGAGCTCTAAATACCACTAATTTCATAATGTTATGATCGCTGAAAATTCTGTGACTAGATAAGGTGAAGAAGTTTTTAAAATAATGGTATTCCGAGCATCTGGATCTCCACCTTCACCACGCCACTTGGCTCATAGGACACGTGCGTCTAACTCCCTGCTGTATATCAGTGCCTGTTAGCATTGCCTCCGCGATGTGGTGGTACGGAAACTGTATAATTTACGATTTTGTGCTTCGACTGTCTAAACGTTTGGGAACGTCTGAATCAGGTAAAAAACAAAAAAAGCGTAATTTTAAAGAGATTGCTGATGCAAACAAGTTGACCCCTTCAGGGGCAAAGTACTATCGTAGCTAAAACATTGAAATGATTGATTGACACCAGGATTCACGAACGAATTTATTATAAAATAAGTAAAAGCTTTACTTAATGTACCTTATAAATTCAAAATTTTATTATAAAATTCTGGTGTCATTGTGGCATTTTGGGATTAAAATTAAGTGGTATATATAATATACCGGTGCTCCACTTCAAGGGGTTAAATAAACAATTCAGTTTGAAGAAGAACTTACTTTTCTTCTGGCATCAGTTTCTTGTGGACATTCTGGTATGCACACACACACACCCTCTCCTTTCTCGTTTACTTCGCAGACCCGGCCAGCTCCGCAGCGGACTTTTAAGCACGGATCTGAAACGGGAAAAAGGCACGAACCATGAAGAAATTTACAAAATTTTAAGTTGAATTTTGTGATTATTATTATTATTATTATGTGAGATGTCCTCATGTCGTTGTCTATATTTCTTAAAGGATTCCTTATCACAATTAGAATTACCTTTATTGATTGTTGTTGTCGTCGTTATTCAATTTTAATTATATTTATATATTTGAATCTGATTATTAAAGAGAGATTCCTTTATGTTGAGTCGAAATGTGGATTTTATGCATTGTTTGAATCCCTGAAATGCGTAGAATACGTGCCTGAAACGATTTTAGATTGTTCAAATTACTTACGAAGTTACGACTTGTGAAAAGAACTGTGCGCTTGCTGAAAAGCAGGGAGTTTTTTCCCGCGTTTTTCTCAAACCCATACTTTTTAACACGACGTGCAGCGTAGGGTTCGAAGCTATCAATCGATTATCAAAACATTAGCTGGGTTTGAAAGATAATCGATTTTCGGGGGCCATAAGCTTATTTAACGTTAAAAAAAATATTTTTTCCAAGAAAAAAACACGAAATCCTTAGGTCAATTTTCAAACAAGCGCCCTATTGTTTTCTGTGAGTCCATGTGAATAAAAATAGTTTCATGGTCCCGAAAATGTAATTGGCTTTCATAAACCGTATTGTTTTTGTGTTTTAGATGGCTCTATGGGACACAATCCTGCATCACGATAAGTTGGTAGCATTGGCCAACGAACCATTTGTTAATAAAGGCCATTTTCCATCCATTATCTGCTCATATTCCTGCTCATATATGCTTATTGGAGGTCTCAGTATTCATCATTTCCCAACGGCTTTCACAAGCTGCCAACGATAGGACAACAGTCTGTGCTACTTGGGTATAGCACGAACACATTTACAAAAGGGATATTTGCAGAATAACGAAAGGCAGCCATATAGATCATTTGTAAAAAAGCTAAACGGTGTATTTCACTATCTTACAGTACCGCTCAAATTAATTGGAACAGTCAATGAAAAACAGCAAATTTCTCTTAATGAACAACTTATTATGGTGGGTGTATAGTTTAATAGTTGTCTTGTTATGTCCACTCTTGTTCTTTATTACCTCCTGACAATCTTTAAGCATTGATTCAACTAGTTGTTCACATGTATTTTTCATTTTATCGTCATGAAACCATATCTTCATTAGTACAGAAATCACAGAAGTCGATTGCACAGATTTTTGTTGCAGAGTCTTCTTTGGCAAGTTTTTGCTTAGAAATTGACCAGAGATTTTCGATCGTGTTTATGTCTGTTGAGTTACCAGGCCACTGAAGAACATTTATACCACTTTGAGTGAAGAAGTTTTTACATTTTTTCATATTTGTAACAAGTTGCAAGATCTTGCTGGAAAATCCCATCGCCGATTGGAAATAATTTTTCATCCAAAGCATCCTCTAAATCAAATGTTTTGGGGCTGTATGACCTTTCATGAACCAGGACCATTGGTTCCAGTAGAAGGAATGCTGAATTCTAATAAGTACGTAACCTTTACTCCAGAGAAGAGTGGTTCCACTCTTACAAAAATTGTTTCCAGCCGGTGACGGTAGTTTCATGCAAGATTTTGCCCCTTGCAATATATCTAAAAAATGTAAAAACTTCTTCGCTCAGAGGCCTGATAACTCACCACACTTAAACCGGTTGAAAATCATTGGTCAATTTCTAAGCAAAAGGATTGTACAACAAAAAGTCTATGATTTATTCACTAATCAAGATATGGTTTCAGAACGATGAACTGAAAAAAACATGTGAAATACTAGTTGAATCAATGCCTAAACGTTGTCAGGAGGTAATAAAGAACAAGGGAGGCCATATAAACTATTTAAATAAACTAAGTGTGTACTTCTTATGAAAAATTGTGTATTCAGAGTAATTTGCCGTCTTTCATTGAGTGTTTCAGTTTATTTGAGCGGTACTGTATAATTATGTGTGCTCTCATGTTTGGCTGTATAACTGCGTAGAATAGCCATTCTTTTTCCCTAACTAATTGATGCCCGTCCTGTATTATAAGATAAAATAGGGGAAATATTAATTGTCTTTACCTGTTTTGTATCCACCTTCAACTTCAGTTTCTGGGGTTTCTGTCTCTTCTGAACTCTCACTGTCCAATTCATTTTGAGTTTCGTCTTCAGCGATCAAGTCCAGCTGATCTTTCTCACTTTTTTCTGTTTCACTATCCTGAAAGTACAACACTCTTACGTCACAAACTTGTACTTAAAGACAAAAATGGTCGGAGCATGTAAAGTAACAATTTAAATCTTTTCGTACATCTGCAAACTAAATTACTGGACAACAAATTTGAACTTTTGCTCTGTCCCAAAAGCCAAAATTAGTTATTTCTTATTCAATTTTTTTCGCTGATTGTAAATCTAGCTTTAGATTTTCTCCAGCACATCCAGATTTTGAGGTATTTGCATATTCTGATTTATGCAATTTTTGGAATTTTTGCACAATTATATGAAATTTAAGGCATAAAGCAGACTGGATTTTTTGTTTTATGTTATGATTACTGGGAAGTTTACTTTACAAAAATGTTGTGTACGAGATTATTACTGACATGTGACCGTGAAATACTGTGACTAATTTACTCATTTTTTTTTTTAATAACATTTCTTGAAGCCCAAATATTTCTACTACATGAGTACGTTAATATGATTCTATACCAGTTTTTTTACGCTGATTTCAAATCTGGTGTCCGTTTTCTTCTATCATGTCTACTTTTTAAAAAAAGTTAAATTTTATTTTTTGGTAAAAAAAAGCCAAAAAATGCTTTTTATGCTACTTTCTGATTACTTCAGCTAATTAGGATAGATTATACTAGTTTTTTCAATTGTTTTTCGATTATACCCATTGGTGATTACGTCCCTGATAAGAATCTGACACTGTTCATACTTTTGACAATGAGGTACACACTATAGATACGACGGGCTCAGCCCGGGCCCAACATGGGCTTGGGCTCTATTTTATACCGGTTTTCGGGCTCGGGCTCGGGCTCATTCTTTCTGTAACGGACAATTTTATTTGTTCTCGTATAGAAAAATTAAAAGTAACTTTTATTTTTATTTCTTAAAAAATACTTTATTACAGTTCAAGTTATTTTGATGCTATTTTGATCATAATGAAGGACAAACAGAAATCTTGTTTTTCTTTTCTACCATTAGAATGTTATTTTAAAAGAAAATTTGTCATATTTTCAGATTTATGTCCTGCATTGACGTCGCGGATCTGTTGACGCAAATGGGAAGAGTTCGAATAATTTGTTGTTCGATTTTCGTTTGTGACAGCTGAAAATGATTTAATTGGAAAGTTTATTTATTTAATTTATTTTTAGAGATCTAATGCGAAGTAAATATTTTCTTTTGTTTTTAGTCAACCAGCATTACCTTAAGGTTTGCAAATTTTTTGTCTTCTATTGTCTGCGAGTCATAATAGCTCTTCATACTATAACGTTACATAACGTTAGCAATTCTTATTGTATCTCTGCTCATACTGCGGCTTGACTCTGCATATTCTCGAAGTCACTTTCATTCGTAAGTACATATAATAAGCATGCATTGTTATTCCGACAGAAAGCAATCGAGTAGTGTTTCCTCTTTTCCTATAAAAACATCGGATCATTCAACTAAAATTCATTAAGATACAACTAAATGTAAATATATTGCTTGAAGGTGCGTAAAAACATACATAAAAACATTTAAAAGCACATTAAAGTCCTTTTAAAAATTCCAAAACGTTTTCAACCGAAACCCGATCATCATCAGTGGAAAAACTAAATTGTTGAGTTGAGTTGTTATCTCTTTGCGTTTCTTGCTTGCCCGGAATAAACTATTTTAATTCACGTAAGATTCGCAAAGAGATAACAACTCAACTCAACATTTTAGTTTTTCCACTGATGATGACCGGGTTTCGGTTGAAAACGTTTTGGAATTTTTAAAAGGACTTTAATGTGCTTTTAAATGTTTTTATGTATGTTTTTACGCACCTTCAAGCAATATATTTACATTTAGTTGTATCTTAATGAATTTTAGTTATTAAACAAGGTGAATTTGCACTGAAATTTTAACTTTTATTGAACTCGGATCATTCAGACAACGATGCCCATAACGGCATTTTTAATTTAATCTGATTTTCAGTGACACAAGAATCACGAAAGATTGTTTTGAGGAAGGAATCTATTATAATTTAAGATGTACACCTTTTATAGGAAATAGAAAAACGTTGCTTGATTCTTCGACATAAAAACAGTAATTTCTGCAAATATCATGCATGTTTTTCATAAAACGTACTTCGTTAATGTGTCCATCAGATTTGCTTGTTGGGGGAGAAAAATATGAGAATCCTTTAAAGGAAGTATATTCTTGTTTGAAACCAAACTCCTCTTTTGAAAAAATTGAATGTAAATTTCAAAAAAAAAAAAAAAAAAAAAAATATATATATATATATTATGTTCTTGGGATGAGATATTATTTTTAAAACAATTTTAAAAACAATTAAAAAAAATTTCTTATTTTATTGCATACTTTCAATATTGGGCTCGGGCTCTGATGACAGAAAATGTTTCGGGCTCGGGCGGGCCCGGGCTCCGAAAAGAGAGCCCGAACTCATCTCTAGTACACACCCCTAAAAAGCATTTTATAACAACCGGGGGCCAGTACAATACAAAAGCAGAAATTCATTTCACTCAAAATCTAGACGTGATATAAGGAAACGGATTGCAGATTCGAAATGAACATAAAAATCTAGTCAAAATTATTACGTCAATGCTGTGGTTAATACTTTAAAGTTGAAAGTAATGTAAACATTACACTATTGAAAAATACGCAAATTAGGCTTGGTAACTGACAGGTAATTGTTAAGAATATGCAGACTGCGATATTTCTCTGAAGAAAATGGTCCAGTAATCATAATCTAAAAAAGGCAATTGGATCTGACATTGATTGTACCTAAAATAAAATGGTACAAAAAAGCTTAAATTTGCATAAACTTAAATATGCAAATTTCTCAAAAACTGGACGATCTAGAGAAAACAGAAAGTATATTCGGAATCAGTGCAAGAAACTGATCTAGGATCAACTAATTTTAGTTCTGGGCCAGAACCATTGTTGTCCAGTGATTACAAGAATATAAAATCATAAAACATTAACATAGAAGACAAATAAGATGGGAAATATTAAAAATAATAATAATAAAATAAAATTTTAACTAGTAAATGAATCTAGTGTTCATCTTAATGTTAATATAATATTTAAAACCATAAAAAATATACTAATTCTGAAAGACTTATCAAAGAGCAGAGAGAAATTAATCTGAATACTATACCTCTAGGTCTAGATTAATAAAATAAACCTCACACACAATACTTTACATTGAACATTCTATGTATATGACAATTGTTTTTTATACTGTATATCTAACTAGTCTTTCAGATTATTGATATTTAAATCGTTATGTATAATTTTTTAGATAATTTGTGAAGGGATAAACTGCCATTAAGTTCAAAAAGTTCCCAAACATTCAATTTTTATTTATTCACTAGCAGTGTGGCTAATATTTATTATGTTTGTCAATTTCGCCAAGCTCGTGAAGTGCGAACATAGCGAGATATAAAAATAGAGATGTAAAAATAAATACCATTGCATTAAATAAAATCATATTTTATGTTAATAATAAGAATATATAGCAATGTTTTATAACAAATACATATTAATGTTTCATAACAATTTATTACACCACTTCCCATAGAATAACAACTTTTTAATTTTTTAACACTTCTGCCATGTAACTATTCCATTCATGTCGCATTTTCACCCATATATTATTTCTTCTTTCACTCTTTTATAAATGTTAATTCCTCTCCCCAACAGTACATAAACCTTAAAACAGTTACGAATGGTATTGTCGAACCACTAAACCAATTTCCAACACTGATTTTCTACAACTTTTTATGTCGAATCTCCATAGCTTCATCATTAGTAACATACAGTTTCATATCATGGCCATTTTCGAATAGTTGATTGTTGGGTAAAAATCCTCGCTTTTGGAGAAATGAGATTGCATCCATCTGAGTACTAAATAAATGAAAGATTGTTTCCATATTTATAAAAATAAGTACATGAGATTAAAGAAAAAAAAAACATACAACAAGCAACTAAAAAAATATATGAAACATGTTCTGGAACATTAACGAAAATGCAATATGGCGATGGTATAAACACGTGCTGTTTCTTTAACACTGCAAAGATTTGACGAGATTTTACTATTTGGCAATATATCTCTGTCATTTGGCGCTTCATCCTTGGGGGGCCGCTGTAACAAAGAAGTATCAAAATTTTCCTAGTGATATGTTTTTTTATTTATATTAATTTTATCACATCGCGTGTCCAGCTATTTGTAACTATACTTAAATTGTAACTTACATGGGGAATTTCTTTTGCTGCTACGCAAACAATGAGTAGAAGAAAAGCCCAGAATCGTCTCTCCAGGAATTTCATCTTGCCTATTCTTTGTCGAGATTCTCTATACCTAAATAGAAAAGGAAAATTATTAGAAATTGTTAATCTTCTAAGTACAGTAATCCCCCAACATTCGGTGTTTTAATATTCGTGATTTTTGATCAATCGCGAATATGAAAATGCGGAAAAACTTAACATTCGGGAGAATATGACATGATGATTCGCGATTTTTTTAATTATCTCTTTCTTTTTCAGAATTCATAATGGTTAAAAATTATTTCCCCTGTGTTTTCTTAATATCTATTTACAAATCGATTTTTAGTTGCCAACTGAAAAAGGAGCGAGTGTTGTAGGAAAGCAAAATAATAACAACAGCAGAATATTCAATGCAATGGGGATATTGGAAGTGGTAAGGTAACGGCATTTTTAATCTATTCATTTAAAACGTGCAGGCTCTCGTAGAGATGGAGCTGAAGTTGCACTTAAATGGGAAAATAAAAGTATTTCTGAAGCATTTAGCTGTATTTAAATGTCGCATTTTAATATTATATCGCATACTGACCCACTAATACATTACCATCTCTTTGCCGAATAGAGAGAGTCGAAATTACTTCATAGAAAAGCATATGCTCTTTTTAGCTGTCATTATTTCTCCATTCAGTTCAATAAATTTCATATTTATGAATTATGTGTGTACATTCATACTTCCACATATATGTTATGCATAACGTATTGTTAATACATATATCCTTTTGTTCTTTGAAATGGTGTGCCACTGTAATTAAAATTTTATATAAAAAGTAGCTCTTTTTTTAGTGCAGAGAGATAGGTTCAACATTCGCGGATTTGACATTTGCCAGGTTTTTCTCGAACGTAATCCTCGCGAGTGTTAAGAGATTACTGTATATGAAAATTTTTTAATATTATTAATACCCCAGAGAGAAGATATTGATACTAAGCAGGGTTTGACACCAGCAAAGTACGGTTTGTGCAAAATTATGGCTTGCTTTGTATAGGCATGTATTGGCACATTTTATTTATGACCCTGAGTAATTAAGGTTAATAAATATTTTTTGATTTTTATTTTAAAAGATATATTTTGCACTCTGGCGCGCATATAAAATTTGCAGATGACACAGATTTTTAATGCTTTCCCTTGACGATTGAAAAAATTCTATTCAAAACCTTTATGAACAATCGCAAACATGAAATGACTGTGCAATAAGAATGAACACTATTATTTTGGTAACAAAACTTTGACTTTTGTTTGAAAGTAAAAGAGTCTACTCTTTGGAGGCTGAAATTAAAATGAAATTAAAAATTCCGGTTAATTTTTTATATCGGCATTTTTTTTTTCAATCTAAAAATGTATTTTAAAATACAATAATTGGGTCATTTTCTCTATACAGAGAAATTCCTGTCCCCGCTTCAAGAATAATGAATAAACTTGCATAAAAATGAAACAGAATGCTAGAAATCACATGTTTTTATGTGTGTTTAACGGGATAAAACATATTATTTATAAATATAAGCCACTTAAGTGACTTTTTATGTGATAAATGTCATTCCCCTGAGTATCCCTGCCTCCATCTTACCACAAAAGTGGTTCTTAAAAGTTGACCATCCAAATAAATTTGCGATAAAATTATTTTTTAAATTGTTAAAAACTACCATATAATACTAACAATTGAAAAAGTAAAGATTTTTCATGGTTTGTATTTTTCTAAAAAAATAATAAAAAGTGTCATTTGGTTTTGTTGTCATTTTCCTGTCATAAAATGAAAATGATGATTCTAACATCTGGCAACCGTTTATTACCCCAGGATTCCACCTATGAACAATGACATCATCTGAGAAGCAATCTTGAATTGTTCTTTTTTGCAGAAACAAGCATGGACAAATAAAGATTAGAGATTTCCAGTTATATCTTAATAAGTATTTTTATTGACTGTCATTACCCTGTCTCTTTTATTTGCCTTAATTTTGTAATGAAATCTCAATCAGCGATTAACACTTACTTGTATTGAGTTTTTAAAGTTATCTTTAAGTGGAATTCATTTTTGTGTAGATGTTTATGATAGTAGACAAACTAACCTTACTTTTTGCCATTCCCCTGTCATTTCTTTTGTTATTTCTCTGCCTAAATGTCATTCCCCTGTCTCTCTTTGCCATTGCTCTGCCTACTTGAAATTTTATTTTGGGGTGTTTAACATTGTAAAACATTTTTGCTGACAGTAGTTTGTTATTTAGAGACAGTTCCTAAATACAATAGAACCCAATTTTAAAGGGGATAAATATTAACTTTTAAAAATATATAATGCCCAAATTGTTCTGTTAAGAGAAAATGACCCAATTATGCTTTCTTTTACCCAATGAAACATTGTATGGAATCGCAACTGCATGGATATGTTTTTAAATTTAAAGCCCGTCAATAAAGACTAACGACAGGAGAATAGTATTTAACCTCCCATCACAGATTTGTTCTTACTTATTCATTCCTTCGTTCTTGTCGAGAATAGCATAACAGCCCCACAGGAAAGGGAAATTTTCAAATGTGTTCAATCAAGCAAAAATAATTGTATATTATTTGTCAGGGATCATACGCCTCAGGGGAAGATTACCAGATTTTTCTTAAAGTAATATTTGCGTTATTTAATTTTTAAAAATCTGTGTTTAAATACGGTGACCATTATTTTACGAAAATTCTGGTATTGAAACGCCTTAAATCTTCTTAGACATACGAACCCTATTTGTGTTAGCCTGTACAAGTTTAAAAATATATATATATTTGCGGTACTTTGGGTTATAGCGGCCCCACAATTACGATTACGCCAGAATTGCAGTTACGATTTCGCCAAGATCATCTCAAAGCTTATATATGTCTCATATATACGCATATAAATACGCCAAACGCCCATGTATGTGCCATATATATCATTATACACACATTATTTACGCCTTATATGTCATATATGCATCATATTCACCTTATAAACATGTCATATATGCGTCACGAAATGCTATATACATCATATATTATTATAATGATACATATGCTTTATAATTTGGCGATAAATCTTGGTCGTTTGGCGATTCAGCCTCGTGGCCGCTATAACCCATTAAGTAGCTTATTTGCTATAATAAAAATAAAAATGAATTTTATCTGTATAATGATTATCAAATTAAAATTTTTCGCGTGCCTGTGAAATTGTCGTACATATCACTTGATATGAGTGCCGTAGGTTCTTCACCCTTGTGCCCTATTCGAATTAAACAGAATCTGCTGTATTAATAAGACACTTTGGTGCATTACTGAAATCTAGAAGATATATAAATTCTTATTTATTTATTTATTTATTTATTTATGTCTGAGCACCACAGCTTTTTTAAAGGTTCAAATTTAGCATATACTATTTCGTAAATGTAATTTGAAACCTTCTTTAAAAAAAGAAAAAAAGAAGAGAAGAAAAGAAACTGTCCTTTCAGTGAAGAAAAGAAAATATCAGACAGTTTCTCTGAGACCCACCTCTTTTAATTAATTAGGGCGAAAACCTCAAATTGAATTGGTAATTTATGGAAATAACTGCATTTCCGAAGTTTCAAATTTGTCTAATCTCAATACAATTAAGTTTGATAAAAGAAAAAGAAAAAAAAACAACTTATATGATGCAATTTCCCTTGCAATTGAATAAAAAGAATGCAAAAATAGTAATCAAGGAAGAAAATAAAAAAGGTTAGTTTTTCTGGCGTAAAATATTTGAGTGACAGACTGTATATAAAATTAGCAAGCACTATGTTGATAACTTTTGTTCTGGAACTTTTGTATTTTTTTTTTTTTTAAGAAACTGAGATTTTGATTTCGTCACGGTGCAAAGTTTGCTGCCCTTGTTCTAATTTATTATAGACCTCCCTCTTTGTTCGCTTAAGGTGATTTTAATAAGTGTTAATAAACGTACTAAAAAATGCGTAGGTAACACCTGAGGGGTTGAAAATTAATACTTTCTTCGTATGGTTATAAATTAAAGAATGTGCAAAAAACAACTTATTTATTTTATTTTTTATCTTCTAGAATTTTGTCTTATAAAGATATTTTAATTTCATGAAACGACATGTTTCAGTCGATATAATTAGACTTACCATAGGTTTTAATTTTATACCGCTATACAGTTTCCTGCCGTCATGCTACTGTAATATGGACTTCGGTCTTTGTTCGATTATTATAATCTATCTGTATTATAAAGCAAAATCATTTCTGTGAGTAACGTTGACGTCATATCAACGGTGGTAAGGATGTAAGCAATCCATCTCCCTTTTCTTCGCAAATTGAATACCTTCTAAATATCGCGTAATTTTAATTTTTTCCCTGTCGAATGGGGAAAAATATGTTTTTTTCAAAAGCAATTTGTTTGACAATTTAATTTCAATTTACTGATTTTTTTTATGGTTTTCTAAAATAATTTTCAAGCATGAATTTTTAAAATTCTATATCTCATGCAGCTCGATTATGGAAGATTAACCCGTTTTCATTTAAAATAATTTAAATAGTTCCAGTGGCGGCTCGTCACTGCCTTTATTTGGGGCACTAAATGCATAGCTGCCAAATTTATTCTTTTCTACCACCATTTTTCAAAAGACATTTTCCCCTTATTTATTAGTAGAAAGTTCTGTTATTAATCAAACAATAAATTTCTCTCAAAAAATAATGGTGCGAAAAGAATAAATCCTTCAGCTATGTATTTAGTGCCCCGAAAATAGTCCGGATAATGTTTCATAACGGAATTATCACTTCATCAATCAATCAATAAATGAAAAAGTAATATAAACAGGGCTTAATTTCTAAGGAAAAATGTACCGGAGCCCTAATATTCTGAAGTACTAATACCCGTAGCGCACCCCCTCCCCCCTACTCCCTCCGCCATCACTCCAATCTGCATATTTGTATTTCATACATTATTTTTAAAATTTAAATCATTGTTTTTTTATTTAGCAAAATAAAAAATTTTAGTACATCTATCTGTATGTATATTTAGCTATAAACTATTCCATTTTTTAGTTATTACTACTTCCAAATAGAAACCTTTCCTTAATCATAATGTTAATTAATCGCATAATTCTGTGATTAAATAAGCTCAGGATGATTTTTCAGAAATCGTATTAACACACACACACACACAAAAAAAAGAATAGTTCACGGTTATGCAGAATAGATAAAGACTATTTCTGTTTACTCTTTATTCTTATCAAAATAGCATTAAAATGATTTTTTGAAATGGAAATAAATAAAATTTTAAATTGAAGACAGATTGAGCTCGAGCCTGTCCAAACCCGCAGACTGACATAAAAATCGAGACCGTTTCATCTCCATCTCTTACGGGAGCGACACATTACGTCACTTATAAGTGTTTTGATACAAAAGGAGGCAAAAGATTTGAGATGATAGAGAAAGGAAAGGGTAATTTAGGATACTTTTTTCGGAAGTGTTATTGCACTGGGCTCCGGGGCCCTGTGTTTATGAGCTCCAGTGAATTCTGGCCAATATTTAAATTTTTAATAAAAACAGAGAAGTACCGGAGCTGGGCTCCGGTGCAAATTAAGCCCTGAATATAAATGAAGCACAAATTTAACAAACATGTAATAGAACTACGCACTTAAACCACTGAAATAATCAGAATAAAAAAAGACTGCTGTAAGTAGACCTTTGTAGTAATCTTTGACGATTTCTTCGGCTATTAATCTTTTGCATGTGGCTAATACGAAAGTATCGCTTTTAATAAATTTCAAAACTTTATTTGAATGCATAATGGCTATTTTTCATATAAAAATACTCTTTGGTGTTGTTAGTGGACAATCTAAAAAATATATATTAAATGTAAAAAAATTATTAGAGTTTTCAATAAAAACATGGTTTTTACCTACGCTACGTTCTGTATGCCGGGCAAAATGTTCCTTGTCTCCTTTTTATTTTACTTCAGCTTCTATTTTTATTTTATTTGACCTTTTTATCTTACTCAAATATATATATATATATATATATATATATATTTAAATTGAAACGAAAAAAAAATCCGCTCCCATAGGTTTAACGTTACGTTTTGAGAGTTTCTTCCCGTGACTAGTGTAGGCTAGTGATGGGCAGAATGAATGATTTTATATTCGAATGAATCATTCGGGCATGCGCAGAAGCATATATGCCAAACTTCAAAGTTTTTTTCATCCTATTATGACCCAAAATTTTGAAACACAAAAAGAAGTTTTCGATTTTAATTAGAATTAGATGAAAAACGAGATAAAAATATCAAATGTCTTTCGTTTTTCAAAATTTCTGGTGGAAATTGATTAAAAGGGATGCGAATTTGGACAACTATCTCTGGTAGTGGATTTCTAACAAAATCTCTCGTAGTGACTGTTAAAAAAAAAAAAAAAAAAAACAATGTTGGCAACTATGCTTTTATGCATGCCCGAATGATTCATTCGAATGAAAAAACCATTCATTCTGCCCATCACTAGTGTAGGCTCTTAATTCTTAACTGCTGTCAATCGTCTCACAGACAGCTGTTTCTTTCAATCTTCACAATTTAACTTGTAACTTTCAGTTTAACTGTCGATTCTGGTGAAATTTTGTTTCGTTTGGAGCCCTTGTACTATCGCTAGAGAAGTGTGAACAGCTGAATATTAATTATAATAATTTCTTAGATAAAAATTGCCCATTAAACAGTATCCGACAAATGAATCGAGCTTCAATTTTTTTTTTTTCATTTTTCTATGGAGCGGTCTTAGAGACCGCTCCCAGCAACCATGCGACAATTTCTGGGAAGTAATTACAAGGTTCAGGTGTTTTTGATAAATGTTAATAAACTTATCCAGGGCCTGGTTATCCTAAAAGCCCATGAAGCACAAGTTTCCTCTCTAAAATTTAAGAGGGCCCCCAAAATGTCTGTAAAATGGCACCCCTGTTTCCCATTTTTACTTTATTACATTGCGTAGTGGAAAGTTTGCTTAATTTCCACGCTACTTCAGGAAACTTATTTAACCCGGGAAATCTGAATGTGATCAATAGGCTGTTAACCAATCATATAGCATCCTGATGTACTAGATAGAAACCACCAGGGTAACTGAACATACAGCTGTTTAAGACTACAAATATACTCCATCTATAATATATTATACAGGAAACTTAAAAAGTCTGTTTTAATGAGGTATGTGAACAAGTTCTAAGCCACTCCCAGGAATAATGTTGGTTGCATTTATGAGTTTCCATGTATGTTGTATTTAGAAAACTTTTCCTGAATGAAGGGGCCCCAAAATATTACTGTGCTTGCCCCAGCTTTAGAGGTTAATCAGGCACTGCACTTACCAAAGTGATATGGATAAGTTATATTTGATTTTGCATAGGTATGAAGTTTACTTTACTGGTCCTTGTGATAATTTATTAAGGACCTCCCTCTTTGTGCACTTAACCAGTAACTACTATCACAGAAATTGTTAAACAGCTTAATGTAAACGGTCTCTGAGACCGCTTGATCAAAAGATGAATAAAAAGCTCGATTAACTCATGTGATACTGTTTCTGTAACAATATTTACATACAGGATTATTAATTAAAATTCACCTAGTATGTAGCGATGGTACCAAGCATAGGTGCTGGCTTCACGGGGCGGAAGAGGCAATCAGGAACACTTCTACCACTAATTTTAAAACATTTTTTTGTACAGTGATTAACACTGTGATTAATTTTTTAAAAATAACGTTTTAAAAATAGTGGTGGAAGTTTGCCTAATTTGCCTCAGTCGCCCGCAGTTAAATCGGTGTCTATGGTACCAGGCCTCCAAATGAAACAAAATTTTACTGGTATCCATGGTTAAACTGAAAGTTACAGACTGTGAAGGGTTGAAAAAAGCAGCTGTCTCTGAGACCGCTAACAGTAGTTAAAGGTTAAGGTGATTTTAGTGACATTTAAAGTATTGAAAATGATATTATCTTGGTATGGTCAAATAAAAAGGATGTGTCAAAACCAGCTTATTCATTTTATTTTTCTAGAATTTCGTTTTGTTAAGAAGTATTTAATTTCATAGATATTTAGTCGACAAAATTAGACTTACCGATTACTACAATCGATTATATCGATTATTATTACAAGTTTAATAAATATTAATAGACGTATCAAAAATGAGTAAGTGGCATTTGAGGAGTTGAAAATGATACTTTCTGCATACGGTTAACCCTTTCCGGCACAGTGGTCCCACTTCGGGCACACCTAATTTTAATTCCAAACTTGCATACGGCACCAAGAATATTTTAATAAAATTTTGCTCCTACAATGAAAGCTTAAAATAAGGAGTTCTTATTTTCTAAAAAAGTCGTTTGTAAATTCCGGTGTCAGTCAGTGATTTCGAATTTTACGAACAGAATTTGTCTGGGCCGGAAAGGGTTAAATAAAAGGATGTGTCAAGAATAGTATATTTATTTTGTTTTTCTCCAATTTCGTTTTCTAAAGTTGTATTTAATTTCATGAAAAGGCATCTTTAGTCGACAGAATCAGAGCTACCGATTGCTGCAATCGATTACTACATCGATATTACAGTTTTAATAAATATGAATTGACGTACCAAAAATGGTTAAGTGGCATTTGTGGGATTGAAAAATTATACTATCTTTGTACAGTTAAATAAAAGGATGTGTCAAGCAGCTTATTCATTTTGTTTTTCTAGAATTTCGTTTCGTAAAGGCGTATTTAATTTCATAAAAAGGCGTATTTAGTTGGAAAAAAAAATCAGAGCTACCAAGTTTTGCTTTTATTCTGGTATAAAGTTTGCTGTCCTTGCGCTAATTAATATGGACAGTTTTCTTTGTTCAGTTAAGATAATTTTAATAAATGCTAATAAACTTGCCAAAAAAAGGACATTTGAAGCTTTGAAAAACAATACTTTATGGTTAAAATAGAAATTGTGTCAAAAACAGGTTATTTATTTTATGTTTTATCTACTAGAATTACATCTCTAAAAAATATATTTAATTTCATGAATAAAAGTATATTTAAATTGACAAATTCAGACTTACCATCGACGAATACTATTCGTGTAAAAGAGTGAAAGAAAAAGATTGGAACATTTATAACAAAAAGGAAAAAAATATATTCTTAAAATTGTAAAATAGAATTTAGTTTCTTTTTTTAAGGGATATTTTTAACAGCTTTAGCCATCATTTTCAAAAAGTCAAATAATAAAAAAAAGAACACTGTTCGGGAATATTTCCTCAGAATTTTAAGGTGATTCGATAAGATATAGCTGAGTAATGGTAATTTAACTTCTCAAGTGATTATGGCGGAAGAGATGAGTTCGGGCTCTTTTTAAAAAAGCTCTGGTTCCCAAAATGTTTCATATAACAGACCAGATGCCTTTATCAATAAGGTTAGCCAGGTGAATTGTGGCCACCAGATTCGTTTAGGAGGACTCAGTTAGCAGAGCATTGGTAGCATAAGCCAAAAGGTCCCTGATTCGAATCCCGGCCTTGACAAATTTTCACTCAATTGGAAAATTACAATTCATATCATTATGTACATATCTGTCTGCAAACATTTTTTTTCCTTTTACAGTCCGCCCAGATAGCAAAACACAATTTTGAGAAAAGCGCATGTAAAGTTAAATCAATTGTAGTCTGTGTTCAAGAATTTATCAATTTCAAATCGACCCTGTTCTAATTTGAATATCTTCAAATTATCGTTTCTAATGTGAATATTTTCATGCTGTTTGTTTGATTCGAATGAGAATTGTGTACATTTTTTAAAAATATGAAAAACATGAACAACAAAAAAAAAGAAATCAATTTTTTTTAATGTTTAGAATTGATGACTCCTTTTAAAGCTGTTAAAGAATTTCCCAAAGCGCATGTAGTAAACAATGTTAATTGCTTTATGCTGATTTTCCACGCAACAGTTTTTTGTGTGCTTTATATTTTAGTTATAGATCAAAATTTAATGTTGTATGCGAATGTATTGTCACATTTATTAGCCCAAAATATCACTCTCCCCACCCCACTCTTTTTTTAAATCAGTTTAAAAATACTAATAATATGCCTAAAAACTTGCTCTTAAGTTTATAACACTCTTCTGAGATATTTTTGCCTGAAGAAAGAACACTAGTGTATTCTTCGTCTGAAAACAACGGAAGTTTCTGTTTATCATCCGAAAGAGATGCGGGGATATCTACGTTACGTCAGCCACTGGATGCCCGAATGGGAACGCCATCTTTCCCACACGTCGCCCATCATGGATTGAAGTTTTTCTTAGCAAAAGGGGATACAACACAAGAGCCTACATTCACTTGTCAACAAAAACATATGATTTTGCGTGGGCCGGAGCGATGTCTGGCCTTGGTTAGACTCTAAGATGTTTCAACAGATCTTTCCGAATTGACGGAAGTGAAACAGACTAGAAATTCAGATGACACGGCGGTGTTATACACCCATTAATAAAAGGAAAATGAGATGATTTTTCGAGGTTATCAATTATTCTAGTCTTAATTAAGAATATTTGTGCTTTATAATAATGTTCAGATAGACACGGATTTACAAAAAGAGACGCGTTAAGCTAATATTTTTCGGCAATGCCTTTTAAGGCTAAATATTCAAATTTCTTAGGTCCAAATATATGAATATCTTTAACCCCTTCGCGACAAGCGTCCTTTACAGAATTTTTAATCTTTTACCACCGGTTTTTCAAGACAGAAATTTTCGCCTAGTTGAATAGCAGAAATGCTAAGATTTAATAAGGCAAATCTTACAATAAAAAATAACTGGTGGGGAAAATCGAGGATTATGAGCATCTTAAAAATGTGAAGCTCTAAGGTAGGCATTGTCAACCTTATTACTATCACGAGTGTATTTGAATGTTTGAACCATCTTCGCAGACGTATCATTCTTCCTCTCAAACTCATACACATTTATGTATATGTGTATGTGTCAGACGCTTACTGCATAAAAATATACACAGTTCAGTATGTATAGATTTCTTGATAGCAGTGGCGTAGACAGGGTCAGGGTGGGGGTCCAGATGCTCTGGATACCAATAATTACGTAAAGTATTTTTCGCTTTATCTAAAAGGCGATTTTTGTGCGATTAAACAAGGCGAATAAAACTTTACAAAATTAAGGGTCTTCAGAACATCTGGACCCCCATCCTGGCTATGCCACTGCTTGATAGATATAGGTAAGTGTTTAAAGAAAATTTCAAGCGCAATGGATAATGAGGCTTGATTAACATCTTTTGTAGTGTCTTAGGATCATCATCACCTTAGGAAAGAATTAGCAAAAAAGCTGCGTAAGCAGTGTTGAAGCAGGGGGTGGTACGGGGGCGGGACATTCCCCCTAAATAATTGAAATGACCCCCCGGAAGATTTGAGATTTTATACTTTCATTGGTCAAAAAGTGCAATTTCCCCCCCGGAACTGTATAATGTCCCCCCGGAGCCCCAGAAATCCCTTTCGGAGAAAAGGGTTTGAATTCAGCATTGTGTGTGAGTAAGTCTGGCAATATCGTGTTTACTGTAAAATTTATTTGAAGAAAAACAATTGTAAAGATTTTACATCAGTAAAAATACTGAATACATTTTAGGAGCACTTTATTTATAGCAAGCTATATTTAAGTACGGGTTTCCAACGTGGGGCGTACGTCCCATAGGGGGGGGGGGGGGTGCACAACTTTTAAGATGGGCATTTCCAGATTTACTATTAACCCATTTCTCCCCAGTATTTTTCTTTTTTTAAATAACGTTATAGGTTTTAATAAAAATTATGCATGCAAATTTCAAAAATAAAGTGAAAAATAAGTTGGATATTTAATTTTATAATTACTTCATTCAAAAGTGCAAAATATAAGTCTTACTGAAAGAATTGCACAAAGTCTTAAAAAGCAATTAACAATCCCTACCTCAGAAACAGAAGCAGTTTATTGTTTCAATGTGATTCCCAGTTGAAAAACAATTCCACTCCCGGTATATGTGTAGTTGTATATCACATCACAGAAGCCATGAGAGAAAAAAGTATAAATGTAGCATTTTATCACTAGATAACGAAAGAAAAGGGAATTAAGTAAGCCAGCTAATTAAATTTAGTTTGCGTAAAGCAGCTAATCAAATTTAACTTGCAGTTTAAGAGATGTCAGGAAGAGAAGAAAGTAGAAAAATTAGTAGAAAATCATTAAAATATAATAATTACCTATAGAAAAACAAGTAAAGAGATGATGAGAAAAATGTTTAACTGTTTCAAAAGGAGAATCGTTTGCAAAACCGACAAAGATAAAGCAGGACAGAGCGTAAATTTACTCCCGTTAAAAAAAAAAAAAAGAAAAAGAAAAAGAAGGCAGTTTACATTGCCATACATAAAAATATAGATTAAATTACAGGTATGTAGGAAATAGATAATTTTTTTTTCTCCTGCCCCCCCCCCCCCTTTTTTTTAAAAAAAAAACTAGAATTCTTTTATAAATTTTCTGGTTTGTATTAAATATTAGACACCAGAAATTTTAACATAGATTTTTAACTTTGTTCAGCAACATGGTTCACGGGAAATTTACTGGATTAATATTTCTATATAAATATAGTGGTGGCGAAGTTGATTTATTTATTAAAAGTTAAATAAAAAGTGATGGAAATTTACATCACTATGCAATTAAGGGTTAACACATTACCGACTATGTTTTTGTGAAATCTGGGTTTTAAAACAGCGTAACTCCTCCCCCTTCTGAAATTCTTTCGTAAATATTGGTTTTTCAAGTTTATGCATCAGTAAATATCGTTCAATGGACGGATTTAATATAAAATGGCTTACAATCTTAAAAAATATGGACAACATGATATAAATGCATTTTTTGTAAGGTAGAAACCACGCCCTTAGTCATTGATGCTTGATTAAATAAAAAGGAGATTTCTCGTTTCCCGTTGGTAATGTATTAACCACTTAACTGTTTAGCCCGAACTCAGTTCGGGCAAAAAGACTTTGCTCGTTTCTCTACTACCAGCTTTTGGATACTACTAATTTTCAACTGTAATCTGCGCTTTATTCATTGGCAGATATTTTTCGATTATATAAGGCAAATATTTTATTACGGAGAAAGTGGTGTTTTGTCGATATATTTGAGCTTACTGTGTCAAAAGAAACAAAAAAAAAGTCGACAGTTAAGTGGTAAATGTAATTGCTCTTAAATGTTCGAAAAATTAAATTTTTCGAGGAACATGTATATGAAAGAGCAATATTTTCTGCGCATTTTAAAACAAATCGATAAAAAAAAATCCTGTAATTACTCTAGTTATGACTAGAAACATTCTATGTTAAGCAATGCCTCAAATAATACTTTAAAGTCATTTATTTCAAAATGTTGAAAATGTGCTTTTTTTCAATTTGCCCGAAAGATTTCTCTTGAACCATTTAACATTTTTACATGCAATATTCATGGATTTATAGATCATATCTATATCTTATTACTAAAATCTGAACATGTGTATATTTTAGCAAAATTTATATTTTTGGAATAAAGTTGAAAGTATTTCATATATATATATATATATATATATTTCAGATTTTATCTATGCATATTTCTTTCTTGTAGGTGAAACAATTGATGCAATTAGGTTCAGTATTAAGAATGGATTTAAAAATATATGTAAAAATATCAAGTACCGTAATTTCCGGCGTATAAGCCGCAGCTCAAAGAGTCGTTTATCGACCCAGAAATTTTATTCAATAATTGTAGTTAAATATTTACAGCGATCTTTTAAGTTACATTTTATAAAATAATATTTCTGGGTCGAAAAACGACTCTTTGAGCTGCGGCTTATACGCCGGAAATTACGGTAGTTCTACAGATATCTTGCGCGCAAATCTGAAAAACTTCATTTTGAAATAAATCACTTTAAAATACATTTTCATAATACTTGAAATATCCAACGTTACAGTACATTTTTATTGGATTACTTTTTAGTCAATAATAAATAGATACTTTCTGAAACATAATCTTTAAAAAATATAAAGAAATTCTGCAGACATCTCACATGAAGTATTAATGACCAGCGATTTCCTATGAAAACATTAGAAGACTTGTCCTCTTCTTTAGTAAAACAGTAGGAAGCTCCTCCCTCTTCTGAAAATCTTTCATAAATCGGTTTTCTAGATATGTTTATCAATTTATTGCAGTAGTAAATATCTTTCAATGAACGGATTTAATATGTCTTACAATATAAAAAATACATAAGCAACATGAAATAAATGCATTTTCTCTAAGATAGAAGCCACGCCCTTAGTCAATGATGTTTGGTTAAATAAAAAAGATGTTTCTCTGTTCTCGTTGGTAATATGTTAAGGGGACATATTACTTTAAATGTTCGAAGAATGATTTTTCGAGGAACATGTATATGAAAGAGCAATATTTTCTGCGTATTTTTAAGCAAATCGCATGAAACAATGCCTGTAATTACGCTAGCTATGACTAGAAACATATCAAGAGATATCTATCTAAGCAATGCTTAAAATAATACTTTAAAGTCGTTTATTTCAAAATGTTGAAAATGTACCTTTTCTAATTTATCCATAAGATTTCTCTTGAGTTCAGCATTAGGAATGGATATAATGTATAACAGTTAAAAATATCCAGTTTCTATCTTGCAAGCAATTCTAAAAAACTTCATTTTGAAATAAATCACTTTAAAATACATTTTTGTAGTACTTGAAATGTCCAATGTTCTAATATACTTGCATTCGTCTTTTTTTAGTCAATAATAAATACATAATTTCTGAACCATATTCTTTAAAAAATATAAAGAAATTCCACAGATATTTCACATGAATTATTAATGATCGGCGAGTTACTATACAAACATTAGAAGTCCTCTTCTTTGGACATTATGAACTTGATAGGTTTTCCAGATTCACGCATTAATTAAAATGTCACAACGTATGTGTTTAATGTAAAATGTAATATAAAAATGGTCAAATATATAATATAAATACATATATTTTCTGTCAAAATCCTTTAAACGTTTTATCGTTTCTCTATGGCATTTGCTTATGAAAGGGTAAAGAACTGTTGCCATAGAAAACAATGCCAATCTTCCATATCAAACTATAACGATCGGTTCATAATCAAACCATAAGAAAAATTCAGCTACGTGTTTGCTCTCTTCTCTCAAAAAAATGGGCGTGGCAATTATTTCTGATATCATTCTTGACTGATATTTACTAAATTATCATAATAATTAGTATATTACCGATTATAATATATTATCATATAGTTTTACTCATAACTAGCTTAATTTAAGGGATTTTTTTTATGTGATTTGTTTAAAATGAGCAGAAAATATTAGCTTTAATATACATGTTCCTCGAAAAATCGAATTTTTGAAGATTTAAGGGTAGTATGCCATGTCCTCCGCTCCTGTTATCTTAAGTTGACAGTCTAGAGCACATTTAGCCTCAAAAATAATTATTTTTGATCAAATTATAATTTAAAAATATTATTAAATTATAATTTAAATATCTATACTAGCTACCACCAACATTATAAAATTAATAAATACCTTATAAAATTAACAAATTAATAAATAATAAAGATTTTCACATTTGGATTAAACTTAATAGCATTTATACGTTTTATAATAAATTTTAATAACTCATTAAGAACTCGTGGAATATTTTTTAACATACTAATATTTCATTATGAGTAACACAAGATCAAGAAGCATTTCCGAACATTTATCTTTGTCAGTTCTAAGTACCCCGATTTCTTTTCCATCATAACAGCACGTGTATAGTCTGATTTTTAAATTTGCTGTATATGACCTGATATATATATTTATTTACTGTGTATGAAGCCTGCAATATAGCTATAAGATATTTATTATTTATCCATCTCGTTTTCTGACGAATATTTGGCATTTATACATTTTATAAGATTTCTAGTTCCTCGCACAGCTATTTAAATATTTTTTAGATTTTCCAAAAATTTTTTTAGAAAAGAGGAATGGCAATAAAAGAGAGTGAAAGAGTAAAATGATAAAATGTTTAATTGTCCCAAACAGTCGAGATCAAAGAGGACAAACACAGCACTAACAAAACAGTGGAGCCAGTAGGGCATTTTTCAATGATAGTCATACATTTTTTTTTTTTAAATGTTAGTAGTAACAGTATGTTTATAAAGTGAAAAATAAAGTCTAATAATTTATATATTTCTATGTTATATATATATAAGAAGTTTAAAATAAATGCTTGTTAAACAAAAGTAAAGAGAAAAGGGGAAATGGACGCGACGCTTTGGTTTAAACTGTTCGGCAGATACTATATCATACCTGCCAACTTTCAACTAAACTTCCGTACAACGTGAGTTAATTCAAATTAACCAGGTTAAAGACGTTTCTAACCAGAAAATATATCTGAAAAATAATATATATTTAGTTTCTTAATTTTATTTTTCTAAATTTACAGATAAATGCTTAACTCGTTTTCTTTTATAAATCTATGGAGATTTAAAAAAAAAAAAAGTATACATAAACTATATCTTTACTCGGGCTGCTTTGATCCGAGAAACTCAAATAAAGTATCAAAAGTGGGTGTTACCATTTTTAAAATCAAACTTGGTTAGAAAATTGTATCCAAATTTGGAAATTAGATAATACGATTGCCTGCCGAATGGTATGTTTCGCACTTTTCTGTGATAATTTGGTGATGACACAGTATAGGGGACTTTTTTTTTTTTTTTCGTTTACTGACTGTACAATGGTTTATGGTACTATAGTGATACGAAAACATATTCACCCTTTGAAAAATTTACAATCAGAGCGAATTCTTTCTGCAAGGTAGTCTATACTATTAATGTTTTTTGAAAACATTAATTATTATTATCATTTTTTTTTTTTTTTTAGACGTAGGAAATGCAACATTTTTTACAGCTCAAAGAAGATTACTAACTATGATTATTGCAACTTTCATTCAATTTATTTCAAATCTCTCATCATACATATATTCTTATTCAAGTCTAAAAAACACCCGAAAGAAAAGTGTGAATAATTGTCGGATATGTCACAAATTGTACAGCATATACCGTTTGACTGTAAAAAAAAAAAAGGACTCAAAAGGCGTATCAAAATAATTTAGTACAAAATTACTTAGCTTAACAAAAGAAAAAACAAAGAAAAGAAAACTCTTCAGATAAAAGGACAATTTAAATAATATTTTGTAAATTTCTAAAATATTCATAAAATTTTTGACAATATAGATAAAAAATAACCTTAAAGTTTACTTTTATTTTGTGTACTTGTATAAAACATTTATGACGATTTTACAAGAAAATAAATGGTTTTCTTATAAAATCGGCGTTAAGGTGACTTTATTGGATTTTATTTGGAACATTTCAACAACAACCGTTATTTTATTTATTTATCTTATTTAATTTTATTTATTTATTTATTTTATTTTATTTATTTATTTAATTTATTTATTTATTTATTTATTTTATTTTATTTTATTTATTTTATTTTTTTTTGATCAAGGAATAAATTCTTAAAAATGCCCCTAAACTAACATTAAAGAAAAACACCGGCTATTTTTCTCATTGAATACTTTCTGCCAATAGATCAAATAACACGGTAAAAGGAGAAGTGATATTTCCTGGGAGGCTCCGAAAGGTATTTTCTGAAAGGAAATACCTTTGAAAGATGTTATTTGTCTTATACAGACGCAAATTCTTCGAAAATAAACTTTTTCCATACAAAACAGAAAACAATTCAAAATTTCAGTTTTTTTTCAAGACTGTAAAATTTCGAAATTTCAAGCAGTTACATAAGAAAAATTAAAATACAGTGTAACCCTGATTTGACGATACTCGATTTAACGCTTATCTCAATTTAACTCTGCCACAAATGATCGTATACCAATGTAACCTACACCAATCATTTAGTAAGAGCGTGTATTACTTAATGATATACTTAGTTTTTTCTTAGGGGTTGTCTACATATAAAAATTAACTCTGCCACAAATGATCGTATACAAATGTAACTGACACCAATCATTTAGCAAGGAACGTATATTATTTAATGATATACTTAGTTTTTTCTTAGGGGGTTGTCTACATATAGAAATTGTAACAAACTTGAAAAATTTTAACCCCTTGCCTGTGGAGAATATATTTGAGAAAAACGTTCCAAAAGTGGAATTTTTTTTTCTCTTTAACCTCTTTCTTGTGACACCTGAACTGAGTTCGGGCATCGCAAATGAGCCAATTTTGGAATGCCCGATCTGAATTCGGGCAAGCGAAAAATCGGTGTTTCAATTCCATGAAGCCCGAACTCAGTTCATCCAATACATAATATGTCATTTACCATTTTCCCAATAGATGTGCGATACTTTCCCACGAAAAGTTCGGCGTTTCGCGCCATTTGTGGGATTTTTGTAATTTTGCAGTTCTTCCAAAATTTCATTCAAACCACATTATGTTTGACAGACAGATATATAAATTTTTCGCAAGTTAAAAGTTTCTTTGCCTTGTTTTTCAGCATTGGACGAACTTAGTTCGGGCTTTACGGAATTGAAACACCAATTTTTCTCTTGCCCTAACTCAGGTCGGGCGTTCCAAAATTGGCGCATTTGCATTGCCTGAATTGAGTTCGGGTGTCACAGGAAAGGGTTAATACTACCACCTAATTTTGACATCATATTGGATTCTTTGGTAAATTTTACCTTCGGATTTGGATACCAAATGGAAAAATCATTCAGTGAAGTAGTTTAGGTATGCAGGTTTAAAATTTAGAACTCTTAATGTTAAATTCATTTTTAATCTTTGCGAAACAGATTCGGGCAGTATTTTAAGCCATAATTCAAAAACTGGAAAAATTACAATGCGGACAGTATTTTAAGCGTAACTCAAAAACTACTTGGCGGAATCGGTTGTAAAGTATATATGAAGTTTCTAGAAATTGATTTCTCTTAAAAAATTCATAGGTTACAATTCAAGCTTTTTTCGAAAATTAATTTCAAAACATAAATTTTTTCCAAATAAATATGTTTAAATATATATATATATATATATATATATATATACAGGGTGTTCCGTTAAAGGGGTCCAATATTAATAGGGGTAATAGAGGAGATCACACGGAGCATAAATCAGTATATAATGCCTGGCCGGATCTCAATAATTTTCAAGTTACAGCAAATAGAATGAAAAATCGGAAATTTGTAAAAAAACCCTCATTGCTAAACTATCGATAATGCTACATAAAAACGAAGCACATATTTAGAAAGAGCAGAAAAAATCCTACGAAATGACATAAGTTGTTTTAGAATATTGAGAATTAATGGCGAGTTACAAGCTCTGAAACAGTGAAAAAATACAAAATCAAATATTTAGCAAAATAGTTAATCGTTAATTCCAAAAATGCAACTCTACCTACATCAAGGAAAATGTTATAAAATTTGGTCCATTCCGAAAGCTTTCGAAGAAGCCGACAATAAACCATATTAGTTTAATTGTATGGGAGAAATCAAGCAGTTCCCTAGTTACAACTCTGTACTGTTGCACGCTCGGAAAGAGCGAAACTCCACCCATGACGATTGTAAACACCCCGTTTTAATATCTTTCAATTATACATTTCTGATCAACCTCTATCAATACCCTTTCATTATTCAGTCTGGTCAAGTGAATGACATATTGTGCAGCTCTCGCCTTGTCTTAAAGCAAACTCCGTGACTGCTGCGTTTCCTCCATGAACTTTCAGGATGATGAAGAAGAAGTACTTTTTATGCAAATTTTCTATGTGTATAGGAAGAAAAGTGTAATAAAACAGCAGTCATCAGTGGGCGTTATGTTAAAGGGAGGCTGTTGTAAGTGGGATTGTAGTAAGTTGATGTATAATAATTATGCCGGAATACTCTAACGAAGAATATGCGGACATGCATCTGATGTACGGGCAAGCTCATGGAAATGCATGTCTAGCACAGCGCATGTACCGTGAGCAATTTCCAAGGAGACGTTGCCCAAGTTCGAAACTCTTCATAAAAATCGATAGACGATTACGGGAGACTGGATCGTTTAATACAGCAAGCATTGATGCAGGGAAACCTCGACATGTACGAACACCTGCAATGGAAGAAGATGTACTGAATATTTTTAAAGATAACTCCTCCACGAGTACACGAGCTGCTGCGTCTGAAGTCGGTGTTTCTCACCAAAGTGTGTGGCGTGTTCTGCGTGCAGAAAACATGCACCCCTTTCATGTGCAGCGGGTACAACTGTTATCAGTAACAGATTGTGCTCAGCGGACAGAATTCGTACGCTGGTTGCTTAATGTAACAGAAAATAATCCACAACTTCTGGAAAATATTTTATTTACTGATGAAGCAACATTTACGAGAGAGGGCGTGGTAAACACGCACAATATGCACACATGGTCATATACAAATCCGCACACTGTTTTCCCGTCGAACGCACAACAAAAGTTCAGTGTGAACATATGGGCAGGTGTCCTCGGCGATTATCTCATAGGACCATATTTACTCCCAGATGTACTCAATGGCAGTACGTACTTGGTTTTCCTACGGGATATCTTACCGCAGTTACTGCAAAATGTGCCAGCAACATTGCGCCACAATATGTGGTTTATGCACGATGGCGCACCGGCACATTTTTTCATAGGTGTTCGCAATCACCTCAATTCAACATATCCTGGGAAATGGATTGGACGCAGTGGACCTGTTGCTTGGCCTGCACGCTCTCCAGACCTCAATCCGTTAGACTTTTTTGTTTGGGGACACCTTAAATCGCTGGTGTATGAAACGCCTGTGGATACACCGGAGGATTTACTAGCGCGAATCGTTGTCGCTGCAGGAGACATTCCCAACTCCGTCGGAGTTTTTCGGCGTGTTCGCCAATCTTTACGACGTCGCTGTCGGCTGTGCGATTCTGTTAATGGGCGCAACTTCGAACACCTATTATAATAATGTCCGTTCGTCTGCCTTCCGACATTGAACAGTGCAGCGCAGGCCAGAAGACTATGCTTCACATATGTCATAAAGTACGTGGAATGTAATTCTTTATTTGTCATTTTTCTTTTATTTTCAACACTTTTTGGCACAGTATTTTGTAAGTCACAGACTGTGGTGTACTCAAATTGTAAATTACAAAGTTTGTATGAATTAATTTAAAATTTAGTGTCTTTTTTAAATTTATAATTAATAAAATTATTATGCTATTTGTTATTATTATTTCCTATCATAAATTATGATGCACATATACATACAATAATTGTCCCTGTAAAACATGTACTGAAACTTCTTGCATAGTTACAAATCGCAATATTTTTAATTATTTCCGAATTTTCACCACCAGTTTAATTTTAAGGAATTTAACTTAAGCTTTATATCAATAAAAGACCACTTTAAAATGTAGACTATTATTGTAAAGTTATTTTGGTTCATTCAACTCTTGAATAATTAAAAATGTTGCATCTCAGAAGAAGCATGATCGAAAATGTATAGTTGAGAGTAATTAAAAAGGCGGTGTTTCCAATCGTGATGGGCGGAGTTTAACCTTTGCTAGTGTCAAAGAAAGCGGAGTTGTAACTAAGAAACTGATTAATTTCTCTCACACAATTAAACCGATATGGTTCATTGTAAGCTTTTTCGAAAGTTTTCGGAATGGACCAAATTTTACTACATTTTCCTTGTTGTAGCTAGAGTTGTCTTTTTGGAATTAACGATTAACTATTTTGATGTATATTGGATTTCGTACTTTTTTCACTGTTTCAGGGCTTGTAACTCGTCAATAAATATTGCTATTTTAATACAATTGATGTCATTTTGTAGGTTTTTATCTGCTCTTTCTAAATATGTGCTTTCGTTTTTATGTAGCATTATCGATAGTTTAGCAATGAGGGTTCTTTTACAATTTTCCGAATTTTCATTCTATTTGCTGTAACTTGAAAACTATTGAGATCCGACCAGGCTTTATATACTGATTTATGCTCCATGTGATCTCCTCTATTACCCCTATTAATATTGGACCCCTTTAACGGAACACCCTGTATATATATATATATATATATATATATATTAGTTTGGTATCCGAAAGTGAAATTTAGTGAAGGATCCAAATATGATTTCAAAATTTGTGTTAGTATATTGAAAATTTTAAAGTTTATTACAGTTTCAACTCTAACAACAACGTTCTATTTTAATGTTTTAGTTATTGTTGTTTTTTCTTCAGCAACGACTACATTGTATTTTATAGAAAATCATAAATTATTTTCCTATAATCAAAAATATTTCTCCCAAAATATGTTTATAAGCAGGGGTGCAAAAATCTAGGCGCCAATGGACCGATTCCCACCACTAAATTTTTACTATTATTCGCCTAATAACGATACCGATAAAATTTAAGCAAAGTATACTAATAAAATTTGACGAAAAATACTAATAAAATTTAGTGGTGGGAATCAGCCCATTGGCGCCTAGATTTTTGCACCCCTGTTTATAAGCATTAAAAATACTAATTATTTAATGTAGTAATTTTTTAATCTATAGTAATCTATGAGATCTAAAATTCTGTTGTTTGAAAATAACATTAATTAACACTAACACATTTAAATAATTAACATTACCACATTGAGTTAAGCAATCAGTACTAACACCTTTAAATTCGATTGAAACGAAAATATAATTTTGCTTGAAGGAGTCAAGAGCTTAAAAAGAAAAAAAACAACAACTTTTGGTTATTATTAAATAAATTCTAAAACAATTAATGTTGAAAAAAGTTTTAATTTTTAGATGAATTTTTTAAAAGTTAAGTTTTTGCTACAATTTTAAAAAGTCTACTCTTAAAAAGTCTACTTTTTGCTTCTTTTGTTTTACAGGTTTTCAGAAAACCCCTCATAATTAACACATTTAAAGATCGGATTTGTTTAATGATATTATTAGTTTCCGAGAAAAACAATTTAACTGTAACTACATGCGAAAAATGAGAAAAAAAAAAAAAAAAGAATATTTGAAAAAGATAGAAAGAAAGAAATTTTGGCGTACAATTTTAGACAGTTTCATAAAAAAAAATGGCAAAGCAATAATTTCAATTGTAATTTAAAATAAAAAAGAAAGATAAATTTTATGTACAGTAAGACAAACAGTTCACAGATATTTGTAAAAAACAACTAGCATTCTATTACGAATATGACTCTGAATTTTGTTACTGTAGGGCAGAAGTTTCCAAATAAGCGGCCCGCGGCGTTCTTTGAAACAAACAATTTATCCTATAGTGAACTTTCCTCAAGAAAAAAAAAAAAAATTACAAACCAGAAAAAAATAGTTTAATTACAATTACATGCGAGGCTTTCAACTTTTGCGATGAAACAACTTTCCTTTATTAGTGTAGACGTGTCGTAAAATTCTAGACAATTAACAAACGCGGACAAAGTCTTAAAATTTCAATTGTAATAAAAGTGAGCTGGTCGTTGAGGGCAAAGCCATTAAATAATAAGCCCAGTCAGATAAATGGAAACTTTTCGCAAGTTGAAAATAGCGCCATCTAGCGGTTGGGAGTGCTGCATTCGGCACCAAGAATATTTTAATAAAATTTTGCTTCTAAAATTAAAGCTTAAAATAAGGAGTTCATATTTTCTAAGAAAGTCGTTTGTAAATTCCGGTGTCAGTCAGTAATTTCACATTTTACGAACATAATTTGTCTGTGCCGGAAAGGGTTAATTGCATAGTGATGTAAATTTCCATCACTTTTTATTTAACTTTTAATAAATAAATCAACTTCTTCGCCACCACTATATTTATATAGAAATATTAATCCAGTAAATTTCAACATTTTTTTTTTTTCCCATTATAGTTTTAGCTTTAATGTAAAAGATCCCAATAATTAGCAAGCTTTTAAAGGAAGTGCAAAAACAAAACATCGATAAAAATCGTATAAAATATCGATATAAATAAATCGTATCGTTTCTCTGCGACCCACTTCTGTTTTGTCCTCCTTCCGCAGCAGAGGTTTGGCGCTAGTGTGTCGCTAACAAATTTAACACTATCTGACTGGGCTTATTATTTAATGGCTTTGGTTGGGGGCCACCGTAATACTTACCCATCATGGATATGCATAATGTAAAATATTTAAAAAAAAATGTGTAACTACTTATAAAATGCATTGCAATTCAAATAAAATAGTGGCTTGATGACATCATAAACGTTAAAGGCTCGATTACTGAATTGCTTGAAAGAAACATCCTTATAATTCCAAAAATAATAATCCTATTAACTAGCGGTTTATTGCATCTGATTAAGCGTAAAATTTCCAATTAAAATATATCTTTGAAGTGAAATTTGGATGAAATACAGGGTCATGAAAAATAGAAGAGTGTGGAAAATAGGATTCCAAATATCTCGGCAACTAATTATCCGATCGACTTCATACTTTATGCAAAATTTATGTTTTTTTATTGTCTTTTATATTCATTTCTTAAAATAAACAATTTCGAAAATTTTTATAGACCTTTTATCAGAACGAATATTTCGAGAGTCCGAAAAAAATAGTTCCGGTTAATCGAGGTTATTGAAATTAAATAAGCTTCTTCCAATTATTACATACTAAGTACATACCAAATTGCAAGTCTCTATCTCAATTTTTTCGGGAGATAGAGCGTTTACAGACACACAGACACACAGACGGACGGCAATTTTTTTTTTTTTCTAAAAATATGTTTTTCGGAATCTCCAGTGTCTGAAACGTGTAAATCCGTCAATTTTTTTTTTCGATTTTCAAAACGATTACAAGACTTACCCTATACTACGTATGATGGGTAAGTAAAAAGGAAAAAAAAAAAACCAGATAAATTTTATATACAGTATGAAAAACAGTTCACAGATGTTTGTAAAAAACAGCTAGAATATGATTTCTATCTTTTTTTGTGAGGTACTTTAAAACAGAGGTTTCTAGTTAGTTGCCCGCGGAGCTCTTTTCAACAGTTAATTTATTCGATATTGAACTTTTTAATAATAAAAATATTGAAAATTATTTAGTTGCAAAGAAGTTGCCTGAATTTTCTTACAAATTCAGTTATGTTCATTTAACATTTAAATAATATTCTTTTCGATTCACGTCCTAAAGTCCTGCACAGATCTGTTATGACGCACTGGAACCCGAAAATTCTATGTGAAATCAACCCGATTCCGATAAAAAATTTTGTTGACTCGAAACCCACCCTGTTCGAATTTGACAAAATAGTTTTAATCGCCTCGAAACCACGGGTATCTGCAAAGGGGGGGGGGGGGATGACGAAGCTTTTGTTCCTTTCTGAATTATTTTCAGTTTAATTAACTACGTTTTATTTTTCTCTCACGATATAATATATATATATATATATATACTCTTTTCAAATTACTTAAAATAATTAAACATTAACAGAAAAATAAACTAAGATATATATTCAACCCCTCCCCCCCCCATGGAAGACAAATTTTATCTTTGTTTTCTTCTTTTTGTGTTCATGTGTTAAAAAAAATCTTTAACGGGGGTTCTGGGTAGCAGCCCCCCTCCCCCTACCCATTATATAAAAAAAAATATTAGTTCACTTTTTCAATTTTTTATTTTGAAAAAAAAAAAAAAAAAAAAAATGAAAGAAAAAAGTCGGGAGAAGCTTATTTTTGGATTTTTAATAAATCTTAATTGTTACTTTTCTGTTGATACATTTAGAAATTTTCTTGCACGTGGGGTTTAGATAAAAAGTTTGACTTATTTCCTGTTTATATTCTTCATTTTGAAAATCACAACCTTCGCAGAGGAGGATAGGCGCAACTGTTCAAAAATCTTGCCCCTCCCTGGAATTTTTTTTCCAAAGCGAAGAAATGGAAAAGCGTATTACTTTTTTTTTGTAATGGGGTGGAGGGGGGGGGGGATATTAATTAAAATATAAATATACAAAATATAAAAAAGAGATTAATATGTAAATATTAAATTAATATTAAAAAACTACTAATTAGGGGTGAAAATATATAACCATGTATGAGGAGTCATTATATAAAATATAGAATGATAAGTAATAATGAGTAATTGTGTTAAATACGTAAAACCAGCTTCTTCTTCTTCTTCTTTTTTTCAGTTTCGAATTCTTCAGTATTCAACCCTCGGTAAAGGCATTACGATTTCATAAAATATTTTGGGGAAAAATGTTATTAATTTTTTTTTAAATAATTTTTTTCAGCAAGCCACGTCCACCCTCCATAATCCGATTTGATACATTTTATACATATTAAGTGTCCATACTGGTAAGTGCAGATGAATAATTTATGTATGTATACTCATTTATATTCAAATACATGTTTTTCATATAAGAAAATATTCTGAACTTCCTTTTGAAAAATCATATTTATGCGAACTCGATCGAAACCCAGCCTGAAACAGTTAAAGTCAACCTAACCCGCGGGTCGGTTCAGGTAAAGCCAAGTTACCCGACCCGATGTTGGACTATATTTTATTGAAATCTTTGAGACAGCGCAATTGACGCGATCTGCTACATAATTCGTATGATCAATTGCGTCCCGCTAACACGCACTAGTTCATCAGTTAATAATTAACAAAAGAAACCAATTAAAATAACAAGATTTTAACTTATGTTAATACTCTAATGATCATGAAAGATGTAAATTTAAAAAGTTTATTCTAACTTGTGAGAAGTTCTTTTATAAATGCAGAATTATAATTTATAAATGCCATTATCTTATTAAAAACTAAAAGTTTTTGAAATTCTTGATTATTCATGGGGCATTATTTACTTTAATATAGTAACTGTAAATATAATTCATTTATGTCTATTAAAATTTTATTGTTTAAGTTTTAAGTCCTCCTTTTTAAGTAATTTGCTTCACTAAATAACAGTTTCATTGTACAGTTTTTAAATTGAAAGACAAGAATATCAAAAACAATTGCTAAACATATGAAACATATGAAATGTTTTAGTATAAAATTCTCATAATTGCTATCATTGACTTTCAAACTTTTTTAAGAACAGAACCCGTTTAAAATAATTAAAAAATATAACAAGTCGAAGATAAAAAGTTATTTCTATATTTATAATACGATTCCGGATTAAATTTATTTTAGTTATATAAAGTGAGAAGAAGATTAGGGGGGCGGGGAGCAGGTGTGGAAAAATTCCCAGAATCCCCAGAGAAAAAGCGGGCTCTTGATGCTCTTATTACTATACATGTTTTATAATTTTATGAGGAGGATACTTCTTCGGAAATTTGAAAGTTTAAATTTTCTTTTCGTGTAGATTAGGAATGGAAAAATACACTGTTCAAAAC
Organism: Maratus michaelseni; assembly: GCA_963931845.1. Taxonomy (NCBI): domain Eukaryota; kingdom Metazoa; phylum Arthropoda; class Arachnida; order Araneae; family Salticidae; genus Maratus; species Maratus michaelseni. The sequence continues at coordinate 76,482,629 of OZ007594.1, forward strand.
TGCAAATTTATAAGTTTGATCTAATTTAAATTTTTTTCAAGACTTGAAATTGATATGGATATTTCAAGGAAACATTCCATGTAAAAATAATTGTAATGCACCCCTGTATAAGTTGGTGTATAAAAATTTATATTCAATTTGCTTCTATAGCTCATAACATAAGCACATATTTTCAGGTGCATGTAATTATCTGAATAGTATTTTATATAGAAATCAGAAATAGCTCATAATTAGAACGTTAATTGTATTTAAAAATAAAATAATAGAAAATGTTAATTGATTTTTAATTAAGAAATAAGTTATTATAAACATATAAATTAATTAAAAATTAGTTTAATTTAAAAATATAGAATGTAATAAATATTATTAATGTTTTTTTAACCCCCCCCCCCTTTTATGTGAATATGTATATGGGGGTACCTAGAGAAATTTCTGGGCCCCATGTTGGCTCTCTGTGCCTCTGGTTACATAAGCTCTTTTAATAGAAAATACGCACTATATTAATATATATATATATATATATATATATATATATATTTATCTTGTCATGGACATTTAAGCGAAATTTAGAAGTTAACATATAGAAAAATACGATCTAAATAAAGTTCTAGCTTCAAAAGTGTCCGAAAATATTTTTCTGCTAAGTGAAACTAATGTTTACTCACTTTTTATTTAGTAAATGAAGCATAGTAAGCAAAATTTCTCAATCAGCGTAGACATATGTTTATGGGAAAAAAAATAACAAGTTGATAAGATTACGAATATGATTGATGATTTCTGTCTGCTCCTAATTGTAACGGATATATTCTCTTCAATTAAAAAAAAAATGGAGAGATTTAAAAATCAGCAAAAGTACAGTTAAAGGAAAGTGATTTAAAACCTGATACCTTATAGTTGCTTCTTGAAGCTAGAATTTCAAACAGAATTTAATGCAACTTTGTGTACATACTCTACACTTATTATTGTACCATAATATCGTTTGTAAATATATGATTAATTTAACACATTTTTTAATTAATAAATGATTAGTCAAATCGTCCGGTCTTATACTACCGGTGGGATAAAACCTCCTGGATATGTATGTTAATCATACAAGAAATGAAAGAGTTTCTTTTAAAAAGGAACAACGTAGTTTTATTTTATAGCTTTATCTAAGGAACTAAACTAATAATATTTCAATTATAAGGATTTAATATTTAGACAATAGGATAATTATCTTCATTACAATTTGAGAAATTGCAGAAAAAAAGTTCACCTCTTTATCAGCTTTATAAAAATCATAATCACACTTGTCCATGTAGTTTTGAATGTCTTTTCTGGAAATATTGTTTACGTGTTCTTCAGTTATTGTTTCCCAGTATATCCCCCCCCCCTCTTTTATTAAATCCCACTTCGGCTATCCGGTTTTACCGCAGGGGAATGTGGATCGGAAAGAAAGCTGTAAAAATTCCCATTTGAATGTTAGCAAATGTTTCATTCTGGGAAAAAATCCATATTAAATAGGCTACACATAATAATGTAAACAAGAACGAAAAATCATGCGTCAAGCATAGATTATGTAACACTTTCCAACGCTTCCAAAATAATTTTACAAATCATACCGTTTAGTAAGCTAAAAGATAACATCTAAGTAATCCGAATACTTTTATTCAGCCCTGTATAGGATCTATAGATTTGTATATATACTACATAGGATGTTAAATTTTAGTTCAGTTAGGAAACGCGTAGCACAGTTTAAAATTCTCCGTCTGGAGTTAAATAATACGGAAATGTGTTCGCGAACTTTTGTACTTCCCTGTATAGGATATACAGAATTTATACACACCACATAATAGACAAAAAGCGAGTTAAAATTAAAATCGCGATCAGTAACTTAAAACGCACTTCCAGGAATTATTGTTAACTTACAGTAGAGAATTCTTTTGTGTGTCCCTGTAAATGAACAATGACTGCTGTACACACACTATTCTGTAGTAAGCCTCTTGAAATACACCTTAGTGATATATATAAATTTCAATGCGTTTAAAATAGGGAAACATTATTTAAATAAACCGCAGACGATTTTTCTCCATAGACGTAATGTAACAGAATTCTTTTGACTGTCCCTGTAAAGTAACTATCAGTGCTATGCACACCCTATTCCATATTAAGCTTCTTCTAATGCACCTTAGTGATATATATAAATTTCAATGCGTTTAAAATAGTGAAACATTATTTAAATAAACCGTCAATGATTTTTCCCCATAGACCGCAATGTAACGGAATTCTTTTGAGTGTCCCTGTAAAAAAACTATAAGTGCTACACACTTCCGTTGAAATAGGGAACATGCTATAGATAACGACTATAACATATAAAAATTGCAGAGCAATCCGAGCATATTTACGGGAGTTAGAGCACGGACAGACGGCAGACGGCAGACGGCAGACGGCCAGACGGCCAGACGGCCAGACGGCAGACGGCCAGACGGCCAGACAAACCGAAGTCATAAACACTTTTCAACTAGGTTGGAAAGTGTTAAAAAGTTTCAGTAACTTCATATGTGTTTCTATTTAAAAATTTCGAAAAGTAAAAAAAGTTAAAAGAAAAAAAAATCTAAAATAAACTTTTAAACACAGACAGACCTGCCAAATCTCCGGCTTTTTGGATACCAGTAATTTAGTACAGAAAATGTTGTCTTATTGAATCGAAGCATTTTGCGATTTAAAAGAACAACATTTTCTCAAAAAAATTACTGGTGTTCAAAAAGCCGGAGACTTGGCAACTCTGCACAGAAACTATATAAATGCCAGAATGGAGATACCATTATGGCCGCTTCACCTTCTGGTCAAAAGCTGAGTATTTCAACCATTACCCGCTATAGAGCTTTTCAAATTGAGTCAAAACTGAGGCACTATACAGTTTTACACTACTTTCCCCTAAATAAAAACAATATACGGCATCACAAATCGTTTAAATACCAAACTTTTTATGGGTTTTTTATTGCTTTTGTTTTCATTGACAGAGACACGGTCGTTTTGAAATACATTTTTAAATCTTAAGCAATATGACGGAATTCGTCGCTGCATTATATTTCAGTTAAACATTGCAAACAACGATTTATAAAAAAATTATAAAGTTTGTTTAATAAGAATTAAAAAAAATAATAATAAACGTTTTTAACAGTTTTTTTAAAATATTCATATCGGTACACTTAATTCCGTGTACATATTTATGGACATATATGTACATCATGCTGCAGAAAAAAAAATGTATAAATTTTTTCTGGATTCTTTTGGTAGACTTAGTGAAACTTTTCAGTTACTCAAATAGTTAGAAATACAAAAATGTGGAAAATGGGTTAGAATAAAAAAAAAACATAATTTAAAATTTAAAATTAATTTCATGCGCAGCTTTATTAACCCCTTAAGCATCATATTCAATTTAGTGATAGTATGCTGAATATCATATATTTAGTTTTTCGGAAAGTTCCTGCAGTTTGGGAAAAACAATTCGTACCGGAAAATTCTACTTGTCAATTATTATACATTAGATATCGGAATTAATATCCAATAGCTGAATGATAGAATTTTTCCGGTACGAATTGGTTAGAACATTGCAATCTGGACTTAAAATGAGGACGTACGCACATACGTTCTGATATTGCAAATGAAGACTTCATGACATACGCAGATACGTCCTGGTGCTTAAAGGGTTAAGTATACTTTAAAATACACACACATAAGGCCCGACTAACGCTACGTAATCTTTACCATACACTTATATTAAGCTATTTTCAAGAGAAATCTACCACAAAGAAAATTTTTTGTAAATTGTGATACGATTGAGTGTAAAAATAGTCGCCAATCCTGATAACAACATTTAAAAACCAAAGAAAAAAAAAGAAAGACTGAAAGAATTTTTTTAAACTATAAAAAATGAATTTTGTTTCCTTTTTTAAGGAATGATGCTTAGCCAATATTTAAAAAAAAATCCTCTCGAGAACAATTACGTAGAATTTTAAGGTAGTTTGATAAAAACTAAATGAGTAACGGCATAATTTAAACTATTAAGTGGTGACGGATATAGATGTGTTTTTCATTCTTTATTGATTAAATATTCTTGAATACAACAGTTACCAAAAAAATTTAACACACATTTCTCAAATAGATAATAATCTAATTTTATTCATAACATATCTTTAAACATTTTCCGGTGGTATTTAAATTAGAATAAGTTTGACGACCAGAAATCAGCCACTAGAGTGGTTCAGAACTAGAAGCTTTCAAATACGATCACAACATCAAACTTCAAACAAGTTTTCCCGAAAACCCGCATTTTTCTTTTCTTTTCTTTTTTCAAATCGATAATCAAGATATCTCGAATAGTAGTGCACGGTTACATTACCAATGCTAAGTTGGTGTGCTTATTTGATATAATTATCTGCGAAAAAAAAAAAACTATAATAATGTTTTTCGTTTTAAACTTCATTGAACTTATATTATGCCACTGGATCCTTGCGAGGCTTTCGCAATCCTTGAGTTTATTTCATGATACATTTTTCATGAATTTTTAAATAACTGCAATTTTTAATCAGACAATATATTTTAACGAAATGGGAGTGTTAGGAAAAGCCTGTTCAAAAACTTTTCGCATGATACGTCATGAACTTAAAATGAGGACGTACGCACATGCGTTCTGATATTGCAAATGAATACTTCATGACATACGCAGATACGTCCTGGTGCTTAGAGGGTTAAGTATACTTAAAAGTACACACACATAAGGCCCGACTAACGCTACGTTGGGCCCTGGAACAAAGATCCAGTTTTCAGGGCTCCCAAATGGTTCACCAACTGAATACCAATATTTTTTAACAGAAACTTTCATGGTCGGTTTCTACAACATTTCCGCAAAAAAATTACCTCCGAAGGCGTTTTCTGTAAAATTTGCAAGAAAAATCTAAAACTAAAATCTTTCTAAGAAAATACCGGTATTGAAAAAGCGGACCATTCGGGAGCCCTGAGTTTGGGGTTCTCATAGAATATTTGCAGCTGTAATTTGTAGTAATTTTAAAGATAAAAGTTCTCTCTCAGGTGTGGACCCTGAGTAGCTGCCCCGTTTGCCCATGCGATAATCAGACACTGCACACACAGAGAGACAAAGAAAAACACTTTTTTCTTTTTTTCTTAACGTACACGAAAATTTGTAATGAACAAATATGTAGAAAACACAATTGAAGGATTTCATTCATGAAAGTAAGTGGGATATATAAAATACTACACATTAATTAAAACAAATTATCATTTCACACAGTTCAATTTCTACTAAAAATACCAATATTCCTTAACCCAGGAGTGCAAAAATCTTGGCGCCAATCGGCTGATCACCACTGAATTTTATCAGTATTCTTCGTCAAATTTTATTAGTATACTTCGCCTAAATTTTATCAGTATTCTTATTAGGCGAAGAATACTAAAAATTTAGTGGTGGGAATCGGCCCATTGGCGCCTAGATTTTTGCACCCCTGCCTTAACCAATATTATTCAGCAATTAAAATTATTTTTTTTTTTTTAAATATTCCATGGAACTATATCTTATGCAAAAATCTCTAAGTAAACTATTTTTCAGATTATACATGTCTGCAAGCTATGGAATACGGAATAACAATATTAACCCCTTAAGCGTCGCTATATTTTTGTGTGGGCTACTTTGTAAAATTTCAAATTGTTTGATTGCCATCACTTTTTTGAAGTAGAAATATTCTCTTTATTTAATGGCTGATAAAATGATGCGAGAATAAAGCTAATTTTACTCTTTTAAAAAACTGGTGGGAATCAAAGAATCTGAATTTAAAAAAAAAGTAGAATACACAGCCTGTGAATATCACGGGCGCGAGAATTTAGGGGTTAATGATTTCTTAGACAATTACAATTACATTCAAATGAAGACTCATTAAGAAATATACAATTAAAAAAAAGATTGATTAAAAAAAATATAATTTTAAAGTTCTATAAATATAAATAAGAATAGTTAGGGAAAATGATATAAACTATAAGAAGTTTCTCGAATCCTTAATTCACTTTATTGTGACAAGTCATATAAATTATTTTGTAAAAAACAAAAATTCCATTTAAAATTACAATTTTAATAAAATTGTAATTTCAGGAATTTTATTAAAATATATTTAAAATTATAAATATATTTTTAATAATAATATATAAAATTAAATTATATTTAAAATACATTCGTCCGCACTGCCAGCCTTTTGCTACAACGTAGCGCATATTTACGTTGCACATATTTGTGCATTATTTTTCTTTTCATTTTTATATTTGTATTATTATCAAAATTGTGAAAATATTTTCCACTAAACGGAGAAGTTTTCGTAATTGTGTGCCTTATTAAAACATTCAACAATTCACAACTGCGTTAAGTATTTCTTATTTACAAAATGAATTTATACTTTCTTCACATATAAGACAGTAATCTGTAATTTGAAAAAATCGGACAAAAAATAATTCGCACAGACAATTTCGACTCATTAGTTACAGAAGAAATTGTAACACTTTGAATAAATGGGTTAAAATTGCCGAGTTAAAAAACAGCTCGAAGTTTTTTTTAAAGAAATTTAAATAATTTTAATACTCATTTCAAAATAATAATAATAGTAATAATAAATTATGATTCTTCTTACTTACAAAACATTTTGCTACTTTAGACACTGTTGTAATGCACTGATATTTATGATAAATTCTTATAAAAATCACAGTCAAATTCTTACCTCAAGATAAAGAATATCCGCTGAGCTATAATCGTTCTTTTCATTTATATATCTGTATTATTATCAAAATTGTGAAATTATTTTCCGCTAAACGGAGAAGTTTTCGTAATTGTGTGCCTTATTAAAACATTCAACAATTCACAACTGCGTTAAGTATTTTTTATTTACAAAATGAATTTATACTTTCTTCACATATAAGACAGTAATCTGTAATTTGAAAAGATCGGACGAAAAATAATTCGCACAGACAATTTCGACTCATTAGTTACAGAAGAAATTGTAACTCTTTGAATAAATGGGTTAAAATTGACGATTTAAAAAACAGCTTGAAGTTTTTTTTTCAAAGAAATTTAAATAATTTTAATACTTATTTCATAATAATAATAATAATAATAAATTATGATTCTTCTTACGTATAAAACATTGTGCCACTTTAGACACTGTTGTAATGCACTGATATTTATGATAAAATCTTATAAAAATCACAGTCAAATTCTTACCTCAAGATAAAGAATATCCGCTGAGCTATAATCGTCTGCTCTGTGTTAGAGAGAATCACTCTAATTAGAAAACAGGGAAGCTCCCCACTTCTTCTCTTCTCGGTCACGTGTTCTTCTGCTGTTGACCTCGTAGACTGTTTTTCTTTTATTCAATTTTTCTTTCCTTTCCCAAATTTTTTCTAGAGATTCTCGCCTTTCCATCTGACTGTTTGTTCACTTTTTTCTTAACCTTTGACATGCGACACTATGACTCAGAATTGAGGCCCCGCTTCTAAGTAAATTTTCATTCAGAATGATGAAAAAAAAAAGCGAATAATCTCCTCATTCCGTTGGCAACATCTCAAGTTGCAAGAGAGAACAAGGAGAGCAGTCTTCAGCGAATATTCATGCGAGGAATATAGTTTTCCTAACTGGTGGGCGCATATTAAAAAATTCTATAAATCTTAGGCAACTCGATAACATTTCCAATGCTCAGTTGATGAATTTATTTAGTTTAATTATCATGGAATCCTTGAAAACAAACTACAACATTGCTTTTCGTTTCAAGCTTCGTTCAACGCACATTAAATAGCAATAGTTTTATTGGCGCGAATTCATAGATATAAATTTTATTATTATTATTATAATTGAATTTTAAAAATGTGTCAATCCAACTGACTTTATAAATTTTTATTACTTTTATACAAAATTATTTCTATATAAGTATTTTTTCCATGTATGTCTTTATTCCACAATTTTTTCCTATTTTGGGTAAAAATACAATTTTTAATAAAAGCTTACAGTTTAACCTCTTCGCGACGATCATTACGTATGCATGACGCAGTGATCAGAATCAGAAAGATGCAGTGCTCAGAATCTTTGATTATTTCTATCAGTAATTTTTAATTGAAAAATTTACCGTATTTAATTACAGCATATCTGCTATGAAATTTAACAAAAATTTCTTTTTTCAAAAATGGTGATTTTTTATGGTGGTAAAAGATTAAAATTTCTCTAAAGGACGTTTGTCGAGAACGCGTTATTATGGTACCGCTTAAGTAACTTTCAAATATTACACGTTGTTAAGAATACCACAGATATTCACATAAAAGAAAATAAATTCGTTCAAAACTTTTGTATGATTCATTTATAGGACTAACGAGAAGTTCTTCGTTTTTTCAGGCCGCATGCTCCCCCGAGTTCGTTTTATGCGGTCCGCAAATTCGCATATGATTAAAAATATATATAAATATACATAAAATAATAATTTTTGGCTGTGATGCGCTGCGCGCCTTAGGGTGAATTTATTTATTATAAATAAAATATGAAACTATAAAGTATATATTTGAAGAAAAAGGGAAAAGAGACATTCATATAGACTTTTATAACTTAGTTGCAAAATACGTGAATTTAGCTTCTTGTGCTAAAATTATTTTGTGACTTTGATGATATTTAGTCGACTGAAAATTTTCAAAAGTAAATATGGATCTTGCTTGATAAATGAAAAAACTTGAAAAATTTCTGCGAATCACTGTTGCCAAGGGATATACAGAAATACAGAAATTGCCAACACTGTATAGAAAACACCGACTGATATCGACCTTTCATCTCAAAAATTGAATAACTTAGAAAAGTTAAATTTTGTAATAATTATGTATACATTCATAATAATGCTGCTAATATTTACAATTAATAAAATTATTAATAATTTCATTTAATATTGAATTGTTAACATTTGTTAAAATTATTAATTACGTATTAATGATTAGTATATACTAGTAATTCATAATAATATATAGACATATGATATGATTATAAAAATATAAATCCGACAATTGAGTTCACGTCTTTACCAGATTTTGGCTCGTACAGAAATATTAGTGCGTAATCCGTAATTAGTAGATTCGCTGTTATAAAAAATGCTTACCAGAAACACGCACACATACACATAATTTAGTGAACAATAAACGCATTGTAGAGGAATAATGAAAAATTACCAAAGGATAAAAAAAAATGGCAAAGATTTTAATTAAAAAGAATTCAATTGGGTCTATGTTATAACATATATAGTTATAAGAAAAGAAATTTGTGCAAGTGCACAAGGAGTATGTTTGTGTACATAATACCTGGTGGAACAAAACTATTTTAATAAATAAAACAAAACAAAAAGTAATCCTCATACTTCAATTTTGAATGTTTAACAAACAAACATTCACTTTTTGTCTCAAAATTTGCTTATTTCTTTTTTAGGTTTTCACTTATTATTATTATTATTATTATTATTATTATTATTATTATTATTATTATTATCATTGTTGTTGTTCTTCTTCTTCTTATTATTATTGCCTCATAATTTAAATGTCAAAGCTCAGTCTAAATTAAGAAAAACACAACCTGCTCTTTGAAACTAGTGGCAAAACAGCTTATTTATTTAGTGTTTTGATCTACTGGAATTTTATCTTGAAAAGATGTTTTTAATTTCATGAAAAATGAAATTTAAATCGATGAAATCAGATTTAAGACGACGAACATCATTAATATAAATAAAGAAAAGTGCCCAGTTAAACTGATGGCATTGAACTCTCAGGCTATTCACACTAATTGTATATTATACTCTTATTTCAAAGAATAATGCCCCTCAAAAAATAAAGAAATCGACTGTAAATTAAGGGGGGTTTAGCCCCCGTTTCCATCCTTTATACTTAACCAATAAACCCCCAAACGTAATAAGGGAAACGCCTTACAACAATGAATCTGTATACAAAATTTGAAGAAAATCGGGTAATTCTGCTTGGAAAACCCATTTATCTAAATTAAGGGGACTTAGCCCCCCGTTCTCCTTTTATACTTAACCAATGAACCCCCAAAACTAATCAGGGAAGCGTCTTACCACAATGAATCTATATACAAAATTTGAAGAAAATCGGATAATCTGCATGAAAAACTCATTTATCTAAATTAAGGGGGCTTAGCCCCGTTCTCCCCATCCTTTATACTTAACCAATGAACCCTCAAGACAAGACTAATGAGAAAAGCGCCTTATCACAATGAACCTATATATAAAATTTTAAGAAAATCGGATAATTCAGCCTGAAAAACCCATTTATCTAAATTATGGGGAGTTAGCCCCCTCTCCATTCCCCCCCCTTTATATTTAACAAATGAACCCCCAAAACCAATCAGGGAACCGCCTTATCAGAATGAATCTATTTACAAAATTTTAAGCAAATCGGATATTTCTATCAAGAGTTATCGCGTTACGTATACATACATACTTACGTACATACAGAACCGGCGGACAGATTAGCTCTCAGGCTTTGATAGCCTGTGAGCTAAAAAGTAAAAGATCAAAATTGCAGTATTTAAAACTAAATGAATTTTTAAACTTTTAAACGAAATTTAGTTTCTTGTTTTTAAAAGGTTGATGCTTAGCTATACAATTTTTTTAAAATTCGAATAAAAAAAAAAATAAAAAAAATTACGTGCTTCTTCAGAACTTTAAGTTGGTTCAATATAAAATTAATTGAGTAACGTTACATAAATTAATAACTCAAGTTATTATGATCCTTTCGTATATAAAATAGCCTTATTATATAAAAATTCTGAAATACAGAAATTATCATAAAAAATTGCAAACAAAATCCCCAAGCTAATCTTAATCTGAAATTTTATATAATAAAGATATATTTGAATTTTTCCGGTGGTGTGTTAAATTAAAATTAACAACTTGAACTCGACAACCAGAAAATAGTTACTTGAGGGGTTAAGGATCAAAATTTATCTGAAAAAGAACTAACCCCTTTTAAATATAATTACAACATAAAACTTTAGAAGATTTTTTTTTAATGAAATATCACTTTTTTAAATCAATAATAACATATCTCAAACATTACTATTTTGTCTTATTTAAAATTTTTATACCTGTCCTACATGCAAATAACTACTTCTTGACAACTGTTCTTTTTCTCTTGCATGCACACACTTTTCCTTTATTTAAATTAATTCTTAAAGGATGTTTTTCTTTTTATCGAGCAAAATCGAATCATTTTTATTTATCAAAAATCACTGTTTTTACTCAGAACACGCGCCATTTTGCCAAAAATCGCTATATTTTAAAGTTTTTCGTTCAGATTTGGATGATTTTATGCTTCTTCACATCTTTATATTACCTCTTTCTCACCCTTTTTTTTTTTATATACTGATGATTTACACTAGAACAATAATTGTCTAATCTTAATAAAAGTAAGATTTCTAAATTACAATTTCCATTAAAATTGTATAAAAGTGATGCAAGAATTGTGATCAAGAAAGAAAAAAATATTGTTAGTTTTTTTTTTTTTTTTAAATTTTTGCCGTCAAGTATATGGTGCCGTTTGAATATAAAATTAACACGATGTCAATAACTTGTGCTCTCCAATCTGTATTTTTAAAAGCAATTGAGGTTTTTATTTTGTACCTGTATAAAGTTTGCTGCCATTGTGCTGATTTATATGGACTTCTCTCTTTGTTCGTTTAATGTAGTTTTAATAAATATTAATAAGCGCACAAAAAAAAAAAAAAAAAAAAAAAAAGAAGACATTTGAAGCGTTGTAAAATAATACTTTATGGTTAAAACAGAGAATGTGTCAAAAACAGGTATTTATTTTATTTTTTTATCTACTAGAATTTCATCTGGAAGAGGAGTATTTCATTTCATAAAAATCATATTTATATTAATAAAATCAGACTTAGTAATTACGAATATCATTAACCTTTTGACTACGGGTCGAGGCATATATGTCCCAGTGGAATTTTTTTTATTCTATTCGTACTACTTTTTGAAAAATAACCTTTACCATACACTTATATTAGGCTATTTTCAAGAGAAATCTACCACGAAGAAAATTTTTTGTAAATTGTGATACGATTGAGTGTAAAAATAGTTGCCAATCCTGATAACAACATTTAAAAACCAAAGAAAAAAAAAGAAAGACTGAAAGACTTTTTTTAAACTATAAAAAATGAATTTTGTTTCCTTTTTTAAGGAATGATGCTTAGCCAATATTTAAAAAAAAAAAAAACCTCTCGAGAACAATTTAGTAGAATTTTAAGGTAGTTTGATAAAAACTAAATGAGTAACGGCATAATTTAAACTATTAAGTGGTGACAGTTATAGATGTGTTTTTCATTCTTTATTGATTAAATATTCTTGAATACTAAAGTTACCAGAAAAATTTAACATACATTTCTCAAATAGATAATAATCTAATTTTATTGATAAAATATCTTTAAACATTTTCCGGTGGTATTTGAATTAGAATAAGTTTGACGACCAGAAATCAGCCACTAGAGTGGTTCAGAACTAGGAGCTTTCAAATACGATCACAACATCAAACTTCAAACAAGTTTTCCCGAAAACCCGCATTTTTCTTTTCTTTTCTTTTTTCAAATCGATAATCAAGATATCTCGAATAGTAGTGCACGGTTACATTACCAATGCTAAGTTGGTGTGCTTATTTGATATAATTATCTGCGAAAAAAAAACTATAATAATGTTTTTCGTTTTAAACTTCATTGAATTTATATTATGCCACTGGATCCTTGCGAGGCTTTCGCAGTCCTTGAGTTTATTTCATGATACAATTTTCATGAATTTTTAAATAACTGCAATTTTTAATCAGACAATATATTTTAACGAAATGGGAGTGTTAGGAAAAGCCTGTTCAAAAACTTTTCGCATGATACTTCATTCATCGGTATGCGCTTTGTATGTGCATAGAAGAAGGGGGTGTTGACATAAAAAATATATATATGGTATTGCATTAGAACTAATATGTAGGGTGATCGGAAAATAACTGCCAAATTTTAAAGGGTGGTAAGAAAGAACTTAGAAAAAGCATTTTTCGTCATAGAATGTGTGTCCGGAAATGGCGCGTTTAAGTGCTGGTGACGAAATTAGAGAGAAAATGACAGTCCGGCCTCAGGAGGTGGTGTGTGGTGCTGGTGCAAGGTGCAGCACCAGCACCTCCTCCCAAAGTGCACCAGCACCACCTCCCAAAGTGCACCTCCTCCTCCTCCCAAAGTGTGCACCTCCTCTCGAAGTGCCCTCCTCCTCTCAAAGTGCCTTCCTCCACCATCTAAGATAAGGGGATTAATGATAATTAATTTTAATTGAGGGACTTAGAAATTTTTCGAAGCCATTTTTTTTTTTTTTTTTTTTTTTTTTCGCGGAGAATTTTTTACTAGAATACTAGGTGTGTTTCAAGGGATTTATTTTAGCGAATTAGAAATTTAATTAATTTTAATTGCGAGACTTAGAAAATTTTTGAAGCATTTTTTTTTCAACTAGAGTAGTCCATTCGATATACATGTTAGAGTATATTACAGGTGAATTTTAAAAGTCAATAATGGTTTAATTAAAAATGGTTATTCATTAATTTTAATTGGGGAACTTAGAAATTTTTCGAAGCAAATTTTTTTTTTCAACGAGATTATGCAGTTTGATTATGAGTGTATGCAGTAGAAGTGAATGATTAATTAATTAAAAATATTAATTAAAAATAGTAATTAATTAATTTTAATTGCAGAACTTAAAAATTTTCGCGAGATTTTTTTTTTTCAACGAGAGTAGGGTATTCGATATACATGTTAGAGGAGAATTTTAAAATTCAATAATGGTTTAATTAAAAATGGTGATTAATTTTAATTGGGGAACTTAGACATTTTTCGAAGCAAATATTTTTTCAACGAGATAGGCTATTTGTTATACATGTTAGAGTATATTACAGGTGAATTTTAAAAGTCAATAATGATTTAATTAAAAAGGGTCATTAATTAATTTTAATTGGAGAAATTAAGAAATTTTGGCGAGATTTTTTTTCCCTCAACGAGAGTACGCAGTTTGCATGTGCAGTAGAATGGTACATGCTAGTAATTAAAAAGGGTCATTAATTAATTTTAATTGGCGGACTTCAACATTTTTGAGGCAAACAGGCGCGTTTTAATGAATTCGATATAGGTTGTAGTAAAAAATATAGGGTCCTGCATGAAATATACTGTACTCAATTGAATAGCTCCCCCCTCCCCCTCCCCCTCCCTTTTTTACCCAGAGGGGGCCTTTCGATAGACTAACAATACACACTTCCAAAAGTATAGAGTACTATAAAAAGAATTTTAGCGTATATGTAAATAAACAAGTATGTAAAACCAGGCATAGCAGCATAATTCATGAATCACTTTCCAACATTATCGAAATGTTATGTGAACAAAATATAATTTTACCATCTAGTGCATTAGTTAATTAAAATAGTGATCAGTTACAGATCCCCTTTTTAATAAAAAGGCCTAAGGCCCTTCACAAAAAATCCAAAGGATTCAAGAAAAAGCTTTACACTACTGATAGCCAAAACATATAGGATTCTTAAATGGATTGAAGTATACAAATAGTTTATACAGGAATACATTTATTTAGGTTAGCATGCAAAAATAGTTAAAAGTTATAGGGAAGCCTTCGAATGGAGTGATTATACGTTTTGGGGACCCTTCAAAAGAAACTGGAAACAGTTATAGATATTGAACCCTTCACAAAAAATTGGACAAATCCCCTTTTTAATAAAAAGGGCCCCTTCACAAAAATTCCAAAGAATTCAAATTATGCATAAGATCCCTTCCTAAAATCAGATAATTTACACCTTACCTTTTTTTTTTTTCAATTCAAGTTAGGCTAAAAGTACAGCTTACGCATCGATAGGTTCAAAATACAGGGACCCTTCGAAGTGTGAACTCGCATTAGACTATAGGGACCCTTCATAAAATAAATGAGATACATGCCCTATTCGAATAAAAAAAAAGCCCTTCACAAAAACTGTAGGGATTCCCTTTTGGATTAAAAAGGGCCCTTCACAAAAATCCAATTATACATAAGAACCCTTCCTAAAATCAGGTAATTTACACTTTCGTCTTTTTTTTTTTCAATTCAAGTTAGGCTAAAAGTACAGCTTGCGCGTCGATATGTTCAAAACACATAGTTATAGATATTAAGCTACCTTCACAAAATAAATTCAATAGATTCATGTTATATTATGGCGACAGAAATACAAGGGATACTGACCTTCCATGAAAATCCAAGATCACTGTTTATATGAAAAGGACCCTTCACAATATACCCTGTAAAAATATTATGATTCCACAGATATTTTAAGAAATAGAGTACTAATCTCAAATGAATACGAATTCATGCAATGTAAAAAATAGGTTTTACACGAATACATTTTTAGTATAACGTTCATAATATAGATTTTAGAAAAAAAAAAGTACATATTTCACCAAATTTATCATACAAGTCTGTAAAATAGGGTAGATCGTTTCATGAAAAATAATTGAATTTTCGAATGATTATGCTTTAAAATACATATTTATAACTGCAACTAAGATTTGAGTGTTACCCCCTCAACATGCATATCGCTGAATCATAATGAGTCATATTATCAGATAAGCGAAGATCTTGCTTTGACACGGTGAATCACTCGCGATAAGAAATACCTGAGACTCGTAATTTCTGACACATTTTGGGTAGGTAAATGTATGAAATGAGCTATTTAAACCCGTCAATGTATGCGAATTATTTCGTGTAGTCCTATATAATTATTAATCTGTTAAGTTTTAAAATGCTTCAATGAAAAATAAGAACTAGTCTTAAGTCACCCTTAAGAATTTTGAGGCAAACAGATGTTTAAATGAATTTGAACCTGTTTAAATGTACCTGTGTTTAAATGAATTTGACACATGTTATGGTAAAAAAAAAAAAAAAAAGGTCACCTATAAGATGTATGAATTTTAAATAATATAAAATTAAACTACATTAGTCTATGCTTTTTATATAGAAAAATTCTACTAAATTCGGTTTTTAGTATTTTAACTTAAAAATTTCTTTTGAGGAATGAATAAAATAACTAAGCTTTGTTTTTATAAAATATATATTGTACTATTTAGTTAGGGCATTATTTAAAAAAAAATTGTCTTTAATATTGAAAATATATATATAAAGTTATCTTACCTAAATATTTAAACCATAAAGTACTGGACTTAACCCAAACTCGACTTCATGCATGTCTTAAAAGAACTAAACGGTATAACGTGTTCGCTTATCTCTTAAAACCACGGGATATTGTGACGTCATGGATAAGGCATAGGGTAGAATACAGAATGAATAGGTATTATAAGACAGAAAAATAAAATAATCATAAATCATAAATTTTTGCATACTTTACACTTGTAGTATGTGTAATGATTGCCTATATGAGAAAATGAATCATCAACGAATCTTATCTATGTGTTATATTTAACCAACAGGCTTGAAATGCGTGAATTTTGACTAGAATTAATCATTGAATGTAAAAATGATTTATTTTTAGATCTAATATGTATATCGTTTAACATTTAAAAATATATACATAAATTAATCTTACCTTATTCACAAACTTGCAATCCCGTCTTCAATATATGACTACAGCATGAAAAAACATGCGTGCTACTTGTATAGCAACTAGACCAGAAATGATTTCAGTACAAGTCCATTATCTTATTGTTAATCTATAGATTAGTAACATCACGTGACTGATTGCGATAACATTCTATATAAGATTTACTGATGAGAATACATTTCAATTCATTTCTCCCAAAAGCAAGTGTATGAGTTGGTTGTAAGATCTAGGTAAGTATCCTTGCTTTATATGTTTAAAGTTATAATATATGAATAGATATAATATTAATGTAGTTTTTCAATATGTATGGTAGGCAAAAAGGAATAGGTAAGCAAAAAAGAATAGGTATTATTGCATGTTTCCTCTAATTTATTTTAAAAATAATTATTTTAAAAATACATACTAACATTTTATGCGATGAGTCACACAGCATGATGGGACGATATATGAAATTTATTTTTATATTATACAAGCTCCTATATACAATTCATATGCGTGAGCAAGATTATTTTTAGACTAGAATTATTCACTGAATGTAAAAAAAAAAAGATTTATATTTAGATCTAATATTTATATCGTTTAACATTTTAAAATCCTATTAAAAGTATATACATTAGTATGCTTGTGAAAGGCCTATTGTTAATACGAAACGTTGTGTGAAGTGTCCTGTTTTAGGGTTAAAAGTTTCGTGAAGGGGTCTGTTTGAAGGAGCCTGTTTCGAAATGACTTAAGAACGCGCAATTTATTCCTAAACATTCAACTCGATTCGTTATATATGCTTTATTAAGTATTCAATAAAAAATAATAACTAAGAAATAAAATTAAAAATAGTAATTAAGAGATACCCTTAAGAATTATTGCGATAGGAGATTGGTTTTAATTAAATAGGTTAATGAATCTAATTCACTTATTTCAAATTCTTAACGATAGTCACATAGCATTGGAAATTGTTTCATAAAGTATACCATGACTCATGATTTTTCCATCATATTTATTTATTGTCACTTATTGTAGATCCTATTTTATAATTTACGTTAAAATTTTTCATTCATTCCTATCATTTTCTGGGTACTCTGTATATATTTTTTTAGGTGTGTATTGTTAGTCTAAATTTTATCGAAGGTATTTCTGTGATAATATAGGTGAGGTAGCGCATTGTGTAATACAGTGTAATACTGTATAATTAATGTGTATTTTAACTATAATCTCTGTTTTAACAAGACTTGTATCGAATTAGATTCATTAACCTATTTAATTAAAACCAATCTCCTATCGCAATAATTCTTAAGGGTATCTCTTAATTACTATTTTTAATTTTATTTCTTAGTTATTATTTTTTATTGAATACTTAATAAAGCATATATAACGAATCGAGTTGAATGTTTAGGAATAAATTGTGCGTTCTTAAGTCATTTCGAAACAGGCTCCTTCAAACAGACCCCTTCACGAAACTTTTAACCCTAAAACAGGACACTTCACACAACGTTTCGTATTAACAATAGGCCTTTCACAAGCATACTAATGTATATACTTTTAATAGGATTTTAAAATGTTAAACGATATAAATATTAGATCTAAATATAAATCATTATTTTTTTACATTCAGTGAATAATTCTAGTCTAAAAATAATCTTGCTCACGCATATGAATTGTATATAGGAGCTTGTATAATATAAAAATAAATTTCATATATCGTCCCATCATGCTGTGTGACTCATCGCATAAAATGTTAGTATGTATTTTTAAAATAATTATTTTTAAAATAAATTAGAGGAAACATGCAATAATACCTATTCTTTTTTGCTTACCTATTCCTTTTTGCCTACCATACATATTGAAAAAATACATTAATATTATATCTATTCATATATTATAACTTTAAACATATAAAGTAAGGATACTTACCTAGATCTTACAACCAACTCATACACTTGCTTTTGGGAGAAATGAATTGAAATGTATTCTTATCAGTAAATCTTATATAGAATGTTATCGCAATCAGTCACGTGATGTTACTAATCTATAGATTAACAATAAGATAATGGACTTGTACTGAAATCATTTCTGGTCTAGTTGCTATACAAGTAGCACGCATGTTTTTTCATGCTGTAGTCATATATTGAAGACGGGATTGCAAGTTTGTGAATAAGGTAAGATTAATTTATGTATATATTTTTAAATGTTAAACGATATACATATTAGATTTAAAAATAAATCATTTTTACATTCAATGATTAATTCTAGTCAAAATTCACGCATTTCAAGCCTGTTGGTTAAATATAACATACACTAATAAGATTCGTTGATGATTCATTTTCTCATATAGGCAATAGTAGCAATCATTTCACATACTACAAGTGTAAAGTATGCAAAATTTATGATTCTGCTTTATAATACCTATTCATTCTGTATTCTATCCTATGCTTTATCCATGACGTCACGATATCCCGTAATTTTAAGAGATAAGCGAACACGTTATACCGTTTAGTTGTTGTAAGGCATGCATGCAGTCGAATTTGGATGAAGTCCACAATACATTAGGGTTTAAATATTTAGGTAAGATAACTTTTTTTTCAATATTAAAAACAATTTTTTTTTAAATAATGCCCTAACTAAATAGTACAATATATATTTTATAAAAACAAAGCTTAGTTATTTTATTCATTCCTCAAAAGAAATTTTTAAGTTAAAATACTAAAAATACAATTTAGTATAATTTTTCTATACAAAAAAAGCATAGACTAATGTAGTTTAATTTTATATTATTTAAAATTCATATATCTTATAGGGGACCCTGTATTTTTTTTTACCATAACATGCGTCAAATTCATTTAAACACAGGTACATTTAAACAGATTCAAATTCATTTAAACATCTGTTTGTCTCAAAATTCTTAAGGGTATCGCTTAATGACTAGTTCTTATTTTTCATTGAAGTATTTTAAAACTTAACAGATTAATAATTATATAGGACTACACGAAATAATTCGTATACATTGACGGTTTTAAATAGCTCATTTACCTACAAAAAATGTGTCAGAAATTACGAGTCTCAGGTATTTCTTATCGCGAGTGATTCACCGTGTCAAAGCAAGATCTTCGCTTATCTGATAATATGACTCATTATGATTCAGCGATATGCATGTTGAGGGGGTAACACTCAAATCTTAGTTGCAGTTATAAATATGTATTTTAAAGCATAATCATTCGAAAATTCAATTATTTTTCATGAAACGATCTACCCTATTTTACAGACTTGTATGATAAATTTGGTGAAATATGTACTTTTTTTTTCTAAAATCTATATTATGAACGTTATACTAAAAATGTATTCGTGTAAAACCTATTTTTTACATTGCATGAATTCGTATTCATTTGAGATTAGTACTCTATTTCTTAAAATATCTGTGGAATCATAATATTTTTACAGGGTATATTGTGAAGGGTCCTTTTCATATAAACAGTGATCTTGGATTTTCATGGAAGGTCAGTATCCCTTGTATTTCTGTCGCCATAATATAACATGAATCTATTGAATTTATTTTGTGAAGGTAGCTTAATATCTAAAACTATGTGTTTTGAACATATCGACGCGCAAGCTGTATTTTTAGCCTAACTTGAATTGAAAAAAAAAAGGCGAAAGTGTAAATTACCTAATTTTAGGAAGTGTTCTTATGTATAATTGGATTTTTATGAAGAGCCCTTTTTATTCCAAAAGGGAATCCCTACAGTTTTTGTGAAGGACTTTTTTTTTTATTCGAATAGGGCATGTATCTCATTTATTTTATGAAGGGTCCCTATAGTCTAATGCGAGTTCACACTTCGAAGGGTCCCTGTATTTTGAACCTATCGATGCGTAAGCTGTACTTTTAGCCTAACTTGAATTGAAAAAAAAGGTAAGGTGTAAATTATCTGATTTTAGGAAGGGATCTTATGCATAATTTGAATTCTTTGGAATTTTTGTGAAGGGGCCCTTTTTATTAAAAAGGGGATTTGTCCAATTTTTTGTGAAGGGTTCAATATCTATAACTGTTTCCAGTTTCTTTTGAAGGGTCCCCAAAACGTATAATCACTCCATTCGAAGGCTTCCCTATAACTTTTAACTATTTTTGCATACTAACCTAAATAAATGTATTCCTGTATAAACTATTTGTATACTTCAATCCATTTAAGAATCCTATATGTTTTGGCTATCAGTAGTGTAAAGCTTTTTCTTGAAGCCTTTGGATTTTTTGTGAAGGGCCTTAGGCCTTTTTATTAAAAAGGGGATCTGTAACTGATCACTATTTTAATTAACTAATGCACTAGATGGTAAAATTATATTTTGTTCACATAACATTTCGATAATGTTGGAAAGTGATTCATGAATTATGCTGCTATGCCTGATTTTACATACTTGTTTATTTACATATACGCTAAAATTCTTTTTATAGTACTCTATACTTTTGGAAGTGTGTATTGTTAGTCTATCGAAGGGCCCCTCTGGGTAAAAAAGGGAGGGGGAGGGGGAGGGGGAGGGGGAGGGGGAGGGGGGAGCTATTCAATTGAGTACAGTATATTTCATGCGGGACCCTATATTTTTTACTACAACCTATATCGAATTCATTAAAACGCGCCTGTTTGCCTCAAAAATGTTGAAGTCCGCCAATTAAAATTAATTAATGACCCTTTTTAATTACTAGCATCTACCATTCTACTGCACATGCAAACTGCGTACTCTCGTTGAGGGAAAAAAAATCTCGCCAAAATTTCTTAAGTTCTCCAATTAAAATTAATTAATGACCCTTTTTAATTAAATCATTATTGACTTTTAAAATTCACCTGTAATATACTCTAACATGTATAACAAATAGCCTATCTCGTTGAAAAAATATTTGCTTCGAAAAATGTCTAAGTTCCCCAATTAAAATTAATCACCATTTTTAATTAAACCATTATTGAATTTTAAAATTCTCCTGTAACATGTATATCGAATACCCTACACTCGTTGAAAAAAAAAATCTCGCGAAAATTTTTAAGTTCTGCAATTGAAAATAATTAATTACTATTTTTAATTAATATTTTTAATTAATTAATCATTCACTTCTACTGCATACACTCATAATCAAACTGCATAATCTCGTTGAAAAAAAAAATTTGCTTCGAAAAATTTCTAAGTTCCCCAATTAAAATTAATGAATAACCATTTTTAATTAAACCATTATTGACTTTTAAAATTCACCTGTAATATACTCTAACATGTATATCGAATGGACTACTCTAGTTGAAAAAAAATGCTTCAAAATTTTTCTAAGTCTCGCAATTAAAATTAATTAAATTTCTAATTCGCTAAAATAAATCCCTTGAAACACACCTCGTATTCTAGTAGAAAATTCTCCGCGAAGTGGTGCTGGTGCAAGGTGCAGCACCAGCACCACCTCCAAAAGTGCACCTCCTCCTCCTCCCAAAGTGTGCACCTCCTCCTCCTCCCAAAGTGCGCACCTCCTCACGAAGTGCCCTCCTCCTCCCAAAGTGCAGCTCAGCTCCTCCCGAAGTGCCCTCCTCCACCACCTAAGATAAGGGGATTAATTAAGGATTAGTGTTAATTAATTTTAATTGCGGGACTTAAAAATTTTTCGAAGCCTTTTTTTTTTTTTTTTTTTTTTCGCGGACAATTTTCTACTAGAATACGAGGTGTGTTTCAAGGGATTTTTGCTGCCAATATAGAAGACTACATCACATTTAAATTACAAGAATATGATTCCTCTATTCAATTCTCATTCATTGACTCACTGCTCTTCCTCCCGGCCTCCTTGGACAAATTAACATCAAATCTGAAACAATGCGACTTTAGTATATTAAGAGAAAACTTTGCTCAAAATACAAGAACTGAACTACTATGTCGCAAAGGTATTTATCCCTACGAATATATGAATTCGTTTAAAAAATTTCAAGAAACCCAGCTTCCTCCACCCTCTGCTTTCCACAACACATTATCTAATCAAGATATCACAGAATCAGACTATGCACATGCGAAAAATATATGGAATACTTTCAGAATAAACAATCTCGGGGAATATCACGATCTATATTTAAAGACCGATGTGCTTCTACTAGCCGATGTATTCGAAAATTTTAGACGTCTCTGCAGTCAATATTATAATATTGACCCATCCCACCTCGTCACTTCACCAGGCTTGTCTTGGCAGGCCTGTTTGAAAATGACTGAGGTGGAGTTGGAATTATTGACCGATGTGGACATGCTGCTGTTTATCGAAGAAGGCGTACGCGGGGGTGTGTCGCAGATCTCCCACAGGTTTGCGACCGCCAATAATAAAGATGTTCCAAATCACGTCCCTAGTAAAGAAACATCACATATCATGTACTGGGATGCCAACAATCTTTACGGTTGGGCGATGTCCCAGTACATGCCCCATGGAGGGTTCCAGTGGTGTGATGGCACCAACTTCACAGAAGAAAGCATATTACAGATACCAGATGACTCAAGTACTGGTTACATTTTCGAGGTGGACTTTGAGTACCCTGAATCCCTTCACGATGACCATAACGACTATCCTCTTGCCCCGCAAAGACTCACCGTACAAGAAGAAATGCTGTCTGATTACGCAAAGAATCTTCTACAGAAGGGGTTCAGAGGTACTCCAAAACTCATCCCCAACTTGATGAGAAAAGTCAAATATATTTCTCATTATAGAAACGTTAAATTATACATTGAATTGGGGTTAAATTTAACGAAAATTCACAGAGTTCTCCAGTTCCAACAGTCCCCTTGGCTCAAACAATATATCGAATTTAACACTGAAAAACGCAAACAAGCAACTAGTGCCTTTGAGAAGGATTTCTTCAAATTACTAAATAACAGCATTTATCAAACCAATTTATCCTGGAAATCGTTCAATTCTGCTTTTCACGGATACAGATTCTTTAACCTATCTCATCACGACTGAAAACCTACAAAATGAGATGTATCTCAATAGGTCGCGATTTGATTTTTCAGATTACCCCCAAGAACATCCCCTTTATTCTAACACGAATAAGAAAGTCTTGGGGAAATTTAAAGACGAATTAAATGGCGTGCCTATTCATCAGTTTGTAGGTTTAAAGTCGAAAATGTATTCGATTAAATCCTCCAAAGAAGAAAAAAAGCGAGCCAAGGGGTCTCAACATTTATAGTTAAAAATAAATTGAAACATGAAGATAATGTAAAATGTTTGGAAAGACAAGCTACAACCTTTGAAGAACAGTCAAGAATAGGGCAGCAATCACACATACTTTACACCCTTAAACAGAATAAAAAGTGTTTGTCCCCCTTGGCTCGCTTTTTTTCTTCTTTGGATGATTTAATCGAATACATTTTCGACTTTAAACCTACAAACTGATGAATAGGCACGCCATTTAATTTGTCTTTAAATTTCCCCAAGACTTTCTTATTCGTGTTAGAATAAAGGGGGTGTTCTTGGGGGTAATCTGAAAAATCAAATCGCGACCTATTGAGATACATCTCATTTTGTAGGTTTTCAGTCGTGATGAGATAGGTTAAAGAATCTGTATCCGTGAAAAGCAGAATTGAACGATTTCCAGGATAAATTGGTTTGATAAATTTATAATGGAATTCGTACATGAGCACCTTTGATAGCTCTAGTATCGAAAACCCGACGTAAATAGGCCGGTTCATCAAGATACTGGGCTTCTGCATTTCAACAGCTACGAGATTCTCATCGAATATCTTGAAATTTTTGAAGTAGGGAGAGGCGACTAGCTTCTCACATCTTCTTTCTTGATTAGATATTTCAATATTTCGCCTCTTCCTAAGATTTTCGATGCACTTGCCATAAATGCTGTTATTTAGTAATTTGAAGAAATCCTTCTCAAAGGCACTAGTTGCTTGCTTGCGTTTTTCAGTGTTAAATTCGATATATTGTTTGAGCCAAGGGGACTGTTGGAACTGGAGAACTCTGTGAATTTTCGTTAACTTTAACCCCAATTCAATGTATAATTTAACGTTTCTATAATGAGAAATATATTTGACTTTTCTCATCAAGTTGGGGATGAGTTTTGGAGTACCTCTGAACCCCTTCTGTAGAAGATTCTTTGCGTAATCAGACAGCATTTCTTCTTGTACGGTGAGTCTTTGCGGGGCAAGAGGATAGTCGTTATGGTCATCGTGAAGGGATTCAGGGTACTCAAAGTCCACCTCGAAAATGTAACCAGTACTTGAGTCATCTGGTATCTGTAATATGCTTTCTTCTGTGAAGTTGGTGCCATCACACCACTGGAACCCTCCATGGGGCATGTACTGGGACATCGCCCAACCGTAAAGATTGTTGGCATCCCAGTACATGATATGTGATGTTTCTTTACTAGGGACGTGATTTGGAACATCTTTATTATTGGCGGTCGCAAACCTGTGGGAGATCTGCGACACACCCCCGCGTACGCCTTCTTCGATAAACAGCAGCATGTCCACATCGGTCAATAATTCCAACTCCACCTCAGTCATTTTCAAACAGGCCTGCCAAGACAAGCCTGGTGAAGTGACGAGGTGGGATGGGTCAATATTATAATATTGACTGCAGAGACGTCTAAAATTTTCGAATACATCGGCTAGTAGAAGCACATCGGTCTTTAAATATAGATCGTGATATTCCCCGAGATTGTTTATTCTGAAAGTATTCCATATATTTTTCGCATGTGCATAGTCTGATTCTGTGATATCTTGATTGGATAATGTGTTGTGGAAAGCAGAGGGTGGAGGAAGCTGGGTTTCTTGAAATTTTTTAAACGAATTCATATATTCGTAGGGATAAATACCTTTGCGACATAGTAATTCAGTTCTTGTATTTTGAGCAAAGTTTTCTCTTAATATACTAAAGTCGCATTGTTTCAGATTTGATGTTAATTTGTACAAGGAGGCCGGGAGGAAGAGCAGTGAGTCAATGAATGAGAATTGAATAGAGGAATCATATTCTTGTAATTTAAATGTGATGTAGTCTTCTATATTGGCAGCAAAAATCCCTTGAAACACACTTCGTATTCTAGTAGAAAATTGTCCGCGAAAAAAAAAAAAAAAAAAAAAAAAAAAGGCTTCGAAAAATTTCTAAGTCCCGCAATTAAAATTAATTAACACTAATCCTTAATTAATCCCCTTATCTTAGGTGGTGGAGGAGGGCACTTCGAGAGGAGGTGCGCACTTTGGGAGGAGGAGGAGGTGCACACTTTGGAGGAGGAGGAGGTGCTGCACCTTGCACCAGCACCACACACCACCTCCTGAGGCCGGACTGTCATTTTCTCTCTACTGACGAAGAAAAATGTGAAAGGTGCAATGAAAGACAGCGCATAAGTGTTAAATAGATGTTCGCTTTTAGAACGCGTTATTTCCGTGCACACATTCTATGACAAAATATGCTTATTTTGGTCCCCATAACCACCCTTTAAAATTTTGCCAGATAGTTTCCGATTATCCTGTATATGATAGTAATAGTTTCATTGACACAAAATTCATAGCTGTAAATTTTTGTCATTGAAATTTAAAATAGATGTAAATATAACTGACTGTATGAATTTCTTTTAATTTTATACAACATTATTTCTATACAAATATTTTTTATATATATTTCTTTGTTTTATATAGGGGAAACTGTCTCAAAATGACATACCTTAGGTTTCTTAATATTATCGCTAGAGAAAAACACTTAACGATATGCAGTTATACTGGGGAATCGATCGGAAACGATAAGCATCTAATAGCGAAGGTTTCAAGTTTGTATTTCTCATTTTTTTTACAAAGAAACTGTTTACACCTTCGTCAGAAATTTCTTGGAACTATTTTTTGTGCTAAAATTCACGCCTGTTTCATTTCGGTGATTACATATCTGAAGTATAAAGATGAGTACTTCTTTCTTTTTAGTTTATTTTCTGTATATAGGAAAATTTATAAATGCATGTGTTCTCGAATACTGCCTCTGTATATACAATATGGCGATTGTAAGTAAAATGACATGCCGCAATTTCGGATAAAATGACCCAGTATGTCATTTTATCCCAATACAAAAATGCAATGTCCTTTTACCTATAGGAAGTCCACTGGAAAATAAGGAAAGCAAATACAGCAACACAAGTTCTACAGATAACAGCCTATCTAGACCTAATTCATCAATTTTCACAGTTTCAATGTCATCTCCTCCAATTCCAGCGCCGACAACATCTGTTTCCGATATTCCGAAGACGTGTGTATCTTTTAAACCGGCAGCATCTTTATTTATCAGACCACTTGATGTATCTCCTCTTCCTTGTACATGTACACCTCATATTACATCATCCTCTAAAAAGAGGAAGCATCAAAATGCAAAAGGTCTGACTAGCAGTCCTAATATTGCAAAAGCGAAGGCAAAAGCTGCTGAGAAACATAATTCACAGATAAGACGTGCAAAGAAACACAGGTTAAGAAGAAAATTCGTTTTGTTACATCCAATGATGACAACAAAGACATGGATCTTTCTGCCGATGATGATAAAGCCTGTGTTTATTGCAATGATTTATTCAGTCACTCAAAACCAAAGGAGAAGTGGATAAAATGTATTGTGTTCAAAGTGGGCACATTGTGAATGTGCCGGTGTCTCTTGATGTGCAAAAACATTTATTTCCGATGCAAGCAAGTAAAATTAATAGCAACTTATGGGAGTGTCATTTTAGGACAGCACTGTAGATAAAGTGACATAGTGCAGCATTTTATATAAATCGTTATTATGACGTTGTGATTTTATTTGTTACTTTTAAAAATATTATTTGTATTTTGTATACTTCTCAAAGTTAGTTTGTAAAAAATAAACGTCATGAGAAAAAAAAAAATGTATGAGTAGAAGCAATTTTTCCTTAGGGTATGTCATTTTAGAACAGTTTCCCCTACAGTGTGAATCTGAACTTATGGGCAAAACTTTAAGAGAATTAAACCATCCTAGAAAAGCTCAAAACAGTATACTATGAATGGTCGTAATTGAAGCAGTGAAGCGCTACAAGCCGTTTTTGAGTGTGGAGAGACCCTGTTTGTGACACAAAATCTAAATAGTAAATGATTGCTAATTTTATTTTTGTGAAATATTGCCACTTACTAGAATTCTAATAGGGATGGTGATTAGAATGGATGGTAATTAGTATGAATGGTCGTAACTGAAGCAGTGAAGCGCTACAGGGCGGTTTCTGAATGTGGAGAGACCCTGTTTGTTACACAATATCATCTAAATAGTAAATGATTGCTAATTTTATTTTTGTGAAATAGTGTCACTGACTAGAATGCTAATATGGATGGTGATTAGTATGGATGGTAATTACTAAGAATGGTCGTAACTGAAGGAGTGAAGCACTACAGGGCGCTTTCTGAGTGTGGAGAGACCCTGTTTGTTACGCAATATCATCTAAATAGTAAATGATTCCTAATTTAATTTTGTGAAATAGTGTCCCTTACTAGAATGCTAATATGGATGGTAATTAGAAGAAAAAAAATCAAGAAATTACAAAGTAAGTAATTTTGACAGGGTTTGTATAGTCTCCGTATACGAAAAAGGATTGTCGTATCCGAAACCAAACCGCTACGAATTTTAACCTCACTTGTTACACATACACATGAGGAATCTACACCTCGATAACTTGAAAACAGTTATCTGGAATTTATTTTTCTTCCCGTGAGATTCGAGATACCGATGGATCGACTGCATATAATAAAAACCCGAAGTTAGCAGCTCCTTACAGCTGTTCGTTACAGAAAATTTCCTTTTTTAATTAGCCTTATCATCTTACATTCCGGAATTATCAATGCTATGTTTTTAATTCCTCATTCTTGATGGGTATAAAGAAGTCACTGCCACGTAATCTACATAAACCCTCACTCGTTGGCAGATTTCTTTCAGCTAAACGGAGTCTTAAAAGAACGGAACTTTAATCGCGACCAGATGATGAAAACGCTGAACAGGGCCCCAACAGAAAAGAGAAAAAATAAAAAGCGGACGGGACGGTGAAAGACGCGGCCTCCTCCACTCCAAGACACGATTTCGTAGATGACGTGGTAGGAAGTGTTGCAGTTTTTGGAACTGGGCGTCTCTCTTTCGCCAAATGAAAAGAAGTAACATTGAAATGTCGGTGATGTAAACTGTCATTTGCATAAGATAGCAATCAGAGATAAAATTTTGGGTAACTAAACGTGTTTTATTTACATTTATTTATACGATTGTAAATGATTTATTTAAAAGAATATATTTGATTATATTTGATTTATTTAAAAAAATACCTTCTAATCAGTCACTGAACCTTTTTTATAAAACTATACAGCTGTGGAAAGCTCCTACTATGATATAGTTATAAAAAAGAATTTGTTAATTGTTCAGATTCTATTCTTATCGACTAGCAGAAAAATTATCGCTAAATATGTGAATCTAATGCATTTTGAAGGGCTTGGATTCAACTGATTTTTGGACGCAAAGGTTAATAAATATATACTTATTTATTCCTTTTTTTATAAAACTATACATCTGTGGAAAGCTGAAACTATGATGAAGTTATAAAAAGGAATTTTGTTAATTGTTCAGATTCTATTCTTATCGACTAGCAGAAAAATTATCGCTAAATATGTGAATTTTAATTAATATGTGATAAGAAAGTCGGATACATAGCCTAATTCAGTGACTAATTTCTTACAGTTATTAATAATAATAATAACAACAGTCATAACAAAGGAAATTTAAGATAGTTTAAAATTAATTCTTAAGGTAACTTTTTTTTTAATTTTTAAAATTGAAAATATAAAATATGCCAGATAAAATAAACCATTATGTTAATCCGGGGCTTCAGATTTTTTCGGGTTCCTTGGGTCGGGGTCTGCTGACTCACCCAGGATTGCGGAAGACCACAAGGACATCCAGGATCCGAATATAATTTTGGGGGCCACTGGGCACCAACGGGATAGAGTCTTACATGTATTGTGTCTACATTTATGGGGGCCGTCATGTACGGTAAACCGGTACGAAAAAATCGAATTTTAGATTATGGAATTCGAATAATGCGGGAAAGTTACATTATCCCGTCAATAGTAACTGTACAAAATTTCATTTTTATTGATTGATAACTTTTGCCGCCTCAAGATGGCTAAAATTTCGAAAAATGGCCATTTTTTACTAAAAAAATAATAATAAAATTAGGAAAAAAGACAATCGTTTTCTAATAGCGGGCAAATGGTCTACCAGTCCACCATAATTAACTGTTAAAAAATTTTAACTAGATCGGTTAATAACTTTTGCCTCCTCAAGACAGACAAAATTTCGAAAAACTGCCAAAAACGGCCATTTTATACTAAAATTAATAAAAATTAGGAAAAAGGACATTTGTTTTCTAAAAACAGTCAAATTGTCTATCATTCCATCATAACTGACCGTAAAAAATTTAACAAGATCGGTTAATAACTTTTCCCTCCTCAAAACGACCAAAGATTCGAAAAACTGCCAAAATTGCCATTTTTTACTAAAATTAATAAAAATTAGGAAAAGGGACAATTGTTTTCTAAAAACGGCCAAATAGTCTACCATTCCATCATAATTAACTGCAAAAAAAAAAAAAAATCAACCAGATCGGTTAATAATTTTTGCCTTCTCAAAACGGCCGAAGTTTTGCAAAAAACCGCAAGACATGATATTTTGATGCAATTTTTTTTTAATTAATGCAAAATTACATTTACTTAAACACTTACATTGTTTATTTTTAATTATTTATTAATATATTATCAACTCTTTAAAGCTTCATACGGTAAATTACACCATCTTGTAATAAAAAAGTTATGTCAAATCAAAATATCACGTTTTGCGATTTTTTGAAAAAAATTGGGCGTCTTGAGAGGAAAAGTTATTAACCGATCTGGTTAATTTTTTTAGCAGTTAATTATGATGGAATGGCAGACCATTTGACTGTTTTTAGAAAACAATTGTCCTTTTACCTAATTAGTATTAATTTTAGTAAAAAATGGCCGTTTTTGGCAGTCTTGACCGTCTTGAGGAGGGAAAAGTTATTAACCGATCTGGTTAAATTTCAAACTGGCTACTTTCTGATACATTTTTTAATTCATTATTGTTCGGAAATATATCAAATTGGCATAGGTATTATTAATAAGGAACTACGTAATCGAACTCCTTTTTCCTTCTTTCGGTAAGAATTTTCAGAAAATGCTGTCAAAGAATACATTTGAACCGAATTTTCTGATGCGACAGTGCAAGAAATGGAAAAAACTGCTTATCTCAGATAACAATAGCTCATAACTCAAGGTGAACCCTTATCGGAAAATGAAGAAAACTCTTCGATTACAAACCATTTCAATAATATGCTTGCAATTACAGTAATACCTCGGTTTTCATTGACTTAGGTTACCGTCGATTTTTTCCGCGAAATATTTGTTTCGGTTTTCGTCGGTTGCCTCGGATTTCGTTTATTTCCTATGTATTTTTGTGCTTTTTAACACTTTCCAACTTAGTTGAAAAGTGTTTATGACTTCGGTTTGTCTGGCCGTCTGGCCGTCTGTCAGTGCTCTAACTCCCGTAAATATGCTCGGATTGCGCTGCAATTTTTATATGTTATTGTCGTTATCTATAGCATGTTCCCTATTTCAACTGAAGTGCGTAGCACTTATAGTTTTTTTACAGAGACACTCAAAAGAATTCCGTTACATTATGGTCTATGGGGGAAAAATCATTTGCGGTTTATTTTAATGATGTTAGACAATTTTAATTACATTGTACTTGATATATATCACTAAGATGCATTATAAGAAGCTTAATATGGATTAGGGTGTGCATAGCACTTGTAGTTACTTTACAGGGACAGTCAAAAGAATTCCGTTACATTACGTCTATGGAGAAAAATCGTTTGCGGTTTAATTAAATAATGTTTCACTATTTTAAACGCATTGAAATTTATATATATCACTAAGGTGCATTACAAGAGGCTTACTACAGAATAGTGTGTGTATAGCAGTCATCTTTCATTTACAGGGACACACAAAAGAATTCTCTACTGTCTGTTAATAATAATTCCTGGAAGTGCGTTTTAAGCAACTGAACGCGATTTTAAATTTAACTCCCTTTTTGTTTATTACTTGGTGTGTATAAATTCTATAGATCATAAACAAGGCAGCACAAAAGTTCGCGAACACATTTCCGTTTATTGACAGAAACTCCAGAAGGAGAATTTTAAACTGTGTTACGCGTTTCCTAACTAAACTAAAACTTATCATCCTATATAATATATATACAAATCTATAGATCATAGACAGGGCTGAATAAAAATATTCGGATATTTTTCCGAATATTGTATGTGTTGGAAATTCCTGAAATTACGTTTTTAAATATGTTATGCGTTTTCCAAATTGTTTACTTAGATGTTATCTTTTAGCTAATTAAACGGTATGATTTGTAAAATTATTTTGGAAGCGTTGGAAAGTGTTACATAATCTATGCTTGACGCATGATTTTTCGTTCTTGTTTTTTATTGATTGCGAGTGCTCAATCATGGAACCAAAGAAAGTTTCTTGTAAGCAACTTGTTTAATGTCTTGCCCCATTTTAGGCAAATCTTAAAGAGGTGACAGAAACAGGCCACTTTGGACAGTATTTTTGAGCGACATAGGGTCCTGAAAGTACTGTGAAGCTTGTGCTATTGCCAAAAGACCAGAAAGGGAAGTGACCCCAGATACAGTGCCTTAATACCATATGCTATGAACACTATATTATTAATTTCTTATTGTTTTTAGTCTATTAAATTCAATATTTATTCTCTATAAAATGCGTTTTTTATACGTTTTTTGGAGTGTTTAGAACGAATTAATTGGATTTACATAGATTCATATGGATATAATTGTCTCGGTTTTCGTCGGTTTCGGATTTTGCCGACTGTTTTCGGACGGATTATCGAGGAAAACCGAGGTATCGCTGTATCGTACTTTTAAGTTTAAAAATGAGCCTCCAAATGTGTCAGAAAGTTTCGCGTTATTGAGTGGGGGGATTTATTTATTTATTTATTTATTTATTAATTTATTTTTTAGAACCACCTTAAGTAGAATCTATTATATTAAAATCTAACTGTATGTTTCTATTTGACAACTCCTCCTCCTGTAATATGAAACGCAGCGCAATGAAATTAGCACCAGCTATCCACATGCAGATCCGAGGATGTCATATAAACTCTCAGACTTTTCGAGATTTTTTATTTTTTACTAACTTTTACGGAATTTTCTCTAAAAATACTCTATTTTATAACTAAAATACTCTATTTTTGTAAAAAAAAAAAAAAAAAAAAAAAAAGAAAAAGAAAAAGCAAAGCAAAAAAAAAGTTAAATAATAGGATGCCGTCTGCTGTACGAAATGGTGAACAAATATCTTTCATTTTGTTTTGTTTGAATAAATCGATTTAGTGATTTTTAGTTTATATATATTTTTAAAATATTCGTATTTCCATATTTACTAAAATTATTATTAAAAAGCTGAAAGATTTTAATATTATTGATGCGTATGAAATTGCAATTTCCGAATTTGTTTAAAATGCAAATGAATGAACTGTGTTAGAAGATGTAGTTTTGGGCCTAAAGTGTGAAAATGTACGCTTGGGCATATGCTCAGATTAAAAGTTTTTGTCTTAAACCATAGAAACCCACACAACAGAACATGACGATACTCGACTTTACGAATTCGTTTAGACGATTTAGACAAGTAAATCAGTGTAAATCTCGAATTTTGTTTCTCAAAATTCTTTTGACCAATGGACCCCGTATGTCGACATTTTCTTATAATGTCAGTCTTCCATTATTGCATGAAAATCATGTAACTGCAAAATGTAATTTTCGTAATTTTCAGTTCATTTACATTGTAAACAGGATTTCTTGCTTATAATAAGAATTTTTTAAAAATCTTTTCTAAATGTAGAATTAAACTATATCCTCCCCCCCCCCCCCCACCCAATCAAAAAAAAAAAAAGATCTCATGTAATGCAAAAGCAACACCTCGGGTTGTTATGTCACTAGTTGACTACTATATTATGTTTTTATAAATATCTAAATAATATTATGGAAAACTTTAACAGAGTGGTAACCAAACTATGGGTCACGGCACACTAGTGGGTCGTGTGCGAAATTTGAGTGGGTCACGGAGTGATAAATATGTTCATCCAAAATATATTAATTTTATATCCAGTAAAAATATGTTGAACACAATATCTTTCATCTTTATAAAAAAAAAAAAAAAAAAAAAAAAGTGTCATGAAGGGGAAACAACTTTGTGAAAATGCAGTCGAGTCTCTATATAACGAAACCCATTGATCCAGTCAAAAAATTCGTTATATAGAAAAATTCATTAAACAGAAAATAACAAAAAAAATTTCTATTTAGTGTGTACATATTAAAAAAAAAAAAAAAAAAAAAAAAAAAAAACAGTGCTTTTGAGGGGTTTAACTAAGACTTTGAAATGTTTAACTATAAATATTAACTAAATATTGTATTTTTTTATTATTTAAACAGTTTCAAAATGGAAAATAAACATTTATTTGAAAGCATAGGAAAAAAAAAAACGCATAAGGTAAACTTACATTTGTTTTAGGCGAAGAAAGCTGTAGTTTTTGGTTGTTTTGATTTGAAAACTGTTACACCCTCGTAAAATTTTTCACATTTTAACTAGGAACGCAGAATTATATAAGAAAATCACTTATTATCATTAAAGTGAAAATGTATATGCTTAAAGTGATAACAGTACACATAAAAAGAGATGCCTTACCTTTAGAGATTTAATACCTTTTAATAAACAACAAGCTTCGCACGCTCAATCGGCGATGTTTTCAAGATGAATAATGATAAATAAACTAATTTCGAAAAAAATTCTGAAAATGAACTTTATAAATAAAATAAAACATAAGGTAGAGGTACTCAGCTTTGAAAGATAAACTAGGAATCAGTGAAAAAAAATTGATTCCAGGTGGTTTTGACGATTTTTGTGAAAAATGAAGAAAAATTTCTGAAAAAATTCGTTGTATGGAGATTTATTTTTAATGTAATCAAGGGAAAAAAGGTAATCATTACCGTTCCTGCTAAAAATTCGTCATTAAGAGATCTGTTATATGGAAGTTCGTTATAGAGATACTTGACTGTACAGTTTTTTATGTTACTGTATGGAACTGCTACGGTGGAATTGTGTTACAGTGTTACAGTATGGAAATATATACCGACTTTAGGATAAAATTAAATTCTAACAGTGACGCGAACTCTCTCATTTGGTGCGAAACAATGTTCAAAATTACATTAACCTTTAAACTCTTTTTTATAGCACAATTATGAATAAACTTTTTTTCATGCTTAGTAATAGAAGGTTATACCAGTGGTCCCATGCAAGGCTCTCGCACACCAACCTTAGAGATTACTTTGCTGATACGTTTTGTCATAAATATTTAATTCTTTATTTCTTCAGCCTAGCCTAAGACTCCTATAAAGGTAGTATAGGAGCTCTAGCCTATCCTATACCCGGCCAACCTTTCAGTTTGCAAGGACGCACCTCAGCAGAGACCGATTTACAAATTTGGGGGCCCTGGGCACAGACGCTTATGAGGGCCCTCTTTGCCCCAATGCTTACAGCGGTCTTGAGTAAAAGAAAATATATCTTTGAAAGCGGTAATTATTAAGAAAACCACCAATGACTTTAATAATTTCGTGATATTTAATGATGTTTTTTTATAAATTTTCTTCGCAATTTTTTTATCAGTAAAAGTTTTTATAACAGTCTCATAACCTTTAGTGTTCTATCTCGTTGACGATTTTTAAAATCGGTTCCGAATCCTAATGAAAAAATTTGTAAACAAAATCGAAAAAGTAAAAAAGGCCTTTGTAGAGATTGACCTCAATTAACCAATGGAAAAAAAATCTTTTAAAAATACTGAAATGCAAATGAGATATTTAAAAAAAAATTCTCCCATAGAATTAATATCGGCGAGTAGGTGTTTTCGCATGAATGAAGAGTGAAGTAGTTATTTTTAAATGAAAGAAATAAACAGATTTTTCCTTATTAATTTAAATTTTTAATAGTTAAAACTTCATCAGATTTTGGCCAATAATTGAAAAATTTTCATTAGTATTTGGGGGCTCCTGAAAATCGGGGGTCCTGGGCCCGTGCCCCGAATACCCTGCCATAAATCAAGCACTGCACCTCAGCTTCGGCCAAGAATATAGGTCGATATTATTTACATGACTCAAATCATGAAACAATATTATCTCACTGTAATAGTGGTAGCGATAAACACATATATTATACGGTGCACATACATCTCACGGCGGTGGCCACAAGGCCC
Organism: Maratus michaelseni; assembly: GCA_963931845.1. NCBI lineage: Eukaryota > Metazoa > Arthropoda > Arachnida > Araneae > Salticidae > Maratus > Maratus michaelseni. The sequence continues at coordinate 76,518,681 of OZ007594.1, forward strand.
CTATGTTTCAGGAGTTCTGCGCAAAAATAATTTGCAGAAAATACATAAATCGTAGTAAATTCAAAATTATAGTTTCCTGTTAGGGAGAATATCTCAGAAATTTTGCACGGGAGGGAGCCAGTAACCTTAATCGTGCTTTTAATAAATAAATATGAAAAAATTATTGATTTTAAAGAAATCATCTTTTAAAAAGGGATATTATTATCATTTTTAAAAGCTCAACATTCGAAAGTGCGTCAAGAAATCTTTCAAAGGTCGCCGCGTTGAACAGACTTTTTTTAGCCGATGTATCAATGGTGGGTTTCGAAAATTTGACAAACTTTAAGGTGTTCACAAAACTATAAAGTTTGGTAACCGCTGCGTTCTAACAAATCATTTATTTCAGGAGTTGCATTTTTTTTTTAAATTCTCTGAAAAATCGATCAGAAATTATGCCTAAAGGGCCATTCGTTTAGATTTAGTACATAAAATAATATTTTGAATATTTCGAAAACCACTACATTTTAAAATACATAGATGGCAGCACCACAACATTCTTTTTGTAGCTCAGTGTGTTTACTGTTATTTGGAATTGGAAATCCCGAAATGCAGTAAAATCATGGTGGTACTCTGAGAGTAAAACCTATGAAAACGGAATCTGCCTATAATGGGAGGTCTTGACTTAAACGGAGAAATTTCATTGACTCTCAGGGCCGTAGCTAGAGGGGTGCCAGGGGGGGGGGGGGGTCTTAGCACCCACTGACAAATTTTGAGCTCCCCCCCCCCACCCCCCCTGGGAAAGTTGCCAAGGTCACCAAATGAAATTCTGTTTCAAAAATCCAAATGAAACTCTGTTCAAAAATTGAACTTAGTTTTGGGTTTTTTTTTTACAGTTTTGCATAAATTAAATTGTAGTATTTGTTTAAAAACTGCAAATAAGTGCTTCAATATGTGCACATACTCAAAATTAGCAACCGTTTGCTGATGCAAACATTGACTTTTGCGTTAGTTATATACTGAAATTTTTAATTTTGCAGCGTTTTCCATTATTAGCATAAAACAAAGTTATTCTAATGAGTTTGATAGCAAATATGCTGTCTATGATAAACATTATGTTTCCTATTTTAGTCATCCTAGTTTAAATATATATAAGATCCTTAATTTATAAATGATACTAATGAAAACAGCTAATAGCCAATTTAAATACAAGTGGTTTTAGCATTTAAATAATTTTAAAATGCAAAATACATCCTTGATTTTTCTAATGTTTTTTATCATATAAAAACATAACTTTAGAATCTTTAAGGGCAGGGAATATTCAGAAAAAATTAAAGGTTGCAACTCTTTTGAACTGTGAGCTTTTTATTTACTTACTGACATCATCACTTATTATTTCACTAGTATAATTTTACACTGAAAATGTTCATTCTGCAGCCAGTGATGAGGTTGTAGAAAAACCAGAGGGCACACGCTGTAGGCAGAGGGAGTATATGCTAAAGAGCTTATGCCCTAAAGAGTATATGCTATAGTGTTTTTGAGAAGTGGGTATACGGTAAAATAATCCAGGGAATATACGGCCTTATCCACCGTATATCCTTCATTACATCCCTGTCTGCAGCTTTTACTTTTCTTAGAAGGAAATAAAGTTATTATAAACAGTTTAATAAGAAACACAGTGCCTACAATATGAAAAAATTCCAGACAGCTCGGCCCACAGGCACAGGTAGATTTCGAAGACGCAAACCGTGGGGCACCTGTTTATTGGGAATTGCAGAAGAAATGACCCTTTTGCCATGATTCGGCAGTTGGGACCGCCCACTTCGAAAACTACATGTGTCTGTAGGTGGAGCCGGCAGGGATTTCTTTGTTTTAATTTTTTTTTTTGCTGTAAGGGTTGGTCGGTCCTATAAAAAACTTGTAGATAATATTAAGAGGATTTATAATAAATTTAAGCGGATTTATTATCTTGTGAATTGATTATGAATTTTTTTCTTGTTAAACCCCTATCCCCCCCCCCTCGAGGTCATTTTTAATTATATTAAAATCTGTCATACATAAATTTTCGGCCCTTTTCCCAGAAGTAATAATAACTTTAAACAGATTCGATACGCGTCATAATTAAGAAGTTATGGGTTTTTCTCTTTTCACAAAAAGTCCCCCATTCCCCCCCGCCCTTGGTTCGATTTTGCCCATTAACGAACTTGACCGAGATTTTATGCCCCTTGATTTTATGTATTAGTTTGGAAGAGATTTTCGGAGAAATATTGAAGTTATCGTGTCCATAAAAAAGTGATGTAGATAGATAGATAAAAGTTTTGAACTGGGGGTGGTTTTCGGTTCTGGGAGTCATGATCGGCATAGATCTGCAAAAATTTTCCAGAAATTCCAACATAAAGGAGAATGTAATAGGTAGTATTTCTTACAAAATCTACCTAATGTGCACTAATTTACTTTTATATGTATACTTTGATCATATATATCTGTATTTGTGCGTGCATGTGGCAGAGAGAGAGAAATAGTATGACCCCCCCCCCTACATTTTCTTGAGCACCCCCTATTGTTTGCTTCTAGCTACAGCCCTGTTGACCCTTCGGAATAAATACCATACAATTATATCTCCTAAGATGGACATATTTTCTAAAGCCTTACTCTATCATAGTAAAGTAAAGAATAGAGCAACAAGAACCGTCGGGCCGTGATCTAAAACTTTTTTCACGGACTATAGCGATTCCGTTTTTACATGTTTTACTTTTTATTGTATCAAATTCTCCCTGTATATCTATGGTAACGACATCTAGTGACATTTGACGATTCATCTAAATATTTCTTAATTTTTAAAAAAGGAACTTCGACCTTTTTTGCTTTGTATTTTCTTTACAGACAGCTTGCTTTTAATAAAAATAAGAGCCTACTTCACGAGGGTAATGGCGCAGGTGCCCTTTGACCTCGGGGGGGGGGGTGATATTTGTCCGCCTACGTGCTTCAGCTTCACAAAAGTCGAAATTTTAAATGGTTACTCAAAAGTGAAGCTCGTTTTTCACACTTTTTAACAGCTGCAAGGTAAAAGGCCCCCAATTCAAAATTTGTTTTATGTTTTCTAAAACAAAAATTTTGAAAACAGAATAAATTATTATTATTATTATTATAATTATTTTGATGCAAATAAAAACGTCAGAAAGGATATAGAAATACTTTGTTTTAAAATAATGTCACTATTCAAAAATGAGAGCTTGAAATATCCGAGAAAGCTCTCGTTTGTTTCTTTCATCCTTAGGAAGGCTTTCTCGGCCGATTGAATCGGCCAGACATCACAGTATCTTACTTCATGAACACCACTCTGAGAAACAAGAGCTTCTTCGGCTGGTACTGAAGTCGGCCGTGATTGGATTCCACTTTAAACGAAGGCTCCGGTCACCGGTCTGTTTAGCCATACTGTTCACGATATGACTATAGCTTCCACAACAATCCAACCAACCTGAAATAAACTTATCATTCTTGCCACTTGGATAAAATTACCTACCGGCATGTTCAGTATTAATGCACGTCTTACAAAAATATTTCACACACACCTGAATTTTTATTTAAAACTATTTAATTTATTTATTTAACTTACATTTGATTGTTAAACTTCGATTTCTTTATTATATTTTTAAATATTTTATTTAACCCCTTAACGGTCGCGCCCGATAAAATTCAGATTGTTTGATTGCCACCACTTTTTTGAAGTCGAAATATTCACCTTATTTAATAGCAGATAAAACAATGAGAGAATAAAGCCAATTTCACTGTTTTAAAAAAACTGATGGGAATCAAACGGTCTGAACTTAAAAAAAAGTAGCATAGCTTACACAACCCGTGAATATCACGGGCGCGAGAATTAAGGGGTTAAAAATTTTAACTTTTTAAATTTCTCACGGCTCCCTATTTGCCTCGCAAGTCGCTTACCTGTAACCTGGAAGTTCAGTTGGTACGCAACTAGGTACAGTGATACCTCGGTTATCATCGATAATCCGTCCGTAAACAATCGGAGAAATCCGAAACCGATGAAAACCGAGGCAATTATTTCCATGTGAATCTATGTAAATCCAATTAATTTGTCCTAAATACTCTAAAAAGAAGTACAAAAAAAAAAAAAAAAAAAAAAAAAAAAAACACACACACATTTTATAGAGAATAAGTATAGCGTTTAATACTAAAACCCATAAAAAATGTTCTTGGCGTATGGTATCAAGACACTATATCTGGGGCCACTTTCTTTTTGGTCTTTTGGCAGTAGGACTATCTACAGAATCAGAGGACCTAATGTCCAGGAGTGTAAAGACTGGGCGCCACTGTGCCGAGTGCCACCACTAAATTTTTAGTATTCTTCGCCTAATAAGAATACTAAACAATTTAGGCGAACTATACTAATAAAATTTAGACGAATAATACTAATAAAATTTAGTGATGACAATCCGCCCATTGGCGTCCGGTATTTTCGGCTCTCCTTATGTCGCTCAAAAAGCTGTCTAAAGAGCTCTGTTTCTGCCGCCTTTTTAAGATTTGCCCAAAATGGTACAAGACATTATCATTAACCCTTTAGCGGGCGGTGTCCACAAAAAAGGACACCTAATTTTAATTCCAAAACTGACAAACTGCACCAAGAATATTTAATTAAATTTTTCCTTTTATAAAGTACGGGAAAATAAGCAAATTTCTTTTTTCTAATGAATTCTTTTGTAAATCCTGGTGTCAGTCCATAATTTCATCATTTTAAAATCAGACTTACTCCGCGCCGGAAAGGGTTAAACAAGTTGCTTACAATAAACTTTCTTTGGTCCCATGATGGAGCACTCGCAATCAGTAAAAAAAAAAGAACAAAAATACACTGGAAATAAACGAAATCCGAAACAAATTTTTCGCGGAAAAAATCGACGATAACCGAAGTTAATGAAAACCGAGGCATCACTCTATTTTATTCTGCTAATTACAGTGTTCCGTTGTGTGATATTTACATTTTATTTATTTTAAGAAGAAATTTCTGGTCCGAATCGAAATATTTTCGTTTGGTACTGGTTTTTCGTATGTTTAGTGTTAACAATGACGAGAATGTATCTTGTCATGAGATTTTCATCCCAAACGGTAAAATGGCGAATGACAGTCGTCATCCGACAAAAGTTACTTAAAATGTTTTTCTAAATTGTTTATTTAGCAGTCGCCCTTTGCCTTATTAAACAATGAAGTTTCATAACAATATCCTAGAAATGTTGGAAAGTATTTCATAAGCCATGCGTTATTATTATTTTTCTTTCTTGTATAAATTATCGCCTGATTGTTGACTATTTTCTTCAATATTAAAAAAAAATCTTAACTAGAAATCATCAATAAAATTGCATCGGATATTATCATAAAATTTGTACACTTCTTAATTCAAAACACTTTTAATTGCAGTTTTTTACAAATGGATAAATATATTTTTGATTAACAAATTGTATAAATCTTAAAATGAAACATACTGTTTTCTTTAACGAAATATATATATATATATATACTTACTTTCATGCACAATTTCTCACGATTTAATTTTCCCGGAAAGGGTTAATATCGATAATAAGATGTAACTTTGCTTTTCTTTGGCTTTTTTGTAATCTTGCGAAAATTAGTTAAAATGATTTAAAGTTCGTCGCAATCAAACTGCATTTTGTGATTCGTGGTTGAGCAACATTAGGGTGAAACTCCAAGTAACTGACACTTTAAAGATTTTTTCTTGTTCAAATCACTATTCCAAAAATTTAAATCTATTTCATACTTACCTTTGTTTTTGAAAGGATAGTAGAGATACATTAAAAAAATATTGTTGGCAAATTTTTGAAAAATTATACATTTTATTGTTAAAAATTAATTTTATTCATAAATATGGTCAAAAACTCTAGTAACTGACACCATCTTTATTTTGAAACACCAATAAGTAACACAAAGTGACCCAGTGACTGACGCTTTATTTTAAAAGATTAAAATGCTTTTTAAAAATTTTATTCTTTACTATAAAAACAAAATACTTTAATATTTATTATAAAAAGTGGGATTTAGTAAGCTGTACTGCATTATTAGTAATGCATAGTATATAGTAAGAGTATATACAGGGTGGCTAGTGGTCAGGGAAAAATACAGTCAAAAAAGTGATAAACACCAGTATATTCTTATAGAAAAATTTTATCTTGATTATTCGATCAAATAATCAACTTGAATTTTTCTATAAGAATATACTGGTAATTTACTGTATTTTTCTCCCTGACCACTAGCCACCCTGATATAGCAGTAATATTTAGTACTGCATTATTAGTAATGCAGATATCCAATAACTGACATTTATTATCCAGTAACTGACATCTGGTATCATACACTGGTAAAACAACTTAAATTTTAATGATGTTTACTACAATGTAAATTTAATTTATAATTATGCATTTTTAAACAGTTCAAATAATAGATTTCAACTTTCTTTAATATAACCAATAACTAACACTTCTGCCAGAGACTGGTGAACTGAAATTCGAGAAACCAATAACTGGCACCACCCATTAAGTTAAATTAATTAAATATAAACCTTAAATCATGGCCCTAATATATCATATCCATCTTTAAACTAATTTATACAAGTATAACTTTAAGAAAAAAGTTTAGGATTACAAATAAATTAGAAAAACACTTCCTTCATTTTAGAAATAAGATGGTAGCTTCAAAATGGCACTTTTTGTATTCTCAAAAGTTTCTTCCTAGCTGAATATGTTCTTGGCCCTCTAGTGGTGAATAAAGTGACTCCAAAATAAAAATAAGCGTCTCATTTACAACTAGATGACATTACTTTGCAGAATTTTACAACAAAATGCTTATTTGATTTAGATTTTTGCTCAAGTGTCAGTTACTGGTTAGGTGTCAATAACTGCGGGTTTCACCCTATATTACTTAACACTAGAACGACCGGGAATTTTACTCAAGTTTTTTAAAAATAATTCACACCAGAATTTTTAATTAAAATTATTTAATTTATTCATTTAACATATTTCTGAGAGATTTATATTTAATTTATTTTAAAAAGAAATTTCTGGTTTGAATCGGAATATATTCATTTGGTAGCGGTCAAAATGACCGCTCGTGGTCTTTCTAGTGTTAAAAGTTTTTACATTCAATGATAAACATTTTTCTGCTGTTTTGAAAATGAGTTTTGCTGATCCTTTTATGGTGGAATTTTATGGATGTCATTTTGCAAGACGGAAAGCAGACATCTTTTTTTTATGTTTTATCAGAAAGAGTATTATTATTTTTTTAATTCGTTTATGCTGAAAATGTTTTTGCCATAGTTACATCTCTGTCTCAGAATTATCTAAATAAAAGTGTAACCTAATATTCCCACTTACTGACTGTGTCAGATAGGGAAAACATAAAGCTAAGTAGAATGAAGCTGCTCTTTTTTTTTTTAGCAATAAAAGTGAAAAAAAAAAAAGAACATGTTTTTGGAAGCGCTTAAATTCTCCATTGAAATATGTTTCAGTTATAAAAGATAATTGATTTTATATATAATAGATATAATTGATTTTACAAAATTCTAAATATGAGAAAAAAAACACATTCATTTTCATTATTTTTTTAATTATGACAGATTAGGTAAAAGTCATGCATTTATTTTGTTTGAATTAAACGAACTACTTTAATTAATTTTTTTTAATTTAATAAATTTCTAGTTTACACTAGCAATTTTAAAATTATTCACGTTTTTAGAAAATATTAGCCTCGTGTAACTTATTTGGAATTAATTTTAGTTCTTCGCATTAATTTAAGTCTCATGTTCGCCTAATGCAGTATAAGAATGAAGTTTACTGAAAATGTGGCTTAATTAGTAATTTTTGAACTATCCGTAGCAGTATAATCTTCTTTAATAAAAATAGGCACAAAAATACTACTTGTCATATTTCAACAATTACGCAAGCAAAGTCACAGCTTTTGTTAATAACTATACATGCATTAATAAATAATAATAATAATAAATAATAATAAAGCGTCACTTTTGTCCCCAGCTAAATCTCTTTTTAATAATATCACTTTCGTTCATTTTCTTTTCCTGTGAATCATGACATCATGTTTGACAAAATTCTCTTCTGTATGTAACTGATATTCAAGCTTAGTAATCCGTATCGGTAAAACATATTTCAATTTATTAAACGCAAAAATATGTGTTTGCGCAGTACATGTACATATTTTTATAAAATACAGGACAGCACTACATGATCTTAGGTATTGTTGTTGACGTTTCTCACTACGTGCTGTTTTCATTTTTCTCTGTAGAATGAATTCATTTTTATGATGTCTTACAATATCTTTATGCTAAATTCATTCTGGTTGTCACTGTTTTTCTTTATGTTGTTTTCTATACATCATATATTCACAATAGCACAAAAGTCTTTGAATCAACTTTTCAGTGTTCTGCAAGTGTTTTAACTCATTCCCCATCCCTCTTCATTAATCCATCGTGATGTCTAGTTATATTTTATGTTTAGTGGTCAAAACTTGATACTACATTGTTGAAGCAAACATTTGAAAAACTAGTTGGATGTGCCAATCCCAAAACTTTCTTCTATCTCAGTCATGTTAATACTTCAAAATTCGCTATCACATCGCCAATAAAATCAACATTTTTCGTCATTCTGTTGTACGTCAGCTTCTTGCGAATCGTCGGGTTACCGGGATGCGATCAACTGATGTATACTAAACTACGAAAAGTCCTTCTGGCCTGAACCGACAGGAACAGATAGCCTCCCTATTTCTTGATTTTACGATTTTAGCTAATTTTATTGGAAAACACGCAGGTAAAATGCGTGAACCTAATAAAAGAAGATTCAATCCCAGTTCTCGTCAACATTGAATTTAAATGAGAATATCGCCAAATTTGTCCTCTACAGCCAAGTTGGCTTCATTTATGGCAAACTATTTTTGTCGGCGAATATAAATATAGTGATAAGTATATAATAGGATTAGTGGTTACAACAATGAAAGAAAATTTGCCGAAACCACGTTAAGTAAAACTCATAAATTAAACCCGTTTATGGATGAAATCTGCTGTCTTGTTTGAAAATGTCAGCCACCCTAAAATTTCAAACCGCTATATTTCAGCCATTTTTTAAGATAGAGGCAAAACAAAAATTGTTCCGGATTCTCCGGATCAAGGTCGAATATTTAACGAAAAAAACTTTTAGGATTTCTATTTTTTTTGCACATCTTTTTGAATTTGAGATTTTTAAATGGCTATCACAGCGCCCCTTTCGTCGAAATATCCCCAAATTCTAATAGAACCTGCTTGCCATAGCCAAAAACATAGAAAAAAATGTGGTTCAATTTGAAGCATAACTTCATACACTTTTCGATGATACAATAGTGAAAATGGAACAAAAATATCGATCACAGCGCCCTCTTTCGTCCAAATATCCCCAAATTCTAATAGAACCTGCTTGCCATAGTCAAAACCATAGAAAAAAAATGAGGTTCAATTTGAAGCATAACTTCATACTTTTCGATGATACAATGAAGACACACAGACAGACAGACAGACATTTTGTAAAAACATGTTTTTCGGAATCTCTGACCCCTAAAACGTGTAAATCCGTCGAAAACCGGAAGTCGAAAAAAATTTCGATTACAATACTTTCTTCTATTATAGATAGAAGAAAGTATAAACTGGTTCAATTATCTGCATAACTTCATACACTTTTCGATGATACAATAGTGAAAATGGAACAAAAATATCGATCACAGCGCCCCCTTTCGTCGAAATATCCCCAAATTCTAATAGAACCTGCTTGCCATAGCCAAAAGCATAGAAAAAAAATTAGGTTCAATTTGAAGCATAACTTCATACACTTTTCGATGGTACAATAGTGAAAATGGAACAAAAATATCGATCACAGCGCCCCCTTTCTTTGAAATATCCCCTAATTCTGATGGAACCTGCTTGTCATAGCCAAAAGCATAGAAATAAAATTAGGTCCAATTTGGAGCATAACTTCATACACTTTTCGATGGTACAATAGTGAAAATGGAACAAAAATATCGATCTCAGCGCCCCATTTCGTCGAAATATCCCCAAATTCTGATAGAATCTGCTTGCCATAGCCAAAAAATAGAAAAAAAATTATGTTCAATTTGAAGCATAACTTCATACACTTTTCGATAGTACAATGAAAAGACACACAGACGGACGGACGGACAGACGGACAGACAGACATTTTGTAAAAACATGTTTTTCGGAATCTCTGACCCCTAAAACTTGTAAATTCGTCGAAAACCGGAAGTCGAAAAAAATTTCGATTACAATACTTTCTTCTATTATAGATAGAAGAAAGTAAAAAAGGGGGAGTAGCTTAAATGAATCTTAAGTATGAGTATTGTTGCTACAGTTTCTTACTAACTCCTGTTTTCATGTTGCATGAAGAATGTATTCATTTTATAAGGCCTTGAAATAGTTTAATATGTTAAATATATTCCAGTTGTTTCTACATTTTTATGTTTTTTTTTTTTCTTCAGTTTTTTTTTAAGTCATCTATTCATTATAGCACAAATATTTTTGCATTTATCCTATCAGTTTTACATTATTTTATTTAGAGTCTTAACTGAATATTTCCCCCTTTCAATATGCTAGTACAATGCCTTGAATTGTCCAAATATTGATATTGCACTTGATAAGACAAAGCATTTGAAAAAAAAAAAAAAAGATAGAAAAAGAGTAAGAGAGAGAGACAGAGAGAGAGGGCGAGAATTAGCATCATCATCATCAGGGCCCGCTTAAGACTAAGACGTAGGGTAAGTCTGACGCCACACAGGGGCCCCTTATTCCTCTACTAATTTCTTTGTCATTTACTAAATTCCTTTTTCAAAATCAACTTGAAATTTTGCCATCAAATTTTGAGTAAATGGCACTTTTAATATTAAACGGAAACTAACTATCTATATACCTGCGACAAATTATTTTATAATTTACATAATTATACATAAGAAATTATTTTTGTAAATCCTAATAATATTATAAATCTGATTGTGTGCAAATGTTAGGCTGAAGCCAGCGTCAAAATGGAGCATTTAATGATCCTGTATCTTTGCATATACGTTGATTATAACCCTCAAATGAACATAGGCCGGGTTTTGTTCATTTTATTCAAATATATTTTTTAATAATTCAAAATTTCGTTATTTTTATGGAGAATAAATGGACATTTTCCCATAAAATTTAACCATTTTAATTTATCGTTGCTAGGGCTTTGATCGTTGCCAATAAAAAAAAAAAAACACGGAAAAATAATTTTTCCTCAACAATTAATTTTCAATTGGACGATTTTCACGTGAAAAATGAAAATTAAAAAGAATTCGAAAGAAGATGAATTTCCGTGATGTTTGAAACAAAAATATGGAGTATTTGTTATTATACATGAAGCATGAATATCGGTTACATTAAAAAGATATTTTTCTGTCAAAAAACTGCGTTATAATTAGAAGGAATTTATGAACAATAATTATATTCTTAAAAATAGATTTCGCTTGCACCATGGAACTATGAAAAGGATCCTCCTCGCATTGGACAAATATGACGTCATAAATGAAACATGTATTTTCAAATAGTCGTAATAATACAAGGAGCATGAATATCAATGTATAATGAAAGTAGATAGATAATGGACGTAATATTTAAGATGAAAAACTGAAATATTTTTTATCGATACTGATTAATAATTAGCTTGAGTACCAGTTACATACAAATGTGAGTTTTCCGCTAAAATTTACGTCCTGATTGCCAGAAACAGAAAATTAACAAGAATGATGGCATTAAAAAGAGATTTCTCTGAGGAAAATGTGACGTCATATTTGAAATAAAACGGGAATTTTCAAATGTGTTTTACAAGGCGCGGGAATTAATTCCGTACATTCATTATACAAGGATCAGTAAGTATAGAAAGTAGATGAGTTTCACGACATATTTAAAACGAAAAATTGAAATTTTTTTTATCTATACCGATCATTAAGGATGAATATCAGTTACATACAGATGAGAGTTTTTTTGCCAAAAACCACACCATGGTTATTAGGAAAATAAAAATAAATACGAATCTATTATATTAAAATCTGACCGCCTGTTTGTATTTCGCAACTACTCTTTTCAGATTGTCGAACGCAACGCGATTTAGTACTTAACACCGATTATCATTCATCCGAGGATGCCATAAACTCTCAGAATTTAAAAAAATGATTTAAATTCCGAGATATTATTATTATTTTATTATTATTATTATTATTATTATTTTGTAAATTTTAACGAAGTTTCTCTAAAAATGGCAACTAAATAATTCCATTTTTGTGGATAAAAAAGAAGAAATAAAACGGATTAATATATTTTTTCTCATTAAAACTGAAAAAAAAGGAATTTATTTTCAATTTGAATAAATGATGAAAGAAAAAAAAATTTGATTACAGTAATTTTTTTGAAAAATAAAAAAGTATTTTCACATATTCAAACTTCATGAATCAATTTATTCTGGAAAACAAAAATCGTCTGTCAACATATTTTGATTTAGAAATAAAGATTTTTTTTTCGGTTATAGATTAAATCAAGGAGGCAAATTTAAGTTCCTTGCATTTAGGTCTTCAATAATTGCTCCCTATTCACAAGAATTGAATTTAATGAAAAAGAATATACTATTTCCATTATCTTTGAAGGATTGCTATTAAAACGTTTCACAAAGGCGTTAAAAGTAAAATAGTTTACCAGGTAAACTTGACATATGTTTTTATATAATTCGCCGATTTCCACGATTTTATTTGGCCCGTCTTTTTTCATTGGTTGCAGTTTCCTTTTCGTGATTATTTGTCACAAAATTTCACTTTTTTAAAACTTAGTTATGTCAAGGCCTCTATAACTTAGAAATACTGTATTGTCTCCTATGGAATGTGATAAAGAGTTAGTTAATTATTTACGCTTCTAATTATCGGGAATGAAATATTTTGCTTAATTAATGCATTTATTCTTCTTTTAATGATATGTGAACGAAGTCACGGGTAACAGCTAGTGATTTCATAAATATGGAAGTAAAGTATTTGAACTACAAAATATCTTTTATTCTTTACAAATTGCCGCATTTGCCAATGCTATGATCCGTGCACGGACAACAAATACTTGAAAATTATGTTTTGGGGGCCCCTTTGTATTTCAGTAGGTAAGCACAGGCTTCGCGAGCCTATTCGGTAAACAGACCCTGAGCATCATGTGTACACTGGTGTACGAAATTAAGAAATTTTACATATTTTGTCAAATTTCATGAAAAGAACTGAACTGAAATGTAAAACCACTGCTTCGGAAGAAAGATGCAAATATTGTATGTCGAATATGTAAGCGTAAACGTGTGTATGGGAGGAGATAGTAGAGGTACAGCGCCTAGAATACATAATGTGGAAAACGGTTTTACCGTTTTTTAATTCAAAATTTTCGAATTCAAACCGGAAATTCTGAAACAAGAATTTTTACTTTAGGAAGTCACGAAATATCTGTCATTAAGTAACCAAAAGAACATTATAGGGAATTTCTGGTACAATTGCGAAATTTCGGAATTTAAAAAAAGCCAATTTGGTAATGCTTTAAAAAGTGTTAAAATATTGTACCGATAATTGTGCAACGATGCGGTACAACAATAGGGCGATCGCAGCGACATCTACTTAAAAAATAGCTTTACCTCTAGCAAAAGTAACTGTCTCACTATTGACAACATGAACATATTTTCTGTTAATAAAATCTTCTTGTAAGTGTATATTTCAGATCTAACTGATTTTGAAGTCAGTTTTTTTTTATCATATCAGAGAATTAATCTTTTCCACTCTTTTAGAAGAGATTTATCCTTTGATATGCTAAATAGGGATAGTTTCTAGTTTGCTGTTTTGTACCGAGCACTGCAACCCGACACAAAAGGATGCGTGTCATGTTTTTTTGGCCATGATCAATATCATTCATATTTTCACTATCGAAGTCAAAGGAAATAGAGTATAATTTAATTAAAGTATTTACCACCAGCTGGAACGTTTTCTCAGTTCGATTCTTATACAATGTTTGCGTTGAAAAGAGCTAGCAGACAGTGGCGTAGCCAGAAAGGGGGGTCCAAATGCTTTGGAAACCAGTAATATTATAAAGTTTTCTTCGCCCTCAATATCGCAGAAAATTCTCCGATTAGATAAGACAAAAGTATTTTTATAAAATCAGCGGTATCCAAATCATCTGGACCTCAACCCTGTCTACGCCACTTCTAGAAGATGTCGCCGCGATCGATCCGTTATCCTTTGAGCTTCGTTCTACATTTATGAGATTCAATTATTTAGTACCATTTTGTAACCGTTTTAGGCGCTGTAGTATAGGTAGAGCCTTTATAAGCGCGCGTGGCAAAATCCGCATTTCGTTCGCTCGCACACCTCGACGAATTTCTGGGTGTTTTTGAATTCAAATTCAAATACTCCAAATGAGTACCACCGACATTTAGATGATGAAATGAGGTGGCGAATAGGCAGGTTCGTTAGGTTAGAAGGAGGTTAGAAGCATGCCAGTCTCAAGTCCAGATTTGCAGAGAGTTTGATGCAACGCCCAGCGTCATGTCTAAGTTATGGAAACAGTTTCAGGATACCGGATCAATCGATAGAAAGCCAGGCCATGATCGTCCAAGAGCCACGACGGCCAATGTAGATCGTTATTTGTCAATTACTGCCAGGTGTAAAAGGCATGCTACAGCTTCTCAGCTCTCTCGTGACCTATACGTGGCCACAGAAAGCCGAGTTTGAAGGGTCACTCTTTCCAGAAGGCTTCCTGGGAGAGACCTTTTTGCAAGAAGGCCTGCTGTTTGTGTCCCGCTCACTTCTGCAAGCTGGACAGTGCGTTTAGCATGGTGGGAAGGTCATAGAGATTGGTGCAGGGGTCAATGGGTAACTGTCCTTTTCACCGATGAGTCCTGGTTCAACCAAACAACTGATTCTCGCCGTACTTTCACATGGAGAGAACCAGAGACTCGCTACCTTACCTCCATTGTCCGAGACATTGACCATTATGACAGCGGGGGTTTGATGGTCTGAGCAGGCATCATGTTGGACGAGACCTCCATGTCTTTGAAAGAGGCACTGTGACTGCTGTGAGGTAAAGAGATGAGATGGAGCACTATGTTCGCCTTTTCTGAGGTGAAGTTGGCCCTGATTTTATTTTAATGGACGACAACGCCCGGCCACATAAAGCTCATCTGGTCGACGATTTTCTGGAAAATGAAGATATTCCTCGGACGGATTGGCCAGTCAGATCTCCAGACCGCAACCCTATAGAGCATGTTTAAGACGCTCTGGGGAGGGCAATTACAACTCGCAACAGCTCTCTTAGAACCATCCAGGGCCTGTAAACATCGTTGCTGAACGACTGGGGGCAATTACCACAGGAACTCATAAACTGCCTTATTTCCAGTATGAAATCGCGGTGTGAGGCCTGTATATCTAAGTGGGGATCATACCCCTATTAACCCATTTTTTATGTTCGATTCTACAACCACTCTTTCACACCTTCTGTTTCCGATGAATGTTACGCACAATCATGCGGTGTAGTGTTGAGTAGTTATTTTATTTGCATTATATCAATCTATGTTCATATCAAATTTCATTAAAATCTGTCCAGTAGTTCTGGAGATAATTGACCAAATCTGAACATTCTCTTAATTTTGTACACCATGTATTTGAGTGTAAGCATTGCTGCTACTATTTTTTATTATTCTTCTATCACGGTTGCCTAGTAAATAGAAATTTTTTATTTTAAACACCACTATTTTAGTAGTTGAAGAGTTGCCTTCTTTAATTACAGAAATTTTGCGATTAAATCAAGCAAATAATACTATACGAAAAAAAGTGATATCCAAAATAAAATTTTAGTATTTATCTGGCAACACTGCCTTGCATTCGCTTTGCAATAGAAAATGGATTCACTTTATGAAGTCTTAAAATAACTCTGCCTGTCAAATTAATTCTCGTACTACTTTTATTTTCATTGCTTTTTACACGTTATGTATTCATAATCTCACAAAAAGTTTGCATTTATCTCATCAGTTTTTCATCTGTTCTGCAAAGGTTTCTAACCCCTAAATTCCACCATTCGCTTCGACAGTTTCATGCGTTGCCATGTCTCACGTTTCGTGGTCAAATCTCGATATTGCACTTGATGAGGCAAAGCACTTGGAATGCGTTACTACATTCTGTGGATTGGAACCAGCTGTTTGCCTCTGTTTCTTCGTGTATAGCGACGATGAAAATGCTGCAATATTTAGCTCCAGCATTCCGCAGTCAAACCTTTTAAGACACTCGACAACCGAATTTGATGCTTCGGAGAAAGAGCATAAATAGATTGTGTCAAAACGCATTATGAGCTCTGGTAATAATCACCGCGGTGTTCGGGTTGCGTAAAAAGAATTTTTACTAGGAATTCAATTAAGAAAATTCAAAGTACAGTCGGTCGATAAAAAAGAAAACTTCAGACTATTTTATCACCAAATTACCGCAAAGTAACACGAGAGGTGTTATTCGTAAAGGAATTGTGCCTACTTTCCGAACATGAAGGAAATTTTTGAATTATTAAAAATGTACCAACGTACAGTCGGTCGAAAAAAAAAGGAAAGCCTAGACTATTTTACGACAAAATTACCGCAAAGTAATACGAGAGGTATTATTCGTAAAGGAATTGTGCCTACTTTTCGAACATAAAAGAAATTTTTGAATTATTAAAAATTGTACCAACGTACAGTCGGTCGAAAAAAAGGAAACCCCAGACTATTTTATCACAAAATTACAGAAAAGTAATACGAGAGGGGTTATTCGTAAAGTAATTGTGCCTACTTTACGAACATGAAGGAAATTTCGGAATTATTAAAATTTGTACCAACGTACAGTCGGTCGAAAAAAAAGGAAACCCTAGACTATTTTATCACAAAATTAAAGCAAGTATTACGAGAGGTGTTATTCGTAAAGGATTTGTGCTTACTTTCCGAGCATGAAGAAAATTTTTTAATTATTAAAAATTGTACCAACATACAGTCGGTCGAAAAAAAAGGAAACCACAGACTATTTTATTACCAAATTACCGCAAAGTAATAAGGGAGGTGTTATTCGTAAAGAAATTTTGCCTACTTTCCGAACATGAATGAAATTTTTGAATTATTAAAAATTGTACCAACTTTTAATTTTTAAATCGCAACACCCACTTTGACACTATTTGTTTTTTAATTCCTTTGATCAAAGCAGCACGAAAAAAGATATATTTTGTGTACTTAAATATCTTAAATTTTAAATTTCTATAGAGTTACAAAATGTCAAAGTTTGGGGACGCAAATGTTAATGTGTACGTGACAAACATTTTTAATTTATACCTTCCCAAAAAATCCTCCGATTTAAATGTTTCTTTTTTGATGCGATGTAATGGATATACCGAAAACATATTCCAGGATTTTTCTCGATTCAAAGACATATTTTTAATTATGAAAATTATTAATAAATTCGTATTAAAAAGTATAAATTATGACCTAAATATTATTTTTGCATAAAATGGAACATAATAATAAAAAACCATGGGTGTGTAAGTTTATATTTCATTCAAATCATTAATTTCAAGATATAAACAAATTTTACTTTTGGATGATATGAAGGATTCTTCTGTTATCATAGGACCCACAGAAAAGGAAAAGTTAGAGACTTACCGGAAAAAAATTGTAACATTTTAAAAATGAACTAGAGCATCCAACCCGGGCTTCCCGGGATAGAGAATATGCGTAATTTTTTTTTAAAAACTCTAATAGATATTTTACATTTAATATTTTTTTTATTGTCCCCTAACAACACCAAATATAATTTTTATATGAAATATGCCAATTATACGTTCAAATAAAATTTTGAAATTTAGTAAAAGGTTGTATTGTCCCCGTGCCAGAAGTTAATAGCCGAAGAAATCGTTAAAAAATTCGTTAATCTACAGCAGTTTTTTTTTCTGATAATTTGAGCGGTTCTAAGCGCTGATTCCAATTACATGACTGTTACATTTGTGTTTTATTTATACTAGTTTATTTATTGCTAAATGAAGTTTTAATTTTGTTATTGAGTATTAGCAGGAAACAAATACAAAATTTTTACATTGTTTAAAGTGCAAACGGATTCATATGTTGTAATCGTCTGCAAGCAATACAGATGAATAAAAAAATAAAACATGTTTGAAATTTAATTTAAATGCTATAATAAATCAGTCAATTAAGATACAGTTTTCAAGCAGATTTTTTTCCTTATATAACGGTGTAAAAATTAAAAATGCGCGATGCTTAGAAAAAAAAAAAAAAAAGCATTAGCAAATATCGTAAAACCGAAATTTCATCCTCAAGTGTTGTCATTCGCAAATTAACGTCAGCGTTATTCACGGACACGTTTGTCCTTTATAACATAGATAGATTGTGATTACATAGATAGATAGTGATACTTATTTTAGAGTTTGAATTATAATTTTCTGGTAGCTACTAATCGGGTGTTTTCGGTATTTTCCTTGTAAGATCTTAATTCTGTTTTCTAAATTTATAGATTAACTCTGTTTTTCTTAACTCGTTTTTTTATAGCTCTATGGAGATCCGAAGACCTCCAATATGGTGGTTAGTGGCAACAAATGGGTAGTCCCATTTGAAAAATTAAAATTGATACAATTTTTAATATGTATACAGGACCTCTATATCAAAAACTGCATTCATATTCTCAACGGATACAGAATTTTTTGTCTATTGGTACTTCTTGAATCTGTTTGTGAAAATTTGGTAACAAAATAAATGGAGGTTCCTTGACCAACTGTACATATTGTACCAAACCCTCGATTTATATGGCACTGTTTTCTCCCAGATGCCGCTTAAGTTCAAAATATCCATATTTTACTTTAAAAAAAAAAAAGCATAGTTAATAAATTTTACAAATTCTTATGGAACAGTGTTAAGAATCTTTTGTAAAAATAAGAATATAAATGTAAAAACAAAAATTCCTTTATTCAACAATATTGCATACGAACATGTATTTTCTTACTTTTTTTAATGACGTACTATTACAATTTATACAATATTGTTATGCGTACATTATATTTTCTTGCATTTTTTATGATGCATTACTATTACATATTTTGCACTCAGTAAATCCGGACGTGAATAAAACTGGATGAAAATGCAGTTGGTGACGAAGTGGGCGAATTGATAATCTCGTTGACTATAGGGTAGTCCAAAATTATTGAGCGCATATCATGTTTAAAAAACAAACAAAAAAAACAAGAACTAGAAATCATGCGTTAAGCATAGATGCATAGATTATGTAACACTTTCCAACACTACCAAAATCCTTTTACAAATCCTTACCGTTTAATAAGGTGAAACAGTTTGGGAAACGCATAACTTATTTAAAAAATCCAATTTCAGGAATTACCAGCAACATTCGGAAAAATATCCGAAACCTTTTTGTGCAGCCCTGTATACGATCTATAGATTTGTATATATACTATATAGAATAGTAAAATTTAGTTCAGTAAAGAAACGCGTAGCACAGTTTAAAATTCTCCTTTTGGAATTTCCATCAATAAACGGAAATGTACTCGAGAACTTTTGTGCTGCCCTGTATATGATCTATGCAATTTATACACATTAAGTAATAGACAAAAAATGAGTTAAATTTAAAAACACTTTCAGAAACTGAAAACGCACTTCCAGCAATTATTGTTAACAGACAGTACCGAATTCTTTTGTGGGTCCCTGTAAAGGAACTATAAGTGCTATGCACACCATATTCTATAGTAACCCTCTTATAGTACACCTCAGTGATATATATCAATTTCAATATGTTTGAAATTGTGTAAGATCATTAAAATAAACCGCAAATGATTTTTCCCCGTAGACCATAATGTAATGGAATTCTTTTGAGTGTCCCTGTAAAAAAACTATAAATGTTACACACTTCATTTTCAATACCGAACATGCCATAGTAAACCTCAATAACATATATCTATTGCATGGCAATCCGAACGTATTTACGCAAGTTAGAGCATGGACAGAGAGACAGACAAACCGAATTTTTAACAATTTTCAACTATGTTGGAAAGTGTTAAAAAGAACAAAATGAGATACGTACATATTTATTGTTTTCTTGGAAAGACATTTTAAAACATTTTTACACAACAACATTTTATACATTAAATAAGTTCCACATTTCCCGCCTCCTTAAATTGCTGGCACCAACGTTTTATAGAGTCCTTACTTGGAGGACGACGATCTGAGTATTCTAAACGAAAACGTCTCTGAACAGTTACAGTGGATTTGCTTTCATAGAACAACGAAACGCACATTGCTTTTTTCTGCACAGTAGCCATTTGCAGACTGATGCAATCAGTAAATTTTCCTCGCGCAATGTTGTCGCGCTATCTAACGGCTTATGTGAAACTTATTTAATGTATTAAATGTTGTTGTGTAAAACTGTTTTAAACTGGCTCTCCAAGAAAACAATAAAACTGTACGTTCCTCATTTTGTTCTTTTTTTTAAACATGAAATGCGCTCAATAATTTTGGACCACCCTGTATTTTGTATCAGAAATTGTATCTGAAAAAATAAAGAAATTAAGGTCCTAACCCAAATTAGAAGAAAAGTTCTACATAATCTATGTCGTCATAAGAATTTATCGCTTAGCTGGTACTGCGATTATATATATATAACTTCTGAGTTAGTCAAATGAGTTGTCAAGCTGTTGTTTGGGAAGTTAAAGTCAGTCTCTAAATCTTACTAGAGAAGTGCATAAGAATAGTCAGTCATTGATATGGATAAAACTGATACTTTTGGATTATGACCTACACCAACTGCTTTTGAAATCTGTGATGTTTTTTTTTTTTTTACATTACAAGTCCAATGTTATTTCAATGCATCAAATGGACTCTTCTTATCTTTTTCGTTCGCTTAGTATTACACGGCGACCTGTCCATTTGACCGCTGAATAACTTACTAATATAATTTTTCCATATGAGGAGTGCAAATGTTAATGGAATTACCCATCAGAAATCTATATTTCAGAAGATGGAGGCAAATTTAGGTTACTAGAGCATCGTTTTGCTCTTCCAGGACCTGTAGACCCCATTTATATCCGGACTTGAATAGCATAGGTAACTAACTTTTCAAACAATCTGACAGTGTCACCGCCACTCAAGGCTGCTCGTCTTCCAGCTGAAACTCCCTGTAACATTCCAAAAGTTCAGAAATTATAAAAAATAAAGCATCCCAACTACATGAATTTTGCTACAATGTTACCTGCACCCTTCTGGAGGGCAAAGGTAACATCCCCAAGAATCGGACGCTCATAGATAAGCGGGCGCAGATTCTATTTAAAGATCCACAGGAAACATCTCTGTTCAGGCAGATTTGTATTTAAAATGCAAACAAAAGCAGGTTTTCTACAGAGAAATTTTGATGTTAAAAACAACACATTTCAATATTGTCGGTAATATGCATCTCGCCTTATAGATTAGACGTTCGTACTGATTCAACCGTGATAATGCCGTTAAAAGTATAAAGGTATAGAAAGCATAGAGGTTCGTGACACCAGGTACATTTTAAAAATGACTGGTTGTCACACTGCTGACACGTTTATTCAAGTTGTCCAAAGCACACTTGTTTTACAAATCGAAAAGTGAGAATGTCAATTTTTATTGAAAGCATATAATCTACTATAAGCGTACAATTCATTGTGAATCAAATGATGTCTTCGTAACGAAAGATTCCCTTGTTGTTAAGTCCTCTTCAGCACACAGTCGGATGACAGGATGAATACTAGATCATGCGTTTGACAACATGATTATAATTGTGGAAAGTCTGCGCATCAAGTGGTTGGCGATACCTTAAGTGTCGAGAGGAAGGACGTGGGAACGGTATTTACCCCGAATGTACTGATCATGATTTCAGGGTCTGCTTGTGTATTCCACTAATCAAATATTAGGAAGACGGATTCATCGCCGATGGTCCCTTTCAATATTTCAAAATAACTTTTACTCAACTCTTTAGTATTATTTCCTGACATTTGAGCACATTATAACCAGGGTATAAAAACTGGGAGCCAATGGGTCGATTCTCACCACTAAATTTTATTAGTATTCGGCAAGGTTAACACATTCCTTGGATTTTCCAAGGAGTCATGCACCACTATTAATGATAAGAAAATTTTTATTCAATTTTGTAAACACAGAATTCGTAATCATCTCGTTTATTAAAAGAATTTGCAATATTTTTTTGCAGTTAAATGAGACGAAGAAAACTGTTAAAAATTTGTGATACACCTGTACGAACCCTGTTCGTCGTATAAATTTTATTAGTTTACTTCGCCTAAATTTTATCAGTATTCTAATTAGGCGAAGAATACTAAAAATTTAGTGGTGGGAAACGCCCATTGGCGTACACCCCTGATTATAACCTTATTGTTGTGGTATATTTCTTAGTGTCATTTGGCTACACGAGGTTCGAATGTTTAATTGAATTGGATACTCTTGAACGGTAGATTTGAGGCGTAATTCCACTGAAATACTTAATGATCATCTTAGGACCTTTCCAACGATACCCGTCTTATCCTACGACTGAAAATTCTTGCATTTCCCAAAGTTGCCAAGTCTCCGGCTTTTTGCACACCAGTAATTTTTTAGAGAAAATATTGTTCTTTTAAATAGCAAAATGCTCCGATTAAATAAAACAACATTTTCTGTACTAAATTATTGGTATCCAAAAAGCCAGAGACTTGGCAGGTCAGCATTTCCCTAGTTATGGACATATGCTGTTTCTACCTATTGTATTTTATTGTTTTTCGTATTTGGTTATGAATAGCGTGTAGTTCTTTTGAACCATTTATATGTATTTTGATACGCATTCATTCCGTGAAAACTTGCATGCTTATTTATAAACCATATTTCATCTCCACGGCATATGAAGATAAGTAACAATGTTCAAATTCTATTACAATCTGTACGCTTTTTACGAAAAGTAGAACAAGGTTGTAAAAAAACAGTCATTAAGAACAAAGAAAGAAAAGACAAAGAAAAAGAAAGTGTAGTCATAGTATATTTACAATTATGATGGGAAGTATTAGTGGCATATGTATTGAAAGAAAACAACATTAAAGTAGAAACTAAAGATTAGGCATTTTTCACACACATGAAGAAAAATAGTATTGTTAAATTAAGACGTTGCAATTGTTGTTTTTTTTATTTTTCTTCATAGATACATGAAATTTTGTGCATTTATACATTTTACCATAAGTATATAGAATACCTTAAATTTTTTTTAAAAATCTTAATATAATTTTAAGATTTATAAAAAAAATTTAAATTTATAAACCAAATTTTAAATTACTCCTTGCGTCTTAATTTTAAAGATATTTCCTCGATTTGGCATTTGGGCCATTTAAAACTATATTACAAAAAGTATGTGTATCAGTTTTTTAATCCTTGTTTAGTTAATTTTTGAGAGATTATTTTTCTGAATTCCATTCCCATTTTCATCAAACTATAGCATTTTAATAAGTTATAAATCAAATGTAACTATCTTAACGAAGTCTAATTGTAAAATGCGTACACAGTTTCTTTGTAAATATTATCAGGATTCTTTCTTATCAATTTCATGAATTTTGAACCAAAATTAAGACGCAAGGAGCATTTCAAAAGTCTAAAAAACATATAAAATCTGTATTGAGAAAAATATGTATGATGTTTACTAAAGCACCGAAAAATTGATTGTGTACATAATTCAAACGCATGTAAATTTGCGAAAAATCGTCGCAGCTACATGCAGTTTTTCTCAAATTGTTAGTACAAGCTGAGGAACACGCAAAAATAAATTTCGATTTTTGGGTCGATTTTTAATCAAATAAAGTTCCACGAATCCCTTAAAGAAGAAAGTTTAGAAAAATGTAATTTTGAATCTTTTGTTGGTGAAACTCTTTTTTAAAAACATTTTTGTTATTTTCTGCCTCTATTTTTTTTTCTCCTCTGAATTGAAATCACAAGATCTAAATGTAAACAAAGATTTCTTCTTAAAAGTAAAATCATTATGTCGTTGACAGCAATGATCTAAAAATACGAGAGACGTTTCTAACCACAAACATGTTTGCGGAAAAATATCATGTTTTTCTTTTGCTGTCTTTATAAAGATAATGGAGAAATTGGTAGCATTTTTTCCAACACACCGGAATCAGCTAGCATGCAGCATTTTCGACTATATATTTTATATTTCGACTAAATATTTTAACAAAATATTTTTCATTGTTATCTTGTTACTTTCTTTTATCTTTACAAGAAGAAAGTATTGGATTCATAAACCAACGTTGAAAAATTTTGACGGATTTATACGTTTTAGAAGGTCCTGAACATGAATTGACTGTTTTTAGAAAATGTCTGTCTGTGACTCATTCTGTCTGTCTGTCTGTCTGTATGTGACAAAAGTTTTGTGGGCGCTCTATCTCAAGAACTAATGCACGAAATTTAATAAAACTTTATATTCAGTTAGTCCCTGATATAAATTGGTGCTGATAAGTTTTTGGTGAAAATCGTCCAATAGGTGGCGCTGCTATGCTGCATTTTTCGCGATTTCTGCAATAGCTCTATTTCAAGCACTAAGGCACTTATTTTCATCAAACTTCAGATTCAGTTAGACCTTGGCATAAGTAGACATTGATTATGTTTTGATATAAATATCTCAACAGGTGGCGCTGCTATAGCACTTTTTTCATGATTTTTACGATAGCTATATCTCAAGAACTAATGCACGGAATATCATCAAACTTTAGATTATGTTAGACCTTGATATAAATACATGCTGCTTACGTTTTGGTCTAAATCTACCTACAAGTGGCGCTGCTATGCTACATTTTGCAGGATTTACACGATTTTAGCAATAGTCATATCTCAAGAACTAATGCACGGAATTTAATAAAATTTTAGATTCATTTAGACCTTGATATAAATTGGTGCTGATTCTTTTTAGTGTATGCGAAACCTGTGTGAGATAGAAGAAAGTTTTGGGATTGGCACATCCGACTAGTTAATATTTGTTATTGGGTGACATTTTTTTCTTTTATAATTTCAAAGAGTTTTGTATAATTAAAACTCACATTTATTTATTTATTTATTTATTTGCTTGACGTTTAAAAATGTACTTCAGGAATTACATGACGTCTAATTTTAGGATTCGAATTTCAAACACTGGAACGAAGAAAAATTATAAATTGTTAATTAAAAATATTAAAAATTTGTCTCCGTCGTATATTTTATTTACGCAAGACATATACCTTTTGAAATAACAATTAAAACGTATCTATTAATCACTCTCATACGTCAATAAAATTTTTTAAAAAAATATTGATCTTTTTGTATAGTTATATTTTTATTTATTATTATTATAAAATCTTTAATTTTTACTTTATTATTCAAACGAATAGACCAGATCTTCTATAAAGTCTGATTTGCATCATAGACAACCAACGTTGAATTCCGACACTTTCCACAGAGGAAGGGATTTCTATAATAGTGGATTTAATCAATCAAGATGATTAGTGCTAACCAAATTAAAACCATCAGCTTTGAATACATATTTGAAATACTTTGAATAGATCAGCTTTGAATACACGAACTGGCAAATTTGTCAAAAGCAAATTGATCATGTCATTTTTAACATAACCGAACTTCTCAATATCACAATACTAGCGCAAAAATCAGTGAAGTAGGATGCGGCGATCTACACTGGAGAAAAAGACAAATGTTTCTTTATTTAAAATAGGTGGATTGAACTTTGTGCCGTTTAAAATAAATGATCAACGTAACATCCTCCCCCCCCTTTTTTTTCTCCTCCGTACTTAAACTCGTCCAGTCTGGCTGAGCGCTTCTATTGGTCTCCTACGTCACATGTGTTTCCTGACTCCGCGTTTGTTTTTAAAAAATTCACCGCTATTCTATCTTGGGCGCGTGCGGAGACGCAAGTATACTTACATGGTTTAAACATTTGAATCAGTTTTTAATCTTTTACATATGGCACTGATGATAGAGATTTAGGAACTCCGAAACAGCTGTTTGCCATTTTATATATTTTTATTTATGCTATTTTACTTTGATCATTTACTTTAAATGTTTCTTTATCTACGAAAATATAACATAACCACGAACGAAAAATACACAATAACCTCTTCCGAACTGCCCACGATTCCGATACAGTGTTCTTTATCATTAGGAACCTCAGAAAACAATATATTTTCGGGATTTAAGAAACGTTTATAAAAACAAAGCTTCTTTTTGCTGGGCTACAGTTGTATATATTTTTATTTAATTACTTCATTTAATCGGATAATTGAAGTTATCTTTATTGGCAAGAGTTAAATATTATTATTATTAATTTATAGTTATTTATGAAGTATAAGGCCGTATAGTTTGCGAAGTTAAAACCCGTGAGTCCATGCATAGCCCGCCTCCTGTAGCAAATTAAATTATGGACAAATAAAACAGAGATATAAATGTCTAAGTTACAAGTATTTATTAAGGAATTAAACATGAGTAAATAGCATAATTACAATATAGAGCAGTTCAACTCTGTTATAAATATATAATATTAATTTAAAGGATGCCTATCTGTACGCCTAACATTAGTGATTTGGATATCTTTAAACTAAAATCAAAGAACATCAAAATATGATGTAAATAACGAAATGTTTACCTGTTAATCCTAGGTAAAGCAGCGAAGTCATTATTCCAGGCACTAAGTTCTTTTAGACTCCCAGAAAAGGTCCAAATCTTTCACCACTAACAACTATATTTTTACTCAAAACTAATCGATGCTCACTCACTCATCATATTCAAACTTATCTCCGAACTCCCCAAAACTCCATCTCATAATAATCCTTTTCTCCTCTTCATCCCTTTTTTACCTTTTTTTTCCCTTTTCTCAAACGCCCCATAGAAAACGTTGAGATCCAATCGGTGTCTTTCTACGCCCTCTCTTAGCCCCCCTAATTTTGTGTTAGTGGATAGCTTAGCTTTCTTTTGTTAAAATCCCCGCCTTGGGACAAAATCATTGGACATCATCTAAAATGCTATAACTCCTTTAATATTATAATATATATTCTCCTTTCCGTGCTGGCGTCGCCCCGGTTCTGGACACGTGCGCCGTTGGGGAAGAAAGGGGGACACCCCTATCTATAAATTATTAGGTCCCACTTTCGGTGAGATCGCGTTATGTATTCTTGCATCCCTTATCAATTGTAATTTCTTGGAACGTTGTTATGCCTATCCTTTTACAGGGGCTTGTTATGCGCACCTGAGATTTCATACACCTGGGCTTATTTCAATTGAAGTGGCTTTCCTGAGAATTTTGCATTATAACTTTATCTTTGTCCGTGCTGCACGTTGAATAGCTATTCTTATATCTTTCTAAAACTCCCTTTTCTTTAAATTCAGACACCTATATGTGAGGTCCGAATACAGGTGTTATGCGTGCAAGAATTTCGATACATTTTTGCCCAATAACTATTTGGCAATATACGAAATGCCAATTAAAGAAAAAAAAAAACAAATAAAAAAAAAGAAAATTCGAAAACTCCGCAGTTTTAGCTATAGGCATCCTTTAAACATAGAAATAAAAGTAGATAATAACAAATGTTAGACAACATAAGCTGCCACTGATTTTCGGAACGTTTCCGCGTAGTTTTTATAAGTGCATTAATCAGTTTTCTCAGACTGGAACATCGATTTTTAAGATGCTATTAATTCTTAATTAACCATTTTCAGCTGTGTTATTGAATTTATGCTTGCAAGAGTAACAAGATAATAGTATTAATTTTAAAGTTCATGTTAATGCTGTTAACGTACCATGTTTGTCTGTAAAACATGTTTGTTGAACATGAAATTTTTTTACATAAGAATAGCATCCGAAAAACCTATATTTCAGATCGGGAAAACCATTTAATACAGTATAAAAACTACTCGAAAACGTTTTCGAAAATTTGTGGCAGTAAAAAGAAACTTAATTTTTATAAATGATTTTTTGAATCTCGAAAATATATTGGTTTTTTTGGTGTTTCACAAGATAAAGAACGCTTTTTGGAATCATTAGTAATACTGAAGAGGTTATTATATATTTTCGTTTGTGATTATAATAGATTTTCCTACATTAACCCATTTATGCCTAACGTCCCAATTTTGGGACGCTTTAGTAAAATAAGAAAAAGTGCATTTCACACCATTTTTTCTTAATAGAAATTTGGTGTCTCATTTTATCGCGGAGCCCTCGATAAAATAAGACACCAAATTTCTATTTTAAAAAAAGTGGTGTGTAATGCACTTTTTCTAATTTTACTAAAGCAGGCATAAATGGGTTAAGAAACATCTGTCTTTTTTTTACACTGTAGCGCTTTCTGATATCGATGAATTATTAACTGATAAAATCCTAAATGAAGATGAAATAATCGAAAACGCCCTCGATACTACTCAACACAAAGATACTGACAATAATGAAGAGGATACTGGTCTAAATGCAGATTTAACACTAGAACCACGGGGAAATTTTACTCAAGTTTCATAAAAATATTTCACACCAGAATTGTTATTTAAAACGTTTAACTTATTTATTTAATTTATTTTCTGCGTCATACATTTAACTTACCGCAATTTCGCGCGTATGCGTCGCATCTTACTTAAGTCTTTTTAAAACCGGAAATTTTATTGAAAACAAGAAGTCAAATATGTGCTAAGCAGAAGTAAGTCGCATTTTATTTATAATAAACTCAGGTATGAAATTGAATTATCCGATGTGCGGCGTATACGCGCGAAATTACGGTATTTTATTTTATAAAGAGATTTCTGGTTCGAATTGACATTTTTTTTCATTTGGTACGGGTCAAAATGACCCCTCATCGCGGTTCTAACGTTCATTAAAGAAACTCTTGAATTGATGAGTAAATTGAGTAATCATTTTTCCAACAATGATATTAATGAGGAATGAAGAAAGAAATGAAGAAAGTTTCAACGTGATTTAGAAGCATTAGTGACATCTTAACAACATGCTACGTGAAAGGGATTAGCCGTAACAGGAAAACAACGATTAATATTTGGATTCATTGTAATCGAACTCGACTATAACCACCTCGTATGTAACGAGAACATGGTTTTAACGAGAAATACCAGATTTAAATTATGCCAATAGCTCTATTTTAATTTATTTTTTAAATAATTAAAATTTTATAAATTAAATTTTTAGAATATATATATATATATATATATATATATATATATATTTATTTATTTATTTAATAGTGTAATTCCGGAGAAAAAAAATTGCTTCAGTTTCGAAACTGAAAAAACAATTTAGGTTCGGTTTCGTTTTTCATTCGGTCAAAAATAACGTGTTTTTTTTCTTTCGTTTTTTAGATTCGATTTCGGTTCAAAGACCTGCTGAAATCTGATCTACAGACTCTTATGTTAATAGAGAATAACAAACAAATCCAACATTCTTCGTCTTCCATTCCCCATTCACATTTTCATTCGAAACCCCATCGTCACCAAACCACCTCTCTAAAATCTTTTCTAATTATCCAAGGTCCCCCAGTTTCAAGAACGTAAACGTCTGAATCACCGTGGAGCGAAAAAGACGTAGCATTTTCTTTTTCTTTCAACTATTTAAGCATCCAGACTTGGGCGTGATACACATTCGTGTGGTATGGGTGTTCCCCAATTTTTCTAGCGCTAGACGTTAGTAGCTCGAAAGCTCGGTACTAGAGCAACCAATCACAGTGAACCAGCAGAGAAGTATCGCTAAAGCACCAAAAAACAAAAATCTAGCTGTGTACTCAGAGCCTTCCGTTGTCTGAAGGCATACTAAGAATTTTTTGTCAGAATCCCTCGTACAAGACAATTTTTAAAGTACATTGATGTGCTGTCATAATTTGGTGCATATGCATAGCTATCACAATGTGCTGCCTTATGATAGCTTTTTTTAAACAGATGCACGTAAAAACAAAAACCGAATTAAACATTGGCTTCAAGAGAGGGGGGGGGGGGTTCCAGGGTAGGCACAACCCCCCCTCTACCCCCCCCTCTACCCTCCCCCTGTACCCCTTTCCCGACAAAAAATTCTTAGTTCCTCTTTCGCTTAGTGTTTAATTATTTCATGTCATTTGTGAAGAATAAATATTACGACTTTTATCGAACTCATCAGAGAAAATGAATATTTATTTAAATTTTCTTTATGGGTTAAATAAATTTTTCAAAAACAAAATTTCTAAAGGATTATTAAATTTTCTAAATTATTTTACTACAGAACCATTATTTCCCTATATATCCTACTTTGGTGAAACTTTACTTATAATGGACTCTGATTGGTTTTTTTGCGAGCCGAGCTTCACAGTTGTTAAGCTCTAGTGTGATGCAGTAACTCCGTACGAAAAGATGAAGAAAGAAAAATAATCTCTATACTCTCGAGTATCCTTTCTTTGGGAAAGCAATTCTCAGATTGTGCGCCACCCCTTTTCGTGTTTATAAAAACAACTTTACACCGGAGTGCAAGTAGAAAAACTTGAGAGAAGCTAAGTAGTAAAAAATAAAAAGAAATACTGCACCCTCACCTCGTGTTTTTGAAGCGAGGGAAAAAACTTGAGCCATTATGTTTCCCATTCAAGATTTCAAGGGACATATTCTAAAAACTTCGCCGCTCATTTAGCGCGTTTTTATATTAAAAGTATCTACCAGAAAATTTCAATAGTAAGATTTGCATTATTTTATTATAGAAGGTTTGTCGTTAAATAAAACATAATTTACTGTTTAAAATCTCCGGTGGGCATTTTGAGAATTAATCTTTGCTTTATTTAATTATAGAATGGAACAATGGAAAGCTGTTATTGGACTTCTTAGTTGCTGGGCAACTTTACATCGAGGTAATGTGTAACGACTTGCAGAGACATAAGGGACTCATTAAAGAATTTTAAGATATATGCAGTAAAAACTAGATGAATGAAAGTATAAATAAAGAAATTTAAAAGAAATTTAAATTTCTTTTGCTTTTCTTTCTTTAAAAAATGGTTTTTCATTATGAAGCAAACGTGTCAAAGAAGATATATTGTTATATATTTTTCATCTGTAGTTATTTTACTATCGCTAAAAAAGCAATACTTGCAATAAACGGAGAAAAATTTTTAAATGCCAATGGTGACCAAGGAACAATATTTGCTGATTTATCACTTTACCCTAGATAAGAAAAAAAGTACTTGGAATTCAGATTAGATAAAATTGTGACCATTATAAAGCAATTTCGGCTGACGCACATCCCTAGCCGCTAAACTTAGTGACAAATTAATGATTATGTTCATTATGGGGTTTATGTAGACAACAGACTGACGAATAATGTAAATTTGAAATTAAAAGAAATAGCACGACTATTTATTTCTCCGTGTTATTATACTCTTTAGAGAAATACAAAAAAATCTTCTGTTCAAATATTCACCAAAAGGATTGTTACTAAAAATTTTGCATAACTAACTTTATTTATTATTTTCAGGTAGTTTTATTGGTAAAAGATCTATAATTCAGTCAACAGCAATTTGACATTATTTAACGGAACGTAGTTTGGCGCATAATTAATTTCGTTTTGTTGATAACATTTACAGGTACATTTGGAACCATATCGTTGCAAAAACTTCTAATGTTTGTTTTTAAATTGGCTTACACGTCTAAAGACGTTTACACGTTTTGGCTGTGGATCCGATTACGGAAGATTAGGAAGATTTTATTTGATGCATACTAGAGGATTATTTTTATACCAGAATCAGCTATCTAGATTTTTTTCCAGGTTAATTGTTACCTGATTGTAACTGGTATATAAAATGAAAAAGCAATGGAAATGATGTTATTTTAATTTTATTCAAACAATTTAGCGTTAAAAACTCACTTTATTATGATTGACATTTCTTTTAAATATGAAAGTTAAACACTGTTCTTTGTGTGCAAATAATTTATTACATTTTGCACTGTATTTACTCTGCTGTAATCCAAAGATAAGGAAACTGTAGTAGACCTGCCAGAAGATGACGTATACTACGAAATATAATGTAACAACGTAGAGTGAGATTGTATTTAAGCTATCAGAACCACACATAAGCGCCAAGCTGAGAACTCCGGATTTCACGAACTAACAAACGAAAATGAATAACCGAACATTATTTAAGTTCAATGGTCAATCTCTGCAATGATTGCAATGCTCTCTTTTTTAGTAGTGTAGTGACTAGAGAAGATTTTAATTTCTGTTGGTCATAACGGCCGCATTTCTCTATCAAACTCTACTATGAATGATAAAATAAAAGGGTTGCTTCTTAATAGACCGAATTCTTTCTAACGCATCAGATAAGATAATAGCGCAATGGCCTTCGCATTTTATTCAGCAATGCAAAAGGACTTTCCAGGTGAAGGTCCCTAATACTTTAAAATACATGGTCTAATTCACCATTTCGCTTGATTCAAGGCTCATTTGGAAAATGGACAAGCGCAACGGGAACAGCCTGCTAGTCGTTTTCATAAATGAAATGAAAGGTTTCGGTAAATTAGTGTTGCCACAAAATTAGATTATGTAACACTTTCCAACATTTCTAAAATAATTTTACAAATCTTTAGCGTTTAATAAGGTGAAAGATGATATCCAAGTAAATAATTTGGAAAACATGTAACATATTTCAAAATCCAATTTTCAGAAATTTCTAAAATATTCGGAAAAATATGCGAATTATTTTGTACAGCCCTGTATATGATCTATAGCTTTGTATGTTATACTACATAGAATGTTACAATTTAGTTCAATTAGGAAATGCATAGCACAGTTTAAAATTTCCCTTCTGAGAGTTCCGTCAATAAACAGAAATGTACTGGAGAACTTTTGTGCTGCCCTGTGTATGATCGGAATTTGTACACACCAACTAATAATAAAAAAAAAGAGTTAAATTTAAAAACGCATTCAGCAACTGAAAACGCACCTCCAACAATTATTGATAACAGACAGTACCGAATTCTTTTATGCGTCCCTGTAAATGAACGGTACTATACACACACTATTCTATAGTAAGTCTCTTGTAATGCACCTTAGTGATATATATCAATTTCAATATGTTTGAAATAGTGAAATATTATGAAAATAAACCGCAGGGACGACCGTAATGTAACGGAATTATTTTTGAGTGTCCCTGTAAAGGAACTATAAGTGCTATGCCACCATATTCTACAGTAATTCTCTTGAAGTGCACCTCAGTGATGCATATCAAATTCAATATGTTTGAAATTGTGTAACATCATTCAAATAAACCGCAAATGATTTTTTTTTCTATAGACCGTAATATAACGGAATTCTTTTGAGTGTCTCTATAAAAAACTGTAAGTGATACACACTTCATTTTCAATTCCGAACATGCCATAGTAAGCTTCAATGACATATACCAATTGCATGACAATCAGAATATACGCGAGTTAGAGCACGGACAGACAGACAGACAAACAGAATTCATAATCACTTTTCAACTTTGTTCGAAAGGGTTAAAAATAAAAAAGACACCATCGATCGATCGATCGAAGCAGTGGGTTTTCACGTAGCCTAATGTATGCTTTCTTATGTCAGATTAAATTGAATTTTACATGCATTCAATTTATTTTTCTTTGTTTCATGTTTTTCAAGAAGCGGATGACGTCCTCTTCTAATGAAGTTAAAATACGATTGTTAATTTTTTTCTCGCGCGTGCCTGTTGCTATCTTCAATCAGTTATTTCTGTAACTTTGAGACGATATTCTGGATTGACTAATATTAGTTGTAGATATTTTTATCCTTAATTTTGCTTTAGAAGTTTAAACCTGCATTAAAAAAGATATTTGATATTTCTAAAAATTATTAGACGGCTGTGCGAAATCCTAGCACGGATTCCACTGGTCTTTCAATAATAATATCTTTTATATTACATTTAAAAATTTTAAAGCTTTGTAATCAAAATATTATGACAGGGGAGACTTGTCCTCTACTTCCGCCTAAATTTATATATCACTAGTAAATCTGCAGATCAGTTGCCTCAACGTCAGCTCTAAAAGTCATTGTTTTTTAATCCCACTTTTTATATTATTTAGCATCTTACTATACGCAATTTAATTTTGTATATTACATACATATTTATAGGCATATAAAATACTTCGGAGGTGTCAGAAGTTAGAAGCGTTAAATTAAACACGATTTATGCAATGGTATTCTGAAATTCTTATGAACTTCTTATTCATGTAACTTTTTAGATTTAAAAAAAAAAAAAAAAAAAAAAAAAAAAAAAAACTTGTATTAAATAAATTCTTCATTTATGTCAATAGAATACAAAAATAATTTATTTTGATGATAAAATATTTCAGCAAAATAATACGAGTTACTTGAATTTTATTATTTTGATATTCTATGAAATAGGGTTGCTAAGCAACTAATAAATTAAAGAGCAAAGTAAAAAGAAATGCATTTTAAAATTTGTAAAAAAAATATGAAATAAAATGCTTTATATTTCTCGAACAGAAGCAAAAAAATTCCCAATAATTTAAACAATTAATTTCTAAATTCTAATGAATGTATCAGCAAATTTTCAAAGCTATTGTATATATTTAAAACCTCCATGTCGAAGATTTAGCATTAATAATTTTACGTTCAAATCCATTATTCGAATATGTGATTTTCGTATCAGTTAAAAATGAAATTTGAAAATCGTCTGCATTCCCATAGGAAAGCATTATGACCTAAAAATAAATGTTCTATATTTTTCGAACGAATAAACCAAATGTAAAATCAAAAACTATACATCTAATTCCGTGTACCTCACCAACATACCCACCAAAAATCAACCTAATAGGACGATTTTTACGGCAGTTATCGCGGAACAGACAGACAGACAATCAAACAAACAGACAAACAGACGGAAACTAAAAACTTTTCGGGTCTCCACAGTGAGCCTGAACTGACGACGTTTCGGCAATTAAAGTGGAGGGGAAAAGACAAACTGCGAATTAGCCCCACCAAAAAATTTAAAATTCCACTATAACTTTGTAGACTGATTGCGGCCCTGAGCCAGCCTTGCTGAAAAGTGGATGAATTCTCGGTAATCAAAGACACAATATGGCGTAGTGATTGCCCCTGCATCGTAGGTACTTATGCCCTCAACACACCACTTGTGAAGTCGTACATTTGCCGACGCTCCCCTGTAAGTTGTTCCAAAATTGGCGATCCGAGAATAGCGGAGAAAAAGGCTACAGCCCCGCTCTCTTCCTCCCAACAGCAGAGACTCGGCTAAACTTCTCAGCTTTCCTTTCGCTTCCTTAGTGTCTACACTTTCTCTCTCAAAAACTATCTTTTTTTTTTTGTTTTATATATAGTGAAAAAAAATTTATCTTTCATTTATTTATTTTTTTTCATCCTCTGACTTCATCCCCGTCTCTCGTCTTGTAGCGGTTATTGTCATCCAGTCGTCGCCCGTGACCCTGGATTATACACGCCACTTCACTGTACCCCAGGACCGGATAAAAACCCGGAACCAAACATCAAGAGGTAAGTAAGTCATATTTATGTCATGGGGATTTTGTGTCAGTTGGGAATGATGGGGAAATGAAAATATGAGAAAATTTGTGTGTAATCTAAATTTGGGTTACTTGGGCCTGAGGGGAGGGGGGGGGGGGTATTTGAACCTATAACAATAACAACAAAAAGTTTTAAATCCATTTTGAGTTTACTATGTTGCGTTTTCTGACATTATTCTTCGAGTATTGTTGAGTTATGTTAACATAGCACAGATTTAAAACTTTTTTTGTTGTGGATGCACCAGTTTAAGGTACTGGTGCTTAGCTTCATATATCACTTGGGAATTTTTTACGGAACCCAATGCGTCAATTATTTTAGGCGTTTCACACTTAACAATCCAATTTAAGTCGAAACATGTGTATATCGAACCGTTCTTAAAATATCTCATCGATTTTTAAAAATATTTTTAGTAAATTATTTTGTACCATTTTTTTAAAAAAGTTTATATTAAAATTATTTCGTACATTAAATAAATATTTTTAAAGTCTTTAATAAATTATTTTGTAGTTTTAAGCTGAAACAGTAAATATCAAAATTGCTGATGTTTGCTTGCATAACTTTGGGGGTTTTGATGAAATTTACAACATCAAACTTTTTAAATGTTTCACACTTACGAGCAATTTTTCGAAATCCAAACATGTGTACGTGGTATCACAGCTTGTGTAATTTGTAATTCTGGATTACACCCACCAGGACCAGATAAAAGCACGCAACCAAACACACAGAAGTAAGTCGTATTTTTGTCATCGAGATTTTGTGTCATCAAATTAGCTTTTAACGTAGTTGAATGTGGAGAGAAGATAGTCAAAATATGAGAAGATTATATATATTGATGTTTAGATTCATATCACATGTGGGATATTTGACGAAATTCATTGCGCCAAACTTTTTTAGATGTTTCACATTTAGCAATACATTTTTTTTAAAGTACAAACACAGGGCTATATTAAAGCATCGGCACATGGGGCACGGGTCCAAAATTAAGGAGAAACTCGAAGCTGATAAACGTTAAAAAACTGCTGTAGAATTTAATGATTTACATAGGTTTATGTTGTGTTACAAGCAAGATAAAAATACTAGAGCGTGATTTTTCCGTTTAAAAATTCTGATTTCTCTTAAAAATCATTTAACTAATTCTTGACTTAACGATACTGCACTAAGCATACAGAATATAACCCATTCGCTGCGAAACCACGAGTATACTGGTAGTTTTTCAATCTAAAATTTCGAATTCGTACCGGAAATTTCGAAAGAAATTTTTTTATTTTATATAATGACGAAAAGTCTGTAATTAAATAAAGTAAATATTGCTATTAGTATTTTCTGGTATGAATTGGAACTTTCTAAATAAAATAAAATTCCGATAATTTTGAACGTAAGGGAACGTGTTAACTCAAGTTTTATAAAATTATATTATACTACAATTTTTATTTTAAACTATTTAACTTATTTCTGTGTGATTTATATTTTATTTATTTTTTAAGGAAATTTCTGGTTCGAATCAAAATATTTTCATTTGGTACTAATTAATTGACCGGTTGTTGGTATATTTAGTGTAAAGAAGCTCACAAAATGTGGTATAAAATTGCATTTACTTCACTTTTTTTAATAATGTTATGAATGTATACTGTTACTGTATACTTTTATTATATATATAAATCAGACATTTTGTTATCCAAGGAGAGAAAACACTTCTCAGCATTTCTTTTCCCAAGAGTATGTAATTGTAAATTAAGTGTATTTTTGTAAGCTGTAGTTAATTAAGTATATTTTTGTATATAATAATAAAGTAGTATATAATATTAAGTATAATTTGTATATAATGATCTTGTATGTAATAATTAAGTATATTTTTGTAAGCTGCACACGATAATTTAGTTTTGTTTATAACAATTAATGATTACATTTAAAAGTTACATAAGAGAAACATGCACAAAAATTATTTCACCTTAGTACATCGTGTTAAACATGGGTAAGATTAGGGCCTACTTTTATATTCAACCCGTAACAATTTCAAAAATATTTCTTTATTTGAAGTTCTCTTGAAAATGCACTAGTATAAATGTATTGCAGAGATTATTTTTCAAAAAGTGGTACGAAAAGAATAAAAAATACAGTCCACTGGGACGCATATGTCCCGATCCGTAGTCAAAAGGTTAAACGTGAGAGGCCCCGTACCAAGTCTGTGCCCTGGGCCTTTAAAAGTCACAGTCAGACCCTGTCCAAACATGTATATATCATACACCTTTTACAATGTCGTATCGATTTATTTTAATATTTGTAACAAATTAATTTGTACCAATTTATTTTTAAAAGTAAAATCATTGTGTATATTTAATAAATTCTTTTATAATAAAAAAAAAAAAATATTTTTTTTTAGTTTTAAGTATTTAAGTTGTCATAGTAAATATCAAAATTGCTGATGTTTGGCTTCAAATGCAGAATTTTGGGACTTTTGGTGAAATCCACCACATCTAACTTTTAGATTGTTTTACATTTAAGGGCGTTATTTTTTGTTTTTGGAAATTCCGTCTTGTTTATAACAACAATTGTGTATGTCATGTCATATATTTTCTGATTTGGTGTACTAAATATCAAATTATTCTATTATTTTTAGTAAGTTATTCTTTATCAACTGACTTA
Organism: Maratus michaelseni; assembly: GCA_963931845.1. NCBI lineage: Eukaryota > Metazoa > Arthropoda > Arachnida > Araneae > Salticidae > Maratus > Maratus michaelseni. The sequence goes on from OZ007594.1 coordinate 76,557,015, forward strand.
CAAATGTAACTATTCAAATTATTTTGAACATTTAATAAATTCAATTGTAATATTAATAATTTATTTTGTATTTTTATGTTGCTCCAGTAAACATCAAAATTATTTTGCTTAATTTGGAAGAAAAAGTAGTAAATTTAGAAAATTGGGAAAATGTAACCCTTTTTAACGAGAATAAAAAAACAAACTAATAAAAAAAAAAACACCGTGTAAGCGGTGATAAATATTTTGTTGAAGTTTTATTATTATTATTATTAACCCTCTAAGCGTGTGGAACGTAATATTCCGTTCCCTAAGCGCCAGGTTTCACTGCAATATATGCAATGTTTAAGATAATATAATTCTATAGATTTAATGAATTTTCAAAACATTGAAGAATGATTAATACTCTCAAGGGTTACATTCATATTTGCAATTAAGTTTTATTTATAATGCTGAAAGAATCATATTTTTTTAGCATTTAAAACAAAATGCAGAGAAAACAACGTTACAATTTTACCTTTTTTCAAAACGCTCAGAGGGTTACATATCACAGATAGTGGTGACTCGTGGCTGACTATTTTTAAGGCACTAAATACATACTTGAAAGGTTTATTATTTTCGTACTACTATAATTTAAAAAGAAATTAGTATTTCATTAATGACAGAGCCTATTTGCTAATAAATAAAACAAAAATTTCTTTTAAAAAATAGTGGTAAAAAGAATAATTTTGGCAAACATGCATTTAGTGCGCCAAATAAAACCAGTCACGATCCACCACTAATCATCGCATAATTCACACGTGCGATGCATTTCTACTTTGAAAAATAAAAATAAAAATAAAAATAAATGCATAAAATTTACTGGAAAAAAATATTTTTATTTTTTTTATCAAGGGCTCACTGGCTTTTGACTTACCTTAGCAATTTGACTAATAATTAAAGAAAAAAACTATAGCCAAATTAAAATAATGTTCGCAAAAGATTTGTCGTGAAACACTGATATTCTAAACTCGTTCTTCTTTAATCTCCCCTCTTTTACCTTTTTAATATATGTTTCACTTTTTTGTAATTGTGTTTAGAATAGTTATTGATCTAATTGAACTATCGGTTATAGAAACGAATACAACTAGCATATTATCGATGCTTTGCAGCGATGGGGGGGGGGGGGGGAGATCTAGCCCGATTTATTTCTAAATAGTTTTATGAAACAAAATCCACGTTAACTCTGGATTCGGGATGCCATGTTATGTGGGTTAAATGAAAACAAATAAATTAATTTAAAAAGTTTAATTTGAACGATTTCCGAAAAATAGGAAAACACAAATAACAAGTCACACAGAAAACTTTTAATCGTACAATAACATCATTGAGAGCGTCGCCTAAAGAAAAGAAAAATCACTTCATGCAATTTGTCAAATTCTATCTTCTATTTTATCGCCAGATAAAACATTTTTTCGCGATTTGACGCAATGGCAAACGGCAGCGAGAACCCTGCCTGGGAAAGAATTGTTTGGTTCCCATGCGTGCAGAAATTACAATGGATCTTGTCTATGACGATTACAGGCAGTGACTTTTGGATTTCCCTATGGGGACGAGCTTCATTGTTGTCTATCTGAGAAATCCCACATAAAATATTGAAATGGTTAAAATAATACCTTTTAAATATATTTAACAAATAATTAATTATATAGTACTAAATAACTGATTAGTAATATACTGCCGCACTTACTATAGCTAAAACTGGAATGGAGAGCGCCTGCTGTGTTCCTCTGTAGAACGTTCCCTGTGTAAGCACGAATTTCTTACACGAATATTCTACTGAACTAATGACCAAGAGCATGATCCCTTTCTTGAGGAGGGGGGGGGGGGGAGGGCAAAAATTTCTTATGATTTTGATGTGCACAGCTGAGAAGCAATTGATGTAGTTTTATTTTGGTATGTATTTTAAAAATTAGCCAAAGTACGAGTTAATGATAAATGTGTCTCATATTGAGAATCTTGTATTGAGAATCTTGTTGTTGTTGAATCTAATCTTCGCAAACATTATTCATAATTATTAATGTTTGTACTTAAAGTGTTTATTTAATGCTAATGTTTCTATTGTAATCAAATCTGGCCAGTTATTTAACTTTTGTGCAATTTCTGAATTTTTTTTAGTTTGACCTTTGACTGATACAGCCTGAAATATCAAATTTTTCAGGGGAAATTGCTTCCTTCCCCTAGTTTCTCCCAAATGGCACCCCTCTGAATGACCGAGAATCTTGACATAATACTTTCAGGAAAGAACTAGCGTAAATTTACCGAGAATCTCTGTTTTTATTCTGTGTTTTCATAGAAGATTTTAATAATAAAAAATAGTATATAACTAGCATTTTCTGATAACATAAAATCTCATATTTTGATTGTATTTGAAATTTTACCAAAAGTCTGAAAATATTTCAGTTCAGTGACATTGAACTAAATTATTTTACTCTTACGATTAAGTTAAAGGTAAGCAGATATTTTGGATGCTAGCATTTTCTGATAGAGACATTATTTTCACACTTTGTTCTTTGTAATTTTCTCGATAAGAAATTGAATAATTTATTCGGTCTCGAAGTTATTTTTTTCAAAAGACATTAAACAAAGCTTTGAATATAAAATACATATTTCGAGGCCCATTGGGGGGGGGGGGGGAGCTCTAAGCCTATTGATTCAAAATAAACTTTTGCTTTTTTAAAGCTATTAAATTTAGATTTTTGTGAAACGGGCTCGGAAAGATACATTTGCCCCCTTGCACATGAGATCACGGGGTTGCATGTCGACGCTCCTGATTACTATTCTGAAATAGAGATGAGTTCGGGCTCTTTTTTCGAAGTCCGAGCACGAAAAGCCCCACCAGTGGTCGAGAGGTTCTGCTCTCAAAGCTGGTAAACGAGAACTGCTGGGTTTGAACCAAATCGCTCTCGTTGGCCTAATTGTTCGGAATTTCCGTCATTTTCTTCAAACTTTAGATAACCTTATGTAAATATGGGTTAGGTTCCCTTAGAAAGACCACCACGGAGAACGCTCTCCGTTCCTCGGGCCTATGGCGTTTAGCATCTTTAATCTTGCTTTCCCGAGCAAGTCACCATGAGAGAGCAATATATTTTCTCTTTGTGGGTATTGCTTCCTAACCATCTCAAGAAAGGGCTGCTATTTTTGGCGTCAAATCACCATTTTAAGAACGTTAGTTTTTTTTATGATTTTATGTTCGTACTCAATGAAATTACAGTAATTAAAAAAAATTGTATAAAAACTTGCTAAGAAAAATTGACTCTGGGATAGAGTCCTGCACGGGTTGGGTTGTACCCGAACCGAACCCTAAAATTCCATTTGCAGCCAACCCGCAACCCGACCCGAATCCGATAAAAATAATCCATCGACTCTCACCCGACATATTTCCACCGTCATGTAGATAATCGGCCGCCATAAATAACACCAACACATCGAGCACGAAAAATTTTGTGTCATTAGAGCCCAACCCCGATACAGAAAGTATGTAGTAAAAAATTGTTAATAACGTGAAAAAAGTTTCAAGATTATCTTTTCTTGAAATTCTGTCTAAAATAGCAATTTATACCCAATCACTGGCAATAATCTGCAAAAGTCACAATTCCTATTGTTTTAAAATACCATTGTACAACTATGGCAAAAAGATATGAATTCTGTTTTTCAGTAATACTTGAAAAGGATTTTAAAAATAAAGGCTATGCCTATGTCTTCTTTATAATATTATCACTGACCGTGCAAAAGCTTCATACACATATAAAATATTTCTCCTTATATTCCATCAATAACGAATCAATTCTCTTTCAAACTGATTTTTAGAGGATTGTAAAACGCTTTCAGAAAATTAGACTACATTTGTGTTTTTCAAAAAGCAAGTTTTTTTTCTCCTTCTTTTAATTTGTGAATAAATAAAAATTTCACTTGACTCACTAGAGTTTGGTATAAAAATCGAGCTGCACTGTAAAAAAAATCACAGTATTTTTACAGCAAAAAATGCTGGCAATATGGGTGCCAGCATATTTTGCTGTGAATTTACAGCAGTTTTGTTTTTCATGGATAAACAGCACTTTTGTAAATTCACAGCATTTTTTGCGGTTAATTTTACAGCAGTTCAGTTTTTTTTATTTTACAGCAGATTTGTTAATTTTACAGCCGTTTTTGCTGTTAATTTTAATGCAATTTTAACAGAATGACTGTAAAACTTATAGTATTTGTTGTTGATATTTCCCCCCCCCCCCTCCCTCTCCGTGTATTGTTTTTTTTTCTTATTTTAACCTGAGACATATTTCAAAGACTTTGGGCACTAAGTATTACCTTTTTGTTTACTTATATCATTATTTTAATATCATTATTATATAATAGATTCTGTTATACATATATACGATACAAATTTCGGTTTTTGGTCAAGTATATCACCCACAAAAATTTTAGTCATTTGCCTATAGAGATAAAATGTTTTTTCAATAAATCATAACAAAGCAAGATTTTACCTTATCTAGCTTTTAATTAATTATTCAGTATTTCTTTACAGGACTTTGTTTAACCGTTTGTTTGTATTTGAAAATACCCACTAATTTAAATCATGCATATATATATATATATATTTTTTCCTCCAACAAATTTAGGGTTATTTTTTGTATCTATTTAAATATTTTTGTTTATTCAATGTAGCCATTATTTCCTCCACCCCTCAACACGAACATGCAAAACTTTCTGATATTTAAACTATCATTCATATATAATTAATAACAAGACCTTATTGTACGCAACTTGCTGATATGGAAACTTTATATTGATAAAAAACTTATTTTATGCTAAGATAATTTTATAAGTTTACATTTAATTCCATAAATATCAGGTCTGATTGAAAAATGAACACGGGGAGAAAAAAAAAACACTTATGAGTTCAAGAAACGTAGAATAAAATAATAATAAAAAAAAATCTGTTCACATAAAAACTTTAAAATTAAGCGTAAAAAATAAATAGATAATGGACAAAAACATTAAACGAGTTGCTGCAAATTACTGCTGCGACAGTAAACAAACAAGGAATATTTTAGGAATTGATAAAATAGTGCATCCAGATTACTCATAATAAATGATTTGAAAATGGAAAATAAATCACTCTTCGAAATATCGACTAAATATATTAAATAAATAAAAATACTTAAATTACTGTCCAAAGTGAACCGAAAACTGTAGCTGGTAAAATATTTATAGGATTTAGAAAGTATATTCGAATGCGAACGTATGAACTGGAGTTTTGAAAAATATATAATAGCGTAATAAGGCATAGCTAAAAACAGGGATCTTGTTTTTTTTTAAAAAAAAAATGCTTGCATAAAGTTTCCCTGTGATACTTAAACTCAAATTATACGTAATAATAACAAAGTTCTAGAAGAACATACTGAGGTAAAGTAAAAAACAACATCCCCTAAGCAAAATCATCTATTTTTACGATTTAAAACAAAATATTTATTTTAGACAAATGACGTGAAAGTTCCTGCCGTGATATACACGTGGTTTAAAAACAAAATTAGTATCGTATAAATATATAAGAGAATTTATATGATATTATTAAAACAATAATATAAGAAAACAAAGATAAAACTTACTTTTACTCTTTGAAATATGTTTGTAATCCATTATCAGGTGTAATTGTTACAATTTTCTAGGCTCGCTCCTAATGGCGGCCATTTCTCGTAGAATCGAAGCGTCATTTCATTATTGGACTGCACCTGCCCTGCCGCTGAACTAAATGTGTTTATTCCCCTCGTTTGAGATAACGACAACAACGCCGACAGATGTCGCTATCTATACAGCTGTAATCACTGTAAATTAACGAAAGAGCTGTGTTTGATTGCTAGGTGAAATATTAACAGCCTTTTTTGCAGTTTTTTCTTCCGTTTTTTTTTACAGTGTGGAGCCCGTTTCGGGTCCGTCCGAAAAGCGTTCTATATCTTTAAAAATGTCAGAAACCAATTTATTTCCAGATTTAAAGATGTCACTCGTGAATTCGTTCACGTGCCATTTAAAGAAGAATAAATGCATTAATTAAGCAAAACATTTCACTCAAGATAATTAAAAAATATATATAATTAACCTACTATTTATCATATATTCTAATACGAACAAATTTTGTGTGTGGTTATATATATATATACAAATTTTATCTTAAAAACGGCTCTAACGATTTTGACGAAATTTTGTTTCCTACCGTTTTGGGGCACCAGAAAACCATTGGGCTAGGTCACATGTTCGAGAAAATTCGATTAGTGGGTCACTTTGGGTCATCAAGGGTCAGGGTCAAGCTAATTCTATCTAAAAAACGGTTCAAACGATTTTGACTAAATTTTGTATCTTACCATTTTCGGGCACGAGAAGACTATTGGGCTGGGTCACATGTTCGAGAACTTTCGATTAGTGGGTCATTTTTGGGTCAACCCGGGTCAAGTTAATTTTATCTAAAAAACGGCTCTAACGATTTTGATTAAATTTTGTATCCTACGAGTTTCGGGCACGACAAAATCATTGGGCTAGGTCACATGTCCGAGAAAATTCGATTAGTGGGTCATTTTTGGGTCACTGTGGGTCAAGCTAATTTTATCTAAAAAGCGGCTCAGACTATTTACACTAAATTTTGCATCCTATGGTTTTCGGGCATTAGAAGACTGTTGGGCTAGGTCATGTGTTCGAGAAAAATCGATTAGTGGGTCATTTTGGTCATGAATCATTATGGGTCAAGCTATTTTATCTTAAAACGGCTCAGACTATTTACACTAAATTTTGCATCCTATGGTTTTCGGGCACTAGAAGACTGTTGGGCTAGGTCTTCTTTTCGAGGAAATTCAATTAGTGGGTCATTTTGGTCATGGGTCATTATGGGTCAAGCCATTTTATCTTAAAAACGGCTCAGACTATTTAGACTAAATTTTGCCTCCTATGGTTTTTGGGCACGAGAAGAATGTTGGGCTAGGTCACATGTTTGAGAAAATTTGATTAGTGGGTCATTTTGGTCATGCGTCAGGATATTTGAACTCAAAGCTAATTTTGACCGAGCATAGCTCGGTCTTCCCTGCTCGTCACATCTTACAGTAGAAAATACTTCTGATAATTTCAATTTGGATATATATTTTTTTATATATATAGGATCACTTAAATTTCTTTTATCAGTTTGAAATATCACACGCATTCTCTAAGATTATGTGTCTAATAAATTTACTTGCTTGTTTTTCTTAATTATCATTTCTAATTATTATATTTTACATTTACTCCGTTCATAGATATTGATTTAGTTTATGTATTTGTGTCAAATAATATTATTTAAAGCAATTATGTTAGGAAATATTTTTGAGGGAATTTGTTAATTACCAAGTCACTTCAGACATGACTTTGAGATGATTAGAATAATCGGAAAAATTTGACATACAATATTACGTTTCTATTACAAAACAGTTCAAATCTTAAAAAATAGATGATATATGCTATTAAAAATAAATAAATAAACGGGGTAAACCAGAAAAGTTCAAAAATAAATAATAATAATAATAATAATAATAATAATAATAATAATAATAATAATAATTAATAAAAACGAAAATTATCTTTAACTCTCATACATATTTAATGCATTTTTATTTCACAGTTGACACATTTCTTACAACTGTAGATTTACAAACATTGTTAAATATTTATCACGCCACAAACACCCCCAAAGCCTACATGCTTATTTGTTAAGCAATAAACTTTCTTATTGCTTCATCAATGTGTGCTTGAGAATCGATAGCATCCGATAAACCAATATTCTGGTTTGGAAAATTTGCTTAATACACAATAAAAATAACTCGGATTCGTTTATTTGAAAATCAGTGGCAGCAAAAGAAAATTCTCGCTTCTCTAAATCTCGAAAATATATTAGTTTCAGAGGTTTCTAAAGACAAAGAACGCTTTTCGAAATCGTGGGTTATTAGGAAAAGGTTATTGTATATTTTCCTTCGCTGTTATATTACATTTTCCTAGTTTAACCCTAGAAAGCTCCTCGGGTCTTTTTAGACCCGAATACACATGTTTCAACTTGTGTTACTCAAAAACTACTCATAAAAATTTTCTAAAATTTCATGGCTTTTCCTGATTTGTTTTTAACTAACACATACTAAAATTTTAAATTAATGGGAGTTTTAGTTTTAACGCAGCAAAAAAAGACCTTAATAAGTCCCTCGGGTCTTTTTTGTCCAAGCATAAAAATACATTCACATACTTTTTTGAAACCGTCCATATTGTTTTATTTCTGCTATACAGCTGCAAAAAAGGTAAGGGGGGCGGGGGGAAGGTTAGAATTATCGGGGAGGTAATGAAGTTATGAGACATCTGGCACCAGACAAGTCATAGCGAAAATTCCTTTTGTTTGTTGTTTTTCTCTCAGCTAGAAGTAAAAAATTAACCTTTTAGAATCAGTAATTAACTTTTCAGCAGAGCTGAAATTACGCTGTGAATTAATGAAATACTAAGGATATGAATTATCACTTTACTAAACAGCGTACAACCATTAGAGTGAAAAAAAACCGGTCTGGACATTTTTTCACTCTAATGGTTGTACGCTGTTTAGTAAAGTGATAATTCATATCCTTAGTATTTTAGAATCAGTTTGAATATTTATTTGAGGAGAACTATAGCGTATTTTTTATGCGTTATATGAAAGTTTTTTTTCGCTTTCATGGAAGGCTGCACAGATGATAAAAATATATCTGATGTGGATGAAATGGTATCGGAGGAAGAAGATCATATATCTATTGATAATTATTCTTCATCTGATGAAGAAATAGATACTATACATAAAGTACCAAAATAAGGAAGTCCAGAGATGGAAAAATAACACGACAAGAAAAGTCACCTCCAATTGCTGGTCGATTAGATAGCAATAATATTTTGAAACTAACCCCTGGCCCAACTCGATTTTCAACAGCACGAATAGAAGACGACAGCTTCTCTCCCATAATTTGAAAACCATGATCATAAATTATACAAATTTAGAACGTAAACGTGTATAAGAAGAAAATTGGACAGATCTAAATATCGTAGATTTGGATCCATACATAGGTCTTTTATTGCTAGCAGATGTGTACAAATCAGGCAATGAATCAACGACAAGTCTATGGGAAGAATTCAAGGGAAGACATTTGTTTAGAGCTACAATGTCTCTAAAGAAATGCAAACTAATATCAAAAATTATACGATTTGATGACCGTGAAACTCGACAAAGAAGAAGATCAAATGACAAATTTGCCGCAATTCGAGAATTATGGGATAAATGGGTAGAAATTTTACCCAATCTTTTCAATCCAGAAGTATATGTAACAGTGGACGAACAACTTAATGCTTTTAGAGGCCAGTGTCTTTTTAGGCAGTACAAAACCTGCTAAAAATGGTATAAAGTTCTGGATTTTGTGCGACAATGACACTTGCTATGTGCGGAATATCCAACCATATTTAGGAAAACAACCAGGACATGCACCCGAAAGAAATCAAGGATTGAGGGTAGTTTTGTATTTATCGTATGGTTTACGAGGACATAATATAACTTGTGACAATTTCTTTACATCGTATGATTTAGGTCAAATGTTGCTCAAAAGAAATATAACAGTGATCGGTACAATAAAAAAAATCATCTATCCCTGCAGAAATTTTAGAAACAGAAGGAAAAGAAAGATTAGCTCTACATTTGCATTTGCTAAAGATACAACGCTTGTGTCTTACATTACAGAAAAAAAATGTGTTGTTCTTCAAAGCACATTGCATAAGAATGAGAAAATTGAACAAAGTATTCAAAGAAAACCAGAGATCATCATTGATTACAATAAATCTAAGGGAGCAGTTGATACGCTGGACAAAATGGTAGCTACATACACTACAAAAAGGAAGACAAACCGTTGGACATTTGTTGTATTTTCCAATATTTTAGACATATCTGCATATAACGCTTTTGTACTTTATTGCAAAATAAATAAATCATGGAAGAAAGACTGTCCTTATAGACGAAGATTTTTTTTTTTTGAAAACTTGGGTGAAAAGCTTGTAAAAAAGCATATGGAGACAAAAGAAAATCTTCCAAGAGGGTAAGGAGCAAAACAGATGGTTCAAAGTGCGAAGCAAACCCGCAAAGAAATTACTAGTACTTCAGCTGAATTGGAAATAGCTAAGAGGCGAGGAAGATGCCACCTATGCGAAAAAACCGACAACAAATGTACTTTTAAGTGTGTAACATGCCACTGCTTTACATGCAAAAAGAATTTGAATACAGTTTGCCATAACTATTATAAGGGATAATTACTTTAAATATTTGAAAGATTCATTTGTGTTTTTTGGGTGTACCTGTGAACAAGATTTTGTAAGTATTTTTTTTCTTTTATTTCCTCTTTTTACTGTCATAATTTATTTTGTGTTTTAGTATTCGTCAACAGTTATAAAGATAATAAATTTATTACCTGTAGACTGTCAAATTTAAGTGAGAAACATGCCTGGGCCTTTTTAGACCCGAGGGACTAATTCGTAGGTACTGCACGAGGAGCGTTCTAGGGTTATAAAATATATGTTTTTTTTTGTGAAGGGAATTCACATAAAAGAGTTATAAAGCAAGAAAACTAAACTTTGAACTTTTTTCTGTATTGTGCTTTAGTGTATGGAAATGTGCAAGAATAGTTAAATGCTTTACAATAATATAAATTCATAATAATAATTTAATTATTTTTTATGATTAGCCGTAAGAAAGTTTAATTATTAAAAATATATAAAGCACACATGTATAATATGTCTTAATTTAAAACAAACTGCAAAAGGGAATTAAAATGAGACAGATTTTTATTCATGTCTAAATGAATGAGAACGAATTCAGAAGTTTATTTGACCTCTGAAAGTCTGTATTCTATTCTTTGAGGGATTTTGTTTTTGGAGAAAGTCAGTTATTGTCACGGATAAAAAGACAAAACAACAAAAGTTATTTTTAATGATACTATAGGGTGTCCCAAAAGTCTCCGTACAACTTCAAAAATTTATTACAAAAAAAAAAATAATAGGCCTACAGCAAAAATATTTACAACAGTACATAGAGTAACTTAAAAAGTTCTTTTCTACTGCCTTAGTAAACTTCATCATGGGATCCTTTCGTAGCACGAAGAATATCAAGACGTTTTCCAATTCAATCCATGAACGGTTTAGCATGCTAACATCAACAGTATAGCTACTGCTGTTTGGATCTTTTGTTTCAATTCCATGAGACTATTAAATTTTGTTCGGATTTAATCAAACAGTTGTAACTACTGTTGATATTAGCATGCTGAAACGCACGTGGATGGAATTGGAATATCGACTTGATATTCTTCGTGCAACGAAAGAATCTCATGTACAAGCATACTAAGGTAGTAGAAAAAAACTTTTTAAGTTACTCTATGTACTGTTGTAATTATTTTTGCTGTAGCCCTATTATTTTTTTTGTAATAAATTTTTGAAGTTGTACGGAGACTTTTGGGACACCCTGCATATATTTATATATATATATATATATATATATATATATATATACTTTATTGTTTTATGTATATTGTTTTATATATACTTTATTGTTTTATTCTTTGTTTCAAGCTAATTTTAATGTAAATTATTTTTTAACCAGAAAAAATTAGTGGAAAAATATATACACAGTGCATAAAAATTTTCGTTAACCATGTACATAGTATTTATAATCGAGCAAACGATCATGCCAAAGCTATCTATAATGGTAGCTTAGTATAAATATGAACGCAACACAAGTGTAACGGACGCATTAACCACTTCAGAACGTGCGTCGGTTAACGACATTAATTTTTTTTTTTTTTTTTTTTTTTTTAGATTAGCAATTTCATATCAAAGCTCTTGTTCCTTAGGTATTTTTCGCTTTATTTAATGTAATAATTTCACGATTTAACAAAGCAAAGAATACGACTAAAATATTCTGGTACTACTAAATGAAAACTATATATGGAACGTATACATGGCATCTGTCCTGAAGGGATAACCATAGGCTCTTTTTGGAAGCACAGAGCAAAGAAGTTAAAGAAAATCCCACGCAATATGAGATTTAATTACAACACATTTTTGAAAAGTTTCGCCAAATGTAATTGAATGAGCAGTAAAACAAAACTGAAAAAAATCATTATATAACTTTATAGTATACAGGTAACTTAGCGGATAAAACGAAATTGTTTTAGATAAGCAGTTTTATTTAGAGAAATATCGGCAAAATTATTTACAGGATATTTACAAAAGAAGAAACATTTAAGTTACAATGGCCATTTTTGATAGAAGAACAGAAAGTTAAAATTCCTTATTACAAAAGTAAAAAAAGTGAGGCGGTATATGAGAACCCACAATATAATCTAGGAAATTAAAAAAACAAATAAATGTTATGACCTAAAATAAAATGTTTTATATTATCTCCAAAACGTAACTTCATACTGATATTACAGATTTCTTAAGGGCTTACAAACGTTCTCAACTTTCAAGAAAATCGATTTTTGTTTTTTGACAGAAATTAAATCCTTATAGTGAGGTAATTATGGGCAAAAATATTTTAAGTGATATCTCAAGAAAGATATGAACAAAAATGCGAGCGCGCGCACGATCGATAAAACCCACCATGCCGAAAAGATTCTACTGAATCTTTTCGGCATGGAGTAAAATCTTTGATTTTACTCCATCATTGAAACTGCAGATGGCACAAAGATTCTACTAAAGATTCTACTCCCATATTGAAGCTGCAGGTGGCACAAAGATTCTACTAAAGGTTCTACTCCCTTATTGAAGCTGCAGATGGCACAAAGATTCTACTGTAAATTCTACTCCCTTATTGAAGCTGCAGATGGCACAATGATTCTACTGTAGATTCTACTCCCTTATTGAAGCTGCAGATGGCACAGGAGGGTCCACAGTATGATCGCAGAAATAGCAAATTAAGTGTAAATTGAAAAAAAAAATATATATATCAGTATATTTTTTTCTTCTAAAACTTTTTGGAAACTACATTTTTCAACATGGGCAGCATAATAACTTGAACAATTTTTAACATTTTGGATAAAATTTGCGCTTATCTACGCATAATTAAATTGTCTAAGGGTCATCGAGCCATTTTTTGAAAATTTTACCTTTTTATATATTTTCCAATAAGTTTAAAGATCAAAATTTTAGATGGAAAATGATTGTTTTTTTTTTCACAATAGCGGAATTTCCCTATTTTTCAAAAATTAGTTCCAATCACCGCCGATAGGGGGAAATGTGGCGCTGTACATTGAAAAAAAACATCAGAAACAGACAAAATTAATAATTTGGATAAAATGTCATGTTTTATTCATCATTTACACTTTCCCTTTCGTTGATTGCAGTTGAAACATCCATTATCACTTTTTCTGCCACCGGTTTACGTCCTCTGCCTGACCGAACTGCTAGCGAGCCTGTTTCTTCGAATTTCAGAATCATTGCTTTCAACACATTAACGGATAAAGGTCCTTTGCGCAGTTTATGGCGTGTTCTAAGTAAACGAAGAGCGGCTGGTGCATTGCACTGGTTACAATAATAGAACTTCACAAGTAACGCGCGCTGCGGTAACGTGAGATTCATTTTCAACCTGAGCTGAAATTGTTTCTCGGTGTTTTACGCATGCATTTATAACTTAAACTATTGGCGCTACTGTCGCTTGCGTAAGTAAAAATTTGCATTTTCATTTATTGCCCGTATTTTATGCTAATTTTCATTTTCATAAATTACCACAGCGCCACATTTCCCCCTATCGGTGGTGATTGGAACTAATTTTTTTTGTTGGAATCTTTTTTCCCATGGTTTTCTTAGTCCATTCACAAAATTTTGTATCAATCCAGTTATTAGAACGAGCTACAGGCGGCTCTGAATAGCGTCAGTTTAAAAAAAAACACCCTGTATATCCTACATAGTATTCTAAAATTTATTAGGAAACAGATAACAATCCCTATTCAGCAATTTCCGTTATTAAACCTAAATGTATTTGATATATTTTGTGCTGCCCTGTATATGATCTGTAGCATTTATACACATCAAGTAATATGTAAAAAATTAATTAAATTTAAAAACGGGTAACACAACGCAAAACGCACTTCCGCCAATTATTGTTTATAGACAGTACTGTAATCTAATTTTTTGTGTATCCCTGTAAATAACGATGAATGCAATGCCCACCATACCCTATAGTAAGTCTTTTGTAGTGCATCTCAGTGATATATAATATATATCAATTTCAATATGTTTGAAATAGTGTAACATAATTAAAATACACCGTAAACGATTTCTCTTCATAGATCGTAATGTAACGCATTTATTCTGAGTGTCCCTATAAATCAACTATAATTGCTACACTTAATTTTCAATACCAAACATGGTAAACCTCAATGACATATATCAATTGCTGGCAATCCGAGTATATTTACGCTTGGTAGAGCACGAACAGACAGACAGACATACAAAACAAATTCCTAAACACTTTTTAGTTATGTTGGAAAGTGCTAAAAAGTATAATAATTAGAACGAACATTAAAAAAAAAATGAATAACTGGGCAAAGTGAGAATGCAGGATGCTGCCAAGTCTAATCAGTCTATAACCTGAATCCGTAGAGCATTTAAAATCGTTGTCTGGTTCATTCAATTAATCATATCTATTCTTCTTTTTCATTCATATAAAAATCTGTATTCTTATGTTTATTTTTTTAACCCCTTGGAGAGCAAGCACGTGGTCTAAAAATGCTAGATTTCGCGATGTTTCGACACCAGTAAATTTTAATAATGAATTTTTACCTTCTCAATCTGCAAACAACAATACTAAATAATTTTATTATATAATATATTTATTTATTATATAATATTTATTTAATAATACTGGTGGCAATGTTATATATTAAAAAGTGGTATATATTATATACCGGTGCCCCTCAAGGAGTTAAGTGCTTTCATAATTATATAAATACGTAACACCTATTAGTCGTTGTCTGTCCGCATATAACAGTGCAAAAACTACCCAACCGAATGGTTTGAAATTTAATATATAGAATCGTTGCAGACTATTGTCGAACCTTTTCAAATTTTATGAAAATCGAACCAAAACTTAAAAAGATATTAATAAAAGTTTTCTTCATTCGATTAAATCCTATCATTACGTAATTAATTCGATGATATCCCATGATAAGTAATGGTTCTAGGTTGCCATGGTGGTTACGTCCTATTTAAGATGGAGTCGTATTATTTCTGTATTACAGAATTTAAAAACCGAATTTGTATACTAAAATTGTTTAATTATAGCAATCCTATAATCTACCGACAGTTTTTTGGATAGATGTTTCAGGAGAAATAGATATTAAATGGAATAAGAGTCTAAATATGGATTTCAAGTTCTGAAATTTTCAAGTTTCCCATTGGAATTTTCAGTAAATGTCAACAAAAGATAATATGTTGCCAATTTAAAATGTACTTATTTCATTACGGAGATTAATCATATCATAATAACAGACGATATAATTATTTTTTTCACTAAAATAATAACGATGATTTTTTTACATTGTCTTGTATTGGAAATTTGCGCATAGTATAATTTTAATGTAACAGAATTGTGATTAATTGTTTGTAAAAGTATATTGAAACTTAATTTCATAAAATAAAATTAAAATCTATAATATGAAAATCTGCACATAAAATACATTTTGTATTCATGCATTTTTCCACAAGAGTGCAACAACTATTGTACCAAGATCTGAATATTTATAAAACTAGTTATAGTACGAACGCACCCCATTGGTCACGTTTGACGTACATTTTCTAACTTACTTGATTTTATAATGCTTACCTATAAATTTTGATCAATTTTCTTGTTTCAAAATTGCGCGTTATACCTCGAAATATACGGTACTTAAAAAGTGCAAATAAGGCATATTTTTATTTCACACAAAAAAGCGATATATCCAAATGAGCTTAATGAACGAAGTCCAATATGACCAGGATTTATTATATTGATAAAAATATATATTAAAAAACAAACTGAGACGATATTATTCTATTTACTTATCAATTTTGATCAATTTTCTTGTTTCAAAAGTGCGCGTTATACCTCGGAATATACGGTACTTAAAAAGTGAAAATAAGGCATTTTTTTTCACACAAAAAAGCGATATATCCAAATGAGCTTAATAAACGAAGTCCACTATAACTAGGATTTATTATATTGAAAAATATATATATTAAAAAACAAATTGAGACGATATTATTCCATTTCACATTATAAGACTTTAGATTAAAACCCATGTTGGCTACCATTTATTACTTTTATTTGAGAGCAGTTTTACCAAATAAGCAGATTTTTCTATTCAGACAGTCCGAATAGTAATATTTGCTTTTTTTAATGAAAGATATTCCGTGATTAAATACACCAAAATTACTTAAAGTAGCTGGATTGAACTTTGTGCCGTTATATTAAAATAAATGATCAACGTAAAAATAACACACACACACACACACACACATACACAATATATATATATATACTAATAAAAGAAAGTTTCGCTCTGTGTGTGTGTCCGTGTGTGTGTCTGTGTGTCTGTTGGCGATGACTAGGAAAATTTAGCCCACCTAGAAGGCTGGAAATTTAGGTGTGGATAGTCCAAGGTCTGGCCATGTGCACCTGAGCCTCAGAATTTTAATATTTTGATAATTACCTAGATATTAATTAGATTATCATTAACCATCGCTTCTAAAATGTCATCTTTTAAATCAGAATGGCGAAAGAAACGGACTGGCGCATTGGATTTGCAACCGGAAATGAACGAATTCGAAATTATTTAACTAATTAGCGAATTTTAATAAAACTAATTGAGATATCAATTTGAAAATTTCTGAGCATATGTAAAAATATATTCTGTATCTGACTATGTGATTTTTGAAAAATTCGGTTGGAATTTTTTTTAAATTTACGCAAAAAACTGCCAAAAATCTGCAGGCGCCAGTGAAAACGATCCCAGAAAGTTTCAGACAGAGATCGGCTTTCATTAAAAACTGAACTACAAAGAGATCTGTTTCTCGGGAAAATCCCTCCATTTAGTTTGCGAAAATGAAAGGAAATAATTGCCAATTTTTACTAATGAACAAAAATTTAGGTAACTAATTAAGATATAGATTTGAAATTGAGGTCGGGAAGGGGTGTCATCTGCCGGCTATTTTAGCGTAGCGTCTTCGTTATGTTCTAATTACCAGAAAAATGTAACTCTTTTTTTAATGATCGCGTTAATGTATAGGTGACGGTGGTTCTCTTGAACATATTATTCATTATATTTGCGGGTATGGGGAGGGAGGGGGTGAACGCCTTTCTCTGAGATTGTAATTATCTCGGGCCCGCGCAACGCCGGGCGGGTTAGCTAGTATATATATACAGGGTGATTCATAAAAGATGGGCAGAACTTTAAGGGGTTATAGTACACTTAAAGACAAATAATATTAAATAGGAGACTAAGGGTCCCAGACGTATTCCCAAGGAGATAGGGGGCATTAAAGTTTAGGGTCCGAAATTTCAAATGATTATAAAACATGGAAAAATTGGTCGATTCGTTTGCGGTTTTTGCAAAAAATTTTCTTTATGCCAGTATTTTCTTGAAATAAAATTTTAAAGTTCAATTTCAAAAAATGCCGATAGGGGGCGCTTTAGACTTTGGAGTAACAAACAACTATTTTTTAACGTTATTTTTTGTATTTCTTTAAATGATTTCGAAAGCTTAGACTTAAACTTAAATTTTGATCTAAAAATCTGAGTCCTAACGAGTAGTTAAGTAGCGTAAACTGAAATTTGAAATTTGAAACCCTTCTCCCCCCAGAACAAAAATCAGTTATTCCCGATCTTTGTGTCGTAGATTAGGCTCTAACTACTGCCGCGTTTTGCTAAAATTATTCTTTATGTCAGTATTTTCTTGAAAATAAATTTTAAAGAAAATTTTCAAAAAATTCCGATAGAGGGCGCTTTAGACTTTGGAGTAACGAACAACTATTTTATACCGTTGTTTTTTGTGTCTCATTAAATGCTTTCTAAAGCTTAGACTTAAATTTTCAGCCCAAAATCTGAATCGTTAGACGTGGTTAAGTTTCTGGGGAGAGGGGTTTGAAATTTCTACTCCTGAGCACAGTTCAGTTTACCATGTCCACACATTGTGTGCTGTGATACGAGGTAAAAAGACACAAATTAGGATTATGTTACCAAAGCATATTTATTAACATGTAATCACAATAAATGTTCAAAATTGTGACCACCAGAGGTTATGCACGCAGAACAACGGCGACGAATGGAACGGCGAACATTCGCGAAAACATCAGGCTTTTCGAGCACTTCCCCTACAGCGGCGGAAAGTCTGGCGACCAGTTCCTCGGGGGATTCAATGGGTGTCTCATACATAAGAGCC
This sequence comes from Maratus michaelseni, assembly GCA_963931845.1. Classification (NCBI taxonomy): domain Eukaryota; kingdom Metazoa; phylum Arthropoda; class Arachnida; order Araneae; family Salticidae; genus Maratus; species Maratus michaelseni. The sequence continues at coordinate 76,575,506 of OZ007594.1, forward strand.
TTCAATCGTCCCCAAAAAAAGAAATCGAGGGGTGAAAGATCTGGCGAGCGAGCAGGCCAAGCAACAGGACCACCTCGACCAATCCATCTGTTCGGAAATGTGATGTCCAGATAGTTGCGGACGTCTCGTACGTAATGGGCTGGCGCTCCATCGTGCTGGAACCACATGACCCGCCGGATGCGTGGAGGAACAACGTTTAACAGGTCTGGCAGCACATGTTGCAGAAATGTGAGGTATGTTTTACCGTTGAGGCGTTCAGGAAGAAGGTACGGTCCGATTAGGTGGTCTCCGAGGATTCCTGCCCAAACATTGATGGAAAAGCGTCTCTGATGAGCATGTGGATACGTAGCATGTGGATTGACATCCGCCCATACATGTGCATTGTGTGTGTTAAATGTACCTTCACGTGTGAAGGTACATTCATCGGTGAAAAGCACAGTTCGTCCAAAATGTGGATTTAGCGCGTTCTGCTGCAGAAACCAGCGGGCGAATTCAATACGATTTGGATAATCCCCTGGAGACAGTTTCTGGACTCGTTGCACATGAAACGGGAGCAAATGTTCATCCTTCAGTACCCTCCAAGTCGTGGACTGTGAGGTATCCACCTGGCTAGCCACTGTTCGTGTACTTGTACTTGGCTGCGCCGCTACTACATCCAGAATGGCTTCTGCAACAACTACTGATTCGTCCTTTTTTGCACGACCTGCATTCGACCGGGAAGCGAGAAATGATCCCGTCTCACACAACTGTCTGTGCAAGCGCTCGAAAGTTTTGCGGTTAGGCAACCGCCTGTTAGGAAATCGCTCTCCGTACATTCGTTGTGCCTCTGCACCATTTCCATCTGCCGCTCCGTAAATTAAATGCATCTCAGCCTTTTCCTTATTCGTGAAGGGCACCATCTTCCGATTCATTACTACAGCGACTTACACTTGACTCACCGTTCAGTGGTTTTTATGCCTGAATCGTGTCGAAATTTTGCATACGTGTTCTTCTTCTTCCCCATTTGACATTTGCATACTTTCTGTTTCCTTCTTCACCCGGTGACTAGCGTCAGGAATGGAGCTTTAACGTTTGCATGAGCGACGTTTCCAACTGTGCCAGTGCCTTTATGAGTGAATTCCGACTATGCAGTCCTTGACGAAAGTTGTATTTTTGCCTCGTATCACAGCACAGAATCGTTGGGCATGGTTAAGTAGTGCAAAGTGAACTATGTTCAGAAGTTGAAATTTGAACCCCCTCCCCTCGCTACTGAACCACGCTCAGCGATTCAGATTTTGAGCTGAAAATTTAAGTTTAAGTCTAAGCTTTAGAAAGCATTTAATGAGACACAAAAAATAACGGTATAAAATAGTTGTTCGTTACTCCAAAGTCTAAAGCGCCCTCTATCGGAATTTTTTGAAAATTTTCTTTAAAATTTATTTTCAAGAAAATACTGACATAAAGAATAATTTTAGCAAAACGCGGCAGTAGTTAGAGCCTAATCTACGACACAAAGATCGGGAATAACTGATTTTTGTTCTGGGGGGAGAAGGGTTTCAAATTTCAAATTTCAGTTTACGCTACTTAACTACTCGTTAGGACTCAGATTTTTAGATCAAAATTTAAGTTTAAGTCTAAGCTTTCGAAATCATTTAAAGAAATACAAAAAATAACGTTAAAAAATAGTTGTTTGTTACTCCAAAGTCTAAAGCGCCCCCTATCGGCATTTTTTGAAATTGAACTTTAAAATTTTATTTCAAGAAAATACTGGCATAAAGAAAATTTTTTGCAAAAATCGCAAACGAATCGACCAATTTTTCCATGTTTTATAATCATTTGAAATTTCGGACCCTAAACTTTAATGCCCCCTATCTCCTTGGGAATACGTCTGGGACCCTTAGTCTCCTATTTAATATTATTTGTCTTTAAGTGTACTATAACCCCTTAAAGTTCTGCCCATCTTTTATGAATCACCCTGTATATACATATAGCAAACAGCTGTTTCGGAGCCTCTAAAGCTCCATCATCAATGCCAAATTTAAGAACATTAAAAACTGATTTAAAAGTTTAAGCCATTTAAATATGCTTGCGTCTCCGCAACGCGACTAAGAGAAAATGGCGGTGAGTTTTTAAAAAACAAGAACAATTTTTATTTATTTTTATTTGTGCTATTTTTACGTTGATAATTTATTTTACCAAAATTACTCTTCGGAATTTTTGGTATGAAATCGGAATTTCTGAATATAAGAATCCGCAAAACTGATAACCCTGTCTGAGACCTATTTTTAGTTCACCTGCATAAAATAGAATTTTGTGACACACACACACACACACACACACACACACATATATATATATATATATATATATTTGTTGTTTTGTTGTTCCGGTTGACTTAAAATATTGAACGAAAGAAGTGTTCTCAGAAGTATTCTAAAAACTGTTCCAAAAAGTGCGCTTCAAAGTGTACTAAAAACGGGGACAAAATAAGTGTTCTAAAAAGTGTTCTGAAAAGTGTATAAAGATTTGCAGTGCAAAAGAAGTCCTTTACATTATGGTCTACAGGGGGAGGGAGAGGGTCGTTTGCAGTGTATTTTAATAATGTTTCACTATTTCAAACGTCAGGAAATCAATATATATATACATGAGGTGAACTACAAAATACTTACTATAGAGTTTTGTGTGCATTTACAGGGTTCATCTACATTTATCGTTCATTTACAGGGACGCACAAAAAAATCGGTTATACATGATATTTGTTAAATCTGTCTATGAGCAATAATTGCTCGAAGTGCGTTTTTAGTTGTGGTAAGCTTTTTTAAATTTAACTGATTTTTGCATAGCACTTGGCACGCATAAATTATATAGATTCTATACAGGGCTGAACAAAAAATTTTGAATACATTACCGCTTACTGATGGAAACTGCTGAAGTGGAATTTTAAACTGTGTTGTGCGTTTCCGAACTAAACTAAATTTTGACAAATTTTGTAGTATATATACATATCTGTGGATCATATACAGGGCTGCACAAAAGAATTTGGATACTCTCAGACTATAGATGGTAATTGCTGAAATTGGGATTTCAGATGTGTTATGTGTTTTCCAAATTGTTTAATTAGACATGGGCGGGGCTAGTTGAGCTTAAGCCAAAAGATAGGACTCCCCACCTGGTTTCACTTTGACCTTGTTTAATTAGACATCATCTTTCACTTTATTAAACTGTGAAGTTTTGATACAGTATTCTGAATGTGTTGGAAAGGGTTTCATAATCTATGCTTGACCCATGATTTTTTTTCTTGTTAAACCTGGAATAAATCAAGTTTAATTTTGTTTATGTGATTCGAAAGGAACTAATTTAGTAGATTTAACAGATAAATGTGGTTTATACATCCTCAGCTGTGTGTTCGATCTCTTGAAAATTAATCAATTCTTTTATATTTCCTGACATTTACTTACATTGTTTATGTTCTAAAAATTAAAGGAGAGGGTGAGAGTTTGAGATAGGGTTGCCAGTTTGGCCCTCTATGGAAAGAATGAAAAGTGGATGTAAGTGGTATTTCAATGAAGTGCAAACTTGGCATGCATAACATACTTCTACTTACCAGAAATGTTTAATTATAGTTATACCAGAAATATTTCATAGTACTTTTTAATTAATATTTAATTTTTTAATCCAAACGTAAGCTTTTTGTTGATGGTGTTACTAAACATATTGAAACATAGGTGAAGCTCGTCTTCCTTATATTATTATCTTGCAAAGAAAACTCCGAATGAGGCAATCACAATTTTATAAAATGTGTTTTTTGTAATTATGTGTATGGACCACGGTTGACAGCTAGGCCTCATTTTTATACAGAAATTTCCAATTCATAGCAGACATTTTGTGATTACTAAAATCTTTAGAATTTTCTGAATTTAAAGGTCGCTAAGTTGTAAAAGAAAGCGTAAAATTTCTTGCGTACGTTAAATAGAGATGAGAACTTTGTCTTATTGAAACCGAGTGACTTTTGTATTTTTTATGAAAGAAAGCGTATTTTTCTGTGAGAAAAATGGTATTCAGAAAACGGGTCGAGTGGGAGCAATAAATATACTTGGAAAATGTTCACAATCTATGTATATAATGATCAAATTTTTTTCTTTCTCCCTTTTAAAACTTTCCAACATAGTTGAAAAGTATTTATAACTTCGGTTTGTCTGGCCGTCTCTCCGTGATCTAACTCGCGTAAATATAGTCGGATTACCCTGTAATTTATACCTTACTGACGTTTACTGTAGTACGATTGCTATTGAAAATAAAGAATGTAGAATTTATAGTTCGTTTACAGGGACAGCCAAAAGTATTCAGTTACGTTACGGTCAATGAGAAAAAATCGTTTCAAGTGTATTTTGATGTTGTTACACCATTTCAAACATAATGAAATTGATATGCATTTATGAAGTGCACTAACACAAGCTTTCTGTAGAATATGGAGTGCAAATTATTTATTATTCAGTGGTCAAAGTATCAAATATATTTCAGTATTTATTATTCAATGGTCAGATACAGGGATGCACATAACTAGAATTTTAGTTATTTTCCGACTATAGATGGTAATTGCTGAAATTGGGTTTTCAAATGTGTTATGCGTTTTCGAAATTGTTTAATTAGACATGGGTGGGGCTAGTTGAGGTTAAGCCGAAAGGTAGGCCTCCCCGGTTGGTTTGACTTTGACCTTGTTTATTAGACATCATCTTTCACTTTATTAAACTGTGGAGTTTTGATACAGTATTCTAAATGTGTTAGAAAGTGTTTCATAATGTATGCTTGACGCATCGTTTTTTTTTTCTTGTTAAACCCGGAATAAAGCAAGTTTAATTCTGTTTATGTGCTTCGAAAGGAACTAATTTACTAGATTTAAAAGATAAATGTCCCATACACCCTCAGCTGTGTGTTCTGTCTCTTGAAAATTAATCAATTCTTTTATATTTCCTGACATTTACTTACATTGTTTATGTTCTAAAAGTTAGAGGAGAGGGTGAGAGTTGAGATAGGGTTGCCAGTTTGGCCTTCCATGAAAAGTGAATGTTAGTGGTATTTCAAGGAAGTGCAAACTTGGAATGCATAAAATATTTTTACTTACCAGAAATATTTAATTATACTTAGACCAGAAATTTTTCATGTACTTTTTAATAAATATTTAATTTTTCAAATCAAATTTACGTCTTTTTCGTTGAAGTATTTGATCATATTAAAACATAGGTGAAGCTTGTCTTCTCTATATTATTTATTATCTTGCAAAGAAAATGTCTGTATAAAGCAATTCCAGCTTTGTAAAATGTTAATTTTTTTCTAATTATGTGTGTGGACCACGGTTGACAGTTTAGCCTTCTTTTTAACATTTCCAACCTAGTTGAAAAGTGTTTATGACTTCGGTTTGTCTGCCGTCTGGCCGTTTGAAACTCGGTTAATCATATACAGGGCGACACAAGGAAATTTGTAAGCATTATAGACTATGGGAGTCGATTGTTTAAGGGTAGTTTTTAATTGTGTTTACGCATTTTCCTGCTGAACTATATTTAGTAGACTAATAGAAATTTGTGGAATATAAATAAATTCATATACAGGGCTACGCAAAGAACAAGATATATTGTCGTTTACGGTTGGTAATTGCTGCGAGTGAGTTTTAAGTTGCCTTTTAGATTAATATGTTGTGTGTACAAAAGTCTTCATATAATATACAGGGCTGTACAAAAGATTTCGAGTGCATTGCCATCGATTGGCGAAAATTGCTAAATGTGAATATTCTAACTGAACAAAATTTTATCATACTGTATATCCACAGCTACAGATCATATACAGGGCTGTACAAAATAATTCGACTACTTTTTTGACACTGGAAGTAATTCGAAAATTGTATTTTGCAATGTGTTGCATGTTTTCTAAACTGTTTACTTATATCTTCTTTCACCTTATTTAACGGTGAAGTTTTGTGACAGTTTTCTGGCTGTGTTGGAAAGTGTTTAATAATCTATGCTTGACGCATGATTTTTCGTTCTTGTTTATTCAGAAATTTTGAATTCATAGCAGACATTTTGTGATTACTAAAATCTTTCGGATTTTCTGAATATAAAAGGTGACTAAAGTTGTAAAAGAAAGCATAAAATTTCTTGCGTACGTTAATTAGAGATGAGAAATTTGTCTTATTGGAACCGAGTGACTTTTGTTTTTTTTATGAAAGAAAGAATATTTTTCTGTGAGAAAAATGTATTCAGAAAAGGGGCCGAGGGGGAACAATGAATATATTTGAAAAATGTTCATAATCTATGTATATAATGATCAAATTTTTTTCGCTCTCCCTTTTAATACTTTCCAACATAGTTGAAAAGTGTTTATAACTTCGGTTTGTCTGTCCGTCTCTTCGTGATCTAAATCGCGTAAATATAGTCAGATTACTCTGCAATTTATATATTACTGACGTTTACTGTAGTACAATCGCTATTGAAAATGAAGAATGTAGCATTTATAGTTCGTTTACAGGGTCAGCCAAAAGTGTTCCGTTACTTTAAGGTCAATGAGAAAAAATCGTTTCAAGTGTATTGTGATGTTGTTACACCATTTCAAACATAATGAAATTGATATGTTTTTATGAAGTGCACTAACACATGCTTTCTGTAGGATATGGAGTGCAAAGCATTTATTATTCTTTTTCTGGGTCACACAAAAGAATTCTGTTACATAACTGTCTACGGGGAAAAATCGTTTGAGGCGTATTTTAATAATGTTACACTCAGGGGTCGGAAAAACTACTTTTTGTTTGTAGCGAACTACAACTACAACTACTTTATGAAAAATGTAGTTAACTACAACTACAACTACTTGTTTTAAAAAGTAGCGACTACAAACAACTTTTCAAAAGTAGTCGCTACTTCGCTACTTTTCGCTACTTTAGTTATCATCGTAACATCGTATCATTCTTAACATCATTAAAATGCATAGCAAATCATTTTTCGCCATGCATCATAATAATATTTGAATTCTTATGTGCGTCCTTGTAAACTGTATTACTGCTTCTTATTCCATACTCTCGAGAGAGTATGATTTAGTCCACATTATCGATGTATACCAATCTCATTATGCTTGAAATATCCTAAAGCTAATTAAATGTACCACAAATGATTTTTCCCCATATACCATAATGTAACAGAAGTCTTTTGCATGTCCCTGTAAGCGAGATATAAATGCTACACACTTCATTTTCAATACTGAACATTTTTTGGTAAACTTCAATAACATATATAACTTTCATGGCAATCCGAGTATATTTACGTGAGTTAGAACACGCACAGACAGATAAAGCGAATTCATAGACACTTTTTAATTAGGTTGGAAAGTGTTAAAAAAAGGAAATTTGAAAAACAAAAATTGTAATAATCTTACTAATTTATGAGAGTGATATAGCACTGTAGCGGTAAAGGTGGTTCTCAAATTACTTGCTCAACAACGCGACACTTTCTGACAGATTTTCTGACTCATTTTTAAACACAAAGGCATAAAATTGGTAGGCCTGACTATGGAAGCGATTTGGAATCGAAATGAGTTTTCCAGTTTTTGATAAATAAATTACTTATCGGGTTATAAGCGATTCGTGTCACGTTTTTTCCCTTTCCTCTGCTGCGGCATCGGGAATTCGGTTGAAAACGCCGACTTTGACAGTGTTTTCTGAAAAATCTTCTGTCCTTACCAAAATTAAAATAAAATAAAGAATAATGGAAAACGTCTTTCGGTTACAAAGTTTCTGAATAAGAACACCTGCATTTTTATCCGTTTCCGAACAAAAATGAATTAAATAATATGTCATAAAGTAGCCAGTTTGGATTTGAAAACAACCTTAAGTACGGATATCCCTTGGTAAATTTGGAGATACATTATTTAAAAAAAATAAAGCTAAATAGTCCCATTTCTTTATAATTTAAATATAGGTCCTGTAAGCAATTTAAAAATTGAACAAGATCATATAGACTTGCATAAGTTAAATCCTAGCTTTTCTTTTCCTTTCTATCTCTTTTTGTTTGTTTCCCTTTCAAAACCCGAATTTCAACATACTGGGCTTTAGATTCATTCTGGAGACAAAGATATTTCATTAAAACACCAAGCTAACCAATATCAAATCAAATATAAAACATTACAAATCAATTATTTTAGCGATAAAAAACCTGTTCAGCTAAAGTAAAAATAAATAGCCATAAAAATAAAATTAAGCATTCTTAGGCATTTTTTAAAGTAATATATTTTTATTTCCAACTACCTTTGTTTTATCTATTGGAATCTTCAAATGGAAACATGCAGTAAATTAATTTGTATGCATACAATGGACAAATATTTCACAATGATCAAAAGACGTATTAATAAAATAATTTTTTGCGATAATAAACAATTTGATAAGAATATTTTCTGAACCATGGATCTTAATTCGAAAATATTCTTTTTAATGATTTATGAAATTTAATGATTTAGATATTCGGTGCGAGATGCGATCCAGTAATTATTATTAATAAAGAAAATGCTAACTCACTTCTATGTGCAACTTCAGGTTGTAAGCAGTCGATTTTGATGCTGATAACTTCTTATTAATTGGACAAAGTTTATATGTTACAGAATAATTACCACTTTCTTGTTGTTCTATAACTTCAAAATATTCATTATATGCCGACCAGGGCAGTTCTATACTATTTTTGTCTGTCATTCTATTACGTCAATCTCAAAAGAAGAATCCCCACATTAAAACACAAGATCTAATAATGAGTAAGAAGACAAAGAGCAAGAAAATTAATTTTTTTGATGAGTGAGTATTTTGTGGTTTTATCAGCAAATCCAGCAAATAATAGATCACGGGCATGCTGACGCTTTACGTTTCAGCAGCTAGTTTGTTTGAAGGGCAGAAATCATTCCTTCCTAGTGCACTTTTCTCTAATAATAAAATGGTGTACTTGTTCTTTTTTTGTACTTTTTCGAATATATATACAGATGGGTGACAAAATAATGCGAACACTCATGAAAAATGGTGAAAAGAGCAATATCTAGAAAAATAGATGAGGAATTAACTTGAAACTGCAGGTGTGTAAACAGTATAGTATAAGTTATATATTTCCGTGAAGATTTTTTCCCGAAACCCCATAGGGGACTGTCAACAAATTGAAAAAGAACGAATATCTTTTGGATAACCCTGTAAAAACTAATGTAGCAAAAGCGTTCAAACTCGAGATTATTGATAAATGGCTTATTGTAATATGCTGTGTTCATTTTTATGAGGATAGCATGTATACTCGTAGAGAAATTAAGGTTTTTATAAAAACAGTCCCAAATTTCGCCTAGTTTTTTGCTTATAATTTGCAGAATTTTTAATATAAAAAAAAAGTTTTTTTCAGAAAATATGACAAACAACATTGTACATAATACTCTGCAATCAGAATTAAAAAATAATAAAAATTGGATGAAAAATAAGGATGTTTACTAAAAAATGTTTCACTGCGCATGCGCGAATGCAATCAAAATATAATATGCATAGTGTATTAGCTAAGTATATAGAGCAACTTTTGTGAAAGTCTCAAAATCATAGCTTGAAAATTTTGAAAATTGTCGTCGATAGAATAAGCTCGAAATCCGTTGTTCCCAAAAGGAAGCAAAAATATAAGGGCATCCATATATAGTAGTACGTGCAATATTGTGTACGCTATCTTGGCACTAATCAACAGATATTTGATACAACCCCTCATCTTTTTGCTTCTTTTTGGGACCAACGGATTTCGAGCTTATTCTATCGACGATAATTTTCAGAATTTTCAAGCTATGATTTTGAGACTTTCACAAAAGTTGCTATATACACTTAGATAATACATATTAAATTTTGATTGCATTCGCGCATGCGCAGTGAAACATTTTTTAGTAAACCTGCTCATTTTTCATCCAATTTCTATTATTTTTTAATTCTGATTGCAGATTATTGTGTACAATGTTGTTTGTCATATTTTCTGAAAAGAACTTTTTTATACATTAAAAACTCTACAAATTATAAGCAAAAAAGTAGGCGAAATTTGGGACTGTTTTTATAAAAACCTTAATTTCTCTACGAGTATACATGCTATCCTCATAAAAATGAACACAGTATATTACAATAAGCCACTTATTAATAATCTCGAGTTTGAACGCTTTTGCTACATTAGTTTTTACAGGGTTATCCAAAAGATATTCGTTATTTTTCAATTCGTTGACAGTCCCCTATGGGATTTCGAGAAAAAATCTTCGCGGAAATATATAACTTATACTATACTATTTACACACCTGCAGTTGCAGGTTAATTCCTCATGTATTGTTCTAGATATTGCTCTTTTCACCATTTTTCATGAGTGTTCGTATTATTTTGTCACCCATCTGTATATATTTAATTAGAGTTTTAACGATTTTAATCTGGCAGGAAGCAAGCAGAAATTTTGTTGGAAGGGGAATATTTTAGATAATTGATTATTTATTTAATGTTACTAGACAGAAAATAATACGGAACTTTAAAAAAAAAGAAGAGTTTTAAATTTTGTATATGGAGAGGTGGGGGAGATTTTAGGGGAAGGGGGATAATTTATATTACTGATTATTTATCGTCACTACAGAGCACTATTTAGGGCAGAAGATTCCTTATATATATATATAAAATAACTTAAAGATTTTAGATATATTTGTATGCTGGCTGGGGGGGGGGAGGAGGGGTAGACGAGTAAATTATGGGATGTTAGGAGACAATTCAGATGATTACTTATATATTATTATTAGGTAGAAAGGAATGTGGCCATTTTTTTTAAATAAAGAGTTTTAAATATTTGAAGCTGTAAGCTGGGGGAGGTGCAGAAAGGGAAGCGTAAATTTGGGGGATAGGGAGATAATTTTTATTTATTGTTATTAGAGAGCAAAAATGGAGTGAAAGATTTTATTTTGGTATAAAAATAAAGATTTAAAAATATTTTAAAATCCTTTGTATGCTACTATGGGCAAGCGTGAATTTGAGAGGTTAGGGATAATTTAGATGATTTATGTTTAGACGAATCCTTTCTTTTTCATTGATTTAAAAAAAAAAAAAAAATACATTTTTTTGCTTGCTGGGGGTGGGAGGTAAAAGGGAGAAGAAATTAGAGTCAGATAAATAATTAACATAGCCAAACGACTATATTTTAGTAATCACAATCGTAGTCGTATAAAAATACATTATATTGAGAAGATCTCTATGTATTTAAATGACAATACACGAAGTTTCTGACACCCAAACTGTGAAAATGACAGTTAATTTGTGACCGTCGTCTATGGAAAAATCTATGACACTGCAACTGAGATTTGCAGCTGACATTCGCAAATTGTTTCAGAGAGCATATTTCGCACAAAAGAAACGAGTTATGATCACGTCATTTGAAGATTGGCTCTTTTTTTCCTCCCTCCAAAAGTAGCGTCAAAAGTAGCGTCGATGCTTGCTACAAACTACTGATATTTTGTATCGCGCTACTCGCTACACTACAAGCTACTAAAAAAAGTAGCGGCTACTGTAGTTTCGCTACTTCCGAGCCCTGGTTACACTATTTCAAACATAATGAGTTATATGCATTATTGGGGAGTACTATAAGTTGCTTACTGAAAATCATGGTGTGAATTGCATTTACCGTTCATTTAGAGGAGCCATCTCAACCTCCGTCCCGCGGGCCGTATGTGGCCCAGCGACCTTTTATGTGCTGCCCGAGACAGATAATCATTAACCTATATTTATTAAATTAATTGAGATGTGTATAAAAGTTTTTAAGACCTTTACTCTTATTTTATATATTTTCACGGGAAGTCAAAATCTGTCCTGTTAAAATTTCTAAAGCAGAATTATCTTAAAACATCTTAAATACCGTTCCTTTAGTTAAAAGTTCTTTTTACATGTAATCCTATTTGTGCTGTAGTAATATATACATTTCTTAATCTTCAACACTAAACATATATTATTTCAAATCAATTACGTTTGCATTATATATTTCTACACTTGAAAAAAAAAAGTTTTTGTATTGAGGAAACGACTGATTTATTAAAACAAATCACTTGATTTTTTTTCTTTAGAACTTGGAAATGCTGCATTGTTATAAATATTATTATGTTTAACTAATAATGCTTATTAAGGTTGAACGTTTACTGCTGAAAAAATTGGCAGCAAAATGCTTTATACCACTATGTCCAAACAAAACTGTTCGCGGCCCATTTTTTTTTTTTTTTTTTGCCATCATTTGCAATTGAATTCTACTACGAAGTTTATTCTTTGGAAATAGTGGTGTTAAAATTTTTTGGTAGGATTTCTTTTGCGACAAACGTTCAATCCTACTGATTATATTAACTTTATTATGTAGGTTTGTAATACTACTTTTTTTTAATTTTACTATTTAAATTACCCTTCTTCTACATTAAAATATAATTGTATTACGGCCCGCCTAACGTCACAAACATATAATTGCGCCCACGAGAAAAAAAGGTTGAGTATGGCTGATTTAGAGGGACACACAAAATAATTCGGTTATAGTACTGTTTATATGAACAATAACTGCTGAAGGTTCGTTTTCCGTTTTGGTTTGCGTTTTTAATTTTAACATATTTTTTGCATAATGCGTGGTGTTTATAAATTCTATTGATTATATACGAGGCTACACAAAAGAATTCGTAAGTATTACTGACTGTGGGAGTGAATTGCTTAAGAGTAGGGTTTAACAGTGTTGTGCATTTTACTGCTGAATTATATTTAGTATACTAATAGAAGTTTGTGGAATATATATAAATTCATATATAGGACTACGCAAAGAACAAGATACATTGCCGTTTATGGTTGGCAATTGCGGGAAGTGCGTTTTAAGTTATGTTATACGTTTTTTTTTTACCTTATTTAAATTTTAGCCTAATGTGTACAAAAATCTTTAGATAATATACAGGCCTGTACAAAAGAATTCTACTGCATTTCCATCTATTGGCGAAAATTGCTAAAAGTAAATTTTCTAACTAAACAGAATTTTAGTATGCTATGCAGTATATACGCAAATCTATAGCTCATATAAAGGGCTACAAAAAATATTTCGATTACTTTTTTGACTATAGAAAGTAATTGCTAAAAATGAATTTTGAATACGTTATATGTTTTATAAACTGTTGTATTTGCATATATTCTTTCACCTTATTTAACGGTGAAATTTCGTTCCAGTTTTCTGGATGTGTTGGAAAGTGTTTCATTATCTATGCTTCACGCACGATTTTTCGTTCTTATTTTTCGATATATCGTGTTCTGTAAAGCCAACGAAGTTGGTACGACTCTCATAAGATCTTTAGCGTTTTCATTTAAACGTCAAGAAATTCTGTAAGTTACATATTACTCCTTTTTTTGTTTCTTTCTCTACCATTTACTTCTCCTTGAAATGTCTTGGCTCCTTCAGATTAACGAGCTGTAGTAGGCGATTTTCCAACATAGGCGGGGCGCTAAGAGTAAAAGTGTCTCAAAAGGTGACAGCGACACTTTTTATTTCCTTTAATCTTTAGCCGGGGATTTTGTGAATAACCTATATGGTAAATGATGCAATTTTACTCCCGGGAGTTTTATTCATGGATGAAGAAGTTTTTGTTGTAACGCCGTACTGAGTTTACTATCAAGTCTTTTCACTTTCCAAGCACATAGTGTAAAGAAAGTTATGTAATCATGATTTTTTTTGTATGTGTGTGTGTGAGAGAGTGAACATGGTAACTATCAAACGGTATTTCCGATTGAGCTTCCATCTGGCGAGTAAGTTACTCATAGATGACGTAGTTTTTGTTGTAACGTACTGAGTTTACTATCAAGCCTTTTCACTTTCCAAGCACATAGTGTAAAGAAAGTTATGTAATCATGATTTCTTTTATATGTGTGTGTGAGTGAACATGGTAACTCTCAAACGGTACTTCCGATTGAGATTCCATCTGGCGAGTAAGTTATTCATGGATGAAATAGTTTTTGTTGTAACCGGTACTGAGTTTACTATCAAGCCTTTTCACTTTCCAAACACATAGTGTAAAGAAAGTTATGTAATCACGATTTTTTTTTGTATGTGAGTGAACACGATAACTCTCAAACGGTACTTCCGATTGAACTTTCATCTGGCGAGTAAGTTATTCATGGATGAAGTAGTTTAACTGTACTGAGTTTACTATCAAGCCTTTTCACTTTCCAAACACATAGTGTAAAGAAAGTTATGTAATCACGATTTTTTTTGTATGTGAGTGAACACGATAACTCTCAAACGGTACTTCCGATTGAACTTTCATCTGGCGAGTAAGTTATTCATGGATGAAGTAGTTTAACTGTACTGAGGTTACTATCAAGCCTTTTCACTTTACAAACAAATAGTGTAAAGAAATTTATGTAATCATGTTTTTTTTTTGTATGTGCGTGTGCGTGTGCGAGTGAACACGATAACTCTCAAACCGTATTTCCAATTGAGCTTCCATCTGGCGAGCAAGTTATAAACCACTGTCACCAGAACTGTACAGATTTTTGTATGAATTGACTGTCGCCAGAACTGTACAAATTTTTGTATGAATTGACTGACGGATTAGGTATTTAATCCATTTTTAATCCATTTGAAACCATTTTGCAACCGATTCTATAGAGAAAATCACCAAGGAAATGTTACTAAGTAGGGGAAGGTGGCCTAAAATGATCCTAAAGGGCAAAACGATCCACATATGTTTTCTTCGAGACAGGTCGCGCTATCTACAGGGTAACAGATAAACTAGTTGTTATAAGTGAAGAAGAAACAATGGCGATCGCAGTCTTGCGCGTCTGAATAGAATTCTGTGAAAAATTGGGTTTTGTAGCATCTGTTACAAGAAGCACTAACTTTCATATTTATTTAGTTATACAGTTTTTCATTTATAGAAATATGACTTGGTTTACTTAATGGAGTATGTTTGTAGATGTGAATTAAAAAAATAAACCGGATCTTATATCACTATCTATTGTCTTAATAACTTTTATATCCTTTATTTTGCCGATAAAAACAATTTACAATCATTTTTAAGTGAAGGATCATTTTGCTCTTTGGTGAGGGTAAAATGATCCTTTGGACACTTTATAAAAAATCTATATTTTTCATTACTCAATTTGGGTTTAAACTATTATTAAACTATTTTTATAATGCAAAATATAGTGTAAAACGCATTAGTAAAGGGCCAAAGTGTTATTTAAACAGTTATGTTATTTTACACAAGTTTTACCCTTAAGGGGTTCATTTTAGTCCACCTTCCCCTATAAGAGATAGATAAATACTCCCTTAGAAAGACCCCCCATGGAGGTCATACCCCCTGGGTCTATATCCCTAATAGTAGATAATCGGACGTAATAAACAACACCAGCACCATAAGTGATAAATAATGCAGCAATGTGATCAAGCCTTAGTAGTGCTGAGGTAACGTCACCAGTTTCAAAACGGGAGGTTCAGCGTTCGGATCCAAACACTTCCGATGTGCCAAAAATTTATTTTATTATTATTTGCCAAGTCTATGGAGGCGTTTCTCCAACTTTAGCACATAAATTAGTTTCGTACTTAAAGGGTATATAGCCTAAATTTTAAATTAAATATTTGTATGTATACACAACATTTATTTATTATAATATAGCAGCATCATTGTTCTGAAATATCAGCTTCATGGCTAAACAAGAAAGAAAAATCATGGGTTTCGGGTATGTCATAGCATAGATTATGTAAAACTTTCCAGCACTTTCAAAATAATTGTATAATATTTAGCGGATTGTTATACATCTATTTCAAAACTATTTAAAATTGATTTTTGTGCTTTTGAATCATATTTCTATTTTTTCCTTTTCATTAAGCGGATACTAATATAATTTGCAAATATTGCGTCAATTGCTTTTATCATTATCGAAGTACTAGAAAACCTGTTTCATTTTTACCGGTTTCTTTCTTAAGTAAGATTCTTCACGTTATTTTATTTATTACCATGAACTATTTCAACTTATATTCAAAACTCCAATTGGAATATGTGGTTACCCATTTTTATTTTATGGTATTAAAACTGGAAGGAATAACCTCACAGGAATTTTTCTAACTATAAGATTTTTGTGGAGGAAAACCATCTTAATATCATTCTGAAAAAAGTCTGTTGAGGTAAAAGAAACGATTATGTTCACTCTTTTAAAACTAGCTCTAAAATAAGACGCAGTTTCGCAAACCATCCGTTCAGAAAATAAGCAAAATCCTTTTTCCAACCACCATCTCCAAAGTATCACCAGCGATTCTCCTTCTAAACCTATAATCTGGAGTGCCAAGTATTTCTTTTCAAAATTCAAATATCTCCAAGATTGATAGAATATTTTTCAAACTTTTCTCCACCATTCTTAAGGTTCCTTTTCGTAATTCAAGAAACTGTTTTCGAAATGCCTTAATATCAATAATAATCCTTAAATACTACCTCATCATGTTTGCTATATTATTTCCAAAATGTATAAGCCACGCCAGTACATGTGCAATATTATAAAAACGTGGGAAAATATTGCTTCAACATTTAGCAAATATTGCGCCAACTGCGTTTAACATTATTGAATGTATTAGGAAACCTGTTTCAGTTTTTCCGGTTTATTTTTAACCACTTAACAGTTTTGCCCGAACGCCACCCGGACATAAAGAATTTGCTTGCTTTATTACTAAAAGCTTTTTGATACCACTAATTTTAAACTGTAATCTTCGATTTAATAATTGACAGACAGTATTCGATTATATAAGGACAGAATTCGATTATATAATTCGATTATATATTCTACTACATAAAAAGTGTTTCTTTGGCCTCATTTTTAGTTTATTGTGTAAAAAAACAAAAACAATAACAATAACAAAAAAACGAAACTGTTAAGGGACAACTGTTATTTTGCACATTATTTATTCAAGAACTATTTCAGCTTATACTCAAAACTCCAATTGGAATATGTAGTTATCCACTTTTATGTTATGGTACTAAAACTGGAAGGAATAACCTCAAAGGAATTTTTTCTAAATATAAGATTTTGTGAAGGAAAACCATCTTAATAATATCATTCTGAAAAAAAGTCTGTTGAGGTGAGAGAAACGATTATGTTAACTCTTTTAAAACTAGCTCTAAAATAAGACGCAGTTTCGCAAACCATCCGTTTAGAAAATAAGCAAAATCCGTTTTCCAACTGCCATCTGCAAGGTATCAGCTGCGATCCTCCTTCCAAACCTATAATCTGGAGCGCGTGCAGAAAACAAGAAGCTCTTGGTTAACACGTCGTATCGTATGAATATTTGGTGGTTTTCTTAAGTGCTCTCAGGCACTACTGAAACATGTGTTTATTATTCCGAACAATCGCTCCATTTTAGTTAGGAAATGGAATGATGCCAGTATAGTAGGGTCAACGTCATAGATGGAACGTTTATTCTTTTGTTATCAACTTCCAATGATAGAATCGACTGTGTGATCAGTCAAGTTGTAAAGAGATTTTTATCAATGAATACGGTTTAGTTAGTGAGGTAGAAAACTGTATGTCTGGATTTAACTCTAAGCGTGCTACTTATATTGTTCGAATTGCTGACGGCAGCAAGATAATTTCGAGATAGTTTAATTTGTTTTGCCTGTTAACCCTTTCGACACGGGCATCCATTGCAGAATTTTTAATCTTTTAACACCAGTAATTCTAAATATAAATCTTTATCTAATTTGTTTAGCTGTGAAAAGCTGCATTTAGCTGTTTCCCAAAAGGGCTACCTTGCATTCCAATAATAATTTACAAAATGCTATCAAAAGGTTTAAAAATACAACTAACCCCTATCCAACGAGCGTCGCGCACCCCCCCCCCCCCCTTTTATACTAGGCCCACGCGCTGACACAAAAATGGTATGTAACGTTATTAACGTATTGTATTTTTAACGTATATTAAAAATGCCTTCTAATTAAGTTGTAAAAATATTAAAATGTTGTATTGTCATCGGAAACACACTCGTAAACGTAATTTTTGTAATTCTGCCATATCAGGAAATGAGTTAACAATCGATTACAAGATTCCATGTTTACATACAAAATCGAACTTGAGTTAAATAAAAGAATGTAAACAAAAGGCAAAAATTATGCCAATCTTGTGAGTATTAAACAAGCTTTTATATACAATGGCGGGGAAAATTAACGGGATAAGTATACAAACTCATGTAACTTAAATGATATTGCAGCTAAACTCATGGAATTAAGAACAAGATCATTATTTTGTCATGCCTGAGAAATACAACTTACATAATTCCAATCCATTTCAATATGGATGGTTCAATAATTTATAAAACTCATACCTGACAGCCTTCAGATTATTTTTTTCTTTTCAAATAAAATAATAACAGAATTTTTATTTAATAAAAGCAATCATTAAACATTCACATAAAAAAGAAAACATTTCATTAATTTTTTTTCCCAACAAAAGTCAAACCTGAATATCAAGTGTTAGCTGGCCGTTTGCACTAAGTATTCCTGAAACAGCAAAATAAAAATAAATCTTTATGCTATTAATTCTTAGCGAATTGGTTATGGCGCAGCGTAGGATTTTTTCAGCATTTAAGTATTATATTTATGACAGGAAAAAAAAAACAGAATGTTGGCCGGTTATGCGAATTAAGAGAGGATATTGAGAATAATGAAAAAAGGATCAGGCATTATAATCAAGAATGCCAATGATGAAATTATAGCGATATAATATAAAATTTGTCATTTTAGAATTTGCCCCTCTACTTATGTCTGTGAGTGATTTTTTTACGGAAATTAATAATATCAAAAAATCAAATATAGAAACCAATTGTCTGATGATCCAGTTCAGCTTGAATTTCTTTAAAATTAACTAAGGTAGGAACCCGACATTAATTATTTGGATCCAAGATGGAATAACGAAAATCGCATTTACTTTTCCATTACTTTCTAAAATATAGTCGTTATTATAATTATTACAGTGTAAGACCTACATGCAGGGGTGCAAAAATCTAGGCGAAAATGGGCCTATTCCCACCACTAAATTTTGAGTATTCTTCGCCTAATAAGAATACTGATAAAATTTAGGTGAAGCATACTAATAAAATTTGACCAAGAATACTAATAAAATTTAGTGGTGGGAATCAGCCCATTGGCGCATAGATTTTTGCACCCCTGCCTACATGTATGTTACCCACATATTTTTAAAATCCTACCAAACTTTCAAGTAATTTTGATACTCTGTTTTTTTCTCTAGTGGTATTACATCGTGGTCACGTAATTATTATTATTACTGTTATTATTATTATTATTTGCTAAAAAAAATTGGCACGCGATTGTGAAAAGGTAATCCGTTTCTGGACAACAGGTTAACGTTGACCTTGAGCTATCAACCTGTTACCTTTCATTGGGCTTTATTTAACACTAAACACAGCGAGAATTTTACTCAAGTTTTGTAAAACTATTTCGTACCACAATTTTTATTTAAAATAATTTAACTTTTTTATTGCACATAAGAGTGTTATCTGCAATTATACAGTAATTTGTATAGAGTCCCGAACGAGATTGTATATGGATTACCTGATTACGATGTTCATAGTCCTAGCAAACGCAAAAGACCTCGGTATACTAGTATTTTGCCGGAGTAGTCCTCTGCAGGGCCTGATTACCGGTGGGGCAAACTTCTACCAGTAAAATTAAATAGAAATTTTCGGCTTATTTAAACGCCACACACATAAAGAATTTCTATCAACAATAAAACAAGCATTTCTATTCAATCAAAGGTTTTGCTGGTTTTTCGAATGTATCACTTATAAAATGCTCAAACAGTGATAAATATTTGGTTTATTTAATTATATATTATTGTTATTATTATTATTATTATTTATATTATTATTATTATTATTATTATTATTATTATTTATATTATTATCATTATTATTTATATTATTATTATTATCATTATTATTATTATTATTATTATTATTATTTATATTATTATCATTATTATTTATATTATTATTATTATCATTATTATTATTATTATTATTATTATTATTATTATTATTTATATTATTGTTATTTTTTTATTATTTATTTATATTATAATATTGCATTGTCATGGAAACTACACATGTATTCAAAGTGTGAGCTTAATCGGATAATTAAAAGTGGTTTAAAATTGACTAGCAATATTTGAACTAAACATACATACTTGCACTCTAAGTTAATATAACTTAATGATTAAATAATAATTAAAATAATAATAATAAGGTTTCACTGGTCTACCAGAGTGGCTTTATATTTAAGACGTTTTTTATTTAAGGCGAATTTTATTTAAGGCGTTTTCTATTGCTTGAATAACGCAATCCGTTAGGTGTAAGGTTCCTTGAAAACAGGCGGAATTGTATTGATAAAAACGTTGTCTATTTCTTTCCGATTTAGACCATTTTTGTTGAATTCGAAAACCAAATGTCCGGACACGTGATTTCAGGCTCTTAAAAATGTCTTCAGTTAACCCTTTCTGGCATAGTAGTCCCACCCCGGGCACACCTAATTTTAATTCCAAACTTGCATTCGACACCAAGAATATTTAATAAAATTTTCTTTCTACAATGAAAGCTTAAAATAAGGAGTTCTTATTTTCTAAAAAAGTCGTTTGTAAATTCCGGTGTCAGTCAGTAATTTCTCATTTTACGAACAGACTTTGTCTGTGCCGGAAAGAGTTAACTGAGGATTCCGCAGTTTTTCCAACAAAAGTGAAAGGACAGCTTCGAATTAGCTTTCCTTTGGGTTGGCAACATATAAATCAACAACAGATTTTCAAGAAATTTGTGTAGTTATCCTGAAAAATAAAAGTTTTAAAATAAAAACATATTTTAAAAAATAAAGCTTTTATGTTTTGTGTGACTCTGTAAAAAATAAAAATGCTACCCGAATTATTTTCAGTTAAAACAATGCTGTTGCGTAAATCAATAAACTATATAAATTTTATTGAATTTGAAATAAAATTTTTGTTTATAGACGGTGATGTATCCGAATTACTTGCGTGGCCCTTAAAGGAAATATAACTGCTGCGTACTTCATTTTCACTTTATAAGATGGCATTGTGCATCTCGATAATCTAGATTAATTTTGTTGAAATTGAATTAAAATCTGTGTTTATAAATAACAATCTTTCCGCAGTCTTTTGTGTGGCCCTGTAAAAAATGCATAATTGCTACGTTCCTCAAATTATAATAAACTTAAATTATCATCTAAAATACACATGTAAGTCAAGTTTCAGCTCAATGCGATAATTATAAGTGGATTAAAATCGATTTGCAAGATTTCAACTAAACTTTTGTGTAGCTGAAATGTAGCCCTGTAGATACAGTATAGCTTCTACTTTCCTCAAATTACAATAATATTGTATTGTCATTGAAACTACACATGTATTGAAAGTTTTCGATTAATCGAAAAATTGGAAGTGGTTAAAATTAACTTGCAAGATTTAAACTAAACTTTTGTGTAACCCTGTAGAAACAGTATAACTTCTACGCTCGTCAAATTATAATAATATTGTATTATCATTAAAACTAAACATGAATCAAAGTTTCAGATCAATCGGACAATTAAAAGTGGTTTAAAATTGACTTGAAAGATTTTAACTAAATATAATACATAACACTGAAAGTTAATATAAAGTTGTTTTATTAATAAAAACTTTACGATTCGCAATTTTTCGCAGGAGTTTTCTTAAATTTCCAATACTTTAGGAATGACACTTTTATTTAAAAAAAATCTTATTGCTTAATAATACTTAATACTGTATTAAAAGGTAAAATAAAGTTTGTAAACAACAACATGGATCATCCAAAAAGACAATTTCAGAAAAAAGCACTTAAACTGGTTTAATGGCGCTTATTTTCAAACAACAATAGGTTAAATGTTACCTTGACAAATATGTAACATATTTTCAGTAAAGTCGTACTTTCACATTTAACAGAATAGTTAAGATGCGTTTTCGAACTTAGGGAAATAAATGCAACCGTTGAAACACCCTCAAACCAATTGCGGAAATGTATTCTTTACGGTCGTAGTTAATAGGCACCCCGAATTTTTTCCACAAAAATCGTACGGATCTCGGCAAAAGAGACATTCAGCTACCAGAATATGCGATCTTGTTAATTTCCGAGAGTATCGGAAAAATGAATTTTGTCCACCTAGATCATCAAAACGCCCCACTGTGTGCCGGTCTGGCTTTGGTCCTCTGGTGCTAATACTTTTTGTTTTTTGTGTTTCTTATTTTAAATATAATACATATATATATATATACAGGGTGTTCCGTTAAAGGGGTCCAATATTAATAGGGGTAATAGAGGAGATCACACGGAGCATAAATCAGTATATAATGCGTGGCCGGATCTCAATAATTTTCAAGTTACAGCAAATAGAATGAAAAATCGGAAATTTGTAAAAAAACCCTCATTGCTAAACTATCGATAATGCTACATAAAAACGAAGCACATATTTAGAAAGAGCAGAAAAAATCCTACGAAATGACATAAGTTGTTTTAGAATATTGAGAATTAATGGCGAGTTACAAGCTCTGAAACAGTGAAAAAATACAAAATCAAATATTTAGCAAAATAGTTAATCGTTAATTCCAAAAATGCAACTCTACCTACATCAAGGAAAATGTTATAAAATTTGGTCCATTCCGAAAGCTTTCGAAGAAGCTGACAATAAACCATATCAGTTTAATTGTATGGGAGAAATCAAGCAGTTCCCTAGTTACAACTCTGTACTGTTGCAAGCTCGGAAAGAGCGAAACTCCACCCATGACGATTGTAAACACCCCGTTTTAATATCTTTCAATTATACATTTCTGATCAACCTCTATCAATACCCTTTCATTATTCAGTCTGGTCAAGTGAATGACATATTGTGCAGCTCTCGCCTTGTCTTAAAGCAAACTCCGTGACTGCTGCGTTTCCTCCATGAACTTTCAGGATGATGAAGAAGAAGTACTTTTTATGCAAATTTTCTATGTGTATAGGAAGAAAAGTGTAATAAAACAGCAGTCATCAGTGGGCGTTATGTTAAAGGGAGGCTGTTGTAAGTGGGATTGTAGTAAGTTGATGTATAATAATTATGCCGGAATACTCTAACGAAGAATATGCGGACATGCATCTGATGTACGGCAAGCTCATGGAAATGCATGTCTAGCACAGCGCATGTACCGTGAGCAATTTCCAAGGAGACGTTGCCCAAGTTCGAAACTCTTCATAAAAATCGATAGACGATTACGGGAGACTGGATCGTTTAATACAGCAAGCATTGATGCAGGGAAACCTCGACATGTACGAACACCTGCAATGGAAGAAGATGTACTGAATATTTTTAAAGATAACCCCTCCACGAGTACACGAGCTGCTGCGTCTGAAGTCGGTGTTTCTCACCAAAGTGTGTGGCGTGTTCTGCGTGCAGAAAACATGCACCCCTTTCATGTGCAGCGGGTACAACTGTTATCAGTAACAGATTGTGCTCAGCGGACAGAATTCGTACGCTGGTTGCTTAATGTAACAGAAAATAATCCACAATTTCTGGAAAATATTTTATTTACTGATGAAGCAACATTTACGAGAGAGGGCGTGGTAAACACGCACAATATGCACACATGGTCATATACAAATCCGCACACTGTTTTCCCGTCGAACGCACAACAAAAGTTCAGTGTGAACATATGGGCAGGTGTCCTCGGCGATTATCTCATAGGACCATATTTACTCCCAAATGTACTCAATGGCAGTACGTACTTGGTTTTCCTACGGGATATCTTACCACAGTTACTGCAAAATGTGCCAGCAACATTGCGCCACAATATGTGGTTTATGCACGATGGTGCACCGGCACATTTTTTCATAGGTGTTCGCAATCACCTCAATTCAACATATCCTGGAAAATGGATTGGACGCAGTGGACCTGTTGCTTGGCCTGCACGCTCTCCAGACCTCAATCCGTTAGACTTTTTTGTTTGGGGACACCTTAAATCGCTGGTGTATGAAACGCCTGTGGATACACCGGAGGATTTACTAGCGCGAATCGTTGTCGCTGCAGGAGACATTCCCAACTCCGTCGGAGTTTTTCGGCGTGTTCGCCAATCTTTACGACGTCGCTGTCGGCTGTGCGATTCTGTTAATGGGCGCAACTTCGAACACCTATTATAATAATGTCCGTTCGTCTGCCTTCCGACATTGAACTGTGCAGCGCAGGCCAGAAGACTATGCTTCACATATGTCATAAAGTACGTGGAATGTAATTCTTTATTTGTCATTTTTCTTTTATTTTCAACACTTTTTGGCACAGTATTTTGTAAGTCACAGACTGTGGTGTACTCAAATTGTAAATTACAAAGTTTGTATGAATTAATTTAAAATTTAGTGTATTTTTTAAATTTATAATTAATAAAATTATTATGCTATTTGTTATTATTATTTCCTATCATAAATTATGATGCACATATACATACAATAATTGCCCATGTAAAACATGTACTGAAACTTCTTGCATAGTTACAAATCACAATATTTTTAATTATTTCCGAATTTTCACCACCAGTTTAATTTTAAGGAATTTAACTTAAGCTTTATATCAATAAAAGACCACTTTAAAATGTAGACTATTATTGTAAAGTTATTTTGGTTCATTCAACTCTTGAATAATTAAAAATGTTGCATCTCAGAAGAAGCATGATCGAAAATGTATAGTTGAGAGTAATTAAAAAGGCGGTGTTTCCAATCGTGATGGGCGGAGTTTAACCTTTGCTAGTGTCAAAGAAAGCGGAGTTGTAACTAAGAAACTGATTAATTTCTCTCACACAATTAAACCGATATGGTTCATTGTAAGCTTTTTCGAAAGTTTTCGGAATGGACCAAATTTTACTACATTTTCCTTGTTGTAGCTAGAGTTGTCTTTTTCGAATTAACGATTAACTATTTTGATGTATATTGGATTTCGTACTTTTTTCACTGTTTCAGGGCTTGTAACTCGTCATTAAATATTGCTATTTTAATACAATTGATGTCATTTTGTAGGTTTTTTTCTGCTCTTTCTAAATATGTGCTTTCGTTTTTATGTAGCATTATCGATAGTTTAGCAATGAGGGTTCTTTTACAATTTTCCGAATTTTCATTCTATTTGCTGTAACTTGAAAACTATTGAGATCCGACCAGGCTTTATATACTGATTTATGCTCCATGTGATCTCCTCTATTACCCCTATTAATATTGGACCCCTTTAACGGAACACCCTGTATATATATATCCATTATTCACACATATACTAACCTTAACTTAACTTATTTAAATGTATGGCAATGAAAACTGCCTTTTTAAAAAAAATTGGGTAGCTTTACGCTCTTACTGCTTCTCTTAGCCTATTAAGCGAACGATTCTCCTTTAGTAACAGTAAAACATATTTTATCATCATCTTTTCACTTATTTCTATTCGAAATTATCCTATTTTAATTCATTCCGCTCAGCCTACTACTTTCCCCCCACCTCTTTCGATATTAAATCGCAAGTTATTTTATTTCTGATTGGCTGCTTTATGCAAGCTAATCATGACTGGCTAGTTTACTAATTTTGGATGGGATGTTGAAGTTGATGGTGTAATCCTCAGATTCTCTTTCATTTTACAGTGCATTTTTTGCTACTTTTATACTGTTTTTTACTTTGCTCCTTCAAGATGTGATACACAAATACTCATATACAGGCAGTGGAGTTGTTTGCAACTGGGAATCCCCTTGAATCGATAAACTGTTTACTGTTTCCTGTTATATGCAGTCGAACCCCGTTAAGACGCATTTCAAAGGATTAAACAAAAGTCGCATATTAAGCGGGATCGTGTATTAAACGTGATTTTCATAATGTGACAGGAACAAGAACATATTTAGATATCTAATAAACTAAATGAACTTTAGAGTTATTTATATGTTTACGATGGAAAATTGCATCTTTTACGCATATTTAGATTACACTTTACCTGCATTCAAATACTGTTTTTATAAGACCGATTGCAATAATAACTAAAAAATAAATATGAATTCAAGTATGGCTTTATTGCCGATTAATAATGTTACAACCAAAAATAAAGTAACAAAAATAATTTTTCTGCTAGCCAAACTTTTGGAACACAAACCAAATATATTAAATCTTTCCAGCACAACCCATTTTTTAAAATCACTTTTTATATTTAATACTTGTCATAATGAGTGTTCTTATATTCAGTCCTTAATTTTTAATGTAACAGGAAAATCCATATTTTCCATATTTATATAAATAATATAATTTTTGTGCAAAAAATATTGTTATCATAGCAAAAAGTAAAATAAACATAGAAACAGAAAAGAAATATACAATCGCAGTCACATTTGTCTAATCTTCGTGAGTTTCACTCTTTTTCTTTCCTGTAACATGTTTTATAAAACATAGTAATGATGTATAACATACCTTAAAATACCTCACTAAAAATAAATATATTCATTTAATATTATATTCAATATATATTTAATATATTTAATATTTATTCATTTCATAATAATTTTTATAACGTTTCGATGCTAATTTAGTGGGGTTATGTTAAATTCAAATATCTACCACTATTTCCCATCAGTAATAGTCGCCTTAATTATTTTTTCATGAAATAAGACAAATTAGGAAATAGTGGTTTTTATCTTAAAAAAAATCATTTAAATTGGAAACACTGGAGAAGACAGAAGGCATTTTGCAACTTGGTCTATGAATTTGCTTCTGAACCAAAATGCTGTCCTGAATTAAGCGGGATCGCGTAATAACCGTTCGCATATTAAACATATTAATTACCCATCATGCGTAGTATAGGGAAAGTCTTGTAATCGTTTCAAAAATCGAAAAAAAAATTTTTTTGACGGATTTACACGTTTCAGACATTGGAGATTCCGAAAAACATATTTTTAGAAAAAAAACAAAGCAAAATATTTGCTGCCCTTATGTGTGTGTCTGTAAACGCTCTATCTCCTAAACAAATTGAGATAGAGACTTGAAATTTGGTATGTACTTAGTACGGAATAATGAGAAGAAGCCTATTGAATTTCAGTAACCTCGATTATCCAGAACTATTTTTTTCGGACTCTCGAAATATTTGTTCTGATAAAAGGTATATAAAAGCTTTTGAAATTGTTTATTTTAAGGAGGGAATATAAAAGACAATAAAAAAACATAAATTTTGCATAAAGAATGAAGTCGGTCGGATAATGAGTTGTCGAGATATTTATAATCCTATTTCCACACTCTTCGATTTTTCATGATCCTGTATTTCATTCAAATTTCAATTCAAAGATATATTTTAGTTGAAAATGAGACGCTTAATCCGAAGCAGTAAACTGTTAGTTAATGTGATTATTATTTTTGGAGTTATTTTTATATTTTATATTAGGGATATCCTAGATGGGTAAGTATTACGGTGGACCAACAACTAGTTTTTACATTGGTCTAATGGCGATGTTCAAGGGACCGGAAAAAAAATCCGCGTATTAAGCGGGATCGCCTATTAACCGTGAGTGAGCGTCTTAAACAGGTCCGACTGTATTTTTTTTATTTCATGAAGAAATTTCTAATTAGAATCGAAATATTTTCAATTGGTACCGGTCAAATGACTGCTTCTTGGTACATTTAGTGTTACAAGAAAATGTAAAGTCATATCTTTTTGTAGTTGTTCCTTTAACACATTCGCTGTCAACCACGTGTACACTCGTGTTTTTCAATTTAAAATTACGAATTCGCACCGTAAATTTCGGAAGAAGAATTTTTATTTTATGTATTCACGAAATGTCTGTAATTAAATAGAGTAAATATTGCTGTTAGTATTTTCTGATACGAATTCGAACTTTCTAAATAAAATAAAATTTCGGTAATTTTAACCCGGCAGTGAATGTGTTATTTTTTTCCGAAAGTGCACTTAAAAATTGGTATAAACAAAAAGTGATTTAATTTAATTTCATTTTTTTAAATAAGAGAAAATAAAAATGCGTCTTATACAGCTGATCTTGGACTGTTTAAGCTTCATTTTTCCTAAAAATTACGAAAAATTGGTATAAACAGAAATTGATTTCTATTTTTTTTTTTTAAATAAGATAAAATAAAAATGCGTCTTATACAGCTGATCCTGGACTGTTTAAGCTTCATTTTTCCTGAAAATTACGATAAAATAATTAAGAGACTCTTACGAAGAAAGCCAAGAAACCGATGTGAACAGGACATTTTTAGATGCACCAGATTTAAAAATACATCAATCATTTACAAGTCGGAAGTGTGCGCACAAATATCTTTAAGGTTTACAATTCCGCCATTATGAATATTTTTTTAGCCTACATTTCATAAGCTTCCAAAGACTTCAAGAAAGCATCCATAAAGATCTGTTGATGACTTATTTAGCAGATTCTTAACCTTAATCTGGGTGATACGAAACAGATGTCGGGTCTTCCAGACTCTTTGTGATCATTTTTTGAATCGTAATTTTCTCTCTCTCTCTCTCATTTAGAAAATGTTTCACATGGGAATTCACAAGACGAGTATTCTGCGTTCTATTTTTTTGATCGTTTAAATATTTCAAAAAATAATTTCATATTTAATATTTTAAGCATTACTCATTTAAGCATAACTCAAAAACTTCTCATCGGATAAAGCTGTAGTTTTGCAAACCCATTTTAGAAGCTTCTAGAAATGAAATTTCTGTCAAAAAATTGATGAGTTACAATTGAGGGTCGGGGCAAGAGAGTGCCAAGCCACATTTTTGAACTTCTGAGATATTTCAATTTGAAAATTTGACCAAATACTCAAATCAAGATACATAACCTAAAGTTTTTTCGCCAATGTCTTAGTAACATTTGAGATATTCTGAATAACAATATGGTATTACTTTAATGATATTACTATTACGTTTTTTTGTAAATTAGCTATCTTCAGTGGGGGCATAACCATCTGGGGCAAAAACGAAACCTGTCACATATGCTGTTACCAAGTGACATTAGAAGCAAATTATATGTTTGATATTATAAATTACAATGGTAAGCAACAGATTACAGTGTTAGATTTATTTCACCAAAAATGTGGCTTGGCACTTTCTTGATATTTTTTTCTTTGATATTTTTTTCCGAATGTTACTTGCATAATTAATATTTCACATATGAAAATTTGTTAAGTGTGTGAAAATCACATAATTATGTGTGAAAAAGTTAATACTAATACCAGAGAAAGAAAAATCGATGTGAAAAAAATAATTATTTCAAGAGATATGAATGAAAAAATATTAAAACATATTTTTAAATTATAAGTTTAAAGGTTTTTATGAAATTATTCTTTTATCAATGAATATATAAGTTCCTCCAAACTACTGTGCTGATTGTTTTTTAAGCATAATTCAAAAACTACGCATTCGATAGAGCTGTAGCTTGCATACGTATATTAGAAGCTTCTAGAAATAAATTTCTGTTAAAAAATTGATAAGCTACAATTTTTTTTTCCGAATATTATTTTCATAATTAATATTTCACATTTTTTTTAAAAATGTATGAAAAGTGCTTAATTATGTTTGGTGTGGTTAATTCTTACACCACGTAAAACTATCAATGTGAAAAAATAATTATTGCAGGAGTGAAAGAAAATATTAAAAAAATAATTTTTAATTATATGGTTAAAACTTTACATCTTTATACTTTTAAAATTTCTTGACCTAATTACTTCCCGTTGATATACAAAGTAAAATTTTATCATAGAACCGAAATGTGAAGTAATATTTGGGGGGTTGATATTGAAAATTTGTTCCTATTTCAAAATGGAAAATGGTTATTGTAAAACAACCGTCAGAGACCTATGGATAATTTATATCCACTCCCTTATGACATATAATCATATAAATCTCGTATTACGAACATAATGTTTGCCAAATGCAGCAATAGATGGTAGAACTATTTTCATTTAGAAAATATGCCTTAGAATTTTTTTTTCTGTTCTGCATAAGAGAACATTTTCTTAAAGAATTTTTGCTCATGGATCTGAACAAAAACATGACCAAAAATGTTCTTTAACCTTTTACTTTGTGATGTCCGTCCGGAGTTTAAATTAGTACAAATACAGATTTGCTAACTTAACAACAATTTCCGCAGCATCATCGCAATTTAACTTAGATCAATCGAACATGCTCTAAACCGGAAATTTTATACAGAAATAAAAATAAATAAAAACCGTGCAGAAACATACCGAAAATATTTCTACTTTCTATCTTTTTTATTTATTTATTTTTTTTAATTTGTTTTTTTTTTTTTGCTTCTTAACAATTAACGTACGGATCAAGTAAATTTACGTTTTTCTATTCTAATTTCTTAGGAAGGGCCACGTAGAGTTACGTGAAAACACGTCTTTTGGATATATATGTAATTCCGCCCACGAGCAGTACTTTTGATTTCATGCATTACATTATTTCTCAAAAAAAAAAACAGACTCAAAAGTTTTATTTTTACAATTAGAATGTACTATGCATATAAATACTTCGACTAGAAACAACACCATTATTATATACATTTATTTATACTAGAAACACGAACAACGAAAATATTTTTGCTAAATGATGTAACATGGAAGTAAAACGCCCATAGGCGGGGCTTCCAGTTTAAAAGATGAAAACTACTCGTCCACAATGTGTTAAAAAATACCTGGAAATCGATAAAGACAGCTAAAAAACAACCCGGTACAGTGATATTGGTACCATGCTCTTGAAAATAGTGTTAAGTTGGCAACCCTGCAAATAACTATTTAATAACTCTTAATAATACTTTTGAATCTGGGTGATACGAATCAGATGTTGGGTCTTTAAGACTCTTTGTGATAATTTCTTAAATTGCAATTTCTCCTCTCATCTAGAAACTGTTTCACATTAGAAATGACAAGACGAGTTTTCTGTGGAAACATGTGCTCTAAGTACTGTTTTTTTATCGTTTAATCCTACAGTGCATAGTGTAGCCAATTGGCAACACTTTCTATTTAACTTTTAATAAATAAATCGTGTTCTTTGCAACCACTATATTTATATAGAAATATTAATCCTGTAAAAGTAACACACACATATATATATATATATACAGGGTTCGTACGGGTCCTGGAATTTTAAGACCAGGAAATTCTTCGGTGCCAGTATTTTCTTATAGATAATCTCTTCTTAATATATATATATATATATATATATATATATATATATATATATAATTCATGCACTGTAGGGTTAAATATTCTAACAAATCAGTAAGACAGCTTTTACATTTATTAAAAGTTTTTATGAAATCATTCTTTTATCAATGGATGTATGGTTCCCCAAACTGTTAGGCTGATAGTTTTCTAAGCATAGTTGAAAAAGTACCTATCGCATCAAGCTGTAGTTTTGCATACGTATTTTAGAAGTTTCTAGAAATAAATTTCTGTTAAAAAAGTAATGTACCATTTAATTTTTTTCCGAATAATAAGTTCATAATTGTTTTTCACATATAATTTTCTTTAAGATACATGAAAATAACATAATTATGCTTGGAATAGTTAATATTAATACGATAGAAAAAAAAAATCAGCGTGAAAAAATAATTATTACAGCAGGTATGAATTATAGTAAATTTCAAATTATATTTTTCTGAGAGACGGCATATTTCAAAAATATTTGTAGGGGAAAGAATCAGAAACCTTAATATCGCCTATAATAATAATAATAATAATAATAATAATAATAAAACAGGAAAATAAGTATTACCAGTGGACCCATGTGAGGATTTCGCTCTGCAGTTTATTATTTTTATAACAATATCTAATATTGTTCAGATGTAGGTTTAAATTTCTAAAGAAAATTAAGGATAAAAATATATGCAAAGAGCATTAGTCAAGCCCAAATATCATCTCATTTATTCCATTAAAGTTAACCCTTTCCGGCACAGACAAATTCTGTTCGTAAAATGCGAAATTACTGACTGACACCGGAATTTACAAACGACTTTTTTAGAAAATAAGAATTCCTTATTTTAAGCTTTCATTGTATAAGCACAATTTTATTAAAATATTCTTGGTGCCGAATGCAAGTTTGGAATTAAAATTAAGTGTGCCCGGAGTGGGACCACTGTGCCGGAAAGGGTCAACAGTAAAAACTGATTGAATATAGCAATAGGCACTCGCGAGAGAAAAAGTTAACAATCGTATTTTAACTACATTAGAAAATGATGTCATCCACTTCTTGAAAAAACATAAAACAAAGAAAAAAAAATGTAATGCATTTAAAATAGACTTTAATGTAATATAGCAAAGAATACCTTTTATTCTGCACGTGAAATATCACGGCTTCGATCGATCGATAGTGTCTTTTTCTTCTAAACATTTCAATTTCAATTTCGCGTTTTACCCATAAATATAAAATAAACCTGTGCGGATAAATCATACTTTTTTTTTCTTTTTTTTGTACTATTTATTTTTTTTATAATCATTGTTGATTATCATGTAATGCGGTATTTTATTTTTGTAGTAACACTGATTTGAAGAAAAGCTTTCATTTCATTTATGAGAACAATGCCGATTTAATTTTGAATTAAGAGCAATTTTTAGTCAAAAAACATGTTTTAATGAAAAGTGAGTATTACTATGTCAGAAGCTGTTTCAAAAATCTTTCGAATGATACCTTATTCGTTGTGTGCGTTTCGTAAATTCATAGAAAAAAGAGATAATATATATGATGATGATTGATTATTGAATCTAAAGCATTCCTAAAAATAGATTTTTATTTTTCTAAAAGCTAGTAACACGAAAAATTATAAAAGGAGACAAGAAAATACCCAAAGCTTACGGTTTCCACCTTGTACAGTCCGGGCAATTTATTCATTATTAGATTAATTAATTAATTATTAGGTTATGTTAGTTTATTTATTATTAGCTTAATTATTAAAAATTACAAAATACAGTTTTTAACTTAATGCAATGCCACTTAATTATTACAATATTACATCCCTGTAACTTATTTGAATATATCATAGAATAAAAATATAAATAAACAATTCTTACATTAGGAGGTTCAAATCTTTATACTTTTAAATCTTTATATTTTAAAAAATACTTCACATTTTGTATGCAAAGTTAAAATTTACTATAGAACAGATATATGAAGTAAAATGCAAGCTTTCACTTTGAAAATTTTAAGGTTTGTTACTATTTCAATATGGAGACGGTACCCTAAACTTATTTATTTCAATATAACTTTAAAGAAGACATAATTTCCAATTAAGAATGGTATGTTTTTTCGTTTTATCTGCGATAACTTGGCAATTAAAATGTATGGAGTTCATTAGACGTTTCTCAGTTTCATTCAATGTTATTGGATTCCGAGATTCAATCCTTACGTTACCCTAACAAAAATATCGTTAAAGCTTAAAATTCCGCCGCTACGAAATTTTTTAGCCTACATTTCAACAGCTTCCAAAGACCTGAAGAATGTATCCATAAAGATCTCTTGATGACTTATTTAGCAGATTCTTAACCTTAATCCGGGTGATACGAAACAGATGTTGGGGCTCCCTGAATCTTTGTGATAATTTCTTAAGTCATAATTTCTAATCTCATCTAGAAAATGTTTCACATGGGAATTCACAAGACGAGTGTTCCGTGAAGACTATTGCGGAGGTTTTCGGATTGAAATAAACTCTCGCCAAACACATATTTTCAGTTTCAGTAATGTAAAATAAATTTTTCTTGTGTGTTTAAAAATATTGCAGCGATGTGGAAAGTCTTTAAAGTTGTCATAAAAAAGGAAAGAAAAATTCGGCCAGCAGTAATTCATGAAAATTATAGTTTGTGACGGTGGATGTTTTCAGAGATATTCCCTTTTTATTGTGAAACGAGGTGAAGCAAACAATTGCAGGTTACTTTTACTATATACAGGTTTCCCTCGCTTTATGCAATTTCAGTAAGTGCAGTAAAAAATAATTTAGACGCTCCTTGATTTAGTGCGAGGAAAATTTATGTTAATGCGCAAAGCACAGAATGTGTGATCATGTGTTTCGCTAACCAAACAGAGCTTAAATAAGTTAGAGGTATGCAAGTTTGTACGAATTAAATGACAATACAATAAATTGAAAAATCAGATTGTGTAAATTTTTAATAATTAACCTAATAATAATAAACTAACATAACCTAATAATAGATTAATGAATCTAACAATAAATAAATTGCCAGGTCTGTCTAAAGTGGGACCAAGTGTTTTGGCGCCCTTTCATATGTTTCCTGTTACAAGCTTTTTAACAAGATAAAAATCCATTTTAAAGGATGCTTTTATAACATCAATATTTGCATGTTTCTTTTTTCATTATAGGAGAGATGAATGTTTCTGAGTTTCTCCCATACAAAAATGTTTGAAATATGCCCAATCTCAGAAAAATGCTATTACACAACCGGCTATAAAATACCACTCGTTTTGATTGGCCATCATATTCATAAGATTTGAAAGATTATATTGTAGGGAGTGTACTGACTAACTGTACTAATTAAATATAATAAATGTACACTAAATCAAGCATTTTTTATCAATGCATGTTATTTAGTTATGCAAAAAATTTAGTAAGCTAGATAAAAATTGTTTATGAGTTCAGTTTGTCTTCCGATCTGTCTGTTTATTAATGATTGCTTACATTCGCGTTCTGTTCAAATTACTTCGCAAATTATCCACATTAACTTTTAGATCAGCGGCTGTCAATCTTTATTGTCATGAAGAAATTTAAATTTTTTAAAGAATTGCTTAGAATCACCCTTCTTTTTCACACATTGTACAGATAGAGGATCTTTTATTTCTTTCCGTCAAAACCAACAATTCCTATCAATGATTTCAACATGTGCGATGTTATTGAGATAAATTTATCGAGGCTTCATGGGAGAAAGTGAGCCCGCATGCGTTTGGTTGATGCTCCTGGTCTAAACTCAAAAAATTAAAATTCAGTATAATGATTTTTGTGTTTTTTGTAAATTTCTGCATTCTTGTAGATAAGTGTAAATAAACTATGATAATCTATCTTTCTTTGAAAATAACTTATCACTGAATACTTTCAACTATCACAATTGCCCGATCTCATAAAAATTGAAATTTAAAAGATCTATGCCAAATGGTAGAACTAAACACTTGTTGATGTAACTTAAGGCAAAGATAAACTCATTCACAGCTTGCAAAGCAGTCTCCATACTTTATAAGTTATCACTTCTTTTCCGACACATTCTTTGACAGGGTTTTTTTGCAGTGCAATCACAAAATGTTTTAGGCTGTAGTCATTAACCATGTCCTTGTCACCCTTGAACTTTCATTTTGTTGGATGTCCTTATTGTCTTGCATCATTCGGCAAGAGGAAGAAAAAAATCATTCTGGAAGAATGATCTCATTTTCCAGCTGGAATACATCCACGGTTCATCAGTCGCTGTTATTCAAGGCTGCAACCTGAACGATCTCTCAACGGTGGCTGAAACACTTGCAACGTTTTTGCTCAGACATCTTGTTCTTCGTATGCTTTGATTCGATGACGTGGAAAAAGGTCTTCGCATGTAATATTTGTTTATAGAATTAAGGGACATTTGTTACTTAATCTGTTAACTGGATATGACGAAATATTTCGTCATACATGAACTACCAATGGGCATGAAGACATTTTTCGTCATGAAAATTTACCATAATGTTTTGAACACTTCCACCAGTAAAATTTAATAGAAATTTTCGTTTTGTTAAAACGCCCTATTCAATCAAAATTACTGTCATGAATTAAGAAAAAATTTCAACTCTTTTTTACTGGTGGAAGTGTCCCCCTTTTTTAATCAGGACCTGATGTTATTACTTATCACTATGAAGAAAAAAAATCCCCATTGTGAAACGTGTTGAACAAAAGTTTATTCCCCGGTTAACAGGTTAATATTCTATTTACTTGGGGTATTCAACAATGTTAGACGCTAAATGCTCTTTCTCACAGTGACGATATAACAGTTTTAATTTGAAGTCTCCTTTGGTAATGTGTGTCCACATTTGTTATTTCCGTATTTAGCGAATCTTTCTTTGAGAAATATCCCAGTGGAATTAAAGCGAGATTACATTCAGCTCATTCTTGGATGTGAATTTTTTATGATCTTTCCTATTACATAGCAAAGGCATTAGAGGCTTGATTTGATGAGTAAGGAAAATAAGCCAATGAGCAAATGACACAGCACTTCCCTCTTCCCAACTGGTACACATGATATTATCCAGTGTTTCGTAGGGTAGAGTTGTTCACACTTCATTATCAAGTCGGAACACAAGCTGGGTATTGTCTAGTTTGTGAGTAAAAACAGGAGGCCCACTACTTTTGCCTTTTACATGCAGTCCTTGTAATTTTTAAACGCCTTCAAACTTCAAACATAGGAAGTTATACAATTCCATTATATATATAGTAATAAAAATAACTATGAACTATTGAAATCGAAAGTTTCAGCAATGGGATATAGGGTTAAATCATTATATTAAAAAGTTAAGTTGAAACAGAAAAGTCAAAGTTTCCCAGATCTAGTCCTGATGCCAAAATTTCATTAAAAAAAAAACAGTGAAATTTAGAGTTGTGACTTGTGGGTATGGTTCATGCATAGAGTTTGCAAATAGGAAATTGTTGGGGGTTTTCAGTGGAGTGTTTGAAAGAGTGCTGAGTACGGACTCTATATTTATTATAAAGAACACTTACGTATTATTGGATAAATTGAAAAAAATATATAAAAAAACATAAAAAGTTTGTTTGCATATGATTTTTCAGAACTCTACAGCATCATTGACTTATTGGATTTAAATGACAAGATTATAGAATTTTACAATAAAAATATCAATAAAGATAGCGACAAAGATTAGTTTCTGAATTAGTTTCAGTTGGTGGTGCAGGAGAATTACTTGTATGAAGAGAGTAGAGTGTTTAAAGAGATTCGTGGAATCCCGGTTTAAATCGTATTGAGAGATTGAGTTCAAGGATTGGCAATATGATTGGCGAATTCATAAATGGAAATAACCAGATTTTGATGCAGGGTTACCCTGTGAATTTTGTAAGGAAAATGTGTTTAATTTTATAAAGGGAAGTAAATATCGAGCTGGGCTGAATTCATTTTTAAATGATAAGTGTGGTTTGGATCAGTTGATTGATGGGATTGGCTAGGGTTGTGCTCTGTGAGTATTTTGAGGTGAATATCATTGTAAGTTATTATTTAATTATCTTTTTTGACTCAATTCATGACTTTCCCTCGTATTATATATATATATATATATATTATATGTATGTATATAAAAAAGCGTAAAAGTTCCGTATCTATCTGTTTATCTATCTATCTCCGTCTCTTTCTACATATTTACAGGGATGATTATTTCTAAATAAATGTTTACAAGCTCGTTCAGATTGAATGAAGAAAATCATCATTTGGCGGTCAGTCTTTGGATGATATCTGCCCAGAGTAATTTTAAAATATCAAATTTAGCACAACATTTATTAAAAGTTTTCTCCTTCACAAAATGTTTAGTGGAATGGCAATAATATCTGGGGACTGAAAAAGTTTCTGCTAAATAGGGCCATTGTTCGGGATTGTTCTTTATGGAGGTTTTACTGCATATAAGTGTTGGGGATTGAAAAAGTGTCCGCTAAATAGGGATGTCTGCTAATCGGGAGTTTCAGTTATGGAAGTTTTACTTTACTTACTTTATTTATAATAATTTAAATTATACGAGTAGTAATTTTCCAACTGGACGAAAAATGTCCGGGCCAGGATTCGAACCTGGGATCGCTTGGCTGAAGCCGCCACGCTCTACCACTGAGCTATCCCGGTCGAATCTGGAGGGGTATGGATGAATTATGCCCTCCAGATTCGACCGGGATAGCTCAGTGGTAGAGCGTGGCGGCTTCAGCCAAGCGATCCCAGGTTCGAATCCTGGCCCGGACATTTTTCGTCCAGTTGGAAAATTACTACTCGTATGATTTATTTACCAATTTGAAATAATTGTGTTAAAATTAATCTAATTTAAATTATAGTTTAATGCTTGAACAGTTAGAAAATGCATTTGATAAATGTCCTGGAGATTATCCGACGAATTCGATTTTTTAGCATATTTGTGGTTCCGTGAGTGCCGGACAATCCGGAGTTTAAGGTATTAATTTTGTTTTGTAAAAAATAGAACTTATATTGAAGTATCAGCGATGTGATTGCAGATTATATTTTCTTTTAAAATAAAAATAAGAAAAAAAATCTGGAGTTTTTAACAACATGACGAGGGGTCTAGAAAGAACTTCAAATATATATATATTTTTTATTGTTTTTAATAATCTGATTTCAGCTGTGAATGTGGATAGTCAAATTAAAATTTTTGTTATAGATTTCTACAAAAAAAGTCTTATTAAAAATAGAAGAAATCTGAAAAAAAAATCTGTATTTGTCAGTTGGGAACCTCTGAAAAGGATTTCTACATAGATTCCAACTTAAATCCCTTATATTTAGATGGAAACCCTCAAAATAAGTAGAGGCACGTTTAATGATATATTATAAGGGGTGGAGGTGGCTTACTGCTGTACATAGTAAATAAGCAATAAGTGGTATTGGATCTCTTTCGAAACCGCTTCCGAAAGTGACCTCATAAAAAAACTTGCTGCCCAAATCGAAAAAATAAAAAAAGAACCCGGTTAGAGATCGACCACAGCTATTCTATACAGGGTGATCCCAAATTCATGTTACAAACTTTAAGGGTAGGTACAGGACACTGTAACAAACAATTTTTGTATAGGAAGGCAGGGTCGGAAATAACTTACTGAATATACTGAATAAATAAATATATGTCTTACTCCAATCCGACGTCTCGTTTTCGTTCAAAACTTCAACAGTAGTGAAGATATTTTAACGAAATCCTTACAATATGCTTACGATTCATACAAATATGAGTCTGTTGCGAATTTTCTTAAAACATCTTCACAACTGTTAAAGTTATGAACGAAAACGCGACATCGGATTGGCGTGAGACGCCCTGTAATTTTGACTAAATAAATGAATTTGTGACCCTGGTTTCCTATACAATAAATGTTTTTTACAGTGTCCTGTACCAACTTACTGTAAAAATCATTAATGTTTTTTACAGGGTCCTGTGCCAACTTATTGTAAAAATCATTAATATTTTTTACAGGGTCCTGTACCAACTTACTGTGAAAATCATTTATTGTATAGGAAACCAGGGTCAAAAATCCATTTATTTAGTCAAAATTACAGGGCGTCTCACTTCGATTTCGCGTTTTCGTTCATAACTTTAACAGCAGTGAAGATATTTTCACAAACTTTGCAACAGACTCATGTTTGTATGAATTGTAAGCATATTGTAAGGATTTCGTTAAAGTATCTTTACTACTATTAAAGTTATGAACGAAAACGCGACATCGGATTGAAGTGAGACGCCCTGTAATTTTAACTAAATAAGTGGACTTTTGACACTGGTTTCCTACACAATAAATGATTCTTACAGTAGGTAGGCACAGTATACTGTAAAAAACATTTATTGTGTACGAAACCATAGTCTTTAGATTCTGTTACACATGGACATAAATAGACGCTGATTACGTTTTGGTGTAAATCGCCCAAAAGGTGGCGCAGCTATGCTACTTTTTTCATGGTTTTCACGATACCTACCGTATATACTCGTGTATAAGCCGACCCCCAAATTCGAGATGAAAAGAGATTTAATACCAATAATTTACAATGGTTTTCTCCGTCTTAAATAACTTAGAATTAAATGAGATTAAATAAGTTTTAGAAAACCACTTTGATTTACTGGTATTAAACGTGTTTTTGTCTAGAATTTGGGGGTCGGCTTATACACGAGTATATACGGTATATCTCAAGAATTTATGCACGGAATTTCATCAAACTTCAGATTCTGTTAGTTCTTGACGTAAATAGAATTTTTTTTTATTTACACGATTTTAGCGATAGTCATATCTCAAGAACTAATGCACGTAATTTAATAAAACTTTAGATTCAGTTAGACCTTGTTATAAATTGGTGCTGATTTGTTTTTGGTGCATGTGAAACCTGTATGAGATAGAAGAAAGTTTTGGGATTGGCACATAAGACAAGTTTAAAACTGCATTATGTTTAAATAATTATAATAATACTATTAATTTAAATAATGCCTCTAATGCAGTGAAACCTACAGCTTAGTGAACGGATATATCAGTTCACGGCGCCGAGAAGTTTAATGCGTTTTTCTCAAAATGGCTTTTTTTAAATGGTGGACAGTGAGGTAAAGTTAGTAATCAAACTATCGACTTAATGCTACATGATTCATGTATTTATATGGCAAATCATTAAATTTATCTCTATAATCTAGGCCCCCTTGTTTTGGATAAACGGGGCGGCGTATAAGAAAATTAATCTTTTGTCTTTTTTTTTTCAAAAATGTCACTTAGAAAATAATAGTATATTTTTTGTGAAAGTGAATTATGTATTAAATTCTACATTCAATTTTAAAATTTAAAACATTGTTTGTTTGTCTTAGAACCACTGCTACAAGTAGCAGTGCCCACTGGTCAGCAGGGTCATGTGATAGAGACTAACGACGAATAATTATATTGTGTTGAGCTTCAGATTAATATTATTTTTATGGAATTTGTTGCTTAAAGTTTGTCTACTCTAAAGGTAATTTCTGTGTGGCAATAAATTTTCACCGCCTCCATATAAAACAAAATTACAAAAATTATCGTAATTTAATGGGCGTTATTTGAGCTTCGCGATATTTTCTTTTACAGAACAAACTTCCGGGAAAACTTCGAAATGGTACAAAATGTTGACAGGAAGTATCTTTTTTACTCAATCTTGATTTGAAAATGTGCTTTTCTATGTAAGCTTCTCTCGACTTTGTTTCAAAGGAAAACACTGAGCTTCTTTGTTCCGAGAATAATATTTTTAGCGCGACACGGTTACTTTTACCTCGAGTACGATTATCTGTAACTTAAACTGTCAGTAGCTAATTCATTTTTCTTATTTTGCGACTTTGAACATCTTGAAAATTTTAAGTATATTTCGTAACTAATAAGTAGCTCTTC
Organism: Maratus michaelseni; assembly: GCA_963931845.1. Taxonomy (NCBI): domain Eukaryota; kingdom Metazoa; phylum Arthropoda; class Arachnida; order Araneae; family Salticidae; genus Maratus; species Maratus michaelseni. Next base: position 76,616,679 of record OZ007594.1, read on the forward strand.
TAGTTTTATAATTATTGTCATGAATCGTTACTACTATTCCCATGAATTGAGTCCTTGTGATTTTCTTTTTAACATGATAGTTATTCAAAATTTCTATAAATGCTTTAGAAATAAAGAGAGACATCGTTTTTGTCATTATAACTTGTTTAACTCAAAATACAGTGTTGCCAGTGGGCTGCTTTTTTTAACATTCAGTTTTCTTGATTGCCACCAGTTTTTTGAGAAAGTAGGCGAATTATACCATTTCAAAAAAGTGGTGTCAATCAAGAAATCTGAATTTTAAAAAAGTAGCCCACTGGGAATACTGAGTAAATATGCCAACAACCGGTAATAAAACTTGAGTAAATTTTCCGGCATAATTAGTGTTAAATGATTTACGTGATTTTCTATATAAAACTTACGGTTTTAAGTAAATTTTATAAATAATTTTTATTACATGTGGTCTTAATTAAATTGCGTAAATAATTCTATATATATTTTTTAATTTATAAATACCTAGCTACCAACATTTACGCTTTACCACTAAAATTTAAGTAGTATGACTTTAGATTTTTTTTCAAACAAAATCTATAGGATGCGTTCAATTCTACCCACATCTTTCGTATAGAAATTTTTGCCTTATTTAATGGCAGGAAAATAGGTACTTTTGGGGTTTAGCGACCCCCACAATTATGATTATGCCACGATTGCAGTTATGATTTCGCCAAGATCATCTTAATGCTTTTATATGCATCATAAATACGCATGTACTCGTACAGAGTTGCCAAGTCTCCGGATTTTTGAACACCAGTAATTTTTTAGAGAAAACGTTGTTCTTTTAAATCGCAAAATGCTTCGATTAAATAAAGCAACATTTTCTGTACTATATTACTGGTATCCAAAAAGCCGGAGACTTGGCAGGTCTGCTCGTATATACTCCAAACGCTTATATATGTGCCATATACGTCATTAAATACATGTTATGTACGTCTTATATGCCTTACATACGTCATTTATATCTTATACACATGTCATATATATAGGTCATATGTGCGTCATATATGGGTTTAACTGGGCCATATGTGTCACGAAATGTTATATACATCATATCTCATTATAATGTCATATATAGGCTTTATAATTTGGCAGTAAATCTTGGTCGCTTGGAGAATCATCCTTGGCGGCCACTATAATTAAAAAGTATCGAAAAATATTAAAAATTCTACGATTAATCGCACAAAAATTTTTAATCTGAAGAAAAAATATTAGACAAAGATTTCTAATCTGAAATAGGTGCCATACTCCTTAGAAATTCTAAGCAATGTACGCACCTAGTAAACTAAGTAAATGATGTAAGATCACGAAAATCTCATATTGAAAATCATTTGTACATTCTTTTAATGCGAATTTCCCTTTTGTGAAGATAGTCCTTTTTGTCATTGAATAGTTAAACAGTTTAGGATTTCTTTTCGACAAATGAGAGGTTCAACAGTTTAGGTTCTAGTTGACGCCAATTTTACGTCCTGTCTATGGAGTAGTTGTGTTTCTAAAACTTAGGGAGACATAAAAGTGAAGAGGTCTAACTCTATAATCTAAAGTGCTGGGTATACTTATAATATAAATATATACAGAAAAACATTTTAGGACAGAATTAAAAATGAAAAAAATAATTAAACTTAAAAAACAAATATAGTAATTACATGAAAAAGTGAATAAAGTTAAAATATTCAGTTGTTCAAAACAGAGAGATGAAGTGGGAGAAGCACAATAATACAAGGCACCTTTCAGTGATAGCCATATAATATATATTTTTGTTAGAAGCAACAATATGGGTATAAGTTATATTAATTTTATAATTTTACTTTTTGTTATAAAATAAAAATTAATAAGAAGTATAAATTAAATATTAGTTAAACATAAAACAAACAAACAACGAGAAAAAAATAGGTATTGTCTTCAATCAATGTTGAATAACAATGTATATTACTGGGGACGGAGACATCGTTTTTGTCATTATAACTTGTTTAACACAAAATACAGTGTTGCCAGTGGGCTGCTTTTTTTTAAATTCAGTTTTCTTGATTACCACCAGTTTTTTGAGAAAGTAGGCGAATTATACCATTTAAAAAAAGTGGTGTCAATCAAGAAATCTGAATTTTAAAAAAGTAGCCTATTGGGAATACTGAGTAAATATGCCAACAACCGGTAATTTGATCAGTACAAATGGAAATATTTTGATTCGAACCAGAAATTTTTTCATAAAATAAATGAAAAACGCAAATCTCATAAAATTACGTAAGTTAAATAGAAAAGCTTTAAATAGAAATTCATGTGCGAAATATTTTTATAAAACTTGAGTAAATTTTCCGGCATAATTAGTGTTAAATGATTTACGTGATTTTCTATATAAAACTTACGGTTTTAAGTAAATTTTATAAATAATTTTTATTACATGTGGTCTTAATTAAATTGCGTAAATAATTCTATATATATTTTTTTAATTTATAAATACCTAGCTGCCAACGTTTACGCTTTACCACCTAAAATTTAATAGAAATAGAGGTCTTATTAAATCGAAGATTTCGACGATTAAAAACGATTGCAAGGAAAAAAAAACTTTATTGGAAATATGAACATCGTATTTGCATATGTTTGTAGACGAAGATGCGAAAAATATCCAATCATGCGCATATCTAATCATGCATGCGCGCGCAGTGGAATGATGTCAATCCGATGTTTGAATCGTATTTAGAGGGCTGCATATAGTTACTACCGCTAATCTTCCCATGGTGATAATGTACTCCGTTCGTGGATATTGTATTCAGAGGCGTAGCCAGGGTGGGGGGTCCAGATGCTCTGGATACCACTAATTTTATAAAGTTTTCCTTGCTTTATCTAATCGGAGAACTTTCTGCGATAATCAAACCGAAGAAAACTTTACGATATTACTGGTATCCAGAGCAGTTGGACCCCCCTCCTTGGCTACGCCACTGATTGTATTCCCTTCGTGAATATTGTATTCCGTTCGTGAATATACCGATGTGCATGTTTTCAATAAAGTTTTTTTTTTCTTTTCGCTGTATATGACGTCACACTTTTCTTTCGCATTTTTCTCGAAAACTATGGGTCGTAGAGGTATAGTTCTTTGAGCAATTTTTATGTACTTCAAGAGAGGAATCTGGCTGTTCAGAGTTTAGGCGGACTTGATGGGAATTCCTGTATATCTGTTTTCACTTAAGCTGTCAGTAGTTATAACTCATTTTTTATTTTGCATCTTGAAACTTTTAAGTATATTTCGTAATTAATAAGAGCACCTCATTTAGTTTATACGAAATTGCGGTATAATTTATCGGTATAAATCAATTCCTTATGATTTTAATCTTTTATTTATTGTTTTATGTTATAGTTATTGAAATCTACTTTAAATGTTTTGATAATATTAATTATACGAATAATCTCTTAAATAAAATTTATGTAAATGATGTAAGATTACGAAAATTACACTTTCACTCAATATAATCATTCATTCAGTCTTTTAATGCAAAAATTCATTAAAAAAAATTGAACATTTTAGGCATTTTATGGACTTTCTAGTTGATGCCAACTTTACGTCCTGTCTAGGAGTAGCTGTGTATTACTAAAATTTAGGTAGGTAGCGATAGGAAAAAAGAAGTCTAACTGTAGTTTAAGCGATTAAAGAGTAAGTTTAATTATATAAAGATAAATAAAGATAGAAAAGCGCTTAGGATATGATTAAAAATGAGAAATCTAATTAAATTAAAAAAACATATACAGGGTGTCCGAAAAGTCTGGAAGCGGTTGAATAACTCAAGAAATATGTATCGGATTGAAAAACGGAAAAATGAATGTTCAATATTTTTAAAAAATCAATTTAGAGATATAAAAGGTACCATTTTTCTAAAATATTGAACACGTATTTTTCCGTTTTTCAATCCGATGTATATTTCTCGAGTTACTCGAGCGTTTCCAGACATTGCAATGGTAACAATTCTCACTGCATTGTACTCGATTACAGCGCCATCTACGATGTTTCGAAGAAAATGTTAAACACAAAAGTTACGTATTTTGTCCCGTAGAATCCGAATCTGCAATAAAAAAGGGGGGACATTTAATATTTCAAAGTTGCCCCCTTTCCCACAGGGGGGGGGGCAGAGTTGGGGGGAACTTTCATATCCTAAATAGCTTTTTCAAAGATACTGAACATGCCATTTTTCCGTTTTCAATACGATGTATATTTCTCGAGTTATTCGACTGTTTCCAGACTTTTCGAACATCCTGTACGTTAATTATATATTGAGTAAATTAAATTGTTAAAAGGTCGAATTGTTCAAAACAGTGGAAATGATGGCGGGAAAGCCAAAAAATACAAGGAACATTTCAGTGATAACCCTACAATATATTTTTCTGGGAAGTAAATAGCGTGGATGTTAAAGTGGAAAATAAGTTTTAATAATTTTTGATTTCATATATTTATCGAATAAAAATAAAAATTGGTCCCATACGAATTAGTGCTTAACTTACATCTTTTCTTTTTTTTTCTATAGCGTCAACTTAATTGACTTCTCCAACCTAACTTCTTGTTTTATTCTTATCAGTAATTACTTCAACTACACATAGACTTTTTTCATTTGGCAAGACATCATCTTGCCAAACTTCGGTTAGTTTGCTTCACTGTTTTACTCTCTTTCGTAGTTAACAACACTTTTGTCTTATTTTGGTTTTCTATAGCTCATATTATTAGCAATATAGATCACCTATCGACTAGAGGTGAAGTTGATGCCAACTAGGGAGTCCCTCAAATCTACCTCACACTGTTCGGCACTGTTAAATTTCATTTAATCTACTTCTACTTCTACTATCTATATTATAAAGGACAAACGTGTCCGTGCGTAACGCTGACGTCATTTTGCGAATGGCAACACTTGAAGATGAAATTTCGATTTTGCGATTTTTGCTATTGCAATTTTTTTATTCTAAACATCGCATATTTTTAATTTTACAGCGTTACACATTGAAAAAAAATCTACTTTCAAATGCAATTTGTTTGAAAACTGTATTGCAATTTACTCATTTATTATGGTATTTAAATTAAATTTCAAGCAAGACTTTTTTTTTTTTTAAATCTATATCGCTTGCAGACGATTACAAAATATTAAACCGTTTGTACTTTAAACGATATAAAAAGTCGAGTATTTGTTTCCGTCAAATATTCATTAACGAAATTAAAGCTTCATCAAGCAATAAATAAAATAGTATAAATAAAACACAAATTTATGAGACATGTAATTGAAATGAACGCTTAAAACCGCTGAAATTATGAGAATAAAAAAAAAAACTGCTGTAAATAACGAAATTTTTAGCGATTTCTTCTGCTATTAATTTCTGGCATGCGGCCAATACGAATTTGCCGCTTTTAATAAATTTCAAAACTTTATTTGAATATATAATTGACATATTTAATACAAAAATGCTCTTTGTTGTTGTTAGTGGACAATCTAGAATTATTAAATGTGGAAAAATTATTAGATTATTTTTAAAGGTTTTTACTTATATTTTTTATTCCGGGAAGCCCGGGTTGGATGCCCTAGTATATATAAAAAACAAATTAGAATTTCGTTCCGGCTGCTTATAACTTGAGTTCTACTGAATGGATTTTGATGGGGACTTGGACCGTTCGTTAGTTAGATCATTTTTCAGGGAAGGTTTTAGTATATTGCATATCATTCTAGGTAGCTTCATTATAGAATTGTGGGGGAATGTTCTATAATCAAATGAACTCGATTGTGAAAGATTAGCTTTTTTAAGTAGATTCTGCTAATGAATTTCGATAGAACTTGCCCTGTTAGTTAGATAATTTTTCAGGGATGTTTTTAGTATATTGCATATTGCTCCACGTTGCATAGTTATAGTTTTATGGGGGAAAGTTCTATAACCAGATGAATCCGATTATTAAAGTTTAACCTTTTCAAATGTTCTACTGGGCATAATTTAGTGAGACTTGAATTCCCAGATAATTTTCCAAGGATGGTTTTAGTTTATTGCATACTGTTCTATCGTTCTTTACCAAATCATATTGTAAATGATCAACTAAAAGGGTTGGTCCGTAACAGCCCAAATTTTGTCTGACACATTAGAAAATATAAATAACGCAATGACATTTGTATCGTTTTCAACAGTGCTGAAGGACATCTCAAGTAAAAGTCCACATTGTTTTAAAACACAAAGTAAAATTCACCTATACATTTCGTTTGATTCAAGGTCCGGTCAGACTAACAGATCAGCGTAGTGGCCGAAGCCTGCTAGTTTTATATAAATACCGTACGGAAATAACTTATATATCTTTAAATAAAATTTCTGGTGAAAATATATTTTATATGATTCAGTGGGTCAAACCTCCGTCCATAGGGGACGTTTGATCCAATTTACAGAATTATGAAAAATTATTATATATATATATATATATATAGTGAGTTAAAAATTTACACTCTCACCTATAGCCGATACCCTTTTCTGTCAAAGCATAACAGTGAGAAAAGAAATCTGGGATAGCCAATCCATTACAATGACTTCGAGGTTTCATTTGCCCGCAGAGCTGCAATTTAGAGCTATTGCGAGATTGGAGGCAGGCCAGATTGCTAAATGTGAGTAATTCTGTGGTGTCTAGGCTTTGACAGCAATTTCAAACCTATGGTTCGGTCTCCAGAAGGTTCAGCTTAGGACGGGCAAGAGCTACGACAAGCTCCGATGACCGATATTTGCGGTTATGTGTAGAAAGGAATATAACCGAAACCTCGTCTGATCTTAGAACCTCCCTTGTTGGAGCCACTGGAGGGTTGGTATCAACGTCTACTGTGCGTAGAAGGCTTCACGAAGGTGGTCTTTACGCAAGGCGACCAGCCATTTGTGTGCGGCTGACCTCACATCATCAGAGGGAACATTTGAGGTGGGCATGTCAACATGTCCACCGGACGGCTGATCAATGGAGGCTGTGTTCTCTTCACGGATGAGCGTCAGTTTAGCCTCCAAAGCGATAGTAGGCGTTGTTTGATTTGGAGAGAACAGGGAACACATTATCACACATCAAACATTCGTGACGCAGGAGGCAGTGTTTGTGTTTGGGGGTGGTATCTCTTTGGATGGACGCACAGACCTCCATGTTTTTCCATGTGGAACCGTGAATGCTCACGTGTATAGAGATGACATCCTTGATGCTTATGTGCGCTATTATGCCGGTGCAACAGGTAATGATTTCCGGTTGCAGGACGACAACGCTAGAGCGCACATAGCTCGCATGGTGGAAGATTATCTTCAGCACCATACAATTCAGTGGAAGGAATGGCCAGCTCGATCACCGGACTTGAATCCTATCGAGCATGTTTGAGATGCTTTAGGAAGATGTGTTGCTGCTCTCAATCCCCCTCTTCAGATCCCTGCCCCGCTTACGACTGCTTTGCAAGAGCAATGGCTTGCACTTCCCAGCGAACGTATCGATCGTATAATTGTCAGTATCACACATCGCTGTATGTGCTGTATTGCTTCTAGGGGTGATCATACTCCATATGAAAGGTACTTTTCCTATATCAAACTGACACATTCACTTTGTTAATTTTATATTTGTGCTAATTTCAGAAATACCATAATTGTCCGGTAATTTCTTTCAATGTTTCTTTATACCTTAATATGTGTTGTAAATTGTGACTCAGTTTTATTAAAATCTACATGTAACATTTTTAGTATTCGCTAATTTTGTGATTTTTACTTATTATTTTTGGAAACCAGTGTATATGCATACTTGTTAATCCTCAATTATTCTTCCGTAAACTGTAGTCTAATTTAACCCATGTTAAACACGTTTCCTAAAAAAAAATTCTGGTTCGAAACTTGTTTAAACTGGGTCAAATTAACACATATTTTACGGGAGAATACTGGGATGTTGGTAGGTATATATATGCTACGATCAAAGTAATATTTTCCTTTCTACAATTTTTCCTTATAACTAGAGAAAAAAACCTACGAAAACATCATAAAAAATAATAGACGTTTGTTATTTTCCTTCAATCGTTTTTGCAGTATCTTTAATTTTTCAGATATTTGGGACAAACCTTCGCTGACAGAGAGTGGTATTCTTCTCAAAGGAGTAAGAAAAGCAACCTATTACTCAAAATGACGTCTCTAAATTTTCGTTTATGCAATCGGCGCTTTGTTACACGCCGAAGAATATAGTATACCCGCCATTCTAAATTGTCGTTTTGTTTTGGTCGTTGCAAATGACAAAAGAAGTTTTGTAAGCAAGTCACCCGTTTCTTCATTCTATTTTGCTTTTCGCTTTCCGGAGACTTCGCCAAATGGGTGAAAGGGGACATGCATTGCGGGGATGTTTTCGTAAGGTACCTGTTTCTCACAGGCAATAAACTTCGTCCCAGACACTAATGGCCCCTGTCCCGCCTTCCCCACATATTTCTGATGTGTCTTTGCTTCCCGAAATAACCCGCATGCCTCTGTTCCACTATCCACTCTTTAAGTGTGTAAACAATTGATGATGAGGAATGTTTCCGAAGAGTGCTCACATCGTCGGTTGATGACATTTTGGATTAAGACCAGGAGATATGTTTTAGGAGTTACAGATCAAAGTCAAATCATCCCAAACGGTCACGGAAGGACGTATGATTTACGTTTACACGTAGTCATTCTGTATTTACTTTATGCTGTGTTTATTACACGAGTTAGTTATACGAAGTGATATTTTTTTCAACTGAGTGAAAACGTGTCCAAGCCGGGAGTCGAACCCAAAATCTCTGGTTTTGGTAATTTAGATTACATTAGATTAAATTTGGCACAATTATTCAAATTGGTAAAGAAATCATATGAGTTGTAATTTTCCGACTGGACGAAAAATGTCCGGGCCAGGATTCGAACCTGGGATCTCTTGGCTGAAGATGCCATGCTCTACCAACTGAGTCATCCTGGTTGAATCTGGAGGACCTGGATGAGTTAGGTCCTCCAGATTCGACCTGGATGACCAGTTGGTAGAGCATGGCAACTTCAGCCGAGAGATCCCAGGTTCGAATCCTGGCCCGGACATTTTTCATCCAGTTGGAATATTAGAACTGATATAATTTAGATTAATTCTAAGTTTGTGTGCAAAATTTGGGCTATTGTGTAAAATATAAGTAGAGATACAGGTATGTTCCACTTCTGCAATATTGGCTTTCATAGGAGCATAAAACAAAATCAACGTAAGATAAATCATGTATTTATACATGAAACTGCCTAAAAAACAGTACGCAATTATATTGCTGCATAATAGTCATCATCACAGCACACACCTTTGAATTCTAAATGCATAGATAGAATGAAAAACACAGCCTTTTTATACATGTACGTTTTGTTTACATTTTAACAAGCATCAAGGTGAGAGCTACAAGCAATTATTAAACAATTCTTTCCACTATATTAGAACATTTAAAATTTCAAACATATTAAATAATTACTTAAACAATTACCTTATCACAAAAATGTCTCATTTGTGGAATGTTGGCGTGTAAAAGATCAAGCTGTTTACATGGCAGATCAGATGGTACTGTCCATAAGGTGGTCAGCAGTAAATTGTTTCGGTCGGTTGTCGGTCTAGGTAGCTCAACAGACAGAGCGTTGGCAATTTAAGCCAAAGGTCTTGGGTTCGACTGCCGGCCTGAACAATTTTTCACTCAATTGGAAGATACCAATTCGTACTCTTTATCAATCAGTATGATGGAGTTTAAAATAATAAAGTGTATATTTAGTTAGTTTGTATATTGGAAGCAGACTCATCAAGAAGTAAATGTAACTGAGCTCTCACGTTAGAGCTCGAGTTCTCCGAACAGACTTGCAATGGAATGAAGAAGAAAAAAAACCCTGTCCTACTATAACATTTTCTACATATGCCAGAATGGAAATTAAATTTGGATCTTTAAATTTTTTTGCTTAGTTTAGTATTCACACCATTATTCTTTTAGAGGTAATTTTATAAATTATTCTTTTAGAGGTAGCTTGATAAGTTATTTTATTCATTCTCCACAGAGGTGCCAAACTCTCATTAATATTCCGTAATATGTGGGTTAATTTGACCCTGGTTTAATACGTTTCGCACCAGAAATTCTTTTAAGAAAAGAAATTAAATGAATTCCCCGTGGAAACCTGAAATTAACCCGGGAGCAGTCGCATGGGGTATGACATACCCCAGGGTGCGTACGGTTTTTACAACTGTCACCACTATTTTTCGAAAAGTAATCTACAATTTACATTATCATAGAATTTGTAACAATTGTCTCAGACTGAATAAGGTGACGATTATTAATTGTATTTATTGGTGACAATGTAAAAACCATTCATTATCTAGGTATGCGCGACTTCTTCCGAGTTAAATAAATAAAGATTTATCCAATAATTTTTCTGGTTTGAAGCGTTGTTAAACTGGGTCAGATTAAACCACATATTACGGAAGATTAGTGGAACTTGGCACCTCTGCTTCCGAGTAGGTATTTCTTATAATATTTAGGTATTTAAAATGTAATATCATGGAGGCTAAGGTTTTATTGTCAACTGCGCTTGTAAAAGTACAACAGTAAAAATTTGCTCTACGATTTTACATCATCAGATCATCATTTGTTAACACGCTTACAGCCATCCATATCAGGGTTGCCAGTTTGGCACCTTTTTTTCATTTAGAAATTCCGAAAGAAGAATTTTTACTTTATGTAATCGCGAAATGTCTGTCATTAACACGAAATTCCAACAAAAATTACGATCCTGAATTTTTTTTAACCCTTTTTATCCTGACGGTACTTATGAGTACCACTTTAACCCCTTCGCGACGAGCGTCTTTCACAGATTTTTTAATCTGTTACCACCGGTTTTTCAAATGAGAAATTTTCACCTAATTGAATCGCAAAAATGCTATGATTAGATAAGGAAAACTTTACAAAAGAAAAATAACTGATGGGAATAATCGAGGATTCTGAGCATCTAAAAAGTAGCTGGAAAATTAATTCAGGATATAAAGGGTTAAATAAGGAAGTCAAACTGGCAAGTCTGCTCCATACATTGATTCGTTACAAATGTGGGGGCCATGACGTAATTTAGATTAACGCTTTTAACCCTTTCAGGGGAAAGCACTTGTGCTCCTGTAACGTTGAATTCCCACCGGAATTTAGGAAAGAATTTAGTTCAAAATAAGAATAAGAAATTTTTCAACTTTTTCTCGTCAAAGCTAAAAAAGTAAAATTTAATTAAAAGTTTCTGGTTTGAATCGGATTAAAATTAGGTGGTATATCATATATACCAACGCCCCTCAAAGGGTTAAAAAAAATCAAAATATTTACTAGATTTTGAGATAGTGATACTTGACTTATTTAATCATAGATTGCCTGCCAATAATAAAAGAAAATATTTCTATTTGAAATTTCTGGTAGTTATTTTTGAATAAAAACGCGATAAATTGGCAAAACGGATTATGAGGTGCCGACAATCATGTGGTGCAATCATTCAGGAACAGTCGTTTATAGAAAGTGCGAATAAAAAATAGTCGCAATTGGCCTAATATAGCTGGGGCGGGACATATTCGCCTATTCAGATTGAAAGGGTTAAAAGCCTATGAATTACAGTGTATTGGGTTGTCCGGTTCGTGTCGTTTATAAAATCAATTGGTACAGGAAAATTTTGCGCGTTAATTATTACAGATTAGATATTTCAATTAATATCTAATAATTAAATAATTGAATTTTCCGGTACAAATTAATTTTTCCAAACGGCACGGATTTTCCGGACAACCGAATATTTTAATTTCATTTTGAATGCGAAACAATAAAGTTGTTGAATAGCAGAGTTATAAAGGACAGCATTAATTGAATCTTCGGAAAATATTGAAGCAATATTATGCAATATAGTACCTATACCGTGCTTCTACATTTTAGAAATAGCTTTTAATATATATTTACTACGCATTAGAGAAATAATATTATAACACTGAAAATTATGTCAGATAAAAAACTATTATTCATAAAATATTTGTAACAAATAGAAACTAATAAGGGAGTTGATCAGTCAGATCTCAACTTCCCCTCGCTAATGTTAAACCTATGGGAGTGGAATGTATTCTTATTTTCAAAATATCTCCCTGGGAAATTAATATTTTTGACTTCTTTTCTTTTCTTTCTTTCTTTCTTTCTTTCTTTTTAATGTACTCTTCTTAACGGATCTCTTTTATTTCGTAGCTGTCAAAATATTTCTAAAACATATGCTTAATTTTATCTGAAGCGTTAAAATCTAATTCACATCTCTCGTCCGATTTTAATACATAAAATATCAAATTAAGGATATATTTTAGAAATATTTGGAGAATTAAATAGAATGAAGACATACTTTAAGAAGAGTACGCAGGAAAAATAAGAATTTTTTTTAAATTTCTTAAGGAAATATTTAAAAAATAAGAATGCATTCCATCCTTATAGGTTTAACATTAACGAAGGGAATTTGAGTTCTGATTAAACAACCCCCTTAACAAAAGGCCAACATTTTCAAATTATTATCAAGACTCGATCAAGCCAAAGAGAGGCCCAGAGACTCGTATTTATTCGGGGTGCCTTTCCCTAAATTTTAAAATTATTAAACATTAATGCACTTTTAGATAAGTATATTTTTTGTTTTTCATGTCATCTTACTTTAAAGTTACAAAATATTGATTATAATCAGCGCAAGATCAAAATGGATTTAAAATATCAGCTTTGTTAAAATTGCATGCCAAATTTAAGGCCCCCAGGCACACAGTCCAATTTGCCCATGAATTAGATCTTGATTATATTGTAATCATCTTTTACCTCCAACGCACTGCATATATCCCCCCAAAATAAATTAGAATTATATCTCAAGTAGTTCTATTGCATTCTGGTAAACGCAATAATGGTGCAGTTTTAAACTGGTAATGATTTTATATACATAGCTGTCAACTTTTTCGCTTTTTTCGTACCACTAAAATTTAATAGTAAATTTTATCTTATTAAATCACCGAAATTAGTTGATTAAATAACACAAAAATTTCTATTAAATTTTAGTGGTAATAGAAAAGCTTAAAAATTGGCAGCTCTGTATATACTTATTTTAATTCCTAAAAGGCGCAAAATAAAAAGATTATAAACAGTAAAATAAGTTTTATTAGACTATTTGATATGTTTTAGCTCAATATGAGCCATTATCAAAACAAATAAGAATATTCTATAACTACATGGTCTATGGAGCTATTTGAAACGCTATCATTTAATTTTTCACGTACTTTTTAAATATGGAATAAAACTAATAAGTTAATCAAACTTATATTAATGTTTAGTACAAATATGGAAATAAACATCCAAGTGAAAAATAAAAAATAACTTGCGTAATTTGAAAAAGTACATGAAAAATTAAATGGTAGTGTTTCAAATAACTTCATAGACTGTGCAATTATAGAATATTCTTATTTGTTTTGATAATGACTCAGATTGAGCTAACAGTTTAATAAAACTTATTTTACTGTTTATAATATTTTTATTAAACGCATTTTATCAATTAAAATAAGTATATAATTACAAGGTGTTATAGTTTGTTATATTTTTGGTATTGATTTGTCATCATTCTTGTAACATACAGTTTCGTCTAATAGATGCAAAAGCGGCGTTCCTCGCTGTTAGTTCGCTTGTTTTGTAAACTTTGGAAAAAGTTCATACGGTAAAAACTTCAGGAGTTGTAAAAACAGGAAGGGAACAGGGGGATCTCGAAATAAATGTTCCTAGACATGGGCCACGTGTCTCATAAATTCAACGTTACATTCTTAGAACATTCCTGACAGCAACAACGCAGCACTGTTCCTTAGTTGGAAGATGATTGCAGAGGTGGAAGATGCAAGACGAGTGGTTGTTTCCATGGGGGAACATGCGAACACTTAAGTTAGCTTAGTTTTACTGAAAATGTACAATTTTTTTTTGTAAGAAAGGGAGAACTCTTTTCTTCGTTCGCAAGCTCTTCCTATTTAAATAAAAAAGTAGTCGCTGGGGGCCAAAGTCATACTTACCCATCATGGATATGCATAATATAAAATATGAAAATAAAACATGTGTAAACTATTATTAAAACGCATTGCAATTCGAATAAAATCGTGGCTTTCTGACGTCATAAACTTTAAATGCTCTATTACTGAAATGCGTAAAAGAAACGTCGTTATAACTCCAAAAATGATAATCGTATTAACTAACAGTGTAAAAACAGGAAGTTAGCTTAGTTTTACTGTTTAGTGCTGCGTCAGATTAAGCGTATCATTTCCAATTAAAATATATCTTTGAATTGAAATTTGAATGAAATACAGTGTCATGAAAAGTCGAAGAGTGTGAAAAATGTTATTACAAATATCTCGGCAACTCATTATCCGATCGACTTCATTCTTTATGCAGAATTAATGTTTTTTATTGTCTTTTATATTCACTCCATACAATAAACAATTTCGATAAATTTTATATATCTTTTATCAGAACGACTATTTCGAGAGTCCGAAAAAAATAGTTCCGGATAATCGAGGTTACTGAAATTCAGTTGGCTTCTTCTCATTATTACATACTAAGTACATACCAAATTTCGAGTCTCTATCTCAATTTGTTCGGGAAATAGAGCGTTTACAGACACACACACAGACAGACGGACGACAATTTTTTTTTTCTAAAAATATGTTTTTCGGAATCTCCAGTTTCCGAAACGTGTAAATTTGTTTTCGATTTTTAAAACGATTGCAAGATTTACCCTATGCTACGTATGATGGGTAAGTAATAATATATAGGGTAATTAAAACATTTTTATACACACTTTGAATGATTATAAGTTCAGTTTTTATTCACGTATAATTAATATTTACATTTCAAAAGAATCTACATAAAATGTATAACTTTTTCCTCCTGTACCGCAAATGTTCAAATTATGACCGTTCTGGTCGTCAATACATCGCTGATAACATTGGGCTATTGATTCACAAACTTCAACGAACATTTCATTTGATGTTGTGGCGCATTCTTGTTCAATTGTGGTTCCGTAACATTGTCTATGAACATCCATTCGTTTCAAACTTATCTTTTATTCGATGAATTGTAAGTCGCGTAAATGGATCTGTCTGAAACTCCCTGCAATATTGTCTTTGTACTTCTGCTACATTTTCATACTTCCATTAGCATTTTAAAATAAATTTTCTTATTTTCAAAAGTTAATTTTGGTCCACTCATTATTTCTAATTAATTATACTCTGAAAAGAAAGAAAAATTAGAAAGTTATGACGCGATAAATAGTGTATACTTTTTTTGAATCACCCTTAACACAATGGCGACTAGCAATTTCGTATGAAATATGGGTTTTAAAAAACTAGAAGCTCCGCCCTCTTTTGAAAGTCTTTCGTAAATTGTTTTCTTAGATAGTTTTCTGAAACTTATGCGTGAGTAAATATCTTTCAGTGTACGGATATAACATAAATTATGAGTAGTAATTTTCCAACTGGACGAAAAATGTCCGGGCCAGGATCAGGGATGGGATTTCTCCGCTTTTGGCATACCAGTATAATATTACAGAAAATGTTTTTTCATTTAATCGGAACATTTTGCGATTTAACAGAACAACGTTTTCTCTAAGATTATACTGGTATGAAAAAAAAAGCTGAGAAATCTCATCCCTGGCCAGGATTCGAACCTGGGATCGCTTGGCTGAAGCTGCCATGCTCTACCTAATGAGCCATCCCGGACGAATCTGGAGGACCTAATTCATCCAGTTAACCTTATTGACCTTATTTAACTGGATGAATTAGGTCCTCCAGATTCTAAAGGGATGGCTCAGTTGGTAGAGCATGGCAGTTTCAGCCAAGAGATCCCAGGTTCGAATCCTGCCCCGGACATTTTTCGTGGACTACTACTCGTAACTAAACTCATACAAAACTACTCATATGATTTCTTTACCAATTTGAATAATTGTGCCAAATTTAATCTAGTATAATATAAATTGTCTGACAATCTAAAAAATACAGACAATCTGATATAAATGCATTTTTTGTAAGGTAGAAGCCACGACCTTAGTCAATAATGTTTGGTTAAATAAATACGAGTTAACTCGTTCCCGGTAGCCAATGTGTTAAGTCACATGAATTGATCCAAATACTATTTTTTTCTGTTTTTAATATTTGCTAATACGTCTCTGAAAAAAACAATTCTGTACATAAATAAACGTTGTAAATATTGATTATATTTATCGCGTTTAAATTTAGAGATCAGGACCTGAACGTCAGCTCTGAAAGTTGAATTTTTGATTTGGACTCGTTTTATTTAACATTTGAAACGCTCGACCCGCAGTTTCATTTCTTTCATATTTGTATTACTAAATAATTTCAGATTTATCTCTTGCGATTGGTAATACGAAATATGATTACATGCACTGGTATTCCAAGACTGTATACCTTTTGTGAAATCTTTTTATGATTACTTCTGCTCTAAGTGCACTGTCGATCTAGCACTAAATCCTTATTTCATTAATTTTCTTCGTTAATAATCTCAACTCTTTGTATTTGCTTTTAATTTGATAATCTTAACTCTTTGACCTTCGTTTTATATTATACAATTAATATACAATATATATGGTATACAATGCATATATTATTATACAATATATTATACAAATAATTTGATAATTTTAACTCTTTCTATTTGCTCTTAATTTGATAATCTGAACTCTTTGAGCTTCGCTTCATTTAATCGCAGAATTTCTGCGATCAGTGGTGGCTCTTTTTGGGCACTAGATGCATTCCAGAAACATTTATTGCTTTCATACCATTATTTTTTACAAGAAATCTCTTACTTGTTTAATGTCAAAACTTTTGGCCAATAACTAATAGAAAGTATTTCTTTTTAATAATAGTGGTAAGAAATTAATAAATTTCGCAGCCATGCATTTAGTGCCCCAAATAAAGTAATTCACGAGCCGCCACTGTCTGCAATTAACCCTTTAACTACGGGTCGGACATATGCGCCCCAATGTACCACTTTTTGAAAAAAAAAAAATATCTTTGTCATGCACTTATTCTAGGATATCTTGAAAAAAAAATCACCACAAGGAAAGTTTTTTAAAATTGTCAAGGTTGCAAGCGGGTCATGGAATTTTTCAGAAGAAGTACCAGTATTTTCTTATAGAAAAACTCTCCTTATTGAATCGTCCGATTGAATAAGGCGAGTTTTTCTATAAGCAAATATTGGTTTATTCCCTGAAAATTTTCCAGACCCGTAGCAACCCTGAATTGTGTACAGTTAAATGTAAAAAGAGTCACTTGTACTGGTCCGTAATCAAATAATAATAAAAAAAATCCCTGACGGTTCGGCCTACAGGCACAGGTAGATTTCGAAGACGCAGACCGTGGGGCGCCTATTTGTTGAGAATTGCCGAAGAAATGACCTTATTTCCATGATGTGCCAGTTGGAACCACCCACTTTGAAACCTAACTTGTTTACAGGCGGAGCCGGCAGGGATTTTTTTGTTTTTATTTTTTTTTTTGCTATAAGGGTTGGTCCTATAAAAAACTTGTCAATATAAAAGTTTTAGATAATATTAAGAGGATTTATAATAAATTTAAACGGATTTGATATCTTGTGAATTGACGAAGTTATGAATTGTTTTCTTCTAAAACCCCCCTTTTCCCTCTCTTGGGGCCATGTTTAATGATATCAAAAATCTGTCATACATAAATTTTCGGCTCTTTTCCTAGAAGTAATAATAACTTTAAACGAATTCGATATGTATCATAATTAAGAAATTATGATGTTTTTACTGTTGTCACAAAAAGCCCTCCCCCACCCCCTGGTTCGACGTTGCCCATTAACGAACTTGACCGATATTTTATGCCCCTTAATTTTATGTATGAGTTTGGAAGAGATTTGTGCAGACTTATTGAAGTTATCGTGTCCATACAAAAATGACATAGATAGATAGATAGATAAAGTTTTGAACTGGGGGTGGTTTTGGGTTCTGGGAGTCATGATCGGCGTAGATCTGCAAAAATTTTCCAAAAATTCCAACGTAGGGGAGATTGTAATAGGTAGTATTTCTTACAAAATCTACCTAAAAGTTAAATAAGTTGAAGATTGGTATATTGAAACACTTGTAATGAAATGTAATAGGTGTACGAACTCTGCACATCATTTCTATTCCTGTGAGCCATATAACTAAGGGATAGTACGCGATTTTAACCTTGAACTAAAAATGAAACGATATATTAAGAAAATATTTATCGCAAGACGCTCGTGAAATGAAATATGCAGCCTTGGAGAATCGCTTGTTGTACTCATTTTCAACTTTGCACAAATTTTTATGGCGCGTTATTTTAGCACCTTAAACTTGTATTTCCTCGTATTTCGGTTTGTTTTTCTAAGACTTTTCCTTGGAAAAACACGTATAAATAAGCTTTTCAAACAGAAAACAGCACCACAACCGATATAACATTTCTCAGTAATGCTAAAGTAAAGACATTTATGAATATTTACCTCAGTCGCTTATTAGTTATTTACATTTCTGTTCGGATATAGATAAATTTGTATGCCTAGAAAGAAAAGAAAAACATTTCGTAGAATTCTCCGTTAAGAGACTTACGTAAATGAACTGACAAACATAAAAAGTGTTGAAATCAATTATTGCTGATGTGTTGAATTTCCTTTCAAACACAATATATTTGTTGCATGTTATTCCTTGTCTAAGTAAAAATCTACCAAAGAAATCATAGAAATCCAGCATAATCATTAATATGCTGGAATATTATGGTGGTAAATATTCATTTATGAATATTTACCTCAGTCGCTTATTAGTTATTTACATTTCTGTTCGGATATAGATAAATTTGTATCCCTAGAAAGAAAAGAAAACATTTCTTAGAATTCTCCGTTAAGAGACTTACGTAAATGAACTGACAAACATAAAAAGTGTTGAAATCAATTATTGCTGATGTGTTGAATTTCCTTTCAAACACAATATATTTGTTGCATGTTATTCCTTGTCTAAGTAAAAATCTATCAAAGAAATCATAGAAATCCAGCATAATCATCAATATGCTGGAATATTATGGTGGTAAATATTCATTTATGAATATTTACCTCAGTCGCTTATTAGTTATTTACATTTCTGTTCGGATATAGATAAATTTGTATCCCTAGAAAGAAAAGAAAACATTTCTTAGAATTCTCCGTTAAGAGACTTACGTAAATGAACTGACAAACATAAAAAGTGTTGAAATCAATTATTGCTGATGTGTTGAATTTCCTTTCAAACACCATATATTTGTTGCATGTTATTCCTTGTCTAAGTAAAAATCTATCAAAGAAATCATAGAAATCCAGCATAATCATCAATATGCTGGAATATTATGGTGGTAAATATTCATTTATGAATATTTACCTCAGTCGCTTATTAGTTATTTACATTTCTGTTCGGATATAGATAAATTTGTATCCCTAGAAAGAAAAGAAAACATTTCTTAGAATTCTCCGTTAAGAGACTTACGTAAATGAACTGACAAACATAAAAAGTGTCGAAATCAATTATTGCTGATGTGTTGAATTTCCTTTCAAACACAATATATTTGTTGCATGTTATTCCTTGTCTAAGTAAAAATCTATCAAAGAAATCATAGAAATCCAGCATAATCATCAATATGCTGGAATATTATGGTGGTAAATATTCATTTATGAATATTTACCTCAGTCGCTTATTAGTTATTTACATTTCTGTTCGGATATAGATAAATTTGTATCCCTAGAAAGAAAAGAAAACATTTCTTAGAATTCTCCGTTAAGAGACTTACGTAAATGAACTGACAAACATAAAAAGTGTTGAAATCAATTATTGCTGATGTGTTGAATTTCCTTTCAAACACAATATATTTGTTGCATGTTATTCTTTGTCTAAGTAAAAATCTATCAAAGAAATCATAGAAATCCAGCATAATCATCAATATGCTGGAATATTATGGTGGTAAATATTCATTTATGAATATTTACCTCAGTCGCTTATTAGTTATTTACATTTCTGTTCGGATATAGATAAATTTGTATCCCTAGAAAGAAAAGAAAACATTTCTTAGAATTCTCCGTTAAGAGACTTACGTAAATGAACTGACAAACATAAAAAGTGTTGAAATCAATTATTGCTGATGTGTTGAATTTCCTTTCAAACACAATATATTTGTTGCATGTTATTCCTTGTCTAAGTAAAAATCTACCAAAGAAATCATAGAAATCCAGCATAATCATCAATATGCTGGAATATTATGGTGGTAAATATTCATTTATGAATATTTACCTCAGTCGCTTATTAGTTATTTACATTTCTGTTCGGATATAGATAAATTTGTATCCCTAGAAAGAAAAGAAAACATTTCTTAGAATTCTCCGTTAAGAGACTTACGTAAATGAACTGACAAACATAAAAAGTGTTGAAATCAATTATTGCTGATGTGTTGAATTTCCTTTCAAACACAATATATTTGTTGCATGTTATTCCTTGTCTAAGTAAAAATCTATCAAAGAAATCATAGAAATCCAGCATAATCATCAATATGCTGGAATATTATGGTGGTAAATATTCATTTATGAATATTTACCTCAGTCGCTTATTAGTTATTTACATTTCTGTTCGGATATAGATAAATTTGTATCCCTAGAAAGAAAAGAAAACATTTCTTAGAATTCTCCGTTAAGAGACTTACGTAAATGAACTGACAAACATAAAAAGTGTTGAAATCAATTATTGCTGATGTGTTGAATTTCCTTTCAAACACAATATATTTGTTGCATGTTATTCCTTGTCTAAGTAAAAATCTACCAAAGAAATCATAGAAATCCAGCATAATCATCAATATGCTGGAATATTATGGTGGTAAATATTCATTTATGAATATTTACCTCAGTCGCTTATTAGTTATTTACATTTCTGTTCGGATATAGATAAATTTGTATCCCTAGAAAGAAAAGAAAACATTTCTTAGAATTCTCCGTTAAGAGACTTACGTAAATGAACTGACAAACATAAAAAGTGTTGAAATCAATTATTGCTGATGTGTTGAATTTCCTTTCAAACACAATATATTTGTTGCATGTTATTCCTTGTCTAAGTAAAAATCTATCAAAGAAATCATAGAAATCCAGCATAATCATCAATATGCTGGAATATTATGGTGGTAAATATTCATTTATGAATATTTACCTCAGTCGCTTATTAGTTATTTACATTTCTGTTCGGATATAGATAAATTTGTATCCCTAGAAAGAAAAGAAAACATTTCTTAGAATTCTCCGTTAAGAGACTTACGTAAATGAACTGACAAACATAAAAAGTGTTGAAATCAATTATTGCTGATGTGTTGAATTTCCTTTCAAACACAATATATTTGTTGCATGTTATTCCTTGTCTAAGTAAAAATCTACCAAAGAAATCATAGAAATCCAGCATAATCATCAATATGCTGGAATATTATGGTGGTAAATATTCATTTATGAATATTTACCTCAGTCGCTTATTAGTTATTTACATTTCTGTTCGGATATAGATAAATTTGTATCCCTAGAAAGAAAAGAAAACATTTCTTAGAATTCTCCGTTAAGAGACTTACGTAAATGAACTGACAAACATAAAAAGTGTTGAAATCAATTATTGCTGATGTGTTGAATTTCCTTTCAAACACAATATATTTGTTGCATGTTATTCCTTGTCTAAGTAAAAATCTATCAAAGAAATCATAGAAATCCAGCATAATCATCAATATGCTGGAATATTATGGTGGTAAATATTCATTTATGAATATTTACCTCAGTCGCTTATTAGTTATTTACATTTCTGTTCGGATATAGATAAATTTGTATCCCTAGAAAGAAAAGAAAACATTTCTTAGAATTCTCCGTTAAGAGACTTACGTAAATGAACTGACAAACATAAAAAGTGTTGAAATCAATTATTGCTGATGTGTTGAATTTCCTTTCAAACACAATATATTTGTTGCATGTTATTCCTTGTCTAAGTAAAAATCTATCAAAGAAATCATAGAAATCCAGCATAATCATCAATATGCTGGAATATTATGGTGGTAAATATTCATTTATGAATATTTACCTCAGTCGCTTATTAGTTATTTACATTTCTGTTCGGATATAGATAAATTTGTATCCCTAGAAAGAAAAGAAAACATTTCTTAGAATTCTCCGTTAAGAGACTTACGTAAATGAACTGACAAACATAAAAAGTGTTGAAATCAATTATTGCTGATGTGTTGAATTTCCTTTCAAACACAATATATTTGTTGCATGTTATTCCTTGTCTAAGTAAAAATCTACCAAAGAAATCATAGAAATCCAGCATAATCATCAATATGCTGGAATATTATGGTGGTAAATATTCATTTATGAATATTTACCTCAGTCGCTTATTAGTTATTTACATTTCTGTTCGGATATAGATAAATTTGTATCCCTAGAAAGAAAAGAAAACATTTCTTAGAATTCTCCGTTAAGAGACTTACGTAAATGAACTGACAAACATAAAAAGTGTTGAAATCAATTATTGCTGATGTGTTGAATTTCCTTTCAAACACAATATATTTGTTGCATGTTATTCCTTGTCTAAGTAAAAATCTATCAAAGAAATCATAGAAATCCAGCATAATCATCAATATGCTGGAATATTATGGTGGTAAATATTCATTTATGAATATTTACCTCAGTCGCTTATTAGTTATTTACATTTCTGTTCGGATATAGATAAATTTGTATCCCTAGAAAGAAAAGAAAACATTTCTTAGAATTCTCCGTTAAGAGACTTACGTAAATGAACTGACAAACATAAAAAGTGTTGAAATCAATTATTGCTGATGTGTTGAATTTCCTTTCAAACACAATATATTTGTTGCATGTTATTCCTTGTCTAAGTAAAAATCTATCAAAGAAATCATAGAAATCC
This sequence comes from Maratus michaelseni, assembly GCA_963931845.1. Taxonomy (NCBI): domain Eukaryota; kingdom Metazoa; phylum Arthropoda; class Arachnida; order Araneae; family Salticidae; genus Maratus; species Maratus michaelseni. The sequence continues at coordinate 76,639,695 of OZ007594.1, forward strand.
AGCATAATCATCAATATGCTGGAATATTATGGTGGTAAATATTCATTTATGAATATTTACCTCAGTCGCTTATTAGTTATTTACATTTCTGTTCGGATATAGATAAATTTGTATCCCTAGAAAGAAAAGAAAACATTTCTTAGAATTCTCCGTTAAGAGACTTACGTAAATGAACTGACAAACATAAAAAGTGTTGAAATCAATTATTGCTGATGTGTTGAATTTCTTTACAAACACAATATATTTGTTGCATGTTATTCCTTGTCTAAGTAAAAATCTATCAAGCAAATTATAGAAATCCAGCATAATCATCAACAATTTTTTTCTAAAATAAATAAATAAATAAATGTATAATAATACTAATACATAGGTGCCAACCTCTCATTAATATTCCATAATATGCGGAGTTAATTTGACCCAGGTTTAACACGTTTCGCACCAGAATTTTCTTTAAGATATGAAATTAAATAAATTCCACGTAGTCACCTGAAATTGAATAAATAAAGATTCATCCAATAATTTTTCTGGTTTGAAGCGTTGTTAAACTGGGTCAAATTTACCCCCATATTACGGAATTTTAATGAGAGGTTGGCACCTATGATAATAATAAATAAATGAAATAAATTATTAATAATAATAAATAAGTTCACAATAATAATAACAATAATAATAAATATGTACATAAAAATAATAACAATAATAATAAATAAGTACATAATAATAATAATAATAATAATAAATGAAGTAAATTAATTATAAAAATAAATAAATAAATAATAAACAAAATAAAATTAAAAATGAATAAATAAATAAATTAATTTAAAAATGTAAATAAGCTTCTTAAACTGAAAATAACCCCTCAACAGATGTAAAACACCCCAGATATGCTGAAGTAAATACATTTATGAATATTCAGTCATTTATTACTTATTTAAATTAGTAATAAACATATTACTGTAAAACTTCGGAATAGCGGACACCTCGGGACCGCAGAATCAGTCCGCTATTCAATGGAGTTCGCTATTTAGAAGTAAACACATGGCAATGCAGTAAACCCGCGAAATCTGTTCGTTATTCGGAGGTGCCCACTGTTCATAGGTAAAATCACAGAAATGTGTAGGTGTTGGGGATTTAAAATGTGTACGGTATTCGGGAGTGTCCCTTACGAACTTATTGTATTACTTTTAATGTATTGTTATTCACAAATAATTATGACTTAATTAGTAATTATTACGTAAGTAGTAATTACATTTCCTTTCACACTAGTGATGGGCATAACGATTATTTTGATTATTCGAATGAATCATTCGGGCATGCGCAGAAGCATATCTGTCAAACTTCAAAATTTTTTTTATTCAATTACTACCAGAAATTTTGAAAAAAAAAAAATCTGCAAAACCTTTTTTTTTTTTTTCAAAATTTTTAGTAGTAATTGAATAAATTATTTTTTTGAAGTTTGACAGATATGTTTCTGCGTATGTCCGAATGATTCATTCGAATAATCAAAATAATCGTTATGACCATAACTATTTCACACCCGAATAAGATCGTATGTTTTTGAAAGAAAAAAAAACAGAGGCTGTTTTGTCATGAGACGTGAAATGGAAGGCATTTATAAATATTTATTTACCACAGTCATTTATTATTTATTTCATTTTGTTTTCCGTATAGACAATTAGGTACGTTTTAGGTACGAATGAAAGAAAAATTCTTCGAATGTATCCTTATGAAATTTGAGAGAATTACCGAGACTCGGAAATTGTAAAAGCATTGTGTTCGATTCTTCACTCAAAAACAATACATCTGTTGTAAATATAAGTGCGGTTACACAGAAAATAGCACAGCAGTAGATATAAAATTTCTCAGAAGTAGATAATTAGGAATATTTCCTTCAGCTATAGAGATTCAAATGATCTAAAAACCACGAAAATTCTGAAAATATAATATTCTATAAAACAGTATGTTGTATATTTTTCTGAACATCAACAAAAACGTATCATAAGTAATAAAAGTAGTAATTGATTTGAAAGCGCCGTCAATTATCTTTTTCACCGTTGAACAGAAGCATCATTATTTGCATTGTTAACAATCGAAATTCCCACTTATTGTTCAATTGCAGTCAACTTAGTTTCGAGTCAAAAAGTTTTTGACATGCAAACGCATACCTCCAACTAAACTTCCGTAGAATGTGATTAAATTTGACCCTTGTTAAACATGTTTCAAACCAGAAAATACATTTAGTTTATTTTTATTTATTTAATTTCATGTTTCGACAAGAAACTAACTTTCGTCCTCAGTTGTTAATCATGGTAACAAGAGGTGTTTTATACTGCGCTTGCAGATCTCGTTGGTGGTGTAGCATGATTTCAATCAGGGCTATACTAGATACCGGGTTTGTTCATTCATTATCATGACGTCACAAATGGTGGCTGGCTGCTATCAAAGACATACAGCGATTGGTACAAAACGATGGGCGCGCCGCTTTGTACCAATTGCTGATGGCGGCCAGCCACTATTTGTTACGTCATGAGAATGAATGAGCAAGCCCGGTATCTAGTGTTGCCCTGTTTCAATTCATATGAAAAAAATCGTCTTAGCATCGATACTTTTGTGAGTGGGGTTTGTTAAGATTTTCGGCAGGCCATCTGAAGGCAAAATCCAAGTGATTATTGATAAACTTACAAACATTGTGAATGGAACTCTTGCTCCGAACTTTTGTATACAATTCTCAACCTTCTCTATTATTGATGGAAAGGCAAAGCAGTTATTAGTTGATTTCTTCTCTTATTATGATGAATATATTGCATCCATATTAAACAAAGATGGATACTCTCAGTCATCAATTGACCAACCGAAGGTAACCAAAACTTGCCAGGAGGTTTTTCTTTTACTTAGGGAGCCATAATTTAACGAATTTTCTAAATTCTGTTTTATTTTCAAAAAAATCTCCTCATGCTTTACTGACTGATAATAAATTAATTGATAATGCTATTTCTTTCACCGTTGTGTCTAAAGGACTTTAACGTAAAAATAACATAGAAAAACTCACATATTCTCCTGAATAACAAATTTCAAAATATTGCTAATAACGTCAATCTTGATGACGATAAACCGAATGGATCAAACTTCCCCTAGTGACACAAATTCTGGTAACTCTAAATCTCGTATACACCTTTTTACATAGAATCACATGAAACTTGGACTGACCTTGCAAAAAGTATTAATGAGGGTAATAAAATAAAATCCCTAATTGCTCTTAAAGGCGAACGCCGCATTGTGTTATTCAAAACTGACAAAGATTTCAGGGAAACTCAACGTTTCCTATACGAAAATACTAAAAAGTATATTACTGTTCATCTCAAGGAGCTAAGACCCCCCCCCCCCCCCCAAAAAAAAAAAAATGTATCAGATGTCTTTTATGTTATACTGAAAGTGCACTTATCATTGATATCTTGAAATAGTATAGTTTCACTGTAACCAGAGCTGCCATACTCAAAAATCGTAAAACTGGTAACCCAATGCCACTCTACATGGTGAATGTCCTTCCACACTCCAACTTCAATGAAATCTCAAATCAAGGAAATCCATTATATTTCTGTTAATATTGCCTTTAAAGGCAATTAAAAAATTAAACAATGTTATCGGTGCCAGGGCTTTGGTCATGCTTCTGAAATCTTCAATTTCCCGCCTAAATGCGTAAAATGTGCTGAAAATCTGTTGAGTACGGATTGCCCAAAAAGTGCAGAATAACCCCCAAAAGTGCCAACTATGGTCAAACTGGTCATCCTGCTAAATACCATGGCTGTACTAAAAACCCCTTCCGTGCCGGAAATAAAACCAATCCTAGTTCAACTAATGACACCAACCATACACTTAAAGATATTCTTGTTGATATACTAAAGGACTTTAATTATACCAAAAAGAAGCATGATAATGCACCTGAGTTGTTGCTTTTTCTGCAAGCTGTACTACCAGTGTTGTGGACAGCCCTTGTTCTGCTACTGATGTTAATTCTAGCATCGTTACCAATTCTAGTTCTAATACCCCTAAAATCCCATCTAGTTATACTAATGAGATTACAGAAGTTTTCCAAATATTTTAAAGGTATAAAAGAAATTCTCCATATCACCAAATTTCTTAAATGTATCAAATTATAGCTGCTCAGACTAAAAATTAAAAACCCCGTGGAGAAAATGTTTGTTATTATCAAAGAGTTCGACTCCCTTGCCAGAGAAATTAATCTCCCTAATGATGAGTAGTTCCATCATTACAGAATTACTAGGCTATGCGATCGTTTCTATTTTGAGCTAGCTTTGCTTTTTTAATTACTGTCAGCTGAGTTTTTTCCCTCTTTCAACTGAACTGTCTCTTTTCTTTTGTATATATAATATATAAAAAAATTATTATTATTATTAGTCTGTTGCATTTTTATCTTTTTATTTTTAACTTTATTTTTAATGTATGGTCACTTAAAAGTGTCTTTTTTTATGAGATGTCAGGGTTAGTCTTCAATTACTTAAGAACTTGTGGAATCTTTACTTTTAATATATTACTTTTAAAAGATTTACTTTAATAGATTACTTTTACCTTTTATATTATTTAAAAATTTTAATTTAACTTGTTTATATATATATATATATATATATTTATATATATATATATATATATATATATTATTAAATTTATTTCATTTTTATATTTTATACATTCGTTCGCGTAGATTTTCAAAGTTAAAGTTAAGATATAGCTTCCTGTATGTATCTGCAAGTGATTTACATGTCGCCAGGACGTAAAGTTGCTCCACAACTAGGAAATTTATTTGCAGTTATACGTTGTTCAGCAACATTCGGCGAGGAATATATTTGATTTTATTTCTAAAAAAAATTCTGGTTCGAAACTTTTTAACCTGGGACGATTTAACTCACATTTTACGGAAGAATGCTTGGAGGGTGGCAGGTATGCAAAAGATGTGGAATAAAATTTTAACAGAAAAAGATGAAGGAAAATACTTGTTTGATTATTTAGTTTAAGTTTGTTTAAGTAGAAAATCTTTATAACGCAATTGTATATAATGCAATTTTCTATACAACGCACAACTTTTCAGATGTAAACAATGAATTTTGTAGTTAACAATCGCCACTTGAAATCCACATTGTAAAAATAATTCTACCCTCTAGAGCAGAGGTTCCCAAAGTGTGCTCCGCGGAGCCCTTGGGGCTCCGCCTATACTTTTCAAGGGCTCCACGGCGTTCCAGGAAAATAATAAAAACATGAACGAAATTAGCATATTGCAAGGGAATTTTTTTTTAACATATGTAGGAATTTGTGTGTGTCAAAACTAAATACATCTATCACTGGGTTGGAAAATATCTTTTATAATCCTATAAAAATTTGCATTATACATGTATCCATTGTATATAATATTTTTGGTTTATACTACTTTATTTTATATTTATGCATTTAATGTGTTTTAAAAAGTCGATTCAAAATAAGCTACGAGGTATAGTATTCTGAATCGAATGCACAAATTTCAGAAAAGTATTCAAGATCATCTCGACGCTCTGATAGATTCATTTGAGCATTACTTTCCAACTGCTCAAAATAAGATGCTGGACGTTTTTAATAGGGTACTAAATCCATTCAGTGTAAAAAAACCGCACAGCTTAATATCTGAAGAATACGATACTCTCATTGATTTAACATCTCAAATCAATATAGAAATCTCTTTTCAAAACCAACGTATCACAGAATTTTGGTGTCATTTGACAGAGGATTACAAAATATTGTCAGACAGAGCAAAATTAATTTTACTCCCTTTCTCAACGACTTATCTGTGTGAAGCTGGATTCACCGCTTACACAAGTATGAAAACAAAGTACAGAAGTCGGTTAACACATTCGCTGCCAACCACCAGTATACTCGTGGTTTTTCGATCAAAAATTACGAATTCGTACCGGAAATTTCGAAAGAATTTTTTTATTTTATATAATTTAGAAATGTCTGTAATTAAATAAAGTAAATACAATGGAACTTCCCTTTAACGAAGTCCCTATTTAACGAAGTTTTCTACTTAACGAATTTTTCTGCAGAACTTTGACTTTAAACACCATTAGTATGTAAATTAATCTCCATATTACGAAAAAATATTCTATATAACGAAGTTTATTCCACTTTTGTGCGTGTTCAGAATTCAAACTAAGAGGTTGTTGTTACGATGGATATGCGAGTTTATTTCAGCGGATTGTATGAAAATTAACACATTTAAATAGTTTCCATTCTGTTTGGTGCTAAATAAAACAATTGTTTTTCACACTAAGAGAAACACTTGTTATCATTACTCTCCTACACCGAGACTCCAGCGCTGACAGTTGAGGGAAGTCAAAATCCCCTTTTTACATTCAATGATATAGAAGATGCAGTGACGCAATGGTAGTAAAAGCAGTGACGTCAGATGCATTGAACAAAAAATATCAATTAGAGTCATACAGTTACCATTCTGACCTTCCATTGCTTATAGACAATTGTTTTGAACATCTACAAGAATGTGCTACAAAATGCAAATCGAAGAACATCAAAGTTATTTTTGATTCTTTCCAATGCAACTTTGCTTAAATTTCAGCCATTAGTCTAAGGAATAATAACAAATATTGAAGTACATTATCAAAAAAGACAATGTAGTGAAAACATTAGTTTGAGAACTTGCGTATCAGAGCTAATGAAAGCTGGAGGCAAAGTTAGGAAATGTGACGTGATCTCATCGACCGTACACAACTGTTTTGTAAAAGACGGCTTCATAATTAAAACTGAATCAAATGCTTCAGAATCCAATACCTGTTTGCCATATCTGAAGAAAAAATTTCACGAATTTAAGTTGATTTCTATTTAACGAATTTTCTTCACAACGAAGTTTTTAAGTGTAACGATGCGATTTCGTTAAATGGAAGTTCCACTGTATTGCTATTAGCATTCTTTGGATACAGATCATATTCCGGATTTCGCAAGTATCGCAGTAATCAGATCCAGCTGCAATAATGTTAAGAGTAGAGTGTTCCTCGAGGGTTGGTTCACTCGTAGACAGACTTCGCCGATCAATGAATCTTGTGCTGTTCCACCTGAATACACGATTTTGCTTTAATGGAAGTTGTTTCAAAACTTTTAAGTTTTAACTGGTTTATTTTAGTAACTGTATACATGTTTGAAAACTCTCCGGTCAGCGTATGTTATTGCACTGAGGAGGGGCTAAGTTATAGCCCGAAACGTTTGCACATATTAATTTAATGTTTAGTGTATTTATTTAGTGTTTATGTCTGATTATATATGATAATTTAATTAAAATTTTTCATCAGACGTTAAAATTTTTTAAACTATTTTATTTTAAAAAATAGTTCAAAAGAAGAAGCTCGGAGGCGATTCGTTTTCGTTACATGTTTAGAAGTATTAGAAACGTAAAGAAGAACGAAAAAAGAATCCGTAATCGTATGATTCTATTACGATAGGGCAGGATTAGCGAAGACGTCTTATATAATTACTCATACTCATGGGTGATTCGGCCTACGGATTTTCTTTCTTTTCGAGAGTAGCCTATTGGGATTATACAGGAGTCTCTCTTTGTAAACGAACACTGTATAACTTACCTTTTTTCTCTCTCTCTGTGTGTGTGTGTGTGTGTGTGTGGTTTTTGCCATAAATAATAATAGTTTCAGATAAGTCCCAATGCAATGCATGACTCATACAGGGTTAATATATTGATCTTTAATTCCAAGTTCATACTGGAAATCCCGAAAGAATATTTTTTATTTTAAAAATGGATGTCATTATTCCCTTAAGGCTGCTCGTCAGTAAACTTCCCGATTCCCCTCACTAATGTTATTATGGGCGTAGGATGCATTCGTATTTTTTAAATATCTCCTCGGAAAATTAATATTTTTAACTTATGTTTTCTTTGTATTGTTCTTAAAGAATGTCTCTTTTTTTCTTAGTTGTCAATTTTTTCTAAAATATATACTTAATTTTATATGAAATGTTAAAATCGTATTCAGTTTCGCTAAGATTTTAACACATAAAACTATAAATTAAGCACATAGTTTAGAAATATTTTGATAACTAAGAAAAAAAGAGACATTCTTTAAGAACTGTACACAGGAAACAGAAGTTAAAAATATTAATTTCCCGAGGAGACATTTTAAAAATACGAATGCATCCTACGCCCATAGGAATAACATTAGCGAGGGGAATCGGGAAGTTTATTGACGAGCAGCCTTAACAGTATTGCTCGAACGTCGCTCAGGTAAGAAGAGTTTTCTTCGTTACTAAAAGCTTTCATAAACCAAAAATCTTCAACTATAATTTTTGCTGTATTTATCTCCGGAACAGTCCGGAACAGTTGATGCCGGTTCAGGCGCTTCCTAGTTGCAGCAACTTTACGCCCAGTCGAATTTGAGTTGATTGTCATTAAATAGTGAGCCGTTGGGAAAAGATAAGATTGCTTTAAATAACAAGTAAAAGGAAAAGTAGAGAAATTTAAGGAATGGAAGAATAAATTTGGAATAATAAGAAAAGCAAAATAGATTAAGGATAGAGTCGATAATAGGGAGTAAAATGGTATAGCGACATATCTCGATTATAAAAGGCAGATATTTTAAAACAAAAAAGGTGGTTTTTAGTCCTTATTTTTAATTTATTGTGTTCAATAATAGTAATATTAAATGAAACTGTTTAGGGGTTAAATAATAGAAAATTTGATTTTAAAAATTTCTAGTATGAATTCAGAATTTCTGTATCAAGAAAAGGGCCAAACTGAGAACCTGGGCCCTATGTTGGAAACTTCTGGTTCGGACTCTTATCGAGCCGATCTTTCACTCCATAGGCATAAAAAAACATTAATTTGTAAACCATAGAGTACCGTGGGGTTAAGGGGCTCCGCCTTAGAAATTCTTCCCAAAAAGGGCCCCGCGAGCCCAAAAGTTTGGGAACCACTGCTCTAGAGCAAGCATTTCAAACTCGTTTACCGCCCTGGGCAAAATTAAGCATTATATTTAAAAAAGCGAGGCACATTAAAAAAAAGCTAAAAAAATATTAATTATCGTTGCACAGAATAAAATTTGTACGCACAAAACACAACCAAGTTAAAGAAATATTCAAGCAAAGTTCCAAAGTTATTATTATACATAGTAGTATTTTATTTTTCAAAAAATTTTCAAAATTACTTTCATCAACCAAATCTATAAAATGTTATTAAATTTTCTAAATTTTATTTATTGTAAAAATTGATTCCACACTAGAGTTCGTACGCTTTTACCACAAGTTTTTACTAGAATTTTTCGCCTTATTTATATGCAGAAAAGTATTAAAAATTCCGCAATTAAATGAGGCGTCTACTATGTCTGTTATTTAAATATTAAATAGAATTTTCTATTAAAAAATTGTGGCAAAAGCGTACGAATCCTGTACACGCTGGTCTGTTAATCTTGAGCGGAAAGGGATAGCTGTCTTTACTTCAAGTAAAAATAAAAATAAACATATTTTTAATAAGAAAGTCAATTTAATAAAATGTGTCTTGTGTCTATGCGCTATTTATTTCATTCAATTTATTAAATACATTTTCTGGTTTAAATAGTGTTTATTTGATTTGAAACATAACAAAAGGTTGGCAGGCACGGAAAGATATCGTATAAAAGTGCGCTACCGAACGTAGCTAAAATATGCCTAATTGCACACTATACAAAATCAGTCGATTGATGAATAATTGCAGAAATTTGGAAACCACATATCCATAATATGGAATCGTACTGAAATTTAATTAACCTCATAAATCGATTTTGAAGAATATTTTCAACATGAATCATTAGATGTGGAGTAAATCGATTAAACTAATTTTCATATTTCTTGAAATTCAAAAATGTTCTTTCGAATTCATTTTTAAATATTTTTTTAGCATATTCTAAAAATGTTCACTTCGATTATTTTTGTAATAATGAACCATTTAAAATGAAATAAATTTTATTTTTGAAAATGGTTTTATCAAAGTAATGAATTTTATTTGAAAACGCTATTACTATCTACTAACAAAATAGCATTACAGGGTTCGTACGCTTTTAACACATTTTTTTTAATAAAATTTTTCTATTAAATATTTAAATAGAAGATATAGTAGCCGCCTTTTTTAATTGCAATATTTGTAATACTTTTAAACTTCTATGCATTTAAAGAAGGGGAAAAATTCTGTTAAAAAATTGAGGTAAAAGCGTACAAACCCTGCATTATGAAATTTGTTTTGAAGTTAAAGTTTACTCGGCTGCTTTCTAATTTCAAATGAAAACTCTAAGTACTTTGTCCATTAGTGGTATTTTAATAATTCACATTCATAATTTGTCTATTTAAAATAAAAATTGTGACCTTGTTTAGCAGTTTGAAATTAACTTTAAAACTTTATGATGGAAAGTCGTCAAATATCTATTTAAGAAGGTAGATCTGTGAAAGAAAAACCGTCAAGAAAATCGTGAAAATCAAACAAAACCTGTATGTTAATGTTTTTACAAAATACTAGCGCATGCGCTTTGTGATGATTCTGATTTGACACGTCACACGTAATATGCAAATTTTCTCAAGTGGTCTTATAATTTATCTTAACAGATTCCTTATTTAATTGACGGAAAAATGAATAATTTTTATAAAATTTAAATTTATTTTTATAGTTGGAAAAAGAGCAGAAAGTGTTTTACTATCAATTTTAAATATACGAAGTAAAATTTGCATTATATTTGTTCTTCTTTAGCTTTTCATGAATTCTTCACTGGTCTTATAATTTCTTAACGCACTGTATAAAAATAGTTGCCAGTGGCAGCCTTGTCTTTGCACATATAACCATTTATAAAGTGTGATTTAAACAAATATATTTAATAACAACTTAATTATCAACTTTATTAATTAATAACTCAGTTATTGATCTTTTGGAATTACCATTGCTAGTAAAAACACTTTGCAAGGATGACATTCTTCATCTGCTGGTAAAAAAATCGTTACTTAACGTTGACTGATCAGGTAACCATCTCATTTTCTAACCTCTAACTCATCTAACCTCTCAACCACCGTATTTCAAAATTAATTTTCGGTATCGAAATTTAAAACCAATCATTCATTGTAGCTCTAAAATATAAATAATAATTGTACAGTCTTTATGAAAAGATACTGAGCACCTCCCTATTTTAAATATATCTTTAAATGTAACAGTCGGTTACAAAATTTGAATTGCATACAATAATGAATTTCTGTTTTTAAAGTATTGTTGTTTGATAAATTTCAAATTAAACATTTGCTTTAAAAAAAGTTTTTTTTTTCTTAATCTAAACTGCTTTTATTTTTTTAAATCTTTGTTCTAAATTTAATCTATTAGGTTTCATTGTTGCGTTTTGGAAATTAGTAAATAATCATGAAAATTAGAATATTTTTTGTAGAAAATGCCGAAGTATGAAGAACTAATGAAAATAATAAAGAAAATTATTTTCGTGTTAAAAAATATTAAATAAAAAAATGTATGTTTTTAAATTTATATGTATTTTCTGTTATTTTAATTTTTACCATATTTTGATAAAAATAATGAATATATTACGTACAAATTAAAAATAAATATTTCGTTTATTGATTTTTTTTAACATGATAAAAAAAATCTTTATTATTTTTACTGTTGAAGATTTAGTTTTTTATAATATACGCATTTTCTGCAGTAATTATTCTTATTTTCATGATTGTCTATTAACTTTCATAACGCATCAACGAAACTACTAGTAAAACAAAGTGGTTTAGTAAACAACACTTAAAACATACTAAATATTTCACTCAACTTTTATAAAATATTTCACACCAGAACTATTAATTGCCTAAAGCTATCTATTTTTTTTCATCTAACTTTTTTACTGTTTCATTTATGCTTCATTTATTTTATAAAGAAATTTATGGTTCGGATCGAAATATTTTCACTTGGTACTGGTAAATGACCGGTTGTTGATATTTAGTGTTAAAAAACTAGTTTTTTAAAGCAAAAAATTTAATTGAAAACTATTAATTCAAAGCTGAATTTTACGTTTATTGCCATTTTTAACACATTTCAACATAGTTGAAAAGTGTTTATGAATTTGGTTTGTCTGTCTGTCTGGCACCGGTCTGTGCTCCAGCTAGCATAAATGTACTCGGATTGCCTTGAAATTGATATATGTTATTGGGACTTGCTATGGCATGTTTGGTATTGAAAATGAAATGTGAAGCATTTATGGTTCTTTTACAGGGATATTCAAAAGAATTACGTTACAATACGGTCTATGGAGGAAAAATCGTTTGTGGCGTATTTTAATGATGTTACACTACTTTAAACATATTCAAATTGATACATATAACTGAAGAGCACTACAAAGGACTTACTTTAGAATATGGCGTGCATAGAATGTATCGGGACACTCAAAAGAATTTTGTTACAGTACTGTCTATGAACAATAATTGCTGGTAGCTCGTTTTCTGTTGTGGGAGACGTTTTTAAATGTAACTATTTTTTTGCATATTAATTGGCGCATATGAATTCTATACATCATATACAGGTCTGCACAAAAGATCTCACGTACATTTCTGTTTATTGACGGAAATTGCTGAAGGGGATGTTTCAATTATGCTATGTATTTCCTAACTGAAGTAAATTTTAGCATACCCTGTAAGTATACATACAAATTTATAGATCATATACAAGGTTGCCCAAAAGAATTCGGATATTTTATTTGACTATTGGTATTAATTGCTGAAATTGGGTTTTCAAACGTGCTATGCTTTTCTAAATTGTTCACTTAGTAAACTGCGAAGTTTTGTTACAGTTTTCCGAATACTAGCTGACCCGCCCGGCGTTGCCCGGGGAGACTGTCATTGAAAAATATAACAGTGGAGAGGACTTCATAAAAAAAGACTGAATAATATTTATTTAAACTAAAAGCTTGTAAAACAATTAAAATAAAAGCTAAAATTTTAAAAGTGTAACAGTTACGTTTTAAAAATGAAATGGTCAGGGAAAATTATTACACTTACTTTTCTCTTTTTACTAAAAATCCCTTTTTAATTTTATATTGTTAATTGTATTTTTTAAATTATAAATTTTAAATGCTTACAAAAATCAATATTTCAAATGAAAATGTTTAAAAACATATCTATTTAATTGTTAATGTTGAGAAATTATAATTACAATTTATTTGCACTATAATCAATAAATTATTGTTTGTTTCGCTTTTTTTCCTATAGATGGCAGCACAAACCAATGAGATGCGTTTCTTTCGGGCGTTACCATTAAATAATTAACAAACAATCACGTTTTCGGTGCCACGTACGATAGCGTAATATATATATAAATGTCGGCAAGTGTTTCATAATCTATGCTTGACGTATGATTTTTCGTTCTTGTTTACAAACTGTAATATCTTAAAAAATAAATTCATGTTTGCATGCAGTTCAACATTTGTATCTGACTGTTACTTTTAAACATATGTTTAAAATAGGGTGTGCTGAATACTTTTGATCAAGACCATAAGTGCTAATATAAAATACTAACACCATAAAGAGAAAGGTAAAATACACTGCTCAAAACAATTAAAGGATATTTGAAGTTTTATATAAAATAAAGATATAAACGAAATTTTTTTTGCCGAAAATAGAAGAAGATAATCACAAATGCAAATTTTTCTGGTTTTCAAACTGTGGAGTATGCAAATTTTGAGTTCGACGTCAAAAACGTCGCTTCAGCGGCAGCGAATGAAATTTGACTTTCAACTGGATAAAAGAGAATGAAGGTAAGGATGATCGGCATTCAGTGATTGCTTTGTTTCGATGAGTACGATGTCTCAGCGAAGTTATTTGACAGATTCAGAAGCTTGGAGAATTGTTGGTAGGTTAGAAGGGGGCCAAACTCAAGCCGAAGTAGCGCAAGCCATTGGAGTGTCACAAAGTGTCATTTCCAGGATCTGGAACCGTTTTTTGGAGAGTGGATGTGCAGGCCGAAGACCAGGGCAAGGTCGTAGACGGGAAACAACGCCCAATGAAGATCGGTATTTAGCGTTAACAGCTCGGAGACATCGAAACATGAACACTACTCTTCTCCAACAACACCTTCGCTCGGCTACAGGCACCACGATTTCAACTCAGACTGTCCGAAACCGGCTCCATGCTGTAGGTCTGTATGCTCGCCGACCGATGGTATGTGTTAGATTAACATCAAGGTATCGTCGCGAACTCAGGGGTCAACCGAGCATGTCAACTGGAGGAGAAATGAATGGAGCAATATTCTGTTTTCTGACGAGTCCCGTTTTTCTGTGCATCCGGATAATAGGCGTATTTTCATCTGGAGGGACCCTGGTAGTAGGAATAATCCTGCGTTCGTGCACGAAAGTGTCAGATTTGGCGGTGGAGGAGTGTTGGTGTATGGTGGCATCTCCATTGACGGGTGCACTGACCTCTACATCATTCGAGATGGAGCTCTGACTGGTCGCCGATATAGGGATGAGATCCTCAGACCTATTGTAGTCCCTTACGCTGCAGCAATCGGAGATAACTTCATTTTAATGGACGATAACTGCAGGCCACATCGTGCAAACCTGGGGGAGGATTTCCTTTTCGAGGAAGGAATCGTTCGAATGGAATGGCCAGCGTGTTCTCCAGACATGAATCCAATCGAGCACGTTTGGGACGCTCTAGGAAGACGAGGTTCTGGCCGCCAACAACCCCCACAAACTCTCCAAGAACTGGAAAGAGCTCTTCTGGAAGAGTGGGGCAGAATACCTCAACTCGTCATTAAAAGCCTCATTGAGTCCATGCCTCAAAGGTGTTCAACGTTGCTGGCCGCCCGTGGAAACCATACCCCCTACTGAAAATGATTTTCTTTGAAGAAAACACCTTTTCTCATTCTTTTTTTTTCATATGCACAAATTGTGTTTTTTTCCTTTTGTACACAAATGCGCAATAAAATGCATTTTTTTCTGCCAAACATGTGTAATTTATTCTCATATAACCTACTATGTCTGTCGACCATGTATCAATCAGCTAAAAAGTTTCCCAGATACAAAATCCACCTAAAACTGCAATATCCTTTAATTGTTTTGAGCAGTGTATTAGACAAAGACTTTTTTGGCGGAAAACGATTCAGCCTATTCCTTGGGTGACGAATCTGTGGCACACCTGCCGAAGATAGCAAGTAAAAAAGTTTCTCTGGCATGTAAACAAATTTTATAATAATAAAACGTTTATAGCAAAAATTCTGTTTTACATTTTTCACAAGAACTAAACTTTTTCTTAACGTGCATAGACTATTGAAAGGAAATAAATTATTTGTGGAAATAAAACAGCAAGATACATTTCATTTAAAATATTGATGGCATGTTAGAATGTCGATAAACAATACTTCTAAAATTTTTGGTACACGTACACAAAATGGCTCGCTATATAGGTAGTATATATAGTCAAATACAATAAAGTACTTTTTGGGTTATAATTATTAATTTTTCCGAATCTTCATATAATAATTTATATTTTTTATCATAGAATTATGAAAATCACAAATACATTTGGATTTAGATTAGATAGTGAATTAATGATATATATATATATATATATATATATATGTGTGTATAACAGAGAAACAACAACATAATAATAATAACAGTTTACATTAAATTAATTTTTTTTCGAAAATAAATTTCTAAAAAATATTTTCGAAATAAATATAAATTTTAACCAATGAATTTTTTAACAGAAATCGATTTCTAGAAGTTTCAAATATGCGAATTCAAAATTACAGCTCATTTCGCCAAGTAGCTTTTAGTTATGCTTTAAAAACTATCTCCGTCGTAATCTGTTTTGCATTGATTAAAAATGAGCAATGCGTGAATTTTGCACATTGTTAACAAAGCGCATAACAGACAGAGTAAAAAATGTCCAAGCCGGGAATTGAACCCTGAGCCTTGGAATAACGCTTCAATGCTCTACCATTGAGTTACGAGGACGGCACCAGCTCGACATATCTCACTTACAAATGTCGTTAAGGCTGCAAACGCAGCACAGGATGAAAAGGTCTTCATGAACACACAACCCTGCGGCAAACATTAGACGAAATCAAAGCCCAGCATAGGTGAACACACATATGTGTAAAGTTACTGTTAAATAATTTAATGGCGTAATTTAACACGTTGACGGACAGTAGGAGCAAGTGAAGTTCGAAAATTGACACTATATGTTTTTGTAATTTTTAGAATATTAGAAGTATAGTTTTACTCTTTCTGCTTAAATAAACTTAATTTTGATTAATTCAGCACCTTTAATTAGGTTGCACTACTCCCTTCACAACCACGGACGTGCATACTAAAGCTGCAACTCTTATAACAGGTGGAAAATGAACTTCAACCTAAAAAATTGTTTCCAAAACATGACACTGGGCTTACTTGTACGCTGGTAAAAGCACATTTGTGCTGATATAGCCGTAGTGTCTAAAAACGACCGTTTCGTATTGGGCGGCTATAGCCGTCATGCATAGCTGCCAACTTTTACGCTTTTTTGCTATCACTAAAAATTAATAGAAAATTTTACCTTATTGGATCACATGATTTCGGTGGTTTAAAAAGGTAAAGTTTACTATAAAATTTTAGTGGTAGGAAAAAAGCGTAAACGTTGGGAGCTATGCCGTCATGCCACATTGTGAACTTCGCTTTGGCGGCTATAGCCGCAAGTGCCCGTCAACGCGTTAAATGCTGAAAATTAATTGAAAAAAAAATTCAAAGTTTGAAAATTAATTTAACATTAGGAGTTCCAAACTTTAAGCCTGTATAATACTTAAACTATCTGTCCGAATGATTTCCCGTTTGATATCCGAAAGTAAAATTTACTAAATAATCCAAATATAATGTCAAACTTGGGTGTTAGCATTGAAAACTTTGATGTTGTTACAATTTCTATATGTACACGACCTGCAAAGCAAAATTAAAGTGTATCATTAATTAGTAGGTGTTATTACTAATCGACTGGTAGCAGTCACATTTCATACGGTGATTTGCGGGAAAGTTAATAGGGAGTGGTGCGAGTTTTTTTTTTTATCCAGGGCTGTACAAAATTGCTTATACTGCTAAAAATTTATAAACATATAAAAAGTCCATAACATGTTAAAGCAAGACTTTTTCAGATACTGTTTTTGTTTTAATTTTTACATTCATAGTTATTTAGATGTCTTTCTACAGCTTTATTTGTGCATGCAAAATCATTAAATGTCAGAAGAGGCACGAATGAAACATAATAATATGAAACAGATTTATGCAAATTAGGCTGTCAACAAAACCCTTCAATGGCCACAGATTCTTAAGTCGATGCCAGCGATATGCTATCGTTACAGCGCCTAGAATACATAGTGTAGAAAACGGCTACAAAATAGTACTAAAAAATTGAATCCAATAAATGTAGAACGATGCTGAAAAGATAACGAGTCGATCGCAGCGACATCTTCCTAGCAGTAGCGTAGACAGAGTGGAGGTCCAGATGGTTGGATACCACTAATTTAATAAAAATATTTTTCCCTTATCTAATTGGCGAATTTTGTGCGACATTGAAGACGAAGAATATTTTAGAATATTACTGGTGTTTCCAGAGCATTTTAACCCCCCCCCCCTCTGGCTACGCTAGCTCTGGTCTGCTAGCTCTTTTCAACGCAAATATTGTATAAGATTCGAACTGAGAAAACGTATCAGCTGGTGGTAAATATTTTAAATAATTAAATTATACTCTATTTCCTGTGACTTGGGTAGTGATTTTCATAAGCTTTGAAGATATGAATGATATTGATCATGGCCTACTCGAGTACATGGAGTACTCGATACAAGACAGCAAACTAGAAACTATCCCTATTTAGCATACCAAAGGATGGATCTCTGTTAGAAGAAGGGAAAAGATTAATTCCCTGATATTATAAAAAACTAACTTCAAAATCAGTTACATCTGAAATATACACTTAACAAGAGGATTTTTTTAACAGAAATTATGTTCAATAGTGAACGGTTACTTTCGCTAGAGGTAAATCTATTTTTAAAGCAGATGTCTCTGCGATCGCCCTATTATTGTACCGCATCGTTGCACGTTTATCGGCTACAACTTTTTTAGCACTTTTTAAAGAATTACCAGTTTGGCTTTTTTTAAATTCTGAAATTTCGCATTCATACCAGAAATTCCCTATAATGTTCTTTTCCTTACTTAATGGCAAATATTTCGCGATTTCTTTAAGTAAAAATTCTTGTTTCAGAATTTCCGGTTTGAATTCGAAAATTTTGAATTAAAAAACGCTAAAACCGTTTTCCACACTATGTATTCTAGGCGCTGTACTATCGTTACCAGATCAAGCGCTGTTGGTTCAACTCTTTTACAAGAACGGGGAATCGGCCACTGGCGCCTTGCGAAAATTCTTCACTGCAAAATGACTGAAGACGAGAAAAGGGCCTGTTTCATGTTCTGGGATACTGAAGCTTGTCATACAATTCACTGAAATGGGTGTTTTACTATACGTCTAATTTGCATACATCTGCTTCATATTATGCATGCTACCGCCATCTATCGGTAATTTTCTTAACCACAACTTTTCTTGTTATTAAAAAAATCCGATCTCCCTCTAATCCCATTCCTGCAAACCGCAATTTTTTTAACATCATTTGTTTCTATTTCGTGAATTTTTAAAGTTTTAGCGAATTTTTGGCGCATTCGGTATATTATTTATTGTTATCTCTTGTTTTCAATTTTACCTTATAAAACTGCAATTTTATCCCCCCAAAAAGTTCTTACACAGAGGTCCTTTTATAAAAAATGTCTGTTCTGGATGTAGAAAAGGAATTGGCCATTTTCAAAAGAGTAAAATCTGGTAGATGTTCTTCCGTCTTTATTTGAGTTTTTATGAACAATAAGTTATTTTATGCAGGCACTGCTATACAATCCTGGCCTCGGAGCGGTCTTTATTAAAAGAGACTAGATCAAAATTTTGATCGCCACTATTTCCTTCCGAAAGTTTTCGTTTTAGATTTAGATTGTAACTGTCCAAGAAATACGCTTCATGATGAGGTTTTCCTTGCAATCGTTGTAGTAATCTACTGCCAAAATAATTTTAAAAAATTAGCAGTGGACAAAAAAGAGACTGCTCTGAAGACTGTAATACCCATACATCAATAGATTACCAACTTATTTTTCTTGTTTATGCTGCAAAACTACCCAAACTAATAACATCGAGCATAATTACTTTTCTTGTAAGTAAGAATGAATCTTTTTTGCATTCTAACTTCATTAAATTCCAAATTATACATCAAATATACTTGAGAGAAGTACCATTTTTATGTCATATCAAACCTCTTTTGGATTATATAAATTCTAACAATTTTGATTGATATCATTTTGATATAAATCTTAACCCATTTGTGTCTAGAATCCCAATTTTGGGATGCTTTAATAAAATGGAAAAAAGTGCATTTCACACAATTTTATTAAATAGAAATTTAGTATGTCTATTTTAAGAAAGACTCCTCGATAAAATATCACACCAAATTTCTATTAAAAAAAAAGTGGTATGAAATGCACTTTTTCCCATTTTACTAAAGGATCGACGCTAGGCATAAATGGGTTAATTCGAAAAATTTGACTTTCGTTTGTTAGTCTTATGTTGCTATAAAAATATTATTTATCACAAAAATGTAGTATAATTTTGAATTATGAAACAATTTTTGCGAAAATAGTGGAACGGGAGAAAAAAACTGAATCATTCACGGGAATCATCGTAGAAATTCGCACCGCGACAAATGTTCATCGCCTTCTCACGATCACATCTTTCGTCGTAAAAGCTATCCAATTCATGCAATCTCAGCTCCAAGTCTCGATTACTTATCATTTAATCTTCTTTCACGGAATATTGCAGTAGCTGAAACCCTCACTGTCTGGAAGCGTTTATAAACGTCTCTTGGACCCGTACCAGATTGTGGAAATGAAGAATAATAGCACGTGTTCTCAAGACATAATTAGCATCAACTTGATATTCGAGTAAGAATTTCATCACACTGCATCATTGCATTCTTAAAATCCCCTACAACTATCGCTTACACACACCCAGATCTAACAAGAATTAATCATGGCAATTTCATCTATGACAAGACGGTTTAAACGCTTGCTTCTCGAGATGATGGATCCGATTAGCATTTTAATCCTTGTCGCCACGAGAGAGTATAGCCCATTAGACTTCGTTGTGAACTGCGATTCAAGTGAATCTGGATTCTTAAACTATTGTTATCACAGCTTAATTGGAGTCCAGCATTGTTTAATTACTATTTTATTGAAAATTTATATTTGTTTTTCAACAAGAACTTTAATGGAGAAAGAAATTATGATTTAGGGTTAAAAAAAAAAAAAAAGCAGGACAAAGTGTTTATTTCTATGAAAATTAAAATAGAGTAAATTGACCAGTGAGGCAAATGTACTGTACAACTGTACAACCTAAATTTAACAAGAATTAATCATGGCCATTTCGTCTATTACAAGACGGTTTAAACGATTGATTCTCGAGATGTTGGATCCGATTAGCACTTTAATCCTTGTCGTCACGAGAGAGTATAGCCCATTAGACTTTGTTGTGAACTGCTATTAAAACGAACTTGAGTTCTTAAACTATTGTTATAACAGATTAAATGGAGTCTAGCGTTGTCGAATTATTATTTTATTGAAAATTTATATTAGTTTTTCAACAAGAACTGAAATGGAGAAAGAAATTATGATTTAAGATTAAGGAAAAAAAAAGCAGAACAAAGTGTTTATTTCTACGAAAATTAAAATAGAGTAAATTAACCAGTGAGACACACAACTGTACAACCCAGATCTAACAAGAATTAATCGTGTCAATTTCATCTATGACAAGATGGTTTAAACGCTTGCTTCTCGAGATGATGGATCCGATAAGCGTTTTAATCCTTGTCGCCACGAGAGTGTATTATACTCATTAGACTTCGTTGTGAACTGTCAAGTGAATCTGGGCTCTTAAACTATTGTTATTATAGCTTAATTCGAGTCCAGCGTTGTCATTTTAATCCTTTTTAAAGCATTAATTTTTAAAGCTTTTTTAATCCTTTTTTAAAGCATTTTAATCCTTGTCGCCACGAGAGTGTATTATACTCATTAGACTTCGTTGTGAACTGTCAAGTGAATCTGGGCTCTTAAACTATTGTTATTATAGCTTAATTCGAGTCCAGCGTTGTCGAAATTATTATTACATGCTTCCTGTTAACTTACAATTAAGTTTGTATGTACTGCAGCCAAAACATTTTACTCATTTTTCACCCACTTCTTGTTGACATAAAGCTTTCAAATTTGGAATATATATATATATATATATATATATATACTTCTGAGGACAATACATGAATTGGACATTGATTTTTTAAAATTCTATAGGGGTTGCAACGTCGCGTCGGTCCAAAACTTGCATTTTCTTCATTAAAATAACGTTGCGATTGTTTAATAATATTATTTTTTAAAAGCCCCATTGTTGCAACATTTATCCATTTTAACCACATTGTTGTCCACATCATCATGACGTCAGCATTGAGCGACTTGCACGTTTGTGCTTTATAATATAATTTTTTTGCAAATTTTAATGAAAGCGTGTTTTTTTTAATATTTAATTTATTATTTTATTAAAAATTTAAATTTGTTAAAAAAAAACTCAAATGAAAAAAAAAGTGATTTAAGGTTAAAAAGAAATCAGGACAAAGTGTTTATTTCTATGAAAATTAAAATAGAGTGAATTGACCAGTGAGACACAGAATTGTAGGACATAATTAATGCATGGATATGTTCATTTCGGTTCGTATGCATGGGTATGTTAACCAACCAAAATGAACATAACCGTACAATAGTTTTTGTTTTCTATAGTTTTGTGTTTTACTTGTGAGTTACAGGTCAATTACTGGCGCACTCCCCCTAATTACTTCTAGGAAATATATCAATATGCCAATAATCTTGCAATTGCACAAAAATATTAGTCAGTTATTTAACTGTCAAAATGTTAAAAATTAGATAACTAGAAAAACAAAACTCTCTAAAATCCTCACACATTGTTTATGGTTTAAACAAGTGTTTCCTTAAAGACAGACAATTGGCAGATTTATCTGAAACAATATTATTTTTTGTAAATAAGTATACGCATTGCTTAACAAAACATTTAAAAACATTAATAATTCAGGATAACATTTAATTCAAATTAATGAAACATGAAATTAATTATTAAAACATTTTTTAATCGCGAATAAAAAAAAATATTTTTAAGTATTAACATATGTTGGACAATTGCACCATGAAATATTATAAATAAGTATATATTCATAAAAACACATAAAATTCCTGAATGATACACAAAACAAGAACCTTTATATGAACGTGTATAAATAAATGTGATAATAAATAAATACATCATTTCTACGTATCGAGCTGCTTATGCAGTCATCCTCAGGATAAAATATGATGTTGAAGTGATTTAAAAGTCTAGAAAAGAAAGCATCTTGCATGAGAGACAGTCTGTTGAGTCTTGACCAATTAGGTGATTAGTAAACTGCAGCGTCGCCATCCAGTGAATACACCAGAAAAATTAAAACGAAAAAAGTTGGAGATGAATCGAAAGATCGATTGAAGATCATCAAGTGTCACCATATATGATCGGGGAACCGGATTACGTTCAAACGCGTTCATAATGAAAAAGGGGAAAATTTGAAATACCGCAAAAAGGGATGAAAATAAAAGACTTTTATAAAATATTATGCCAGATTTTGATCAAGTAGGATTTTGTCAATATTATGCCAGATTTTGGGATATTGTAAGATAAATTATCATTGCATGTATTATGCTCACGTGCAGTGATTTCGACTGATTCTCTGACTATGCTTTCAAATGGGTTATTACAAGGAACTATGATTTTCGCCTCATCAAAATTAACACAGCAGTTTTCGTTATCCAAATAGAAGCGATAAAGAGCTGTATTCGGCTTAAACTGTTTAATTCCCGACGATGCTTCTAATTCTTTCAGGAAACTTACGCTTAGTCATGCCAATGCAGACTCTTTTATCATTATTTAATAACGTAATAGGAATTTCGTACGTTCCAGATTTTTAATCAAATGGGATTTTGTCAATATTATGCCAGATTTTGGGATATTGTAAGATAAATTATCATTGCATGTATTATGCTCACGTGCAATGATATCGACTGATTCTCTGACCATGCTTTCAAATGGGTTATTACAAGGAACTTTGATTTTCGCCTTATCAAAATTAACACAGCAGTCTTCGTTATCCAAATAGAAGCGATAAAGAGCTGTATTTGGTTTAAACTGTTTAATACGATGCTTCTTAATTCTTTCAGGAAACTTACGCTTAGTCATGCCAATGTAGATTATTTTATCATTATTAAATAACGTAGTAGGAATTTCGTATATTCCAGATTTTTGATCAAATGGGATTTTGTCAATATTATGCCAGATTTTGAGATGATAATATATCCTTGTCTTATAATTGGTCAAGACTCAACAAATTGTCTCTCATGCCAGATTCTTTCGTTTCTAGACTTTTAGCTTATTTCAACATCATATTTTATCATGAGGTTGACTGCAGAAGCAGCTCGAAACGTAACTATTACAGGGGTGATGGTGTTCCGGTATTTTGCACACCACTAAATTTATATAGCAATATTCTTATTATGTCATCGCGGAATTCGTTGATTAATGAAGAAAAAGATTTCTATATAATTTTAGTGGTGTTTAAAATACCGGAACACAATCACCCCTGCTGTTATGTTTTTATCATCATATTTATTTATACAAGTGTATATAAAGGTTTTTGTTTTATGTACCATTCAGCAATTTTATGTGTTTTTATGAATACATATTTATTTATTTTTAAGTATGTTTGTTAAATTGAATTTCGTGTAGGTAAAACTTGGGTATATGAAATAGAGGAGCTTTTGTAAAGTGGAGGAGTTTAAATGAAAGCGTTATTTTCATGTCTAATTTGTAGCTTATTTTATTCTCTTGCTCGAAGAAAATAATAACTAGCCAAACTTTCAAGAATCAGTGAATGACAAAATCTCAATGACATATCCTGTCCTAAGGTCCATCATACGTAAACTTATTATTTTCCTCATAAAAACTAAAACGTTACAATTCTTCGAAATTTTACTCCACTTTTCCGTAGTTAAATGTTTTTATTTTAAAAATTGCATCAATAAAAGGTAGAACCTAAGCCGATTTACTTAAAGTCATTTGAAAAACTATCGAAAAAGTTTATCTAACAGACGATGTCCAGTGGTATCCAAGGAACCGAGGATGATAAAACAGGCCAGAAACAATCGGAAGCAGCCAGTTTTTTAAATGTCAATCGTTCCGTCGTTTGCTACTTGTGAAAACATTGAACAAGTATCGCGATAGTAATTGGTTGTGTAAACACCAGAAATGCTCAATGCTCAAAATGCTCAGTTGATTTAAATATTTTAAAAAACTTTTTGTAATTGAATCCATTTGGACACTACACTGTTAACTAGTATTTTAAAAACACAAATTGCGCTTATTAGTTGCTAAAATCAGTGTAAAAATTGTTTTAAACTCATAAAAGAGCTAAAATCCTACATGTTTCGGCTTCAAACTTAAAGCCATCATCGGGGAAGAGGAACAACACAAACGACTACTGATCTTTTAATTTTCGACACGAGAAGAATGAAATCAACAGTATTTTTCCATACTGTTGATTTCATTCTTCTCGTGTCGAAAATTAAAAGATCAGTAGTCGTTTGTGTTGTTCCTCTTCCCCGATGATGGCTTTAAGTTTGAAGCCGAAACATGTAGGATTTTAGCTCTTTTATGAGTTTAAAACAATTTTTACACTGATTTTAGCAACTAATAAGCACAATTTGTGCAATTTGTGTTTTTAAAATACTTTTTGTAATTTTCTGTAATTTTTTTTACATAATTTTGTTAAATTTTGATATATTTAAAACTCTTTTTACATTTTCAACTAACTTGCATATTTTTTTGCTGACTTTTATAGATTTTTTTCATTAATCTGTTGCTTGCTTAGTATTATCAAAAGCTGATTTTCATATGTATGTATGTAAATTGGATATTCATTGGTGGCAATATTGTTCCGTTGAAAAAGTTAAGATAAGAGATATATTTCAAGTCTTCCGTAAAGTAGAATTAGTAATTAGCTAGCATGTAGCTTCACTTTCTTTTAATTCTTGTATTTAAAAGCAAGACAACACGGGACATTTACTGAACACCAATTTGTCCAACACTTCGCAACCTCGAAACGAAGAGCTGTATCTCATCAAATAAGTTTCACAGACGGTTATTTGCATATATGTCATATGTGTATGGAAGGTAGTTAGAATATTGCGAGTTTTAGCGATATAGCCTTTTTTTCGATATTTTTTTTCCGGCGAGTAAAATTTGATACTTCTTAAACTAAAAATGTTAGTATTGTTTTTTTATATTGTTAAGAATTTTATGCATCCCCTTGATTTCTTTTATAGACAAGTTTCGGTTACTTGGAATTTCGAATAACTAGAACCTTTTACATGTCATTTTCGAATTGAAAATAGTACGCTGCACATATAGGATAATCTTGCATAACGGTGCAAAAATATTAAGACATTAAAGGAAAAAGTTTTACAGTTTGCACGGATTTTAATCTCTAGTATTTCAATATACTTATTTCTTTTAATATAATGTAATTAAAATGTTTTTTAAAGTTTTGAAATAGGATGTGAAAATAACATATTTTCACTAATTATTCTTTTCTTATTTTTTAAACAGAAAAATGATGAAGATTCATTAAATTTTTTCCAATAACTACTGAAAGAAATCGAATCGAATTCAAGACCTTGGAAGCAAGTAAAAATTTACAGGTAACTCTGTAAATCTCGTCTTTTCCCTCTTTGTTGGTATGTTTAAATTCAAACAGGTATAAAACTTCACAAAATTTCAAATTTAGATTTTAAAATTTGTATTTAAAGAAAATATACAGGGTGTATCAGGATTGATCGTTCAAATTTGGTGGAAAGGTAGAAATTAGCAAAAGAAGACTATCTCAGATAGGAAAGCTTGGGCGCAAACGAACGTATGAGGACGTTATATCCACAACTTCTGATCATGTGCAAATTGTTAATTTTAGTTCCATTGTGGAATGGTTTTGCACCAAAATCTACAGCGTTCCCTAATACTATAGGTTTTCTATGGCGACTTAAAAGCATGTCAGTCACTAATGTGCGCACCATTGGATAGAAACGTAGAACTTGTACAGTGAATCGGGGCATTGTATTGTTGAAACTAGAGTCTTGCGTTGGGTTGGATAACCCAATTTTACCCGAACCCGCCCCGATCTGAACGGTGGGTCAGGCCCGGTTGACGCTAATTTTTTTTTCATTGTGGGTCGGATTCGGGTCAGTTTCGAATTGATCCGATTTTTCAAACAAAGTCCTGAATATTTTTTAATAAATAAATATATATATATATATATGAATGAGTGTGTATATATTTTTTAATAAATATATATATATATATATGAATGAGTGTGTATATATTTTTTAATAAAAAAAAATATATATATATGAATGAGTGTGTATATATTTTTATGCAAAAAAGATAAAATTGATATTAGAGATATAATTGTAGACTACTTTTCCATAATTGTATTAAAATATGGATTTATTTTTCTTCCACTTCGGGCAGTTTCGAGTCGAATTATCTCGGGTTCAGGTCGGTTTCTGGTCGGATTTCGGGTTCAAGATTTTTTTTTTTGTCGGATTTTGTGTTAACTTCAAGAATAATTTTTGAGTTCGCCGTGTCGCGTACAAACCGAGCTGTGTAGTATTCTAGTTCATAAATGAAACATGACCCTCCAATTTCTCCAGTAACTAGAAACAAGCGGTTATTAAGTACCTTTTTGTAAACTGTAGCAATTACGTGATTATTTAAAATTACGATATGTGTCTTTCTTGTCCATCCAAAACCTGTCTAAACTATTAAGGACCCCTCTATTAGCCCTTGCCCGTTTGTGGGAAAAGAAAAGTTATTATCTTTGCGAGTATTGACCGTAAAATTGCCCTAACCGATCTAAATTAAACCTTTTTCCATCAATAAATATTACTCTTTTCCAAAACATTTTTTATTCATGAAAAGAAGTTTAATTTAAATAGGTCAGATGGTCGGCAATTTTACGGGCATGTTCGGGAAGAGAAGCCATTTTTTTTTAAAGCGAAAGAGCCATGTGGTTTCATAATGGTTTAGGAAGGCTTTGAATGGCAAGTAATATCATGATTTTAAATAAATCTCATAACTGCTAGGGATTGTCAAAAGTGATTAATAACCACTTGTTACCAGTTTCTGAAGAAATTGGAAGGCCATGTTTCATGTTTCAGCAAGACAATGCCCTGATTCACTCTACAAATTCTACGTTTGGGTGTTTTCTTTACAATGGTGTGCACATTATTGTCTGGCTTCCTCCAAGTCCCCGTATAAAACCTACAGAGAACACCGGCAATAACTGCCTATGATGATCTAAAACAATACAACAAGTGAATTTTAAAAAAGCAATTTTACCTGTATTTCAGTGACTATTATTGGCTTGCATCACATTCAGAAACTCATTAATTCATTGCCAAAAAGAATTTATGAGTCATATACTTCATATATTGCTTTTACTTTTTATAAATGTAGTTGATAAAACTTTTCGTTCATGATAATTTGCTTTTATGAGAGTTTTATAGATTGTACAAACCATTATTTAATATTCTAATGTAATAATATACAAATCTTCAAATTTTGGGAGTTACCTGTGCATCCAGACGGAGAGTATCGGAGACTGGGATGTATATGTCCCGGTCCGTAGTCAAAGGTTTAAATATGATTTTTCATATATAAATTATGTTAGTCAATGTAACTTCTTTTTTGCATTTTTTAAATAAATTACTAACAAAAGCATAATATACAGCATACAAACACGATAAATACCAAAAAAAATTTATGAGTCATATACTTCATATATTGCTTTTACTTTTTACAAATGTAGTTGATAAAACTTTTCGTTCATGATAATTTGCTTTTATGAGAGTTTTATAGATTGTACAAACCATTATTTAATATTCTAATGTAATCTTCAAATTTTGGGAGTTACCTGTGCATCCTGACGGAGAGTATCGGACACTGGGATGTATATGTCCCGGTCCATAGTCAAAGGTTTAAATATGATTTTTCATATATAAATTATGTTAATCAATGTAACTTCTTTTTTTTGCATTTTTAAAATAAATTACTAACAAAAGCATAATATATAGCATACAAACACGAGAAAACCAAAAAAGAGCGTGCGAGAAACCTCCACAAAAAAATTGTACATTTATTGTATACGACGCACATAATTTTTGAGGTGCATTTTAAGGGTAAAAATAGGCATAAAATACACCGGAAAATACGGTATACCTATGTATACTTGATTATTTTGGTAATTTTTTTTTAACAATTAATATATGTACATACATAAATGAGTTCCAAATATTTGAAAAATAAATTAATTCAATCTTTTTTCCAGTTTTTTAGGGTTTCGTACCTAAAAAAAAGTAAAATCATCACCATTATAAGATCACTCCTGTGTCTGTTTGTCCGTCTGTCAGAGCTCTTTTTTCTCGTAAACTATTAAACGTGGAAAGTTCAAGCTTGGGAAAGTTATAAAGCCTGTTTACCCACATATGTTCAGATTATTAGCCATTCTCAAATATGTTTAGGAAAAATTTAGGAGGAAAACTTAGGGGATTTATTTAATAAAAAAAAAAACAATCTTTTTTTTTTTTTTTTGTATATCGTGTAGGGTATCATGTGTAATATCGAACTCAAAAGTATATTTGTATTAATTTTAGGTACTTATTTTCAGAGATATCGTCGAAAATGCACCCAAAAATATCGCCACTACCATGTCAAACTATCGAATGTGAAAAAATGCATTTTTCATTACTTTTAAAAATGGGCCGATTGTCACCACTAAATTTTAATAATGTTCTTCACCGGTGTTGACAATTTGGCCTCCTTTTTTATTCAGATATTCCGAATCTATACCAGAAGTTTCAAATAGAAATTTTTGCTTTATTTAATGACAGACATTTAGAGATTATGCACAGTACATTTTTTTTTTCAAAATTTCCGGTATGAATTCGGAAACTCTAAATAAAAGAAAGATGCCTAACTGGCAACCCTATTCTTCACGCAACTTTTATTAATATTCTTATTAGGCGAAAAATTCTAATAAAATTTAGTGGTGATAATCGGCCAATTTTTAAAGACAATGAAATATGCATTTTTTCATATTCGATAGTTTGAGATGGTAGCGACAATATGTCCCCCGATTGCAAATCTACTGAAAAGAAAAAAAAATAGGGGTGGTATGAGTTGTTTTTAAACCTTGCAGGAAAACTATACCGATTTTTCTGGTAAGATAATTTTTGAGTAAAACGCATTTTTCTGTTACTCACACTTACTTTTCGGGAGTTTCAGTGGGGGAGTTGACGGGCGCTCGAGGCATCTATGGATGCAGAATCATCCAAGGATATTTGATAATGATTTTCGAAAAAAAAAACTGTCGGTAATTAGTCGATATATTAATTAAGTTATTTGAAAAAAAAATTTCTTTTCATGTATCGTGTAGAGCAGGAGTCGGCAACCTTTTTCGGCTGCGAGTCACAATCAACCAAAATATGTGTATTAAGAAGACGTTTCGGGTCAGTGGTATTTTCATTTTTAAAATAGTCTTTTTTTGGTGAATAACAAGATAAATTTTATTGAGAAAATAATCACCAAGTACCTTTTTAAACTTTAAACACAAAAAATAAAATTATAATTATTATAAAAGTAAACATAACTGAATGAAAACACCAATTAAAATAATTTAAGACAGACATGAGTACACATAAAATAAAAATTTATAAAAAAATGGCTGATGATGCCTTGCGTGTCGCTTGGCGAAACGTCTACTATTTTGTATTTTTAACTGTTTTTAAGTATATATTTTTTTATAAATTTTTATTTTATGTGTACTCATGTCTGTCTTAAATTATTTTAATTGGTGTTTTTAATATTTTTCACATTCAGACGTTAAAATGTATACATTTTGCTAACTGAATGAACTTTACTTTCTTTTCAATGGCTCCCCTGATGCAAACATACATGCATTATAACAAATAAGTGCAATTTTCTGTTATGTTATTTAATAGTTTGGAATTTCTGAATCAAAATTAAACCTTTTTAAAGTTCCAAAATAAACTCGAAATATTTTTTCAATAGAATTTTTTTTAATGCTTTTTTCGGAACTTAAGTGGGTCACTTGAAATTATTAAATGGGTCACTCGGTGACCCACGGGTCACAGGTTGCCAACCCCTGGTGTAGAGTATCATTCGAAAGATCTCGTAACACCGAACTCCAAAATTTGGCATTATATTTTCAGAGATATCGTCAAAAGTGTACTGCAAAAATATGTCCCTCTCCTCCTACTTCCTTATCTACAGAAACTAAAATTATGAAACAATTAGGGGTAGTAGGAGTGTGTTAATTAATAAATAGTAATTAATAAATTTCATGTACGGAGCCCTTTGAGCGCCAGTTATATTCGCACTTGACCGATTTATTTAATTGTGAGATCCTAAATTAGTCACCTCTTCTGAAAACATAAAAAAGCTTCATAGATACATTTCATATTTTTAATATACATTTAAGATCTAAAAATGTCTGTCAAATAGCGCCTCAAAAGCTATTTTTACACGTTTCTAGAAAACCCCAAAAGAAAACCGTCCAAATCCTTCATTTTAACAGGATACCCGCGAAATCGTATTTCAGGCTGAGGTCGGATCTTTTAAATAAGACCCATACCCGGGAAGATTAATATCGGGCACATGTCATTATTTTCCATTTATTAAGGCACCCCTCGCTCTGCTTTCTGAACATCAATTTGCACGCTCTCAGATTGCAGGCAAAAGTTCAGGAAAACAAACAAAAAAACAGAAAAGAACACTCCGTTGCTTTTGAAAATTTCTTTAAAAACTTTGGCAACAGTCCACTGGATCAAAATGGCGGAAGTCGAGAGACAACCACTTCTGAGAATCATGCGCCGGCATAAGGTGAAGAAAAAAAGTTTGGACGTTGTAAAAGTTTGACAAAGAAGAAGAAGAAAAAAAGGGATTTTTCGGGGAACGCATCATCCCAAAGATCGGTATCTAGAGGTGCCAGCGATGGATCTAAGCTGTCAGATCTTTTTTGCACGCATCTCACGGCACTAACGAAGCACAATATTGTTTACTTTTTTGTGTGGTGTGGGATAACTACACACCACAAATGTGCGAATGATAAAAGGAAGTGACATTCGTTTATCCCGGTATTAAAGCTGGCTGGATGACCCATGGATTGAATTTTTGTTGAAATGAATTTTAGTGAATCCTCGGGGCTCAACGCCACAATTTTGAGACCACGGAAAATAAACAATTTTGATAAATAAACTTTTCAAACCACAATCTGCTCCTACAATATACTATATAAATGGCATTTCGTTCCGTTTGCTTACAACTTGAGTGCTTGCTATTTAATAAATTTTTATGAGACTTGCAGTGTTAATTATAGATAATTTATCAGGGAAGGTTTTGGTACATAACGTATCGTTCTACTTTGCTTAGTTATATAATTATAGGGAAATTTTCTATAATTAGATTAATACAATTATGAAAGATTTGAACTTTTAAAAAATTTTGCTGAATGTATTTCGATGGGACTTGCACTGATAGTTAGATTATTTTTCAGGGAAGGTTTTAGTATATAACATATCATTATACGTTGCTTAGTTATAGAATAATGGGGAAAAGTTCTGCAATCAGATGAACCCCACTGTGAAACATTAGACCTTTTTAAAAATTCTGCGTAATGCATTTCGATGTGACTCGCATTGTTAGATAATGTCTTGAAAAGGTTTTAGTATATAACATATCATTTTATGTTGCTTAGTTACAGAATTATGGGAAAAAGTTCTATAAACAGATGAACCCGATTATGAAATATTAGCCCTTTATAAAAATTCTGCAGAACTGATTTCGATGAAACTTGCACTAGTAGTTAGATAATTTTTCAGGGGAGGTTTTAGCGTATAACATATCGTTAAACGTTGCTTAATTATAGAGTTACGCGAAAAGAGCTGTAATCGGATGCATCTAATTATGTATTGTTAGCCTTTTTAAAAAGTTCGAATTAACAGTTTTTGATGGGACTTGCACTGTTAGTAAATTATGTAAAAATAAAATGTAAAATATGTAAAAGTTGCATTCCGAATTGCAAAACCTACGTTATATGTAAGCGGAGCTATTAGCAAAAGCTACTACTATTATAAAAAAAATAGTTTTAGCAACGACCTATAACAATTCATACATATGAAAAAAATGCGCATTTAAAGAGACTTTCATTATAACGACCCAAACACGCGGATTCACTATATTAGAAAAAAAACTGTGCTGATTTCTGTGTACGAAAATCGAAAATTTCCATATCTTCGTGCACGAACACCAATCGATTTGACTGAATGCAAATATACTAATGTATACAGCTATATAAATACAGAAAAACTCCGCTAATCCAAACTAAGATTATAAAAATTTTGGAGATATATACATATAACAGAAAAAGGAGAAGGTCAAAAGGGATGATTAATTATGAGTAGATTCAAGCTTTTAGTAGTAGTTATTAGTAGTAGTTATTAGTAGTTATGAGTAGATTTAAGGAAATTAAAGGTTACTCTTTAATTCACAGGAAAAAGAAACTAACGGCCTCATTCCAAGCCTCAAGAATAATCTGAAAAAATAATAATGTGTCAGATAGTGTTCGTGTATTACATTTTGATGCTGCAAATGCATTATAAATATCACTTCTTTATGGGAAGAAACGTCAAACGAACGCTAACTAACGTCATATTTATAATATGTTGGGAGTAATATTGACATTAAACCAAGAGACAACTATTTCTGAGAATCATACGCCGTGATAAGGTGGAGAAAAAAAAAAGTTTGTTTACATTGTTTGGATGCCGTAAAAGTTTGACAAAGAAGGAAAAAATAAAAGGATTTTTCAGAGTATGCATCATCCAAAATATAAGTATCTGTGCCAGCGATGGATTTAAGCTGTCAGAGTTTTTTTTTTTTTTTTTTTTACACGCTGCTCACGGTACTAACGAAGCACAATATTGTTTATTTTTTGTGTGTTGTGTGATGGTTAACAACCACAAATGTGTGAATAATAATAATAATAAAAACCTGACATTTGTTTATCCCGGTATTAACACTGTTTAGACGACCCACTCATTGAGTTGTTTTTGAGATCATTCTTGGTGAATCACACTGCAAAAATGAATCACAATTTGTTAAAGTTTCTAGTTTCATCAATACAGCGTGTTTTTTTTTTTTTTTTAAACTTTATAAATTAGTACTCAAAGTAAGAAGTAATATTACACATTTTTAATATTACAGTCTAAGTTTAAGTAGCAATGGATATTGTTAATTTAACTCCGAAATGCGCCATGTAAGAACCCTTCGATTCTGGACATATTATTTCCATCAAGATTCATTTTAACATTTTTTTCGTCCATGCTTGTACCGCAGTGCTAATTTGGTCTAACAATTCACGCACATCTTGGGGAAGTGGTTTGTAGATAACATGAACATAGAACTAAAGAAGGACTTCCAATGAAATAGTGTTAATATCGTGTCGCGTCTTTGGAAGGAAATAGCAGCTGCACAGCTACGTGCGTGCATGGTTCTGCGCAGCCGGCGAGAATCCCTTCCAAGGCAGCGCCACCTACAACATCAAACCGAAACTGTATACCAGATACCCACCAGACGACAGACGATTTGAAGAAGTAGACGAACTGGTGACGTAGGGAGAATCCGTCTTACCACATGCGCCACCTATTTGAGACATTTTTCCAGGAACGATTTTCTTCTTGGAAAGGCTATTTTGTTAGAAGTCCTTTAGATCTATGTTCATGGTAGATAATATCCTTTACATATCTCCGTAGTGTGAGGTTTCGTGAAAGCTGGCTGAAACGAGTGCGGAGCAGAATAACGAAGGTTGTTGTACTGAGAATTCGTGAGTTTATGATAACCATTGCAACTTAAACCTAGACTGTTACATTAGATATGTTGAAACTTAATCTTAATTTAAGATAATTTATGAAAAAAATACAATAGTTTGAATCTGTTCATATCATTTTGAAATACTCTGTCTAATGAATGCTATATTCCAAAGTCAAATAGGAAATATTTGCAAAATAATATCAAAATTTTCATATCCGTGGCAATTTATTGGAAACGTTTATAAATTTGTACCCCATATTGTAATAATATTGTAAATGCATTGAAATTTTTTCAATGTAATATAAATATTTCATCATTGGAATTTTATAGATAATATCAATAACGTTATATTTTCATATCTCTGTTATTGATTAATCCATTTTCACCATTAGCGTATAATATGTTTGGATTTCAATAAATTTCTTTTTTAGTCAGAAATTCCATATCGATACCGGAAATTCCGTAAAAAAATTGTTACTTTAAGTAGTCACGAATCGTCTGTCATTAAATAAAGCAAAAACCACAATTCAGAATTTCTGGAATGAATTCGGTATTTATGAATAATAAAAAAAAATAAATTTCCTGAAATGCACGCATATGTGCATTAATGATGCAAATGGGATTAATTATGACAATAACAATAGATAATATGGCCAAATATTACCCAATGAGCTCTGAGTAAATATATTTTCACCTGAAACAGAAAGATAACGCGCGACTCTTCCCTTTATATACATAGAAATGGTGTTTCTGGATCAAAACAATCATTTTATTATTATCAAAATTTAATTAAAACATCACGTGACAGGAAATATCATTACAATAGGAACATATTAAACACATCACACGTTAACCAATTAATTAAAATCAGTTCAAAATTACAAAATACACTGCTGTCCAAAAATTAAGAGGCAGTAACCGGGCGCTTTCGCTTTTTACACGGCTTGTCGAATATCTACTGAAATTCTTGACGAATTTTCCTTTCGCTTCCAGGATGTAAAGCATATGTTTGACTTCAAGACGAGTAGAAACAGGGTACTGCAATTAAAAAATTAATATATCGAATATTTGATGAGATATGGGCATTTATATGAAATAGTGTTTTATTGCGCATGCGCAAAATATATGAAAGTTTTTTTTCATGATTTGGTAGTCAATACTATAGAGCAACTCATATAAAAAGACCTGTAATATATCATAAAAACTCAAAAAGCAGTACAGTGAGCTAATTGATAAATTGGGGAGGAAATCTCATATAATCCTATGGGATTACATCCTCGAAGTGCAAGGATAATTTGTCGAGAACTTCAGTTGATATTCGACAAACCGTGTAAAAAGCAAAAAGCGTCTGGACTCTGCCCCTTAATTTTTGGACAGCATTGTATATATATATATATAGAAGAAAATAACGAATTATTTTCTTGATTACAGTATTGCGCAGAATTGAAAAGATATCTATTCAATTTGAAAAGGAATTAAGTTAACACATAAAACCTTTCCTAATACTGACTGTCAAAATCATACCAGCGGATTCCGATAGCGAACATCATGCCGAGAATAGTGATATGTCACATACACTGAGCTCCATATATATCAGGAGCTCTCCCTTCCTGTTCTCCATCATATTTTCCAGCGGTCAGCGTGGAAGGATACAATGACGAGTATTTTAGTTCGCATTCGTGGTAAAACATGCTATTTATCTGATTCCCTTACATGATTATAAAATCATTTATTAATTAGATAAACATAGCTTATTTAGATAAGTATAAATTAGGATAATTGTAAATCGGAACACTAATATTTGACATTGACAACGCGGACTAGTTTTTATCTTTGCCTTGCAAGCTTCTGACCGGCGATTCAGAACTCCTGTTATATATGGAGCTCAGGCGTCACATACACAGAGTTCAGAGAATAAATAGAGATTAAATGTTTACGTTTGGCGTGACGCTGAAAATGCAACTCTACAGTTGGCCCAAACAACTGACGGCTTGCTTTGAAATCCTCTCCCCGTCCGATGAATCCTGTCCTTGTTCTACGTGCAGCCTCTCTCCGACCAATGAACACAGCCCTTGGGCCTAATGATTTGTACAATAACTGACTTCATATTGCAAGCCGTTTTTACAGTTTGTTGCTTCTCTATTTATTCTCTGAACCTGAACTCTTTGGGTCACATAGGAGGCCGCGGAATATAGCGTACAGTGGAATGATGCCGTGAATGGAAATGACATAAAAATACGATACTGCCATTGCCACATAGAGTAGCAATATTACATATACTGCACACATAAATGAGGCGCAGACAGCCACAAATCTGGCTAAAAATTTCCAATCGTTTACTTATAGAATAGACCAGCACGTCATGCGCACCATAGATTAACATACAAGATAGGAAACTATCATAGAGCGTAATGGTAACGCGATGACGATCCCAGTGCCTATAGTGACAATGGGGAAGAAACTTCTCAAACACGGAATATTTCTGCTTTTGAACGTCTATCTTGTTATTATCTTTCATTTTTTAAATGTGACATGTTTATGTTTTCAACTTTGTAGAAAACGCGAAAAACGAAAGCTTTGAATTCCGATTTGTATACAGACAAGGTTCTGCCTGACATATTTTAACATGTTTAGAAATACAAAAAAGTTTTGAAAAGAAATGTTATTTCAAGAATAATAAAAGAAAGAAATTGTTTGAAAGAAACGCAAACCACGCCCTAATGGTCAGTTTGGAGAGAATCGTCTATGTCGAAGAGAAAGTATAGATATTAAAAACATAGAGCATCAACAGATTTCATATGCATAGGTAAATTTCGGAAGCTTCTTACTTTTCCCCCTTTATCACTAGTGACGCTACCATTGCTGCTATTACAGATTTTACCGTAACTGTTCTATCTTGTAAGTTAATCTCTGATGCGCACTAACCAATTTGATCCTGCGCCTTATTACATGGATCACAATACGCCGTTACGTTTTTTTTAATTTTTGACGTCATTTGATTCTAACACTATATTGCAAGACCTCCCCGCCCATAACTGACATGTCACTATGCTTGTCTCCATGCTCCATATCGAAATCCGCTGGAATCAGACGTTGTATATCAATTGGGATGCTCTGTACAGAACATATAACAATAGCAAGTAATTTTATTTTCTTGACTTTATTGATGCAAAATAATTAATTATTTTTCTCAAGGTCTATTTGATTAGTTAAAATTTTCTCGACGACTGTCGTGTCGTGGCAACCCTACTGTAACGTCTAGGGTGCATATAATTCTCAGTTTTTCCTACCAGTAATATTGAATAGTGGACTCTTTTTTAAACACAGAACTTTTGCAATTAAATTAAAAAATATATATATTTTTAGAATTAATGATGCTAAAAGATTAAAAAAATGTGTATTTAATGCTGGGTGCGAGAGGGTTAAATACTTTCAACAGAAAAAATACCCATATTAGACCATTTTTATAAGTTTAGAAACAATACGAATGACAGCGAAGCATTAGCACGCACATGTTTAACGCTTTCCGGCACAGTGGTCCCACTCCGGGCACACCTAATTTTAATTCCAAACTTGCATTCGGCACCAAGAATATTTTAATAAAACTTTGCTTTTACAATGAAAGCTTCAAATAAGGAGTTCTTATTTTTTAAAAAAGTCGTTTGTAAATTCCGATGTCAGTCAGTAATTTCGCATTTTTCGAACAGAATTTGTCTGCGCCGGAAAGGGTTAAATATGATTTTTCTAATGTTCTAAATTTGTAATGTATTGATTTTTCTATTATTATATTAAAAAATAGTCATACCGGAAAAAATAACGAGACATTTTATATTAGTTTTCAATTCTTTATCTTCTTTAACTAATTTTAATTACTGTATGTAAAAATTCAAGTTACTAACTGTCCAAGAGACGGTTAGCAAGTTACGATTAATAGATGAAATCTTAGTGCAGTTTATTATTTTGTAAGTCAAGTTTTTGCTGACGACTATAAGGGATACGTTTTGCAACCAGCCAATATGTTTGTCTAGATCAGGTTTGGTTATCCAAAATGCCGTGAAGCACGAATTTCTCCTCTAAAATTTAAGATGGGCTCCTAAATGACCTGGATAACTGAACTGAATATACAACAACTTTACGTACTACAAATATGCTCTACCTATAATATATACAGGGAACACAAATAAAACTGCTTAGTGAAATATATGTAAACTTTGCTAAGCCACTTTAGGGAATAATATGTGTAACACTGATGAATTTCCATGTAGGTAGAGTTTGGAAAACTTTTCCTGTGTGAAAAGTGGTGGGTGGGCAAAATGATAACACTATTTAAAAAATTAGATCTTAATTAATAGTTGCGAAAAATGTCATCTCGCAACAGGAGGAGGGGGGAGTGTATCCTCATAGTGAATAATAAAGTTCAGTAAAAAATGCATTTTTATTCAGTTAGTATCAGGTACATTTTTCACGTTTTTCTTAAAAATTTTTTTTGAAATAGTTTGAAGTAAAAGAACACAATAATATTAACGTTTATAGTGTTTATATCAGTAGTTAATAGATCGTATGTAACTTCTTTCTTTTCCCCATAAAATTAGCTCTAAATTAATAGTTGCAAAATATGTGACGTCACAACAGGGGGAGGAGAGTGTATGCCCCGAGTGCATATTTCAGTTCCGTAAAATAATATTTTATTCAATTACATTCATGTACATTGTATTCAAGTACATTTTTCATCTTTTTTTTTTCTTCTTAAATTTGCAATAGCTTGAAATTATTGCACACAAAGAGCTTAACGGTTTA
The DNA here is from genome assembly GCA_963931845.1 of Maratus michaelseni. Classification (NCBI taxonomy): domain Eukaryota; kingdom Metazoa; phylum Arthropoda; class Arachnida; order Araneae; family Salticidae; genus Maratus; species Maratus michaelseni. The sequence continues at coordinate 76,678,702 of OZ007594.1, forward strand.
TAGTATTTATATCACTAGCTAATAGTTAATGTAACTTCTTTCTTTTTCATAAAATTAGCTCTAAATTTATAGTTACAAAAATGCGATGTCACAACAGGGGGAGAAGAGTATATCCTCCGAGTGCATATTAAAATCAGTAAAAAAATAATTTTATTAAGTTAGTATCAAGTACATTTTTTCACTTTTTCTTTGAACTGCAATAGCTTGAAATAAAAGCACAAAAAGATCTTAACGATTTATTATATTTATATCAGTAGTTAATAGATCGTATGTAATAACTTTATTTTTCACTATAAAATTAGCTCTAAATTAATAGTTACAAACAATGTGATGTCGCAGCAGGCGAGGTATACCCCAGTACATAGTTAAGTTCAATAAAAAAATATTTTTATTCAGTTAGTGTCAGTTAATTTTTTCCCCTTTTTCTTGAAACTGCAATATCGTGAAGTAAAAGAGCACAAAGATCTTAACGTATTTTTACCAGTAGTTCAGGGGTGCAAAAATCTAGGCGCCAATGGGTCGATTCCCACCACTAAATTTTCAGTATTTTTCGTCTAATAAGAATACTAATAAAATTTGACGATGAATACTAATAAAATTTGACGAAGAATACTAACAAAATTTAGTGGTGGGAATCAGCCCATTGGCGCCTAGATTTTTGCACCCCTGCAGTAGTTAATAGATCGTATGTAATTTTTTTCATAAAATTAGCTCTAAATTAATAGTTTCAAAATTGTGACGTCGTGTAAGGGGGGGGGGGTTAATTCCCGAGTAAATAATTCATAATAAAGTTCAGTTAAAAAGGCATTTGTTAATATCAGGTATATATTTTTTCATCTTTTCTTTGAATTGCAATATCTTGAAGTAAAAGTACACAGAAATCGTAACGGTTTATAGTATTTTTATCAGTAGTTAATAGATCGTATGTAATTTTTTTTTTCATAAAATTAGCTTTAAATTAATAGTTGCAAACAATGTGACGTCATATAAACGGGCGGTATATCCTCGAGTGAATAATGAAGCGAAGGAACCGGCTGCTGGTAATTTTTACTGGCTGCACCCTTCTCTCGGCGGCCCTGTATATGCACTTACACAGAGCATAAGGATGTGAATTATCACTGACTACTCAGCGTACAATCAACAAAGGGAGAAAATGTCCAGACCGGGGATCGAACCCGGAACCATTTCTATTACGAACCAATGTTCTACCATTTTGAGCTATCCGGACGACATTCAGTCTAGCATTCTCTCACTCTTATATGACAAGGCTACACCTTTGCAATAAAATTATCCCATCAACATTGCGGTGACAATTTAAATAGATATATAAATATTCACCGATACTGGGTTTAATTTGTCTCCTGCATGCCGCTGAAGTTGTGCTCATGATTAATGCTCCATCTTGTGCAACAAAGTTGTAGCTTTGATATATAAGAATGAGAGAATGTTAGACTGGAAGTCGTCCGGATAACTCAAAATGGTAGAGCATTGGTGCGTAATACCAATGGTTCTGGGTTCGATCCCCAGTCTGGACATTTTTTCACTCTGTTGGTTATACTCTGCGCTGTGCAGTAAGTGATAATTCACATCCTTTATTTTGTATAATCTTATTTTTAGGTTTATTTCGCAAATTTTGTGGAAACCTACACTGAAGTTTTTTTTTTAAACCTTACCACGAAAAATTTACTTAGAAAATATTGGTATTAAAAAATCCCTGACGGCTTGGCCTACAGGTACAGGTAGGTTTCGAACATGCAGACCGTGGGGCACTTGTTTATTGGGAATTGCAGGAGAAATTAAATTTCAACCATAATGTGGAAGTTGGGACCGCCCGCTTCGAAATCTACCTGTATTTGTAGGCGGAACCGGCAAGGATTTTTGTATTAAAATTATTTTTTTTTCTGTAAGAGTTGGTCCTGTAAAAAACTTGTCAATATAAAAGTTGTAGATAATATTAAGACGATTTTTCGGTTTTCACAAAAAGCTCCCCCATTTCCTCCCCCCCCCCATTGGACCGATTTTGTCCATTCCATTAACGAACTTGAAAGAGATTTTATGCCCCTTGATTTTATGTATCCGTTTGGAAAAGATTTGTGCAGAATTATGGAAGTTATCGTGTCAATAAAAAAAAGAGATATAGATAGATAGATACAGATAAAGTTTTGAACTGGGTATAGTGTTGGATTCTAGGAGTCATGATCGGCGTAGATCTGCACAAATTTTTCAGAAATTCCAACATAGGGAAGAATGTAATAGGTAGTATTTCTTACGGAATCTACATAAAAAACGGACCAGTGGGAGTCCTGGTTTACACGCTTTTCAACAAATACTTCATTAAATTACACAGCTGTTTGGCATAAATAACATATAATGCTAAGTAATGAATCTTTTACTTATATTCGGAAATCATATTATTACTTATTGATTCACTTTAGGGAAATGGATCAAAAGAAAAACAGAGTGAACAAGCAAGACGAGAAGCCGGAAAACAACGTGTCACGCGCTCAGTCACAGGATGCTTTGGACTCATCTTCGGCCAGTTCGTTGTCCTTTTTCGCTGACCATTCTGATACCCAGGCTAATTATCCCCACGAAAACGAAAAAACAACGGAGGGACAGAAATCCGAAGAAAGTTCTCCAAGGTAATGAGTTTTAATGTGTAAAATACAGGGTAAGCATAAATGAACTGCCGGATTAAAAAAATTTATAGTTACAAAACTATTACACTTATTATCATATATTATAATACTAGCAAATCTTGTGTGCGTGTGTATATATATGCAAATTTTATCTAAAAAACGGCTCTAACGAATTTGACTAAATTTTGTATCCTACCGTTTTCGGGAACTAGAAGACCATTGGGCTAGGTCACATGTTCGAGAAAATTCGATTAGTAAGTCATTTTGAGGTCAATACGGGTTAATGCATTTCAATGAGAATGAAGGTTGAAACAGTTATTAAGTTGTTGAACAGTTGGCAGTAAACGAAGTCGCAAAGTTGGCAACATTTCGCCAAATATCTCCAAATTTGGCGAAATATTGGCGACATTTGGTGGGAAAATCGACTTTCAAGATAATTAATGCCAATACATATGAATGGCACCAAATGGAATGATGCCGCCAACTTTGCGATTTTTTGCAATATTTTGGCAACATTTGGCGAAAAAATTGCCTTTAGAATCTGAAGGAATTTTCAAAAAATTCCCAATAGGAACCGAAATACATGATTCAACCAATCAGAGTACATAGAACGTTCTCTAAAACTGAATTCAACCAATCAAGGTACATACAACTCATTGTTATAAATTGCAGGGGTGCAAAAATTTAGGCGCCAATGGGCTGATTCCCACCACTAAATTTTATTAGTATTCTTCGTCAAATTTCATTAGTATATTTCGCCTAAATTGTACCAGTATTCTTATTAGACGAAGAATACTAAAAAATTTAGTGGTGGGAATCGGCCCACTGGCGCCTAGATTTTTTTTTGATAAACTGTACATATAATTTATTGTTATGTAGAGTTATATCCCGCTAATTAGCTAAACACAGAGCTAATTTTAACCGAGCACTGCTCGGTCTTCCCAGCTGGTAATAAATGGTATATGAAAGTAAAGAAAAATATTCCAAGTTTTTTTCTTTATTTTCCTGTTCGATGTTTCGAACAAAAGTTAGTACAACTTGAGTTACAAATGTTCGATATGTGAACTTTAGATAACGTGACTTAATCTATAATCAAGTTCGTTCCACGCATTTTGCAATTTAGTACTGTCAACTGTTTTTAATACAGCACTGGTGCGTTCTTTAAGTTCTCTGAGTGTTTATTCGGCAATAGTGGTTTCATAAACAAGATCTTTGATGTAACCCCACAAAAAAAAAAAAAAAAAAAAAAAAAAAAAAAAAAAAAAAAAAACATGGCTTAAGATCCGGGGATCTTTTCTCTGTCATTGATCCCATTTTTGATTTAAATTACCCCGTTCTACAGGAATGGTGCCATATATTGAGCGACGGATGAAAAAAAAAACTTGGAATATTTTTGTTTATTTGAATATATCACGTATTATATTATGTGAATAGTTTTGAATATATAAAATTTTAAAATACGGGCATTCATTTATGCTAATCCTGTATGTAGATCATCGATATAATTCAGAACTATCAAATATGAAAAAAACTTTTTTTTATTATTAGCGACAGCGACAAAGTTTTATTTCTTTCCATACGGAGTTTTCTGTAGTCGTCAAAAAATCGCAGTCCACTTTTGGATGATTGCAAAAGACCAGTTGCTGTTACAAAAAAAAAAAAAAAAAAAAAAAAAAGAACGATAGTGGCAATGATCTGCGCTATGGCTTTCCTTCCCCCTTCTGATTAAAATATAATATTCTGTTTTACAATTCTCTATTTTGAAAAAAGCAAAATAGTAAAGATAAATAAAAATATATTGTTCGATATTGTAAAAATATATTGTTCGATTTTTGACCTGTCTTATTTGTTACTTTCTGTAAGTTTTTTTTTATGGTGATATGTTTAAAAATACTTTTGCATGCGGGGTTCAGACAAAAAAAAAAAATATTTTATTTTATTTCGTGTTTATATTCTCTACCCTTGAATTTATGAAATATCCTGCTCTTATACCCCTCATTCGTTATCATTTTTTTTATAGACCACCAATGGATGAAGCACTGAAGTCAGAAAAGGCATTTATAGAATTTGTCATGTCTTTACCGCCAAAGGAAAGGTCAGAACATCACCACAGATCGACAGATTCCGTACTGAGCAAAACAAAGGCACCCTCCTCGACGAGTAACAACACGAAAGTCGGTTTGGACCACCTGGACAATCTCTGTAAGCTGATGGAACAGCTCAGTGACCTGAGAGAAACAAACAACAAGCTACAGAGAAGAGTGCAATATCTGGAAGATCTAAAGACTCTCCATGACATGCATAAAGAAGTAAGTACGTTCTTTAATTTTTATTTTATTTTATTATTTTTTTAAAAATAACGTCAATTTTTTGAGTAGAATGTCTTTTTTAGACCAAATGCTAAGTTGCCAAAACATACCGATATAATCTGGTAACTACATCTTCTGTTGCAAATAAATACATTTCAAAGCAGAAAAAATATTCAATAAAATGTATCCCCACTTTTCCCCCTCTCGGGGTATAAAGCGTAGTTTGTTTGACGTAGGGTAGTTTGGCACAATATTTCGTCGTATTGACAGCTATGCGAAATTGTTTCGTTCAAAGGGGCTTGTACCATTCTTAAATATTCAGAAAATTCCTCATTTCCAGAAATATATATTTGTAGCAACATTTTCTGCGCATTTTAAAACAAACCGCATAAAAAAAAAAAATCCTACACTTACGCCAGTTACGACTAAAAATACAATCTGTCTTGAACGTTTAGACACACAATAAAATCTACCCTATATATATAAAATCCTAATGAAACGAATTTGTGAAACGATTTTATGAAACGATTTTATGAAACGACTGATTATGTTTCAGGGCTATTTTTAATAAAATATTAAACGCTTGATGGTGAAATTAATATTAATTGTCCATAAAAATCCGCGGATGTCAAAACTGGTAATAGAATTTTGAAATTGGAATTAGTTTTCGAGATATTAATTTTTTTCTAATTTTAATGACATTTCTGTAATGATGGCAACTAATTACTCAGTTTTGTTTGTGACAAAAAAAGGGAAAAAAATCGAAAAGGATCCCGATAGGGATTATTGATTTCTTTTTATTCGTCATTTTTAAATTTAAATTGAATTTATTTTTTATCCAATCGATAATGAAGACAAGATTGTGATTAAATTACGTTTTTCAGGAAAATTTGAAAAAAAAAAACAATCACATTTCTATCGTCAGTATTCAATCGTCTGTCAGCATTTAATTTAATTTATAAACTGAAAATATTTTGAATAAATTCGTCCAAATGACGTTATTTATGTAAACGCAAAAGAAAGGGTGGGAAAGGAATTAATAGTAATTATTATTTATTGATATCATTTTGTTATTTTTTTGTAAAATTTAATTAAACGAATTTATAAAATCACTAATTCGGATATTTGAAACGAATATATAAAATGATAATTGCCCAACTGAACGCAAGGAGAATAAAATATCCTGCTTAGTTTTCTTTCCAATTTGAATGAGAATATGACATCAATTATGGTAAAATGACATTTACTCCTTTCTCTCTTTTATTGGCAGCAAGGAAAAATGCTCCCTATATATTAGAGAAATGCTATTAAAGTTTCCTTCTATATATAAAAAAAAGTAATGGTTTGGAAATGGACCAATGAAAATCTGCGTAGATAACGGCGAAACGTATCTGATTGGTCAGAGCTTTCTGACTTTTCTTAGGGGGAATTAACATAAAAGAAGAAAATTTAGATGGGATGGACGCTATTAGGGGGGTTACCAAGGGGAAGGGACCCGGGTCTGTCGCCAAGTTTGGCGATATATAGCCAAATTTGGCTGCCAAAAGTGGCGCCAACTTGGCGCTATATCCAGTATTTCGCCAAATTTCCATAGACTCCCATTGAAATCCAATAGCGTTTACTCGCTTGCAAAAAATCAACAAATTGAGATATTGCAATGCAACAAAAATTAATATTAGGTTATGCATAGAGCTTAATTGAACTATTTACATTATTTTTAAGCACAAACTCTAACTATTTACAATATTCGTAACACTATATATACAAATTATATATTTCCAAATTAGTAATTGATCTTACTTATCAATCCCCAAAACAACCGTAAGCTGTCGCGACAGAGGTGGGTAAGGCCATGGTAACCGAAAAATACCCCATTTAAAAGAAAAAGCATTATAACCTGATTACAGAAGATAGCCGCCGTTTGTGATATCATCATCATCTTTTTAAAACAGGATACATTACCAGGTTTTAAGAGGCTGCGAAATCAGAACGGGGGTTGGTGAGCGTAGCGAGCAGGGGGCAGAGCCCCCTAGTGTGATAATAAAATTGGAAGAAGAAACACATGGAGAATAATTTCACAATAAATGTTCAAGATTTAATTTAAATGAAACATAGTAAAAATATTATAATGGTTTCAAAAGCATTATTATTTAAAAAGAAAACGCTTTTTTACGTTTGTTAAAAAAAAAAACAATTTCTCAAAAGTTTAGGCAAATTATGCAAACGTTAACAAATGCTGGATTGGTTTCAACCAACCAACCGTTCCGGCCAACGAGCTGTTTTCACTAAGCAGTATAACGGCAAATTTTCAATTTCCGTTGGTTATTTAAGATCTTGAATGCTACGGATTTCACAATAGTGGAAATTTTAAAGATATTAAAGTTGAAATCTGAAATTAAGCCCGTTATTGAAATTTCTTGAATATTTAATCATTCAAAGCGAGAGATATACAAAGTACTCGCTAGAAATAAAAACATTTTCGACCGCAAACCAAAATGCGGAGGCCACGTGTAAGAAGTGTTCAGGCTGATCGAAAAATTGGAAGATATGTGTCAAATCAAAGTATGTCCATAAGGCAAATAAAACAATAATTTTAAAGATATTAAAGTTGAAATCTGAAATTAAGCCCGTTATTGTAATTTCTAGAATATTTAATCATTCAAAGCGAGAGATATACAAAGTACTCGCTAGAAATAAAAACATTTTCGACCGCAAACCAAAATGCGGAGGCCACGTGTATACCTGCCAACTTTCAACTAAACTTCAGTACAATGTCAATTAATTTGATCCAGGTTAAGTACGTTTATCACCACAAAATGTATCTGAAAAAATAATATATTTTAAGTTTCATGTTCTTACGTGGAACCTATTTGAATGCATTTCTTAAAAAAAATTCTGGTTTGAAACGTGGTTAACCTCGGTTAAATTAACCTACACTGTACGGAAGTTTAGTGGAATGTTGGCAGGTATGCACGTGTAAGAAATGTTCAGGCTGATCGAAAAATTGGAAGATTTGTGTCAAAGCAAAGTATGTCCATAAGGCAAATAAAACAATAATCTCGGTGTCAATGTCTCAAAGAAGATATTACATAGACGCACAAAAGACTGCAAGAACATTGTTTTAAAGAAAATTTGTTGCAAACCGCACTTAAGATCACATCATAAACAGGCCAGAATGGATTGGGCTCGGAAGCACATGTAATACGGGGACACGTGTCTCACGGCATTATTCCAGCGATGAAAAGAAGTTTAATCTCGATTGTCCTGATGACTGGAATTGTTATTGGCATGACCTCAGGAAGCAGCTACGTACTTTCTTCAGTAGACAACAAGGCGGTAAGTCTCTGATGGTTTGGAAAGAGAGGGGGGAGCAATTGGCTTTAATGGCCAAACCTGACTGGCATTTCTCCATGGGAAATAAAATTTAACAAAGTATCAAGAGACACTAAAGCAGAATCTATTTACATTTGGCGACATCTTAGGGTTCCAGAGTGGAGATTTCAGAAAGACAATGCTTCTGTCCGTAACTCACACAGTACGAAACAGTGGTTTTCCGGCCAAAATGTTAATGTTTAGACTGGCCAGCTTTAAGCGTGGACTTAACTAAGGCTCTTACAATCCGGACTGACTCACGCCGCCATTTAATTGGGCGTAGGAGAGAACGATTCGCCACGCCGCATGGGCAACAATCGCTGATTGGTCTATGAGGGCAACAAAATGCTTGATGATTCAGCCTGTATTATAGTAGCTCTAGATCTAACCCAATTGAGAACATTTGGAGTACCTTAACCCGTGAAGTATGCAAAATTGGGACACAATATGACTCTACTAAAGAATTAAAAGTGGCCATTAAAATAGCATGGTATTCTCTGCTACCAATAATACCTCAAAAACTAATTAATTTAACGGAAAAAAGATTATTTGAATAGGAGTCTGGAAGAAGGGCCTGCTTTACAAAAAAAAAAAATTACAGTAATGAGGAAAAAATTATTAATGTCGTTGATTAGTGGCATCCTGTGCACCTAGTGCAACATAGGCACTTTTTCAGATCTTAATTACTCTCCATTTTTGTCTTCATGCTGGTCATTGGCGAGTTATAAACAACTAGTTTGATGGGTAATGAAAGCAATAATATTATTTTTAGTTTATTACCGTATATACTCGTGTATAAGCCGACCTCCAAATTCGAGACAAAAACACGTTTAATACCAGTAATTCAAAGTGGATTTCTACAACTTATTTAATCTCATTTAATTCTAAATTATTTAAGACGGATAAAACCATTGTAAATTATTGGTATAAAATCTCTTTTCATCTCGAATTTGGGGGTCGGCTTATACACGAGTATATACGGTATTTTAATTTTTTATTTAAAGTACACAAACTTGTTGATTATTAAATTGTAATTTTTGACACTGGGAATCATATATCATTCAAAATAGGCCCCTTTCCAACAAAAAACTTAGTTTTCCAAAATTTGTAATATAAGCCCTTTTTCCAGACATCCATTCATTTGAAATTATCTGAAACCAGAGATATACTATTAATAAACAACATCATGTAAAAGTGTAAAAAAATGATGTATTTTTCCCATTGTGCCTACACTTTTGAGACACTGTATAGTAAGAGACTTTTTTGATTTTTAATAAAGTTCTGATAATGCACCCATTTATTCATTTTGATATGATTTATTTGATTAATTTTACAGAATTTAATAAGTAAATAATGTGTTTCTGTTTATTTTTGTATTATTATTTAATAAAGGAGATATTTCATAGGTTACTAAACCTTACAGACAGACTGTATATGATATATTCTCGGTAAACTAGGATTTGAAGATCATCGAAACGCTTATTTATGACGTAAAAACTAAAACAGATCTAAAAAAAAATATTTTAACGGAGATTCAAGTCAGTTGGGAAGAATACATTTTACACTTTTTTTTTTCAAAATCATCAGAGATAAATTAAATTTAGATTATTAAATTTCCAAATTCAGGGAGGAATAACGGCAATTCCATGTTCTTTTTTGTCGGCACATGTGCCTCTAGATAAGTCTTTTTGAGCATTCCTGGGGCACCAAAGCTGAAACAACAAAATAAGAACATTCACATTTACTATATTTCTTCTCATCAGTGAGTAACGGTGAGGCAAGAAATAAGGGTTGCTGTTGAGCTCGTGACGGCTGACATAATAGACGCAAGACATTTGAAGTCATAAATGACTGCACTGTATGACAGTTACACGTGTACAGTCTAAGGCAATAAAAAACGAGAGCAAAATGTTTCATACTGGGTAAAAAATGCTATGAAACACAATACTGACTTAACACGGGCCGGTGATGTGTGCGATATTTAAAGTTTTGAGTGTGTATATTTTGTTTTTATTTCTAAACGAAAGCTGAAAAAAATTACACAAATAACATTAAATTACATTGAAAATTATTTGTGTTTAGATTTTGTTACAAAAGATGAGTGCACCAGTAATTGACCAGTGAGACAAAAATCTGTAGAAAACAAAAGTAATGCACGGATATGATAGGTTTAGTCTTTTTTTTTTCAATTATTTGTGCTTGGTCAATTACTGGTGCACGCACCGAATATGCATTTTTGAAATTAAAGTTTGTGTTAATTGAATTATTTTATTGATATTTTTGCTTGTGTGTTTCAAATGTACTCTATCGAGGTTGCTTGAACAAAAGAAACAAAATGAAAAAAAAAAAAAAAAACACAATAGAAACAAAATGTTTTTGTACTGGTTTAAAAATAAAATAAAATAAAATAAAATATTTCCGTAAGACGTTTTTAATGCAAAATTTAATGCATGCATTGAATATGCATTGTCATCAAAAACGGACTTTTATGCACTATTTGAACAAAATCGGTTCCTTAAATATGTGATTTCAATCAAAAGCGTAAAAGAGAATTTTGCCCCTGGACCAGACTACTTAACACTACTTTACCCTGAACGTATAGCACTGAAAATGCTTAAACATACGTATTATCGACAATGAAGTGCGCGAAGTTGAAGCAAAATTGGTTCGTTAGATATTTGATTTGAGTAAAAAATATAAAGGAATGTTTTTGCCCTTGACCCTGCACTTGATGAGGTACAGTCTAAAACTACAGGAATATTTCACTGTTATCAACAACGAATTTGTATACAAAATTTGAGAAATATCGGTTCATTATACATGTGATTTCAATCAAAAAGTAAAGGAATGCTTTTACTTTTGAGCCTGCTCCTGATGAGGTACGTCTCTAAAACTGCAAGAATATTGTACTGTTACCAACAACGAATTTATATACAAAATTTGAGAAAAATTGGTTTCTTTAAATATTGTGATTTCAATTAAAATGTAAAGGAATGTTTTTGCTCTTGAGCCGGCTCCTGATGAGGTATGTCTCTAAAACTACAAGAATATTGTACTGTACTCAACAACGAATTTGTGTACAAAATTTGAGTAAAGTAGGTTCGTTAAATATGTGATTTCAAGGAAAAATGCAAAAGAATAGTTTTTGCTACTGTACCCTTTTTCTAATGAGGTTACTGCCTCACAATAGCTGAATATTGCTTTGTCAACGACAATGGACTTGTGTGTGACATTTGAGCGAAATAGGTTAACGGAAATGGGTCGAAAATGATGGCAAGATTTTATCCCGACATCCAGACAGATAACAAACGATGTTAAATAAAAGTATGTAAAATAACCCCTGAAACTTATTTGAGAGTGTCAGGATCACTAATGACCGAATAAAATGTTAGACATACAAGGTTAATGTTTAAATGCAAGAATTCGGTAAAGCACTGTGACTCATTTTCCTTATTCTATCATTGAAATATTTATCTTAATTGTTCTTTTATTAAGAAAGGTAAGGTAAGTTCCCTTACCTCTTATTCATCTTCTTCTCCAATAGTCCCGTGTAATCCGTGCATCTATTTTGTGCACATATAGCCATTTGTCTGTTCCATTCATCCAAGGGTTTTGTTATTCCGGCTGTTTTATTTAGTTCGTTGGGAGAAAATCATTTATTACTAATATAATGAATAATTTAACTCATTATTCTAATTAAATCTTTTACTTGGATTTACTTTAAGTTAAGTTTAATTTAATTTACATTTAAGTTAGCTTTACAGTTAAGTAATATTTACATTTAAGGAGCGTTAACTTTTTGCTCCGTTCTATTTGAGAGTTTACATGTTACAAAGTAAAAATCTGAGTGTGTAAAGAAAAGAAAGAAACACCAGTATTTATATAACGATTAGAGTTCTTAAAATAGATTGGTATAAACGTTCATTAGATCTAATCATTATTTCTCTTGGATAATCCCCGTGAAAGTTTAAATTGCTTTCATCAGAGTAAGTAATTACGCTGTTGTATTGCGTGGTTGAAAGTAGTGGTTTTTACTTATTTATGTAATCTTCCTTGATTCATTTAATTTTATAAATGGATTATTTAATCACTCGATATTATAGTTTTGAGATCACATATTCCAACAGAAAAGGCGAAAGCTGCCTTAATTTCAAGAGTATTTGAAAATTGTAAATTTGTCTGAAAGTAGTTCGGATGCTGTTTTCTCAATAATTTATTAAACGTACAGGCCAGGGATGGCGATCGCTATATATTTACTATACTATTTGAGTTGCTTGAGTAATAATTTTAGTAATAAAATATTCATTTAATTTTGAAAAAAGTACTTTATTGTGTATTACTTTTATAGAGATTTTTCCTTTAAAATTTGATTTAATTTTGAAAACAAAAAATCTGATTTCGAGATTTGAGGCTTCAAAATGTTTAAAATAGTTCATTTGGCTCTAAAGCAATGGATACATATTGCAAATTCGAAGGCTAATACTGTGAATATGATTCAAGTAATCGTTGTAAATTAACACTAGAACCGCCGGAAATTTTACTCAAGTTTTATAAAAATATTTTACACCAGAATTTTTATTTAAAACTAGTTAATGTGTTTATTTAACTTATTTTTGTGCGGCTTATCTTTAACTCATTTTATGAAGACATTTCTGGTACGAACCGACACGTATTCGTTTGGTACGGGTCAACATGACCCGTCATCGCGGTTCTAGTGTTATCTGTCATGTTAATAAATTGAGATGAATTACAAACTAAAATATCAGATTCATTGAACTACCTGGATGATAAATTTACTTACAACTTTTTTTATTATATAATAGGTGTGTCAAAAGTTTGTCACCACTATAAAAATTTCTAAAAAATTAACAAATCGTCGTATCGGAGTGCGATTTGCTCTTTTAAGGCTTGTCAAAATGTCAGATGTTCGCTGCTAAAAATAAATAAATAAATAAATAAATAATGAAAAGAAAAAAATAATAAAATTATCTTTGAATTAATTTCTTCTAGAGAAATTCTGACAATTTGTCAAGTCTTATCGTGTAAACCGCACTCGGATGCGACAATTTATCTATTTTTTTAAATCTCAACTTAAGGTGGAAATCTGCTTTTAAGTTGAATTAGCTATAAATAAAAGATGGACGTGTGGAATTAGAAGGAACTTGTGTGAAAAGGAGAGTTAAAATAAAAATTTTATTTACAAGCCTAATTCATAACCCATTTTTATCTTCTTCGTTGAACTATTTTTCTTCTTCTCCAGAAAAGGGAGTAAGGCTCTTTATATTTCATAGAAAACTTTTTTAACTTTATTATTATTTTTTTATTTTATTAACTATGATTTAAAATCAGCAAAAGCCACTAGTCACAAACTGTGCAGATTTGAGAGAGATTAAGGTATTTTGACATTTTAAGTTTTCTTTTTTCTATCTGAAAAAAGATGCTAAACTAGTACCGGAAAAAATATTTGAAATAGTATTTTAAATTTTAAAAATTTATATTCGCATTGGATCTCCTATTTACTTTTCTTGTTGTATCAAGTTGTCTAACTAAGCCTATGGAGGGAGGGGCCTCCGTGGCCGAGTGGTTAAGACACCATTCCGCTAATCGCTTGTGAGCGTAGGAGTCAGGTCGGCGGGTTCGACTCCCGCCAGCTCCATTGCACACACTTTGTGGAGCTCCCGGATGTAACTCTCTGGTGTTATAAATTTCCTTGTGGCTATCTCGTCCCTGTATATTGACGATGACTTATAAGCGGGCACTTGATGTCAAGCACACAAGTCAGATGTATGTTCTCAATAAACAAACAAACAAAAACAAACAAAAGCCTTTGGAGGTGGTTAGAGAAACTGTAATTGTAAAATATAAATTCATTCTTCTTGGCGTATAGCTGCATCCAGGATTAAATTGATTCCGGAAATCTGTGTTGCCAGATTGGGGATGTTGTCCCCATTTTGAACCTTTAAGGGAATTTTTTCATTATTTTACGCTTTCAGATTAAAGCTTACTTTTAATCATCTGGCAACATTGGATCTAGATGCGTCGATTCGGAAATAGAAATTTATCAATAAATAATCTCCGTGCTCGTCGTTTACAGTTTATAAGTGATTTAAGTTGTAATTAATTATTTATCTAATTCTAATATCGATTTATTGATTCGCAATTATTGTTATTTTATGCAATTAAATAAATAAATAAATCACATCACAATAAAAATGTCGGTTTACAAGTTCGTTTATTATTTTATTTATTTTGTTAAATGGGAAAGTTTTTCAAAAAAGAAGGAGATTTCTTAGCTTAAATTAGTTGAATATTTTTTTAGAGTAGTAAATTTAAAATTAAAAATTAATTTTGTTTTTTTTTGTGTAGAAATTGTGTTGGGGAGATTTTCGAAAAAAAAAAAAAAAAAGAAAGAAAAAGAAACCCCACTGATTTGGGGAATATTTCAGAACTTTTGGGAAACTGACCTTCGCCTAGCTGGCAACACCGCTAGAAATATCCCCTTAATTTATTCTAAACATTTGCGAAATTAGAACAGTGTTTCGCACGGACTACAAACTGTCTGTAGACAATTGCTACTGTATTTGGCTTCTTGCCTGCTATTTCATTTTCGGTCATAAAAATTTTATTAAAGTTTGCTTCTATGACGAACATTTTTATAATAATATAATAATTATTATTTGTTGCCCTTTATTCTTTATGCATGATTTATCATGCCTTATCTTTATGCCTGTTTTTCCTACATTTCCGATATATTTCCTTCTAAAAACGGTGCTAGACGGTATGTAAGGTCCATGCTGCCATCGTAAGTAATCTCTGCTCAAATCATCAAACTTCCACCACGTGCATTTTGTCATTTTTGTTCTTTTCGGAGATCCCTCCAATAATACTTCAAACCCTCTCGGGGCCATCCAAATTAATATTTTTTCATCGGAGAAAATCTTCTTCCTATTGTCGCTCTTTGCTATGTAGGGGAAGGTGGCCTAAAATGATCCTAACGGGCAAAACGATTCACATATATTTTCCTCCAGACAGGTTGCGCTATCTACAGGGTAACACGTAAACTAGTTGTGATAAGTGAAGAAGAAGTAATGGCGGCATTCAAGCAATCGCAGTATTACGCGTCTGAGTAGAATTCTTTAAAAAATTGGGTTTTATAACATCTGTTATAAGGCAAACACTTTCCTATTTATTTAGAGATACAGTCTTTCATGTACAGAAATATGACATGGTTTACTTAATGGAGTATGTTTTTAGATGCGAATTGCACATATGTACTGTCATAAATACTTTTATACCCTTTATTTTGCCGATATATAAAAAAAACAATTTGCAATTATTTTTAAATGAAGGATCATTTTGCCCTTTGGTAAGGGTAAAATGATCTGTTGGACACTTTTAAAAAAATCTATTTTTTTTTCATTACTCAATTTGGGTTAAAATATTATTAAAATATGTTTATAATGCAAAATATAGTGTAAAACATTCTAGCAAAGGGCCGAAGTTTTATTTAAACAGTTATGTTATTTTACACAAGTTTTTCCCTTAAGGGGATCATTTTAGACCACCTTCCCCTACTTCTCGTAATACTGCAAACGCATGTGGTGCAAAACTAACTTTGGACCAGTCTTTATATTCAACCATCTCAAGCTCCGTAAAGAATATAAAATTTGCCTTACTCTTCTAGGGATAGATCTGCACAAATTTTCTTTGGAGTGTGGCCGTCTTTTGATGCAAGTTGAAGAATCCCCCTTTTCTACCTCTTAGTTCAGCGTGGATTAAATTTTTTGTTAAAATTTTTGCCACAATTTGTTGGATCTTTTCTATAGTTATATATCGTACCAAGTGATCTTTTAATTAATTTACCAATTTCCGGAACAGATTTTACACATTCTGGATATGCATCTATTTTGGCTCTTTCATCCTCAGACAACACCCTTCGTTTACCCATCGTGGAAAGTATGACTAAAACGTGTTGCTTCCAATATATAACACTTTTTATATCTGCTGCGCATGTCACGTTACTTTGTTTTATGCAAATTTTTGTCACATTACTTCAGAATAGCCAATGAAATGTGATATTTCATAAATCAATTTCCATGTTTGTATGTTACGAAAATCTAATTTTTGACCTTTTGTTGTTATAAAAGCATAAAAAAACTTCTTAATAAAACCATAAAAATAAGGAATGCGCCAGGCCTTTCGAAAGAGCTTTGTCTTTCTTTGTCAGGCGCAAAGAAGACGGCAGGAGCAAGACTGATTATAAAATTTGCCTAATGTGCAAAAGTGTCTTTGCACCTGACGAAGAAAGACAAAGTTCTTTCGAAAGGCCTAGCGCATTCCTTATTTTTACGGTGTTATTATGAAGTTTTTTATATGCTTTTATATTATAACACCAGTTTATTCAATACTTTATGCGCTTATTGTTGTTTATTATTATATATGAAATTTTATTTTTGTAAATCATTTTTTTATACAAAGCACGTATAATGTATGAAATCTCATTAATTTTTTATGATTATTATAGAAGTTTTTGTTAAAAAACCGTATTTTCATAAATCAGTTTCCATCACTGTAAACGGAGGGCTGGTTAACTCACCGGTCTACTTTCTGCCGCGACCGCACCACACTGTCAATGCGCGCAAGAATCCTGCACTTTTCTTATTCTTAGAAGCATTTTTTTTTCAAATTTTTTCGCATACCTTTTTATCACTTTTGAAAGATATTTCTACACCTTTTTCATATTTTTATGGGCAATACTTAACAATTTTTGTTTTTCTGAGTTTACATAAAATTATATTTTTAAATGTGATATTAAATGTGATATTTGTGATGAAATTTAAACAAAATCTGTAGTTATTTCAATAAAGAATATATATTAGTGACAGAGTTGCCAAGTCTCCGGATTTTTGAACACCAGCAATTTTTTAGAGAAAATGTTCTTCTTTTAAATCGCAAAATGCTCTGATTTAATAAAACAACATTTTCTGTACTAAATTACTGGTATCCAAAAAGCCGGAGACTTGGCAGGTCTGTAGTGAAAATTATAGCAACTCCATCATATTTTTAAAAGAGAATCCAATTCAGAAATATCTACTCCATGTCCATACTACTCTATGAGAGGAAATCTGTGTTTTGCCATAAATTTTCTTCCAAAATTCTATGACATTGTATTCATGGGAGAACCACTGGATTCAGTGTAACAGAATAGGGAGTTAGCTTTCCGTACAATTTTGGAGAGGAGCAAATCTGTCGGTCACGAAGATGCTCCAGAAGATACAAAATGTTTGAGAATTATTATGTACTTTATGTACATGTTAATTCTTTAGTTTCTAAAGTTTTAGAATTTTTCTGCAGCTTCTGAGAGTGGGAGCCGAGGTCATGTGTGACTAGTGCCTTGCTGTAAATCAGAACAATTAGCATTACCTTCGTTACTCGATCTTACATCAAAAGTATAAATTTATATTTAGTGTTACGCCAGCTTAAATGTTTTAGAACCCATGTTCTAGCAGACTTCCGCTCAAGGCATATTTCTTACATGTAGAAGAAACCCACAAAACCCGAGTTTTTCAAATGGTCTGTCAATTGACAGATAATGTTTTCCAAATATGTTCCTGCTAATTAACATTAGTCAGTGCTGTTTCGTATTTGCTCTTTGTTCAGTTCTATCAAACAAATCTATTACATTTTATTTTCTATATGCCTCTATATCAGATCACTGAGGAAGGCCAGTACAGTTCTGAAGATGCTTTGTCCTCCAAGCCTCGCCCCTACGAACTTCAAAAGAGTGCCACTGAGACATGCTGTCCCAAAAAAGAGAATACGCACATCGTTCATTCTGCCCGAACCCATTCAAAGTATCTGAGCCGGCGAGGTAGAGCCCAAAGTGCGGACGGACAGAGAAGAGAGAGGAGCAAATCTGTCGGTCACGAAGATGCAGGAGAGGATACAAAGTCTAAAAGAATTTTTCCAAAGTGGTCAAAAGTCAAAGAAGCTTTCGGATGGGAAAGGTAGGAAAGGATTTACTTCGCTTCATCATGTAATCTCAGTAACGTAGCAATACAAAACATTATGATGCAGGGTTCGTACGGATCAGGGAATTTTTCAGGAGTTTCACCAGTATTTTCTTTATAGAAAAAGAAATCTACATTAAAATCGTGAAAGTTTCGCCTTCTTTTAAGGGAGATTTTCTGTAAGACAATACTGGTGCCGAAGAATTTCCTGGTCGCAAAATTACAGGAGGCGTACGAACCCTGTATGGTGTTCAATGTTGAGTGGTCATTTGACCCCCATAAAGTCTCACAGGTCATTTTGAAATAAATTTAACAGTTAGGATTATCAATAATTAATAAAATATTTAGGAGCACAAATAATTGTTTTAAGTAATATGTACGAAACCCAGTAGCGCAGTGGTCAGCGTGCCTGTCTACCAAGCTACTTGTCCACAATTCCACTGCGGACTGGGTAAGGTTTATTCAGCCTTTCATACATTAGGGGTCGATAAAAAGAGTATCAGGCTTGCTTGGGATCTAAACACTGACGGTCTCGCGTAAGACTGACTACCTTGTTGGGGCATATGCTGCATAGAACCTTAGGTCCCATGGTTAAGAAAACAGGCCTGGGCACTGCAGGTCAGAATCCTTCATGGATTGTAGCGCCGGTTTTTTTTTTTTTTTTTTTTTTTTTTTTTTAAATATTATTTACTTTCATTAACACGAAATCTACTTAATTATTTTAGATTTAATAATTATTTTAGATTTAGCATACTGACATATATTTTAGATCAATAATTATTTTAGATTTAGCATACTGAATACTAGAGAGTTAAAATTATAAAAGGAATGAGACAACAGTTGGTTGAGTGAGACATAGCTACTCTCATATTATATATATAAACAAGGTGAAACAATAGTTCGTTAAAACTTTAAAAATTCATAAAAAAGGAAGAAATTGTGATAAAGAAGTGCGGTTTGCAAGAAAGGGCTCACAGGGTAGTCGGATTTTTTTAGCAGCAAAAAAAAAAAAGGTTTTAGTTTAAAAGTCACCTGTAGATGGCGCTAACATGCGAGAGATTCAGCAGAATCATGCAAATTAATCCTGCAATAAAAGACCGGGATACACGAGGATTTCTCATTCGCTTTCAGACTGTTATCATTACCCGATCAAGCATTGTTGGTGAAGTTGTTCTGTTTGAACGGAGAGTTTCTGCAATTCATTCCGACATGTTGCATTCAGCTGTAAAGGGCGTTGTGAGTCGCCTTAGTTGTGTCGTACAATGTTCTGGAGGTCATGTTGAACAATTGTTATTGCAAGAATAAATGGATGGAGCGTACTGTTGTCCTGTTCATTCTGTTTCGGGTCGTCAGTGCCCTCTACCAGTGATATTTTTAACTGAAATTTTTTCTGCTTCTAAAAAAGAATCCGACTACCTTGTGAGCCCTTTCTTGCAAACCGCACTTCTTTATCATAATTTCTTCCTTTTTTATGATTTTTAAAAATTTTAACGAATTTTTGGGGTCACCCGGTATATATATACAGGAAACAAAACTTTTAAACTAACAGTCATAATGTAATTGTATTTCTCGTTACAATTCATAAGAGTTAAACCTTCTAAAACTGCTTACAATCTTACTTGCTGTAATTCTAATAGGAAAGAAATGAAAATATGGGTTGGAACTTTCAAATATCAATTTCAATGACTTTTTGTCTCTTATTGTACTATTTTAAAAATTATGAATTTTTCTGCCATCGTTGAAGAGAGAGAGACTTTATAAGAACTTTCAACTTGAATAATTTAACGCCCATTTTAGACTTCAAAGAAACGGTACATAAAGTGTCATAACAGACAGAGGCAACAGAGGAGCAAATCTGTCTGTCACGAATAGTGTTTCCTGGTCCAGTCTAAAAAAAAAGCAGCACAGGAAGACTGTTATGAAGAAAAAAAGCTGGACAATGGCTTCTAAACCTGGACATAAAAATACAGTAGACCCTACTAAAACCGAACCTGCCGCTATCAGATTCCTATCTTAAACGTAAACTAGTTGTTGGGGGCCACCGTAATACTCACCCATCATGGATATGCATAATATAAAATATGAAACTAAAACATGTGTAAACTATTTATAAAACGCATTGCAATTCGAATAAAATCGTGGCTTGATGACGTCATAAACTTTAAATGTTCGATTACTGAATTGCGTAAAAGAAACATCCTTATAACTCCAAAAATGATAATCACATTAACTAACAGTTAACTGCTTCGGATTAAGCGTCTCGTTTCTAATTAAAATATATCTTTGAATTGAAATTTGAATGAAATACAGGGTCATGAAAAATTGAAGTGTGTGGAAAATAGGATTCCAAATATCTCGGCAACTCATTATCCAATCGACTTCATTCTTTATGCAAAATTTATGTTTTTTTATTGTATTTTATATTCAATCCTTAAAACAAACAATTTCGAAAAATTGTATATAACTTTTATCAGAATATTTCGAGATTCGGATAAAAATATTTCCGGATAATCGAGGCTACTGAAATTCAAAAGGCTTCTTCCCATTATTACATACTAAGTACATACCAAATTTCAAGTCTCTATCTCAATGTTTTCGAGAAATAGAGGGTTTACAGACACACAGACAGACGGACGGCATTTTTTTTTTCTAAAAAGATGTTTTCGGAATCTCCAGTATCTGAAACGTGTAAATCCGTCAAAACATTTTTTTCGATTTTTAAAACGATTACAAGACTTACCCACCCTATACTACGTATAATGGGTAAGTAAAAATTCCTTGTCTCTACGATAGGAATAACATTCAATGAATAATAATACATGCAAGGAGTAAGAATACCATACAATTACACCTACTAAGACAGAAACTTGTTTAGAATGGAATTTTTTCCGCTCCTTTGCTATTCCGACTTACCAGGCTTTAATCTACTAAATAAACACAACAAACGTATGCAGTAAAAGCTGTGAAAATTATAGAGCTGTTAAATTATCGCTCTCAATTTTAATCGCTTTTTATCAAATATCTCACGTCATTTTATTATCACTATTTTTTAGTTGGAAAGACATGATTAAAAAATATTTTTTTGCTAGATGTAAAGTATTTTTCGTCGCAATACTTAAAAGGAATGAAAGAATGTAACATGAAATACAAGATGGAGTCCATACTGCATTAATTTTTGACAGGTTCAAGAATAGCTGTACCTGCTGTATTGTTTACACTAAACCTAAACAAATAGTTAGCCCTTTATGCATATTTATGCAATATTATTTTAAGCTTTTAGTATTTATACTTTATGTTGCTATATCTTAAACTGATATTAAAATTGGAATTCACAATTTGTAATTTTAAACAATGTAATTTAGAATTCACATCGTAAATTTTGAAAATTGGTTTACTGAATTAATGTTTCTCAATTACAATACGTAATATTGATTTTATTATTCCATAAATTGTGTTAATCTTCAATTTAATATTTGTCATAATTAAACTAAAACTCTACGACGCGTTACAATCCATTTAGGTTCCTGACCTCCAGTGCCCAACTCTGTTTTCTTGACAATGGGCTCTGTAATGCTATACATCATATGTCCCGGTCACATGGTGAACCTAACTTGGGACCCTCAGTGTATAGTTCTCCAAGTGTTTAGTTCCGAGTCGAATTCTAGACCTGTAACGTGGCACCTCGACTCGCTGACCACTGAACTACATGGCTTCCAATCTTTATCATAGTATTCGAAAACTTGTGCTTAAGACCTGTATAATCTATGTGAAATTGAAATGACAGATTGATTCTTACCGCATTCACGAACACTTAGTTTCGTCTTTTTAACGGTAAGCGCCTTCTGAGAGCTGTATTCTTGCAGGCTGCGTTACTTAACAAGCATTACTGTGTACAGGACCAGATTAAGGGATGGACACACGCGCAGAGGCCTTGTGCAAGAAGTACAACTATTTTCGAATATTATTGCCCCGGAATTTCTGTCATAAATGAAACGAAAATTACTATTAGGAAATAGTGGCGAATGTGGGACCTTTGGCTATTTTATTTCGTCGGCTATTAACCTGTGGCATGCGGCTAATACAAAAGTATCGCTTTTAATAAATTTCGAAACTTTATTTGAATATATTATCATTATTTTTCTTATAAAAATCCTTTTTGGTGTTGTTATTGGCCAATCTAAAAAACTATACTAAATGTAAAATGTCTGTTAGAATTTTCAATAAAAAAAATATATTTTCATCTATGTTTTTGTAACCCGGAAAGCCGGGATTGGATCCCCTAATATCTCAAAAGTTTGAAATGCCACCGTGATCAAATTCGCTATTGTCGTTACGTAATGTAAAAAATGAACTAAACGCAAATCACTGTAACTTCGATATATACAATATTCCGACGTTAAAATGTAGCAAATTTATAAACAGTATTATTTAATTTAAAGCTTTAAACAGGTTTTTTTTTTTTTTTTTTTTTACCATAAAGTCTACCACTTCAGACTCCAAAGTAACGTCAACGGATGTAGTCAAAACGGAATGGTCACGATTAGAGAAATGCCACTTTAAATGACATAGATACTAAAATATCTATGATGTTTCCAACCTCTGCTAAGGTTTCCCCCTATACGCCAACTTAAAACAGTCAAGAATTTTGATGAACTACCCCCTCCCCTCCAAAAATCAATGTTTCCATTAAAATTTATGACATAACATAGGCGAGGGAGGAGACATGGCAGCAATGGCTGTATAGTAAATAAAGAATCAGAGGTATTAGCTAAGGATATATTCTCCTGCGTAATAACATAAATACTCTTCTTTCCCTAGCAGACAGTTTAATTGTATAAAATGACAAATATGAAAATAAGTTATTTTTCTTTGCTTAATAAAAGTCAAATACCTGCGAAAATCTAACTGGATTTCTATTTAAGAGCGGAGTTCCATTATCCCACTAAAATCACCCCTAGCAATATTTAGCTTCTAAATAAACTCCCAGATACAAAATTTACTCAAAAATCCAGGGAAAAATCTCCCAAATGGCAAAAGTGGTAACCCTATTACAGTGATTTTACACTGGAATCACCAAATGACAGTCACTTGAGAATCATTTTATGTCTAACTAAATAAGTAACATTTTGTTCACATTATCACTGCGATTTCACTGTGACTTGACATCAGCTGATTGTATCATCATAATTGCTATCATAATTTTAAATTTCATTTCATTCCAGCGACAGAAAAGATTCTGTGAAAATGAGAAGTGAAGTTGAAACTGAAACTGTTCGGTGTCCCAGGAGATGTTCGGATGAATCCGAAATTCGTTCTCATCAACTTTATCATCGTTCGAATTCCCCAACATGGTCTCAAGATTTTCCCTCGCTTCATTCCTCATTAGAAGACGTGAACGAAATCCTCGATTCAGGTCTTGACGATTCTTTTCTATATTCTTATTTATAATTTCATGAATCATGTGACTTGTAAGTAGTACAGGGTGTCCCAAAAAACTGTAAGTGAGAATTTAAACAATTCTTACGCTAATTAGAAAATCGCAAGATACTTTTGAATACAACTAGGTGCAACACTGAAGTGTGAATGGCTGAATCGATGTAGTGAATGGAGTTTGATAGTAGTGTCATAAAACGCGAGTGTTCGAGTGTACGTCAACTGTTTTTCTTTAAACTGTTTTATTACAGCTGTTTTTCTCGTTTTTTGGAACAAGAAATCGTTTAAGGTTGTTCTCCAATCCAACTGGCTACTTTCTGACAAATTTCTGAATCAAATTTTGTCCGCAAATGCATGGAATTGACAGGTGTTCGTATTCAGAAGCAATATAATCGAATGATGTTTTTCCTTTTTTTGGTAAAGGCAGAAGATCTTTCAGAAAATACTGTCAAACTTGGCGATTTGAACCGAATTTCCAGATACGAGAGCCTGGAAAGGAGAATAATGGCTTATATCTCGATAAGTAATTCATTTATATATGTGTTACGGTCAATATGATTAATCCGGTCATTATTAATAATAACCTGTTATTATTAATAATGACCGGACATAATGGCCGGATTAATTATATTGACGGTACATAAAAAATGGAAAACACCATTCGATTCCAAATCGCTTCAATAATACGGATGATAATGCAAGTGCCGTGCTTTTGCTTTTAAAAATGAATACATTAATGCGTTAGAAAGTTGCACGTTGTTGAGCGGGGATATATATATTTTTTTTGAGAATCGCCTTACAAAAGAGTTTTGTGAGAAGCTTTGTGAATAGTACGTACTAACCGACTAAAATATCAATCGAATAATGCAATGGATTCATAAAAATCTCCCAGCAACAACGTTAAAAACAACAAAAACACAGTAGACAAAAACCCATAGTTACGTCTGTGTATACAGAGGAGATTTAGTAATTTAAATATTTAGTAGATAGCATGCGTCAAAACTTGACGGTAAATAACGTACAGGTAAAAAAGGTTCATAACATCATTAAAATATTTACATCATTACATCATTAAAATATTTACAGAATATTTGTTAGCAATAGTTAAAAGAAATAAAAAACTCTTTTTATAACCGGACTGGGAATCGGCTGGATATTGACTCTCTTTACACCGATACAGACAGCAGAGTATTTTCCAGAGGATTGAGTTTTCAAGTCCAAAAAAGAGCAAATCGAATTTTTTTCTTAAAAATTTTAGAAATGAAGAAATTTTCGTAGTTAAAATTTTATTAATTTTCTCAAATATAAAGATTTAACTGTATTGCAATACCAATAGATGGCACCGTGCTTTTATATAAATACTTTTCATTCTTTCTGTTTTTTTTTTTTTGTTTGTTTTAACGGAAAATAATCATTTATTTTTCTTAGCATATATGATTTATTGATCAATTGTAATAAAAATATACCAAAATTTGTAGTTAATTTCAAGTTATTTAATTAGTAATTACAGACGAAAGCTTTTAATTTAAAATTTAAAATACAAAATCATTGATTGAAAAAAATATTGGATATTGTAATTTTTACTTAATAATCCTGAAAAAAAAAAACAAATTCTATAACTTTTGCTCTTGAAATAAAAGTTAATTTATGTTATTGAAATGAGTTATCAGAACATTAACAATATCAGAAAAATGTCTGATGCCAGGAACGGGGTTCGAACCAACGCTACCTTTAGAAAACCAGAATTTCTGTTTCTGGCACAATTGGCCACTCAGCCATCTCGACTTCGCTCAACATTCCACTGAAATGAAACCAGTTCAAAACTGGTTTCCCACTTCGTTTAGCGATAGAAGATCATTCTAAAATTATCATTGTGCATGATCAGATCAGTCAAAATCTGTCTTAAGAATTGGGCCTTTGCGTTTTAATACTATAAATTGTATAGTTCAGAATCAAGTAAATGACGTTTTTAGAATTTGTTAGCTTTTTTTTTAATTAAAATTCACTAGTAGTGTTTTTGGGACGCCATGTATAATATAGCTAAAATCAGAGCATGTGAAATAATCTGTGATTTTATTGAAAAGAAAAAAAAATATTTTTCTGTATTAGTTATTGTAATCATAAATGGTTTATTGTGTACTTCCGCAGAAAGATGGAAGAGGGTTTCTGTAGCATCTGAGAAAAACGTTGTCTATCTGGACCCACCAAAAGAATGTCTAAGAAGGTTGAAATCGACACCAAGCCCGGGAAGTGAAAAGTTAATTGTATCCAAAGAAATATCCGGTGAGATAATAGCAATAACAATAAAATTTTTGTTATTCTTACATACAGTGTGATTCTTTAGTATAATTAGCATAGATGAACATGCATTGAATTAATTTTTGCTTGTTTGGTCACGTGTTCTTATGATATCTATCAATAAATAGTGCGTACGATTGATTTCGTTTAAATTATATATAATTATGTGTGTTTAAATTTGCATTGCAGCTCTGTTTACTTAGAAAATTTTGCGTCGGTATTCATTTTCCAATATACCAAAAACTACTTAAAATAAGATATAAAGAAGACGCACCGAATATTCGGTATCTATTCGGTATTCTCTCTATTCGGCAATACTACCGAATATTCAGCTAGGACGAATATCAAAATATTTGACAAAACCGAATACTTACAAAAACCTTTAAAAAAATATTTAAAAAATCCTTACAGAGCTTCTACGTTTAAAAGCTCTTTTCCATTAAACGACTGGACACAGTAATATTGTCCACGATTGTCGTCTTTCAACATTTGTGCACTCAAAATGCATTCACATGCACTAAGTGTTTTCCATCTACCGATTTCGATGATCATTTTGTCCTCATAGTGTATATGAGTGTATTTTGCGCGAAATCGAGGACGGATAACGACAATCGTGTACCATTTATTAATGTTGTGTCGGTTAATGAAAAAGCGCTCTAACTGTGAATTAATAAAGATATCCAGAATAATTTAAAAAAATAGAATGATATTTAAATTAAAACAAGAACAAAAAATCATGCGTCCAGCATAGATTATGAAACAGTTTCCAACACAGCCAGGAAACTGTAACGAAACTTCACCGTTAAATAAGGAGAAAGAAGATATGTAAGTAAACAGTTTAGAAAACATATAACACACTGAAAAATACAGTTTTCGAAATTACCTTCCAGTGTCAAAAAAGTAGTCGAATTATTTTGTGCAGCCCTGCATATGATCAATAGATGTGAATATATAGTATGATGAAATTTAGTTCAGTTAGAATATTCACATTTAGCAATTTTTGCCAATCGATGGAAATGTACTCGAAATCTTTTGTACAGCTATGTATATTATCTGAAGTCTTTTGTACACACCACATAGTAAGCTAAAAGGCAACTTAAAACTCACTCGCAGAAATTACCAACCGTAAACGACATTGTATCTTTTTCTTTGCGTAGCCCTGTATATGAATTCATTTATATTCCACAAACTTCTATTAGTCTAGTTTATATAGTTCAGCAGCAAAATGCACAAACACAATTAAAAACTACCCTTAAGCGATTCACTCCCATAGTCTGTAATACTTACGAATTCCCTTGTGTAGCCCTGTATATGATCAACCGAGTTTATATACACACACGTACTATGAAGAAATCTAGTTGAACTCAGAAAAGCAAATCAAAGTTGAAAACGCACTTATCACAAATAGACTGTAATCGCACATGTACTGTAACCAATATATTTTGTGTATCCGTGTAAATAAACGTAATGCACACAAGAGAGCAATTTATAGTGCACTTCAGTAATGCATATAATTTTCATTATGTTTGAAATAGTGAAATATCACTAAATTACACTGCAAACCATTTTCTCCATAGTACGATGTGTAACATAATTATTTTGTTTGACCCTGTAAATGAATAATAAATGCATTGCACCCCATGTTCTACAAAAAGCATGTTTTATTGCCCTTCATAATTATATATTAATTTCATTATGTTTTAAATGACGTAGCGTCATCAAAATGCACTTGAAACAATTATTTTCCATTGACTGTAATGTAACGGAATACTTTTGACTGTCCCTGTAAAAAAACTATAATGGCTTCACACTTCAGTTGAAATAGGGAACATGCTATAGTAAACGACAATAACATACAAAAATTTCAGGGCAATCCGAGGCATATTTACGGGAGTTAGAGCACGGACAGACGGCAGACAAACTCAAGTCATAAACATTTTTCAACTAGGTTGGAAAGTGTTAAAAATACTTTTACATTATTTATTTGTT
This sequence comes from Maratus michaelseni, assembly GCA_963931845.1. Lineage (NCBI taxonomy): Eukaryota > Metazoa > Arthropoda > Arachnida > Araneae > Salticidae > Maratus > Maratus michaelseni. The sequence continues at coordinate 76,706,752 of OZ007594.1, forward strand.
GTTTGCAAAATGACACTTAATAAAATTAACCATTAATGACGACCTTAATATGAATTAATGACATACAAATGAAAGTTCTTGAATATTGTCTGGTAATAATCTGTTTCTTGCTTTTTCACAAACAGTGTGCTTTTATACAAAATAGAAAAAACTTTTAAGAGTTATAATTTAGGAATAAAGACAGTCAGTTTTTACCCAGGAAAACAGGATCGCAACCTACTTATTCAGTCAAAAATACAGTGTATTAATCCCTTCAGGCCGAACTCGGATTTTTGTTTGTTACTGTAACAATAATGAAGATATTGTAACGCTATTTTCAACACTTACTTTCAGAATATGATGACATGACGAAAGGCGCATGAAATGTCCACCATTCATATCTGAACAACACTGAGCTAGACATTTAATTATTCAGAATGTAGCTGGCAGTATATATACAGTGTCACTGACCAAAATCCAGTCACTTTAGTTATGTCATCACATTTCATACAAACAAAGTTAATATGATGAAAATCCCTCTAAAATCCCTTCATTATTGTTTAAGTTGTGAACAAAAATTCGGTTTCAGTTTGTAGGGGCATACCCTGTATTTTTGACTGAATGTATTGTATTTTTGATAGAATAAGTGGATTGAGATACGGTTTACTCTACAAAAAATCTTTGTCTTGACCACATTATCTGCCATGAAAGTTTATTCCAAGATTTGAGGAACACCCTGTATATTTCTAACTTCTGAAAATGATCGCCTGCTCCAGACATCGCTCCCTGATGCATTTAAAAACTACCTTGCTAAATCAAAAGGAGCAGTTAAGTTATTCTTGCCGAGTTTCCAACATTTGAATAGATTGTACTATTAATTTATTTTTTACTTTAGTCCCTTCTTAACAAATAATCAATATATAACTGTAAAATGTTCCTTTTAATTCCTTCAAAAATTCTCTTTGATTATAAAATATTTGTTTTAGAATGTAAGGAAATTTTATTCCTTTATTTTAATTCACAGAAGTCATAATTATTAATAGTTACTACTCGGCTGGCCGAAGATCCGGTGTTCGGTCTACCCGTCTGCCGACTATTCTGTAATCGACCAAATTCACTATTCCGTACATCCCTAATATAAATTATTTGATTTTAAATATTAAGTTAATTGACTTACGCTAATTAAAAACAGAGAAAAGAAAAGTAGTCTAGAAAAAAACTGGAAGAAAAATCTAACAATTCTGTTCTGTATTATTTGTGCACCAGATACCGTTAGCCAAATGCAGTACATAAACAAGTGACATTTTTTTTTGTTACAGTAAGAAATGACACCGCTGAAAACTCTTTGTGTATGTCTCTGAAAATGCACATATGCCTAAGTTCTGCTTTTCTTCTAGTCATATAAACATAATTTGAAACATGAAAAAATTATTAAATAAAGTGTTTCGCGTCTTTATATGGTTATTTATTAATTTCTTTTATTTAATAAATTTTCTGATTTTATTGGACATAAAAATATCGGAAGGTTGGTAGGTATGGAAATGATATCAAAGTTAAAAAAAATATTAAAAATGAAAGTGATGTACTTTCCAACCTCCGGCTTAAAAAAAAAAATAATAAAAATAAAACATATTTTGAACCAGAAAATGCATTTAATTAAATGTATCTTACTTCAGTGTGGTAGTCATTTGAATACCGTTTAATTTCATTCATTAAATAAATTTCTTGTTTGAAGTATGCATTTTTTTTTTCTTAAAAAAAGCCGGAGGTTTGCATGTATGAAGTGCAAATACTTCAGCTGAAAAGAAACTTTAGTGTAAGATATCGTCTTTACAACTAAATACTGATTCAAATCTGTTTTGGAAATTTAAAGGGGTATGGCCATATGAAAGAAATAAAATACTGCATTAGAAACAAGGTATGTTATGTTAAATCAATTTTATGGTTCAACGTATGTTTATTTGACTTGAAAAAATCGGAAGATTGACGGCTACGTTATTTGAAAAAGCAACGCCAGAATGTTAGCTCCGAATTTATCATAGTTGTGAAAAGTTAAAATGCTGACTACAATCATGAAATACCCCACAGTTAAAAAAAAAAAAAAAAAAAAAAAACTGCTGATATTTTAAGGTTTTTAAATTAGGAGTATTTGTTTGCATTTAGATTTTTTTAGTCTGTTAAAATATATTCAATGAAACAAAGTGCAATTACTTTTGTTTTATTGTGAGTTGATAAATTAAAAATTATAAAATACATCTTTATTTAGAAAATATCATGAAATACCAAAAATTCATAATAATCCCCAAAATGACACTTTTGTGTGGCGTTATTTATACTTTTTTAGATGTCTTTATTTGCATTTTATATTTCATAAAATTTTAAATATTATCGAATACTAAATGTAGAGCACAGATTAAAAAAAATAAGTAATAAATAATTATTGTTGAGTGTTTTTTTTATTTCATGTCTAACTACTAAAATTCAAAAGCATCTAACAGCCCGTTATTTAAAGAATGTATCTGTCCTTGGTCAAATTTTGTCTCTAAAACAAACTTAACTTTATCACTCAACATTTAATATTACGCAACACTATAGTTAGCAAAATTTCCTTGACCTTGCTCAGCGTATTTTCTGCTGATCAACATTTTCAAACGCATCTCGAAAATGTTGTTCAAGTTATCCGTTCTGAATGAAATCAACCAATCGGAAGGAAGGAACTCAACTAGGTTTACGCATGTTGGTAAATCCCCGCACTGAACCCACAAACTGTTTCTTCTTGTTTGCTTAGTTATACAAAATTCTCTGTATATTTTTTGTTGCTTCTATTTTCTATTGTGTGATATCACTTTAACATTAATGAGAATTATCGATAAAAGAATGTTTAGCGATAATTCGATAATGTTAAGTATGAAGCAATGTTAAGTAATGAGAAGCGATAATGTTAAGTATGTATTTGTATGGAATGAAATTCCAAATAACGTTTCTATTCATGAAATATATTTAGGTACCTTATCATTTGCAGACTTGAAACCGAAGTCTTCCACTATCGAAAGGGACTCTTACAGTCACCAAGACTACAGTAAATTTGACAGAGACGATGGAAAAAGAGGGAAAAGTCCATGGGGACGAGTGAAAACCATCATAGAGAGACGAAGAGATTCTTTAAAAAGACGATCCCTTCGACGCGATCATGGGGGCCTAGACTGCGACTCTACGCATCTGAAGAAAACGCCGGAAGTGGCAGAGATCAAGAGCTATGCCGATTATGTAGAATCATCACTTAGACAGCCGGTAATTACAGACTCTCATAAGCATAAACATCATCATGTACCAGATCCAATCATCATTGACGAGGAAGTTGACTACAGAGGACCTCGGACGCCCAGTTCGTCTCCAACATTCCATAGGAAGTCCAGGTGGACAAGAGTGAAGAAGGCACTCACGGGAAAGAAAGAAGATGACCATGACCCACCTTCGTCCACTCCAGCTAGTCCTAACACTGCTCAAGATGGGCATTTTATATTCGACGCTATTGAAGGTAAAATTGCATTATATGTTATGACTTTAACAAAAAATTTTAAATATTTCAAAGCAGTTTTTCTTAATCTTAAATTTCATATTCTCTGTTTTTCATTTTACTAACAATAATAAGTAAAAGGGGTGGCAAAGAAGCGGATCTCAATCCAAAAACCGAGCTATAACTATAACATTTGCATGATGAAAGTATGATATAACATGGAAACTCCTGTATACCATGTATTTAGGTCATAATGAAGAGAAGAAAGTTTTTTCAACTAGGTAAATGATATTCAATGGTTGGAGTATCATATTTGAGATTTATTACATATAAGATACTCCAACCACTGAATATGATACACCTAGTTCAAAAAAACTGTCTTCTCTTTATTATGAGGCTTGTTGTGTTTTGTATAATGTGTAGTTATTTCAAGTAATCAAAATTTAAAGAATTTTTTTTTGCTTTCAGAAATAACACAGGATACATATGATGAGGGACGAGAGATCAAAAGAGTTGGTAGTGACAGCCACGTGCATCAATTGTCTTTGTCCGCCCCCGCATGCGATTTGATGCTTCAACTCCAGCGAAACCTGAGCGAGGATTTCCACAAGAAAATCATGGAATGGGAACGCATACGAGCCTCGGGACACGTATCGGGTTCGCCTCAATGGGATCGAAAGTCTTCCATGACGACCCGAAGTCGCAAAAAATCGGAAAGAGACGACAAAAATATCAAGCCTAAGCTCAAAGATCTTACGTGGTTGGAGAAAGAACTACAGAAAATCGAGAAAGAAAAACAAAGGCTGTCAAAAGAAAGACAGAAATATGAAGAGCGAGCGTTACGGCTTGAAAAGTTGAAAGAAACAGTGCTCAGTGCAAAGAATTCGAACAAAAGAGAAGTCTTTATTCGAACATCTGCTGGGGAGTTCCGGTTTGAAGGAATTTCCGATGCATTTACAAAAAAGTTGTACGAGTGGGAAACCAAAAGGGGATTGGGACCAGAATTGTCGACCATTGCCCTTTTGGATTCCAGCCGTTTGGCTGTTCAATCGAGTGTAGGTTCGAAGTCTGGACCTCTGCAGAGAGTTGTGTCTAGGTCAGAATCTAGTATAGCTGATATAGGTGGGCAACCTTCTCACAATTCCTCGAACTCTTTACCTTCTCTAAAACTACCTGATACTATAGACGCCGATAGGACGAATCAACCATCAAGAGCGAACTCTGAACCTGATCTATCAACTTTAGTTGCCTTGACAAGTGGAAATAACGTGTCTGTCAATACTTTGGTAAGCATAAGCAATGTAATACAAATCCAATGATAAAATTTCTTAAATAATGTTTGATAAAGTAGCCTATCGTGATATCTCATCGGTGGGGAGACAAGATTATAATCGCGATATATCCGCCTCAGTTGTTTTGCATCACATGTGATACAAAATTTCTAATAGTTTTTAGGAGGTTTTAAGGAAATAGGATTGTGGATCTGCCACGTATTATTGTTGTCGTTTTATGAGAAATTCAGCAGTTTTGAAACTTCTATAGTTTTTTTTTTGTTTGTCATATATTTTTTCCATGAATCGAACAAAACAAAACGCATAAAAATATTCAAATTAGTTTTTTTAAGTTATGTTTAACCCTTGCAAGCAATTGTGTTCCTGTAACGTCGAATTCTCACCGGTATTTACGAAAGAATTTTGTTTAAAATAAAGAAAAGTAATTTTTGAACTATTCCCGTCAAAGTTAAAAAAGTAAAATTTAATTAAAAGTTTCTGGTTCGAATCGGATTAAAACTAGATGGGATGTAATATATCCCACCGCCCCTCAAAGGGTTAAAAAAACATAAATTAAAAAAATCGCAACAGTTACAATTTGCGTCATTTAACAATAAAGCAGGTTAGAAATTGTAGGTATAATCATTTTATACGCATCTGTGTAAAACAAATTATCTGTCTAAGATTTTTTTTTTCTTTAAAGCGAAAGTACCAAAAACACAGTGTTAGAAAAACGCATGCAAATTAAAAAATATATAGGTGACTTCGTTAAAGTTCAAATTATCAACCGCAAATTGACTTGGTTGTAATTTAAAATTTAGCATGCAGTTTGTTTCGTTCGATTCGTAATTATATATATATTTTAAAAGCATAAGAAAACATCGATATTTTGAAGGTTTAAAACTGATGACTTCCTTTAAAAGCAAAAACTTTCAGCTGTGTAGAAATGAAGTCAAAATTTAAAAAATCAAATATTTTAATAGTTTTTATAAGAAAAAAAAATAGATATTCACATATGAGAACATTAGAACTGAAGAAGATATGCAAATCTGCGATATAACCTTAAGGTATTAAGATATCAAGAAAATTGATAAACCAATAATAAATATCTGATTCCAAAGTGCTAGTTTGTACACCTATTACAACATTTTTTTTAAAAATGAACAATACATAATTAATTACACTTATTTCAATTGACATATAAAGTTATTTAAAACTGGAGTTTATTCCACAAGACTACATTCTCTAAAAAAAATTAAAATGATTAATTTCAGCTATAATTGAAAATAGACATATATATAATAAAACTTTTTGTAAATAATAACCATCAAATCACATAAATAATCGACAATATAAGAACCTATAATTATAATAAAATACAAAGAAACATATCCAAAAATGTGAGATTCTCAAAATGAAATAACGAGAAACTACTATGCAGAAAAAAACACATGACAATAATATATATACACATATATATATATATAAGCAATGTATGGCTAATATGATGATGAAACCTCTCATTTCATTTTATTTGTGGTATTTAGGCATTTGGGACTTGATAATTCTGTCTAAATTCCACAAATTTCATTTCATTTCATTCATTTAATTCCATTTATTCAATTTTTAATTTAATTTCTTATTCTTTTAATATGTTTTTGTTTCCATATTCAGTGTGTTGGGGAATCTTTTATTGTCAACTAATTATTACATATTTAATTATTTCATTGTTTAAGTAGGTGTTATGATAATGTTTCATTTATGGTTACATATATATATATATATATATATATATATATATTAGGGTGGAGCGCTAGCCTATGGAAAAATATTTTTTTCTCCACATCAAAATGGGACGGTGTGGGAAAGTTGCTTTATCATATCCTCATTCTGAATATAAAATATCTTTGAAAAATATTAATATTAAATACTGCCCCAAGGTTATTGAATATTGAGAAAAAACGTGAAAGCGCTCGCCTATGAAAAAAAAAAATCACCAAATCAAAATGGGGTGGTGTGGGAAAGTTGCTATATCATATCCTCATTCTAAATATAAAATATATTTGAAACATATTAATACTAAATACTGCCCCAAGGTCATTGAATATTGAGAAAAAACGTAAAAGTTGTGCATTTTTCCATTTTTTTCCCTTAAATATACAAACTATTAGTAATAATTTAATTTAAAAGGATGATCATCGAATTATTACTATTATTATTATATATTTATAGTAAAATTATGTAATATTTATATCAAATTCGCTTTTATTATACTAACTCAACGAGTATACCTTTTTTTAAATATATGAAATTTGGGTAATTGTAATTATTTTATATTTTTTACTTAACCTATGTAAGGAAATATAATTTCTAATTATTATTTTTAAAGAACTGTTGTAATAAGGTAAAAATAATTTACTATTACAATTTACAAGCAAAGAAGTTACCATTTTATAGTAGTCCATACTGTTTTTTGGTTTCAAAAACTGGCATTTTTTTTCGAGACTCCAGACAAGTTTTAATGAACCCATCGCGTCTCAAAGGATCACAAACAGCTGAAGAAGCCTACGTAACAAGTTTTACACATCTTTCAGTGGCTTGATTGTGACAAGGGAATAGTTTAATCTTGGGTAAGATGTCTTCATCTATTGCCTTTGGATTCAGGATACACTTTGTAAGAATATTATAATCTAATTACTTAGTTAATGGTGGTTCTGTCACTGTCACTTCAGCCCAATTTATAAAATTGATATAGTCTTTGGCTTCAAAATTGATCTCAGGTAACTTGAACGTACGTAAAGAAATTCTTGACATTCGAGATTTTATTATTCTACGTAGTGCCAACACTCTTACATAATCCCTATCGTCAGCCAACATGGCAATCAAAATATTTTCCGGATGACAAAAATAACCATTTCGTTGAATTACGGGATCTATTATTGTTTGTAATTCCTTTGGTAAATATCGTGATAATATAACTGTTTGATGCAAATGCATAGCTCTGTAATTGCATGAAGGCTTAGTTTTAATTTGAAACCATATAGTTGAATAAACTCTTAGTATAAAATTTGTCAGAATTAACAAATTTTCAGACGGTTCACTTGAAGAAACGTATAGCCTAAGAATTTTATTTGCCACTGTAAGCCCCCCTAGAATGCACAATTTTACCAGGATTTCTTTTATACAATTTTTCGGGACACAATCCCGAAGAAATTGCTTCACATATCTCAAGCAAATAGATTTGATCCGTGCTTAAATCAACTTTATTAGTAATTTCTAGCAAAGCACAGCTTATTCTCTTATAATTTTCAAGAGGAAGAAGTTCACAATCTTTTAGAGGTTTGCCAATAGATCCTGTAAAACTCTGAGGCCCATTTGTTGTACCGTCAAGATGCTAGAGCAAATGGGTCAAAATAAGCTCATTGGCATGTATTTGGCAAATAAGCCATTGAAGTGGTTTTTCTTCTAGAAATCGCATGACACCTTCTTTGTAACCCGTGTTGACTGTAATTCTGTCACAGCCAATTGCAACAAGCTTACTGGTATCAATATTTTTTGTAGTTATTTTTTTTATTATTTCTTCACTTAAAATTAAAGCCTTTCCAGATTGTAACGAAAGGTACCCCAAATACTCAGAACCCGATTCCTTTATTAAGCTTATAATGCTTGTAAATTGTAATAATAAATTATTTTTTCTTGTTATTCTTTATCTTCAACTATAATTTAAAAAAATATATTCTTACGAAGTCTAAAATATAACACAATTTTGTTGTTTTGATTATGCTTTACAATTATCCAATTTTTATACATTTTTCAAAATTTTGAAGTCATTGGGGAAGTATAAGACACCTGGATTTGATATAAATATTACATAGTTTCATTATAAGCGTATAATAATAATTATTTAAGAAGGATACTTAATTTAATATTAATAATATTTGTGCATTTTATATGTTTGACAAGAAAATGGGAAAATGCACAAGTTTTACAATTTTTCTCAATTTTCAATGACCTTGGGGCAGTATTTAACCCCTTAATCGTCGCGCACTTTAAGTGTAGGCTACTTTTTAAAAATTCAGATTGCTTGTTTACCACCAGTTTTTTTAAGTAGAAATGTTCGTCTTATTAATAGACAGATAAGATAATGCAAGAATAAAGCCAATAAAACTATTTTAAAAAACTGGTGGGAATAAAACAATTTGAATAAAACAGGCGTAACCTACGCTGCCCGTGAATGTCTCGGGCACGACGATTAAGGGGTTAATATTCATATTTTTCAAAGATATTTTATATTCAGAATGAGGATCTGATAGAGCAACTTTCCCACCCCGTCCAATTTTGATTTGAAGAAAAAAAAATTTCGCTCCACCCTAATATATATATATATGTGTGTGTGTGTGTGTGTGTGTGTGTGTATTAATTTGTCTTCGGGGTGTACAAAACATATTTATAAAAAAATAATAATGTTTAAAATAAAATTTATTTTTTAATACTTTTTACTACGAGAATTATATTTTAAAAATTTAATCTGAAATCAAAAATATCCTGAAGATTAAACTTTTTATGAAAATTTAACTGGAAATGATTAAACAAAATCTCCTAACTTTATCTTTCATAGAAATTTATATAATATATATTTAAATATAACTAAGCGTGAAAAGATACATTTTGAGAAAAATTTATTTAGAGCCTATATATACTCCTTAGACAACCGCACACAGTATAACAAATAAAGTGTTTTATCTTTTTATCTAATGATTTGTATTACACGAGGTTTACGTTATTTTGTTTAAAAATCTATAGAGTTTTTTTTAAGTTATAAAAAAATAAAAATTTATGATTTTCAAGATTTTTATGTCCCGGACAAGGTTAAATTGCATGGCAAATACTGCTCGTGTTGCTGTATACTATAACACACATTTTGTTTCGAGAGTTTACAAAATATACACTGAATTTCGATCTTTTCGATGATTGTAGTCGATATTTGTAGTTTTGTATTTCAATTTGTAGTTTTATATTTGTATTTGTATTTATATTTGTTATATTATATTTTTATTTATATTTGTTATTTTATATTTGCATTAATACTAATATTTATATTTGTTATATCATATTTGTATTTATATTTGTATTTATATTTGTTATATTATATATATTATATATTCATTCAATACATACATTATTTTTTAAATTTATTAAATTAGTTTCATAATTTGAATTGCAGCAATTTTAGCACCTGTTTTGCATAGATCTGTTTTTCCATTTTTTTGTTCTGTTAATAGTATTGTTCAATTCCTCTATTTTATCAATACGTTTAGCTTCCTGTGCTGACATGGGTTAACTCAAAGAGACTGAATATTTATGATTCGTTCATTTCATTTTTGATTCATTTACTGTATTTGTTACTAGTTTGTGGCAACGTTTGCAGTTTTGCACATCATGCATGTTTTTGTGGTATTCTGTAAGGTTGCTTCCTCAATTCAAATTTTTTATTCTTTTAATTACATTCATTTCTTGTTTTATAATGTACGATACCCTTAATCATATACTATTAATATAGCTAATTATAGCTTATAGATGGATAAAATTGTATAATTTTTGTGCTGTCTGTAGTAATTGAGGCCTGAAGATTCTTCTGCAGTGCCACAAATATTTCATTGTTTCATTAATTCATTTTCGCCCCTCCAATATTTTTTTTATCTTGGTTATATATCCTATTTTTATTTTTATTCTACGTTTTTCTGGCTATTATTCAAACAGGTGTGTGTTTACTTTTCAAATTTTATTTTTTCCCCCTTAATTGTTGTACGATGTTTCTGTGTTGTTTTTTAAAAGTTATACATATATATAATATACAGGGTGTCCACGTATAACCTGACCGACCTTTGTTTTCGCAACCGTTGGTCCTAGATGCATACTTCCAATTACAAAAATGGTTTAAATAAAGTAAAGAATTATTTTTAAAGCGATTTGAGTCAAGAAAAACATTTAATAAAAAATTACGAAATTCAAATTTTTATCCAGTCCCTCGGTCCTATAAGTGATATTTAGTAAAAATTTACTGTGACACTAACAAGTAAGATAAAAAAAAGTCCCACTCATCTAACATTAAAATTGACCGAATTATGAAACTTTGAAATGCGTGACTTATACCACTTTTTTGCATCTCAAAACAGATGATTTCGGCCGTGCTTTCAGGGGTCGTATATAAAGTGCTTAAACTTATTTCAAGATATCTGCGCTTTGAAAGAAATCTTATAACTATTACGATTGACTTAAATTTTATTAGTTAAGTTTCAGATTAATTAAAATAATTGTATTTTAACATATGTTTTATTTTGTAAGGATTTGAGGCTATGATTTATTTTAACAAAAATTATATTATTTTCATAAGGTTTTATTTAACTTGCAACGATCGTCTTTCCAGTTTGAAATTTGTACTCGAACTTTAACTCACTTTCAAATGTCCGATCGAAGTTAAATTTCACATATTGACTTAAATCCGATGATAATGTAATATTATTATGATTTTCGACGCTTACCATCTTAATAATACTCATACTAGAGGATAACACAAAAAAATTCGGATAGATTACCGTCAACAAGTTTAAGAAAAAGTTTTGGATTAGATAACATAAATCTGCGATTATTGTGTTTTTTAACTTTTATAAATACGTTTTATGTATTTTTTAACGCTGAATAAAAAGATTACCTTCACTTTTAACCATCAAATCAAGATTTTTCGCAAATCGTAAATTTCAAGGTTAAAAAATAGCGAAAAATCTGATACTATAAAATAGATATAAGACTTTTTTATTCAATTTAATTTTATTTAATTCTATAATTTATTCAATTTTTTGGCTTATACTGGGTTTTTTTACAACTAAATAGCTCAGGGGTCCGATGAGGTTGGGAAGGGAGGATGGATCAATTTTAACTTTGAAGTTTTCGATTTGAGAAAAATCCTGACGTGGTGGTTTAAAATGAAGGTCATTTTCGGATTCAGCGCTAAAAAATACATTAGAATTAATTTTCAAAAGCTAAAAAACATGGCACAACCCAAAATTTGAAAAACAGTGTAATCTAACAGCAATTTAAAATCTTAATTGAGGCTGTTGTTTTTCATCCTTTTATTTAACAAAAATTCTGTTATTTTTATCCTCTTATATGTTCAGTACAAATTGTATATGTTGCATTAATATGTCAGAATGATTATAGATTTCATATTTATATTAGATTGCAATGTTAATTTTGCTCTCAACTATTTTTTTGATACACCTGATGATTATTTATATTTCTGCTACATTTGTGAATGACCCCTATTTCGCAACAAAAAATAAACAACTTTAAACAGCTATTACTCGGTCAGTTTTAATCGTAGACGAATGGGACTTTTTTTTTTATCTTACTTGTTAGTGTCACAGTAAATTTCTACTAAATATCACTTATAGGACCGGGGGACCGTATAAAAATTTAAATTTGGTAATTTTTTAATAAATGATTTTCTTGACCCAAATCGCTGAAAAATAATTCTTTACCTTATTTAAACCATTTTTGTAATTGGAGGTATGCATCTAAGACCAACGGTTGCGAAAATAAAGGTCGGTCAGGTTATACGTGGACACCCTGTATACCATATTATATTTATTATATTTGTTATATAGTATTATATTTGTATTTATATTTGTAGTTTTATATTTGGATGTTTGTACTTTTATGTTTGTAGTTTCATATTTCGATATTTGTAGTTTTGTCTTTTCGATGTTTGTAGTCGCAGCAAGTCGACGATTCCTTGGAAGACGAAATTGAACACCCGGAAATCAACAGAGAAAGTGAAGAGGACGAACTGGAAAAGAATAGGAACGATTCTGAAACCTACTATGGACTTCTGGAGGAAAATGTGATCCTACTGGAACAGCTCAAAGATAAAGAAGAAATCTGCAGCCGACTCCAGAAAGAGTTGGACATACTGGACAAAAAAGTCGGTGTCATGAACAAACATCATACACAAGAGACGGGTGAGTTTATGTCACTCATTTGTTGGATATTTTAGATTGCATTAAAAAACAAAATCCACAAAGACAGTCCAGAGATTGTCTGTGTGCCAAAAATTTTCATGAATCCACAGTGTGCCAAACAAGTAATGAGACTGGTCATGTATGTGAATGCAAGCGGGTAACTGGGCTATAGAATTGACCGCTAGAGTGCGCTCTATACGTCGTACGATGTCTGAGAGGCATGACATGACAATTTCCGCGTAGCTGCCTTAAAGGTGAGACTATGTCAGTGAAGCGTGTCAAAGCGTGGAACAAAAGGTAGTCATTAAATTTTACTGCAAATTGGGTAAAAGTGCCACAGAAGTGTGCCAAGACGTGCAGGAAGATTAACCGTAATAAATGTCTTATTCGTACACAGCTTTTCTGTTTTTTTTTTTTTGTTTTTTTTAAATTTAAGAGACGAAAAGAATTCCTGGTGGGTAAGAAGACGTCCTATGAGTGCTCAAACAAATTCAAACGTGGAGAAAGCACGTTGAATTTGTGCCCATGTCAGGCGAATAACCACCAGATTTCTTTCTATGGAACTTGGTATTGATAAAGAAACGGCCAAGGTAATCCTAGATAAAGATTTTCACAAGAGAAACAAATTTGTATGGTGCGTGGTGTAATGCAATATCTTTTTGCACGCATGCGACGCTTCAGGAAAGAATATTTTCTGCAGAACAACTGGCTTCTGCTGCATGGCAATGCTCATGCGCCTTTTGCAGGCTTTTTTCTCTTCTCCAAGATTAAGTGTCCATTGAAAAGGGAATTACTTTATGGCATTCAGAACATTCAATGCACTATGACTGACAGACGGAAAGTACCACTTTAGAACTTCAACAGTGAGTTTGAACTCCTGTATGATCGATATTTTTAGTTTATTTCGAATCTGTGAAATAAAAAGAAATGTAAATACATTTCTTGTTTTTATTTTTATTTTTAGCGCACTGTGCGCATAAGTGACCAAGTTAAAATATATTCATTTACATAATTGGAATGCCATGGATAGTAGTTAAACATCTGTGCCACCACCGCTAGGTAAATTTGCCACACTGCCGCTGCCGGCTTGCCTTGTCGAGACGGAATAAATTGAAAAGATGATAACTTTTTTTAGTTTTAATTTTGTATAATATTTTAAAGATAACCGATAAAAAAAATAAGAAGCGAAAAACTCCTTATTTGTTTGTTTTTTAGGCTTTCCATTTGTTTTAAAGGGTTACAAGTATCCTTGAATACCTTTTTATACTTTTTGAAGATGGCTTTATCAGTCTCTATGAAATTAGCCACTTTTTAAAAATAATTCTACAGTTATAAGGATTTTCGTTTTTCAAGAAAATATCTTAAGTGAAGATTTTATCCACTTTATTAGGAAATTTAGTTATGTGCCTGGGCATTTGCTTTATAATATCTTTCGTTAAGAAAATATTCTAAGTGTATTTATTTGCATTTTTTAATAAATTATAAATTGAAGATTCGCTCTTTCATGCTATAAAAGATATAAATATGTACGATTAGCATAATTTTTGTGGAAATATTTTAAGTATATTTCTTGAATCGTTATATTTTAGCAATTATAAAATTTATTTATTTGTTTGTTTCCCACATTTCACAATATTGCTATTCTTAATATTAAAAAATAAACTTCTTATTTATCATTTAAATATCTGGTTTGTTTTTCAAGTCCATTTCTCTGAAAATAATTAAAAACTGTATTATTTTTATAATAATAGTCTGCTAACCGAAAATTTTAAATCCACGCCGAGATACGACGTCGCCGCCGTGATAATTTACTCGCAGACCTCTAATAGTAGTATCAGATGGTGCAACTGGTATTTAAAATATTTAACCAAGTTTCCCGTTACGAAAAAAACACCGACCAGAGACAAAGGGAAATAATTTGAATCGATAACACACTCTTATTCAAGCTCACACGCAATGAAATTTTCACCAGAGCTTAGAAAGTTGAATGACATAATTCTAATTACATTGTGTTTATTTGTGAAATTATATTTTATAGAAAAAAGAAACAAATGCAGAATTGCAAGTAGATTTCTGATACTGTTGATCCAGTTTCATTTCTGGCTTACTGGCTGTTCTGGGTTTAATTCAAAAATTAGCTTTTTTGAGTTTGATGGTTTGAGATACATTGAAATCGCAATATCGAATGTTGAAAAACAACACCTGATAGAAAAATGTTGAATGTTTTTCTTCGCAATCTTTTATCCATCATCGGATGCAAAATTTCATATGCATCGGTTGATTACAGCCACTTGCACTAAACTCTGCCAGTTGGATGAAATAAACCCTGTATTTTTATTTCGTTTTTGTGCTTGTGTAGATGTTTTCTCAAGTTTTCATGTTTAGAAATTATGGGAATGTATTTCTTTTTAACTAGAACGTTACCGTGAAAAATTGTGGGAGATGCACAAACCAGGAGCCACGCCGCGGGACGTCCAGGGTTGCCTTAAGACAATGTCTCAACTTCAGAAGAGAATAGAGACCCTCGAAAAGTGCACGGAGAAGCTGAGAATGGACAGGGAATCGGTCGAGGTACATTATGTTTGCAGAAAAGTTTATATATTTTTTCTCACACTATTTTATGGGATTTTAATTCAACTTTAGTTGTGTTGTTATTTTTAAATTATTATTATTATTATTATTAACTTAATAATATGAATGGCACGGTATTTTAAGTTTATTTTCCTTTTGGATTATTTTAACAACAAGAAGGTGAAAATATAAATGAGACTTTTTAATATAAATAGAAAACTTTTATATTTCTTGTCATGGCAACAATGATAAGTTGTTTAAGGTTTTAAAAAAATATTCTTCATTCATTCATTTATTTATTCGCTAACATTATGGGTTAATACACAGTGCGGTTTCACAATATGTAGTTATTAAACTTTGAACAAATGATAATGTAAAGCCTACTGGAATCTGGCACCGTTTAAATGTACATATGTACAATTCGAAAATGAGACCGTATGGAGGTCTAAAGTATGTAGATGACACAAGTTGTTTAAAAATGGCCGTAAAGAAAGTGAAATAAGCCAACCCAATATGAATTGGAACACAAAACGTGAAACTGCTCCAATGAAGAAAGTACTCACTAATAACTTTTGGGATTTTTGAGGTGCTCTGTACGTCGATTTTTTCATTCATATAATGCAGTATAGTACTGCGTATATTGGAGAGTGATTAATAAAGAAGCACATCGGACCTAAAAATGTTTCATTCCGATCGTATTGTTAGTCTTCTTCAGCACAATACCCCTCACATAGCTTATGTAAGAAACCAAAATTAGAGAAACTTCTCTGGAATAAGCTCGATCACCTTCTTCATAGTCCTAACATCATATTCGGACTCGCAATTGTTTCGATTCCCTTAACTCTTTTTGAACCGACGGTACTTTAAAGTACCATTAAAAGAAACTTGTTATAAAATTGATTTAACACATCTATTGTCAGTAATGCAAGTTAGTGTGAGTTCTAAACACTTTACTTTATCATGTTCCAAAAGCATTATTCGTTGTAGAAATCAAAAATATTTTTTAATGTGTATTTTCTTTTTCCAACTGTAACTGCTCAACTTTTTTAATGTGGAAAGTTATCACGTTGAAAGTTTCAGATCTAAAAAAAAATTATGTTTATATGTAAGGCCGTTACTTTTGTATATTTCCTAATTCTATAAAATGCTAAAAACAATGTCTTGAAGAAATGAATTTGGGTACAAGTCCCACAAAATCCCTGTAAATGCTGATTTAGTTAATAGAATTTTCTAAGTGAAAAATTTCTACAAATTTGCAGAGATTGCAGAGATCTAGTAACATATTTTCAAATATTCAGAAAAAGTTCTTTGTAAAACGAAATTATCATTAATTTATAATTTGGTGCATAAAGGGCATTATAAGAAGCATTAGGAGGAGAAAGATTTTCACTAGAAGAAAAAGTCAAAGGAGTTTTAGTGCAATTGGTTTCATACACGTCCTAATTATTTTTATTATACAAGATTTAAAATAAACTTCCAATAAATTGAGCAAAAGTGTAGATGTTAAAGAAAGCTATCTAGAAAAATAACATTGGAATAATTTTGGTTAATATTATTTCACAAATAATTTATTAAAAAAGTCTCGCTTATATTTGATTTACCCTCTCGAATATAGTGTTATTTTTACATTCTTTTTTCTTATTGGAATTTATTAGAGCATTCGACAACTGGTTTTTTATGTTTTTTAGCTTTGTGTACTTTTCAATTTAAATTGGTTTTGGTTATGTACTAAACAATAGATAAGGTCATAATTCTAACTACATAATATCTTACATATGCTGGAATTCATCAATTAGTTTTCTGTGACATTTTATTGCATTTTTCTGATTGCCGTACTTGTTCATTATCGTCTCTATTATCCTCTTACGACCCGAAGTTAAAATAATAGTACAAATACTCATTCTTTGCTTTTAAACGAACAAAATTACATCACAGATGACAAAAAATATATTTTTTTGAAATCTATTGTTTTAGGGGGCTTGTAATTTAGGTTCACAAATATGAACATAAAATTACTAGCACCCCCAAAATATCAATTTAATTATCAATAACCTAAAATTACACAATTAAAAAAAAACACCTTTAAATAAGTGAATAATCTGCAAATTCTTAAATTTTTTTTATTATAAAAATTTTAAGTTACAGAATTGTAAAAATTACCTACTTTCTTCTCAGGTTAAAATAACATTTATTTTATGAGGAAATCGACATCGGTGCTGCCATTTATAGGTTTCATTTTAAAGCAAAAGCATTCAACTTTATACAAGTGAAGTTAAAATGTAAAAATATCAATCACTTTAGTTTTTATGAGCAAAAGAATCTAGACTCAAGAGGTTAAAGAAGGTAATGACTCGGGATGTGATCAGTTTATGATAGTTGCAAATAGGATGTTCAGAGTTTTACCTTTTGTGTGGTTTTCTTTTTTTAGCGTAAATATGGGCTAAGTTGCTATCTCATTTAACAACTGTTCAGGAAGAATTTAAGTCAACCTAATATGTAATTTATGTGAAGTATTTATTAGAAATTACGTTGATTAAATTTTTAATATGTTCACACAACAGGTTGTACTACTATGTTATATTTTTACGATGAGAATGATAGCGGTATCTCAGTTCCTATTGGGTAGAAATGCATCACATTTTATATTTGAAGTTATTAGTTTACAACATTTATGTTGGTTCAATTTTGTGTTTGATTTCGTAAAAATAAGGCGATGTTGAACTATGTCTTTTCTAATTCACTGATCAGTGTAATTCCGAGTTAAATTCAAAGAAATGCCCTCTACTTTGTAATTGTTTGTGTGTAACAGTGCTTTCAAATTAATGTATTAAAATAATATAGATGAAAGTTTTGTGATGGCCACAGCATTCTAGTTTAATGTTATCCTAGAATTATTCAGAAATGTGATAATTTTACTTTTATTTGTGTAATTTGTGAATTCTATCTATTCAAATCTTTTTATTTATTTATTTCATTTACTCATATAATATTTTGCTGTAGGACAGTTTTAGGTACCATTCTAAACAGCAAGAGGATATGACCCTCGACCTTCTTCAAAAGATGAGCGAACTTCAAGCTGCAGGCTCTTCGACAGCAGGTGGGTGAAATAAGGAATTCTAATGAACGTATGGAGTGTATGTAAGATCTAAGCAATAGGTGTACACCTCGTCCCCAACTTAAAACTTCTAGATCTCAGCAAAATTGGTTTTCACACATCAATTACTTAAAACGTAAATTCATTAACTGCTACCACAACTGATTGAGACAGAAAATTGAGACAGAGAATATGGGTTTAAAAGAAAATACGAAGAACAATTTGTTTTCTAAATTTAAACCGCCAAAATATCCTTTTGTGCTTGAGCCATATATTCATTATCTTGAATTATTTGCCGTTGTTGCACTGGTTTTAGAAGTGTGATGGACATTATAACATTTTTTTAGTGGATAATGCGTATTAAAACAAAGTGTAATATGTTTTGCATATTAAGTATCATATGGTTGCTGCTCGAGTTGCAAATTCGAATCCCTGTTACGGCGTGGTTTGCAATAAATATATTTGATGTCAAATTTCTCAAAAAAAAAAAAAAATATATATATATATACATATATTTGTAGCTAATATGACATTTACCAGCAATTTCTAAAGTTTTTTTAAATTCCTACTAAGTTAGCTCACACTCTCTCTATATATATCTTGTTCAAATTTTCAATCGCTAATAAAATATTTTCTATTCATCCACTCAAGTTCAAATAATTTTTTTTAAACTTGTAGTGGATGACACTTTATGTTAATACAGTTTTTTCAAATATTAATTCATTAATTAAATTTAATTAATTAATTTTAGTTTTAAATGGGAGAAAAAAATTCCTCCCATTGTTTTCATAAAATAAATGAAAGATTTATCTCAAATGAGTGATATGCCACAGAAATAAAATACCGCAACGATGATTATAAAATAATGTTCAATAAAGATAACGTGGGACATTAATGCTGCACGGGTTTATTTTATATATCTATGATTAAAAAGTACAAATTGACTTAAAATTTCTTTTTATATTATTTGTTTATTTTCCATTTTAGAGTGTGAAACTCAAGACTACATTCCTCCTCGTATGAATGACAGTGTTGTTGAGAGATTACAAGATTTGTCTGCGCTGCTCGTCAAGCAGGTAACACCACATACTTTCACATGCAACATGTATGTTCTGTTTCCTTCTGTAAAACTCTTATCATCAGTAAACATGAGATAAATTGTAACAGAATAGAAAAAAAAGTAGAAACGTGTGCCATTTTTTGCAACCTTTTTTTCTTTTTCAACCGTGTACTTTTTGTAATAGAGAAAATTGCAACAGCATATCTAGCAACAAAGACCCGTCATACTTTTAAGACGGGTCTTTAGAGATTTGATTTTGTGTTAGTACTTAAGAGCCCACACTAGTCATGCGAAGAAACGCGCAAGCTAATGTTAAGTCTATAGGAAGGTTTTTTTTAAATTTCTCACTTGTATTTTAATATTTTTAAATGATTTTTTTTTTTGCATTTGATAGCTGAAGTGAATTTCTAACGTTGTGTGTTTTTACTATTTCGATTTTGGTTTCAATTTTTTTTAATATAAGGATACTTTGCCTTTCAGAACCGGTACCGACCGGTTCCAAAATTGAAAATGTCCGCTTATTAAAATACTTTAGCCAAAATCGAAAAAGATAAAATGCACAATGTTAGAGATCCATTTCAGCTATCCCATGTAAAAAAAAAAAAAAAAAAAAAAAAAAAAAATCATTTAAAAATATTAAAATGCGAGCGACATATTTGAAAATAACATTCCTATAGACTTAACATTAGCTTGAGCGATTCTTCCCGTGACTAGTGTAGGCTCTTAAAACTGAAAAACAGCAATTAAAAACTGTTTTTTTCCAATAATTAGAGTTCCTAGCAGTTTCAAGTAAATATCAGTATTTTCTTATAAAAAAAAACTCGATTTATGTAATCGCGCGATATCATAAGGCGGAGTTTTTCTCTGAGTAAATACTGGTATTTTTCTGATCTAAAATCAGGGAAATTCACTGACCTGTAAGAATCCTGATAATGTAAGAGTTATTGGTATATTTATTATACTATTTATTAGAAATTAGTATATATATCAGAAGAGTATTATTATATTTTATATAAACTGACCAGAATTTTAATTTGTCAAAATTAATACTGATGTAAAATAAACATTAAATTTTTTTGGTCAAGAAAATTGCTGCACAGTTACTTCCAAAACTAAAACCAGACACGGTTCTGATATTTAAAAAATAAATTCGGTAACCACTGCATGATATTTTATTAGTGCAGGAACACAAATAGATTTTGGAATTGAAGAATTGTATCTACTGCTATTTTCTGGGAATCTTGTGAAATGACTAAGGAAGTTTCTGAATTATGGAAATTTCGTAAATTTGTCGAGATTTCGAACTTGGTCAATTCTTATTTTAAATGACGTCTACTTAACTTCCTTTATTTGGACTTCTCTGTCTTGACAATTTCTCACTTCTTACCAGGAAACCATTCCTTAGTTTAGTAATGAAAAAAATCTAAGTAAGCAGCAATTGAAAAAGCATAGTGAAATGTGTTTTTTAACACAGAAAATCATTTCGTTATCAAGATATAAAGTTTGCTAATTTATTGTTTAATTTAAAGAGAAAAGGCGTGGTTCTGATTCAGAAATTTCAGTAATCAGATTAATATAAAATACAAAACGTATTTAGATATAGTAATATAAAAACGAAAGAAGCCCTCAAAAAACTTTATATTGACAAATATGGTATTGAACCAAAAAGTGTTATCCATCATCAAAGTGGCTTATGATCAGGGAAAATACAGTCAAAAAAAGTGATAAACACCAGTATATTTTTATAGAAAATTTCATGTTGATTATTTGATCGAAAACTAAACATGCATTTTTCTATAAGTATATACTGGTGTTTATCACTTTTTTTGACTGTATTTTTCCTTTACCACTAGCCACCCTGATCATAGAAAATAGTGACACCAAGAACATTTCAGGAACTTAATTCTAGTGAAATGATTACCATGGTCAACCCCCTGCGAAAAACAAAATTGTAAGGGCGTTTCAAATGGAAGTGGCCGAGTTTGCACTAACCCAGACTTGTACCAAGCATAGCGAATCATGTCGGAGTATTGCGGTGCACTAAACTGGAAATGAACAAGTTACTGGAGTTTGATGATGCTCTTACGTTGAAAAATATCGACTCCTTCTTTCATCCTATTAAATATATAAATTAGCACACTTTAAAACTTATATCTCGACGGAAGAAGAGGGCAAATGGATTATGCGTTAAAAAAAAACATGTTTCACTATGCTCTTTCGATTGCTATGCTTATTTAAATATTTTTCATTATTACACTATATGCGCGGTTCCCTGGTTAGATCCTTTGCCTTGCGTTGTTATGCTATTTGATATGAGATGCTAAAATTGAATTAATCTAACCTCAACTAAAGCTGCAGTATGTAGCTTCAAGATTTTGGAGTTTCAGAGGCTTACTGTGATTGATACTTAATAATTGTTAAAAAAAAAAAAAAAAAAAAAAAAAATAATAATAATAATAATAAAAACAATTCTCTAAAATTAATGAAAAAAATTACTTTCATTTAATTTTATATTTTTAGTTTTATACTGCATTGAAGTTCTTTCTAAGATTTATAAAACGGCTTTAATTGAAAGTTTCAAAGGAAACAATGGCGATATTTTTTGAATGTCAATGAGGTTTTATTTTTTTCATGAATATTTTTTTTTCTATTCTTTTGAGTACAAATATACAAAGAAAGAAGGGAATGATTTAAAACCTAAGCCAATGATATTTAATATCTTTTATAGTAGCGTAATAGTTTATGACTTAATATTGAGCTAATCTTACGAATATTGCTATACAATTACTTATGCTACAAGCTGAAAATGTATAACTGACTTGTATAGATTTGCCTGTTATTGATTAAATATTAACTTTTTATTTGAGATATTTCCAATAAAATCAACAATATTTTGGAATTTTGTTAAAACCGGTAAAATTTCATAAGAAAGTTTTTTTCTGCACACATTCATAGTTCTGCTTCTACGAAAAATATTTCCAGCCTTTATCAGGAGGAAAAGGCAGCTTTTCAATTGAGTCTGACACATCGGGTCTATGCCTACTTAGCTGTGTCACTGGCTCTGAATAATAGGCCTATGCATTGACACAAAAATGGCGGCTGATGTAGGTGACTTTTTTTCAGCGTTTATACGATCTTTTAAATTTTGATACCAGTATTTTCTTTAAATGTTCTTCTGCTTTTTTAATCTCAGATAAAGAAAACGACGAATAATTTTGGGAAATATTTGTATTTAATCTAAAGGCAGCGTACAAGCACTGAGGAAAATCCGCCTACGACAGCCGCCATTTTTATGTAAGCACTGAGGCCTAGTATTCGGGGGGCCGTGGCTGTGGACTCTATTGCGAAATGTTATCTATGGTTTCTTTCGTTTACTTGGTGCACGGCCAATTAGGGTATCTAAGCGAGTATGGTCTTTTGGAGCAAAATTAATTTAACTGTTGTAACCAGGGCTTTACAAATTTGATAAAATCTGGTAGCCAGCAAAAATTTCTAGTCACCAGTAAAAAAATATTTACCGTCAACCTCCTTTCCCCCTCCCGCCATTGTTTTTCAAAAAACACAAAAGTTTTCTATGCATTAAGAAAGATTTAAAAAAAAAGAATAACAAGCAGAGGTTAGAATTATTAGTTACATAGTTTAGTACAGTACATAATTATACTAACATATAAACTAAGAACACACTAACATTTAACACCTATAAACCAAGTTTTCTAATGAAACTTAACAAAATGATATATATCTGAAAAAAGATACTATAAAGGCTGAATTAACTTGCTGCTTCGGAAAATGCTGATTGCCGAATGCTTCAAATGTCTGGATAGTTGAGTATTCCCACTCCAAAATCCATATCTGATGAGGGAGGCATTAATGAAACATTGTCCGGTTAAAACCAGTCAAAATAATTCTCATTTTGTTATTTTAAAATATACATTTGATGAACTTATTTTTGCCAAATTCGAAATTAAAGTTACAAATGATTTTTGCTTTAATATAACTTCTAAGTTTATTTTTTAGAATTTTGGAGCTTTGCAACATCTATAATGAATTTATGAGAATTTGAAGTTAAGATTGTAATTAAGATGAGTAACAGATGCTGCTCTTGATAAAAATTGTAAGCAACTATAATTGTAAAAAAATAGGCTTTTTTATATACATAAACCGGCTCGAATAATAAAAAAACATTACGTGCGTGTAAAATAAATACATATAGGAGAATTATAAGAACTAATTAAGTTTGCAAAATAACTCAAAAATCGTACTACGTAATCGAAATTAGCCGGCTGAGGGGAGGAGGAAGGTTTATTTGAATCCAACAATCTATAATAAAAATTGGAGGATAAAGAAAATAATAATAATAATAATAATAAAAAGTTACCCTTCTGAAGTGCAATGAATGATTTGTTCTGGTTCATTTGGTTTTGATTGTTTGCCACCATTTTGTTCCTTATTATCACTTTTATAAATTCCAAATGACTTTAAAAAAAAAAGAAAAAAGGAAAAAACAGAATATTTTTTTCGTTTTTTTACTTTTCATAATAAAAAATACGTCTCCAGACAGCAGTATTATAACATAAAAAAAAAAAAAAAAGAAAAAAAAGAAAATTCAAATGAAAAGAGATTCTAGGGTTCCATGGAGCAAGGCATCGCAAAATAGTTCATTAGCGAAATAAATTGTTACCAAAAAAAAAAAAAAAAGATGCTTAATATTTGTTAAATTATTTTTTCTTTTTTAAAAGGCAGCCAATCTCTGCAAACACCCTGTACCTTCAATCTTTTACGTCATATAGACTAGAAAACCGTCTACAAACAGGGTGACGCCTACGTATTGTGCAATGTGTGGGGTGTGCAGATAATAAAAGAGCCATGCATTTTACACGAGGGAGAAATATTTAAAAAATACATATTTAACTTTATTAAAATTAGTTCTTCTTAAAATTTTAATTAAATTTTATAGATTTACTTCAAATAAATTACTTATAATCACTTAATTTAGATGTTATTATTCTTTAAAATGAATGTGATAGATTAATCAGTTTTAATTCTGAAATACAAAAATCTGATTTGAAACGAAACAAAAAAAAAATACCTTGAGGAATTGTATCGAATTTTAGATGCCGTCAGAGAGGCTACCGCGCATGCGCGGTAGCGTATTACTGCTTGCGCGGCAGCGTATTACTGCTTTTTTTACTGTTTAATACTGTTAATTTTACGGTATAATACTGGCAGCTGGGGTGCCAGTTTTATACTGTAAAATCAACAGTTATTTTTTGCAGTGTATAGATTATCTTGATTTCTTACATTTTTATTGAAACCTCCCTCTTTCCCCCCCCCACTCTTCCCACATTGCAATCACGTGGCATGCTATAACGAAAAGAAAGACGTTTTCTGTGCATGAGATGGGAAATAAATGCCTTTTAAATTTGTCTCTTTTGTTAAATGGATGATAGAAGAGAAAAATCATTGGTTTCCGCGGACAAGTAAGGGTGTGTGTGTGTGTGTGTGTGTGTATGGAGGGGGGGGGGCACCGCTTGTGTTCATTTCTTAGGTCAATTTTTGTAAAAAAAAAAATAAATAATAAATAAAAAGCCAGATTAAAAAACTTTTAACCTGGATAGAAATATCTGGTCGCCAGATGAAAAAATCTAGTCGCCAGTGGCGACCTGGCGACCGCATTTGTTAAGCCCTGGTTGTAACTATCATTGTATCTCTCACACATTTGAAGACACTCTTCTTTCATCATCGCTCATGTTAGCAACATCTTGACCGTGTTCGCCAGCAGCTTTATGCGCTATCTTGTTTTGATATAGCGGCTAGTTAAATATTTCAAATTTTATATCTTAGCCTTTTTTTTAAAAGATAGAGGTGAAAGAGAAAAATGTTTTAGAATCTGTACTATGGCCGAAAACTTGAATCTTTAAAAAAAAAAAAAAAAAAATTTCGAATTTGAAATCTTTAAGTGGCCGCCATTTTGAAAAAAGATGATCGATAAAGCTGGACACCGAACTCGGTCGAGATCCTGATTAGCTTTATGCGCACGCCAGTTTAATTCAAATTTATTAAAAAATCTGGAGACTATTGCATGGTAAAAATTCGATATAGATACAGGATGGCTGTAATAGTTAGCTTCTTATTTTTTGAAAGGAAGGTACATAAAGTAGCAACTACAGTTTATAAATATAATTACATATTTTGTTTTTTCTACTGTACATTTGTCTCCTTTAATATCTGATGACTTTTTTTCTTTTCGAAAAAAAAAACAAACTATTTTTAGATCTTGCAAATTATGACTGGTTATTTTTCTCTTCCAGACTCAAGAGTTGCAGGGAACGCTGTCTGCTAAGACAAGACAGATCTGCCAGCTGCGATGGGAACTGTTGCACCGTGACCTGTCGACGGTGAAACTGGAAACGGAACTGCACACCCACAATGCCCACCGAAAGAGATCCAAGTATGCACATTACAGGTCCCACTCGTCGGAGGAGGCGCCGGCAGTTCCTCTGCCACAGGTTGGAATGATTTCTAGAGTAGGATGCAGATTAATTGGGACAAGTTGATAACTTTTTGATTTCAGCATTTTTCTTGAATTTCTAGAAAATTTTACACTAAATATTCTTGATATACGGCAATGTAAAGAGGGTGTTTGAACTAATGCTTTCCGGTGAAAATTCAGGCTCGAAAGTATTTAGGGGACCAACAAAATGTTTAATAAGAAAAATGATTTTTCTGATCACTTATACCAGGCGTGTCAAACTCGCTTACTGCCGCGGGCCAAAATAAGCATTATATACAAAGACGCGGGCCACGTAAAATAAAATAAAAAAAAAAAAAAAAAAAAGATAATAAATTCATTACTATTGCACAGAATAAAATTTGTACGTACAAAATACCGCCATGCTAAAGTAATATTCACGTAAAGTTCCAAAGTTAATATTATTCATGGTTTATTTTATTTTCGAAAAAGTACTAGTCATTACTTTTAACTACCAAATCAATAAAATTTAGTTGAATTTTAAAATCATATTTGTTTTAAAAACTGATTGTGCACGCTGGTCTGTTAATCTTTTTCTAGGAAAGGCATCTTCCGGATTTTTTTTTTTTTTTTTTTTCAAGTAAAAAAACAAAACGAAACATTTTTAATCAGAAAATTTATTTAATAAATTGTTTATTGTATCTTGTGCTACTTATTTAATTTCATTTATTACATACATTATCTGGTTCAAATTGTGTTTATTTGACTTGAAAAATAACAAAAGATTGGCAGCAGCGCAAAGAAGTCGTACAAAAGTACGCTGCCGAACATAGCTAAAATATGCCTAACTGCACACCATACTTTAAAAAACCGGTCGATTGATAAATAATTACAAACATTTCGAAGCCCCGTATCCATATATTTTCTCTCTAATGTGGAATCGCACTGAATTTTGATTCACTGTAGTAATAAATTCTAAACAACAATTTTAACATCAATCATTAGAGGTAAAGTAAATATATATAGATTAAACTGATTTTAATATTTCTTAAAATTAAGAAATCATCTTTGAATTCAATTTTGGAATTTATTTTTATTATATTTTATAAAATTCCAATCCGATGATTTTTGTAATAATGCCAAGCAACATTTAAAATGAAATACATTTTCCTTTTGAATATTGTTTTGTCAAAGTAATAAATTCTATTTGAAAACGCTAATATTATCAAATAACATGATAGCATTATGAAATTTGCCTTCAGGTTAAAGTTTACTGAGGTGCTTTTATTTTAAAATGAAAAAAAGTACTTTGTATATAGGTGGTCTTTTAATAATCCAGATTCATAATTTGTCCATTTATAATGAAAATGGTAAACTTCGAAATTAACAGTTAAACAGGGTGGCTAGTGGTCAGGGAAAAATACAGTAAAAAAAATGATAATTACCAGCATATTCTTATAGAAAAATTCAAATTGAACAGTCCGGAACAGTTGATGCCGATTAACCCCTTGAAGGGCACCGGTATATTATATATACCACTTAATTTTAATCCCAAAATGCCACAATGACACCAGAATTTTATAGTCAAATTTTGAATTTATAAGGTATATGAGAAAAAGCTTTTACTTATTTTAAAATTAATTCGTTCGTTAATCCTGATGTCAATCAATCATTTCAATATTTTAGCTACAAAAGTACTTTGCCCTGAAGGGTTAAGGGGCTTCCTAGTTGCAGCAACTTCACGCCCAGTCTTTTGTGAATAGAGTGTCTTGTAATAGTGAGCCGTTGGGAATAGATAAGATTGCTTTAAAGAGCAAATAAAAAAAGAAAAGAAGAGAAATTTAAAAATGGAAGAAATAAATTTTGAATTATATAGACAAGCAAAAGAGATTAAGGATAGAGTCAATAAATGGAAAATAAAATGGTATAGCTGTAGTAAGAATACTACTGATAAAAAGTTTAAAGATTAAAGATAGGGTTCGGGACATGTTCGATACAAACAGCATATAAATGCCAGGTGGAAAAGGCGATCAAAGCTTAACTATAAAAAAAAGACACTTATATATATATATATACACTGCTCAAAACAATTAAAGGATATTTGAAGTTTTATATAAAATAAAGATATAAACGAAATTTTTTTTGCCGAAAATAGAAGAAGAGAATCACAAATGCAAATTTTTCTGGTTTTCAAACTGTGGAGTATGCAAATTTTGAGTTCGACGTCAAAAACGTCGCTTCAGCGGCAGCGAATGAAATTTGACTTTCAACTGGATAAAAGAGAATGAAGACAAGGATGATCGGCATTCAGTGATTGCTTTGTTTTGATGAGTACGATGTCTCAGCGAAGTCATTTGACAGATTCAGAAGCTTGGAGAATTGTTGGTAGGTTAGAAGGGGGACAAACTCAAGCCGAAGTAGCGCAAGCCATTGGAGTGTCACAAAGTGTCATTTCCAGGATCTGGAACCGTTTTTTGGAGAGTGGATGTGCAGGCCGAAGACCAGGGCAAGGTCGTAGACGGGCAACAACGCCCAATGAAGATCGGTATTTAGCGTTAACAGCTCGGAGACACCGAAACATGAACGCTACTCTTCTCCAACAACACCTTTGCTCGGCTACAGGCACCACGATTTCAACTCAGACTGTCCGAAACCGGCTCCATGCTGTAGGTCTGTATGCTCGCCGACCGATGGTATGTGTTAGATTAACATCAAGGCATCGTCGCGACCGCAGGGAGTGGGCAACCGAGCATGTCAACTGGAGGAGAAATGAATGGAGCAATATTCTGTTTTCTGACGAGTCCCGTTTTTCTGTGCATCCGGATAATAGGCGTATTTTCATCTGGAGGGACCGTGGCAGTAGGAATAATCCTGCGTTCGTGCACGAAAGTGTCAGATTTGGCGGTGGAGGAGTGTTGGTGTATGGTGGCATCTCCATTGACGGGCGCACTGACCTCTACATCATTCGAGATGGAGCTCTGACTGGTCACCGATATAGGGATGAGATCCTCAGACCTATTGTAGTCCCTTACGCTGCAGCAATCGGAGATAACTTCATTTTAATGGACGATAACTGCAGGCCACATCGTGCAAACCTGGTGGAGGATTTCCTTTTCGAGGAAGGAATCGTTCGAATGGAATGGCCAGCGTGTTCTCCAGACATGAATCCAATCGAGCACGTTTGGGACGCTCTAGGAAGACGAGTTTCTGGCCGCTAACAACCCCCACAAACTCTCCAAGAACTGGAAAGAGCTCTTCTGGAAGAGTGGGGCAGAATACCCCAACACGTCATTAATAGCCTCATTGAGTCCATGCCTCAAAGGTGTTCAACGTTGCTGGCCGCCCGTGGAAACCATACCCCCTACTGAAAATGATTTTCTTTGAAGAAAACACCTTTTCTTATTCTTTTTTTCTCATATGCACAAATTGTGTTTTTTTCCTTTTGTACACAAATGCGCAATAAAATGCATTTTTTTCTGCCAAACATGTGTAATTTATTCTCATATAACCTACTATGTCTGTCGACCATGTATCAATCAGCTAAAAAGTTTCCCAGATACAAAATCCACCTAAAACTGCAATATCCTTTAATTGTTTTGAGCAGTGTATATTGGTATAGCTGGGAAATTCAAATTGATTATTTGATCGAATAATCAAGATAAATTTTTCTATAAGAATATACTGGTGTATATTACTTTTTTTTGACTGTATTTTTCCCTGACCACTAGCCACCCTGTTAAAGCTTTATCTTGGAAAGTCGTTAAATTTCTGTATAAAAAGGTAGATCTGTTAATCTTCGCTAACTCTTATTTCTAAGCAATTTTCTAAATTGCCGTTGATTAAGTATGTGCGTACGAATATAAGTTCATAAATTCAATAAGTTTTTAAGCACTTATCCGGCTTTAATAAATCTATCCATCTAGATAATACTTTCTAGCAATGGTACTTATGCTTATAGTATTTAAAAAAAAAAAAATTGTTTTCGACTCTCGGGATGTTTAATGTAATAAAGACAATAATTAGTTTTATAAAGCAAATGTATTTTCTTCAATAGGCTTGGTGAAAGCATCCTCTTTTAATAAGTATACATTTCAAGTCTGACAGTTTATATTTCCGATGTTTGGCCAGATTTTTATGAGTTTTCTTTACACTTTGCCCTGTAGATGATCTTAATTTTACATCCTTTCCAAATTACAACAATGTTTACATATCAAACATAAAATCTCAGTTTTTCTTTTAATAAAAAGGTATTATAAATCACCTTTTAAAAGAATATGCGATGTTCATTTTCAGTTAATCATATTTATTCCTGCTGGTAGAAAGCTTTAACATAAAAAAATAAATACTGAGATGTATGTCAGTATGTCATTAAAAATTGTGTATATCAATAAAAATTAAAGAAAAGACAGAAAGATCACGCAAGTTTAATTAATAATGAGACATTTACTAACCTGAGTAATGATAATAATTAAAGAACTTAAATAAAAAATTTTTATGTTCGACTAAGGCCCAAGTGAAGGATCTGGATGACATAGTAGGGGGCTTGCATCTAGCATAAAAGGGAGAATTTGTATCACTTTCAAAGCAACTCATTTAAAAACTATTAAATTTTATATTTTGATTTTTTAAAAATTCTAATTGTTTTTAATTAGCCTCAAATTTTATTAATTTTTCATTTCTTATTATTTAATAAATACAGCGTATGTAAAATCGAAGAGAGTAGTAAAATAAAGTATTAGTTTTGACATAAAGCCCATAAACATTATGAGTAAAATACTGTAAAATTTTTACGAATATTTAAAACTTCAGACTCGAGATCAAGCACTTTGCTACATTCCGATTAGTTAGTTATCTTTGTATCTGCAATTTCTTGGAGTTAGAATTTAAAATTGAGTTATATCTGTCTATATACATCAATGTTACCAGATAAGCGGAATATTTTTTAAATTCACAATGCTACCGCATTCTGAAGGAAAATGACGGAATAAACAAGACAAAAATTGCTATTCATAAAAGTGTTAGCCATTATGAACAAAAAAAGGCCCGCCCAACTGGTATCACTGATATATATATGTTTCCGATGTGTAAGTGTGTTATTGAAAAGTGTATTTTCAGCATGCGTGTTCTAAAAACTGAATTAAACATAGGTTAAATGCCAAAGGCTTGGCGGGCCACAGAGAAGATGTCGGCGGGCCACGTGTTTGACATGCCTGCCTTATATCGTAAAAAAATGAAATTAATCTGTAACAGTATATTACTTTTAAATGCTAAAGGTATAAAATTAACAACTATAATATAAATTAAAATAACTTTTATTAGTTGTTTTACATGTTTCGACTCTTTTCGAGTCATTTTCAAAAACAAAATGAGAATATTCTAAAGCTGCACAGGCTTTGAGGTTATTATTTTCATGTACTTTTTTAAAAATTACGCACGTTATCTATTATTTTTTACTTGATTATTTATTTTCATATCTTTGACCATGGAGTAATTCTAGCCACAGTTTCGGTAAATTAAAAGATGCCGCATCGTTACATATTGTATTTTTGCGCGTGAGTATCTCTATGGTTTCTCTTATTATGGATGGATAGTATAAACTGGAGGGAAATATTATTTTACTTTCATTGAAATTTATTTGGATGGTTTCTTCTTGATATAATCTTGCCAGGGCTGTAGTTTTTCTATTGTATTTAATATCAGCTATATGCTCTTTTTTTCTGCAAGTAAATTTCCTGCTGGTCATGCCTATGTAGTAATTTTTAGATCCGTCTTCTTTAATAAAAGGTATTTCATATACTCCTGAATAATTCTCAAAATTAATTGGGTCAATTTTACTGCAAATGATATTCTTTAATTTCTTAGGTGGTTTGGTCAAATTGGTGGTTTGATATTAAATACAATAGAAAAACTACAGCCCTGGCAAGATTATATCAAGAAGAAACCATCCAAATAAATTTCAATGAAAGTAAAATAATATTTCCCTCCAGTTTATACTATCTATCCATAATAAGAGAAACCACAGAGATACTCCCTCGCAAAAATACAATATGTAACGATGCGGCATCTTTAATTTACCGAAACTGTGGCTAGAATTACTCCATGGTCAAAGATATGAAAATAAACAATCAAGTAAAAAATAATAGATAACGTGCGTAATTTTTAAAAAAGTACATGAAAATAATAACCTCAAAGCCCGTGCAGCTTTAGAATATTCTCATTTTGTTTTTGAAAATGACTCGGAAAGAGTCGAAACGTGTAAAACAACTAATAAAAGTTATTTTAATTTATATTATAGTTGTTAATTTTACACCTTTAGCATTTAAAAGTAATATACTATTACAAGGTGTTATAATTTATTATATTGTTAATCTGTAACTTTCATAAATACTTTAATCAAATTTAACTAAACTTTGATAAAAATTGACAAATTACAAGAGACACATTAAGCTGGAATTTGAAATGAATACACTGAATATTCGATAAAAAGTTGAGCATCTACAGGAAAACAGTTAACTGACTATGTGCAATGAATAGTTCATTTTTTCTTTCATAATTTAATAGGCAACAATATGAAGCACTGTATACGAAAATTTCAGTTAAATATCACGAAAATACACAAAGGTGCCGGCAATATATTGAGCTGAATTTAGCCACCTTTTAAAATACTCCCTTATTAAATTTGTTGTTGGCACCGTAAATGCATTCGAGACTGAATTGTAACAAGATAATAGACTAAATTTTAACTAGAAACGGAATTCTAATTAGAAAATAGACTGAATTTTAACCGAGTTCCTGTAGGTTCTTTACATGGTTCAATTAGAAAACTTTTCTTGACTTAATTCTTAAGACATTCGATAAATTTATTAAATCGGAAATTTATCCATCTTATCCCAGTTAATTTCCATACTACAGTTTGAAAATGATCTATTCAAAGACTGCTTTGCAATTTATGTCCCAAAAGAATCTCTGTGAGTCTAACCAAACTTTAATAGACAGTATTACAATAGGTAATATAATACAATATCGGGCAAGAAAAGTCCATGCCAATAAATGTATATGCAAGAAAATAACTTGGTAATGGTAAATTTTTCAGACAAGGAGCAACTTTGTCGTCACTTATTAACTCTTTGATAACAGACCAGGACTGGTGACTATTTTTATGTTTAAACGTACAACAATTTTCAAAATTTCTTCTTTCTGTACTGACTTCGAAAATCTTTTCCCGAAGTGCCTGTGGCCAGATTCCACAAATCCCCGGCACAGAACAAAATGATGAAATAAATTGTTAGGGTGTTTCATAGCTGGTAGTAACTTGGGAGGGGTTAAACCATAAAAACAAGCGCAAAACTTGGAAAAGGATATCATGGAAATAGGAAACACAAGCACTAATAAAAAAGAAAGGTTAAGGACAGAATTACAATAACAAAATATATATTTTTATATTTTATAATTTTTTTAAATACTTCTTTTAAGTTTTTAGAAATTGTTGAAATATAACTGACATTACGGAAACCTGCAACAACAACAACAACTAAAAACTTGGCTAACCAAGAAAACTAATGTTGGAAAACTAGTTTTCCAACATTTTGGCACCAATTTCGCATGTTTATCTTATATATAGCGGATATTAATAAATTTTGTTGTCAATGAGGAAAATACTTTTCGCACACAACAAAGTTGCGAGATACGCTCATGTAGTCAGTATTTCACATTTTTACTTAATATAATAGCAGTATGCGTAATAGTTTGAGCACTGTGTGGGTAATACATGAACATTTTTTATAGCTGGCAATTGCCAGTCCATGACCAGGCGGGACCATAGGTGGTGGATAAAGAAATCTCCTGAAGCCAAACTGGCAACTCATAAGAGTTGAATCATTATCCAATAGAAGTTTAGAGTACGCAGGTCTAGTGGGTAGTGGGCCTGAATTTATAAATGGGGAGGTTGGTATTTTATCATGGAATGCCCATGGCACTGTTGACGTCAAAATTGAGCATGCGTTTAGTGAGATGTGGTTGTGAAGGAGCATTTTCGGAACTATTTCTGTAGCATCTCTAAAATAGTGTTGAAAAATCTGCCACAAATATTTTTTTCTATAGATGCCTTTGCATTGCGATATTCTAGGAAAAAATATGCGGTCAATTTGGGCACAAAAAGTACTTTGGTAATCCAGATACTACTCCCGTTTAATTTTTTAGAGTTAATTATAAATAGGATACTAAATGATGAAATTAAAATAATGTCTTTGAAATAATATAAAGACAAGATTAGCGTCTCAATATTTTCTGCGTATCTCATCGGAATTGCTGACTTTTCTATATCTTTTACCATTCTTATCGACGTATGATATTTGAACATTTAGGCCTGCCCTCTGCCCTTAGAGGTTTTAAAAATATTGTTCAAAAATACTGGGAAACGCATTGGCTCGTGACTTAAAATTTTTGGCATTTGTAAAATCAAGGATAAACTAAACGCGAGCAGCGCGTATTCAGGCATACACAGTAACTCTAGTGTGTCGAATCTAGATTAGTCTTGATAAAAGTTAACCCAATCGAGGAGCACAATAAGGAAAAATACTATTACTATGGTGAAGAAAGTCGTTTTTCTTCGATTTAGAAACATATTGACAGGCTTGATAATTAGAAGACGATGCGCGGAGAAAAGATGTTTTCCAAGAATTCAAAATGGTTGAAATGATTGGAACAAATTTTATCTCTTTCAGACATTCTTTGTTTGAGTACTCATATATTTCACTTCAGCGCGTTTATAAAGAGTCGTCAACAATTATTCAGATGTCATTCACTTAAATTATAGAACTGTTCTAGGAGGGTCGACATATACTCTAGAACTAGCACAGCATAACCCTATCAGGGTTAATTAATGTCTGTAATGTTGAATTCACACCAGAAGTTTCGAAAAATTATTTGAAAATAAGGAAATGCAGGTTATTTTCACCAAAATTATATAAAAGTTAAATTTTATTAAAAAATTCTTGTACAAATCTGGATTAGAATTAAGTGATATAAATAATGTATCACTGCCCGCCCCTTGAAGGAGTTAATAAAAGATTTTTTACCGACGTATGTTTTAAAAAATCTTTTCGTAATTGTTCACTACTGTAAAGTTTTTCCTGTTGAAAGAGCATGCCAAACAAGACATTTTTGATTGCGTTTTTTAAATCTGTTTGTATAATTATCTGTATAATCTGTTGTTTTTAAATCTGTTAAGCATAGTTGCCAACCTCCCGATTTTTTTCATACCAGTAGTTTTATGAAAAAATATTTGTTTTATTTAATGGTGCAATTTCTGCTATTTAATAAAGCGAAATTTTTTGTATGATTTTACTGGTATTAAAAAAATCGGGAGGTTGGCAACTGTGCAGTAAGGTATACGAGTTACTTCATATGTTGTGAACAGGGGCGTAGCGTCAGCGGGGCACGATAATTTTACAACCAGTATAATTATATACCACATTTGGCCTTACTTAATCTTTGAACGGTATGATTTAACCCTTTATATGCTGACGGTACTATAAGTACCACTTTAACCCCTTCGCTACGAGCGTCTTTTACAGAATTTTTAATCTGTTACCACCGGTTTTTCAAATGAGAAATTTTCACCTGATTGAATCGCAAAAATGCTATGATTAGATAAGGAAAATTTTACAAAAAATAATGACTGGTGGGAATAATCGAGGATTCTGGGCATCTTATAAAGTAGCTGGAAAATTATTTCAGGATATAAAGGGTTAAATAAGGCCAAATATAGTATATAAAAATACTGGTAGTAAAGTGATCCTGCCCCCCATGACGCTACGCCTCTGGTTGTGAATGTATAATTATTTTATGATTTGTTTGTTTTGTTCAAAATTGTAGTTCTCGAGCATTTGAAAACTTCAGTAAGAAGTAAACAGTGACAAATATGGAAGTTATTCTTGCTGGAGAATAATGTATGAAGTCAGAAATGTCTTCAGTACTCTCCCTTATTTTAGTTCAAATATCAACGATAGAGGGCGTTACACTGTCTCAAACAGTAATACTGCTCAAAATAAACTTGCAATTTCAAAATGCAAATCACTTTTTTTAAACCTTTCAGCGGTTAAGCAGAATGAAGGTTAAAATATGAGTAGCTTTGATCCATTTTTAAACGTTATTTTGCGTGTTCTAACAGTTTGAGACAGCGCAGCGATATCTATCGGTGGCATTTGGAACTAAAACAAGGACCGTGTTTTGTAAAGAAATTCCCAACTTCACATATTAATCTACTGCAAGAATATCTTGAATAGCTATCACCATTTGCTTATAATTTCGTTTTGAAAACGTACCATTTGAGGACACCGTGTGTACTGCAATTATTTTAGGAGTTAACACATTGTGGACAGTCTAGTCTAGTCTAGTCTAGTCAGTGAAATAAACGTCATAAATACACACACACAGATAAATTTCTCAAATCCGTCTTCTCTAACAAACACAGACATACGTTTCTACCTGATAATATATTATTTATTGATTTTATTTTATTTTTCAAGGAACTAGAATGCGGAAAATCTACTCTCATAACAGAGGCTTATTATAACATAGCACCCGAGACTGATTTTCAAGCCAAGGAACTGACAAACACAGTGCAGCAGCTGAACAAAGAGGTTTTAAAGCTGGCCAGTGTAGCAGGTAAGTTTCTACACTCTGCTAATAGGCTTCTTTAAACAGATTGTTTATCGTGTTGCATACTGCACTTAAATAAAAATAAAAAATACCGTTTCGAAAGCGTCAATAAGTTTTTTCTAGTGTAAAATAAACAAACTGTGATTTAGAAACACAGTTCGCCCATTACGATCTTGACGCCATTCCAAAAATTTTCAAAAAAAAAAAAAAAAAAAAAAAAAAAAAGAATAAATAAATAAAAAACTCGAAAATCATCTGAACGTAAAAATCGCAAAAAAGCTACGCATTGAAAA
Source organism: Maratus michaelseni (assembly GCA_963931845.1). Lineage (NCBI taxonomy): Eukaryota > Metazoa > Arthropoda > Arachnida > Araneae > Salticidae > Maratus > Maratus michaelseni. The sequence goes on from OZ007594.1 coordinate 76,743,689, forward strand.
TGATTTAATTGAATTTCCCTTTTCTTTCTTTTTGTAGTTGCTAAAAAATAGCAGTGTTACCAAAGCACTACTTTTTTTTAAAATTCAGTTTTCTTGATTGCTACCAGTTTTTTGAGAAAGTAAAATTCCCCTTATTTAACGACAGATTAAAAGAGGCCGAAACCAGGCTTCTTCAAAAAAGTGGTGCCGATCAAGCAATGCGATTTTTTTTAAAAGTTGTCCACTGGCAACACTGAAGCCTAAGTAAATAATCTAATAAAAATAAATAAATAAATAAATATTATTAATAAATATTTAATTATATAAAATAAATATTATATAGTACTTAAAATCTTAAAATAAATATTATTTTACTTTAAAAAGTGTTTCTACACAAAACTTTATTTATTGTTTCCATTTTAGAATCTTTACAAGACCAATGTGAAATCAACAGGGTGAAATCAAGTAACGAAGTAAGTACATAACAGAAATTGAGTTTGTTTTTCGTAAATGTGGATATTAGATGCTGAAAAATTCAGCGCTGACATACATATATTAAGTATACGTGTATATATATATTTTTAATTGAATAACACCGCCATAATATTATTTGATATCGATATCTAAGAAACGTAAAAGGAAAGATGAATGTCGCGTATACATAACGTGTCAGGTGCTCAAAATATTTCGTTATTCCTACCAATAATGTTGAATAGTAAATTTTGCCTTCTTAACCGAAGAATTCCTGCGGTTAAATTAGGCAAGATTTTCTTTTAGGAAAAACCGGTGACAAAAATTGTAAAGGATACTCGTTGCGAAGGGGTGAACTCCTTTTACAATTTCAGTTTTTGTAAAACTTAATTTATGCTAATTAAACTATTTAGGGACAAAAACACGGGTGAAATGCCACATTTTTTAAAAAGTAAAATTGATCCTATTTAATCCAAGAATTTGTTATAAGTAAAGGTAAGATTATTAAAAAAAATAGTGGTATACAAAAGATCTGAGTAACGGAGCAAGTTTAGCCCGTATAACGTACGGCCACGATGATTAAAGGCTTAAGCCTTTAGAACGTACTTAATACCGTACCTTTAACTGTACTTAATACTTTTATAAAAATATCATATTTTCCTCGACCATTCATTTCAAAGAACATATTCTTTTTTATCAAAATTGGCACAATTTGACAAATGCATTTCAAATGCACAACACAATTGACAAATGCATTTCAGTTCAGAAATGGCATATCTTTTTTAATTGAAAAAGTGGAAGGATGTATTTAATCGACGGACTACATAGTGAATATGGATTTATTTATAAATGTTTAAGTTAATTTTTATCAATTTTTAAAATCACATTGGTTCAGCGTCATTCAATTCCTGTTGCACCAGTTTTAAAGGCTCAAGGTTTAAAGAAGAGTGCAAGGTAAATCCCACCTCTCCACGTAGCTGGGCGACATACTTAATAAGTAATATTTAAAGAGTTTCTTTTCCACCTTCCCCCCATCGTTACACCCATCCCCAGAAGAAGAATTTTTTTTCAACTTATTTGGAAGGGCTTTCCATAATGAGTTCTATATAATTTTCTATATAATTATATTTTTCTATATAAATTTACTATTAATTTTTCGAATCTTAAAGTGTATAGTGAGGGAGTCTCGGAGAGAAAAAAACATCTCATAATTCAAGAAACATTTGCATCCCATTCTTATCTTTCACTATGAATGTAGATCTTAGAAATGTTAGAAGCCATGAGAATGGAATTTATAATATTTATCATTCTAATGATCTTTTGGTTCTAAGGTGAATGTAAAGTGTGAGTTACCTGTTTCTAACCTATTGATTCACCAGGCTTGACATAGCAAACTTACGATCGAAGAAGCCACCCTTTACTATATAGCCAATATTTCGTTAAAGTCCCGCCTTCTTTTAAAAGTTTTTGGAATACTCATTGTCTTGTTAACTTTTTCAAATTTGTACACTTATTCACATCTTACAGTATGTGAATTTCATGTAAAATTTCTTACAGTTTACCAATGTATTACCAAATGTATTGAATAAATACACATTCTTTTGATAAAGATATACCGTACAAATTATAAAGGTGGAACTAAGTATTTAGGAAACGCTTTTAGCAAATGACATTTGTTTTAAAACACGAGTATACTTGTGGCTGGTCAACAAAGTGTTAACTGGTCTCCCTAAAGTAGATTATTGAAAGCTGAATTTTCACACACGTTTTTACTTATTTATGAAGGCTTGGACTGTATTTTAAAATAGAACATTATAATGTGCACATTTAAGTTCGTATTATCATAATATATTGTCATAATAGAGAGTTGCAAGTTACAAAAAATGATGAATTCATCTTATTTTAATTAATTTTGAAGTTCAAAGAAAAATAAATCTGATTGCTGATTGAGATGTAATTTGAAAATAATTGGATAATAACTAGGGATTTAAGGAATGCTGCATTAATAAATGCACATTTTTACTGATATTTACTGGCAACAATTGAAATTAATTGGAGTTCTAAAATGATCATTTAGTAGTGAATGAAACGTAATTTTACACGTCTGTCATAGTACATTACAATATCTGTTTTCTTTAAATCTACACTGTTAAAAATCAGCAGTAAACTGTCCAGTCATCCATTCGTTTTTATAGAAAACGGTCACTTAACCGTAATTTATATCTATCCTGACCAATGAAAACGCTTCATAATATGGTCAAGTAACCATAATCATTAAAAACGTTTGAATGATTGGGCAGTTTGCCGCAGATTTTTAACAGTGTATGCATTGTCCAGTTTCTTTCTGTTTTATTTATTTTTTCTTTTTAATTTTTAGAGATCTTGGGTTAAAAGCAGCATGCAGTCACGTGATACAGATAAATCCAAACAAATCACCGTACGTCGAAGTTCCGCCGACAACGTTAATGCAGTGCTATTAAAAGGGGATAGATGGAAGCATAACGACTCTTGCTCTTCCGACTCCGACGATTCTTCCGACGATGGATATACAAAAATTTCCTTACATCCAGCTACAAGAAATAACTGTTTACCGAACGCAGAAAGACTGTTAATGTCCTCGGGAGAACATCCTCCACGGGGTTACTTACATCGAAGAAAAAAGTTTCAGAAACCGTCCAAAAACGGCTGTAGTCCAAACAGAAGAAGGTCCAAAACATTTCATAACAAAAGAGATTTTGAGAAACCATTTGTTTTTGACAATACACCCCAAAAGTACCATTCTTTCCGATTGCCCACAGAAAGGAATATCAATTATTCCGATTCTGGTAAATTGTCGGACACTGTAAATATTCGAAATTTGCTAGGAGAAGTAAAATATCGAGAATTTTTAAAAAGAAGAGCACAAATATGCAGAGGCAATATCGGTCAGACGCAGTTTTCTCTAAACAATAATTCCAAAATTGAACAAGACGACAAAACAAATAGTCAGTGGCTGAGAGAAGTTGCTTCTGATTCAAAAATTCCTCTTTTATTCCAATTGCAATGTAAAAACGATGCATTACTTAAAGATAACCGTTCCAATAAATGTCCAGTTAGATCTTTCAGTGATAAGCATGCGAAAGAAGCTGCGGCAGAAAGGAGAGAAATTTTTCAAAAAAGAAGAGGCGTAAGACATTTAACATCACCAGATTTATTTTCCAACCTAAACGAGAATATAAAAGCGAGAATACTTGCAAAAACACTTTCGCAATCAAAAATGTTGAAAGAGGATGAAACCAATCACAATTTCAATAAAAAAGCGAACACCCAACATCAAAGACAGTGCTCTGAGAAATCGTCAAGCGCATCTAACATTCCAAAGAACAATGCAGATGCAACTGTAACAATCCATCTACCGAAGAGAAAATCCAGAAAAATGAAGCCTAAAGTTATTCAAGACAATATTGAAAACACAGAACAAACAGTAACAATAGTTATTCCTAAAAAACGCAGTTTAAGTTCTGAAAAGGAATACGATACTTTTTATAAAAACACCTCTAATTGGAAATCAGAGGAAAAATCAAAAGAAAAACAGAGTTGCAACAAATATGAAAATAAAGCAGTAGTGTCTTCGGTGGATGCAGAACCTTATTCGAAAGAAAACATTTCAAATGATCCAGACGTTAGTAAGAATTCAGTGATAAAGATTCCTGAATTAATTGTTTTTAACGCATCAGACAATGTGAAAGAAAAACAACCAAATGAAAAAACATCGCGAAAACGCAAAGCAGAAGATGGCGATTCTATATCCAGAGGGTTAACGGCAAAGGAGAAGGATGCTGTTGCAGATCAATACTTAAACACATCAAATCAGAACTGTCCAAGTCCATCCTTAAGTAGTGATAAAGAAAATATTCCAGCTCACTATAGTTCGAATTACATAAAATCACCGTCAGCGCCACAACTGGACTGGAGAAAGGGCTGCGCGAGAAAAATATCGAAAGAAAGTGCATCGAATGTTAGATCACTCATCGATAAATATAATAAAGTTGCAGAAACTCAACAATTTAGAAGTCCTAATTCCAGCAACTTAAGTTCCCCTACATGGAACAGAAAAATTTCAGCTCCTCTTCAAACTTCAAAAAGCGAGCGCGTGATTATAGCATCGCAATCAGCGAGTACACCTACAACACCAAGCATCATTTCTGCATCTGCATTTTACAACCCTTTAGTTTTCAAACCTATAAATTTAGACCTATTTCCCAGAAGCGCCCCAGAAAGTCCTCTGTCAGCAGCAAGAGCTGAAGCAATTAGAAGGGCGAAAGAACAATTCATATCATCCCAAAACGTTGACAGAATTGAGAGTCCAAGTTCATATACATTACCCAATTCATTGCTGAGAAATATCAGTGATGAAAATACAAATTTTGTAAATAACGTAACTCGTTCACTATCCGCACAGACCAATACCAACACGAAAGATGACAAAAAGACTGACGATGATAGATTATCGAACTGTTCCATGGACTCAACAAGTCTTGTAATGTTTAGGACAGGCGAAACGTGCCAAGAATCCCGCCTTCACAAACGCTCTACTGAATATTGCAGGACTGAAGCGGACACTTTAGAAAGAAGAAACAACCTAAAAACTTCGAAATCATTGTCAAATTCCTCTCTTTTCAAAAGTGTTCTTAGTTCAGACTTTAAAATGCCATCCACATTATTGAAATTAAGGCGCAGTAAAAGGAAGAAAGACATGGCCACAGTAAGCCAACTCTGTCGTCAAAGTTTACTTTTAACGACTGAAGATACGGGAAAAGTGTCATCGCAATCACCACATAAAAGTTGTCCATCATCGCCAGAACTCAAAACTAAAAGTGAAATAAAATCCAACTGGTTTCACAGGAATATACTTCGCCATAAATAAGTACTGATCATGCTTTGAATCGCAATAAATTTTTCTATTTATAACACTCTTCGATTACTTTTTTTTTTAATATTCCAACAAATAAATGTCAAAAGAAAGTATGGGTTAGAGAAAACTTGAGATACTTGACCTACGTACCGGGTGTTTTAAAAGTAAAGACAAAAATAAAACTCAATAATGAACAAGAACGAAAAATCATGTATCAGGCATAGATTATGAAACACTTTCCAACACTTACAGGATGTTATTAAGAAATTTAATTCTTTTCCTAGAATAAAATGAGATGTTAAAATATAGATAAAATGCTTAAGTGATACAAAGAGAAACACAAAAGGCTTATAAAAACCTTTTAATGATCGACATATATGTTTCAACGCTCACACGGCGCCATTTTCAAGATATATAACGATAAACAAAAATATTCTCGAAAATTTTTGAAAATAAACTTGAAAACATATATTACGAGATCATTCATATATGGAAAAAAAGCAGGTGCTTGAAATAGTCCACTGTAAACGTGAAAATTAATATTCCTTTATTGCTTTTTTAAAACTGAAAAGTACCTCGAGACAGATTTTAGGTATGTCGGTCATTAAAAGGTTTTTATAAACCTTTTGTGTTTCTCTTTGTATCATTTAAGCATTTTATCTATATTTTAATTATAATTAGTGATCTTATTATGTGATTATGTAAAATTAGATATTTAAATAATTGACTTAAAATAACAAATAACTCAGTAAAAATCTATTTTCAGCAATTACAGTCCATATCCGGTAACGTATGCAACGTCTTTTGTGTAGACCTGTATGCGATCTATACACACCACCTCATACACTCAAAATTAGATCAGTTTAAAAATGCATACCACAGATGAAAAAGCACTTCCAACAATTACCGATCTTAGTCTGTCCTTTAACTGAATTATTTTGTGTGTTTCTGTAAATGAACGATAAATGTAATAAATACACTCAATAATCTAGTGAAAACATAGAGTGCATTTCAATGAATTGGTTATTTTTCAGGTATTATGACGTCATTAAAATGCACCGCAAACACTTTTATTCAATAGATTACAATGTAATAGAATAATTTTGTGCGTCCCTGTGAACGAACTATAAAGGATACTTATTCTGTACTCCTTATAGAGTGTGTCGTAGTCCATCTCAATGATATATATCAATCTCATTATATTCGAAATATCGTAATATCAATAAAATGCACCGTAAACGATCTTTCCCCGTGGTCCGTAATGTAACGGAATTCTTTTGTGTGTCCTTGTAAAATGAACTATAAATTCTACACACTTCATTTTCAATACCGAACATTATACAGTAAACCTCCATAACATTTAAAAATTTCAAAGCAATCCCAGTATATTTACGGGAATTAGAGCATGGACAGACATATGACAAAACAAACAGATGGCAGACATATAAGTGTTACAAACTATGAAGTGACAAACTATAAGTGTTACACACTTCATTTTCAAAAACTGAACATATGCCATAGTAAACCTCAATAACAAATATCAATTGCATGGCAATCGGAATATATTTACGCGAGTTAGAGCACTGATAGACAGACAAACTGAATTCATAAATACTTTTCAACTATGTTGGAAAGTGTTAAAAAAAATCTATTGGTCGGAGAGATATGCGGTTTACCGTAGTAAGGAATTTTGTATGAATGAAAAAAAAAATCCATTAAAATTCAAAATCTTGACAGCAAAGAGCTCTACTGCAAAAGAAACAATGATAGGTAATAATTGTGCAATAATCGATATTTTTTTCAGCATTTTTTTTCAAATGCTCAATGTGTCCACAACCCAGTGTTGCGAATGTAGTGGATTTATTTACTTTTATCTTTATTTTTATTAAAAAAATCTATAACTATTTCCAAATAGTAATATTCGCTTTATTTCCTATTCGGAGTTATTAAATAAGGCCAATATTAGTCTTCAAAAATGGTGGTAGAGTTTAGAGCTGCGTATGAAAATATTCATTGATTTGTAAAATTTTATATATGAGATATTAACATATTGAGAACTAGTAGATTTACCAACTCGAAAGCCATGTAACAACTACTACTACCCAATAAACAAGTTTTAACGCAGAAATTTTATTTATGAAAGCAATTAAAATTTTTACCATAAAGATATGTTACATTTGATTAAATAAAATTTCCGGGAAGAAATACATTTATGTGATTTAGATTGCAAAACGTCGCTGAATTCAGGAGACTTGATCAGCTTAGAAATAGAAATTATAGAAATATTAATTTTATAGAAATTATTTTTCCAATCATTTATTCTTTTTTCAGAATTATTAGGTCATAAATATATACGGAACATAATAAGCTATTGATAGGAGTAAAACTGAGATTTTGTTTCATATCAAACACAAATTATGAGTATTTTAGTAAAAAATGGGTCTAAAATGTCAGTCAATAGAAATTTTGATCAACTAACGTTAATAACAAGGTATAAGATGTTTGAAAGAGTAACCTAATATTCTGACAGGAGGATTTTAACCCTCTGAGCGTTTTGAAAAAGGGTAAAATTGTAATGTTGTTTTCTCTGCATTTTGTTTTAAATGCTAAAAAAAATATGATTCTTCCAGCATTATAAATAAAACTTAATTACAAATATGAATGTAACCCTTGAGAGTATTAATCATTCTTCAATGTTTTGAAAATTCATTAAATCTATAGAATTATATTATCTTAAACATTGCATACATTGCAGTGAAACCTGGAGCTTAGTGAACGGAATATTACGTTCTACACGCTTAGAGGGTTAAACAAAGAAAATAAATATTATTAAACTATGCAGTACACGAATTAAGTTAAAAATTTCATATTTAACAATGTTCGCATCTCAACAATGTTATTTAAAGTTAATTGATCTAACAAATTTAAAAATCTCTATCAAAAAGAGATATCCTGAATCTCAATTTCTAATGTCTGTATTTCAATATCTTTGTTCTTCATATTACCTATTTTACATTCAGACATCACTTAAAACGTGGTAAAAGTTATGTATAAAATAACAAACAGTTCATCATTATAAAAATGTAAAAAAGTTTCAAATAAAAATCGTCACCATTACAAGAATGTTTTCGCTCCAGCCGGGGCATCATCAGTTGTAATTTCAGGTAACCTTCCTTTTTCTATTTATTTGTGACTGGGGATTGACAAATTCCCTCTAATCTCATTCTTTTCCCTCTTTTTCTTTTCTTGCTGGAAAAAGTTGTTAGAATTCGGGGAGAAAAAGAGGGAAAATAATGAGATTAGAGGGAATTTGTCAATACCCAGTCAGAATATCAAATATAATAAATAATCAAAATCAAAAATAGTTCTTGTGAATTTCCCTTATGTTTTCAGATAGACAATTTCCATATTTTCAGGTCTATGACCACCCTGATTATTAAAAAAAACGAGCAATATTATCAACCACGGTACTTAGAATACTTGTATTCTAAGTACTGTGGTTTCAAGTGCCTGACGTGGCAGTCAACATGTTTTATGTTATAGTAAAATATCACAGACAACTTAACTGAAACAAAACAAAATGGTTTTATTAAAAAACTTTTATTTTGTGTGATGAGCAAACATTATTAAATAATGACATAATATTTTATTTTACTGACTGATGATAAAGATATTCATAATGAAACTGCATTATAATATTAAAAATAAGTAAAACAAGCTATTAAAATTATGTAACATACAATATTAACACAGAGTCGATAGAAATAAACCATGTTGATTGAAAAACTAAAAGATGCACTTGCTATAGAATATCCAAGTATAAGTGCATATCTTAAGCATGTTCACCACAATCAAAGGGTGACAATATATCTTTCTTTAGCGACACATAATCATGTAGTGGAAAATTGTAATTAAGTACGAAATATCACCATACAATAGCAACTTGCTATATTCATTTTTACATAATTTGCAGATCTGGATTTGGAAATTTGAGTTTCTGTATCCAATGGATACATTTACACATGAACTATCAGAGTTGTGTCAATATATTTAGGTTTATTAAGTGTGACTCATATTAAAAACTAAAACATGAAAAGCCAAAACATTTTACTTCTTAAATAAAATTACTGTCACAAAATATTTCAATATGAGCAAATTCTTAAAATACTTATTTTCAAAAATCTCCTAATCTAATATTGTGAGCTAGACACAAGGGAGCAACAAGTATGTACAGTTTTGACTTTCCTCTGTAGCCCCCCCGTATGACCCAGAGTGAAGCGAAATTAAAGCTTCAGAAAATTGTGGAAGCATAGAAGATGAAAATGAAGTAGTTTTGATGAAGAAGGAACATATCGACATGTACAATGAAATTAATTTTTTTAAGTATAATGGATAAACCTTTTACTCACTTGTGTAGATTTTGTATTATATACTATATGAATAATAATAATAATAGAAAACATCAATAATTAAGTCAAAATCATATATTTCAAATTCTTTCAAGAGAAAACATTTTTTTAAATGGAAAAAATATGACTCAATAATATATTACAGAAAAATATGTTTTACATAAAAGTATATATTACATAAAAGTTTTGAGTTATATACTTTAAGAATAATAATAATAAAAAGTCAATAATTCAATCAAAATCATGTATTTTAAATTCCTTATGAGGAAAAAAATATGTTCTTATAAAAGAGGAAACAAAATGGCCTTAATATTTTACAGAATAATAAGTTATACATAAAAGTATATATTACATAGAAATAGAACAATTATAATACATATACTAATGAAGTCATTTTTGAAATTTTCCTTTGTTAAACGTTTACGTAAGATTTTTTATATTTTGCACAGGATACTTAAAAAGCAATTTTTAAAAAATATATGTATTTGCAAGAAATAAATACTAATTTTTCACATACTCTCTAGTTTCACACTGCATTGAAATGTGTCTCCGCACTCAAATAGATGAGTTATAATTTAAAATCTGCTGTGTATAGGAATGTCTACAGCATTTCTTGAAAGAAAAATTAAGATTTATATGTCCATAAAACTAGCATCTAGAAAACATATGAGACACAGAAAAAAACATATTATCGCAAACTAAAGAAAAAATGACCTGAATTTAACAAGAAAAGAAGTCAGCAAAGAACTTAAAAAAGGACTTTTGTGCTAAAATATACATTTACTTGTTAGTTAAACATATTAAAAAATATCCCATCTACAATTTTCTTTTATACACCTAATTTGTAAAAATATCAAAATATAAATAATTTCATTGATAATCACAATGGGCTATCAATTCCTTTAATTCTAGCATTAAAATTGGACACATTGTATCTTTGCACAAATAAAGAGTCACATGTTCACATTAAAAATCAAAGTGTAATTTGTAAAATTCACACATACTGACTGAAAAAATTTTCTACTATACCATAATAATAATAATAATAATAATAATTATAAGGACCAAAAATTAATCAACTATGGAAATCGAAATGACAACAATGACCGCAAAAGAAATAGCAAGCTATTTCAGCAAAATGTACAAGAACTAGTGATGGGCATAACGATTATTTTGATTATTCGAATGAATCATTCGGGCATGCGCAGAAGCATATCTGTCAAATTTCAAAAAAAAAAAAATTATTCAATTACTACCAGAAATTTTGAAAAAAAAGTTTCTGCAGAATATTTTTTTTAAATTTAATTTCTGGTAGTAATTGAATAGAAAAAAATGTTGAAGTTTGACAGATATGCTTCTGCACATGACCTAATGATTCATTCGAATAATCAAAATAATCGTTATGCCGATCACTAACAAGAACAATTAAATGAGCACTTATAAATGCTGAAGTGTAAAGGCAAGTTCTTCACCCTAACAGGTGAATACTAAGAATGCTAAAACATCTTCCCCTTTTGTGCTTTCATGATTTACAAGGGAATCAGTAACCAAGTAAATTACCAAATTGTCACACAAAACACTGCTGCAGCTTGATCTATTGTTAAATAAATAAAATACAGCAAAAGTTAAATATACCCTGATGCAGGCACTGAAGAAGTAAACTTTTTTCTTTTTTCATCCAACGGCATTTTTTTTTTACAGGAACTTCAGATTTATTGTTTTACCAATCACATTAAAGATATAAATAAGTCAGTCTGGCATGATGTAAATTACATGATGTCCTTTTTCTTAACCAAGCTACACTGTCCATTAAGCAATGAGCAATATTTCTAATTACAAGTAACGTAATTATGCAACGAAGTTATTATTACAGGCATGTCAAACACATAAAAATTCATCTACTATACTAGAAACAGAGTTAAACCATTTATGCTTCGACAATACTTTTAAGTGCCATTAAATAAAATTTTATATAAAATTTATTTAATAAGTATATTAATAAAAAAAGATTTAATTTTTCGTACAAAATATTTTGCTCGATTACATTTAGATTTAGATTATATTTAAATTTAGAACAGAGAAACAGTTGGAGCTAAATATTTTTTAATGTTGTTATTTTTTCAACTATTTACATACGTGTAATTTTTCTCTTATTAAAAAATGTTACATGAAAAAATTGCAACTAGGAAAACCTTTTCATTTAAAGATAGGATTACAATACAATTATTTATGTTATACACATTTATTGTTTTTGCAATTGTTTATACAATTATTGTTTTTATAAGAACTGCGAGATTTCCGCAAGTATGTTTTGTTAATTAATCTAATTTTTCCTGTGAATAGTCTACAAAAAGGAAAATACCGATACAAACTTCCGATTTATTAAATCAGTTTTTATGAAAATATTTTTCTAAACTTTATATTTATTATTAAATACGATTTCTAATATATCTTCAAACATTAAAGAAGATAATTATTCCTGTGGGCAAATTTCTGGATTCATAATTTGAGCATAAAGAGTTAAGGGTGATGATTGTAACTTTCAACATTTTATATCTACCTAACTCAAAATTAATATATATGTAATAAATTGGGTTTGAATGATTATTTCTGGTCATCTTATGGATTTAAGGTGTCATAAAACTTTTAAAATGTCGAAAATTAAAAAATATATACATTACAAAAACACAATTTTTAAATGTGGTAATAGATACATGTTTTTATCTTTCACTTCATATTTTTGTCAGATCATAATGGGCAAAATTAGTTGATATAAGGGTTTTAAAACTTATCGAGCATAGGTTATCGCGCATGATTACAAAAGAATTTCTGCATGTAAAACAAAAGTTTTGGTATACAATTATACTTGAGAGTGTTGTACATACATTGAACCTAATAAAAATGTTTATACATAGCTGCCAACTTTTACGCTTAATTCCTACCACTAAAATTTTATACTAAATTTTATCTTATTAAATTGACAAGATCGTGTAATTACATAACGAACAAAATTCTATTAAATTTTAGTGGTAAGAAAAAAGCGTAAAAGTTGGCAGCTATGGTTTATAGCATTTTTATGTTTTAAAAACAGAACTGTATCTTGCTTATATAAGATTTTCAAAAGTTTAGCAATATAACACCAGGAAAAATATGTAAAAAAAAAACACACACACACACAAAAATTTAGGTTCACTGTATAGAGTTCAGTACCATACACTATATATTCTGAAAATTTCATGATAAAATATCGAAAAGTGTTTTAGCTACCTTGCGCGAAGTGCCCAAAAATCAAATTTTGAGAAAAATGACTTTAAATTTCTCTCTTGAAAATATTCCATATTTAACAACTATTAATAGTATCATTCATTTTGTTTTAATGTGTTCAGAAATTAATTCTCTTTAATATATATATATATTCAAAACATTGAGTGTTTTGAAGGTTTAAAAATCTTATGACTCCTTAATTGGCGTGTAATCGTGGCAAAATAATAACGCAGAGGAAATAAATTCGTTTGGGACTTGACCTTTATTCTTTTTAAATTCCAGAAAGTTCCTTTTTAATAAAGTCAAGTCCAGTTGAATGAAAGTCTGTAAGTTTTTAACGTTCCATTAATCCGAAACAATGTCTGCTAGAACGGCGTTAATTTTATAATCAATTCATCATTGGAAAAAGCTCGCGAATCTCGTGGATTAAGACTACAATTAGTTTAGAGGTTAAAGCCAGGATTTGTTCTCTGTCCTGCTATATATTTGAGTAATTAGAATTATTCCCAGTAGGTGACGGAAGTATCATTTTGGGATGGACTTTCCTTTCAATTGGCTTAGAATATCCAGGACGTGTTGCACCTCTTTATATGGGCATACTAGTGACCACAAAGATAAGCGAAATGCGCTTAGATCTTCAATTTGTATTTTAAAGTTAATCCGAATTTTAGATCTGGAAGTAATAAATGTTAGGCTAAGAAACAAAGTTAACAGGGGCAAATTAGTTTTGGGTATTTTATTCACAAGATTTTGAAAATTTTGATTCACAAAATTTTGAACATTTAATTTAAATTTTGAATTTTAAAAAGGTTTTATTTTCTTATCCTTTCATAAATATATATTTTTTAGTATAGTACTGTCTAAATTGTATAAGTTGAAAAAAAACATTTATACTCATCATACCATTGCATTATCTCATTGAGGCAGAAGAAATTGTCAGTTGGAAGTATTATAAATCATCACTGGAAGGTACATTTTGACAACGGAATAAAACATCTTTAGCATAACCGTCTTTTTCAGAAGGGATTTCAATTAACTATTACGAGATAAAATATTACTACAAATACTTAAGTATTAAGTAGAAAAAATGCTTCTCGCTGTGGTTCATGTAGTTTTATTTTTAAATATAAACTAATTAAAACTGAAATATGTTTTGCTTCATCTCGAACTAAGCTCCAGCAAGAGTTTTTTTAATCGCGTGTTAGTAACCTAACACAATAAAATTAATAGCGAACAAGAGGCAATAAATTTATATATCTTTTTAAATCTCTCTTATTTTTTTTATGTAATCATTTAACTAACGAAAAATTTTAGAAATTAATTTAATTTAAGAAGAGACTAAAATAATTAAAATTGAATATTAATAACATGGTGTCTGCATTTTAAAGCATGATATACACATGTGGATGTAAATAAACATGATTACTTGTAAAATTATATAGATTTTTAAACTGGAAGTATTGCTTTTGTCGACATCCCTTCACACGCTTATGGTAACTTCAGTGTTATTAAGTTAAATTATAAGTTACAGATGGCCTCAAAAATAAAATTTTTATTAGCATAAAACACTTTGTAATAGCTGTTTATCTTTAAAAATATTAAATAAACATCCTTATACAAGTATGACATATTTTATTATATAAATGTAAGAATAATATACTTTTTTTGTATTAGTTAGTAACAAGTAGAATAAAATATAAACCAAAATAAATGTAATATTTACAAAAAAAAAACAATAAAATTTCATGAATTCTTTTTTTAAATATGAAAAGCCAAAAGAGAGAATGTCATGTTAATAAATGCGTATCAAATAACCAAATCTCAGAGAATATGTCAATGAATTTAGTGAATATTCAGAAGCCAAAACTGGGAGAAAATGCCAGCTTATTTAGTAAGTATCGAAAAAAGCCAAAACTGGAAAAACGTATCGATTCATTTTAGGAATTATTTATATTTAGTAATTGTTTTAATTACAATTTATACCATAATTTTTAAGATTACGCAATAAATGAAAATAATTCAAACTGTAATTTTCATTTATTATAATGTTCTTATATAAACAACAGGACTAAACAACAAACTAAAGTATTTCAAAGTGATTATAATGGTGAAACCTGCTTGTCGTTTTTTAAACACTAAATATTTGGGAATTGGAAATCTTATTTACTTCAATCCCCACACGTTATATACGAAATATCTTGCATTAAGGGAAAAAAACGGAAGGGGGGTTACTTATTTCGAATAAATTATACATTAATCAAATCCAAGATACGTAATACAACTTTAGTGTATTTGAAAAAAAAATGATGTAATTTTAACAAGAAATTTCCATAAATCTTGAAAAAGCAACATGAATTTGTATTCAATGTATGTTTCTTTTACTAAGAAAGCTTCTATATCAGGGTAGCCAAATTTTATAACGTTTTTATTACGGGTATTTTTTAAAGCTTTCATAAATTAGAAATTTATAACTCTTTAAGCTTTATAGTTTTATTTTTTCCCACGAATTTATCATCTTCTTAAAATATAATAATTGTTTTAAATCAAAAACTGCGATAACTACACACTTTCAATTTGAGGACGCCCTTAAATTTCGAAGACATTCGATCACCTTACTCTAGACTAGTGTCATAACTAATAAAGAGCGTAGCACACTAAAATCTTTCAGGATTATTATTCAAAAATTTGTGTTTTTCCTCTGTCATACCATGTGTTACATAAATACATTACTGTATAATCACAAATTGTGTTACAAATTTTACTTCTATCAAGAAGAAAAATGAGACGAATTTCTCAACAATTTGGCTGAATTTATTTTTACATTTCTGAAATCCCTGCAGTTTTCCTGTAATTCTCTCAGATTTTAAAATTTTCTGAGTTTTCCAGGATTTTCCTGTTGAACGATGCTTTTGTTTTTCTAGAGAAAATTAAAACTATTAACCAACTTTTAAAGGAAATAAAAAAAACTTTCGCAATTTATATAATGGAAATTGGCATTTAAAAAGTTTACAAATTACAATTTTTTTTGAGTTGTAATATTTAATAATTAGTCAAATTATACGATTATAAAATTGTCTTTAATAAATAATACTGAGACACCAGTGACACCAATGTAAATTTGAGTTTGACATACCTGGGGTAGAAGTAGAAATTAAAGACATCATTTGTATAGCTTTTGTCCAAGACTGAAATTCTCCCCTTTATAGCAGTAAATCAAATATATGGCATCCATAGTGTCAAGTCTATTACACTAAAATTGCGTGTAATTGTATTGTTCTGTGTAAATATTTATCTTCACGATAATTTTTACTTAATTCCCATTTCTTCCATATCTGATTTAATTAAAGGGGAGGCAGAAAACAATAACACTGGACGTAATTGAAAATGGCAAAATATAGTCACATAATATAGTCATGCTAGACAGTACAATGAAACTTTGTATGGCACATTATAAAAGTAATTTAACAAAGAAAATAAAAACAAATCACAATTTCGTACAAGTTTAATATATTTGAAAAATATGTTTAAAAAATCAAATGTTTAAGGAGTTGCAAATATTTTTTTAAGTTAATCTGATTTCATCTGAAAATAAATATCAATAAAATGAACCTATTACATTTAAATGCAACAAGAATTAACGTGGCACTTTAGAGAAGCTAACCAAACAATGGTTTCGGCATTCCAATGGACAGGCAACTTTGGTCAAAGCAATTGATTATTTTTGTATAGCTATTTTGGCATTGTTTTTTTTTCTTCAGAAGAATCACTTTTACTCCTTACAGTTTCTAATGATATTGTTGTTGTACTAGTGGAAGATTCGGGTATTTCTATTTTCTCACTGGAATCTGCAGAGAAAGTAGATGACAGTCTGGAAATAAATAAAGGAAAAATGATGAGAAAGAAAAATATATTATTATCCGTAAAAATTATCCGTAAAAATTACTTAAAAACAATTTAAAATTTTTTAAGTTGTCCTCAATTTGTGTTTGTTTACCAAGTTCAACAATGTAAATCTTTCTGACACGGAAGCAAACTTCCACCAGTAAATTTGCATAATTTTTTCTCCTTATTTAAACACCTTGATTATGCATGATTTCTGTCAAAATTAAGCTAAAAATATCTATTTGTTTATTAAACTGTCCTCTGTTCATTATATCCGATTTTACTGGTGGAACTTTGCCCCGGCGGTAGTCAAACCCTGCGGTTCTGCCATCTTGTCAGTGTCAGGGTCATCATGTCAGTGAATGGGATTATAATACTGTCGGTGCAAACTTTCACTAGTGAAAATGAATTGAAAATTTTGCCATAATTATGACGGAAATTTTGCATGAATAAGGCGAAATTTTCTATTCAAATTTACTGGTGAGAGTTCCTGCTGATCCGAAGTAAGCAAACAATAGCCTGTCATCTTGAGACTACATCGACAATTATTTCACTCGAAACTGATAGCCAACTGCACTATATGTCTACTCTTTAGTCTTATCTCCATTGCAGAAGCATGAAATTTGTAGAAATTACTAATCAACTGCCTTGCAATCAAATAGTGTTCCATGCATAGTATTTCCTTCCATAGTATACCTTGAGTTATAATCAAATGCCAACTTGTGACAATCTTTCCCTACATGTTTGTGTCATAAAAACCATCTTAAAATAACATTTTTACGAACATTTTCTGAAAAATTGTTTGCCTTTAAAAAAAAAAAAAAAGCAAACTTTTTTTTTTTTTTTTTTTTTTCATATGAATTTTATGAATCAACCTGTAAATTTCATGAATTCACAAACGAAAATGACTTTGCAAATGCGTCAGGAAGTTTGGATTTGAATACAGCCTTAAACACTTCTTTGCATGAGTTTTTCTTTTACAATTGTGTTTTTTTATACATATATTAAATATTAGACACCAGAAATTTTAAGATAGATTTTTTATTTGTTCAGCAACATAGTTCACGGGAAATTTACTGGATTAATATTTCTATATAAATATAGTGGTGGCGAAGAAGTTGATTTATTTATTAAAAGTTAAATAAACAGTGATGGAAATTTACATCACTATGCAATTAAGGGTTAAGCTATTCATACACACTCGAAAGGAAAAAAATTATAAATGTTTAATAAATATTATAGTTAGTTTAAAGGGGGAAAATTTGTTTTTTCCTCTATGTTAATTAGAAGTTGAGATATTGCCATTACGCAGACATAACATTTTACTGTGTCATTTTAAACTATAAATGGTTTTTTAAATTCAAAACTGATTTATTTTTCCAAGGCGTGTATGTTACAAAAGAATAACTCAAATTGTATCATAATATTCTCACGAAAGCTTATGGATTTAGTCTGTATAACAACTCTAATCAGTTGTATTATGTTTAATAAATATTATAGTTAGTTTAAAGGGGGAAAAAACTTTTTTTCCCCTCTATGTTAATTAGAAGTAGAGATATTGCATTACGTAGACATAACATTTTACTGTAACACTTTAATCTCTAAACGCTTTTTTAAATTCAAAACTGACTTCTTTTTGAAGACGTGTAGATCACCATATTCTCATGAAAGCTTATGGATTTAGTCTGTATATTTCTTCCTAAAAGATGTGCGTACTTGAAACAAAAAAAAAAGGATCATGATGCAGGTTTAAAGTTTGGAACTTTTAACGTTAAATTTCTTTTTAATAATTATAAAATAGAATATAATGCAGGTAGTTTTTTTTTATTCATAACTCAAAACTCTTGGCGAAATGAGTTGTAATTTTGGATTTGCGTATTTGAAGCTTCTGGAAATCGATCCATTATATTTTTAAATTAATTTTCGAAAAAAAAAGAAGAAATGAAAGAAAAAGAAAAAGAAGGAAACTTTATATAAATAGCTTTATGATAGTTGACTAGAGATTCGGGAATTTATTTTTTCTAGTATCAGTGTAGTCAAAAGGATTAGTAGATAGAAATTTAAGGTGATACATCTAATTGTGATGTTATATAACTTTTTATATTAAAGTTTAGAAACCTTCTTCTTAAAAATAAGAAGCAATTATTCAGCTTTTAAAATACAAAAGTATTTATATTTCAATCAATTGTTATACTTCATTTTGCACAAAGAAGAATCATTAAGAGATGCAAAAGCATGACATGATGATAATCTTTAGAGACTTTTTCTAATACATACATACCCAAACTAAACACAATTCTAAGAAGTATCGCAACTGAATGTTATAACAGAATACGATAAGCTAGCATTGTCTTAAAAGCACTTATTTATTTTTATTTCGCCTTAACGATGGTCATTTGAAAAAAATAGTTTCTTTCAATCATCTTGATTCAGGTAATTTGATATATGATTTTTCTCATAAGCATCAACTTGATGCTACATTATTTTGAAAATTTTATTTATGAGTGACCACCCAATTAATAAAATATTATAAAAGTTTCACACATAACAAATAGGTTAAACAATACATATTTTTTTTAGAAATAATTAACATATTGGTGACTGGGAACGAATAATAATTTCACATATATTTATATATAAACATGATTGATACACAAACTTAGTTTAAGATAATTTTGAATTAGATGATTACAAAATATGTTGTTATTGCTAATATTGAATAAACAGATACAATATTACTACCTTTTTATAGAGCTAAATTTAAATTTTATATCGTATATTTTTCATGCATTTTTTTTTCAATTCTACTATAACATTATACAAACCAATAATCTATGGGTATAATGCATTATTAAACTGAAATTAAAATACTTAAAAAAGAAATCTTTAATTAACAACAACAATAAAAATATACAAATGAATTCAGACATACTTCCATGAATGTAAGAAATGTATGGTTACACTTACGTTTTTGTTACAATTGTATCACCAATAACATTTTGGACTAGGTGTTCTGAAGAATCTAGTGAAAATAGTGAAATAAATGTAAATTATAAGTTATAATTAATAAAGTAAATGTTTCTAAAAAAATTGAAAAATGTAATGAGAGTTTTTTAAATTACAAATTGATTAAAAGTTTTAAAACACTGAGATAAATTACATATTTTTAAATGTAAGGGAAAAACATGATCTTAACAGAATTTACACACCGAGACAAATAAATAAATAAATAAATAAATAAAAGAAAAAGTAAAAAGAAAAATAAAAGTAAATCCGTAATTGAAAACTTTTCATTTCATTGTGAACTTCCATCGTTATTAATGCGTTTAACTATAAACTGTAAAAAAGACAAATGTTTCTTAATCAAGGACAATATAATAATAACCACAAAACAAAATATACAATAACCTCTTGCGAGTTACCCACGAATTTCGAATGCGCTGTTTATCTTTATAAACCTCAGAAACTAATATATTTTCGAGATTTACAGAATAATTTATAAATACAGTCATTCTTTTGATGCCACTGATTTTCGGAAACTTTTCCGATTAGTAGTTATTATAGTGTATTAATCAGCAGTCTTAACCTGAAATATAGGTTTTTCGGATACTATCAAAGGGTTAGGAGGAAAACGCTCTACCACTGAGTCATCTATAGTTCTCGCGGAAAAGAATAAAATTAAGATTCTGTTTTAAGATCTAAGAAATGATTGGATGTCATTAAATTAATTCATTTAATTAAAACTAGCTGACCCCCGCCCGGCGTTGCCCGAGCCCGTGAATAAATAATAAAAAATAAAAAACATCAAGTTTTTATTATTTTATATCTTCAACCCGATTTTGCATGAAATTATATTTTAAAATGAAAAATTCGCGAAAAAATATTGATATTTAGTGATAAAAGCGCTCATTTTCTTGTTTTTTTTTACGTAGGTCGTTTCATAATTTTAAAATAAAAAGTTCTTTTCGTCCGAACTCTTTGAAATCTTTATTGGTGATAAGTAAAACGGTTTTACAGCCCGTGCAAAAAGTTCGTGAAAAAATATTGTTATCTAGTTGTAAAAGAAATGTTTTCCTCTCGCTTTCTTGTTTGTTTGTTTTCGCGTCGGCTCCTTTAACATAGCAATAAAAAAAATAGTTCTCATTTTCCGAACTCTCTGACATTTCAATCGGCTATAAATATAACTTTATCCAAGCTCTTTTAAAATTTTGCGAAAAAATAGGCATATTTAGCAGTGAAAACATAAGTTCTTAAAAAAAAAAAAAAAAAAAAAAGCTTTAGCTTTCAACCTCAGAGCAAAAATATATTAGAAGGTCTTTTCAATCCCTCTAGGCTAAACAGGTGAGGACTAATCAGGTTTCCCGTTTCTGAAGGGAGAAGCATTTAAAAAAACTTTGAAGCATTCGCAAAGAGAATGGAAAAATTTTCGTGTGGAAAAATAATGTTGGAATTTGACAAAATGTGCTTTTCGTTTTAAATGTGTGGATAATATAATACTTTTTCAAAATGTTATTATTTTTTTTTATGTTATCCCTTGTTTCAATCAACAAAGCTGAATTATAGCTGAACACCCCATGTCATAAGACAAATCATAAGACTTTTTCAAAATTTTATGATTTGTCGTGCTACAGGAGGTATTCAGCTATAATTCAGCTTTGTTGATCGAAGCAAGGGATCGGACAAAGGGTAGTTGTCGGACAAAGGGTTTCGTTTAATATTCCTTTCAAGACACTATATCCTTTATATAATAAATCCAAATCATTCATTTATAAATATCCTTATCATTTATCAATAAGAACATAGATGGTTGCACAATTACACGTAATAATAAAATGATAGCAAGAGAAATATATTTTTAAATCAAATTAAAACTATTCAAGAACTGCTTTTCAGGTAATTGTAATAGCATATGTTTGTATATTTGAAAATGATATTTAATTATGCAACTTAATTTTAGCTTAAAAAATAACAAAACTCTTAAAATGGTAAAAGAAAACGGACGTTCTTTTAATGAAATCCACCCGACAGCGAAACGTAAAAATCGAAAATTTCAATTTTCGTCCAGAATAGAACCCGGAACCTTTGGGGTAGGATGAAAATGCTCTACAATTCAACCCTCTAGTTCTCGCGAAAAAGACATTAAAGAAAATAAGATTATGTTTTAAGATTTAAGAAAATCACAGAAATGGTTGGATGTCATCAAATTAATTCATTTAATTAAAATAATGTGAATTTTTCAAAGTTTATGATTTGTTGTGTGACAGGAGGTATAAATATGCAAAATTTCAAGTCTCTAACTTATACAGTTTCCGAGTACGAACTCTGTGACGAACTGACAAAGGGGTGAGACGAATAGGGTTTCGTCAGATGAACTAAATCCTAAAAACGATATTCCTGTTTGAGAAAACTGATTAACACTTTATAAAATCTACTCGGAAACGTATCCGAAAATCAGTGGCCGCAAAAGAAACTTTGTTTTTAATACTTTAACTACTTTATGCTTCTTTAACTTTTAAATGCCTAGAGTATCAGATTTGCAACACCTTTTATTTAACTTTTGATAAATAAATCAACTTCTTCGCAACCACTATATTTATATCGAATCCTGTAAAAATCATATAAATATGCTACTAAATAAAGTTAAAATGTATCTTAAAATTTTTTGTGTCTAATCCTTAACTGTTCAATGCATGATTTTTTCTTTTAGAATTATGTTTTATTATTATTATTATTATTTATATTAGAAATTAGACACCAGAAATGTTAAGATATATTTTTAATTTTATTTAGTAACATTTTTAGCCGCGTTTTTTACAGGATTAATATTTCGATATAAATATAGTGGTTGTGAAGAACTTGATTTATTTATTAAAAGTTAAACAAAAAGTGTTGCAAATTTGATTCTCTAGCCATTTAAGAGTTAAATCACTAAAATATTTTGGTTTCAGAGGTTGTTTCTAAAGACAAAAAGAAGCGTTTCGGAATCGTGTGTAACTCGGAAGAATTTATTGTATATTTTCGTACGTGGTTATAGTATATTTTCATAGATTTAGTTGTTTTTTCTTATAGTGTAGGGCGTATGCGGCAAACAATTTCATATTCCAGGGTGAAATTAATCATCTAAAATGAGTCAGTATACTTATCTAAATAAATTTTCTAAATTTAAATATATTGTTATAAGGTACGTCTCTTATAGTGTATTAATGAGTTTTGTCAAATCGGAATATCAGTATTTAGGATGCTTATTAATTCTCAATTAAACATTTTCAACTGTATAATTGAATTGAAACGTGTAATAGCTACAAAATAATATTAATTTTAATGCTAATGTTAATGTGTTGATTTATCCTGTTTGTAATCAAAGTAAATATTGCTATTAGTATTTTCTGGTGTGAATTCGAACTTTCTAAATAAAATAAAATTCCTGTAATTTTAACCCGGCAGTGAACGTGTTAATACATAATAAAAGCTACTCGTAAATGTTTCCGAAAATCAATAGTAGTAAAAGAATCTATAAATGTTTCTTTAGATCTCGAAAATATATTGATTTCTGAGGTTTCGAAAGATAAAGAACGTTTTCCAGAATCGTGGGTAACTCGG
Organism: Maratus michaelseni; assembly: GCA_963931845.1. Classification (NCBI taxonomy): domain Eukaryota; kingdom Metazoa; phylum Arthropoda; class Arachnida; order Araneae; family Salticidae; genus Maratus; species Maratus michaelseni. Next base: position 76,767,188 of record OZ007594.1, read on the forward strand.
AGAAGGTTATTTTATATCTTTGTTCATGATTATATTATAATTTCATAGATTATGAAATATTTGCCTTTTTTACAGTGTGTAAAAAGTTATCTCTTCTTTCTGATTTTTATGGTTTCAGATTTAATCCAATTAAGGCTGTTGGTCAGTTAGATCTCCAATCCCCTTCTACAATGTTAATCCTATGGGCTTGAAATGCATTCGGAACTACAAACTTTCTCATTAGAATATTTAAATTTTTAACTCATTTTTACTGTGTATTCTTTTTGAAAGATGTCTTTCCTTTTACTTACCCATCATACGTAGTATAGGGTAAGTCTTGTAACCATTTTGAAAATCGAAAAAAAAAAACGTTTTGACGGATTTACACGTTTCAGACACTGTAGATTCCGAAACACACATTTTTAGAAAAAAATAATTTCGTCGGTCTGTCTGTATCTCCGGAACAAATTGAGATAGAGACTTGAAATTTGGTGGGTACTTAGTATGTAATAATGGGGAAAAGCTTATTGAATTTCAGTAACCTCGATTATCCGGAACTATTTTTTTCGGACTCTCGAAATATTCGTTCTGATAAAAGGTATATACAAATTTTCGAAATTGTTTATTTTAAGGAGTGAATATAAAAGACAATAATAAAAATAAAAAAACATAAATGTTGCATAAAGCATGAAGTCGAACGGATAATGAGTTGCCGATATATTTATAATCTTATTTTCCACACTCTTCGATTTTTCATGACCCTGTATTTCATTCAAATTTCAATTTGAAGATATATTTTAATTGGAAATGAGACGTTTAACCCGACGCAGTAAACCGTTAGTTAATATGATTATCAATTTTGGAGTTATAAGGATGTTTCTTTTACGAAATTCAATAATAGAGCATGTAAAGCTTATGACGTCATCAAGCCACGATTTTGTCCGAATTGCAATGCATTTTATAGGTACTTTACACATGTTTTATTTTCATATTTTATATTATGCATATCCATGAAGGGTAAGTATTACGGAGGCCGCCAACGACTAGTTTTAATTCACAAAATTTTTCTAACATTTTCGGGTCCGATTTTTTTTTCCGTTTTTGGGAAAATTTACTTTTACTTTAATAATATTAAAAGTAGCTGTCCAAATCATAAAAAATAAAGTTTACTGAAATTTAACGAATATGTCATTCAGAGAAATCTAACAAAAATAATTATTTTGCGTTCTATTCACGTGACAATAGCCAAAGGAAGAAATTTTGAAGACAGAAGATAGACAATGTTTGGAAAATGTCGTATTACAATAGTATTAAGTAGGCATAATATTTTTCTAATATTTTTTTATATTTCATCACAAATTATCAGTTTGAAAAAGTAGCCACAATTTTAAATTTTAAGAGTGAAACATATGTTTGAAATAAAAGAATCGCCAACTGTCTAAAGAGAATTAAGCTATCTATTATTATTATTATTATTATTATTATTGCTGAATGCTGAAATATTAAAGAAGTCATAATAATAAATGTATAGACATATACTATTTTTATTACAAACAGATTATAATGTCTTCTTATTAACGGAAATAATTGTTAAGACGAAATAATACTCAATGAAAAGACATGTACTATTAATAGTACGCCATACCCGAAAGGGCAAAAATTGTGGTTGATTTTATAATCTCACAGGTGATTGTGGGTTCATGAAAAATTACTTGAAATTTTAGCGAGAAAACGCTTCCGTATGGAGAGGGGGCGGGGGAACTATAATTTATTAGAGAGAAGTCAAATTACGAAAAATATGAAGTCTAACTATGTTTTGCAATTATATGAAATTGATATTTTAGTCTTATTTTATGAATTTAGCAATCAGAAAAGCCGGAATCTTGGTACTAAAAATGAAAAATATACCTGAATTCAGCTATATAGCCCTGTAATTTGTATGCTAAAATCTTAGCTAAGCTTTCCAGTTATGAGCAATATTTTAACACAAATAAAATTAAGCATATATTTTAGGAATATTTTATGAACTAAAAAATAAGAAGACGTTCTTTAAGAAGAGAAGGGTAGGTAGGGGTAAAGATCCGTACGGGTTAAAAACACGTACCGGCTGATTTATTATGGACGCAACGTTTTTTCTATCTTAAAGCTGTTTCAAATCCAAAGGAGCTACTTTCTAATACAATTTTGAATTAATTTTTATTCCGAAACGGATTAAATTGCAGGTACTTTTATTCCGAAACTATGTCATCCAAATGAGTTTTCTATTTTTTGGTAAACGCAGAAGATCTTTAAGAAAACACTGCCTAAAGTCGACATTTTGAACCGAATTCCTTAGGCAGCAAAGCCAGAAAAGGGAAAATCGCGTCGTCACGTGAAACGAATTGCTTATAACTCGAAACAAGTAATATATTTACAAAAAAAAAAAAAAAAAAAAAAAAAAAAAAAAAAAAAAAAAGAAAAAAAAAAAAATTACTTCGATTCCAAATTGCTTCCATAGTCAGTTGTGCCAATTTCATGCCTTTGCGTTTAAAAATGTGTTAGAAAATTTCGTTTTGTTGAGCAGATCATTTGAGAACCACCTTAACTAGTAAACGACAGTTAGGTTTCAATCGTACTAGTTGTGTGTTGATAATTTGTGACAAAAGTAGCACAACGTGCAGAGAAATTGAGGTAAATTCAAATTTTTCATTTTTGATGTAATATTTTTAAAAAATGACGTGATTATTGAGTTGATATTAATACAAATATCTACAATTCCCAAAATTCAGTGGAAACCGGAAACTCTTTAGCTTCTAAATATGGCGTAGTTTACCTCAAGTGTAATTGTTTAAAATTGAAATTCAGAGGTTAAGCAAAATACTGCAGATTTGGGCAAAAACCTGCATCCGTCTTCGGGCAAAGACTCGCACAAGTTCAAGGAAAATTTTATCAACTAAGAGATTTTGCCTAACACTTTCAGATACGAAGCATTTCTGTTGTCAAAATGTTGCCTTTACCAAGAAATGGAAAACTCATTTCGATGACATAGTTTCGGAATAAAAGCACCTGCAATTTCATCCATTTCGGAATAAAAATTAATTCAAAATTGTGTTAGAAAGTAGCTTTTTTGAATTTGAAAACAGCCTTAAGATAGGAAAAACTTTGCGCTCATCAGCCGGTACGTGTTTTTGCATCGTAAGGGTCTTTAACCATACCTACCCTACTCTTCTTAAAGAAAATCTTATTTTTTAGTTCATAAAATATTCCTAAAATATATGCTTAATTTTATTTGAAGTGTTAAAATATTCCTCATAACTGGCATACAAATTACAGGGGTGATTGTGTTAATGTTATATACCTGAATTCAGGTATTTTTTTCATTTTTAGTACCACAATTCCGGTTTTTCTGAAAGTTAAATTCATAAAATAAGACTAAAATATCAATTTCATATGATTACTAAACATAATTAAAATTCACATTTTTCATAATTTGACTCCCCTTTAATAAATTATAGTTCCCTCCCCCTCTTTCCATACGGAAGCGTTTTCTCGCTAAAATTTCAGGTATTTTTTCATGAACCCACAATCACCCTGAAATTATAAAATCAACTACATATTTTAGCCCTTTCGGGTCTGACGTACCATTAATAGTATTATTTCGTCTTAACAATTATTTTCGTTAATAAGAAGACATTGTAATCTGTTTTTGATTGACACCAGAAATTCCAAACAAATTTATTTAAAAATTAGTAAAAGTTTTCTTCCAATACATAATAAAAGGAATTTTTTGTTTTCAAAACTACTGATGCCAATCTGGCATTTGCGGATTAATATTAAGTGGGAGAGAATTTAACCCACAGCGCAGTGGGACGTTTTGACGATCCAGAGGCACAAAATTATTGCGTTACAGTTTAATCAGGTTTTACTGGTTTTTCGAATGTATCACTAATATAATATTCAAACAGTGATAAATATTTGGTTTATTTAATTATTATTATTATTATTATTATTATTTATATTATTATTTTTTTATATTATTATTATTATTAATATTATTATTATTATTTATACTATTGTTATTTATATTATTATTTATTTATATTATAATATTGTATTGTCATTAAAACTACACATGTATTCAAAGTTTCAGCCCAATCGGATAATTAAATGTGGTGACAAATTGGCTTTCAAGATTTGATCTAAACATTCATACATACACTGCAAGTTAATATAACTTAATGATTCGCAAATTTATTACAGGAGCTTTGTTAAGTTTCCAATCCTTTAGGAATGGCACTTTTATTTAAAAAAATGCTTATTGCTTAATACTGTGTTAAAAGTCAAGATAAAGTTTGTAAATTAGATGGCGTTTATTTTCAAACAGCAATAGGTTAAATATTGTGACAAACATGTGACATATGTCCAGTACATTCGTATTTTCAAATAAAACAGAATAGTCACGACTTGTTTTCGAACTTACAAGAAACAAGTGCAACCGTCGAAACTCCCTCTAACCAATTGCCTTTTTTACGGTCGTAGTTAATCGACAGTTTGGATTTTTTCAACAAAACTCGTACGGATTTGGATAAAAGAGTCATTCAGCTACCAATATACGCGGTCTTGATAAATTTCGAGATAATCCGAAAAATGAATTTTGTCCACCTAGATCATCAAAACGACCCGGAAAGGGTTAAGAAGAGTAATCATCAGAAAGAAGTTACAAATATTAATTTTCTGCTGATATATTTTAAAAATACGAATGCATTCCAAGCCCTAGGATTAACAGTAGAGAGGGCAATGGGTAATCTGACTGGCCACGGATTCAGCTTTAGCTGAAATTTTTACTGCAATCCATCGCCTAGAATACAGGGTGGCCATAAATAAAGTGACAGTATTCGGTGTGCTCTGTAGCGCGATCAAATTGTGAGAATGGGGCCAAATTTTGTATTATGATTAAACAAGACGAGGGAAGAAATATTCCGCGAAAAAAAAAAAGTTCCAAAGGTTCCCGCTTGGTGGAAATGTAGCGCTGTGTAATAGAAAAGAGAGTGGCACCATAAAGGATGTGAAATTCTTTTCACTTTTCTTAACAGCGTACAACCAACCTGAGTGAAAAATGTGTCCAGAACGGGAATCGAACCCAGATACCTTGGTATAGCGCACAAAGTGCTTCCCTATTTAAGCCATCTGGACGACATCCAGTCTGGCATTTTTCACGTATATATGTTGTCAAGGCTGTAACTTCGCAGCGCAAGAGGGCATGTCATACATGAGCACACCATTCAGTGGCATACATGAGACGAATAAGTTTCCAGCATTGGATAATTCATTAATGATAATCATAGATAATCATCATTTCAATCCTGCTGATAATTTGATTGGAAATTTAGAAAAGAGAGTTAAAAAAATTGCAGAATCATCAATATTAAAATAAAATAAACTTTCATTTAGCACATTTAACGATTAAAATCAATCTCAATATGGCAATTAAACTCTCTTTTCCATTACAAACCGTCATCTAGCGGTGACTTTTGGAACTATTTTAATCCTTCGTTCCCCGTCCTGTTTCATTATGATACAAAATTTGGCTCCATTCTCGCAATTAGATCGTGCTACAGAGCACGCTGAGCACTGTCACTTTAATTATGGCCACTCTGCACTTCGGAAGTGAAAATTCACATTTTTTGCATGTTGCTGTTGTGTATTTTAAAATATTAATTTTAACATCTAGTAATCTAAATTTAATATTTTGATCTGCCAGAAGCCTTTTATTTAACTGAAAACATTAGTTCTTTTTTCTTTCTTTTTCTTCTTTTTAAGCCTATAACTAATAAAAGTAGAAAGTTTTTCTATCATATTACGTGATTAACGATCATTTTCTGTCACCAACCCATTATTGAATTAAAATACAACAAAAATGCTTTGCAAAAAGTCGTATTAAAGGAAAAAAAAATAACAGATTACTTATAGTTATTGAGCATTTAACTTAAAGTACTGTATCTATCTCAAGCTGAAAAGTATCCTTGTAATGCTATTTTAAATAATCGATCACTGATAATTTTTAGCATTATAGAAATAAATGTAAACAAAATTACATTAAAAGAAATGAAAAGAAAGAAAAACAGATTGCTGAGTGTTTGACCTTGCTCAGTAAATTTAAGACTGATATCTTAAAATAAAAAATATTTTTTTAATGTTATCTTTTGAATATTATCTTAATTAGTCACTTTTAATAATTTAGAAATTAGCATTAATGTATATTTCATTATCATATTCACGCACACACACACACACACACACACACACTTATATATACCGGGTGTCCCAAAAATGACTGATGGATTTTAAAATTCAATAACTGCGCAAACGATGACAGATATTTAAAAAATTCTTGCAGGAGGGTTATGTATGATGTCAGGAGTTTTCTTATGGTGATTCTTGATTTTAGTTCGAATTCCAAACAATAGATGTCGTTGACAGCAATTAGAACCCAGTCGAGGCCGAAACTGACGCCCCTCAGCATTGATGCACCGCCCCCTGAATACTAGCCTGCGCGCTGATAAAAATGGCGGCTGCCGTAGGCGGATTTTTTTCAGCTTTTGTACGGTCCCTGGAAGTTCAACATCAATAATATCCAACAGTTTTCTTTGACTTATTTGATCTCGGAAAAACTTGACGAAGAAAACTTTTAGAAATTATCGGTGTTGAAGTTCGAGGGACCGTTCAAACGCTGAAAAAAAAATCTGCCTGCGACAGTCCCCATTTTTATCAGCGTGCAGGTCTAGTATTCAGGGAGCGGTGCATAAATGCTGAGTGGCGTCAGGTTTTGTCTCGACTGAGTGCAATCGCTGTCAGAGTCATCTATTGTTTGGAATTCGAACTAAAATCAAGTATCACAGTGAAAAAAAACTCGTGACATCATACATAACCCTCCTGCAAGAATTTTTTAAATATCTGTCACCGATTGCGCAGTTATTGAATTTTAAAATCCATCAGTCATTTTTGGACACCCGGTATATATATATATATTAGACATGTGTAATGTTCTGCCAGACTGAGGACTAAATACTGCACATTTCTTTATTTATTTCGAATTCCATTTTTAATTTCTTTTGATATCCAAATTCCATTTTTCTTATATCATTATACATATTTATTTTCTAATTATTCTTGAAAACTTCTAAGTATGTTTGTCTGCGTGCCGTCACTGAAATGGCGCATCGATAATTTGATGTTTGAACTTGTTAATTATATATTAACTTAATTGTATTCAGTTTACAATTTATAATTACCTATCTTTAAATGGGAGATTTGGTTAGATGTGATGCAAGAACTTGTTTAATGTATTTTAAATTCAAAGGTATTACAATTATATATATAACCAAAATTATCAAATAAGTATGTGCATGTCAGCAATATATATTTTGTCCTTATATGTTAATTTTAAAGCTAAGATAACATCTATAAAATTCATAAGATTTCTAACAGTTAGTTTTAATGAAATTCCACTGAGAAAAGTACGTAAACTTGTTAAAATGTCTTTGAAGTTCTTCTGTTTATTTTCTTGATCTTATAACAAAATATGACACTTACAATCTGCTTAATAATAATGCTCAATTGAATAGGTAAACGTGCAAGTAATACATCAAAACAATTTGATTTTATAAATTTTTATTAGAATGATAATAATAATAATAATAATAAACCACTTGTGGAATCTTCATCAAAAATTGCTTGTATTCATACTATTATAATTATACTACTTATTTCACTATATAAGGAATTTTGTTTTTGTGTATTATCACATATTTAAAATTATTTTGATTACAGTATTACAAAACAAACAAGCATTGAATTCATTTAAAAATATTTTGTTAAACATTGTACTGTTTAAATTTAAAATTGAATTAACAAAAATTAGGCTTAATTTATTACTTTTTGTAATCCTTTCATAAGAACAATAAACAAATAAATAAAAATAAATAAATAAATAAATTAGTAAAAAGATAAAATCAAACTTAAATGCTGCAAAACCCTTACTTTTGTTTCTTTTTAAGAAATTATGAACACTTATTTAAAAATATGAGAATTTTGTTAAAGGTAATTAAATAATTTTTTAAGCATATTCAATCAGATTAGTTCTGAATAATGTTGAATAGTGCTTGACAAATCACTAGAAATGTTAAGGACAGGCACAAAGTTGAAAAACTTTCATGCGGAAACATATTACTTCTTTTGAAAGTTCTATTAAATGCAGTGGTAAAAGATGACAAATTAGTTCAAAATATTATTATAGGCTCAAAAACAATTATAAAATTTTATGATGAGAAAAACTTAAAGAAATAATCATGCATATACCTGAAGGAGCTGAAGTTTCAGATTGTTCAAAGGTTCTGCCAGTTTGTAGTGATGGCAACATAGCTCTTTGTTGATCGCCTTCAAATTCTCCAAGATTTTGAGATTGTAAAGTCCATTGTTTCATGTAGTCTTCCATTTGCTTGTGAGCATCGGGACCACTGAAAGACACAGTGTGCACTTTGGGTGTAATTACGAATTTTTCTGTAACACGAACAACATTCCCTTGTTCATCAACTTTCTCATATTCACTCACATCTTCAGTAGGATCTAGAGTTTGAAAAGTTTCTACAAATTTTTTGGATTGCTGATCAGCAGTTGGCCCAGTGAAGGTTTTTGAATGTATTTCAGGTTCTGTATGAATATGTCTCTTTACTGTACGGGTGACAACTACATTACCTTTCTCATCTGTTGATTTTTGTTCTTCTATTTCTTCTTCAGCAGTGCCAGCTTTATCACCTGCAGTATGTTCTCTCAGAAATTCCTTCAATTGTTCTTCCACATTTTTCGGGGAAGAAGACGAGGAAAACTGAGTATGTGAAACTTTCTTAATTTTGCGAATGATTTTAGTGTTTCCAAATTCATCAGTTGTTTGAATCTCTTCAACTTCAACATCTGGATCAAAATGAGAAGATTCATATGATTCATAATCTTCTTCACCAGATGTATGATGAAAATGTTTATCTTGGTCTTGTCTACCATTTACATACTCAACAGTTGTTAAAGCTGAATGGACTTGCACTGCAGTGGTTGGAGGAAGCTTTATTTCCGTAATATCTTTATGAAAACCTAAAGCTGTATTTCTAATTTCTTCCGTTTCTATACATGGTTTGTCTTCGTAATGAGCTTGAATATTTCCTTCAGAATCTACAATTACTCTATGCCCACTTCTGACAAGCATTTCAATATCGTCAACTGGAATATCTTCATATCGATAAGTGATTCGCCCTTCTGGCTCTATTGTATCAGAGCTGGATACCATAGTGTAATCTTCACCTGATGTTATTGCACTGTTTAAACTTGAAGACATGAGTGACTCACTTTCAATCTGAAATGCAGCCAAGGCAGAACTACTCTGCTCTAGAGAGTCTGTGCTTGACTGCATGATATCTGCTCCCCTTGGAAAATCGGAAATATTTATTTGAGTTTGCCTAACCTGAAAAGTTTCAGTTTCTGATCCCAAAATAATTTCTGGCTGAATATCTTTAATATCTGTAAGATTAGTTATTTTTAATTTTATAGGTTCATCTGCTTTACTTGAATCTAATGATGCAACAGCGGGTAAACTACCTTCTAAGGACAACGAAGACTCATCAGGCATAATATCCATTTCATGAAGTGAATCATCTTCAATATGCCTTTCTTCAAAAAGAGAATCTCTCATTTCATCTATATTTTCTTGCAAAGAATCAGCTTCATCAAACCTTTCTTCATGCAAAGAATCTTGAAAATCAAGCTTCGTATCATCAATTAGAGAATCAGGTTTCAGAGAAAGTTCATCTCTTAATGAATCTTGATCCAAGTCATCTCTGGCATCACCAAGGGATGAAGATTCTAGGGATTTTGATGTTGTCCAGCTAGATATTTTCGTAACTTGAGTAACAGTACTTGTTTTAGTAACTTTTTCCTTACTAATATCTAATATTTTGTTATCAATTTGTTTTTCTTTTGATGTTATATCTACGCCGTGTCCCATCTGTTCCGTTTTCTGCGTTTGCTTTATCATAATTTGGAAGGGTAATTCATCTGTTTTTTTACTTTCTACCTCAAGAATTATTTCTTCAATATTTTCTAACTGATTGTTATAGTCATCTGCAATGCTGATATCTTCCTCTCTACCCACATCTGACTTATTCTCCTGACTAGCTTCAGATGCTTGACTTTCATGCCCCTCTTCAATTTCTGACAACTGGGTAATACTTTCTTGCATTGATGGGTCTATTTTATCTCCTTCAGTACATTCCTTTTCAATTCTCTCAAATTCAGTTAAAGAACTCATTGAGACATCATCATGATCTCCACTTTTACTGATTAATTGTTTACCGTTTAATGAATCAAGTGATCCAACACTAGATTTTCGACCAGAAACAATTTCTGCTTCTAAACGCTCAAATTCTTGCAATGATGACATAGACAATTCATCTATTTCAACATTTTTTGAGAAATACTTTCTTCCAGCTAATATATCAAATTCAGAGTCTTTACTACCTGGTTTCTGCAGAACTTTAGATTTATCACCATTTTCTATAACATCTTCATCTTCTTCTTCATGAGTATATAAATCCCCATAACAAGGCACATCTTCTTCTAGCTCAGGTTCATGTTCAAATCTCATATTATAAGGGTATGGAGGTTCTTTTTCTTCACTATACTGATCGCTATCAATATCCATAGCTTCCTCACCCTCGTCAATCACATATTTTTCAAAATGCATCCCATATGCAAAGCCTGACTTGGAATCAGGACTGGTGGGAGATGACAGTGGAGCATCATCTGAATATGCAAATCCTTCTTCTCTCATCAAACTTTCAATTTCCCCATCACTAGGTCTCTTTAAACGACTAATAAAACCTGTATCTCTAACATCATCTTTAGGTGGTTCAGGAGTTACAGGTCTTTCAATTATGTCTTCTAATTGCTGATCTGAACTCAGAATTTCTCTAATTTCTGAATCGATTACATCATCAGATACACTACTGTAATGGCATTTAGGTTCTTCATCAGTTTCTGGAGCTTCATAAGCTGACCTCTCCGTATAAAGATGTTCAAACTTCTTACTTCTACTTTCTCCATCATAATCATATTCTGGATGGTATTCAACTTCTCCAGGTCCATTTGTTAAAGGTTTATCATCAGACGTAATATTTACAGTAGAGTGTTCTGCAACATGAGATACATCTTCAGTTTTACTTGATTCAGATTTTCCATTTAAAGTTAAATTATCTTTCTGTTCTTCTGATGATGGTACACTAACAGATACAGTTTTATCAGTGACGCTTTGTGAATGAGTGGTAGTTATCACAGAATCTTTAGACTTGTCATCTTTTTCACTTTTTACAGAGCTATGAGATACAGCAGAAGTACTAAACTTATGCTCAATATCACTCACTTCGCTTTCACTGACCAATTCAAATGGACTCGTTGGAATTCCAGTGTCAGATTCTGGTGTGGTAATATCTTTAGATTTTGCTATAATTTCTGAAATATCACTTTTAATCTGGATATCACCTGGTCGATCTTTTATACTTGTTATATATTGGTAGTCTGAACTTTGATCAGCATAACCAGCATGCTCAACTTCAGTTACCGTAACAGTTTTGATAACTGTCACATCAGACGATTCATCTTTGACTATTTTATCTTCTGTATCAACAGGCACCGAAACACTCTTAACAACTGTAGTATAACTGGAGACTTCACTAACGTTAGTCTCTAAAGGTATCGTTTTAATACCACTAACATCAGACGTATCAGTCCTAAGTATCCCGCTTTCAGATTCTGCTGTTTGATCAGACAATTCTAATTCATGAATAGGAGATGTTATTTCCCGCTCAACCAAATCTTCTTCTGAAATTTCTGAAGGAATATGTCGTAATAATGGCCGATGTCTAATTTCAACGTGTCTCGTTACATAAGTAACTCTATCACTTGTAGTTAAGCTAGTTTTATCTTCAGTAGAAATTTCAGTTACATTATCATCTTTCCCTCGTATGACTTCATAAGGACTACGAGCTCGAACGGGAGAAACCTGATCTATTTCATCGATTGCATCTGTTCCAGCAAATGCTGTATTTATAAACGCACAAGATGTGAAATTGTTAGCTGATTTTTCAGTACGCTGAGCTTCTGCCATCAAATCAGAATCTTTTTCGGATATATATACATCTTTGGTAATTTTACAAAGTTCTTCTGAGTCTACTGTATCAGTTTCAGGATGCAATGCCTCAACATGCGCTAGAATGTTAGTAACACAATATTAGAAATGTTAATTTAAAACAGCAATTAAGCCAAACAGAATGTTAGAAATAAGCACACATATCAAACATAACAGAACAATAAGAAATACCCATGATCTCATGATAAACAAACTTCTTAAATAAAATAAAATAAAATAAAACAAAATGCAATTTTTCTGAAAAAAAAAAACTTTATCAATCCATGACCTATTTCGCTGAATAATAGTAGGAATTAATGAAGAGAGAAAACATTATTTGAAATGAAATAACATTCAAAGTAATGCTTTCAAATGCTTTTAAAAATTGACCAAAAATAAACTTAACACTAGAACTACAAAGGCGTGTCATCTATGAATCAAAGCGGGATTTTTCGCTCGCATCACTGTAACTTTTCAGAATAAAAATTTGAAATAGCTCAACCTTTCCTAATTATGAAGTATATGCCTTAACACTAATTTAGTTACGAATACTTTTTATCTACAGATCTGTTTACCTAGAATTACTACGCGTAAAATGTAAGTAACAAATCAGGGAGCTTATATATTTAATTTTTATTCAGTATTAATATTTTATTAATCTGTAGGAACAATATTACGAAATTCAAATTGATAATTAAATGTATATTATTTGAAAGATTTTCTTATTTTATATTTCATACGAGCTGTCAAACTCTCAAAGAATCTATTCTGAAATAGAAATTTAAATTTTCTTCGATGGTATCTGATCGTTATATTTCATATTATGTAATATTCTAGAAGCTAAATTTTATTAGTCATTAATTAAAAATCATTGTATTAAACACCCAATATTATTTTGTGTCTGTATCTCTCATAAAAAGCAAGAATAACCTCGTTAAAGTCCATGGGTTAGCTATGACCTATTCCGGTAGTTCTAGGTATACAAGAAATACGGTAGTTTTAGTGTTACGATATAATTTATTGAAAAGAAAGACATTATATAGCTTAGTTATATGTGAAAATTTATCATGAGTATTTCATCAAAAACTTGTTAATTTCAATGAAAGAGCAGAACAGTATAATACTTTGGATAACAATGATAAAACAAAATGCTCATGCATAAGCCAAACAAACAAACAAACAAACAAAAAATACTAGCAGTTCATTGTAACTGCAAGCAAATCATGACAAACTATTAAAATGCATTTCATGCAAAAAAAAAATAAATAAATAAATAAAAATAAATAAATAAATAAACAGTCATTCTCATGAAAAAGGGGAAAAAAAGTCAATACAGATGATGAAAATGAGGAGTAACTTACATTTCTTTTGCTAATGTATGTAAAGTTTATTAAATACTTAAATAATTTTAACGGATCCTAAAAATAACATAAAAAATCATGCTAAATCTATAATAAAAAATAATCTAGAAAAATACAAATAATAAAAAAAAAGGAAAATATTTCCAGAATAATAAATCCTGACGAAAGTTATCTCGAATAACAAAATAAAAGGAAAAAATAATTAATTAAAAAATATAGGCATAAAGCTTTGTTTTTCCCCTTTGTTTGTTCTTTGCACACTTTAAACATAAAAGTGTCACTCTTACTTTATATGTAAGATGTTTATTTTACAACAACAACAAGATCAATGTATATTTTTAACACCATTTTCACCAACAGAATTAGAGCGACTTTATTTATTTACTTATTTTTTTGTAATTTTATTCATAATTATTAAGTGTACAAGAGAAAATACAACTCGTGTTTTACTGTTTCAAATATTTATTTAAACTTTTTCTTTTACATTCAGCTGTAAATAATTTTATAGTTTTTGATTAAAAAAGAAACAAATTGGTATTTACAAAAGAATAGTAAAAATAGTGCTAAAATTAATATCCAATAAGAGAATATAGAGATTTGTTTAATGAAATAAAATTGCATATATTTAATTCTTTGCTGGGCTGTGTGTATATACACACTTCATTGTATTTGTACATTTTAACATATTACATTGGTTTGATTACACAAATCATGTTTTCTATGCAAGTGTTTCGATTAAACAGAATGTTAACATAATTAAAGAACAAAAATAGTACGTAAAAGTAAACATTTTAAATGCTTCTCTCTCCCTCTATCAAACTCAAGATTTGCAAAAATAAATTTCATGTCTCAATGTTTTATCTTTATGCAGTGAATGAAAAGTTTCCATTAACAAAAAAAAAAAAAAAAAAAAAAAACTCTATTTTAGATTCTGCACACAGTATTATTACAGTTATAATTTTTTCTCCATTAAACAAACTCTTTATTCTGATTTTAGGCCATTGTTCAAAATAGTTAAACAGATAATTATTTATGTTTCAATCATTTTGATAGACCAGACAATACATTTCATTGCATATATGATATATAATATAGATTTTAAACAAGTTTAAAAGAAATAGCGTGAAATTATTCAATCAACAATGAAATAATTGAGTTATTACATAATGAGTTAGTTAATTTAAATGTTAAGTACCTCCAGAATCCTTCTCACCAGTTTCAGAGATGGCTTGTGTACTGACTACAGGAGCATCTAATTCACTTTTAGGCAATTCTGAACTTTTTGTATTCGTTTCCAACTCGCTAGAGACACCTTTGATTTCTTCATGATGTTTACTCATATCTTCATTTTCATTTAAATCGATTGAGGACTTGCCAACAGAATCTTTGAAAATAATAAAATATATAAATATTAAATGGAAGAGACAGAAATCAGTGATTATAAAATAAATCAATTATAAAGATAAAAAAAAGTTTAAAAAGCAATATCATGCAGAGCCAAATGATGGCAGACACATGCTTAACTACATTTTTTTAAAATTTATTATACTTATAAAATGTTTAATTTTAGTCTATTAATCAGATATCCAAGTCAAAATTAGAATTTTACTTACCCATCATACGTAGTATAGGGTAAGTCTTGTATTCGTTTTGAAAATGGATTTTTTTCACGGATTTACACGTTTTAGACACTGGAGATTCCGAAAATGTACTTACTTTTAAATAATGGGAAGAAGCTTATTTAATTTCAGTAACCTCGATTATCCGGAACTATTTTTTTCGGAATCTCGAAATATTCGTTCTGATAAAAGGTATATAAAAATGTTCGAAATTGTTTATTTTAAGGAGTGAATATAAAAGACGATAAAAAAAAAAAACATAAATTTTGTCTAAAGAATGAAGTTGATCGGATAATAAGTTGCCGAGATATTTGTAATCATATTTCCCAGACTCTTCGATTTTTCATGACCCTGTATTTCATTCAAATTTCAATTCAAAGATATATTTCAATTGGAAATGAGACTCTTAATCCGACGCAGTAAACTCTTAGTTAAAATGTTTATTATTTTTAGATATATGAGGATATTTCTTTTACGCAATTCAGTAATAGATCATTTTAAGTTTATGACGTTATCAAACCACGATTTTATTCGAATTGCAATGCATTTTATAAGTAGTCTACACATGTTTTATTTTCATATTTTATATTATGCAAATCCATGATGGGTAAGCATTACGGTGGCAACCAAAAACTATTTTAAAAAATATGTTGCATGTAGAAATGGTGAACTGTTTCATGATATTAGCAGGTATAATTGATTGACTTAACTGTTAAATGTGCAGATTGTAAGTGGTTATTAGCTGATTACTTACTTTGAGTGCCTTAATTTCCTAAATATATTTAAAAGAAAAATTATATAATTTTGAGTCGAACAAAACAAACCGCGTGAAAATATTCAAATTAGAAATGAATCAATTTGAAATCTAAAATCTGTACTGTAACACAAATTCCAATTCATTTTAAACTTTGCTTCCGTTTTTCTCAAATCATGTTTTTGCGATTTGCACGCACTTTAAAGAAAAAAAAGCGTTTGTAGAGAAATATTTTTTCGGTAAATATGTATAAACCGATCCCACCTACAATTAAACGACAGAAAAATTTCGGTACTTCTCTATTATCCCGTCGACCACTTTTCATAACAAAAACTATCGCCAAACTAAGATTAAACGACAAAAATGAAGTCCCATTTACTTGATGTCAGAAGCATCATACGTGTTTGTTATGTCATCAAGTGGTTTTTAATTCAACATTTGTGTATATTTTTCATTATGTTTTACTGATTTATTAGTTATTTCATTAATTAAAATAACAAATGCGTCCTTAAATTCTTACATTTTATTTATTTATTTATTTTGATAGCCCAATGGCAACGTTCTCCCGTTTATTTAGCGTTACAGTTTGGCGATAGTTTTTTGTTATGAAAAGGGGTCGACGGGATAATAGAGAAGTACCAAAATTTCATTTGCTGTGACAAATTGTTGTTACAAATTTTATAAAATCTGGTAGCCATAAAAGATTTTAGTCGGCAGTAAAAATATTTACCCCCATCCCCTCATCATTGATTTTTAAAACGCACAAAAACTATTTTACAAATTAATTGAGAAAAAAATAAAAAGCATAATTTGGAATTATTAGTTACATAGTTTAGAATAGTGCGCAATTGAGAAAAATAATATAAACTAAGTTTCGTTTCGAAAATTATCAAAATTACATATCTCTAGAAAAAAAAATAAATAATAAATAAACGCTAAATTACCAGGCATGTTCGAGAAATGCTTCAAATGTCTGGATAGTTGGGTGAAACAAAAAATCTATATATGATATGTGCATTTTTTCACCTTATATCCAATTTTATGTGCCACAAAGGCTCGATTAACACTATTTTTTACTCTTTTATGGAAATCTGCCCCCCCCCCCCTACACACAATTCTAAATAAATATATGGCATGCTAGCTGACTAGAGCGGAAAAGAATGGCGTTTTCTGTGCATGAGTTGGAAAATGCCTTTTAAATTGGAGTACGATAGAAGAGGAATATCAGGGGCTTGCCGCGCACTCCAGAAAATATGTCATTTGTGCTCATTTCTTAGTTCATTCAGATGACAATTGTTTCTTTAGAGTGCGCGGAAGTAGCAAAAATTAGGAGGGAAAAAACGCATACAAAGTTAAAAATCAGTTATAGTCTGTATCAAAGTACACATTTTTTCCATTTCAAATTGACCCGGTTCTAATGTGAATAATTTCGCACGGTTTGTTTTGTTCGATTCAGAATTGTATAAATTTGTATGAATATTTGTATAAATTTGTAAAAGTATGAGAAAAAAAAACTTGATTTTTTGATGTTTTTAAACTGACGAGTCCTCTTAATTTATTAAACTTATATTTTAGAAATTTCAAAATTTAACTTCGCTAAAGATTGAAATCTGAGCTCTCTAGTTTTTCTTCTTATTTAGACTTTATTATCTTTTTAATTATGTTTATCAAATTAATGAGTTTTATTTGTTTTGTATTTCTTAATAATAAACAACTGTCATAATTCTATTTATTCCTTCTTTTAAAAAAGTTTTTTTAGTGTAAGTATATTTTTTTGCATCTGTTTTAATTAGCTTAGTTTTCGATAAAAAATGTTACAACTAAAAATTAATCTTTTAGCCTTTAAAAAAATAATATTATTGCCATTTTCTGTTATTTTACTTCCTGCCTAGTTTTGTCGTGAAAATATTTTTTTTTTCTGATGTGTTTATTGTGTCTTTGTCTATGAAATACTAAGCATTTAGCTTTATTCATGCCTTGCAGAACACATATTTTTATTTAAAAATGATCATGCATTTTGTTGCTTCTAAAAAATAATGAATGGTGTTTGAAAACATGCATTGTGCGTTAAAGTAAGTTTATGGTATCAAGACACAGTCCTTTTTTATATATATAACCTAGATTAAATTTATTAATTCCCTAACAACTGTAAAAAAAAAGAAAAAAATGAAATATTAAATAATTTGTTTAGTACCTTTACACAATATGCTTCACATTCAAATTAACAACACACTTCAACAAAAAATAAACAACTAAAAAAATTACAATTACAATATTTTTTTCAAACGAAAAAGTGACTTGAATATCATTTTATACACTTTAAATTACATTTTTTGTTAAAACAATAGATAAAAATGATGATAATATTATTAATAATACACTACTTAATGCTTGAAAAGAAATAATAGATTCAAACTATATTAAGCACTAAAAAATAATAACTATAATTTGCAAAACGTGTATAAATAAAATATGAACAAAAGAGCTAAGAAAAGAGCTATTTCTGTAACATTCTACAACTTTATAAAGTGCATTAATACCTAAAGCATCCCAACTGCAAATTATATAAAAACTTGCAACAAAACTACAAAACTATTATTTTGAAATCAACAAAAACGTGGCAGAAAGACAATGCTGTGATTTTCTATTAAACACAAAAAAAAGTTATGTATCTTAAATAAAGATGAAATAAAGATATTTTTAATGAAATGTTTCACAATGAATATAATGATTATCATTGTAATAATTCCACAAGTAAATTCTGTTAAAAATATAGATGCACATAAATATTTAAAAAAAAATCAATTTTCACAGTCAACTTTAAGTAATATACAAGTATAATTACAGATTTGCTGTTGAAGTCTCTTTTTTTAGTTGTATTTTTTGAACATGTACAAAATTTTTAAGATACATTATTCTTTCTTTCCCTTTCTTTCTTTATTTTTTAAAAAAGAATGAAAAATTAAATATCATGCATAAATCTGAGTATCAAATATTGTTCATCAAATATTGTTCATCTTAACTTGCATAAAAAAATCAAAAATTATGTAAAGAATGCTATTTTAATCTTAACTCTTATCATAATTTTCATTTTCGTTACAAATTACAAAACTGATTAACGTTTTTTCTTTTGTTTAGAGAAGACATGTTTAAACATGTGAAGTTAAGTTTAATTATGTAATATAATAAAATAATATATATCACTGAAAAAGTTGAGAGATTATTGTCTATTTATCTGGGGAATTATTACAGATATTTACTTGTCTAAATTAAGTATACATACTTGTGAAAAAGTAATTAAAAATTTAATAAAATAATAAAAATAAAAAATAGTAATAAAAATAAACTATAACGTCTAAAAAGATAAAAGTTTATGAATAACCAAACTTAACTACATAAGATAAAGTTATTCAAGATAAAAAAATATTTTTTTATAATGACTTTTGTTTGATAAACATTGTGCATAGTTGCAAATTCTCCCGATTTTTGACTAAAAATTTTCCATATAAAAATATTTGCTTTACATAATCTCAGATTTCTGTTATTAAATAAAGCTAATATTTATATTACAAATTAGTGGTAGTAAAAGAATCGCGAGACTTTACAACTATGGCATTGTGTTCTAACTTTTTTTTACCATAGCATCTGAATATAAATTAGGTAATATACTTTTGAAGAAGAAATAGTAAATACATTTTAAAAACCATCACAGCTTTGTCTAGTGGGAAAGAAATAAAATTTGATATGCAAAACATATTTGGTAAAACAAAAAAATCCAGCAAAGAAGCAGCAAAGCTTTGTTTTATTTTACAAAACAGATACCTAGTACAACAGATGCTGGTGCAGTCTCTTTTGCATATTGTTTAATATCTTCAAGTTTCGAAAACTTTTCTGCTCTAGATGAATGTTTTGATTCCATTTTGGCTGATTCTTCTTCTTCAACAAATGAAAGTGGAACAATTTCTCTTTCAATTTCAAGATGACAATAGTCATCGCTATCGTGACTTCCAACTTCTACTTCCAATGAAGATTGAGGATGAATTTGTTCATGTTTTATTTCCTCTAAGGAATGTTTAGTTTCCACAACAGTTTCTATGTTATCTGAAGAGAAGTCCCTCTTTGAAGGACTTGTAACAGAATCAAATGATGAACGAAGAGGAGATAATTGCAAATTATCACTTTTAGAAACTCTAAGATAATCGTCACTTTTCTCATCAAAGTTCTCAGGTATTAATATTTTATCATCAACTTTACCTTCCTCATAAGTGATTCGAGAAGATATTTCCTCTTCTCCAGAAGGTGAAACATCTTCTTCAATATCAGGGGCTTCATCTTCAGTACGAACTTCGGCCAGTTCAATATCGTTTCTGGATACAAAATCAAGAAGTTGCATCATAACATCGGTATCACACTGTTCAACTCTGGCTTTATCATCAAAAGATTCAGCAGTCGGAGAACTTCGTCTTTGATTTTCATCATCTAGAGTTGGATGACGATCTTCAAAAAGTCCATTATCTACATTATCAATAATAGCACCTTCTTTTAACATCATATCACCAGTCTGATCAAGCCACTCTACTGTACGTTTATGAACAGGTGTAACATCTGATGGAAGAGCAACATCATGAGATTGAGTAACGGAATCCAAGAATTGATTTAATTTTTGAGGAACAAAAGATTTTGAATCTTTTTCTTCAGATGACGTCTCAATATGGATTTTTTTAGATGAAAATTTCTCCTTCAGTTTCTCAGATGGAACATTATAAACTTCAGTAGAATGCTTTTTAAATTGTGTAACCTCAACAGAGTGAACAGTTTCTTTACCAGTAGTTTTCTGACTAACTGATTCTCTAAAAATAATATTTTCTATATTCTCTTTTTTGTTCTTTTCAACTTCTTCATATTCAGCTTTCTCAACAGCAGCGAAAGTTGTTAAGGGAATCTTTTTCTCTGTGTCCGATATCCGTCTTTCAAAACTCTGCTCTAATTCACTATGTTGACTTTCAATACTCATTTCTTTATGGAAAGAACAGGGAGTTCCCAAAGCTTCATGTCCTGTTTTTTCAACAGCAACTTTAACATCATTAGATACTTCAAGAACAGGCACAAACTCAATATCAATAGATTTTGCAGAACTTGTATCTGATTTATCACCTATACTAACAGGTGATATTTTTCCTTGCTGAATTTCGTATTTAGAATCGACAGTTTCAATTTTATCAAAAGATATTTCTTTAGAAATAAGGTTTTCTGTGTCTTTAACATCTGCTTCTAAAGATTTATCAATTGATGTAACACCAATTTTTTGGACATTTGTGTGTGTAACAGGAGACTTCATAATTATGCTATCCGGTCTTGTGTTATTCTGGTCACCTGTTGTTATACTTTGAGTAACATCTACAGGTTGAATTATTTTAGAATCTTTTTCAGCACAAATTTGTTTACTGATTTCAATTTCATCACTAATCTGTTTACTAATTTCTCCATCTTTTTTAGGTTCGATCTTAACTGCAATTTCTTTAACAATTTCTTTAATTTCAGTACCTTTAATCAAGCTCTTTGTTGTTTCAATTTCATCGCTGACCTTTTTACTGAATTCATCATCTTTTATAGGTTCTATCTTAGATTCAGTTTCAACATTTTTTTTTATTTCAGTATCTTTAATCAATTCTTTACTAATTGGTATTTCATCACTAATTTTTTTGCTGATTTCCTCATCTTTTTTACCCTTTTCAGTTTCTGTATGAAAATCTTTGATTCCGGCCTCTTTAACCAATTCTTTACTAATTTCAATTTCATCACTAATTTTTTTACCGATTTCATCACTCCTTTCAGATTCTAGCCTAACTTCAGTTTCTTTAAAAAGTTCTTTAATTTCAGTATTTTTAATCAATTCTTTATTAATTTCAATTTCATCGCAGATCTTTTTACTTTCATCATTCTTTTTAGGTTCTGCTTTAACTTCAGTTTCTTTAAAATGTTCTTTAATTACTTCTTTATTAACTTCAATTTCATCACATATCTTTTTACTTATTTCATCATCCTTTTTAGGTTCTGCTTTAACATCAGTTTCTTTAACATGGTCTTTAATTTCAGTATCTTTAATCATTTCTTTACTAATTTCACCACTGGTTTTACTGATTTCATCTTTCACAGGTTCTATCTTAATTTTAGTATCTTTAATTAATTTTTTAGTAATTTTAATTTCATCAATAACCGTTTTGCTTATTTTATCATCCTTTTTAGATTCTATCCTAACTTCAGTTTCTTTAACAAATTCTTTAATTTCAGTATCTTTAATCAATTCTTTATTAATTTCAATTTCATCACAGATCTTTTTACTGATTTCATCATCCGTTTTAGGTTCTACCTTAACTTCAGTTTCTTTACTAAGTTCTTTAATTTCAGTACCTTTAATCATTTCTTTACTAATCTCATCACTGATAGTTTTACTGATTTCATCTTTCATAGGTTCTATCTTAATTTCAGTATCTTTAATTATTTCTTTAGTAATTTTAATTTCATCAATAACCGTTTTGCTTATTTTATCATCCTTTTTAGATTCTATCCTAACTTCAGTTTCTTTAACAAATTCTTTAATTTCAGTATCTTTAATCATTTCTTTATTAATTTCAATTTCTTCGCCGATCTTTTTACTGATTTCTTCATCCGTTTTAATTTCTACCTTAACTTCAGTTTCTTTACTAAGCTCTTTGGTTTTAGTATCGATAGTCGATTCTTTACTAAATTCGAATTCATCACTGGTCTTTTTACTGATTTCATCACCCGTTTTGGGTTCTATTCCAAATTCATTTTCTTTACTAAGTTCTTTAATTTTAGTATCTTTTGTCAGTTCGTTACGAATTTCGATTTCCTCGCTGAACTTTTTAGTGATTTCATCTTGCATTTTAGGCTCTACCTCAACCTCAATTTCTGTACCAAGTTCTTTGCTTTCAGAATCTTTAATCAATTGTTTAGCAGTTTCAATTTCGTAACTTACCTCTATATTTTGTTCAATTTTTGTACTAGATTCATCAATACTTTTGATAACTTTAGAATGATCTTCTGTTGATTTTATTTTTTCCTTGTATTCCTGAGTAACTTTAATTTTGCTAGCATCAGATTTTTCAAAAGCTTCTTCTATGACTATACCTGGTTTGGAATCATCAAGTGTTTCATTATCAGTCCCTTTTTGTAGTGCTTCGATTGGAGTAGTTTCATTTTCTGGCACAACAATATTAGATTCAGCATCAGCAACTGCTAATATCTTCTTCACATTATCAAGAGTTTCCTCAGTGCAAATAAATATCGGTTCATCAAGTGTTTCAGTATCAGTCCCTTCTTGTAGTGTTTCGACTGGAGTAGTTCCAGTTTCTGGCACAACAATATTTGATTCAGCATCAGCAACTGATAATATTTTCTTCACATTATCAAGAGTTTCCTCAGTGCAAATAAATATCTCACTTTTTCCAAGAGAAGGCTCCATTGTTTCTTTTACTATGCTGATGTTGTCAGGGGATTCTCTCTGCCATTTATTCTCTAATTTTTCATTTATTCCTTTTTTGAAAGCACCAACAGTAGATCTTGAAGCTTCATATGAACTTTCAGTAACAGACTTAAATGTTTTACTAATATATTCCTCATCAGTTTCAGGTTGATCTGTGTCCTCGGACTTGGGAATATCAATTTCTTGCTTAACTTCTGTAATAATTTTTTCAGTGATTTCATGTTTAAGCACTTTTTCTTTAGTAGTGGCTTCACTAACCTCTTTTTTGTCTGCTAATGCTTCCTCTGGATGTATGCTAGTAACTTTTGCAATCGTATCTGTTACTTCTGCTAGATGTTCATTTTGTGGTTTACTGATGTTTTCAACAGAGCAAATTTCAAACATTTCAGTACCTGGAGAAAACTTTTTGACCATTACTTCAACTTTAGCATCTTTGTTTGTATCAAAAGTAGTTTCCAAAACCTCTTTATTGACATAAAGTGGGGATGAAACCTCTTCTTTATCAACTGTGGAAATACAAGAAGTTTCCTCCAACACTTCTATAGTTTCTATTTCTCTTTCTTTTTCAAATGCTTCGTCTGAATACACAGAACTCTTCGGTTCACTCAATTCATTTTCAGATACAGTCCAGACCTCTTTCTTGATCTCTTTCACTTCTGGCATGATAGTTTGAACAGTCTGAACAGTATGCTTTTCTGCTGCATTTTCAAAGAATTTCACACGCTCAACAAAGCTAAGCTGTTCTTCTGGGCTAACTTCTAAATTAGCAATATTATCTGTTACAGGAAGTAATTTAATTTCAGTTTCAATGTTTGTTTTTGAAGTATGGGTTGGGGTAACACTGGGAGAGGATGATGAAAGTGAAAGTTTTTGAAAGAAATCTCTTTTTTCAGCAAAACTCAAATCAGGTGAATGCGGAGATGTTTCTTCATCCATCATAGAGTCTACAGGGATGTCTCCCTGAAGATCACCTAATTTCAGTAAGTTAGTTTGTTAATTGTTAACAGGCAACAAAGAAAATTAAAGTAGAATGGTTAAATAAAACAGATAGCATGGGCGCCGGCAAGGGGGGGGGGAGGGGGAGGGAAAAGCCATTGCCCCTCCCAAGATATGGAAATTTAATTAACCAAATTTTCTTTGTCTCGAATAACTTTGGAAAAAACCTGGTAAAATTTATTCTCCCGAAGTGATATAAATTAATTATACACTAACAAAAAAATTAGCAAAGTATTTTTTTTTATCAGTGAAGAGGAAAGGGCAGGGGCGTTTCCTTTCTCCATTTTGAGAAAAGGCCGAGTAGAAGCTTATTTATTTATTAATTATTTTTTATTTATTACATTTATATATTTCCTTTTACATTGATATGTATAAAGCTTATTTTGCAAGGTAACTTTGATTAAAAATTCGTAGTTTAACCTATTTCAACTTTGCATTCTTCACTTTAAAAAACGTGACCTAGGATAAGGACCTTAGGTATTTCTGTTCAAAAATCTTTCTCTTCTTGGATTTCATTCTGTCGGCGCCCATGATAGTTAGTAACAATCATACAAACAAAACTGAATGAATAATATGAAACAAATCAATATAACAAGTGAAAAGAATTGACAAATGCTTTCAATAACATTTATACACCCCAAAACATCTAAGTATATTTTAGAGATACAGATGAAGACAGCGAAAATTTTACTTTGTTTATAGTGAAACTCTATGTGTAAAAAAAAATTGAATAGTATGAATAAAACAATGATAAAACATCAAACAAATATTATACACACGTGAACAAACAACACTTATGTTATTTTCCTTTCTAAAATTATAATTAACAAGATTTTTAAAGGAAATAAATATTGCCTATAAAAGCAACAAAAGTAAATGATAAAGAGAGACAGATTGCCTGTCTTGTATTAAAATTAATATGCTTTTGTGTTTTGAACAAATAAAATTTACAGTATCCAAAAACATAAATAAATAAATCATGTCATTATGATTACTCTTTAAGGTATATACTAAGCTGAATAAGCTTTTTTTCTTAGACATAGATTGAAAAGATAAAAATTTAAGCAAAATAAATAATATTTTTAAAATGCATGAATAATTATTGAAAAGGCTAATTGCAATTAAAATAACATCTTTTATTTAAAAAATAATGTTTATCCTATCTAAAATTAAAAATTATTATGAGCTTGCATGAAAAAATTTAATTACAGATTAATTTTTGTGGGATGGTGTGATACAATGATGTGATAGCAGTTCCACGATTCACATGATCCTTGAGTTTGAATATCATTTCAAAATAGCAATCTTTGGTTTATTTAATACCATAATTTCTGTCATTAAATAAAGCGAATATTTTTATTTAAATTATCGTACTGAAATTCAAGGACCACATGAACCGTGAAGCAGCGATCACATAACCGTATATAGCATAAATAATGCACTTAGAATTTAATTAGTGCAATTTACATAAAATAATCACTATATAGTTTTTTAGACATAACAACTCTAAAAATAGTAAATGTATATGAATTATCATACATAACTGGATTTGATGATAATATATTTTGTATAATGCATACGTCTATTTAGTATAAATTTAAAACTAAAATAAAATAATCATATATAATTTAAAAAAATCTAATAAATAAAGATCTTACATTGTATACTCAAATGTAAAAACAAAACAATAAGTTGCTAATCTAACATACACTTTATTCCGAGATTTTAAACAGTGATGTAAAAATAAAAAATATTATCGACGTTTCAGTTTATATGTTATTTATAGTTTTATTTATATTATTGTTTTTTATAGTTCTCCTGATGATGGTTTTACGTCATCAGGAGTTAATTTTCTTAAATGAAAACGGTAAAAAATATTTTATATGTTACATTATCGAAGCTATACACAAACTTTGATTCCTTTTAGTTTGTGTATAGCCTCGATAATGTAACATGTAAAATATCTTTTGACGTTTTGTATTTAAGAAAATTAACTCTTGATGATGGTTTTAAAGATAAACAGAAACGTCAAGAATAATTTTTATTTTTGTGATTTTAATTTTGACATCGCTGTTTAAAATCTCGGAATAAAGTGTACGTTGTATAGCAATTTACTGTTTTGTTTTCATATTTGTTTTTTTCCTTATTAATATTTTTCTTCTCATTTTTATAATAAAGTTTATCAGGATTACAGCATTATCCATGAAAACAAATTTTTTGAATAACTTTACAAATGATAAAGTAAAACAAATTGTCTCAAACCAGAATTTTCATGCTTATCAATTTTTAATGTTAACAAAATTAAATAGTTTTTTTTTTTTAATGTAATGCATCTTACATTATAAGAGGTCTTTTTAAGATATTTTTTTAATTCCAAAAAAGTACATCTTTTGACTAAATGTAAGATAAAAAATGAGGAAATAATGAAAAAAGGTAGTATTATTTTTTTTTGCAAAAGTATTTGAAATAAAAAATATTCAAACTTTGGCCTACGCTCAAAACACAACTATTGAAGAAAAGATAAAAATTCTTACATTTTCTTAATTTTACAATATCTACGTTAGTATTTTTTAGTTAATAGACCAATCTCACGAAAATACTCCAATTATCTCAGAAACAGAAGTTCAAAAATTTACACTAGGGAAAAACTTCAAAATTTGGAAATAGTTTTAAAGACAAATTGAATTATATATATATAAATTTATGTTAGTACGTAAGGCTCATTCCTTTTAGCAGTAATTGAACTACATCCATGCAAAATTTATCCATTACACAGATAAATAAATTTCTAACAAAATTTAAGCAAGAAGTTAATTGTTAAATATATTTATAGATATATATTTGGAATATGCAGAAAGAATTTGTTGACAAATTGGCAAGATTGGCATTGGTAGGAAATTTTGGTACTTTCCCTTTTTAAAGGACTTTGGCACTTTTTAAAATGATGTTGGTGCAGTTCGAGCTTAAGAATGTGAGATTTGTTGCCAAATCATACAAACAACTGTGGAAAGAAGAAGAAAATAAAAACTGACGAAATAGTATGCCTACGTATATTTGCCTATAGCATTGTAACATTTCTTTTAAAGAACATGCATTGGATAATTTATTTTTATTCGTATATAAACAGGGCTCGCACTTGATCCGTTAAAAATTAACGTTAAAATATAAGTGAAAAATTAAAGTTTTTAAATTTTTATATCATTCTGTACACATTTTAATAATTAATTCTAGTTAATATAATTGAACTCATGTTTTCTCACGGAGGAAGTATAAATTTGTTTTTGAAAAAATTCAAGATAGTGCTGATATTAGCGGTAATTGAGATTTTTTACCAAATATATTTATGTATTAATCAAGGTGTTTTTCTTAGTTATTAAGTACGGCTAAACATGAAATAAAAGTGTTATTTTTAAGATTTTGATATAAATTATTAATGTACCTTCATAAGGCGAGTTTCACTGAATAATTCAAGAACAAATTCTCATTATTATGCATATTTAGTTATGTATTATTAATTATTTACTTGAACTTTACTTTTAATATTTTAAACATTTTAAAATTTTCTTAATTTTTTTTTTATTTTACTTTATTGTAAGCATTCATTATGATTTCGTGTGCATTATTACATTCAAATTACTGTTTAAAAAATGTAAACAAAACATTGACCAGAAATCAGCAAAATTCTAAAATCTGCACAACTCCCAAGCTATGCGGATTAAAGGAAGTCTACCATATCAACAATAAATCCTTGAATTTTTATGGGAAAATATCCTTTTCTTGGAGTTAAAAGCCACCCATTAACATTTGCATATATAATATTTTAGAGGCATAAATATCAAATCAAAAAGTTAGCTGTATGCTTTCTGAATAACGTCTTTTTCTTTTTAAATGACTGCAAAATTTTAATAATGGTAGCCATTCAAAACATTCCAAAGTTGCATTTTGAACTAAATTTTGATATTAATCAACGAAAAATCAATTGACTATTAAAAAATACGTCAAAATTTATAACTGAAATTCCAGTCAAAACATTTGTTTTGGCTATATATTATATATCAACGAGACAAATAATAATGTATTATTCAGCTTTAATTAATAAATAAATTCAGAAAATACTGAATTAATCATTAATTAATTTAGCATTTGATGACAATGCCATTTAAATTATCTCTCATATTTTTTGGGGAAATATTAAAACTTTTCAAATTCTGTTACAAATTTAACGTTATGCCAGGTTGATTAAAATAAGTTTAAGATAAGGGTAAAACAAAATTTTTGAGTAGCATACATATTTAATATTTGAATCTCAAAATAAATTCATATCAATACATTGCAATAAAAGAAGACAGAAAACAACATACCTTCTGCAGCTCCATTATCAGATGTTGTATGAGAAACTAAAGTCATGTGAGTTGTTTTTTGAATGATGTGCGTGGTTGTTCCTGATTTATCAACATCCATAATTTCTAGAAAACGATATATATAAATAGTAGAAACAAAACATACTTGAAATTCTTATGTTTTATAAAATATTTTATCCATAAAAAACTACCTATAGTATAATAACGAACATATAAACATACAATATAATAGTAACATAATACTAAGAATACATATGTAACATATATTTACAGATACACAAAGACAGAGTGGAAGATAATAAGGTAGTGAATGGCAAAAAACTTTGAAGTTACAAATAAAAATAATAACAACTTCTATCCATAAATTCATTTAAGCATATTTAATTTAACCTTTTGATTACGGGGGTGGGACACCCTATGTCCCAGCGAAATATTTTTTATTCTATTCGTAACCTTTTTGAGAAACATTAATATCTACCATACACTTACACCATAAGACATTATCAATAGATATCTATCACAAAGAAAATTTTTTGCGTAGATAATATTCAATTTTTGCATAGTTAATATTCAATTTTTGCATAGTTAATATTCAATTTTTGCATAGTTAATATTCAATTTTGGAATAGATAATATTCAATTTGCATTTTATTTTCAACCGCACCACACTAATGGTGCGATTGAATGTAAAAATAGCCACCAGTCTGGCTCGTAATCAACAGGTTAAGCAACTGTTAAAAAGTAAGATTTTAAAAGAAAATGCAAAAATTAAATAATATTAAACCAAATTATACATTTGATTTTCCCTTTTACACTAAAATTCATTTCCCGCAAAATGCTGTGTAAATTGAAATAATATTAGCTTTGTACTCAAAGCACTGTTCCCAAAACAATTATCAACTTTATTATCGCATTTTTTATTGTGAAATATATTATCAAGAGACATAAAGAGACATATGAAATTAAAGCTTGAATTTAATAAATTTTGCATAACACAAAAAATACAAGAATGCAGTTCCTAATGAATACCGTATGCTAAGTAATATAACTCATATTTTCTTACTTTCATAAGTAATC
Source organism: Maratus michaelseni (assembly GCA_963931845.1). Lineage (NCBI taxonomy): Eukaryota > Metazoa > Arthropoda > Arachnida > Araneae > Salticidae > Maratus > Maratus michaelseni. Next base: position 76,797,050 of record OZ007594.1, read on the forward strand.
CAGCGATGCCGCAAGATTTTCCGAATCCTGGTTCACTGATATTCAGACATTTCAAAAACTTATCAACTCAGACGTGTCAAAAACTTTCGAAGTTAGTGGCTACCCTTTTTAGTTAGTAAAACAATTTCACACATTTATCACGTTTCAAACATTCCTTTAGTTGTAACACAATTTCAACACATTAATATAAATGTCTCTCTTGTGATAAATTACCAACTTTTTTGTTCCTTCCATAAGAAAATTATGCATCTTAAAGGACCCATTACAACTTCTAATACATCCCTTCTTCAATCTCTTGTGTAAATAATGCCCTGCCCTATAGCATCGGTGAGTAATTATACAAAAGCAAACAAATTATCCAACATAAATAATTCAAATGAGTTTCATGTTTCCTTTCGCTTTTACATTGATGAACAAGTTAGTTAAAGAGGTGTCTTTTACAAAGCTGAGAAACGTTTTTGCTCATATTCATATTAAAAAGTAGAACAACAACAACAATAATAAACAAATAAATAAATAAATAAAGTTCAGAGAATACATGTAAAAGTGTTTATTTTATTTTCATTTGAATACATTATATAATAGATAAACAAAAGTGTAATGCAATTTTTTTTTAAATTTCTTGAGTAAACCATAAAACTTAATATATATTAAAACTCAAGAATCATATCATGTACTAATTTTTTAAAGAAAGCAGTAATTAAAAGCATTTACTTTTTTACAATTTAAAAAATAAACTGAGAATAGAATGTTGATATTTTGATTTTAAAATTCCGTTTTCTTTAAGATTTTCATAAGTTTTGTCACACCTAATTTTAACTAGTAGCATGTGCCAATCCCAAAACTTTCTTCTATCTCACACAGGTTTCGCATACACTAAAAACAAATCGAAGCACTAATTTATATCAAGGTCTAACTGAATATAAAATTTTATTAAATTCCGTGCATTAGATCCCGAGATATCACTACCGCTAAAATCGTGCAAATCCTGAAAAATGCAGCATTGTAGTGCCACCTGGTGGGATATTTACACCAAAACCTAGTAAACAACAACTTATGTCAACGTCTAACTGAATCTGAAGCTTGGTGAAAATCCGTGCATTAGTTCTTGAGATAATATAGTTATCGTGAAAATCATGAAAAACGTAGCATAGCAGAGCTACCTGTGGGGCTATTTACACCAAAACGTAATCAGTATTTATTTATGTCAAGGTCTAACAGAATCTGAAGTTTCAGGAAATTCTGTGTATTAGTTCTTGAGATATAGCTATCGTGAAAATCATGAAAAAAGTAGCAGAGCAGTGCCACCTGTTGGGATATCTGCACCAAAACGTAATCAGGGTATATTTATATCAAGGTCTAACTGATTCTGAAGTTTGATGAAAATCAATACATTAGTTCTTGAGATAGAGCCATTGCGGAAATTGCGAAAAATGCAGCATAGCAGCGCCACCTGTTGCGCTATTTACACCAAAAACTAATCAGCGCCAATTTATATCAGGGACTAACTGAATATAAAGTTTTATTATATTCCGCGCATTAGTTCTTGAGATAGAGCGACCACAAAATGTTTGTCACACACAGACAGACATTTTCTAAAAACAGTCAAGGACCGTCTAAAACTTATATATCCGTCGATAACCGGAAGTCGAAATTTTTCATGAATCCAATACTTTCTTCTTGTAAAGATAGAAAAAAGTAAAAATACCTTCCACATATATAGCTTCTTTATAAATACGTATAAGCAATAAATAAAATAAAATGTTATAACTTTTTGCTATAAATATAAGCACAAAAACTAAATCGTTAACGATAAACTTATTTAAGCAAAAGCATATTTTTTTCTTATTAAAAAAAATATACTTTTTTATAATGCTCAAAATACACAATAAAACATATAAAAATATTTTTTTCCTAATCCTTCATTACTCATTAACCCTTTCAGGGGCAAAGTACTTCTACTCAAAAAATGCTGAAATGATTGAATGGCACCGAAATTTACAAACAAATTTATTTGAAAATAAGTAAACGCTTTTCTGCGTGTATATGAAAAAATGAAAATTTTCTTTCCAAAATTCTGGTGCCAATGCGGCATTTAGGGATTAAAATTGAGTGGTTCAAAAATGAACCACCGCCTTTGCAAGAGTTAAGTAATAAAGATAAACAAAATATGAACATATTTTTCCTCCAAGTTAGTATAAAATCATAATAATATTATCAGTTTTTATATTCTTTTAATCTTTAAAAACACGAACGGCGTACTGAGGGACACTACTCAGTGAAAATAACAGCCGTGAATTTCAAAATAATTACATCATTAACTCCTGTGCCTCATTTACCCTCAACCCAAAACTCCTTCAGTGTTTATCCAATGTTTGGGATGCCCTTTATAAAAAGATTGTTTTAAAGGTCTTATTAATCCATAGGAGACACGCCGGGGGACTTGAATGGGATGCAGTTAAATGGAATAGCCTCAATTCCGGTTTCATTTTTAATGAAGGACTATTATTTACTATATTTTAATGAAGGCTGGTAGGCTTATCATGAACTTAAAATAAGGCTCTGAACTTAACATAATAAAGATTGTTTGCGTAAATTGATGGAATGTCTTCTTCGAAAACAGATATTAAAACATATTACCGATAGTAATCCGAATTGATTTTGACAGTTTTTTCTACTTTTCTTATTTTAAGTTCAGAGCCCACCGCCACCTTCCGTCAAAAAATCCCTAGTTTTTCTTTCTCTTAGTGTTTAATTTTCTTATGTCACTTGCAAATAATATCTATTGTTAATCATTAGATAAAAAAGAAACATTTAGTTAATTAAATTTCAACATCCATGGAGGGGCAATGGCTCTGCCCAATCTTTACCCCATGCCGCCTCCCATGCAACAGTCCACCAATCACTTCTGATGTTATTACTTCTGTATAATCATAGGAATTCTACTTTAGGTACAATAATTTAAAAATTTACAATATGCTTTTTAGATAAAACTATTGCAGTTTTAATAAATTTTCACTTTTGTAACCAACTAAAATAAAAACTTATTGGACGCCAAGGAAAAACAAACAAACTATGACTATAATATTGACAACATAGTTCAAAAGTGTTTATGAATTCGGTTTGTGGTTATCAGTGCTCTAACTCGCGTAAATATATTCCGATTGTCATGCAATTGATATATGTTATTGAGGTTTACTACGGCATGTTCGGTATTGAAAATGAAGTGTGTAACACTTATCCATTTTTTCTACAGGGATACTCAAAAAATTCCGTTACATTACGGTATATGGGGGAAAAAGCATTTGTGGTTTCTTTTAACGATGTTATTAGATGCACAATTTAGACTATATTGAAATTGATATATATCACTGAGGTGCACTACGAGAGGCTTACTATGGAATATGGTATGCATAACACTTATAGCTCCTTTACAGGGACACTCAAAAGAATTCCGTTACATTATGGTCTACGGAGAAAAACCGTTTGTGGTTTATTTTAATAATGTTTCACTATTTCAAACATATGGAAATTGATATATATCACTAGAGTTCAAGAGGCTTACTAAAGAAAACTGTGTGTATAGTATTCATCGTTCATTTAATAAACTTAATAGTAAAATAAATTTAATAGAGGCACCGTACTTCAGTATGATTTCTTCAACTATAAATTTGTCAATTTTAATTGCCTCAGCAGCTGGTAACGCATTTGTAACTGTGAATCTTGTTAGAAAATTTGTGCAGACAATGATCCATCATTTCCCGCTTCGGTTAACTTCGGTCAGGGGTTTTTATCGGATGATGTTGTCCTGGAGGAAGTCCAGGTGGAGATTTCTGTCTTTGGTATTCTCGACAGAGTGCCACATAGCGGCTTATGCTGCCATATAGACCTGGCCAATAATACTTCCTCCTTATTCGGTCATACGTTTTGGCAAATCCGAGATGACCAGCCGTTAAAATATCGTACGAACCGTTAAAATATCGCGACGAAGTTGTTTTGGTACCACCAAGAGCCATTGCTGCCCCATAGGATCATAATTTCTTTTATACAGCACACCGCTTGTCATTTGGTAACTTCGGTATTCGTCGCCTCTCTGGAAAATTTTGATTATAGATTTCAACTGCTTAATCTTTAGCTGTTCTTTTTTGTAATCTGTGACGACTGCAAAGAAAGGGATTTCTTCACTGTCCTCAACTACTGCTTCGACTAGGGGCTTTATTGACAGCGAATCAGCATAGGAATGTTTGCGATCACTCTTGTAGACGATGTTGATATCACACTCTTGTAACCTCAAAGTCCAACGTGCAAGTCTTCCCGAAATATGTTTAACATTGGCCAGCCAGCACAGTGACTGCTGATCCGTTACTACGGTGAAGGGTTTTCCAAAAAGGTATGGTCTTATTTTACTGATCGCTCAGATGACAGCAAGGCACTCTTTTTCTGTTGTAAAATAGTTCTTTTCAGATGCGATTAGGGATCTGGATGCGTATGCTATTGGTCTTTCTCTACCATCTTGATCTTGTACCAATACTGCACCAATGCTAGTGTCTGTATGTATCTTCGTTTCTGCGTTTTGTAGGAAATGTCCCAAAACTGGACCATTAGTCAGTAACTGCTTGAGAATTGCGAAAGATTCCTTCTGTGATGTGCCCCAGAAAAATTTAGCATCTTTCTATAATAAATCATGCAGGAGCTTTGTGATGTTGGCAATGTTGTGGTATGGCACTGTCTCTGGCTTCAAGCCTGGGCTGAAGCTGAACTGGAACTGTGCGTTGGGGAGTGATGATGCGTCTGTTTAAATACGTGAGAGGTGTCAAAGCCTCCATAATTTCTTTTCGGAGCAGCAACACTACGTCCGTTGGAAATTCACATTCGTCTTTTGTGTTGCAACTCACTTTTGGCAAGAGATTTTGAAGATCTTCCCGCACAATGCTCCGCATCAATGATCTTATGTGCTTACGTCTACTTCGGCCGACACTGTAGAAACATTAGGAAGTCCTTGGAATCTCGGCTAGGTGACACGTTTACCTCGAAGGCTTTCTATTTGACGGCAGCGCTTCAGAAAGTCATCGACTGTCTAATAATCATGAGAAAAAAAGATCTGGTACAAATCCTCTACAACCCCCTTCATGAGATGAACCACTTTGAGATCTTTTGACATAGAGGGATTGACTTTGGACACACAAAAGAATTCGGTACTGTTTGCTAACAATAATTGCTGGAAGTACTTCTTCAGTTGCTGAACGCGTTTTTAAATTTAACTCATTTTTGGTCTATTACTTGGTGTTTATAAACTCTATAGATCATATATAGGGCAGCACAAAAGTTCCCGAGTAAATTTCCGTTTATTGACGGAAATTACAGAAGAGGAATTTGGAACTGTGGTACGCGTTTCCTAACTGAACATTCTCTTAGTATATATACAAATCTATAGATCATATATAGAGCTGCACAAAAGAGTTCGGATATTTTTCCGAATATTGATGGTAATTCCTGAAATTGTGTTGTTAAACGTGTTATGTGTTTTCCAAAAGATACTTTCTCCCAGAAGTCTCACAAAGCATACAGATTTATAACAGATACTTACATTCATTATTAATAAACCATGGACCCTTCCAACAACATCTATATACAATAAATAAACGCGACTCACCACTTTGTATCCGTGGAACTGAATGAACATCAATTCATTATATTTTAGACTGCACATTAACATCACATTTCCACATAAAAACCCCCACAAAATATAACCCTAAAAAATTGGCTGATCTACCTGCTGGACCAACCGGTTCTTCTGCGCCGTATAATAGATTGCATGAAATTCATAGAAACAAATGAACATGTGTTCATTAACCCTCTACCCTACTAGCGGGGCAAATCGTCATTGTTCAGGGTACCTGCGGGCAATCTTGATCTCAAGAACATATAATAATTAATGAAAGTCTTGTACTCCATAGTGAAGATATTGTAATATTTGTACTTATTGCTATTACATAATCAAGAAAAATGTACAGAGTATTGTACACATTAGTGAAATTATTGTCAAAACGGCATTAATTGAAATATTTTAACATGGTTATGAACAATATAATAAATTATAACACCTTGTAATAATATATTCCTTTTAAATTTTTTAGTGATCCAAGAATTACTACATAGGCATGACCAGCAGGAAATTTAATTGCAGAAAAAAAGAGCATATAGCTGATATTAAATATTATAGAAGAACTACAGCCCTGGCAAGATTATATCAAGAAGAAACCATCCAAATAAATTTCAATGAAAGTAAAATAATATTTCCCTCCAGTCTATACTATCCATCCATAATAAGAGAAACCATAGAGATACTAACACGCAAAAATACAATATGTAACGATGTGGCATCTTTTAATTTACCGAAACTGTGGCTCGAGTTACTCCATGGTCACAGATATGTAAATAAACAACCAAGTAAAAAATAATAGATAACGTGCGTAATTTTTAAAAAAGTACAAGAAAATAATAACTTTAAAGCCCGTGCAACTTTGGAATATTCTCATTTTGTTTTTGAAAATAACTCGGAAAGAGTCGAAACATGTAAAACAACTAATAAAAGTTATTTTAATTTATATTATGTTGTTAATTTACACCTTTAGCATTTAAAAGGAATGGTTATGAAGTAGTGTAAAAATCATTGACGTTCTTGAAAATGCTCTAAATTTATATACATATTTAATAACCAAGAAAATTTTCTTAAACAAAAATGTCTTAGAAAAACGTTCAAAATGTACCATTGTCTATATATGAGTTTATAACATAGTCCAGAGTGTTTCAGTGCAGACAAAAGCAGATTTGAACAAAGTCATATGTAACTATGTGAATGACTTTAAAAACTCTGTAAAGTGTTCATGAAAGAATATGATAAGAAATAAACATTGAAAACGTAAATAATTGAACAAGTCATATGTAACTATATAAATGACTTTAAAAACTGTACGAAAAAAAAAATGTGTCTTTGCCCCGGGATTGCACTTATACTCAAAAACGAAAGCTGAGTTCTCGGTGTGGCGGTCTACTCTTATCATACCTTGTTTACTTAGATATTATCTTTCGCCTTATTATACGATTAAGTTTTGTAAAATTATTTTGAATGTGTTTGAAAGTGTTACTTAATCTATGCTTGACGCATGATTTTTCGTTCTTTTTTTCAAGTAGAATATAGCATACATATACTTTCAATATTAGCAAATTTGTGAGGAGACTTTCTGTTATTTGATGTACAATGTAAACAACTGTTATGTAAAGATTAAACAAAAATTAAGAAACTCCACAAGAACCAAAGAAAGGGATTGCATTCCACAACACTCATCCTAAGAAGGAGAAAAAGAACATGGAAGTGGAATATATAAGTTGGAAACAAAGAGGATGAATCACGCAAAGGAAATGATTAAGAAAATTATTTGAAACACAAAAAACTAAAGAGTGAAAAGGTAAATTATTTACATCTAATCTAAGAATAAAAGGAACAGGACAAACATAATTTTCAAACAATTTTTTCACGAGATATGCCTTTAAAATAGATAAAAAAAAACAGTTTCCAAAACACTTTTTTTTTAAAAACTTCCTAACATTGCTATTTATTATGGAGTTATATGTATATATATATATTTATGTTTGAATATAATATACCGGGTGTCCCAAAAATGACTGATAGATTTTGAAATTCAATAACTAGCAAACGGTGACAGATATTTACAAAATTCTTGCAGCAGGGTTATGTATGATGTCGGGAGTTTTTTTACTGTGATTCTTGATTTTAGTTCGAATTTTAAACAATAGATGGCGCTGACAGCAGTTGTCGCTCATTCGAGGCCGAAACTGACGTCACTCAGCATTGATGCGAAGAAAGGAGATTAAGGCTATGGAGTGAGTCTCATTCGCCAGTACAATCTTGCTCTTAGGCCCCGATTCTGAACTCATTCAATATGATTTCAATGGAATGCGTTGCTGCCATGGAAACAACAAATTCTTCGATAGTGGAATACAGCGTTCTGATCACGGCATGAATTTAACAAGCAGTATTCGAGTTTGCTGGCGATTTTACATTTATGAGTATTTATAGGAATTTTATCTAACCAATATGAAAATTTAGTTTCGCGAGATGACGGCAATGCAGGTATGTGAGAGCTGCACAGAAATCGAATCCGTCACATCTTCATTCATTATTTTGCTACGCAATCTGCTAGTGAGTACTTTTAAAAGAGTGTACACTATTTATCGAAAATTCACCTAGTAGTTTTAAAATACGATGAATAAAATATTCTTTAAATCAGGTCATAAAAAGTAATTAAACCGGGAAAATAAAAGTTCAGATGCAATGTAAAATCGCCTGCAACTTGAATACTGCTTGTTAAATTCATGCCGTGATCAGAACGCTGTATTCCACTATCGAAGTATTTGTTGTTTCCATGGCAACAACGCATTCCATTGAAATCATATCGAATGAGTTCAGAATTGGGGCTAAGAGCAAGATTGTACTGGCGAATGAGAGACCCACTCCATAGCCTTAATTTCCTTTCTTCGCATCAATGCTGAGTGATGTCAGTTTCGGCCTCGAATGAGCGCCAACCGCTGTCCGCGCCATCTATTGTTTGAAATTCGAACTAAAATCAAGAATCACAGTAAAAAAACTCCCGACATCATACATAACCCTCCTGCAAGAATTTTTTAAATATCTGTCACCGTTTGCTAGTTATTGAATTTTAAAATCCATCAGTCATTTTTGGGACACCCGGTACATACAACTTACGCCAAAATGAGAATTTTTAAATATTTTTATGAAAACTAGCTGTAATAACAAGATACACAAAACCTTATAAAACAATGAACATAATAAATCAGAACACGAAACAACAATACAGAAAAAAAATATCTCCTAACTCTTCTGTAAGTGGGAGAAGCAAAAATGTATAAAAAAAAAAATATGTAGCTTCTCAGGTTTTCAAATTCTGTATATTTAAATATAATTGTTACATATATTTTTCTGTTTATTGTTACATTTATAAAATATTAAAGCTAGCTATGCCTTGCGAAACCCCAGAGGCTACATACGTTTTTAATACTTTTTTGCTCCTCCCACCTTCAGAAGAGCTAGGACACACATATACATATTGTATTGTCGTTGTTTTCTTATACTTAGTTATTATTTTCGTCGTTTTAAAAGCTTTTTTGCATCTTCTTATTAAACCTATTTTTCCTAAAAATATTTCATAATTCTCATTTTGGCCTAAATTGTATGTTGTTTGTGTGCTCAAATCTTTGTATATATATATATATATATATATATATATATATATATATATATATCTGTAGGTAATCATACCTGTTATGAAAAATATGCAAAATTGAAAATAAGAAAATAATTAATTATGTTGAATATGATTAAATAAGACGATGAAAATTTCAGTGTCAAATGCTAAATCTTATAAAAATGGGTATCAAATATCTACAAACAGCAGAAATAGTACAAATTAATTGCTGCATTTGTGTGTTAACAGTGTGTTAACACAGTGAAAATGCACAAATGCAGCAATTAATACAGCGTGTAATAGTTATAAGATTGTCATATACTAAAAATGAGCTAACAATTGTAATATATATTAGATAGTACATATGGTATATTATTTGGCTTGAGGAAAACAAAATAAATGTTGTCAAGTATACAGGAATTATTAGCAAAAGTTACTTTAGATAATTGTTGCTATTCAACATAGTTAAAATCAGTGGTAGTACTCACTAAAATTTCTGTAACATCCAAAATCTAATATTGAAGGGATTTTGAGGGCTGCACTTACGTTTCTGCAGTCACATGTTTATGTATTACAATGAAAGGTTATTGTATACCGCACAGTGAAGTTACTTTGACCCTGTGGGATTACTTGAACCCACACCCCAATAATAATAATAATAATAATAATAATAATAATAATAATAATAATGGAGGTTATCTTAAATATCTGATGAAAATCTGAAGGTATTTGTCCGATTTTTAAACCTATTTTCCTCAGCATTAAGTCTACAGATTTTCATTTTCTTCCGAAAGTAGGCTTAATAAGTGGGCCAAATACTTACAGATTATTTTTCAGGATCGATATCTATAGAAATTCTGTAGAAAAGATTCTCAAAATTTTCTGCAAATGTAGACTTAAAAATGAAGCAAAATACCTACAGATTTTCTTCAGGATTGATATCTATAGATATTCTGTAGAAAAATTTCTCAAAAATTTCTGCAAATGCAGGCTTAAAAAGTGGACCAAAATACCTATAGATTTTCTCCAGGATTGATATCTTTAGAAATTCTGTAGAAAGGATTCTCAAAATTTTCTGCATTTTGAAGGTTTATTAAAAAGTGTGACAGGATACCTCATTCTGAAATTCTTCTGTACCATACACATGCTAAAAAAGTGAGCCAAATATCCTTTTAGGAAATACTTATTTTCTAGAATTTTTTGGAAAAAAAATTGCAGAATAGATAATACCTGACATATAATGTAGTTATCTAAAACTTTATTCTAGCAAATGCATATAAATCAAAATAAAAACAAAAAGGTTTAAATGCGTCCCGGGTGTACTGTGTTGAGAGTATTGACGTAATCCACTGAATATTGTTGAATTACATCGATAACCTGAAAACGAGGACTGATTTCAATTTTTTATTTATTTATTTATTTATTTTTATTTATTTATTTTTTTGAATGGGAGGGTGTCTTTGTATGAGTGTTCCAAGTGCCCTCCCCTCCCCCAGGATACCGACTAACAGTGTTAGTTTTTATTAGGCTGTATCAAAAGTATATTCTTTTTTTGAATGCTTTTATACCAAAACATACAGCTGGCATTTTCTCACCCCTATTGTTGAACATAAACTGTTATTTCAGAGAATATATCTTCCTCTTTATTCTATAATCATACAGGCAGGCTTCTTTCTTTCATTTTTAGGTCACGTAAAGAGTGATACGAATGTTGAGATTTTATGCATCTTAAAGCATGATTTTAAACAAGGCCTTAAAGCCAATAAAGCTGTCCTCAAAACTCGTACAGTTGGAGGACAGGACAAGAGTAGTGTCCGAACAGTTCAAAACAAATCCAATTCATTTTCTGCCTATACCTGCCCCTTGTCGCGTGGAGGTTTATGACCTGGAATGGTCGCCCACTTGGCCTAGTATTTATAAGTCTAACATTTTTCTCTCTCTCTCTGGCCCAAAGTCATTGCACTGTTCACCCGCGCTTGCCGGCGGGTTCAGCCTCGGCTGATTTTGCATTTTGTATTTTGTAATTTTTTTTATAAAACTTTGATAAAGTTACCGGGAAGGACATCAATGCTCTACACACTTGGCCTCCGCGTCTGAGTAGTGCTTCTTCGGCAGTGAAACGTTTTAAAGGGGATCTCAGTCTTGAAATCAAACCCAGAAGTGGCAGGCCCTCAGTTTTGAATTTTATTTTAGCTAATGTTACTCGAAACAGAAAGCTAAAATTCAAAGAACCCGATTACAGAATATTCGTTAATACTGAATTTGAATAAGAAATTTGCCAAATTATTCAACTATAGCCAAATTGGCATCATTTATGAAGACTTATTTTGGTCGCCAAATTTGGCGATATTTCGCCAAGTGTCGCCAAGTTTGACGAGAATTTGGCGCTAACGGATATGACTATATAGTTTTATGCGTATGATTGGGAAAATGATTACAACAATGAAAGATGATAATTTGCGAGAAATCGCGTTCACTAAAACTCATAAATTTATTGTTGGTTTTTTGTAATGTGCTGTCCTGTTTCAAAATGTCAGCCACCCTAGAATTTCAAACTGCTCTATCTCAGCCATTTTTTAAGATAGAGGTAAAGCAAAAAATGCTCCGGAATCCTTGTATCAAGGCCTAACACATAAATTTGAATTTTTAACTCTTTCGTATATTTAATTTAGTTTTAAATAATTAAGTGGCCGCCATCTTGAAACAAGATGGCGGACCAAGCTGTCCAACGAACTCGGTCGAGACATTGGTGAGCTTAATACACACAATTAGTTTCATCAAAATTCATTTATAAATACGAGTGTTATCGTATGACATAGGTCAGATATATATATATATATATATATATATATATATATATATATATATATATATAATCAACATTTGAACAGAGGGTGGTTTTGGGGTCTGGGGGTCATGATCGGTGAAAATATATCAAAATTTTCCGGAATTGCTTTACTCCTAACGGCTGCAATAGGTAGCTTTATACTTTTTTGTATTGAAAGCTACCTAAAAGAGGAGAATCCATTCCCCACAATCAACTTTGATGCTAAAAATTAACAAAACTACACATTCGAAAATTAATGTCACCGCTGGCTATATATTTGACCCTTTGATTACGGGGTTGGGACATATGTCGTCCCAGAGACTTTTTCAAAAATAATCTCTGCCATAACTACCAGGCTACTTTCAAAAAAAAATCTACCACACATTTTTTTTTTTGTAAATTGTGGTACGAGTGAATATAAAAATAGTCGTCAGTAATCAAACGGTTAAATAGAACTGTTGATATATTCCTGTAATATATATTTCATTCAACTAATATAGGATAAATAACAATTTTTATAAGAAGTAATATAAAAACCATACATTGAGTATGAGAATACTTGATATAGCAGAGGGAGAGTAATGTATTTGATGGTTTTACAGTGATGTCGCGCATACACTATTACGCTTAATTTATGCAAAATATTTGAGAAGAATTCTGTAAAAAAAATTGTGAAAGGTCCTTTAGGATGCATAATTTTCTTTTTTTTTTCATGAATAAAAATTACGATAACTAATCATAAGGACAGTATATTTTGTATTAGCTTGTCAAAACTGTTTCATTACTCATAAGAATACCCACTTTGGTAAAAAAAGGACGTAGATTTTCGAAATGCTTGACGCCACAGGAATCCAGGATTAAAAAAGTCTATCGGCATCGATGGGATTTAAAAAAATCTTTGGTGTTCAATGTTGACAGTTAATCAAACTACCCCGGAGTTATTTTTGCCGTATATTACAGATAAACATGGTAAATTAACAGCATTAACATTAACATTAAAAGTAATATTATTTTGTTACTCTTTTATGTTTAAGTTCAATTACACAGCTGAAAATGATGAATTGATAATTTATAGCATTCTAAAAACCGATATCCTGGTTTGAAAAAAAAAACTGATTAATACGTTATAAAAAGTAAATCGGAAACATTTCCGAAAATCAGTGACAGCAAAAGAAACTTTGTTTTAATAAATGATTCTTTAAATCCTGAAAATATATTGGTTTCTGAGGTTTCTAAAGATAAAAAACGATATTCGAAATCATGAGTAACTTGGAAGAGGTTATAATTCGTGGTTATATTACACAGCAAAAAACAAATTGCTGATTTTGCGCGGTAGCGTATTACAACTTATTTTACTGTTTATTACTGTTGATTATACTGTCAAATCAGCAATTTTTTTCCCAGTGTATATTTTCATAAATTAAGAAACGTTTGTCTATTTTTTTTTTTTTTTTTTTTTTACAGTGTACTTTATTACAAATTAGACTAATAATAATATTTATAAGCACAAATCATGCATTTAATTAAGTATTTCAATTCTAAATCAGGTGCATTAGCTAAATTTTATTGGGCTATCAATATGTAAAGAAATTGTGTGACATTTAAATTCGAGACACAAAAAAAAATATTTTTCTATTAACACTTTTAAGCTTATTATGGCTAAATATTATTCTTAAGTATTTCCATTTTTTACTACAGAATAAAAAAAAAGGGAATATTAAGGATATATTATTTTATAAGGGCCTGTTGAAAGAGATATAAACTGTATTATACTTTTAACACTAGAACGTCCGTTTATATCATTTTGAAAGCAAGTCAAATTTCACCTTATCTCTCTATCACATTTTTCCACCTATATTCTTCAATTTTTATGACTTTTTATGACTTTTTAATCATTTTACGTAAAAAGCACACTGTCAAAATTTTATTATGTGATTTGATAATTAATTACAGCCAAATTCACCTAGAACGTCCGTTGATACCAAACAGAATTTTAAATAAGTCATCGTTCTTTTGTGAAAATGTAACAATATAAGCTAAATTAAAGTACACACTGTCTTTTCCACACAAAAATCGTCTCTTTGCGCATGCTTCAACGTTTTTTTTATTACTTCTACTCTCAGAAACGGGAAACCTGATTGATTAACCCTCGCCTGTTTAGCCTAGAGGGATTGAAAACGGTTGATTGAATACGGATAAAGCCGTACCTTAGCATTGAAAGCATACACCTTCTAATATATTTTTGTTCTGAAGTCGAAAGCTCAAGTTTTTTTTTTAAGAACTCATGTTTTCACTACTAAATATGGATATTTTTTCGTAAAATTTTAAAGAGAGTTTGCATGCAGTTATATTTATAACCGATTGAAATGTGAGAGTTCGGAATATGAGAACTATTTTTTTTTAAAATTGCTATGTTAAAGGAGCCGAGGCAAAAACAAACAAAAAAGCGAGGAGAAAACATTTCTTTTACAACTAGATAACAATACTTTTTTCACGAAATTTTTACACGGGCTGTGAAACCGTTTTATTTATCACCAATAAAGATTTCAAAGAGTTCGGACAAAAAGAACTTTTTATTTTAAAACTATGAAACGACCCTAAGTAAAAAAACAAGAAAATGAGCGCTTTTAACACTAAATATCAATATTTTTTCAAGAATTTTTCTTTTAAAAATATAATTTCATACGAAATCGGGTTAAAGATATAAAATAATAAAAACTTTATTTTTTAAAATTTATTTATTATCACGGGACCGGGCAACGCCGAGTGGGGGGTCAGCTAGTATAGTGTTAAGTTAGAATTCATAGCTTCCATTTTGCATAATTAATTAGTGTTGTCGAAAAGACACCGGCAGCTGTTTTAAGATGTTGAAATTCTCGGCCATTTTGATTTAATGCATTTTTCTGTCAAATACATCATCATTCTAAATATAATAAATCACAACACCTTGTAATTATATACTTTTTTTGAGTTGCTAAAACTCAAAGTAACTGTAAAGTAAAAATATTTTAAACCGTAAAATAGGTTTTATTAAACTGTTGAGTTATGTTTCAGCTCAATCTTAGCCATTATCAAAACAAACAAAAAATACTCTATAAATGCACGGTCTATGAAGTTATTAGAAACGCAATCATTTATTTTTTCATTTACTTTTTAAAAATTACGCATGTTATTTTAGTTTTTTACTTGAATGTTTATTTCCATACTTGTAACCATGGAGTAACTCGAGCTACAATTAACAATTGTGAAAATGTAATAATTTAAGCTTAATTAAAGAACAATGACGCAATACAGTGTTAAATTAGAACTTATAGCGTCCATTTTGCATAATTAAATTAATGGTGTCGACCAATGTTTGACCGTTCTAGTGTTAATATTTAAATAATACATTTTATACACCTTCCAATATCAAAACTCTTCACACATGCAATGCACAGAGGTGCCAAGCTCTCATTTATATTCCGTAATATGTGGTTTAATTTGACCCAGGTTTAACACTTTTGCACCAGATATTTTTTTTAAGAAATGAAATTAAACAGCTTCAATGTAGAAACCTGTAATTAATTAAATAAAGATTCATCCAATATTTTTTCTGCTTTGAAGCGTTGTTAAGCTGTGTCAGATTAAACCACATATTACGGAAGCTTAGTGAGAACTTGGCACCTCTGAATGCATTTTGCTTTGCAGTAATAACTGGGTTTGCAGCATGTCATTCTTTTTATTTTTAGTTACCCATGAACTGTTAAAAAAAAAACTCTTCCCAAACACAAATTAAATAAAAATCTACAGCATATCACGTGACTGAATAATGTAATGTAAATTAAATCAACATGTGATCTTACTCAAAGAGTACAGGGGACACAAAGATAAAAAAGAGAGAGAAACTAAACTGCATTATCCACTTTTTTCTTCGCATACCAAGTGTCACTATTCGGGTAGAAATATTGTCTGGCGGAATTTTGACAGTGGTTTTTTATAATCCTAAATTAATGTCATTTTATTTTTAGTGAGCAGTTTTATTGCTGATCTGGCACTAATTAACGAAATTACAAATCTCAAAAAGTAAATGCATTTAGCTCTCCATTTTCAAAACAAAATAACGATTACCTAATTGTTATTGATAAAATTTAAATACTTTTAAGAAGGCTTAAAGTATATTGCTTTTAATGCTAAAAGGTGTAAATTAACAACGTAATATACAGTAAATAACTTTTATTAGATTGTTGACATGTTTCGGCTCACTCCGAGCTATTTTAAAAAACAAATGAGAATTTTCTATAATTGCACGGTCTTTGAAGTTGTTATGTAAAATGCTATCATTTAATTTTCATGTATTAGGTAGCTTTCAATACAAAAAAGTATAAAGCTACCTATTGCAGCCGTTCCGGAAAATTTCGATATATTTTCACCGATCATGACCCCCAGACCCCAAAACCACCCTCCGTTCAAATGTTGATTTATATATATAGATATATCCATATATATATCTGACCTATGTCATACGATAACGCTCGTATTTATAAATCAATTTGGATGAAACTAATGGTGTGTATTAAGCTAACCAATGTCTCGACCGAGTTCGTTGGCCAGCTTGTTCCGCCATTTTGTTTCAAGATGGCGGCCATTTAAAAATTTAAAACTAAAATAAATATACAAAAAAATTAAAAATTAAAATTTATTTTTTAATTACGTGTTAGGCCTTAATACAAGGATTCCAGAGCATTTTTTGGTTTACCTCTATCTTAAAAAATGGCTGAGATAGAGCAGTTTGAAATTCTAGGGTGTCTGACATTTTGAAACAAAACAGCACATTAACGCGATTACTCGCAAATTATTTTCTTTCATTGTTGTAATAATTTTCCCAATCATACGCATAAAACTATATATTCATATCCGTTAGCGCCAAAATTGGCGACATTGGCGACAAAATTGGCAAAATTGGCGACATTTGGCGACATTTGGCGACCAAAATAAGTAAGTCTTCATAAATGAAGCCAATTTGGCTATTGCTCAATAATTTGGCGAATTTCTTATTCAAATTCAGTATTAACGAATCTTTTGTAAACGTTTCTTTGCATTTTAACTTGCTGTTTTCGTGTAACATTAGCTAAAATTTTAAAACGAAGATATAGGAAAGCTACCTTTTCCTCCGGGTACAGGCCGGAAGGACTTTTTTTAATTAATTACGCACGTTATGTTTTACTTTTACTTGGTTGTTTATTTTCATTTTTCTAACCATGGAGTAACTCGAGCCACGATTTCGGTAGGTTAAAAGATGCTGCATTGTTAGATATTGTATTTTTGCGTGTTACTATCTCCACGGTTTCTCTTTTGAAATATAAATAAGAAATAGTAACACGCAGAAATACAATATGAAACGATACAGCATTTTTTAACTTACCGAAATTGTGGCTCGAATTACTCCCTGGTTAGAAATATGAAAATAAACAACCAAGTAAAAATAAAACATAATGTGCGTAAGTTTTAAAAAGTACATGAAAATTAAATGATAGCATTGCAAATAATAACTTCAAGGACCGTGCAATTATAGAATATTCTCATTCGTTTTTGAAAACGGCTCGGAGAGAGTCGAAACATGTCAAGAACCTAATAAAAGTTATTTTGCTGTGTTTTATGTTGTTAATGTACACCTTTTAGCATTTAAAAGCAATATATTATTACAAGATGTTATAATTTATTATATTGTTATATAAATATCGAAGGCTCAAAGGTTTAAAAGTAAACATAAATGGTTATTAGGACAGTGGGGACCTTGTTAAAAAGTATCAAAAGGCAAATTTGTTCATTTCAATAATATTTTAGTTAAAATAACTCTGATGAGAAAATATTTTTAAACAGTTCATTCGAATTTAAAATTACGTGTTACTTATATTAAATATATAAAGAAATAATTCAAAATAGGGATTTAATTCATTGCAATTAAATGATTTAAATTCACAATTTTATTTATTTCAATCAAGTGATTTAATTCTGGTTTAATGATAGGATTCTATTCATCAATAATTCAGTTTTACTTCTTATATTTTATGATGCATGATAAATATAAATGCGTCGAAGTTTAATGTATACAATATCGAATTAATTGAATACATTTCAGTTTAAAAAATAAGAAAAAAATGTATTTTTGTATAATAGAAAACAAATTTAACATATATCCACTATCAGGTCCTAATAAATACTTACTGGAACATAAAAAAATATAAATCAACATAGATCTAGACATATATCTGAACTTAGATCATACTATGTTCATTCTATATTTAAAAAATTTCTTTATACATTTAATTTTTTTTCCAGATATTATGAAATGATCATTTATTAATTGATTAATTATTCATCTCTGTTTGATAGTCATAAATTGACAAATTGTGTCTGAATGTGACAAAATATGAGATATTTTTCCTGTTATCTGTATATTCAACGATTATTTATTTAAAATTTATGATTTTGGGAAGAGATAATTTTTTCTCATTTATATAAATACATTTTCAATTACACAGACTTACTTTTCTTTTTAAAGATTTTCAATAATTAAAACTAAATCAGTAAATGACATTATATAAAAATATTATTAACATTTTTTCCCTCTAATTTAAACATTTACTGCTGCCAACTTTTGAATATTTTGAATCATTGTTTTAAATTTATCAGAATGCAGAAAAATGCATCTTTTGAATTATTGTCGAAGTTCAATTAAAAAGGGATAGTTGAGAAAAATGATTCAATTTTGAAGAATCTACAAACTGTGTAAAGGTGAGTATTTTAGAAAATTAGCTTTCAGCAATGCTAAAATATTAAAAGTTGTAATCCTAAGGATTGTAAAATGCGATTCTTTATAAGAACCACCAATTTGCCATCAACTCTATCCACAATTTGTCTTATGAGTCAATTTTTTCAATGTATGCTTACAAACACATCTTTTAAGTTATTGTCGAAAATAATTAAAAAGGGATAGTTGAGAAAAGTGATTCAATTTTGAAGCATCCTCAAACTATGTAAAGGTGAGTATTTTAGAAAATTAGCTTTCAGCAATGCTAAAATAGAAAAAGTTCTAATCCTAAGGATTGTAAAATGCAACTCTTTCTAAGAACCATCAATTTGCCATCAACTTTATCTGCTGTTTGTCTTACGAGTCAATTTTTTTTCAATACATACTTACAAACTTTGTTCTTAAACTGCATGTGCAAAAAACTGAAAACCCAATTCTGCAAGTTTTATTTTCATGACATGAAATATTTCCCTACACTGTAAAAAAGACAAATGTTTCTTAACCCAATAACTACCGAATCTATGTGGGCGGAGTCTTCCATATTTTTACTGAAATTCGTTTCCCTCCAAAAATTCTGAAAGATAATAATTAGTAACTTTATTAGTAAAGTTTTTGTCATTAAATAAAGTATTTTTTAACATATTAAAATAGTGGTGGCTAGGCGAGTTTTTTTTTTTTTTTTTTTTTTTTTCTTTTTTCTTATCATACACTTTTATTTTGAATGTTGACAACCACGAGTACACTCGTGATTCGCAGAGAATGAGTTAATCTACGAAAGTATAATATAACCACGAAGGAAAATATAGGATAACCTACTCCGAGTAACCTATGATTCTGAAAAGCGTTCTTTATCATTAGAAACCTCAGAAACTAATATATTTTTGAGATTTAAACAATCATTAAAAAAAAAAAATTTTTTTTTGCTGCCACTGGTTTTTGGAAACGTTTCTGAGTAGTTTTTATACTATTATTAATCAGTTTTCTCGAACAGGAATATTGAATTTTGGGATGCTATTAGTTCTCAGACAAACATATTCAACTGCGTTATTGAATGTATATATGCAACAGTAACAAAATAATATTAATTTTAATGTTAATGTTAATGATGTTAATTTATGATGTTCGTAAAACATGCTTATTGAACATGAAAATGTTTGTTTGAGAATTGATAACGTCCGAAAAACTTATAGTTTGCGTAAAGAAAACGAATTAATATACTATAAAAACTACTCGGAAACGTTTCCGAAAAACGGTAGCAGCCAAAGGAATTTTATTTTTATAAATGGTTCTTTAAATCTCTAAAATATATTGGTTTCAGAGGTTTCTAAAGATACAGAAAGTTTTTCGGAATCGTTTAGTAACTCGGAAGATGTTATTACACATTTTGGTTCGAGATTATATTATATGTTCCTAGTTTAAGAAACATCTGTTTTCTTTTTTTTTCTTACAGTGTATTTGATAATATATTATTAACAGAATGAGGAACAATTTCAGATACAAATAAAGCACAAAATTATTTCTTGTACAGATGAAACACACTTCTTGAACAAAATAAGATACACGTTCGAAATCATATTATTAATTGGTATATCATGCATTAAAATTCAATTTAAAGATATTTAATTAGTACACTGCATTTAGAACAATTATTATTAACATTAAAGAAAACAAAGGAAGAAAGAAAAAGAAAGAGAAAAGAAAAAAGGAAAAAGAAAGGAAAAAATAAGAAAAATAATAACAATCCGAATAATTATTTTATAATTTATTTTAAATAAACAAAAAATTCCCTTTCACCCCAAAACAGAAAATTATTTCAACATTTCACCTGCACAAAACCTTTCAATTTTTTTTTTATTTAAAAGAAGTGCTTTCCATAGTGCAACAGTAACTATATACTATAAATTAAAGTTTGCACTTAAATAGAAGTAATTTACATCTATTTTAATTATTATTTATCAAATCAGTTATCAAACAAAACAAATACATCATACAGTAAATTCTACCTAATAGATGAGGAACACCAATTACAATTCTAACTACCACAAAAACTATATCATAAATCTTACCTTCTACAGTTGTATCAGTACTTGTGCTTTGCTCAAGTTTGGGTGATATTTTTTGGGAGTCAGAGAGGCATAGTGAATTTCTTTTATCTTTAATTACTGTAGCTTCAGCAACAAATATATCATCAACAGTTCTTGGCTTAGAAACATAGCTGTCAATTTCAGCTGAGCTAAATATTCTGTCAACAACATTAGAAAACGTTTCCTTCTCAGAGGCATAATCTGCAGTGCACTCATGACTCACAGAGCCACCATTTTTTAATGTACTGTCATGCCTCGAAGAAAATTCTCTAATATTTTTAGTATCAACAGTATCAAATGATAAGCTTGCTTTTACAGGAATGACAGGCGTTTCCTGAACAGGCTCATCAGTTGCAAATGCTGCATGAGGCTTAACAGAAACGGACGATTTATCTTCAGGAAAAGAAGGCTCAAAAATATCTTGAGCATAAACAGAACTCATTTCAGCAACGGGAGATATACATGAAACAATAGACTGTGAATGTAATATGTCTTCTTCAACCTTCTCAATAAAACCAGGGATAGTTTTATGTTCATCAGCATGCACAGAACTGTCTTTCTGAATAAAACTATCTTTATTTTGTGAAATTTTCGTTTCTTTTTCAAGTAATGAATGAGGGCTTGAAGATAATTCTCTAATACTTTGAGTATCGACAGTATCAAATGATAAGCTTGCTTTTACAGGAATGACAGGCTTTTTCTGTACAGGCTGATCAGTTGCATATGTTGCATAAGATTTAACAGAAACGGACGATTTGTCTTCTGAAACAGATGGCTCAAAAATATCTTGGGCGTATTCAGAACTCATTTCAGCGACGGGAGATATACATGAAACAATGGCTTGGGAATGTAATATTTCTTCTTCAACCTTCTCAATAAAATCAGTAACAGTTTTATGTTCATCAGAATGCACAGAACTGTCTTTCTGAATAAAAGTGTCTTTTATTAATGAAGTTTTTATTTCCTTTTCAAGTAATGAATGAGGTTCTGCAGAAAATTCTCTAATATTTTGAGTATCAACATTATCAAGTGATAAGCTTGCTTTTACAGGAATGACAGGCTTTTCCTGAACAGGGTCATCAGTTGCATATACTGCATCAGGTTTAACAGAAATGGACGATTTGTCTTCAGAAACGGAAGGCTCAAAAATCTCTTGGGCATAAACAGAACTCATTTCAGCAACGGGAGATATACTTGAAATAATGGCCTGGGAATGTAATATTTCGTCTTTAACTTTTTCAATAAATTCAGGAACAGTTTTATGCTCCTCAGAATACACAGAGCTGTCTTTCTGAACAAAATTTTCTTTGTTTGATGAAGTTTTAATTTCTTTTTCAAATGATGACTGAGTATCAACATTATCAAATGATAAGCTTGCTTTTACCTGAATGACAGGCTTTTCCTGAACAGGCTCATTAGCTGCATAAGCTGCATCAGGTTTAACAGAAATGGACGATTTGTCTTCAGAAACAGAAGGCTCAAAAATCTCTTGGGCGTAAACAGAACTCATTTCAGCAACGGGAGATATACTTGAAATAATGGCTTGGGAATGTAATATTTCGTCTTTAACATTTTCAATAAATTCAGGAGCAGTTTTATGCTCCTCAGAATACACAGAGCTGTCTTTCTGAACATAACTTTCTTTGTTTGATGAAGTTTTAATTTCTTTTTCAAGTGATGACTGAGTATCAACATTATCAAATGATAAGCTTGCTTTTACCTGAATGACAGGCTTTTCCTCAGCAGGCTCGTCACTTGCAAAAACTGCATCAGTTTTAACAGAAATGGACGAGTTTTCTTCAGAAACGGAAGGCTGAAAAATATGTTGAGCGTAAAAAGAACTCATTTCAGAAATAGGTGATATACTTGAAATAATCGCCTGGGAACGTAATATTTCATCTTCAACTTTTTCAATAAAACTAGGAACTGTTTCATGTTCAAAAACATGCACAGAGCTGTCTTCAGTCCTGGAAGTTTTAATTTCTTTTTCAAGTGATGAATGCGGTTGTAACTCTGTATAAGAATTTTCATCAGCAGATTTTGAATCTACAAAGCCTTGATATTTTGAAGATGTGATGGCACTTCTTTCATCAACAACTTCAAATCCTTTTTGCATTTCGACTACATCAACTTCTAAAGTAGGAGAGAATTCTTCAGGAGCAAAATGAATTACTTGACCTACTCTTTCAATGCAATCAGAAGATTTTATATCCTTATGGAGAGACTGATGCTTTAATTCTTTATCAAATGATAAACTTAATTTAACAGGAACAATGGTTGTTTCATCAACTGGCTTTGAATTAATATCTTCGTTTTCAGGCATCTTATAAACTTTATTTTCAACATTATCTTCTTTAGATGAAGGTTGATATATTTCTTGCATATAAAATGTATTAATTTCATGTACAGGAGAAACAGATATATGAGCTGCAGATGAACTAGAAATCTCTTCTTCTACTTTCTTAACATAATCAGGAACAATATCATCTTGATCATCTTTACTTTTGATTTCACTAACTGAGGTTGAGATATTATCAGATCTTACAACATTAGAGCTCTCATCTTTAAATTCCTCTTCTACATAATCATCTGATATTATACCTGAACTTTTAAATAACAAATCTTCCTTTTCATAGTATTCTGATTTAAGCTCATGTTCTGTAACGGGAGTATCATAAAGAATTTTTTCTGTCATTTTCAGATGGGAAATACTCTCATCAGCAAATATTTTTGTTTCGTGTTTGTCCATGCTCACAGAAGAATGTACAGTAGTGGTATACGTAACAAACCCTTGGCTGCTTTCTTTTAAGTCAACACCCGAGTCTGTGCTACTTTCTAAAGCACTTTCTTCAGACAGTAGCTGGTCATGCAATGAGAAAATTCTATCATCAGAAGACGCTTCAGATGAAACTAAACTTCTCCTTTTCTTTCCGTAATCAGAATGTCGTTTAGGTGAACCTTTGTGCTGTGGTACAACTACTGAGAAAGGAGGTTCAGTAGCAAAAACATTCCTGAAGGATTCAATAACAAGCATTTTATCTACAGTTTCCCTATCTGTAATGTAACTTGGAAGATCGGTTTTTAAGACGATTTCATGTGAAGAGCAACTAGAAACATCTTCTGCCTCCATTACATCACTAGCAGTGTCTGATGCAGTGTGTTCTTCTAAAAATTCCTTCACACTAGGTTTAGAAGGATCTTTTGGTTGATTATGGAGTGAATAATTTAAATCAAGACCAACATCAGAACTTGGTGTGCCCAAAGTTCTACTTATGTCATCTAATGAGTCTGATTTTAAACTACTTTCAGTGCCACAACAAGATATATTTGATTCCTGGAGGGAAAATGGCCCATCAATCGGACTGGTATGTGCTGAAAGCATTTCAACTTGGATGGTCTGAGTGGATGAATTTTCTTTCATTAATTGTGCTGCAGAATGTATACTAAGACTGGACGGTGAAAGTGTTTCCGGAAAAAATGGACTGCTCGCTGTATCAGCAGTAAGAGGGGAATCGGTTCCGATTCCTGTGTCTAACATAATATCAGAAAAGGGACTAGTTGATTTTTCAACTTTAACAGGCATAGGTTCTGATTTAACATCAGTAATAATCTGTTTTTCATTGTCTGTATCTGAATCAACTGATTTAGAAATTTGTGTAAGTTCTATGCTAAAAGCAGCCTTCTGTCCATCTACACTTTTAGAAGACATTTCATCTTTTTCTAATGAAATTTTATTTATGGAAGATTTAGAAATATCTTTTTCAAAAATATATTTCGGGGACATTTCTGTGCTTTTAGAACAAAACATAGATGAGGATGGTATGGGTTCTTGCATAGCAGGGGCATCATAAGTTTGGACAAAATATTCACTTCCTTCTTCTTCAACACCAGATGGTCCAGCTGTTAACACAGCTATTGGGCTCAAACCTTTATCTACACGAGAAGGCAACTTCTGCTCTATTTTATTACCATCATGTATTGGACTTAACCGCTTACGTGTTCGAAAACCTTTTCTTGTAGAAATCAGCTGATTAGGTTTAACAGTTTCAAGTTTATCAGAACAAGGACTAGTACATGTTTCTCTGGTCTCTATTTCTGAATCTTCTTTAACAGGTGAAAGTGACAACTCTTGTAAACATAAAATTTTGTCAGGCGTCAGCTGAACACTACTTGGCATTTTCGGGGACATGAATATATTTGATCCAAAAATGGATTTTGTAGGTGAAACTTTTTTGGAGCACAGGTCTTCTTTAAACTTGGTTGGGGACAGAGTTTCATCTTCTAAGTCTTCGTCTGGCTCTGCAAGGTGGCCATAAAATATGCATGAAGCAAACTTTTTATACTTAATTACTTTTAGCCACCACTGAATCCAAATGTTCCATTTCATTCAAACAAGCATAATAAGCAATAAGTACATAAGAAACAAAATTTGCAATGGGACTAATTTAGCATTTTATCTACTTTTAAAATAACCAATGCCTGAACCAAGGGAAAATGCATTCTACGAACTAGCAATGTTTAGAAATTATATGTCATGCGACTATGACACAGCTGAAAATAAAATTTCAGGCTGAAGCTATAAGATTATATATCTGCTTGCTTAAAATTTCAAAATACCTGATAATAATAAATTATACTGCAAACATCTGTCATTTTTTCTTATCAATATAAGCATATTTTATTACTTAAATGAAAAACTATATCTATGTTAAATTTGGTATTTGTAAGCTGCTAAATATATTAAACAAGTAAAATACAATTTTAAATATCCTAATATAAACAGTATAGCAGTTGCTGAAACTTATAGCATAATTCTAAACTTAAGTAAGAACAATTAATATAAATAATAATAATAAAAAAAAAACTGATGACAAAATGAAAATAAATTTATCCATTTTTACATAAAAAATATATATACATATTAAAATTCTGCTGCGCTGACATTATACCCTAAAAATTACTCTGGTAAAAATTGCAACTAATTACATTTATATCATATAAACATGAGTAAGTCTTTACGTATTTTAACATTAGACATTTTAATATCTACCATTAGCTAATAAAAAAAAATTATATTATATACGACATTAAAATCTAAAAATTTAAATCTAATCTATTCTTAAATAATTTGTTTAAATTATCAAATAAATGATAAACATATAATATATAAAGTGCACCAAAGAAAGCACGAATAAAAGCAAATTTTATAATTTTTTTACCCCTGACTAAAATATTTCAAAATTTCATATAAATTTCATTTTGTTCAACAGATATTTAACTATGGCCAGATGCAATAAGAAATATCTCTGTTCTCTAAAACTGATTTTCCACTTATGCTGTTACGGAAAATAATAAATAAAAACAAAATAACGTATGCTTGCAATGGAATAAATTTTAAAGTCAGATTTGATAAAATGCATAAGTAACATATTATTTACTCATCAAACTAAAATAAATAGAATTACATTTATAGTGTAAATGAAGTTTAAAAATATTCTTTGAAAGCGCTAATAATATTTATAAAAATAAAATGCTGTGAACAGACACAAGTTAAACTTTGATTGAAAAGCATTTTCAGTTTGCTACAATTAAGTATTAATGATAATGTAGTACCCCAAAAAGCTTTAACGATTAACCCAAAATTTCTTAAAGTTTTGACGTAACTGACATCTGTTTTTACCTACTCTGTACATGGAAGAAGAGGAAGAATAATAAATATTAGTTGATTTTATGCATGTTTAGTGTTAAGATGTATTTTTACTATGGTCTAATAAAGTAATCTATCTAATGCACTGTTCATATTAGGTTATTTAAGTCAGGTCAAATCCTCAAACCTGGTGCTCAATTAGTTCTTGAAACAATCCCAGTTAATAAGCAAAAATCTCCTAGTAGCTTCTAAAGGTGTTCTGATTGCCGCTGAAATTCTGTGAATCTTTCTTGCACTTTCATCGAAGAGCGAATGCACAAATTAGAAAATTTAAGCACGTTGCACACATTTATTATATGTGCTCTCCCAGACATTTGATTAGACACATTTCAACAAGCTTAACTTAAAATATTTGCGGTATGAGCAGGCAATTTTGAATTCGTATCTACAAGCTGGAAAATCTGAATAAAACTGCTTAAAATGCTGATCTAACTTAATCCGAACAGGATGTAATTTGCAAAAATATCTTAAGTTGCATGAGATTTTATGCAGTCCAAGTAAGGATATTTGTCTTATTTTTACTTACATAAGTTGCTTTAGATGTTCAAGTTTAATCATAATGCTGTACTTGGATTTTTAGTAAGTCTTGCAGTTTCTTTAACATGGCTACATCTGATACAGACTAATTGGGTAACGATTGATTAATTTGGCATCAAATGCAACTTATGTAAAGTGATTGAAAGAAAATAACTTTACTTCAATTGCATAAAAATATCATGCATCTGAAGATGATTAAATAAACTAAGCCACAATATAATTAATCTTAACTAAGTAAAAAGAAAATGTCACTGATAATACAGCAAACGTTTAAGTAATAATAAACGGAATTAGATGCAATAACAATGTTTAATACACCGACGGAACATAAAACTTGCAAACCAATTTCAATAACATAATAAACACATCTCTGTAGAAATGCATATTTTTGCACTGATGATAGCGCATTTATTTTGCTGCAAGTCAACTAATTTGTACTCCATTAATGCATTAAAGATTGCCTTTTAATTATCGTTTGAGGCTATATACTCGAAATCAACTAGATTTATACACAGATATATGAACTTAACAATGATATTTATACTTAAATAGTTCTCACTTCATCTCATCCAAATAAAATTATCTTATATCAATCAGGAATCTTTTTTTTTTCTAATGCACAGTACACCATTTTAAAAGAAGTCCCTTATTTAATATAGCAAAACATTAAATATCTTACACATGAGAGAAAAATGAAAATTATAAATTGTTTCAAACTGAATAACGTATGTTATTAAAAACTTTTAACATAACCAAGAACATAACTATGACTGAATAGTCATTTATATAATTAAAGCAAAACAAAAACATACTTCCTTAAAAATTATCTAATAAAATGCTGTAAATGGGAAAAATTTTATGATTTAAAGCAACCATAAAATTTTGCATGTATGTAGTATTTACAAATATCATTTTCTTAATTCAGCAACTTTCCTTAATGTCAAATAATAAGCAAACAAATTTAAGAGAAGAATTACAGAATTTATACATAGAAAATCTATGATGAAATTTGTAGTTATAAAAAACAATGTTTTGTGCCATAATTCCACTTATATTCATGTTTAAAAATGAACGATTTTGGTATGGGGTAAATACAATACATAAGAAAGGTGCTGAAAAAGAGGCTACATATGACACATGCTTAGGAGCTTAGGGACTAAACACAAATAGCATGTAATATGTAAAATATCACAGGAGGAAATGCGACAAATAGAAGAATAAATGTATTAGTAGAAATTAAGTTATGTTAGTTTATAAGCTTCTAATTTTCTTTCCATTGAATCAACACACTTTTAAAAAAGAAAAGTTGACTTTACAGTGCTACAAAGAACTTTGGAATGATATATTTTGCAAGTTGCAACAAATAGCCAGTATTAGTGTTTTAATTTAAAGTACATGCATATTCTTTGTATACTTATAGTTTTCTTTTGATAACTGTAATATTAGACAATGGTAAAGTGTTATATATCAATATTTTAGAGATACCTGAATTCTTAAGTTTTTTATAATATTAGGAATACCAATAAATAATGTTATTTTTATGATAAGTCGCAAAATTAGTATTTATTAAAAAAAAGCATTTAATCAATCAGGTAGCTACCACTTATTTCTATGACCTTTCCCTATCTAGTTATCAAGTTTATATCAACCTTTAAAAATTATGAGGTTTCGAAGTAAAAATATTCAACCAACTTGCGTTTTGACATTTTTTTTCCAGCTAGAAATAAATTCAAAATTCTGAAGAGATGATAATCAAATGAAATAAAGTCAGGGTAGCATAGAGGGATGAGGGATAGATAAGAACTTCATATCCAAGTTCGTAAGGCGAGCCTTAAAACATCTACGGTTGCATTGTCAAAGTGAAGGATATCATGCTATCAACAACGTTTAACAAAATCGAATGCTTTTCACCAAGGTCTACTTTCAATCAGTTAAGTTGGCCACAATAAGTGTCTGTAGTAATGTTACCTCCAAAATTAAACAGCTCAAAGCTCCACCAAACATATTTGGCTTTGGAATTTTTCTCAATGTATCTTCCATTGAAAGGTACCGGCATCATTATATAATATAATTAATATATAATAATATCATATCTATTTTTTTAACAGTGTATATGAATTTATATATGATATTTTGTAATTCTATCATTTAATTTGCTCTTTTTCTTTATATTGTAATTGCTAACGCTATGTTCTCAGCAATATCACTCAGACTAATCCCTTTGAGGGAAGTCCTAGTATATAATAATATCATATTATATAATGCAAAATCAATCATATAATGCAAATTCGGGTGGTCATTTACCTCCTCTTCTGAGCAAGATTGACAAATTTGTGGGGAGCTCTATAGCATCTGGTTGTTATCCAGGGACTATTGTCCTAGCATTTCATCAGAATCAAATAATTTATCAAGGAATTTTTGGGAATCTTCGTATCGAACCAGATGTGGCAATTATGCAATTTAATATTATATTTGATTTAACGTCATTAAATAAAGCCGTTGTAACGACTACTGATATTATGTAGCTGGAGGAGCAAGAGAAACTTATTCATAATGCACCAATACATAGTTATTGGCCGGAATTTTCAGGTCACGGTAAAGAAAAGATAACTATTAAAGATCTGTTGATCCATATTTAGGGATTTCTTGCTGATATGACCAGGTCAAAGCTTTCTAATAAGAAAGAAATATTAAGATATGTAGAGCGATCTAAACTTGCCTTCCAACCTCGTACACACTTCGTGCGTAGTGACATTGGTTTTCTTGTTTTAGGGTATCTAGTAGAGCGCATAACGAATAAGTATTTAGACCACTATGCTCAAGAATATATTTTTGCCACAGCATCTAGCCGGATTCTATTAGAGAACTCTAATTTTCTATTATTGTACAGTTAATTTTTTTTAATAGCAGTTCAAGATAAAGTTGCATGTGCAAGGGTCTTTGCGGTTTATTCTTAGTAGTGAGAAAATGGGATAAATCATATACCCGAATGCTGAAACTTTCCAATCAATTTCAAGCTTTTCTCAAGTGTTAATAAAAAAAGATTTATAATTTCTGATATTTCCCCAATTTTTTGGCAAAGATCTTCTTCCATAGTAGCCTGAACAGTGTTTTATCACATTGGCTTAAATGATTACTTCTTGGGCATGTTCAATATCAACATTTCCTTTAAAAAATCTGTTATCTAAATAATCTGCACAAATCTCAATGATATTCTCAACTGCTTCATTTCATTATGACTACAAATAAACTGAAAGTATATATAATGCCGTTTCTCTACATTTATTATTTTTCATTTCACAAAGGAAATTTAATATATATAAAATTTCAATTATGCAAGTATTCTTTAAAAACCAGTAATAGAATGGACTCAATGCCACAGCACTCTAAGAAACTCTACAAAAGTTTACACCTACAAAAATAACATTACTTATGGGTATCCCTAATATAATCATAAGTAATTTATACAAAGAATACAATAAAACTTTATATACTTATATTTTAAATGTATCTATATTTAAATTCTTACATCAATTCTTAAAAAAGAATTGGTGCAAAAAAAATATTCTTGTACACATCAAAGTTTGCTTAAATGTAGGAGAAAGCAGGGTAGAACCATATAGTCGGTTAAAAACGAATATCTCAGTTCTAACTCGATTTAAGCAACCCTCTAGAATGTAATAGATAAAATACTTAGCTCTGGGAAAGAAAAAAGAAGCGGCCATTACGGTATATGTTTCTGTGTTGAAATGTTTATTTTATCATTTGTTTCTTGTTTTAATGCCTGCTAGATTTCAAAATTATTAAATATGAACACATGTGTAGCTACCTAATCTTTTTACATTATTGTGTGCAGCATATTTAGGAATGGTTTGTTTCCAACACGGATACTATTGCTAGCATTTGTATAATAATTCTTACCGCTTTTTTTTCTGATCCCTATTTTCTCGATGTAAGACCGGATATCCTATGTAGGATAAAATTCGATATTGGAAAATAATGGTTAAAGAGCCAGTTAAAAAATGCTTGAAGAAAGTGCAGTCAAAACAGCAAAGAAAAGAGTGATTCTGATTTTTCCAAAGCTTTTAAAGAGAATCTTCTTTTCAGCAACTTCTTAAATTGTAATAAAGATAGTTTTAAATATTAAATCATTATACTTATAATTGAAATGTCGTAGTTAAGTTCCTTATCTAAAGTTTTAAATTAAAATATTTTCTTTCTTTTGAAAAGAAAGTCTAAACCATTTTTATAATCTGTAACATTAACATGTCCATAGTTACACCCCCGGCGGGTAAAACCAGATGATTTGATTTTTTTTTAAGTCATTTATTAATTTTAAAAAAAAGTGTTAAACTATTGATTTATTTAAAACGATATTATAGTACAAGGATACATGCAGCGATTGTAAGCAAAGTTGCATTAAATTTTATTGGAAATTCAAGGCTTCAAGTAGCAACTAATTATAAGGTATATGGTTTACCCTACTTTTCCTTATATTATTTGACTTAAATTGTATAAAATTTTATTATTAAAGCATATAAATTTTGAATTAATTCTAATATTTTAAGTACAATCAAACACTTTACCACCACCAAATTTTAATTAGTTTATATGTGTGCTAAAGTTATGATATCTTTAAATTTTGGAATAAATATATCATATATTTAAACTAATTTAAGTCTAGACCTGGTAAGTGACAGCTTCAAATAAAATAGAAATGTACAAAAAAATTAATATAAATATCTCGAAACGCGAGATAAATCAATGAGCTGTTTTTTTATTGATTATATAATAATACTAATATTAATAACTAAAATTGTTTGAGAATTGAGTTTTAAACTTTTTTTCTTCATTTATTTTTTAAATCTTTTCTTTATTTATTTTTTAAATCTTTTCTTTATTTATTTTTAAAATATTTTCTTTATTTATTTTTAAAATATTTTCTTTATATTTTATATTTATAAAGATGTTAATTCTTTCGATTATTTGAACATAATTTCTAAAAGCTAAAAAAAAAATTTTAAGTGTTTTTATTGAATAATCATATTTAAAATAAAATTTTTCATATTTAAGTAAAGCATATGGTTACTTTTATATGTAGTTTTAAAAATGTAATAATTAGCCAAAACATAGTTTTAATCATAGTTAGCACTGAAAACAAAATCATTTTTTTAAATAACTTTTTTTTTCAGCCAGAATTAATTTTAATAGCATATATAAAAATACTTATTTATAAAATTAGATTTATTTCTATTCCAGAATATTTTTTTAAATATATATAATTCTAAAACCTTATATTTAGTCTAGAAAATTGTTTTCTTTTTTAAAAAGTCGTGACATCTATTTGAACATGAATACTCAAAAAGGACTTTTTTTTTTTTTTGAAAATCTATTATATCGAAACATACTACATTAGATACTATTTAGATTTAAATTTTTCACATATTATAATCAAAAATTTGAATAAATAAAGTAATTTAAAGCTTAAAGTCTTGTAAACAAAATATAAATAAGTATTTTCCTTTGTATAAAATTAGTAGAAAATACTTAATAAATTAGGCGAGTTAACTTTAACTGAAAGTTAGAAAATCTAATAACAAAGTAAAGAAATTATTTTTTATAATCTCTCCAAAATTAATTAAAAGTCCCAAATGATAAAAAATGGAGTAATTTACATATGCAGTAAAAACATGCATTTTTACATGCACAAAACTACATTTAAATTATAAGAAAACATATATTTATATTAGTTTTAGAGAAAAACATTCTTAAAAAAAAAAAATAAATAAACACAACTGAATAATGGGACATTATTTTGTGTAAAAGCTTAAATGATAGCTTTTCTTTTTTTTTCTTTTTAAGTGGCATCTCGGAAGGAAAACCATATCATACCGTATTTACTCGTGTATAATGCGCACTTTTTTCACAAATTTAAGGACTGAAAAGTAGAGTGAGCATTATACATGGAATATTATCATATCATACCGTTTTTACTCGTGTATACGGTGCACTTAATCTCCAAAAATTTAATGACTAAAAAGTGTAGAGCCCATTATACACGGAATATTTCCATATCATACAGTATTTACTTGTGTATAATGTGCACTTAATTTCCAAAATTTAAAGACTGAACAGTAGAGTGCGCATTATATACATGGAATATTTCTATATCATACCGTATTTACTCGTGTATAATGCGCACTTTATCTCCATAATATAAGAATGAAAAGTAGAGTGCGTATTATACATGGAATATTTCCATATCAAGCATTATTTACTCGTGTATAATATGCACATTTACTCCAAGTTTTAAACTCTGAAAAGTGAAGAGCACATTATACATGGAATAATTCTGACAACTATACGAAGCCATATATGTTTTCACTAAGTTATTGAATACATTATGTAGATATTGTGATATAAGTCTACGCATATTGAAGTAAGAGGTAAAATAAGTTAAACAATTGCACATTTTGTGTCATACTTTGTGTATTATCAGCAAATATATGATAACGATTTCTGGTGTCTATAAATATTTTAAAACAAAATTCCTAATGAAATACGTATAGTTATAATGACGTATGTACACAATGTAGAAATTTTAATGTTATGGTATTTTAATAAGCGGGAGAATATATACGTGAGTGAATATGATAATTTTGTCGCGAGGGAAAAAATGTGAATCAGAATTTTTATAGTTTTCCCGTAAATACATTACTGAAGATATGTACTGTATAGATATGTACTGTGTAGAAGATATGTAACTGAAGACATAACCGGATTTTCTGCCTTTAAGGAGTCAGATCTCAAATTACCCTCGCTAATGTTAAAGCTATGAGTGTAGAATACATTCGTATTTTTAAATTATCTCCTCAAGAAATTAATATTTTTAACTTCTTTTTCTGTGTACTCATCTTAAAGGATTTCTCTTTCTTTTTTAGTTGATAAAATATATGTAAAATATATACTTAATTTTATTTGAAGTGTTGAAATCTTACTCACAGCTCCTCAACTTCGTTAAGACTTTAACACGTAAAATTATAAATTAAGCATACATTCTATATATTATTTCTGTTGTCAACATCTCTTTTTCTAAGAAAATAAAAAACGCAGAACCATGAATGAGATACCACGTGGAAGGGTTTTGAAGCGGCTTCTGAGATAGTACACTCACATTTCGTTAAAACATGTATTTTGATTAAAAATTGCAAGTAATTAAAAATTAAATCGGCAGCGTTTTCATAAATGAAATGAAACGTTTTCCTCAATTTAGTGTTGCCACATAAATAAAACACCGGAACATTGATTATAAAAAAAAGAATGTTCAATAAAGATAAAGTGGGACATAGTTGTTGCACGGGTTTATTTTATATATTTATGATTAAAAAGCAAAATTTAAATTCAAATGCTCAATTTATTTTTCTTTATCCCATGTTTTTTTTCAAAACAGATGATGTCCCTCTCTATAAGTATATATATATATATATATTATTTTTTTTACCGTTTATCTTCGGTCAGTTTTTACTGTAACTGATGGTATAAATGAGATGATATCCTATCTTGACTAATGTTTGCAAATATTTTCTGTCCTTATTATTTTTTAGAAGTTTAAACTTGTATGTAAAAAAATATTAGACATTGCTAAAAAATATTAGACTGCAGTGTGAAATCTGCGCATGGGTCCACTACTGGTTTTAGAAATATTTTGTCAACTAAAAAAAGAAAGAGGTATCTTTTCAGAAGAGTACATGGGAAAACAAAGTTAAAAATATTAATTTTCGGAGGAGATATTTAAAAAATATGAATATATTCTGCGTTCATAGGTTTAACAATAGCGAGGATAATTTGAGGTCTGACTGACCAACACGAGATATATTTTTTTCCCCTTTTAGAAACCGTGTGCGCATTATAGATGAATAAATACGGTATTTTAGTATACACCATTCTCTCTCTCTCTTTTTTTTTTTGTTGAAACTATCACTATAATTTCTACTTTTTCTTCTACAACTATTACTATAGCTACTTCTACTACTAGCACTTTACAAATATACATCTATTACTACTGATAATAGTAACGGATATGGCAGTGAAAATGGCATTATGAAAGTGAATATAAATTCCAGAATTGACTGGATGGAGTGATTAAATAAAATAAAGAAAAATAAAATGTTGACCATTGATTAGGCTTTGCACCAATTATAATATCCATTCAAGATAATTTGTTATTGCAACCAATTAAGACAGACAGGTTAAAAATAGTCATTTTAAAATAATTCTTTTAAGTATCTGAAGACTTTATTAATTAAAATTATTTAAAGCTACAATTGAATAATTAATAGAAATGAGAAATAATAAAATTAATTATATTATTTGTTTTAGTTTCTAATTTAAAGTTTTTATCTATTATATTACATAAAATTAAAATTTCCTTTTATAAATCAATAATGAAACATTGAGTTTAACCAACAGGATTTTCAGAATTGAATTCCAGTGGAATCCCTACCATTTTCATATAACGATACAGAGAAAAATATATTTGAATTAAGCTGTTTAAGTAAAACCTTTTTTAATCACACAATCCCAGTATATTAACTTTTTGTCAATACAATTCTGAAGACATTAGTTGTATCGTATGACACACAACAACTGAAAACAGCTAAAGTTACCAGCTGTCGCCAAAAATTAAAACAGCTTGTAAATTATGCAACTATATAAGTAATGAAAAATACAGCATTTTCATAAATAGTCACACTAGAAGTAACAAGCATATTTATAAAAATAAATTTAATAATTAAACATTTTATATAAATTTGTTTTAATGCAAAACGTAATCTTAATAGCTAACTTTAAAAAAAAACTATTATTTATATATTATAGGCTTCCTATATGATACACAAAAAACACAGAGTAATTATAAATATAATATCTAATTATTAAAATTATTGTTAGTATAAGCAGAAAGATTTGACAAGCAGATGTGCAGCCAGTTTTAGAATATGAACATAAAAATACATGAAAAACGGAAAGGGTATTGATTGCATGCACTAAAAATTGTTAAGAAAGATCTAAAAGGTACTATATATAGGAATACGAATTCAAAAAGATTAAATGGTGCAGATGTAAAAATAAAAAAAGCAAGAAAATAGAAATAGCTGCGAATATTAAAACATGCCTCAACTTCCACTCATACGATTCTTTCAGGTGGCAACATGAAAAAAATGCACTTGTTAAATATACTAAAAACTCAAAAATCTAAATCACCAAATACAATATTAGTTAACATTAGGCATTACAAATTTTCAAGAACTACATTCATAAACTTTTACAATAGCATTGCATATTCAGTAATAAAAAAAATATCTCAATACAACAAAGTCAACATTAATAATATGTAATGTGTAGAAAAAACATACATTACAAAAAAAAACCTAATTAAAACATTTTTTGTTTAAGAGTTTAAAGAGGCTAAAATATGCTGAAATTTTAATATTTAACTATGCAATTTGGAACTTGCTGAATATATTAATTGTGTTTGACATTATAAATATATTAATATCTGAAATTTGTAATTTATCATTATTAATGAATATGCAGCATTGAAAATGAGTTTCATTTTGAATTTAATCTCAGTCAATAATAAGTTAAAGCAACAAATTAATACATTTTAAGAATTTATAAATTTTTATTTTAAAAGCTGTCTATTACAATACATTTTATTTCTCCATTATTTTCAAATAATAATAATAATAAAAAAATCCAGTTGTTTATGTATTTTATAACTTTATATATTTTTAGCCAATAGCTTATATATTTTATGTTACACATCGTTTGATTTTAAATGATACATATAATTATAATCCTTCATATTACTTTAGACTTAAATGAATTGCTATACTGAAAAAAAAAAACATTCCAATTACTGAATTAAATCATAGATTTTTGAGTTTTTGGTATAAAAAAAATAACAAATTTTGATTAGAGCGTCAGGTTAAAGATGTAAGCCAGTTTGACACAAGCATCAAGTGAAACTTATTGCACAAAACAATGTTAAATGCAGCGGAAAGTTAGTGCAACAAGCAAACACATATTTTTAATATCTCTAAGAAATGGATTTTAATTATTACAAAATAATATTAATAACCAAATCTATACATAATCAATTCAACAACTATTCACAAACCAAATTAAAATGTTTTTCACCCTCAAAATATCATTAATTGCATAATTTAAAAAGGCATACTTCTCAACAAATCAATTTATATCAAAACATAGATTATTAAAAGGAAAAATTCTAAAGAAAAATACTTCAGTTTTAACCAAAAATACAGATAAAATGTTAGTTATAAAACAAAAGGAAAAATTAAACAAATATTAATAAGGACTTTGCTAACCAAGTAAAAATCAAAAGGAGCAATTTTAATAAATTTAAGAATTATGGATTCAAGGATTATGTACAGAGATAATTAATAAACTGATAAAAGTTTTACATGTGGAAAACCATTTATGCTATCAACCGATGTTACAAAATATAAATTAGGAAATGAAATCAATCTGAAAATATGAAATTTTATATGCAGATAAAAGGGAATATAATGAAATTTAAAAGGTTAGTGAAACGGAAAATGTTAGAAATATATGAGATATGAAAATACATACAATGGAATTTATAAAAAATAAAGCTTGGTGAAGAAATTTTATTAGCACGATAAAATAAATTTAAATGGAAAAATCTTACGGAATCAAAGCCAAAAATTAATGAAAATTAATGTCTAAATAAGTAATTGAACCTAATTCACAAATATTTAGATTTGGAAATAATCTTTCATTATATATCAGATAGCAATTCTGGGTTTCGAAATAAAAAATAAAATTATAACAAAATACAAATAACGACTGCTAAATTCTGTCCCTGGTGTACTTGAAATAAAAATCGAATGATCTCGGTAACAAAAACAGATTATTATTTTATTATTATTGTTATCTATTTGAAATTATGTTTCCTGTTTTTTAAGTATATAACTGTAATAAATATCCAAATAAGGCTTTTATAAGTATAAGGACAAATAATAAAATCATGATAAAAAACTGAATCAATAGGACTTAATTTTATTTTAAAAAAAATAACAACAATTATAATGTTTACATACAAAACTGTAAAAATAAATCATAGAATGTAATAAATCAAAAAAGGATGTTATAAACCAATAATAATGTAATAAATCAATGTACCGTAATCTTAAACCAAATGTATGTATAAAAATAAAAATTATAATAATGCATGAGAAGATTAATAAAATAAAAGATAATAGGGTGGGGAGTAAATAAGTTTAAATAAAATTGCATACATTTTTGGTAAGATACATAGTATTTGCACCAAGATGATTTTTTTAAGAGTTATTTTTTATGATTTAGTGGGAAAACATATATAAAAAGACAACATATAAAAATATTACATCATTTATAATAATTCAACTGAATAAAAAATTTTCACAAATAAAACAAGTATTTAAAATATTATAAAAACAAAGCAACGTATCATATTAACCTTTAACTACTGTTACAAAAATTGTTGCATAGCTACTGTGAGCGGTCTCTCAGACCGCTTGAAAGAAATATAAATAAAAAGTTCAATTAATTCATAGGATACTGTTATTATAATTAAAATTCACCGATTTTTAAGTCTCTAGCGATTAAGGCTCCAAACAAAATAAAATGTCACTATTGTCTAGTTAAACTGGTCGGTTCTGTGATGATAAAAAAAAGTAGTTGTCTGTGAGACCGCTAACAGCAGTTTAGGGTTAAAAACACAATTTAAAATTAAATAAATTCATAAACCCACAATGACTTAAAGTACGTACCAGTGTCTGGCACAACACTTTTGGTGATTTCTTGAATAGCTGTGCTAGATACTGTAGTGGTTGTAGGTTCAGATTTATCATCTTCTGGAAGACTAGAAACAGACACCTGACTAGTGTCTAAATCACCAGACTGCCATGTTTCTGATTCAGTCAATTTGCTTGGAATTTCTTGCGGGGTAGAACTTATAACTACATGTTCCTTAACTAAAAAGAAAAGAAAGTAATTAGAGTATAAAGTGCTACATAACACTCTTTCTATAACATACATTAATAACCAATAGTTGTTATCCAGCCCGTATTTAGTATGTATGACGTCCCTGTTCAGTAATTTATTATATTATTTATTATATTTCTTCCGTTAAAGCTCATCGTCGTTGTTTATTTACTTACTACCAACAATAAATTACGAAATTATTTACCTTCAATTTCAAACTGTTTTTAGGTATTTAAACTTAATTGAATACCAATATATAAAACAAGTGTGCTAACTAAAATATGAAAAGTTTTTCTGAAGACAAAAATATATGGTAAAACGCGATTACGAGATAATTTTTATTCCTCTACTCATGAAAATGATCAGCTTTTAGACAATCGAATAGTGTTATTTATTTTCTTATCAATGTGATATATTTTTAATTGAAATCATTTGTTTTTTATGACATACTTCATGCATTCTCATGCACCGAATGTCTATTTCAAAAAATAGATTTTGACAATATTGTCTCAAAGATACTTTATTATTTTACGAAAAACAGGAACATCTCCGATTTATTGGAACCTAAATGAGAGTAACTGAAAATTTTATACAATTGAATCAGTGATTGTCGAAAAGAACTAATTTGAGATTTTCCAAGCCATGGACGTAGTTAGTGCCTTTCAACAATCAGCTTTTAAATTCTTCCCTCACAAACATGCATTGGTAGTACTAGGACTAAGTTCCTTTGCTCACGAAATCGAATAGCAGCGTTATTTATTTTCTTATAAATGTGATATATTTTTAATTGAAATCATTTTTTTTTATTTTTTATGACATACTTTTTTCAATTCTCATGCACTGAATATCGGTTTCGAACACAGATTTTTACAATATTTTTTCAAAGATACTTTATTATCACGAAAAAGAGGGAACTGCTGTTCGATTTATTGGAATCTGTATGAGAGTATCTGAAAATTTTGTACTATTGAATCAGTGATTATCGAAAGGAACTAAGTCCTAGTTTTGAGATTTCCCAAGCCATGAACATAGTGCCTTTCAACACTCAGCTTTTAAATTACTCCCTCCCAAACATGCATCGTTAGTACTCAAACCGAGTTTGTTTGCTCACGAAACGGTCAATAAGGCTGAAAATATAATGAAAACATTTTAAAATGAGAAATCTCAAAATATGGACAATTCATTTCAGCAATTCCCGATTCAATAATGAATGGATGTGAAAATGCCTTATAAAAACTATATAGGTGCAGCCATCTCAAGCTGTACTGGTGCCCTAATACTAATGTCATAAAGTGAATCTAAAACGTCTTTCGTAATAGAGTCCTGAATCGGGTCAGATTACCTGATTTTACCCAAATCTGAACCGACCTGCGGTTTGGTTCGGGTCGTGTTGGAATTAATTTTTTTCGCTGCGGGTCGGTTTCGAGTTGAGTTGTAGTACTTACGGGTCGGTTTCAGGTTGATCTGTGATATTTACTGGTCAAGTTCGGGTTAACCCGGTTTTGCAAAAGAAAGTACAGGATATGATTTCAATTGAAAACTAATATATTTGGATATGAATGAATATTTAAACGTTTAGTTTTCTAAATAAGGGATGGGATTTATATTAGAGATATAATTTTCGACAATTTGTTCATGATTGTATTAAATTGTAAATCAATTTTCTTTGATTTCGATATCATGTCGGGTTATGGGTCGACGGAAAATGTTTTGCCGGGTTTGAGTCAATGAAATCATTTTATAGTCGGGTTCCTGGTCGACTTTATAATTATCTAGTTCTGTTCGGGTACATCCCGTAGGACTGTATTTCGTAATAATAAAAGGAAAATAAAATATTAACATATTTTCACCTATGGCTATGCTTGGCCGCCTTGTGCAGCTGCACACATTGTACATACCTAAATATGGCCCTGATTATCAATACTACTTTAACATTTTATAATTAAAATTTCTCATCAGCACAGTGTTTCAATTTTAGGAATGTACTATGTGTAAAAAAATAAAAGCTTAAATTAAAATAATTAATTCAACTAAAAGAAACCTCAAATCTCGATGCATAAGAATTTGTTTTCGCTAGTTTACAAAAATTAATCTTTATTATTATTATTGTAATTGTTATTACTTGTAAATAAAAAAAATCTAAAGTAAATATAAGTGAATTTACTGTGAAGTATATACAGTGAATTAGACAGCAACAAACACACAAAAAAGGATAAAAAAATCAACTAAAAAATATTTTTCTTTAAATATGACCACTTACCAATTAGTTCTACTTTTCTGAAATCAGATTCCTCTGGCTTCTGTACTTCTGATTCTATAACTTCAGGCAATAAATTAGAAATTTCTTGTAATTTTTCCAACTCAATACCACCTTGAAAAATAAAATTTAACACTTCCAGTATAAGAACAAATCAAGTATACAAAATAGGTTCAAAAAAGTGCTGGAGTATATATATATAAAATATGAATAAAAAACTCAGAATAAAATTTGTGCAATAAATAAAAGAATAACAGTAATTTACAAAATGGAATAATATACGAAAAAAAATATGTATCCTTAGACTTTAAT
The DNA here is from genome assembly GCA_963931845.1 of Maratus michaelseni. NCBI lineage: Eukaryota > Metazoa > Arthropoda > Arachnida > Araneae > Salticidae > Maratus > Maratus michaelseni. The sequence continues at coordinate 76,838,923 of OZ007594.1, forward strand.
GGACATTTAGTAAACAGATATTTAAAAAATATAAAATTGTATCTGTAATGTTAAAACTGGGGATAACATGCAATTCTAATCAAACAAACAAGAAGTGCTGAATTCTGTGGCACGTTTTAAGGGGAAAAAATTAATAAAACGATTTTTTTTTCAGATTAGAAATTTTTGCAAAATGAAAAAAATAAAAATAATAATAATAACAGGCCAAAAACGTTCTTACATCACTTAAAACTTACGTGAATAATAATCATAACTTAATGAAAATAAAATTAAACAAAAAGTGCGTGATGGTGCAAGTAATTTTTTTTTAAAGACTACATTTCTGATACATTAATCTGAAGTACACCAAAAAATGAAAAATGTACCTTTATCAACAGTTTCATCAATTGGAGATGGTGGGGGTGTTTTTGAAGCTCTACGTATCTTTGCATCTAAAATTACATAAATGCTTAGATAGGTAGATCAAAATATTCTTTAGTATTTAAGAAACAAAAACATATATTTCACTATTAAAACTAAAGTTTAATTTTTTTTTCAATTAAATTCGTATAATTGTCTCACTAAAAGAAAAAAAAATATTGACTGGCTAAGGTGAAATTGCTTAGCGTGGAGTACCATTGAATCTTTAAAAGTAAAACTTTTGCTCTAATGCTATAAAAAGGGTAAATTTAGACATAAAAATGTGTTTTGCAAGACAGTGTATTTTGCTGATGTGTTTACACTATTGTTAAAAATTAGCAGCAAACTGTCCAGTCATTTGACCGTTTTTATAGAAAATGGTTACATAACCGTAATTTAACTCTATTCCGTCCATAATATGGGGAATAATATGGTCAGACTGTAGTTAAATTACTGTTATGAAACCGTTTTTCACAAAAACGGTCGAATGACTGGACAGTTTGCTGCAAATTTCTAACAGTGTAGTAAAATAACCACAAAAATTTTTGATCTAAATAATTTGTTGTGCATTATTTAAATTTCATTTCAGAAAGGGTATCATTTGTCTCATTTCTATTTCTTATGCTCACTATCTTATGTATTTACTGCATTTTCAATACTGTTTCAAATTTAAAAATTTTTAATTAAGACAAATTTTTTTAAATTACAAAATGTAAAGATTTCACCAACAAAAGATTTTCCAAAAAAAAAAAAAAAAAAAAAAAAAAATGGACATTTGTTGACACTAATCTATGTGAAAAATAATAAAAGATAGGTGACCAGTAACTAAAAGAAAATATTTTTACATGGCAAGTTTAAGTAGTTTTTTAAACTCTTACAAATAAAATATAGGTAACCAGTAACTAAAAGAAAATATTTTTTTACTCGACAAGTTTAAGTAGTTTTAAACTCTTACATAAAGTTTTTGGTTTTAATAGGTTAGTGCTAGTGTTGATATGTATCATAAAACGGATGTGTTATCTAGGACTTTTGAAAGAAAAAATCACTTGAGTTATAATTTTCGTGAAACACAAATTCTGAAAATTTTCTGATGATTTTTTCTTGGAGACAAGAAACTTGGAACAAGTTTTCTCAGAACTGAACGTGTGAACACCAGCTTTGAGCTCCTGATATTTGCGACTTGCCTACTATTTAGTGAGCTGGAAAGGCCAGATTTATAAAAGAAAACTAATTTATAAAAATGATTTGAATAGTTTAAGTTATTTCAAATTTAAATAAACAACTTATATTTACTTCTTTTATCCATTTACGGCAGAATGTTAGCAATACAGCTCTTAACAATGCAAATGCTGAAGAAAATAAAAGAAATAACAACCCTTTTGTTCGTTTTTTTTAAATTATGAAAATGATTCATTTAAGAAAATGATCAAGCAGTAAATGCACTTTTAAAAAGAAAAATCTATATTGCATTAAATTTTATTATTAAAATCACTCAATACATTTCTATCTGTAGTTTTCTGTTGAATTATATATATATATATATATATATTTTTAAAGGGAAGGAGAGGATTTTTATGAACAATTTGTGATAAAACTTGATTATTAAATATTTAATAAGCACCAAGACTTCAGAGCCAACGAGTAAAAAAAATATTAAATCAAAATCCAAAACATTAGGGGTATTCTAATAGATGTTAAGATATGTGTGACAAGGTTTACTAAGAGTACAATGTACATATAACCAATTTTCGGTACAATTACTGTATATTTACTTAGAAAAAATATACACAAAAAATCATATTAATGAAAAAATGAAAAAAAAATTAAGGAAGGATAGGCAGGTGTTAAGCACATGCACTGGCAACAAAGAAAAAGCAACTAAAATCAAAGAAAAACTAAAATTATTTTTGTACCTTTTGGATAGCTATAATCTTCATTTTTAACTATCTTGTATTCTTCTTTGATGCATGCATCAGTACTCTTGAAAGAAATGTCCGGTAACTCATCTTTGTCTGTTGCAATTTGAATGTTATATTCATCTAACTGTCCATATTTCAATTTGCCTTCTTCCTTGTCAACAAATACTTTCATAGTATTTTGTATATCACCACTAATTTCAGGCAAAATACTAACAGAGATTTTTTCATTGAGTCTATTTTTATCCTCGAAAATAGTTGAAAACAGTTCCGATTCAAGCTGCTTTATTTTTTCTTCAGAGATAGCGGATGTACTTGACAAGCTGGAGTCCTTATCTAAACTAAAATATCCCAAGTCTGAAGCTTCTGTTGAAGTTTCATGTTTAAATCCATTATAAATTTTATCCTGTGATTCTATGCTTACAGAGCTGAGATCATTGAGCTTGTTTTGCATTATATTGTAAGAATTTAATGATTCATTGAGAGATGTTTCATAATTTGTTCCGGGTTCACTAATCGCATCACATTCATCTTTTTCATTCTCTTCAATGGGATAAAGATTTTGCTCTGCATCTAGAGAAGGGAATTTATTATTATTGCCTGACATAGGGCAAGAAATACCAGGTGATTGGAAAGAAAATTTAGGTTCTCCAGGTTCAGAGCCATTAGATGAAGGGACCTCTTCAATAATTACTCCTTTAGATCCAGATTTATAATTGACATCACCGGGCAAAAAGTTATGCATTGATTCATCAACAATTTCAACATCAGGTTCAAGACTTGCCACATATTCTACTTCCTCATCATATTTATTTTCATAATTATTTGAATCTGCTTCTTCAGTTTGTATGGGAAAATTGATGTCATTGCTTTCATACGTAGTATCGATTGAAACATCAATACAGGTATTTATAATATTATTGTAATGAACAGATTCGTTATCAAGAATTTCTTTAGTATCAACAAATGATACATTATCTGTTAAATTTACTTTTAATTCTGAGGGCATATCACTTGCAAAGTCTATATCATTCTGAAAACTGTCTTTTAAAATTGATTCTTTTTCAACTGTATCTTCTAATTTATCAGGAGAGCTGATGTCAGATATTTCACTTACAGCTAAAGGAGTCTGAATTATCATACCTGGGGGCCAAAAATCATGCATTTTTCCACTAGTTTGAGAAAAGAGTAATGTGTTTCCTTCTCCAGAATCTGAGTCATAATTTGGAGATTTCGAAATATCTTCGTCAATATTGCAGTTATTGAGTGATTTTAGAATATTGTTAGAGTCATCAAAAGCTGGTTTGTTACTATTAAATGGAGCATCAGTATCTGAAAGTGCAGTCTCATGCACAGATAACATGGCAAACTCATCTAAACAAAGTAAGGATTGTTCAAATAAATGCAAAACATAAAATAAAATCAGGATAGAAAGTAAATAAAATAAACAAAACAAAAGCAAAGCAGTTTAAACAAGGTAGCTATAAAATAACTTAAACTAAATGCAAAATAAACTTAAATCAAACTAAATGCATTACTTAATGAAAAGGATAAAATGCAATATATTATGGAATGGAGTTAGTATAGTTTGTATTCCAAATGTTGAGGCGTTTAAAGATTAAATTTCAATGCAGTCAAAAGAAAATGTTGATTTTAGGGAATATGCTTTTGAATTTACCAAATGATACAAACACTCTATTCAATAACTACAACTATATTAAAGTTTTGAATAAAATTAATTAAAAATAGGTATCTAAATAAAATGGATTTAAACAACTATTAAAATTCACTTTAATGAATTAAAGTTTTAAATGATTGTGATCAAATTAAAATATAATAATTTAAAAACAGAAACACTTGTTCATCAAAATATAAAATGTTAAATCAAAATATAATGATTCGTTATTGATTAAACACCAATGTCTAACAAAAATTAACTATATAGAAGTGAAACTATTATGGGAAAATATAAAAGATAATTTATTCATCAATTTTAGGCTTATAAATGCATAATAAAACAATAGAGTGATAAGTAAATGAAATTCATAATAATACTTTCAAATGAATCAAAAAAGTTTTACAGAAAAAGTGAACTTATAGTATAGATCATAAAATTCATATATATGTAACGAATGTAGCAGGTTGGTATGGTGAAGCATAATTTGAAAGATTGGAAATAATTGACTCGGGACCTCGTTGGAAACAAAGCATATTTGTTAAGAGTTTCAAGATGCACTCTTAGTTGATGTTTGAAGGAGGCCCCGAGAATCATATTATTAGAATTAGTACACCGTAGTGAGGTTAGCAGAGTACCTCAAATCTACTAAAAAAACGTCATTTTCGAGCGAGTTCTGGCTTTTTGATCAGTGCTTGCAATATTTCTCCAACAGTAGGTGAATATGTCAAATTGGGGGGAAAGTTAAACTTAATTGCTTAAATAGCTTCTGATTAATGTCCAGATCTGTGACGTGAGCAAAAGCTGGTCAAGCCCAAGCCTGGTTGCATCACCAACCACAAACGCTTGCAAATTGCACTTAGCTTACAGTATGAATTTTAAAGTTGGTTTCAATTTTATATCTGAAGATAATATTTTCTGGGATGAGAAACAAACTTAAAAGAGGCAGTTTCAGACTTAGACAAAATAGTCAGAAAATATTTATGGGGAAATTAATTTAAATTTTGGATTTAAAATGGGATTTTAATATTTTAATACCTTTTATATATCATATCAATTTGTTTTCCGAGCATTCAAATATATTTTTTAAATATTTATTCCGATTGAGTTGAAAACAATTCCGATTCAAGTTGCTTTATTTTTCCTTCAGAGATAGCAGATGTACTTGACAAGCTAGAATCCTTAACTAAACTAAAATATCCCAAGCCTGAAGCTTTTGTTGAAGTTTCATGTTTAAATCCTTTATATTCTTTCTTTATCTATCTTTTACATCCTATCTTTATCTATCCTTTATATCCTTTATATTCCTTTAAATTCTTTACAATTATTTGTAGAGAAATTATCTAAATTTGGGTTTAAATATTAAACAATAAAATATTTACAGAAATTTATCTAAAAAGAATTTTCTTCTCTTCTCTCTATTTCGTTACCTAAGTAACATCATAAAACTTTAAAAAGGTTTATTTTGTAACACGTATGGCTTTAACAATAAATAAATAAATATCTTTTTACGAAAAGAATACTTTAGACAAGATTTACTTCCACACAAGCACATGTACATGCAACAGAAATGAGAATCTGTATGCCATGATTAAAAAAAAAATCAGAAAACCTAAAAGAGTGTTATCTTACTTCAGTAGATTTTTTAAGAGAATAAAATAATACTTAAATATTTAAAAAATATATTACAGTAAAATATGCACTAGAAATCTAATACTGTGTACACAATGACCCATACTTGAAAAAACGTAATCACTTTATTTATTTTAGTTATAAGTAAATAATTATATTAATAATTTTAATATATGAAAAAATGTTAAAATTCTAATTAACTCAATAAATTTGAATACGAAATTTTAAATTACTTGTAAAAGCAGTTTTTAAATAATGCAGTGTATTACAATATGATAATTTCTCCATACCTCTCTCGTCAGAAAGAGCTTGGGATAAAAGATCTCTTTCAAAGAGAGATCCAGTTTCACTACTTGTTTCAGCAGCGGATTCAGCTTCCTGGTTGCAATAAAATAATTTACAGTTAAATTCAGTTTTGAATAATAATAATAAAAAAATAATATCAAACAAGTTGACCCATGCCACTGCAGTCTAATATTATTTAGATGCGTTTAAACTTATAAAAAAATAAGGACTAAAAATATCTGCAAACAACATTAGTGAAGCCAGAATATCATCTCATTTATTCCATCAAAGTTACAGTAAAAAGTGATCACAGATAGCTAAAGCAAAAAAAAAAAAAAAAAAAAAAAAAAAATATTAATCGTATTTTAACTGCATTAGAGGATGACATCATCTGTTTCGAAAAAAAACCATGGAATTTTAATTTAAAATTTGCTTTTTAATCATAAATATAAAATAAACCTGTGAAGCAACAACGTCCCACTTTATCTTTATTTTGCAATTTTTTTATGATCATTGTTGAGCATCACATAATGCGGTATTTTATTTTTATGGCAACACTCATTTGAGGAAAACCTTTCATTTCATTTATGAAAACAATACCGATTTAATTTTTAATCAAAAAACATGTTTTAAAGAAATGTTAAGTGTGCTAAGTCAGAAGCCTGTTCAAAATCCTTTCATATGGTATCTCATTTATCGTTCTGCGTTTTGTATTTGCTTAGAAAAAGGGATGTTGACAGCAGAAATAATATATAGGATTATTCGAATAACTTAACCTCTTGATGTTGTTACAAGCCCCCCCCCCCCTCCCGTCATTCTCCAGTATAAATATAATACGAAAATAGCTAATTATATATTTAAATGTCTATTCGGATGAAAAACGAACTCAGTTAGGCTTTTAAAATAATTAAATGTTGCATAAATCAAATCGTATTTGAATAATTACAAATACTGAATTGCCCTGAGTTGCATTTGATTTGGCCCGAACCGGGTTCAGGAGACACTGATAAGGGGTTAATAATCAGTTGCATGCAATTTTGAGCATTTAAGCAAGAGATCCTCGTGGGCTGAAATTTTTAGACCCAGCCTCGTATAAAGCTCAAAGTTCAGCCCAAGTACAGCACGTTTATTTATTTTTTATTTTTTATATTTTTTTTGTAGTGCATGACCTGAGCAAAAAACAACGGAAACAATCTGACACGACCCTGTCTGATACAATTTCGAATAAAAGCACTATCATTTTTTAATCAAATTAAAATTCTCTAAAACGATTATTTCATGCACAAAAAAATCATACTAGCAAAAATACAACATTTTTCGACTTATTTGTTCGCAATCCATTGAATATGAAGTAACAACATTATCCATTATTTAAACAAATATAACAACCAATACTCATTAGAAACATTAATGTACTTTAAAATAAAATAAGAAGACAAATAAAAAAATCGTAATTTTAAAACTCTATAAAGGAAAGGCGTTTTAAGAAGAAAATACTTGTCTGTAAATTAATAAAACAAAATAACTTTAAAGATTCCGTTAAACAAATGTAAAATATCACTGTTATTATCACAAAACATTTGCCGGCCAGGCACTGGCCGAGTTTTCAGAAAAATTAGAAAAGCACGGGTTGAGTCTAATGAAAGAAAATCAGCCTGGTCTTGGCTGGGCCCTAGCCCAATGTACTTAGGCTACAATATGTTCAGTCAAATTAAAAATAAAAGAGCATTTTTTGTCATATTTTAAAGAACATTACCAGCATGATTTTCTTGTGCTAAAAATAAGTTACTTACCAGTGAGCCCGAGTGCGACTTTCGCACTGAAATCTCTAAAATAATTTTCTGATACGTGTTTTAGTTAATTTTAAGTGTAAGATTGTTAAAGCAGTGTTTTCAGCAATGAAGTATTCCTACAACGCCAAACCATGTTCCCTAAAATATGTCAATTGGCTGTGGACCCAACTATGTAACTTTCCCTTAAAACTAGTAAATTATTAAAATACCAGTTTATGCAGTAAACTAATTGCAGTTGTTGATCAAACGAAGCGTTTTTAACTTAATGTTAAGTGTACTATGTCAAAAGCCTGTACAAAAACCTTTTGTATGATATCTCGTTCATCGTTGCGCATTTTCTATGTGGATAGAAAATGGAATGTTGACATCGGAAATTTTAAATAAGGCTTCTTTCATTTTTACCTGAAAAGAAGAGATTCAATCTTGTAAATCTAGTTTTGAATCAGCTTTCATTTCTTTGCAAGATTATTCGTATCCTAATGATTATAACATTGACATCCGTGTATGCTTAAGAATTAAGAATGTTTACATATGGCTACATATAGCAATTAACACGAATTACTTTTATTATCCCCCCCCCCTTGAATGGTTGTTACCTTTATTGAAATAACAAAACAAAACAATAAATATCTCTTAAAATTTGTTGAAAATTTGAGTGCAATGTTTATAAAAAATATAAAGATGAAATAATGTATGTTTCAGCAGAGATGAAAATAACTCAATTGCATAGCATAAACTGTAACAAAATTTAACTTACAAAATAGTAATAGCAAAACAGAGAATAATAAAATAAAAAAATATCAAATATTAAAATAATCTATTTGCATTTTATTGACACATGCTAAATTATACACCTTTCTTTTATAGTTAGAATACAAGTTATTAGGTAACTAACATCTTATAAATAATTTTATAATCTGAAAGAAAAGAAAATATATCAATTTTGCAATAGAATATTAATAGCAAATTATTTGAAATTTGAAGATGTGAGAATAAGAATAAAAGAGCCCAATTATTATTTTTTCTTTCTGAAAATCATATGTTTTTATAATAAATATGTGCATTTTAAATTAGTGAAACAACAGGGTGTACCAGTTGATCACAATAGTGAACATTCAGATAAACCTAAAAATACTTTAAATTGATTGAGTACGAAAAACAGACTTGTTTAAATAACATTTTGATATAAAGCACTTTTCAGGCATATTTAAATACTAGCTGAGCCGCCCAGCGTTGCCCACTCTGTCAAAATATCGATCAAAATGCGAAGAAAAATTGAAACATCGCAACAAAAAATCGCGAAAATTAAAAAAATCGTTGCACGTATTCCAAATAGCCTTTAATGAAAAGAGAATAAAATTTACTAATTGATCTATAATATTGAAACCACACTCTTTTTACTACTGCGGAAAAATCGCAGTAAATCGCGAAAAAATGCTAAAAAATCGCTAAAATTTCAAAAATAGCAGAAGACAAAATTTTCTACGTCGGTTTAAAATATCAAAACAGGATTCCGTTTACGAATATTGAACAATCGTCGCAAAACGGGATAGAACTCTAAATATTGCATAAAAATATTCGTGAAAAATTCAAAAAATAGCTGAACGAATTAAGAATAAACTTTATTGAAAAGAAGACAAAATTTATTATATTAGCTTAAAAGATTAAAACGGGATTCCTTATGTAAAAAAAAAAAATGCTAAAAATCGCATCAAAAACCGCTAAAAATTAAAAAATCGCAGAGGAAAAATTTTACTACAGTGGGCTAAATCACTGTAACCGGAATTCCTTCACGAATGCAAAAAATCAGCGTGAAATGCGAAAAAATAGCTAAAAGTAGCATTAAAAATCGCTAAAAATTAAAAAAATCTCGGGGGACAAAAAAGCGTTGCAAAACGCAAAAAAAATCTCCAAAATTCCATTAAAAAGTTTTAAAATCGCAGTGCAAATTTCGCATAAATTTTATTGAAAATAGAACCAAATTTACTACATTGAGCTAAAATATTGAAGCCGGATTCCTTTTACTAATTTGGAAAAATTGCCGCAAAACGTGAAAAACCGCTAAAAATCACATAAAAAATTAAATAAAAAAATCTAAAATCGGGCTTTGAGGTACATAACTATAGATATAGAGGAACCTTCCTGCCGAATTTCGTAGGTGCACGTGCAGTGGTCTCATCAAAACACAGTACAGAGACAGACAGGCACACACTCAAACTTCTGTCTTTACTATTATAGACATCTCGTCTCAAGTTGAGAAGACTTAACACTCATTTTAGAAGTACCATGGTTCTTTAGTAATTTTGAAAATAAATAAAAACAAAATTTAGTATTTGATAAGAAGATGATTTAGCATTTGCTAATTAAATAATTTAACTAGATTTTTCACCTTTATTTGTTGGTTTTAAGAAAATATTTATAGTGATAAATTGCAAATGTTCAAAATTAAGTATACAAGATGCATAGAAAAGTCACTTTTATATTGAAATACCAATTGAACGGATTTAGCTAAAATTGTGAAATAATTGTCTATCTTTAGTAAAACGAGTATGCATTATCATACGAGAGCGACTGCAGTGGCTGAAAATTTGAAGTTATGGACTCTATATAACGTATTGCATGTGAAAATAATTTTATTAGAAGCCCCGAATTGTTAATTTTTCGATAACCAATTACCGGCTTAAACACGTGACTAATCACTTGTAAAAGTGTGACATTATAAAGCAGATGCATATTTACTAACGCAACTAATACATATAAGCAAGATACAATTTATTTTAATAAGGGGGATAAACTTAATTATACTCAATGTTTACACCATCTGCAGCGATGTGCATGTGTATGCGATACTGAAAATATTGAGTACTATACGTAGTTTGATTTTCTTATAAAATAAATTGTACGTTCTGTTAGTTTTATTTGTAAAAATTCATCTGCCTTATATCCTTATAATCCAACACTTCTACTGTCTATTAGTGATGTATTTAAGCCGGTAATTGGTTACCGAAATATCAACATTTTAGGGTTTCTAATAAAGTTATTTTTATTTGTAAAACAGCATTTAATACTAAATCGAGGATGCTATACACTTTTAAAAATTACTTTTTTTTTCGCTGTCTTTCATACTTTTCAAGATAGGGTCGATAACTTTCAAATTTCGCTGGGACGCTGCAGTTACTTTCGTTATAATAGTGCATTCTCGTTTTACAATAGGTATATACTTTTACCACAATTGTATCGTTATCCGTTCAAGACTTATTTGCTGGATAAAGGGACTTTCTTATCTTTACTCTGAATACTGGCAACAAAAACAACTGGTAGAAAAAAATAGATATATAAATCCTAGGGAACTTATCATTTATAACAATTGGTTCAATTAAATGACAATTGCAGGAAATATGATAAAAATGGTTGCTTCAATTAAAAATATAAAGAGGAAATCAAGAAGCGTAAAAATTATGCATGATGCATGTATACCTTCATAATGTCTTGTTCATCGTCCAGAGATGTACCTCTCCTCATAGATGCTTCACGAGATGAGCCAAGCTCTTCTTTGAATACATCAAAACCTATCGAAAAATTTAATCAATCATTCAAATTGTCGAAGGATGTCACTTCTTCAAAACAATAAATGATTTCTTTTCATTATTTTTGTTATTAGCATTTAAATAAATAATTTTAAAAGCTTATACCATGAGACTAAAACACATGCTAATTGCACAATATTGTGAGAAGAAACAAGACTGAAACATTCTCACTTGAACTTTAATTTTTTTTTTTTTATGCATTTTTGCTTTGTTTATATACTTTAATATTAATTATACATTTTTAGAACTTTTAAAACAGAATTAAAAAAAAAATGCTTCACCAATTGTACAACTAAAAATATTAATTACCAACTTGTAAGCAACAGATTTATAAGTTTGATACATAGTTATGTTATCATTGATATATTTATCGATTTGTTTTCAATTTACTGCTTGTATTTTAACTGGACTATGAAGGCTCATTTTACTTTCCAAACGCATTCTACATAACAGGCCTGTTCAACATTTTTATAAGCAAGCAATTTTAAAAAGCTGGTGGTAGTCAATGAAAGCTGTCATTATTCACACGACTGGAAACATGCAAAAAATATAATCTCATTGCAGTAGTGTTAGTGAGTATTAGTGATCACAAATTTGTACTCGATAGATCTCGAATAGTAGCCATAAGGCTCCTTTAATGTAGAAGGCCCATGTAAAAATAAATGTAAAATTTTAAAAAATCATAATCCATAGTAAAATTAGCTTTATATATTTCTATAAAAAAAAAGTTTATGTTGAAAAAAATTATTCAGATTTCCTCACTAATTTTTGCAAAGGAAGGAGCTAAAAACTTTGATGACGCATGTAATAAAAAAAAGGCATACAAACGTTGATTTTAAAGAAAATATTTTATAAATGGATTTTTCTTTTTTTTTAATTAACAGGAAATTTTTAAAGGGGCATCGAAAGAACTTTTATAGGGCACAATTGCACCTGCGGGTGCTGCATTGGACAGCTCTTCTATATAAGATATCAAAGTTCAATTAGCTGAAATATGAGCAGACCAAGTATTAAGGTATAGAGTTAAAATAAATATAGTATGATCTTTAACTTAGTAACAACAAACAGATTACACAAAAAATATATATATATAGATATATTATTAAAAAACACTGAAACTTACAAATTTACATTGGACATACACCAGAAATAAAAATAAATTTATTCAGAATTTTTTTTAATAAAAATTTCAGCAGAAATATTTTTAGATTTTACCTGATTGGTCAAGATGTACTTTAGCAACTGCTTTTTCAACATCATCAGTTACAAGTTCTACGTTGAACATACAGTTTTTAATAATGTCTTCTCTGTTAATTTTTCTCAGACCTTTTTCTAATTCATTTCCTAGGTATGAAAAAGGTTGATTATTTAAATACATAGTTCTTAAAACTATTTAAAAATTAATAATGTCATGTGGGATAATATTTTTTTTTTCAATTATGAGAAACAAGTCTCATTCTTTTTTTTTTTTTTTATACAACATTAATGATACTTAAATGTCATACATCAAGTTGCATGTAAGAATCAGTTTAAATAAATATTGTACAGTTCTTAAATCAGCAATATATGTAGCTTAATAAACCAACATTCCTAACGAATCCACATATTTCTTGTAATATGTATCAAGATTCCCCATAGACATTAAGAATTCTGAACAAAAATTTAAATGTATGGAGCATTTTAAAGTTGCACATAATACTACGAAAAATTTGTTTTGAGAAAAGCTCGTTTGAAATACATCACGATAAATTATTCTCATTACTTACCAGGAGTCAATGCATGTTTTTTTTTTTTTTTTTTTTTTTTTTTTTGTGTGTGTGTGTGAAAATAAAGTTATTTTTCTGAAATTTAATTATATTTTTCTGAAAAATAAATTTTTGTAACAAAAGATTAAACTTAGTTACTCGAATCCAGTTGAAACATTTAGTAACGCTAACCTTTTAAAATACTCCTTCTAAAGTTTTAAAATCTGATGAGCTTGTTTCGTTTGCAAATTATACAAATTTAACAAAATGAAATAATTATGAAGTGTTTGCTCTTATGGAAACAAAATTTGCGAAATAGAATTTTGGGAATGGTCCTCTTTTATTATGGTCCTCTTTATATATATATATATATATATATATATATATCAAATGCACTAAAAAGTTGGTTCTATTGTGGTAACTCTACCATTAGTAATTTTCAACAAATGCTCATTGTTGAAGCTGATATTGATTTATCCAGCTGATATTGATTTTATTTTGATTAGGAAATCAAACTATAATTGAGTAACCATTAAATTTATGTATTGCCAACCTTCGTAGTGTTAGTTTAATCTTGAGTAGTGTTTTTGCTATGTCTTTAGAAAACAGCGGGCGCTTGGGGGCAGCCACACCCTTTGCCCCTCTTAGAATTCGAATTCCGAAACACGTGTTTACTAATTGCAGTTATACTATAACCATGTTAAGTTCCAAGATTTTATTTCCATTGGTTTAGGAAGATATGGATATTTTTTTTTAATTTAAAGTTTTTACCCTTTTTGCCCCCTTAGGGATCGAATTTTAAAAAATCAATGTCCAATTCATGTATTGCCGTCAGGAATACATATATATATTACGAATTTCAAAGCTCTGTGTCAACAGGAAGTGGGAGAAAATGAGTAAGAAGAAAGATTTGACCGCCACATACATGCAGAACTGTAAGCTAAAAGAAAACATATAAAAAGAATTGGACATACCTGTTGCTTTTGAACCTGATTTGTGTAACCAAACTCTAAGCATCATGCGAGCTTGCTCTGATTGATCACATATTGTTTGAGCTTTAATTTGCTCAACATCCTGTTCATGGACGTCGAGTTGCTGAGCAAGTAATATCCAATCTTTGTCGAGTTCTCTAGCAATGTCAGATAGCCGTAGATCTGCTCGATGAATTAATTCAGGTTTACCTATAATTTTTTTTTTAATATTCCAATAAATTATTTCCTCTTCTTAATTTATAAAATGAAATAAAAGTAAAAACAATTAAAAAATATATATAACAAGCTTTTATTAGTGTATTTTAAAATAGAAATGCGCCGAATTTAAAGTTCATTTTTTATAAATGAGAATTAATGTTTTTTATACACTGTTAAAAATTTGCAGCAAACTGTCCAGTCATTTGACCGTTTTTATAGAAAAAGGTTACATAACCGCAATTTAACTCTATTCTGACCAGAATATTGCCCATAATATGGTCAGAATAGACTTAAATTACGGTTATGTAACCTTTTTCTATAAAAACGGTCGAATGACTGGACAGTTGGCTGAAAATTTTTAACAGTGTATGACGTCGCGTTTCTATGTAGAAACCATGTATTAAAGGTTTAAAATTAAGGAATTGTTGTTTTAAAAAAATGACAATTTTTGCTTCTTTTATTTTTTTCTACCCATACAAGAAGAAAGTATTGGATTCGTGTAAACTTTCGCCTCGATTTTCGACGGATTTATACGTGTTGGTCCTGAACACGGTTTGACTGTTTTTAGAAAATGCCTTGTCCGTGAGTCTGTGTGTCTGTCTGCATGTGGCACAAATTTTGTGGACGCTCTAACTCCTGAACTACTGCATAGAATAGGATGAAATTTCATATGAAATTCTATAGTTATGTGAATTGGTGCTAATTGGTTTTGGGCAAAATTCCCGAAGAGATGATGCCTTAAATCGATAATTTGTTCCATTTATGCGATGCTTATATCTCTATTTTATTTGCGCAGAATTCAACGAAACATCAAATTTAGAATCCTCATGATAGGAATAGATTGTCATTAAATTTTGGGTGCGGTCATCTATGAGTAGGTGCTTAAATTTGATGGTTTGTTTGAAATATGCTATGCTTATAATATCACCAGTTTAAAAGCTCAGAATTCAATGAAACTTCATTTTTAGTATCCTGAATATGGGAATACATTGACATTCAATTTTTGTTGCTGACATCTAAGCGGGGGTGACGAAAAGTATTTGTTCGAAACATGCGATGCTTATATCTCCAGTTTAAAAGCCCAAAATTCAACGAAACTTGACCTTTAGAATACTAATCATAGGAATTAATTTTGATTGCAGACGATAAGATTTAGATAGAAGAACGTTTTGTGATGGCCACAACATCTAGTTTGCTCTTGTATTTGTGATGTTTTAAAAATTATTATTATATTTTTATATAGGGCATCAGGAAAGAAAAAAATGCATTTTTATGTTACTTCAATAAAGTCACTTTACATCGTTATAACGAACAAATATTTATTGTTGAGCCATATGGTAATAGGTTTAGAAAAATTCATGCCTTAAAATTATTTAAGCGATCTAGGATTTCAAAGTTAATTTCACAGCATATAATCAAAATGTAATTAAAATTAATCTATTAAATATTAATCAAGTTTGGAAAATATGAAAATATTGCACTGCCATCAGGCACACACAGCTGTACATAATTTCTAAAACTTCAGCACATCAGGAAGCGAGTGAAAATTTTGATTACAATATTACATTTTGACATTACATGAATCAGGTTAAGTTAAATTAAAGCGTGTAAAAAGAACTTCAAAATACTGAATATAAAATACGTACTTAAGCCTGCTTCTTGAATGAAATCATATCGTTTTTCTAGGGTAACCAATTCTAACACATCGGCACTATCAAGCTGAAAGTTAAAATGATTTGTTTAGAATATATAAAAATAAGACAGGAAATTTACAGTAAATAAAAATTAAAAACATATTAATTAGAATAGTTAGAGAAATAGTAATTTTGCTTTTTAATGAAGACGTTTGTTCTAACCTATTAAATGGATTCTTCAACTACAAAAATATTATTTACAAAATAACAAGATAAGTTTCAATCTAAATTAAAAAAAATATTTAACAATTTGGAGGAATTTATTTTTAAAAGTTTGAATTTGACACCAGAAGTTTGGCTAAGATACGTGGATGATATCTTTATCACATGGAATCATGGAAAGCAAGAACTCCTATCTTTCCTCTCAAAAATAAACGAAATAGATGAAAATATTAAGTTTACGTTGGAAATAGAAGAAAATTCATCACTACCATTCCTGGATATTCAATTAATTAAAGATGACAACAACCTAAAACGTAAAGTCTATCGTAAACCGATGAGAAGTAACACAATAATCCCATTTAATGCCTCTACAACTTTCACTTATAAGATTGCTGCCTTCAATTCATTCATCAAGCGTGCTTTTCTGGTTTGTTCAAGTGAATTCATCCAAGATGAACTTAATTTTATCAGAGATATCGCCATTGACCATGGTTTCCCCGCTCATCACGTACAGAAAATTATAGAAAAATTCAATGGCCATTTAATTCAGCATCCTGTCCCTAGCAATAATAAACCAAACTATCGTAAATTCCAATATATACCTATTATATTTGAAAGGATTAAAAGGGCCCTCCGTAAATACAATATCCATCTTATTGCTGTTCCTCCCAGAAAATTGGTTGACTTAGTTTCATGTAAATTAGATCCTATCCCCCCTGATCAATTCGCAGGTGTTTATGAAATCCCCATTAGCTTAAATAATAATAGTATAATTTTTTACATTGGTATGACTAAAAGAAAGTTTTTGGAAAGGTTAAAAGAGCATAAAAACGACATAAAATTTGGAAAGTTATCCACTGCACTCTCCCGGTTTTACGCTAAAAATAATGATACTGTAATTAATTTCGATAAAGCAAGAATTATCCATAGGTTCAATAACCCATTTAAAGCCGCCATTAGGGAATCATTGGAAATTAAAATTAGAAAAGATTGTATTTGTAATGATAACTTTTCTTTCAACATACCTAGTCTATGGGATACATTTTTAACCCCTTGTTAATTCATTGTTTTGTTTTTCGCTCTTTGGCAACAGAGAGCGCCCGCTTATTTTATTTAAATTTTTCCATACTGTTGATTTCAATTTTCTCGTGTCGAAAATTAAAAGATCAGTAGTCGTTTGTGTTGTTCCTCTTCCCCGATGATGGCTTTAAGTTTAAATCCGAAACATGTAGGATTTTAGCTCTTTTATGAGTTTAAAACAATTTTTACACTGATTTTAGCAACTAATAAGCACAATTTGTGCAATTTGTGTTTTTTAAAAAATATTTAAGTTACAAATTATTTCAATAAATTAAAATATAGTGATTTTCATTATCAATTAAATATTAATATACACTATCTAATGTTTTAAACTACCAATGCATGTTTTAAAAATATTCAAGACACAATTAATAATGTAAAATTAACAGCTATTTGAATAAATACTAATGAAGGAAAAAGGAGAAGATATACATAAAACGAATGTTATAAATGATACGGATAGATTTAGCAGCTTAAATTAACGCAATGCATATACCGGGTGTCCCAAAAATGACTGATGGATTTTAAAATTCAATAACTTGCAAACGGTGACAGATATTAAAAAAATTCTTGCAGGAAAATTATGTGTGATGTCAGGAGTTTTCTTACTGTGATTCTTGATTTTAGTTCGAATTTCAGGCAATAGATGGCGCTGACAGCGATTGGCGCTTAGTCGAGGCTGGAAATTGACGCCCCTCTGCATTGAAGCACCGCCCCCTGAATACTAGGCTTCCACAATGACCAAAATGGCGGCTGTCGCAGGACAATTTTTTTTTCAGCGTTTGAACGGTCCCTCGAACTTTAACACCATAATAATTTCTAAAAGTTTTCTTCGCCAAGTTTTTCTGAGATCAAATAAGTAAACGAAAACTTTTAGATATTATTGGCGTTGAAGTTCGAGGGACCGTAACAATGCTGAAAAAAAAAAAAAAATCCGCCTGCGACAGCCGCCATTTTTGCCATCCTGCAGGCCTAGTATTCAGGGGGCGGTGCTTCGATGCTGAGGGGCGTCAGTTTCGGCCTCGACTAAGCGCCAATCGCTGTCAGCGCCATCTATTGTTTGAAATTCGAACTAAAATCAAGAATAAGTAAAAAAACTACTGAATCTATACATAACCCTCCTGCAAGAATTTTTGTAATATCTGTCACCGTTTGCAAGTTATTGAATTTTAAAATCCGTCAGTAATTTTTTGGGACACCCGGTACATACTAACCTCATATTATTAAATTACAGTGCAGGGAGACAAATTGACAATTGAAGTTATTTGGAATATATGTTTTTAAAATGATTATTAAACATTATATGAATAAGAAATAGACCGGTTAATAGAAATGTAGTACTTCTGGTATGATGCTGAATTTTAAAAACATTACAGGAAAGTGAGATTTATTTTCGATTTATAAAACCTTTTAAATTATATTAAATTATGGTTGATTATACATAAAAAACCTTATAAATATTTTGATCATTAATATACGAGAACAGTTACACTTCAGTTTGTAATTATTTATTTTACACTCATATGAAGAAACATTTTAGATAGAGATTAATTTTAAACACTTTCATGATCCTTTCTAAAAAAAAATTCACTAAAAATGCATTTTCAAACTTTAAATGAAATCTTCCAAATTTGAGAGATAATTAAGTGATATAGCTGACCGCATTACTTTCTCCCATAACGAAGGAATGAATTGGGGAGGACAGTTGTCCTTGAGAAAGGGTGCTATATCCTCCCCCCCCTCCCCCACAAGTCAGCCAGAATGAGATAAAATGCTTTATAAAGAGTTTATTTTTGGTTAAAAATAAAGTATACGCCAGCGAAGTGATGACGTGTCACTGTAATGGCTGCTGGAGACAAGAAATTTCAGTTTCCCGTTGAGCGTTAATGTTAGCAAAAAATAAAGTCGTGTTAACAGTATTAATAATTTTTTTAAAAGAAATTTCTGTTACAGTTTTGCTAAATCTGAGGTAAGGCATTCATATGAATTCAACAAACTTCTGAATAAGTGCGTCATTTTTTTTAATTCATCAAAAAAGATAAGCCTTCATGCACAGCATCAATGGCCGATGTTTTGAATATTTGAATGTAATTAAAAAATGTTTTTAAGGTTTTAATTTCTTTTAGTTGATATTTATATTACTCAGGCGTACTCTATGTTAAGTTTCATCTGAGTTAAATTGTGTTTCTGCTGGGGTTTTTTTCTTTACTTTACCTTTTTTTTTAAATTTTTCTTCATTTGGTGTATTATTTACATAAATTTCTCAGCTGAATCGTAAAGCAAGGGTGATATTTTAATATATTTTGCTTGATATTCCTGCAGTTTAAATGTATTTTTCAGTCGTTTTCATGTTATTTGTGTTGTTTTTTCTTAATTATTTTACTTGATTACCGAAACTGTCTATATTCAGTTGTTTACTTTCCTAGTATTTAATAAAATTTTATAAAGATAGTCAGTCTTCCTGTATTTAATTATGCGATGACCGCGCAAAAAAAAAATATAATCCAGTAACTATGAAGAATCATTTGATAAAATTATCATTAGTGCTCTAGCTGTTAGAAAAATAAAAAAAAAAGAAAAGAAAAGCAGCAGAAACACATATCAACTCAGATGAAACTTAACATAGAGTACGCCTGAGTAATAGAAATATCAACTAAAAGAAGTTAAAACCTTAAAAATATTTTAAAATTACATTCAAATATTCAAAACATCCGCCATTGATGCTCTCCATGAAGGTTTATCTTTTTCTTGATGAATTAAAAAAAATGACGCACCTAATCAGAAGTTTGTTGAATGCATATGAATGCCTCACGTAAGATTTAGCAAAACTGTAACAGAAATTTCTTTAAAAAAATTATTAATACTGTTAACACGACTTTATTTTTTGCTTGCATTAACGTTTAATGGGAAACCGAAACTTCTTGTCTCCAGCAGCCATTACAGTGTCGTCCCACTTCGCTGGCGTATTCGCAATATGCATCCATCTTTCATAAGTCATCAACTAACAGCAAATAATTACGAATACTTTCATAGTACTAGTGAAGGAGATGATTGCATTTTTTTAGACCTACAAACTACAAGGCTGTTGTCTCGAATGATCCATATTTTTTATTCACAGAAATACATACAGGACTTTTGACAAATTACATAAATCTTCTTCTTGAGGACGCGATAGACAAAAGGAAGTAGACAGAACTGAAGACACACACACAATGACATCTATGCCTTCCCAGAATTCGAACCCGGACCCTCACCGTGGCGGTCGCCTCCGCTACCAACCACGCTGCCGGGCCAACCATAGTATTAGTAATAAACTATTTATGTTGGGTTATTGCGAGGCTGACTACTGGAGGTTTTATACTGCATTATCCTATATAAAATGCATAGTGAGTCCGCGTGGCCTAACGGATAAGGCGTCTGACTTCGAGTCAGAAGATTGTGGGTTCGAATCCTGTCGCGAACGGCTGTTTATACTTTGAAACGCAAAACTTATCCACATAACCATTTAAACAGCCCAGAGAAGCACATATTCCTGGGCAGAAAAAACAGCCCTGTCTTAGAAAATTAACAAATGTAAATGTAAAACATTTAGAAAGACATTTGATGTTTTTTTCTTTTCTGAAGTTTCAAATTCTAACAGCTAAATTTAGTTAAATTTATTTAAAATAACTGCCGTTTAAAGTAGTACGCCCTGCTATACGACGATCTCTTCCATTCTATTTAAAACAAATTATCTTATATTTAACATATTAAACATTTCCTTAAAGAAATAATCCTTAAATTTGACAATTATAAAATTCTCAACTAAAGAAATATATTTATACTTAATCATTTAAAAATTCATTTTTGTTATCATTGTTATACATTTAAAATTAATTTAATCCTTCGTAATTAGATTAAATTTCTTATTTTATTTCATTATTTAACCCTTTGATTACGGAGTTGGGACATATGTCGTGCCAGTGACTATTTTTTTTAATTCTATTCGAACCACTTTTTGAAAAATAATTTATGACCTACACTTATAATACGATATTTTCAAGAAACATTTATTTACCACAAAAACTTTATTTGTTAATTGTGGTACTAATGAATATAAAAATAGTCGCTAGTACTGGCCCGTAACCAAAAGGTTAATTTGTTTATCTGAAAGTCCCGTATCAGGGCGACTTACCGACTTGTTTCGTCATCCGCCTTTTGATTTCTCTATTTTATGCTTATGTTTTCCACATTTTCTTCAGCCCATCTGATTTTTTCTCAAATTGATGACATAAATATAGCGCCAGCTAAACGATACTTTAAAAACCTTTATCGAAACTTATATCTAATATAATTTTTATGACCCACTTTTGGCGATAACAAATATTATTACAATTATTTGCACCTTTTTACTAGTATTTATACAATATCTATACAATTCATTTTAGAAAAAGTATTATTCTGTCTAGGACTTAGATTTCAATGAATCTTTTCAAACCCTAGACATCTGCTTCCACACACGAAAAGTCTTTCCCATTCTTTACATTCCATTTTAATACCATTGTAATGCTTCAGCACTACATTTTCCTATATTATCTTTAAAAAATTAATAAACAAGAACGAAAAATCATGAGTCAAGCATAAATTATGAAACACTATCCAACACATTTAAAATAATTTAGAAAATGCATAACACATGTGCAAACACAATTTAAGTAATTACTAACAATAGTCGAACAAAATATCCGAATTCTTTTGTGCAGCTCTGTATATGATCGATAGATTTGTATATATACTACACAGTTTACTAAAATTTACTTCAGTTAGGAATACATAGCACAATTGAAAGTTCCCATTCGGGAATTTCCGACAATAAATGGAAATGTGTATGAGATATTTTGAGCAGCCCTCTATATGATCTATAGAATTCATATACACCAATAAATAAGTAAAAAATAATAGTAACATCTAAAAACGCAAACCACAACTGAAAACAAGCTACCAGTAATTATTGTCCGTAAACAGTAACTTTCTTTTGGATGTCCCTGTAAATGAACGCCACATTCTATGCACACCACATTCTACAGTAAGCGCCTTGTAGTGCACCTCAGTGATATGTATCAATTTTAATGTTTAAAATAGCGTAACATGATTAAAATACGCCACAAATGATTTTCCCTATAGACCGTAATGTAACGGAATTATTTTGAGTGTCCCTGTAAACGAACCATAAATGTTACACACTTCATTTTCAAAACCAAACATGCCATAGTAAATCCCAATAACATATATCGATTTCATGGCAATCCGAGTATATTCACACGAGTTAGAGCACGATAGACAGACAGACAAACCGAATTCATAAACACCTTCAACTATGTTGGAAAGTGTTAAGAAGGGAACTAACATTTGTCGAAATATTTTGTACAAACAAAACATATTTTCAAATAATATAAAGAAATTTTTAATTAAACCATTAAAACAAATTGAACTAACCATGGTGATATCAGACAGAGCTACATTTAGATAAACACTACATCAGGGGTCGGAAAAACTACTTTTTCAGTGTAGCGAACTACAACTACAACTACTTGTTTTAAAAAGTAGCGGCTACAAACTACTTTTCAAAAGTAGTCACTACTTCGCTACTTTCAAATTTTGTCAAGGGATTCAATTTATATTCGAAACTGCAGACCTGAATTAAATAATACAGCGACCTCTCGTTATATCGCGTCTGCTGGGATATAATTAAATTAATGCGACACAACCGAGGGCATTAAAATATTAAGAAAGATAACATACAAGAAAATGTTCATACACACATTACACATTCCGTAGAAAAATTAAGAGAGATACTATAATCTGGAAAATTACAGAAAAACAACTCTAAATGAAAACAATAAGTAAATATGTAAATAAAGCAATTCCGAATAATAAGAAACCCGGCATTAAAACATAAAGACCTAATAATGAATAAATAGACAAGTGTTGTCAGCCAGAAAACTATTTTCTTTGGTGTATTAGTATTTGATTTTAGTAGTAAGTATCAATGGAAAAAATCTATGACTTCATGCGATGCGTTTCTATAAACTGCCGCTGAAATTCGCAAATTGTAGAGAAGAACAAAATTTGCACAAAAGAAGCAAGTTTGAACCACGTGATTTGCAAATTGGCACATTTTTTGCCCTGAAGTAGCATTAAAAGTACTGTCGGTTCTCGCTACAAACTATTGATTTTTTGTATCGCGCTACTCGCGACACTACATTGTTCAAACTGTAGCGCACTACACTACAAACTACGGTAAAAAGTAGTGACTACTGTAGTTTCGCTACTTGTAGCGCTACTTCCGACCCCTGCACTACATTTAGTTAAACATTTTCAACTATGTTGGAAAGTGTAGAAAAGGGAACTAACATTTGACAAAATATTTTGTACAAATAAAACATATTTTCAAATAATACAAAAAAAAAAAAATTAAACCATTAAAACAAATTAAACTAACCATGGTGATATCGGGCAGAGCTACATTTAGATTACATATTGGAGTCTGTGGAGGCTCTCCTCTTCCAGCTTTCGGCTCTTTCATAAATGCTATGCGACCCATATGTTCCGCATGAGGATCTTTAACACGTATAATAAAAGGCAGTCGATTTTCATGAAATGCTTGAAAAGTGAATTTCAACTGCTCTCCGGATTTAGTTACTGGAACTAGGTTTCCAGCAAATTCTAGGTACTGAAGTTTTCCCTCTAAAACCTATAAGGGGAAAAAACAAGGCATTTTTAAAAAAATTACATGCGCCACGATTAATACATCATATTGGTTTTATTATACACATATATAGTCTGTATTTTTAATTATATTTTCTTGCATACATACAGTAAATTTACAATAGAAATCTGTTTTTACTGCTACATGGAACAAATAGCCTTTTAAATAGAAAAACATATTTACCTTTTACTCCCTGTTATGTTTTAAGGAGTATATAGGAATTTTGTGTTGACTTGATTACCGTCATATACGTAAGAAATGCCGCGGAGATTACCAGTGTAAGTCAAAAAATTGAAACACGGAGTTTATAAAAAGGTGCAGTGTTTACGTTATCTTTTCTAGCGCTCTGGGTATTTATAAAAACAAACTGATGTCTCTTCAACAAATAAATTAGATATAATTTTTTGCAAACACTTTAACGTTTAATAAATGTCATTTGCCATTATAATTTCACAGTGTTTGAGACACTTTTATTGTTTTTATGCTGGAAAGTGTGCCGAAACGACAAATTTCCACGACATAGGTGAAAATTTTATGTATTTTCACAAGGTTACCATAGGTTTGTCAACTATGTAGAGCTGTTCTATAATTCCCACAGCATGAAAAACCATATGTTTTTTCCTTACATACAATCTAGCCCCGTTTTTAGAAGAAAATATATAAGAAAAGTGGGAAAAACATGTGAAAACCAAAAAGGAGTAACTGAGGAAAATGAATTGTTACGTAAGTATAAATTTTAATATTGTTGTAAATTATTTTTTTTTTCGTCCTTCGAACAATATTATGATCGTTTTTTATTATTTGGGTTTTGATACCTTTGTATGTTTATTAAATTTTTTATAATTTTCAGCATTTTCGTCTTGTAAAGTCAAGATCGCGCTCTATCCTACAAAATTGCTGATATTTTCCTCTTCTGCAAGCCTTTGAGGAGTGAAAAACAATGATATTACCTATTACCCAGGTGTGAATTTGGCAGTTAAGAGCCTACGCTAGTCACGCTAAGAAACTCTCAAGCTAATGTTACGTCTATGGGAAGGTTCTTGACAGATATCTCGCTCGCATTTTAATATTTTAAAATGATTTATTTTGCATAGGATAGCTGAGGTCGATCTCTAACGTTGTCAGTTTTTACTTTTTTGATTTTGGTTACAGTTTTTTTTTTTATAAGCGGACATTTTCAATTTTGGAACCGGTTAGAACCGGTTCTGAAAGTGACCCTTATATAAAAAAAAACTGGAACCAAAATCGAAGAAGCAAAAACTAACAACGTTAGAGATCGACCTGTGTTCTGGATATGTTCTGGCCAATTAAATGTACGAACCTCCCATTTCTTTAGTGTCACACTCTATCGGAAATAATCTAAATTAATTCATATTTAAGCGAGAACGCGCGTTTTTGGACGGAGTTCCCCGTAAACCACTTGCCAAAAATAATCGCCGCCGCTCGGGTCCTGAAAATGACTGCACCAACGAGTTATTCTCGCTCCTCTAAAATATGGGCTAATTAACGATCAGACTCTGATTCCCTGGGTCTTACATTCAAAGGATCATATTGTATATAAAGAAGAATAAAGTCAGATCCCAGGAAACACTATGTTTTAATCTGCCACGATTACACAGGTACGCCGCGCAATGAGACACCTATATAGCGCGAGCTGACAGATCTTTCATGATGTGAAATATTATTACATATATATAAATAAATATTATACAAGCCAATTTCTATATAACATAAAAACATTTAGACAGAGAAGAAATCTGGAAAGTAAAAAGGGACTCGTACTTCAACATCTCTACTCTTGGCAACTTCAGTAAAATGTTCCTGAGATTCTAATGTTTTGTCTTCTTTGTCATCAGTCATACAGAATACGCGTAGCTGAGCTTCGAAAGGATCATGTCTCTTAGCAAAAATAACAAACTTTGACATGAAAGGCACATAGACAGCTTCTTGATAGAGCTCGGTGGCGAAACGAGTAACCTCATTCACTTGTCGACAGTCCATTAACCAAAACCTTTAAAAAGAAATCATATGATTACAAGTATTCAAATATAAACTAACAAGCTGAAAAGTGTATCTGAATATTTTAAATTATGTGAAAACATTTTAAAATGTTTAAGGCGTGGTGTTCTAATAATAGGACATGTCTTGAATTTATTATTATTTTGTGTTTATAATTACTTTTATTATTATATGCACGTAGTAATGATACTACATACCAGTACCACATACCACTACGTAAATGTGTTTATATTTACTATTATCATTTCATTTATGTTTCAGCACTTAGTGGAGGGGGAAAAAAGAAAAAAATTCGCAACATGTAGTTTAAAAATAAAAATTACGGTAGCCATTTAAAAAATAATAATTTAAAGATTGCATGCATAAAAAAAAGTGGGAAAATAAATTATTCACAATGAAAGATAAAATCTTTCCACTGAGCTTTAGAAGAACCACCTGAAAAATTTATATAAAATAAACTGTTTTCAGACTTAAAAAAAAAAAAAAAAAAAAAAAAAAAAACTTACAAATTTAAGCCTTAATCTAATAAATATACTATTTATCATTCTTTATATTATCAACATTATTGAACGATATGAATAATTTCAACAAATATAATTTAGCTTAAATTAGTCAAACTACTTTTTATTGTTGACTGATTTATAATGATAAAATTAATCAGCATTATAAAATCTAATTTGTTAATTAAATTTAGAAAAAACAAAAATATGAAAAATTTATAATATTTAATTATTGTAACTGGTTTTTATTTCACAAGTTGCGAACCAATAAAGAGTAACAGTTACATTCAACCATTACATATGCTAAAATATTTCATAGATAAGGGATTTTTCCTTTAAAAAAATATCAGTCTACAAATAAAACAACATTAAAGTAATATTTCTTTTTTTAATACAGTTAGATTAAGCGCAAAGTGTCATTTTTTTAAAAATAAAGAATTACAGTTGATGAATTTTATTTTTCGGTATTTAAATACTGTTTCTACTTTTAAATTCAGTGAATGATTATAATTTAATAAGAGTTTTATTCTTTTATCGATCAATCTGTTTGATAATTTCAATTTAATTTCTGCTACTTTTGGCTTAGTTCACATGATCAAGGCTAAGCCGTAAATAAAATCTTTATATACTAGGACTTCCCTCAAAGGGATTAGTCTGAGTGATATTGCTGAGAACATAGGGTTAACAATTACAATATAAAGAAAGAGAGCAAATTAAATGATAGAATTACAAAATATCATATATAAATTCATATACACTGTTAAAAAAATAGAAAAGAAGTACCGTTCATCAGATGTGTTGTCATAATTTTTTTAACATGTGGCAAAGAATCTCATTTTCTTAAGCGCGTATTGAGCAAAACTTGAAAAAAAAAAAAAAATAGCCGGATCTTTTAAAACGCCAAGCTTTTTAAAGTTACGTAATTGGATTTGCTGCCAACAGATTATTCTATCACGCGTGGTTTAACGCAAATTTAATTTCATTGTTGCACCTTTTTTTGTGTGTGAATTTAATTTTTTTTTCTTTGATTATATATCTATTATTTGTATAACTGTTTATAGAAACTGTTACACTTTAAACCACATTGATAGCATGCTTTGCTACAAACCAGATTTCAAAACTGTAGTCTAAATTACTATTAAAGTATACAAAAAATCTTTCAATGACTTCTGTAAAATAACTTTTACATTAAATCTCCATATCGGCAAAATTGAAAAGTTATATATATTTCAAAGTTAAGCTTAACAGATACTTCTTGATTATTCTCTAGGAGGCTCTGCCCTCTGCGCCTTTACTGCGCCAATCCACAGACTTTTCTTTTGCCTGTCTGTCTGTCTCTCCACAATCTGTCTGTTTCCCTATCCGTTCTTCTGCCCGTCTCTCTAACCGATTGTCTATCTCTCTACACGTCTCGCTACCTGTCTCTATATTTCTCTACCGGTCTCGCTACCCGCCAATCTATTTCTCTAATCGTCTGTCTATCCGTCTAACTACTTGTATGTCTAGCTGTGTCTCTATCCACTTCGCTATCCATTTGTCTATCTGTCTCACAACTTGTCTATCTGTCTCTCTACCCGTCTGGCTATACGCCTCTCTACCCATCTTCTTACCCATCTCCGTCCGCATCTACTGTCTCTCTACTGTATACCCGTCTCACTATCCGTCTGTTTTTGTACCCGACTCTCTACCAATCTCATTACCCGTCAGTCAACTCGTCTCTGTACTCATCTCTCTACTCGTCTCTTTATCTACCACGCTACGCGTCTCGCAACCTTTCTCGCTATACATTCCTGTCTACCCATCTCGCTACCCCTCTGTCAACCCTCTTTTTACCTTTCTCTCTAGCCATCTGTCTATTCGTTTCGCTACCCGTCAGCCTACCTATGTCACTACTCGTCTCTCTACCCGTCTGTCTACCCGTTTGTGTACTCTTCTTTCTACCTCTCGCCACCTCTTCCCAATATTTAAACAATTAATTTAATATACAGAAGCCGTTTATCAGTTATTAAATGCAAACAGAAGTAATTTATCTAATAAGTGTAATCAGATGCATTTTTTTTAAATACATACATAACCTGAATAATAATTCATCAGTTTTGTGTTCATAGTTGTTTATATCAATTGACAGTAAATCTCAACTTCTTAAACCTCAATTGTCTCAAGCTTTTTAAAAAAACCACAAGCTCTGTATAACTGCAGAGTACCCTGAGGGCTATATTAGCAACATGTTATTAAGTTAAGTGAAAGTTTCGTCATCGCGTTTGCAGCCAATTGCTTATGTCAGAAAGCATGGCTTAACGCCATTTTAAATTCATTACTGTAACTTTCTTTTCTTTTCTTTTTTTTTTGGAGGGGAGAGGGGGGTAGGGGGGAGGGTTTCAAATATATACATTTAAATTAAAACTTTTGTCTCCATGCCATTAGTGTTGTTTGTATTATTAACTAATACCTTGTAGACCGAGCTTCATTTGAAACAAATGTAAAAGACTTCTTCTACAGTTTTTTTAGGAGAAACTTTCGTAATTGGACCCAAAGCCAATCGGAGCATTTAATATCATTATTGTAACTCTTATAGAGTTAAAACAATATGGTTGCTAGCTTTACTCTTGTTTGAGACCGGCCTTGCCTGTGTACCTGAATGTGGAAAAGTTTCGTATCCTATGTCGGTTGGCGAAAAAAAAAATTAAATGGTGCCAAAAGGTAGTTTTAGCATCTTACAAAATTTTTCAAGAGAGCGGTAAAGCATGTTTTTCAAATATTTACAAACATACGTTTATTAAAGCATGTTTTTGCACCACCTTAAAAATTTAAGCACGATGCTAAAATAAAATTTTATCGCCATATTCGATATTTTAATAAGTAATGAAAATACATAAACAAACTTATTTAACAAACCTAAAAGGCATTTTTGTGATAAATAATTGTTATTGTCAGGGGGGGGGGGGGTAAATTGTAAACAATTAATAAACGGCTAGTAAATAATAAATAGCATTTAAAATCTAAAAATGGAGAAGTGGTCCGTATAAAAATGCAAAACATAACATTATACGCTTGATATATGTAAATCTTTTTTTATTTTTTTAATATTTCCGAAGGCACAGATAAAAAGGTAAAAATCTCTTTTCCAAATGCCAAATAGAAAATATACAAAATAGAATGCCAAATATACAAAATAGAAAAATATCTGCAAAAAAAATATTTACATAATACTACATCTGCAAAAAATAAGATTTAGAAAAAGTAAGCCAAATCCTGCAGATCCCAACAATCACATCGAAAACCTTATCACCAAAAAAGAACTCGCCAAATCTTACGGCATAGGAGATGGATTTTTCCCTCTGAATTAGTTTTTTTTTCTTGTACGATGGGTGATTATAATATAATTGTTTCATTTCACATACTACATACCGTTTGATATATTGGTACTTTTATGTTATCCTGGCGCAGTTGATAAATCGCCAAATATTGTTCCTATAACATTTTCATATTGAATTCATTTATTTAAATATAAACCTTTCACTCATTTAATTAAAAATACATGCCTTTCATTAATCCCATTTAAAATGCTAAAAAGAGAAAAAAAAAAGAAATAATGCCATAAATCAAAACCTTTTATTTAAACACCAATGAATTTTTTTTTATTTACACACGCGAAATAAAAAAAGCTGCTATTGCTGAGATTTGCGCCAAATCTCTAATACCAAGACTACCAAGTTATTGCGGGGTTTTTCTTTCAAACAGGAAAAAATCCAGATTAATTTTCGATTTCTACTAAATTGAAATATATTTTATTGTGCTGAATATTAGTGCGTGCATATTTTTTTGCTCCATGTACTCCATGAACTTTTCAATTCCGATTGTCTACGAAAATCTCCCGCCGGTGAAAATGACGTACGCACAAAATTTCGTGACGTATGTACTTTAATTGTGCTTTTTTATCTATTTTTTTAATATAATTTCCAAACGGTTTGACATTTATTCTTGGTAATAAATAGACGTTGTTGACACCTTTATAGGTACCTGCTGTAAAAATTTGAACGAAATCAGTTAAATATTTTTTGAGTTATGCTTGACGAAATGTTTTAATATCCATCGTAGCTATATATGGGGCAAAGTAATACTGCGCTGTGTATGAGTCTTCGTTGCACTCAGACAATAAAAGGAAAGAGAGGGTAAAAGAACACTGTAAAAGAAGACAAATGTTTCTTAAACAATGAAAATATAATATAACCAAGAACAAAAATATATAGTAACCTATTCCAAGTTATCCACTATTCCGTAAAGCGTTCTTTACTCAGAGCAAAGATATGAGTAGAGAGCAGATTCCTTTGTTATTTGGTCGAAAAGTTGGTCCTAATATCAGCTCGGATTTGGCGCTTTAGAGGCTCTCTGTTTTGCCTTGAATCGCTTTCGCCAGAGGAACACCGACGCAATAATAAAGTTTCGGCAGGAATACGGAAATTCCAAGCAGGTTTTGGCAGGAGAAAAATCGGTTTGGCGCACTAAATTAGGTGGGAATCACGTTTGGTGGGCAGGTGATCTTGGAGCCCAGAAAAAGCTACCAATTTGGTGTCTAGTATATTAGAAGGTCTGTGGTTCTTCATCGTTTGAAACTTCATAAACCAATATATTTTCGAGAGTTGAATAATCAGTTATAAAAACAAAGTTTATTTTGCTACGACTGATTTTCGGAAATGTTTCCTAGTAGTTTTTATAGTGTATTAATCAGTTTTATCAAATCGGAATATAGGTTTTCAGAATGCTATTGATTCTTATTTAAACATGTTCAGCTGCGTAATTGAATTTACACATCTAAGAGTAACAAAGTAATATTAAATTTAATGTTAATATAAACGCTGTTAATTAATCATGTTTGCCTATAAAACATGTCTGTTGAATATGAAAATGTTTATTTGAGAATTGATAGGATCCGAACAATCCATATTCCGGGTGGAGAAAACTGATTAATAAATTATAAAAACAACTCGAAAACGTTTCAGAAAATCAATGACAGCGAAAGAAACTGTTTTTATAAATGCTTCTTTCAGTCTCGAAATATATTGGTTTCTGAGGTTTCCAAAGATAAAGAACGCTTTTCGTAATCGTGTTTTCCTATATTAAGAAACATCTGTCTTTTTTTTTTTTTTTTCAGTGAAAGGCAAAATTCCTTTGTAGACAAAAAACACTTAAGAGAGATCATAAACGAATGGACAAATTAAAAGAAAAATGTATTCTTGAAAAAGCTACATTATTAGAGAAGAAATGTTTATTTAGAGCTGATAAAAAATATAAAATTAAATAATAGAAGTAATTAGGTGATATGGTAACATTTTTCAGGAAAATGTTTTTATTTACAAAAGTCGAATACAGTCAATAAACCATTTGAAGTGCGGTGGTATACTATTTATAAATATTAATTTTAATCTCCAAATATCACAATCGCACCAGAATTTTGGAATAAAATTTTGTTTTTATAATGTACGTGAAGAAAAGCTTTTACTTATTTTCAAATAAATTCGTTCGTAAATACTGGTGTCCTTCAATCATTTCAACTTTTTTTTTTTTTTTTTTGCAACAGAAGTGTTAATGGAATTAATGAACTTTTTAATGACACCATAAAAAGGATATTTTTTTAGAACATCTATTTATAACGAAATAAACAGAACTCGTAAAATTCAGTAAAAAACATACCTAGCAGACACAGTAGTTGTAAAAGAAACACAGTCATTTACAAAAGTTAAAGGTGTAGAACCAGTAACATCTTCCCACTGGGCTTTAGAAGAACCACCTGAAAAATTTATATAAAATAAACTGTTTTCAGACTTTTCTTTTAATATAAAATTAACTTAGAAATTTAAGCTTTAATCTAATAGATGTGCTATTTATCGTTCTTTATATTATCAAGATTGTTGACCGATATGAATAATTTCAACAAATATAATTAATTTATCTTAGATGAGTCAAACTACTTTTTATTGTTGACTGATTTATAATAATATAATTAATCAGCATTATAAAATATAATTTGTTAATTAAATTTTGAAAAACATAAATATGAAAAAATCATAACATTTAATTATTGTAACTGGATTTTATTCACAAAATTCCAAGTCAAAATATAAGCAGATTATAATCATCACTTCAAGTCTATGAAGGAAGAAATCAGAATAAAAGTAATTTTTTTTAATATAAAAAAATACATATATTATAGCTTTTCATTCTTATATATTTTTTCCCAATTATCTAAGTGATATATATTCTGCTTACTTTTACCTTGTGCTCATATTAGTATAAACAATAATTAAGTATAATATAGTACATAATATAACAAACCTGGTAATCCTCCCGATTTTTGAATACGAGTATTTTCACATAATTTTTTTTTTATTAAATTGCACAATTTCTATGTTAAATAAAGCAAAAAATTTCTAATCGAAAATAGTGGTATTAAAAAAACCCCGGATGACAGATCTGATATATTATTATATATATTATTATAACACGCTGTATTATAACTAGCAAATCTGCTAGGGTCATCAACACCAGCAGGTAAAAGCAATTTTTACTTTATACTTTTTTTAATATCTAATATATTATAATCCTGCAATTTCATTTCTTTCATATAGTTTTAGCAAAACTAACTTTACAAACTGTAATATGAAACTTGCTTACAGTTAATTATGTTTAAGACAATTTATTTGCCACCTTACGATTTCTAATTTTTCCAATAATTTAAATAATTTTGAAAGGAAAAAAAATCTATACTGTAGATGAAATTCAGGAAAATTAATGAACCAGTCATTTACAAAGTCAAGATGTGTGTACTGTTTTGGGGATTATGGCATCCTGGTTCTACATTATATTACCTTATGTGTATTTCACCTTCTTTAATAAATACTTTTTTCTTGTATTATATGTCTCAATAATTATCAAAACCCCTAATAAAATTATTATATTACATACTAAATTTATACTATGGTATATATAAAGAATTATAAAATATTTAACAATAAACCTATTTACAGCACACAAAAAGCATGACAATAAGAATGATACTTGGCGCAGTACAACGTAGGTAGATTAAATAACGTTTTAAGCGCCAAAACTTTTTAACTAATTGCAGACTAGTTTCAGTAGTTTTCAGCACACCATCATTGGTTCAAAGAATGATGGAATTTGGCCCATTTATATACAGGCGAAGCGGATTCACGGAACTGGTTTATTGCCCAATAGAATTAAAGGAAATTACAGGGAACAGCCAATAGAACATTGTATAGGAAATTTCTACTAACATTTTTTCCAAATTATGTTTTCTTCTCCCTATACAATTTCCTATTTGGTCCTTGTAATTATATGTAATACTGTTGGTGAATAAATCTATTCCTCGAATCCGTTACTCCTTCATATGTATGGGCAAAATTCCATCATACTTCGCAAAGATGAGGGTACACTGAATAGGTGAATAAATCTATTTCTCGAATTCGCTACTCCTTCATATACATGGGCAAAATTCCATCATACTTTGCAACGATGACGGTACACTGCATAGGTGAATAAATCTATTCCTCTAATCCGCTACTCCTTCATACTTATGGGCAAAATTCCATCATACTTTGCAACGATGACGGTACACTGAGTAGGTGAATAAATATATTCCTCTAATCCGCTACTCCTCCATACTTATGGGCAAAATTCCATCATACTTTGCAACGATGACGGTACACTGAATAGGTGAATAAATCTATTCTTCGATTTCGCTACTCCTTCATACTTATGGGCAAAATTCCATCATACTTTGCAACAATGACGGTACACTGAATAGGTGAATAAATCTATTCCTCTAATCCGTTACTCCTTCATATGTATGGGCGAAATTCCATCATACTTCGCAAAGATAACGGTACACTGAATAGGTGAATAAATATATTCCTGGAATTCGCTACTTCTTCATATATATGGGCAAAATTCCATCATACTTTACAACGATGACGGTACACCGAATAAGTGAATAAATCTATTCCTCTAATCCGCTACTCCTTCATATGTATGGTTAAAATTCCATCATACTTTGCAACGATAACGGTACACTGAATGCTACCGAGACTAGTCTGCAATTACATAAAGATTTCTGTTGCTTAAAACGTTGTTTTATCTATCAATACACAAAAAGCATTTTACACACATGAGTTTAGAAAAGGAAAAAAGAAGAGTAGAAAAAGAAGACAGAAAAGCGAGACAAACCTGACTTGGTACTACCTGTTATACTACACAACAACCTTAACGTGGGGGCATCTCCACTGTATTGATTTATCATGCCCTTGGTAGCAGCTTGGGGAACAGGGATAGTCAATGTGATAGGTTTGTGGAATTTTCTTCTCCTAGGTTCAACAGTTACTATGGGACTAACAGCCACACGATTCCCAAGAAGTTTTGTGACAAGTTCTGGTGCAATAGGTTGAGCCTAAAAAGTTTTGATACATTAAATATTATTTAAAAAAAAATTTAATATATATATTTAAAATGATTGATTTCGAATATTACTCCAAGAAAAATGTTATAGGACAAAATTGATTTATTGGACAACTGACTATCATCAATATACATGAGTCTTCATAACCTAAGTTCCTTAAAATACATGATAAATCATACCGCGAATGCGTGGCAGCGTATTACTGCTTATTTTACTGTTTATTACTGTTAATTTTAATGTATATTACTGTTAATTTTACTGTATAATACTACCAGCTGGAATGCCAGTATTATACTGTAAAATCAACAATTTTGTTTGCAGTGTACTAGAGGGTACCACCCCAGCTTCCCGGGTTACAGAACATAGGTGAAAACCATTATTTTACTTTTTTTTTTAACTCTAATAGATTTTTTTTTTACATTTAATACATTTTTTTAGATTGTGCACTAACAACACCGAAAATCATTTATGTATGAAAAATTTCAAAAATGTATTCAAATACACTTTTAAAAATTTTAAAAGCAATACTATCTTATTAGCCGTATGTCAGGAGTTAATAGCCGATGAAATCGCTGAAGATTACGCTACTTAACAGCAACCTTTTTTATTCTCACAATTTCAGCGGATTAAGCGCGGAGTTAAATTATATGTCTCTTAAATTTGTGTTTTATTTATATTATTTTTTTGTTTTATTTATATATTGAGGAATTTTTTTATTTCGTTATGAAATATTAGCCGGAACCAAATACTGAACTATTTATATTAACTGCAAGTAGGTTAATCTTTCGTAACTGGGCTGCACACGATAGAGACATATTTGAAAGGAGCTTCATCATTCCTTTACAACTTAGATTTAGCTCTAAATGATTATTATATGTTGTCCAAATGAAATTTGATCATGAAGAGAGATGTAGAGTTAATGAAATTGTGAAAAGAGTAGTTATGGAATATTTTGATGACAAATCTTAAAATTACTCTTTACAGCGCACAGATGTGCGCATTAAATAAGAGGTAAAATTTATCGACGTAAATGGAAATTATATTGAAAAATACAGAAATGAAAATTTTC
This sequence comes from Maratus michaelseni, assembly GCA_963931845.1. Taxonomy (NCBI): domain Eukaryota; kingdom Metazoa; phylum Arthropoda; class Arachnida; order Araneae; family Salticidae; genus Maratus; species Maratus michaelseni. The sequence goes on from OZ007594.1 coordinate 76,874,887, forward strand.
TTATAAAATTTTCTTTTCAAAATATATTTGGGCAGACACTTTTGAATCTAATTACGTAATTTGTATTTAGTGAGCTACAGCCATATTGTATAAAAACATATAGAAAAATTGAAAGAAAAAACTGTGAGATTTTTGTTTAGAGGGTTCAAGTTGATGATACAGAAATTTTTAGATGAGATGGTTGAAATTTGTTCTGGACCAATCAAATTATGTATGATAATAATATACTTTGTTCCCACGTAATCAAATTAAAATAATACGCAACATAAATTTCAGATTAAAACTACATTATGTATAGACATGTACCAACCATACTGAAAAAAAAATCGTTGATTTTACAGTATAATACTGGCAAATGCAGTTCTCTACAAGTATTTATAATTTCAAAAAAAAAAAAAAAAAAAAGAAAAGAAAGAAAAGAAAAGAAAGTTTCAAATCAGTCCTGGTTCTACTGAATTGAGAGTCTTGACATGATTCGAGGAGTATTTGAATTATGTCAATAACATCAAGTTTGAAATTGCACGTTAAACGTGACATAGGAGGTGTGTTCGTTTTATAAGTAGTTTTACAATGTAAAAAAATCATCCTTATTATTTCAGTGAAATAAATTATATCGTCTGCTATGAGCGAAATGAGAATGCCTCTTTTTCTTTTTCTTTTTTTTTTTTCATTACGTATGCCACGTTTACAAATTGGAAATTTTTTCTACACCAGACAGCACTGTAAAATTCACCACGAAGATCTTACTTTGTGAAAGATTATGTCCATGGTTTAATATTTTTAAATAATGAACGATCTCCTGTGTTTAGTTTCTCTAATGGATTGAGATATTCGACTGCTAACGTAATTTCACCGAAGTTATCTCAGAATCTATACATTTTTTAATGTAACTCATCTCTCAAACAAACAATTTTTTTTCAACGATTTTTCTAAAAATGTAACTTTTATGCAATTTTATTCGAAAAAATAATTTTGAATAAAAATGACCTTCTGGCATATGAAAAAAGCAGTGGAAAAAAGTCTTTGTTTTCCCCAGTCACATGACAGGCGCTTTTATTATATAGATTACGTACGATAGGATTTAATAGAATAAAGAAAACTTTTATTAGTATATTTTTAAGTTTTGATTCGATTTTCATAAAATTTGAAATGACTCGACAAAATTCTACAACGATAATATATACAGGGTCATTCATAATTCCCTCCGGGGTTTCGAAACTTTATAGTAAAAAAACGAAGACGAATATGAAAAAAAAGAAACATATGAAATTATTCCGAAACTATTCAAGTTTTACTTACATACATTACAGGCGTTCTATGTGTGAACCCTTGGTCACACGGCATACATTCATGCGATAGTCCAGTTCCTGCCATACTCCGTTTCTTTAAATCTGAATCAGTGGTGTCAGTTCAACGGGCCTTTCGTAATAAATATCGAAAACAGGGACCAACTGACAAAACAATTCATGTGTGGTACCGGAAATTTAAAGAAACGGAGTATGGCAGGAACTGGACTATCGCATGGATGTATGCCGTGTGACCAAGGGTTCACACATAGAACACCTGTAATGTATGTAAGTAAAACTTGAATAGTTTCGGAATAATTTCATATGTTTCTTTTTTTCATATTCGTCTTCGTTTTTTTACTATAACGTTTCGAAACCCCGGAGGGAATTATGAATGACCCTGTATTAAATTTCAGACCATTCGGTTGGGTAGTTTTTGCGCTGTTATATGCGGACGGACGGAGAGACGGACAGACCAGACAACGACTATTGGTGCAACGTATTTATATAATTACAAACGCACCTAACAACACAGTAGAATCCAGACTGTTTTTTTTTTATGTGCGCCCATGTAATCCGGCCTTGGGTCCAGTTAACGCCAGTTTACGGTAATTTGGAATCTTAAAATCTCAGAAAGTCAGAACGCTTCAATGGAAAATGACATCATATGTTAACGAAAATGGACATTTTCATTTGTAAATATCTTACTAGAAAAACATTCAAAATGACATAATTTTCACTGAATTTTGATTTTGCCTAGCTTGAGATTAAGGTTCACTTTGATCTTTTTCTTTAATTTTTGCTCTTATTAGCATTTTTGCATGCATATTGATGTTTATGGGAACGTATCTTACACTATGAGATGAATAATATCCCAAATACATTTAAAATTTGCGTTAGACTTCTCTTGTAAAATTTATTTTTTTAAGATTGTGATAGTGTTGTAATTTTAAGTGAATGCAAATGTTTAATTATCTCTGAAGAGTGTAATATTATTTTCAACATTATTGCACTACAGTTTATCATTTGTATTTTCTTATATTATGTTGCAGTTATTTTGGTTTATTTCTTGTTAGACTATCTTCAATGTTAATATGTTGCATAAATTATTATCTTGTTTTGTTCAATTACTAATCACCTGTATTTATTTCTATATCATAGAAGCAGGTGTTGAAAATTGTAACAAATTAGGTAAATAGATACAGAATTCTTTTCATATTGTTTAAGGAATATTTAACAAAATATGTTAATCCAATTTTCAAATTTATATTTAAAAAATATATTTAAATACATTTTGCTTTGTGTCTGTAAGTAAGTTTGGTTAATATATGAATATATCAATAATTCTGCATCTATTATATTGAAATTTGACTATATGTTTCTATTTCCCAACTACTACTCTAGAATATCGAATATTGGGCGAAAAAATTAACGCCAGTTATCCGCATGGATCCGAGGATGTCATATAAGCTTTCAAAATTTTAAAGTTTGACTTAGTTTCCGGTATTCCTGGCCACATTGCAAGAAGACAAGAAAATAGATGGAGCACAAACATCCTACAGTGGTATCCCAGAGATGTAAAACGACCAATAAGACGACTTCAAGTAAGACGAAGTGACGAAATTAGAAAAGTGACCGGTGTAAAATATATAGAAAAATCTATATAATACGAACGTCAAATTCACCTAATAAAATTTTATAAAGCACAATGTAAACACATTGATAAGTTACGTTACTATCGAGGTGCAATAAATCAAAACACAGTTTTAAAACATTAAAACTATAAGATGTCAAAATCCATGAGCTTTCGGCTAAACATTTGCCTTCCTCAGATGAACAACAAGCTTGTTGTTCATCTGAGGAAGGCTAATGTTTAGCTGAAACTCACCTCGTATATAAACCTGTATTTTGATTTATTGCACCTCGATAGTAACGTAACTTATCAATGTGTTTACATTGTGCTTTATAGTGACCGGTGTTAATTGTATGACTAAAGCATTAGACAGGAACTAATGGAAAAATCGGGGGAGACCTACATCCAGCAGTGGACTGAAACGGTTGATGATATCTATCTATCTATCTACCTATCTAAAGGTGGCAACTAAATTACTCCAATTGCGTGCACAAAAGAGGGAAAATCACAAATAAGACAAATTAATATATTTTTATCGACGTCATTTTCTCATTAAATTTGAAAAGAGAAAATAGTTTGAGTAGATAGTGAAGAAAATCTTGATTAAATTGCATTTTCCAGGAAATTTCGAAGAAATAAAAACATATTTTCCCATAGTCAAGCTTCATGAATCTATTTATTCTATAGAAACAAAAATCTTCTATCGACATATTCACATTTAGACATCGTAATTTTGACTGATTGACTGAGTTTGTGATATTTTAATAAACAAAGGTTCAGGCGATTTCCCATAACACGTTGTTAGTATGCGGTTAGAATGACAGTGGAGTAAGTCAAAAATTTGAATAATCTTGATAACCATATTTTCAGTGAACGTATATTATCTTCTGTTCAGTGTGACAGTCAAAAAAGTCATAGTTCACTTGGACTCGCTAGAGGCCAAAACAAGTAGGACCACTTAACTTAATGCAATGGCAATGCGACAGGTTTCACAAAACCCTTAATTCTCAAATGACTAAATATTGACTTACTCCACTGTCATTCTAACCCCCTCATATGTACTTAATTCAATTTCCTATTAAAAATTATTATGCTCGTACATTGTTATATAAGTATTAAGAAAAATGTTCTAACATTTTTTTTTTACTTCGTTAACAGATGAAAGTTTCTAGATATTTCAAAACCCTCACATTATATATTATAAAACAAACACTATCTTCTAATGAGATAAATTGAGATGTACACAAATCGTGAAATGATTAGTTAAAATGAAATATTACAAATGAAACTATTTTCAAAGTAAAATTAAGAACTAAAAACGTAAAATATGTCTGAGAAAATTTTTGCTGAATAATCTTTATATGAAAAAATAACAGCTTAGCTTGTCCGCATTTTATGTCCACTTAATATTTTCACGTTTTGTAGAGGCGAGCACAAAAATGTTAATCAAACATAGCATTGGATTCTGACGTTTAATTAAAATAAAATATATATGTACATGCTTTAAAAGTGATTACAGTATATATAAAAATATCTTTAATGTTTTCTAATAACAAACTGATTAGTTTCGTACGCTTTCCAACGGTGACATTTTCAAGGTCTGTAAATAATAAATAAACTTTACCTATTCCTTATTTGCAGACGTTGAGAATGTCATGAAGTTTAAGAAATTAGTCGATTTGTTATTAAAATATTTGAAAGACATTTTTTATATGTTCTGTAAACACTTTTTACATATAAATGTACATTTTATTATAGTAATAATAAGTGTTTTTTTTTTTACTAATATAATTCTATATTATAAAAAGGCAATACTTAAATGATTAACTTAAGATTATGTGGTGACGCAATAAACATAATTTCTGTCAGTTGAATCAATAAGCATTCTCTTCTACAGAAATCCTCACACAGAAATTAAAATGAATAATATACACATAACATATAAAAAAATGCATAGTGAGATATTTTCTTTCGTATATTCGTGTAAACATATTCTGAAAACACTTTTGTAAAACATATGACTACTTCACTTCCATTAATTGTGATTTTGACATTTTAGATTCAAAATGAAGCACCCAAGGAAAAAAAAAAATACTTCAGTCCATTGAAATTAATTTAGAGAACAATTCAAATTAAAGTTGGTACTGACTGGGTTCTTCTATGCCAATAATTTACTTTTGGCTAATTTTATGGGAACTGACATTGTTTGGCACAGTAAATGATAGAATATCATGGATGCCCACAGGAAGGAAAGGAATACCTACCTCTCCTTGGATTTTCAAATTTAAATAACCAAAATTTCTTTTTCTCTAATGAATTCGAAAAAAGAGTAAAATTTATTATTTTAAAGGGATTTAAAATTAAAATCAAGTGTAGACAGAAAAAGAACTAAGGATTTTCCATCAGGGGGCTCAACCGCCTTAACGTCTCATGGAAGAAAATATTTAGTTATGTTTTTCTTTTTATCCGTGTTTTTAAAATTGATCATAAACAGAGGGGTATAGACCATGTGATGAAAAAAAATAATAATAAACTTCTTTAATTCTTCAATTTGAAAAAAAAAATAAAAGAAGAAGAAAAAAAATAGAAGCATATTTCTGGATTTTTAATGTCTTATTTATTACATTTCTGTATTTTTTATGTTATGGTTTAAAAATTTGTGATTATTTAAAACTTATGTATCACTCTTTACGTTGATACTTATAAAGTTTAAATCCCTTAAGGGTGGTGTTCTGACAAAAATTCTTAATTTAGTTTATTTATGCTTATATTATCTCTTTAAATAAAAACTAATTAAAAATAATAAAACGGACTACAGGCACATTTGTTTCAAAATCCTCCCCTTCCATGATTTGTTCTTCTGCCTCCATATACCATACCGTTAAAGTATCTCTAATGAGCAACAATATAACATCCAAAATTTAATTTAATAAAAACGTGGACTGAGGTTTTTTTTTCCGTGGACATTTCAAATATATTGTTATTTAGTAATTAATTTCAGTTAAAGGAAAATAACTTTTTATATTGCAGTATAATTGAGTAGAAAAGACAATAATCCCTCTAATAAGAAGCTCTCTACAAGATTTGCTTTCACTTTTTGCGAAACTAGTAAATTACCTGAAAGCTCATTTTTCTTTCGTCTAATTAGCATGCAAAAAATTACCTCTGCTGATAAGGCTATAAAACTAATATTATCATCCTCAGTAATGGAGAGTAGAAGTTAACCGTTTGAGTGCTATGAAGCGCGATAGCGCCGCAATGTATCTGCGGATCAAACAAATTTCAACGGATGAAACAACCCAGAAATTTTATTCAATAATTGAAATCATTTAATTTTGATTCAACAGTTGAAATATTCACAGCTATCTAGTGAGTTACATTTTATAAGATAAAATTTCTGGGTTGAAACACAATTTGTTTGATCCGCAGATACATTGCGGCTTCATAGCACTCAAACGGTTAAAATTAAAATATAGCAAATATAAAATACTGCAACAGAAGTTAATGTATTGCAGTTCTAATATTTTCAATCTCATCATTGACAGAACTGCGTTTTTATGTTTTGTTAATACAGTGGAACCGCGAGAACTTGATACCCCAGTATAAGGACTCAATTTCTAAAAAAAGTACTGTTCTCCTAATATTCTGCAGTACTAACAACGGTAGCGTACAGCCCTGCCCGTTCCACCAGTATATTCGCATTCCATACATTGTTTCCAAAATTTAGAAAACAAATTTCTTCATCAAAGAAAAAATTAAATATATTTTCAATATATATATATGCGCATCTACATATATAATAAAAACTAATGAATGAAAAGATAGCAAAAACATCTATAATCAGAGGTGGAGAATTTTCAGAAAACCTTACACGCTAATTTTTTTTTAAATTTAACATTATGATTATAATTATTATTTTATTATTTTATCAGCCGGCAAACTACAACATACAGCACTATTTCGGTGCGCAGTATTTATGAGCTTCGGCTAATATTTAAATGCTTACTAAAAATAAAGAAGTAGCGGAGCTGAGCTCTAGTGATCTCCGACGCTATTTAAGCATTTCTAGGAATTCTATATTTATTATTCACATGGTTGGTATAATAACTTCAACTAGCTCTCAAACTTGACACATTTTAGCAAAAAACTGGCTTAAGTCGATTACAATTGAACTATTTTATCACAACAAATCTTTAGAATCTTCTATTCATTAATGCGTGTTTTATAATTAAAATTATCTATTTGGTTCTTAATTCAGTTTAAACTCATATTTTACAAAAAACACTTATAAATTACCTGCTTCATCTCGCCATGACGCATTGAAACGAGACAGGCGAAATAGACAGGCTGCCGCATCTGTGTCACGTGTTCGGACCCTTTGAGTCACGTGATGCTTCATAACGTAGGTGTGCAAATGCACGAATGCAAGTATTCAAAAATTCATCACGTGACTCAAGGAACATAGTAGGTCTTACATATAGTGTTACATAGTACTCATAGTAGGTCTTACAAGGAAAGTCTCCTTAAAGCGCATACTCAGAATTTTTTGGAAAAAATAATGCTATTGAAACTATTCATGTACGTTATAAAAGATCAGTCAAATTTAGCTGTGGAATACCAGTAGAAAATCTGTAAAAAAAAAAAAAAAAAAAAAAAAAAAAAATTGTATTTGGCTCAAAAAGACGCGTTTTGTCAATCAACACTTTTTCCTCGCCAAATTCAAGCGATTTTAATGTTATTTTGAAATTGCTCGTTAAATGAGTGTTTAAATGGACCCTAAGTAGTAGAGAGCAGATTCCTATACTAGTAGAGAGCAGATTCCATTGTTATTTGGCCGAAAAGCTAGTCCCAAGATCAGATCGGATTTGGCGCTTTAGAGGCTGTCTGTTTTGGCGGTAATCACTTTCACCAGAGGAACATGGACGCAGTAGTAAAGTTTCGGCGGGAATACGGAAATTCCAAGCAGGTTTAGGCTAAATTAGGTGGGAATCACGTTTGGTGGGTAGGTGATCTTGGAGCCAAGAAAAGGTTACCAATTTGGTGTCTAGTATATTATAAGGTCTATGAATGGACCATAATGAATTGAAATTGAAACGATGAAATAGTTTGTTATTGTTTATATAAACTTATATAATCTATGTAGAAAGTTACGTGTTGACGTGGTTATTTAATTTTAACGGCTTCAGCGGCTGGATAAGTTTTAAGTGTATTTTAACCCTCTGAGCGTTTTGAAAAAGGGTAAAATTGTAATGTTGTTTTCTCTGAATTTTGTTTTAAAGGCTAAAAAAATATGATTCTTTCAGCATTATAAATAAAACTTAATTACAAATATGAATGTAACCCTTAAGAGTATTAATCATTCTTCAATGTTTTGAAAATTCATTAAATCTATAGAATTATATTATCTTAAACATTGCATATATTGCAGTGAAACCTAGAGCTTAGTGAACGGAATATTACGTTCCACACGCTTAGAGGGTTACCAGAAAGTGCCCGATTAAGAATGCTGTTGTTATAAATTTCGATATTGTATAAGTCATTGTTTCCATGGCAACAGTACTGTTCTGCTGTCTCCAAAGCTAACAATATTGAAGCCGAATTGATAGTGCTCAGAATAGGACTTTAATTTTAAGTTTGAAATAATTTTAATCAATTTAAATTTTGTTTTAATCATTTTAATACGATAGTTAAGTTTCATTATATATACATGTAACTGTTTTTACAAAACTGTAGTTATAAAAGTGTAAGTTAAACTTACTTAAATTAATTCAGTATGAAGTTTTTGTTTTTAAAACTATTTATCATAAAAGCGTATTTAAAAAAAATTTCATTGCGTCGTCGATCGACGATAAATCGCCAAAAAATGAAAATTTCATTATTTTTTTACAGTAGCTATATCGAGGTACCGCAGGAATTATTTTTATAGACATATATATCCTCATAACAAGAATCTTCTGTAATTGTTTCCCATTTTTCTGAGTATGTGCTTATGGAGATCTTCCTTGTTAGTAGCATCGGATTCTGAATTCCTATTCGTCAAAGCTAAATGCCTAGAGATTTTATGTTTTGACGCATCATTGCTTGCTTGGCAATTTCACGATGATTTTTTAAATCAATTTCATATGTAACTGTTATGTAATTTCGTTCAAGGATCGTTAAACTAGAAAAGCTAAGTTAATTTTAACATTAAATAGTATATGTTTTGACGCATCATTGCTTGCTTGGCAATTTCACGATGATTTTTTAAATCAATTTCATATGTTAATGTTATGTAATTTCGTTCAAGGATCGTTAAACTAGAAAAGCTAAGTTAATTTTAACATTAAATAGTATATGTTTTGACGCATCATTGCTTGCTTGGCAATTTCACGATGATTTTTTAAATCAATTTCATATGTTAATGTTATGTAATTTCGTTCAAGGATCGTTAAACTAGAAAAGCTAAGTTAATTTTAACATTAAATAGTTCGTACGCAAAAAGCGGCGTTCAATTACAATTTTCAATGTGAGACAAATGAAAAAGACAGGTTGACGCATTGTGTCATGCATTGCATATAATCGGATGCTATATAGTAGTTCTTCGTTGCAATTGATTCTGGAACCACATTTGGTGAAATATACGATCACGTGATCAAAGATCCAGTCTTGCTTTCCATTTCCATTGGTTAACTTTTGGCGAGTTGTTAATTATGGAATTTTCTGAATATTATCATATTTTCTCCCCATCAGTATGAAAAATATGAATCTCTAAAAATATGCAATTCTTTACAGCGGTCATCACTATGATGCGTATATGAATGCTTCGCGCCCATGAAAATAAACAACAACAAAAAATCTGTAAGTTCGGCTAAATCGTTGTATTGGAATCTTTTAAATACGATATTCTTTATAGTGGTTATCACTATAACGCGTATATCAGTGCTTCGCGTCCATGAAATCTGAATAAACATCACTGCCTTAGATCTCTAAAAATATGAATCTCTTTATAGGGTCTATCACTAAACGTGTGTATGAGCGCTTCGCGCCCGTGAAAACCGAAAAAACATCACTGTATTAAGCTAAATCGTTTTATTGGAATCGTTAAAAATATAAAATCCTTTATAGTGGCTATCCCTATAACGCGTATTCGTGTACATGGAAACCGAAATAAACATAACTATATTAAGCTAAATCGTTTTATTGGAATCGTTAAAAATATAAAATCCTTTATAGTGGCTATCCCTATAACGCGTATATGTAATAAAAATTGCTGCATTCGGCTAAATAGTTGTATTGGAATCTCTAAAATACGACCGCAATCATTATATCAATTATTTTAAAAAATCACATGATATAACGTGTTAGTTTTGTTTCAAAATAATTTTTATAGCGTAATTATATATTTAAAAACAGAAACTTTGCATTTTATCAAATTTCCCGCTGCTTGGATCCGAACATGAGTCTACAGAACTGGAGACAAACAATACACTACTGAGTTACTATTACGAAACAGCTTGGAGCAAAATTATTTTAAAAAAAACTGATAGTTAAGGTTGCTTCAATCTCAATAACTCGCCAAAAGTTAATCAATGCAAATGGAAAGCAAAACTGGATCTTTGATCACGTGATCGTATATTTCAGCAAATGTGGTTCCAGAATCAGTTGCAACGAAGAACTACTATATAGCATCCGATTATATGCAATGCATGACACAATGCGTCAACCTGTCTTTTTCATTTGTCTCACATTGAAAATTGTAATTGAACGCCGCTTTTTGCGTACGCAGGCGTGAGTGTAACAATCAAAAAAGAAACTAAGCAGAGTTGAAGAGTTTTTGCTATCTCTTCAGAATAAAAGCAGACAATTTTTTAAAAATTAATTTTCATAAGTGAGTTAAATTTTTAACTTTGTTTTTATAACTTCCTGATCTAGAAATAAATCGTAATCAGTTTACTAAATAGATTCTTTCAACTGTATAATAATTTAATATGTGATACTTATTTAAATGTATATTCTTACTTATTATAAATATCCTTTCATTTGAAAAATCCCGATCGCTAAAATATTTTTTTAAGAATAAAATTATGCAGAACTTTGCTAAGTCAAGATCCGTTTAAGTCGACATGATTTTTTATCCCCATGGGATGCCGAGTTATCGAGGTTCCACTGTATTAGTTTACTCATACTTAATGTTTCCTACAAAACATTTAGTTATGTGCATTGCAAACCTATTTAATGTAATACAGTAACGACCAATTATATGAATCAATGGCTAATCGAATCAGCTCCTGTTGTAAAAAAGAACAAAGAAAAAGAGAAACAACAAAATGGAAATTTTAATTTCTGCAATGAGCGGAATCAGTTAGTTAATTTTGAATAAAAAATTGTATGCCAAATGCTTCATTTAAATGGCCGTTACTGTACTTATGTAGTTACCGTATTTCAGAGTGTATACGACGCACTTTTTTACTATTAAAATATACCTTAAAAATAGGGTGTTTTATATATAATAAAAGTACGGATTTTTATTTTATTTCTCTGACACACTTCTTTCATGTTTGTATTTTGTATGTTATACTTTTGTTAGTGCTTTATTTAGAATGAAAAGAAACGAAAGAAAGAAAATACATATAATTAGTTACTCTATAACAAATCCGAACACCCATAGATAATGTATTTCATTAATTGTTAAAAAAAAAATGTTAAATACTCGTAAAAAACCATAAAAACAGTAATGGAGTTTGTGTATATAAACTGTCTACATGTTATGATTTCACCGAAGCCGCTTTAAAGACAAATGATAATTTTATAGCTGTGCGATTTATAATGCAATGATCTGAAGCGCCAGCATTAACGTTTTTCACGTTCTCTCTCAATTTACTCATGTTATTTTATTTTATTATAATTTTGATGTTTATTTCCATATTTTAACCATAGAGTAATGAATATAAAGATATTTGCAAACTTTAAGACTTTATATCTCGATAACGGGGAGACGAGGGCAAATGATTTATGCGTCAAAAAACACGTTTCACTATGTTCTTTCGATTGCTGCTTATTTAGATTTTTTTTCATTATTACACTAAGGCGTGGTTTCGTGGTCAGATGCTTTCAAATACATGGAATGAAATCGAGTATCGCTTGGACATATCTACTACACGCAATGAAGGGGTCTCAGATCAAGATGTATTAACTTTTGTACTTCTATTGTATTTTAGTAAATACATTTTATTTCTATACTATCTAGTTTCTGTTTTACATAATTTTGAAATGTGTCCAATAATTTTCAGACATTCTGTTTATATATTTTTAATCAGGTATTGTCATTCAATGAATTTCATGTTTTTTCCTTTGAAAAAGTCTTAAATTTTGGGGTGCGTCTTATATAAAGGGTCGTCTTATACACCAAAAAATACGGTACCTAATGTTTTGTAGAAATGTGAAAATGTTGAATTAGTACTTGTTATGTGGTTACAGTAGAACAAAATTTGGTTCTATTAAAATTTTTACAAAAAAAGCATAAATTATTCATGTCACTTTAACAAACTCACTGACTTACAATTTCAACAATGAAAACAACATGATACTCTCATGCAGCAAGTGTTATATCAATCAATTTTCTTAGCTGAGTGAAGTATAATTCATGCAAATATTAGAAAAATATTAGAACCAAATTTTCTCTACTGCATTCAAAAATAAAGAAATAGTTTCAGTAGTGAAAGTGTTTTAGAATTTAGTGAAGCAAGAATTAAGATTAGAAGAAAAGAGAGGCAGAGAAGAAAGGTGCAGGCAAGAAAGTATTCATAAAGCATTTATTTAGTAATGACTAGATACTACATGTGATTATAATTTTCATGACTAATACTTGCTACATGAGAGTTGATATACATTTTTTTGAACTACAAATTCTCAATAGGTAATAAACACTTTAGCTGCCATAGTCAGTATAGAAAATAAGAAATTCTTCGTACTTAGTAAAAAACAGTTTCATTTTTAAAATATGAGTTATAAAACCATTTATAACGCCTGCAAATGGAAAAGAAGATTAGATCTTGGTTAATTTGCGATGCACACTTTTTCGATTCATGAATTTTTTTGCATCATGATATTAAAAGAGGAATGATAAATTAAAAGCTAAAATGTGAAAGGTAAATAATTGCAGTGCACTGGGAAAAAAATGAAACAAAATCTACATAAACTAAAAGTATAAAAATATCAAAAGTGCATAATAGAAATAATAAATAATAAATTAGGAAAAAAACTAATAAAACATACTATGATGATATATATAATAAATAATGGAGAAAATATAATAAATATATATATATATTTTAAATGGAACTCGCTTAAATTCAATATAAATTTGTTTAAATATAAAATTTAATCACTGTTAATGATCAAAATGCAACTAAGCTGTATAAATTTCTAAAAAATAAATAAAGAATGTAGAAATTCCAAATAAAAATACTTAGGAATGCAAATAGATGAAATTAATCTAATAAAAATTCTACTTCAAATGAGGAACATCTCTTAATTAAAATATAGAGAATGTTCGAAATCAAATTTGTGAAAACCTGCAAACTTAAGATTGATAAATAAATAATGATTATCAAAAAATGAATATAACTATGCACAACACATTTTATAAAAGCATTTTATAAAAGACATACAAAATAAATAAATAAATAATGAAAAAAAAAACAAGAAAATTTTGAAGAAAGGTGTGAATTATCATTTAAAAAGATGGAACATTACAATTCATTCAATTATAACAATAATGATAAACTTTTAATCAAAGTTTCGAAATTAAACTATACATTCATGCTAATGAGATAAAGGCAGCAAAAGTGTTAAATTACGCACAAAATTAAATCACAAGTTGCATACTTAATCAAATATAAACTTTCAAGTAAAATGCACTGTCATAACTGATGGCATTTATTTAAAGTAAAAATACAAGTAGCTAAAAAGATAAATGGAAGATTTTTTTTCTCTTAAAATTAGAAAAGTTATGATCCAGTTTAATTAGAGTGGTTAAAGTAATTTTTTTCCCAGACAAATATGAGGATGATAATGCTTATGAGTATGACAATGCTTGCATGAGAATGATAACGTTTAACTTATTTACAATTCATCCCTTATATTATTGAATTTATAAGAAGAAAATATAACATTATTTTCCTCCTTTAACAAAGAGAATATTTAATAAATATAACGTACTTCAACAAAATAATGTCAAACCTTGCAATAGCGAACCCGGTGTAAAACGAAACGCTGTTTATAATGGATGAATTTTTTTATATTATCAGTATCTTATACATATGTTATATATTAGATATAACTACTACCTGGATATAGTGAAACAAAAATACAGTTTGCTGAAGGTTCGTTATAGCGAAGTTCAACTGAGACTACATCACAAAACAAACTTATATTAAACATTTTTTAACTCAACGCACAAAGATTTAATGTGCGTGAACGTACACACATTAATATATATTGCCTGATGGAAGAATATTTTTTAAATGCAGAAACCAGTTACATTTTATGAAGTTTTGCCGGTTGTAAGAGGAAATCTTTTACATAATGAACTTAAAATGAAGTTTTATCAAATTGTTAATGCCAAATGATGTGAAACTTGTAAAAAATACTGCCTCCCCTCCCCCTAAAAAAAGTACATTTCAAATCACGTTACAACTAACTCGATTAAAATAAATAAAATAATAATAATAATTAAATAACTCTATAATTTGAACAAGCAAACAATGTCTACTGCACAGTAATTACAGAATACGCAAGCTGTAAAAAACATTTTCATAGCACAGTAAAATGGTACATGTTTAAAAAAAAAAATTATGAAATAAAAATGTAATTTTTATTTCATTGCACGAATAAAAATTATTTCAGAATATCATATAAAATTTATATTTAAACAGGTTTAATAGGGCTTTATGAAAACATGAAAGCATCGACGACAAAAGTTGATCCAACCAAATGAATTATCCAGAAAATATTTTCAATGGAGATTATGAAAGTTAACATGAATGGGGAGTGAAATAAATAAATCTAAAACTGAGAAATATTTTACAGCTGTTTCAAAAAAGTCAAGATATTTTTTTCTTTTTCTAATGGAAGGATGAAATATTTGGCACTAAATATTTTTCTTGTAATTATGTGTACAAATGCAAATATCTAAATGTAATATCTAAAGCTAATACAAATTTTGAAGAAAAGGAAATTTTCAAATGCCACATTAAGAAAAAAAGAAGTTCAGCATAAAGATCATAATGCAAATACGTAATCATAATACAAATACTTAATCATAATGCAAATACTTAACAGGATTCATACACCTTCCGAAAATCGTTTTTTTTTTCTTGCCTTTTATAGGTACTTTTACACGAAACTCTGGAAACAGATATCTATGTTATAAAGGACAAACCCGTGCTTAACGCTAACGTCATAGAGGATTTGCCAACACCAGACGATTAAATTTAGCTTTTACTGAAAATTTTTAAACTTCTAAATATCGCACATTTTCAATTTTTAGACCGTCGAATAGGGAAAGAATGTACATTCAAACTCAATTTGTTTGAATATTATATAACAATTTACTCATTTTTATGGTTTTTAAAATAATTTTCAAGTATGAATTTTGAAAAAAAAATATCTTTATGGCGTGCAGATGATTACGAAACATAAATCTTTTCGCAATTAAAGTAATATCAATAGTTCAGCGTTTGTTCGCGGTTTACCTTCCATGAAAGTTTCGCTTTTAAAAAATTTCAAAACTTTACTTGAATACATAATTGCTATTTTTCACACAAAAACGATTTTTGATGTTATTATTTGACAATTTAAAAATATATATTAAATGTAAAAAATCTATTAGAGTTTTCATTAAAAAAAATTTATTTTCTGTAAACCGGGAATCCCGGATTGGATCCCCTAGTTATTATATGAGAATAAGTGACCAAAACTAAAATATAAAAATATCATTATTATCACATAAATAAACAAAAGGAAATATACTTTTTTTAAAAAGAAAATAGAAAATACACCTAAGTTATCAAATCTTACAGCTATCTGGATTTTGGACTAGATATATTTTGGTGTTTTAAGACTCAGGTATATATTCTGGATTATGACATTTGAAAAATTTCATTATGAACTCCAGCAAATATTTACTCTTGTCAATGTATTCTTCAAATTCTATAAGGCATTAATGCTGACAAAATGCCTAGTTCACATTATTTTCCAAATGCATAAGAATCCTGCCCAAGTACTCAGATTGAAACATTTTTCTTCAGAAAACTCAAAACTATATATTTTTGAGAGTGAGGAAAAGTCAAAACATAAATTATACCTTGATAAAACATGAAGATAATTTAATTTTGATAAAATATGAAATTTCACACAAAAAAGTTGCCAATAATTACAGGATTAACAATTGTAACGTATTAATATTTTAATGTAAATATTCAAATTCTTACTTTGTTAGATCATTTATTTTAGAGGTAGAAAAAAATAATTTTACAATCCCTTTTATCGGGAGATTTCTCAATATAATTGTAATTTATTTCCAGATAATATTTAATTGAAAATGAAAATGTTTAGAGATTTCTAATGATATTGTGACATATTTTTTTATTCTTTACGCAAAAGGTCCATATTCATAGCTATATTTTCATACATTTCAACATTAATACCCATAAAAATCTGTCTTTCTTAATGATAACAAAATTTAAGTTAATGATTACTAAGTTTAATGACAACAAAAACTTATTAAAAAAAATCTCCAATTTCTCAATGAATTATAAAGAACAGACAAAATTACAGACAGATAAAAGACAAAGAACATAAACATTAGCTTAAAGATTCAGCAGAATATTTCTGACAAATGCAACAAGTAAAACAAGAAAGAACGTCTAAAACTTTCGCAGGGGAAACATTCATTAACAAAGAACGGTACAATGCAAACTCTAGCTAAACTTCTAAACTTTTAAGCAATAAGGATACCTGATAAACAACATGGCAAAAAACATCATTTGAAAATTTAGCAGAAGATAACAATAAAATTCAATTTTAAAACAATCATTATCAATGTATTTCTGAAGTCTCTTCAGGACTGTCTTTCTAAAAAAATGAATTTAAAATGAAGTTTGAAACGTTTAAATACGCACTGTATTAGAAAAGAATGCGACACAAAAACCACCTCTAAAGGATCAGCATAATATCGCCAGAAAATAGAATTTTAAAATAATGAGACTAATGAATTGACAAATTTTGGAAAGTTATGAACATTGTTTTTCGTATAATTTTTCTCTAAAAACTTTTCACAATCAACAAAAGAAGAACAACTAAATTTCTAAAACAGATCTTTAAAGAAGAAAGTGCTTAAAAATCAATCCTTAAAGAATTCATAGAATGTCACAAGCAAATGCAGTCTTGAAACAACCAATGAAGGGAATTGACACCACAAAATAGGTCATTCTAAGAACAATGTATTTCAAAAATATATAATTTTCCATACATTAAGAGCAAATTATTAATATTAATAAATTAAGAGCAAAGTTAAAAATTTTGAATATGAACTCTATTGGGAAAAAAAGTGCAAAATCACCAATTTTTGATTACCACTAATTTGTAAGAGACAATCTTGTAAATCGCTTACAAGAAATATAATCTATATTTAATCACAGGATAATGTGATTATTTAAAGCAAATATTTTTATACGGTAAAACTGGTAGTCAAAAATCGGGAGACTTGGCAACTATGAATGTGGTGGTACTAAAGCCAACCTATAAAGCATCATCCGAATACCACCAGATAATGCTATTGCAGAATAATCAAACAAGTGGATTGCTAAAGTGGATTAAAAGAGTCCTGAATATTGTTTTTATTAAACACTTTATACACGCGAAATAACTTTTTTAGTGTCAAAAATTAAACTTTTTAGCGAAGGTATATTATCCTTTCACTCCAAATGAATGGTATGTGTATACGAAAAAAGAAAACATGGTACATTTTATATTCATAGATGTAAACATTAAGGTGGGAAGGTAAAAGTTAAACAAAATCCATCTTTAATAAAATATTAGAATATCAACAAATTTAATTTCAAAATAATCGAGCAAGAGCAAGTTTGGAGTATTCTGAAGGAAACCTGTTCAAAAGAAGTAAGTTTAACTTATTCCAAAGAGAAGTTCTACATATAGTAATTTGGACAAGGTACATAAATTCTGAAGAATTTTATGAAATTCAAAATGTTACAACGAGAAAACATGCGCAGCCAGATGAGAAATAGTTTACAGTAATTTGGATTACATATTTAAAAATGACCATTGAGTTTTATGAAGCAGCTGTAAGAACTTTCTATTTCATTTTTATATCTATACATTTTTTTTCAGATACTTAATAACTTTAATAACCTTTACAATAACATTTTTTTCATTTTTAACTAATTTTAAATCACAATATTTTTAATATATTATTTAAATTATATATAAATAAATAAAATAAAATAAGAAGTAACATATATATATATATATATATATATATATATATATGTATATATATATTTAATTATGACTGTTCAGAAGCAATTAAAAGCACATCTTGTTTATTTACATACAAATGTGAGGATTGGACTTCAATGAATATGACTTTTTTAAAAAATGAATGAAACAATACTGACGGCACTAGATATTTGGCTAAATACAGTTTGTACTTTGTTATCACAAGTGAGATTTTCTTTTAAACTACACTTATAAATTTAACAGACTAAATGTATCACAATATTATATTTACATATACATATATCTTAAATTGCACATAATTGGACAGAATGTGAAAGCATCATAAAAGTGATAAACATGTTCTATAACGAAGAATCTTTTGAGGAACTGAATTTTAACATTAGTAATGGAACAGAAACCTAGATAGTTGTCTGGCAAAGAACTTCATTAGTCAACAAATTTTAAAGGCCTACATTATTTCAGCAATACATCTATACATTCTTAAATCTATCCATAAATTTCAGGATATGATAAGAATGGAATTTGTATTAAAAAGAAATCTAATAAAAATACATATAACTAGTCAAATAACATTTTCTATTGAAGAAATTTACAGGAACAAAAATGGATTTCAGATAACATTTAAAAAGTGCAAACAGTTATTATTTTTTCAAAAGTGCATTTAAAATGTTCCCTTCTAAATGAAATCCATTAAAACAGTATCACAATGTTTTCTATAAACAGTATATCAACAAAATTATATACCTTTTAAAGGAAATAAATTTCAAAAGTTTTTCAATGACGAGGGATGAAAACAACAAACACTTAAAAAAAAAGAGGAAATAGCAAACATTTTAAAAAAGCTATAAAAGCGGGAAAAAATAGGAAAACAAAAAATAGGAAAATATACGTGTGCATTTTTATTTATTAATATTTTAAGATGACAGAATAAACACCTGATACGTGCATTTGTTCTCCGTATATTGGGGAATCTTTTGTGTTTGACCTAACTTGACCGATATTTAATAGTAAAGTGAAGAGTTTAGCAATGAATGTTACAATTAATTTTAAATTGCAATAAAAATTAATAATTACTATAAAAATTATAAAATAAAACTTATGTGAAAAATTGTTTTGTTTTGTTTAATTTTTGTCTTAAGGTTTACTGAAGTATATACCACGAACGCAAGCATCCATGCAGTGTATACAGAAAGATTGAACATAGGAAGTCACGATACGCTTTTAGAGACAGTTCGTAAGCAAATATTATTATTATTATTTTAAAGAATAATAAACAACGGGGAGAAATATATTGTAAAGCATGCAGACAAGAGTTAGGCTGAAAATAGGGAATTTACTATCCAAATTCGTAGAATAGGCATCTGTTTCTACTTTCAGTTCTCTGGAGAAAATAAGCTGAAGAATTTTATATACTGGAAAAAAAAATCAAAAAAGCAGAAGAAGGGGATTTCATAAAAATAACAAAAGGCAGAAAATCCACGGAATATTTTTATTCTGGAATGACAATACCTAGATATATTTGACACTAAATACTCCAATATTATTTCACTAAATCATATTGATTTTCTGGTAGAAAGGGAAAAAATATCAATTTGTTTTCAAGAAGTAAGTAGTACGAGTGATATTAGTAAGCGAAATCCGTTTTTGGCCATACTGCCTACAGGAAGCATTTTTAAAATTTAGGAAGGAAAATAATTTTAAAATAATTTGCAAAAATACAATCATCCTGGTAAATAATAAAATCCAAGCTTAAAATAAACTCTATTTTTCTGATATTTATGTAAACATTAATAGGGATGCGGTGAAGTGGGGGATTTGGTTAAGCAACAGGCAGATTTAGCCACACTGCTGTAGGAAAGATTCTTTTATTTTGGACTTTTGAATTACAAATTACACGAGTTTGCTTTCGCACAGAAAGAACCCTAAAAAGCTTGCACGGTCACCTTGCTCAAACATCACTGTATTGAATCTAAAAACATCTGCTCAAGCGACTCATTTTACAGTCAGTATGCTAACTACTAAATACCGGGCTGAGTATCCAAAAAATCATTACAATAATACACCTTGCCGGAGACACAAAACAAAAATTATGGAAATTCGAAATAGTTTTTTGATTTGATTCACAATGAGCTGGCCATGTTTTCCTGTGTTTTCAGAAACTTTCTTTGGAGGTCAGTAAAAATAGCTCATATTCCTTTAAAAGTCCACCCATATAAAATCAAATTCTCTGCAAACAAATACTCTCAGAATGTAAGCTTAACTTGACCTAAAATGTCTAAATATTTTGATGATATCAAAAGACAACGTTTTAAACAAATACCGGTACTTTCGTATTACCCGTATGTCAGTGGTTTATCAGCAAATATTTCATGTCATGTATGTATTCATTACATATAAGTGTGTGTATGTGATGAATATATGTGTATTACATGTATGTGTGCCTTCATGTATAAATATATATATTCAGTATATGTGTGTGTGCCTTCATGTATGTATATATCTATTCGTATGCATTCGTGTATGTGTGTATGTATTCATGTATGTATGTATGTATGCATATATTCATATGTATGTATGTATGTATGTATGCATATATTCATATCCATGTATGTATGTATGTATGCATATATTCATATCCATGTATGTATGTATGTATGCATATATTCATGTGTATGTATCATTCATTATATTGTATGTATTCATATGTATGCATTTATGCATGTATGTATGTATTGATTCATTATATATATGTATTCATGCATGCATTAGTATTTTCATTATATGTATGTATGTATTCATTCCTTATATGTATGTATTTATGCATGCATTAGTATTTTCATTACATGTTTGATATCATCCTAAAGACAATTGCTGAACATTTCCCACTTGAAACGAAAATAATTTGCTGATAATAGAGCCCTAAAGTTCGTCAATGGCACATGGCTAATATGAAAGTACCTAAATATTTAATGCTCAATTAAGATATTAGATAACTGAAAATTATGTTATGAATATCTTGGACTATCAATGAAGGAAAATATAAATCTGAAATGAAGACTTCATATGAGTGTGACAGATCAAATATACCGAATTTAAATCAATTTCTATATATAATTGCTTATGTATAGTCCAGTTTTTAATTGTGTAAAATAGGTTATCGATTCTAAAAAAATATTTACTGCAATATATTTTATTTGATAGTATAAATAGTTGCAGTGTATTTTTGCAGTCTTGCAGAGCATTGCCGAAAACATTGTTATTAAAAAAAATAAAAGTGTCTACAATCAAACAAGAAACACATGATTCTATATAAAGTTGATTCTAAATTAATCAGTTAACACATGTTTGGAACAACCTTTTTGCCTGAAAATCGTTTTCCCTCCACAATTCCTGAAAGGCAACCTTCACCTTATTTAATCGCAAAATTTCTGTCATTAAATGAGGTAAATTATTCTATTCTAAAATAGTGGTAGAGTGTTGGCCCACGGGTGACAGATTTTGCACCCCTATGTTAAAAGGTATATAATTTTCTTTTACTTTTTGATTTTTATATTGTTAGTTAACATATATTAATAAGTACATATACTAATGCAATGGATGATGTTCAAATATTAATTAACACAAAAATGGAAAATGCAGTTTTAAAAAAAAAGCTTTTAATATGGATGGAAGTAGCAATGATTGAAAACTTTATTTAATGCAGACAATAATAATATTATCAATAATAATGATATATAATAATAATTTAATTATGACTTGCAATTCAAATATAATAGAGGGTATATTATTATTAGCTAAAATATTTAAATTTTAACTGCTAAAAGTGTAAGTTTGTTGTTATTACTCAACTTCATGAAAAAGAGAATTATGAAACTACTAACATTATTTTTGGATAATTATGTATTATACTTTTGTATTTTAAAAGTATTTGAATGGTATAAAAACCTAATAAATCGTTTCATCCCAAGAAAAATGTTCTCAGACGAACCAAATGTCATGATTATGATACATAATAAAGTACTGTTTTAAGGTATACACCAAATAAAGGCGGTATACAGAAAAATATACACCAATCTCAAAATAAAGAAGTTAATAATAACTTTATAATGTCTAGTTCTAAATAAAAATCCTCACTGCATGCAAAAGCAAATAGAAAAATTACATTAATTTAAAAATATTTAATAAAATGCATACAATTGTATGTTACTTTCAACTTGCTTATCATTTTTGAAATATATCAATTGCAGCGTATTAGATTTTTTTTTTAAATCTAATTTCTTATTCACATAATTTTGAATAAATACTATATTTTAAATTAAATTTAAAGACCTTTTTCATCTATAAAATTAAAAATTTTATATGAACATGACATATGTTTCTAAACTTCAGAAAATAAAATAAATTCTAAACATTATTTTCCTTTCAATACAAAACATATGTTTCTGTAATTAAACATTTGTATGTCTTATAGTATATTTACACACCATTTGTTTGATTTAAATTGAGTAAAACATTTATAAAGTCACATTTGCATCATCTTATTTTACAAATGCTTTTACCTGGCTTTTTTTTATATGACATGAACAATGGCATTATAAACTACATTTGCTTTTTAACTAATCAAATATTCAAGATTAGATCTAGATACTGATGGAAGATTGAATTATGGAAGAATTTCATGACAAATTATTATATAATTCACACAATGTTTAACCCTTTGGAGGTCGGTGGTATATTATCTATACCACTCAATTTTAATATAACTGACAAATGGCACCCAGAATTTAAGAATAAAATTTTGTTTTTATACTGTATTTGAACAAAATAATTTATTTTCAAATAAAAGTTTTCGCAAATGCTTGTGCCATTCTTCCATTTCAACATTTTAACAACATAATTACTTTTTCCCTCAAAGGATTAATAAAAACATACCACAAAATGGATTTTAGATATAATACACCTGATTTATTACATCAATCTTCAAAATATGGACAGCTTACTGCGTATATATCAATCATTGAAAAGACAATTGGATAAATAAAAATGTTTCTGTGTGTAATTTTGGTTTAAATTTTATAGAAACTTTAAATTATTTTTAAAATAATCAATAAAAGGCTCACAATTGTATACTACGTAACATTTTTTAAAGATATTTAAATTATATGTGTAGTATTAATTACAACTTATTATAAAATTGTCATTTCTTGATTTTTTTTTTACTGTGAAAGTTAAATACCTTATTTATTCGTGTATGCCGCACCCTCGTGTAACATGCACACCCCGAGTTTTAATGCTTAATTGCATAAAAATACTTTTAATAAAAAAAGACTTTATCTAGTCGATAACTAAATTATTGAAGATGCAACCTTTTTTCTTGTGCACGAACAATTACGCCACCATGAACCTTTATATTTTTTGGTAGATATGTCCTTTTAAAAATAACATAAAGTGTCAATTTTTTACCATTATCCAAAACAGTTAATATTACTGTGTATCATTGTTTTTTCTTGCCAAAAGCTTCAATTTATGAACACTCTTTTTCCCTTTATCTTTAACTGCCCTGTCTAGAGGCATATAAAAATATACTGGTATTTTGTTGGAATTGATGATTTGACCAACCAAGTATGAATGTTCTTTCTTCAGCCTGATTATATATTGTTGAAAATGAATTAATATATATATTTTTTTGCATTTATCTTGTGGAAGACGCCAAGAACTGGAAATTCTTATTATTATTGAGAGGTCATTCGTTTCGAAAAATGTAGCAATCCAACCTCGACTGGCTTTTAAATATTCTTGTCTGATTCAAATATTTTCCAACATGTAATCCCCAAATATAACGTGTACTCCCAATTTCTAAATAAACTTTTGTTATAAAAACCGGGCGGCATACATGAGTAAATACGGTATATTATTTTGTTAATATGATTAGAAAATTACAAAGCTTTATTGCCTGTTTATTGTCAATAATAAAAGATATATTAAAAATATTTACTCATACAACTTTTATTTTAGTTTCATTCGTCTGTTATAAATTTTAATTAAAATTTACACAAGAAATTCAGCCATTTAAATGAATGGCTGTTACCTGCAAAAGAATTCATACTTGAATTTTAAGCTTGCGCACTATCTTTTAATATGCCACAGATTTAAACTATACAAAGTGGAACACAGATTAGTCGGACAAAAAGAATGGTTTATTATACGTAGTTATACAGCCAAACACGAGAGTGTAAACTATTACAAGAAAGATAAAATAACAAGGTTTACCTATTTGACTAATGTTCTAAGTGGTTGCCTTTCGTTACTCTACAAATGTCCTTTTTGTAAATAAATTATTTTCGTTTCTTTCTGAGCATGTTCACATCGATCAAACCAACTGCAGTGCTGATTCTTGATTTCAATTCAGGAGTGGATTTTCGAATCAGCGGACGGTAAATTTGACCTTTAATAACCCTACCAGGATTCTTACTGGCGTATGACTAACCTTAGCAATTTTGCTAATCATCGAAGAAAAATTATAGCTAAATTAAAATATAGTTATAGATTTGCCTTGAAACACTGATTCCAAGATCGATCTTTAAACTCCGTTAAGTACCCTTACGCAGGGCTTAAGTTCTAACACAAAAAGTACCGGAGCTCTAATATTCTGTATTAATAACAACAGTAGTGTATCCCTTCACCCGCGTATTTATATTTCATATATTATTTGTAAAATTTAAAGCAATTTTATCTCCAGCAAAACAAATTTTTTAATATATTTTGACTATATCTATATGAATTTATACATAGTAAAATCTAATAAATGAACAGAGCAAAAATATTAAAATCAGGAGTGAATGGGAAATTTTCAGAAAAACCTACTCGCCTAGGATTTTTTTGCATCAACTAGCAAAACATAACACACAGCGCTGTTCCGGTGAGCTCTGGAGCGCAGTATTTATGAACTCTGGTAATTTCCGACCAATATTTAAATATTCACTAAAATCAAAGAAGTACAGGAGCTGAGTCACCGTTCCAATTATTGTAACTATTTGTAGATAAGTAATAGATCTAAAAATGAACTATCGGTTACAGAAACTAATAAAACAAGTATATTATAGATGCTTTGCAAAATCGAGAGAGAAAATTCTAGCCCGATCAATTTCCAAATAGTTTTATGAAACAAAGCCTGAATTAACTTGGGACTCCGGATACCATGTTAATGGGTTAAATGAAAAGAAATACAGGATGTGCCAAAAGTCTCCGTACAACTTCAAAAATTTATTACAAAAAAATAATAGGCGTATAGCAAAAATAATTACAGCAGTACATAGAGTAACTTAAAAAAAAAAATTTCTACTACCTTAGTATACTTGTACATGAGATCCTTTCGTTGCACGAAGAAAATCAAGTCGATATTCCAATTCCATCTACGTGCGTTTTAGCATGCTAACATCAACAGTAATTACAACTGCTTGATGAAATCTGAACAAAAGTTAATAGTCTCATGGAATTTAAACAAAAGATCCAAACATCAGTAGCTACTGTTGATGTTAACATGAAAAACGTCCGTGGATTTAATTGGAATATCTTCTTGATATCCTTCGTGCTACGAAAGAATCTTATGTTGAAGTTTACTAAGGCAGTAGAAAAAAACTTTTTAAGTTACTCCATGCACTGTTGTAATTATTTTTGCTGTAGGCTTATTATTATTTTTTTGTAATAAATTTTTGAAGTTGTACGGAGACTTTTGGGACACCTTGTATATATATACGTATATATATATATATATATATTCCTTTTTTAATGCGAATAAGTTTTGAAAAATATAAAAACACAAACGATAAGTTACATAGAGAACTTTAAAACGTCGCCGAAAGAAAAATAAATTTCAAATCTCGTAATTTGGTGATTTTAATCTTTCGTTTTCTCGTCAAATAAAACCTTTTTTCGCGGTTTGGTGCAATTAAAATCGGTCCCGTACACTGAAACCTAGGGGCGAAAGAAATGGTGACCATGGACTAACAACTCCTTGATCAATCTTAACTGAGATTTGAAAACTGGGGTAAGTAGTATACCCGTAAACGTATGATACCTACCAGTACTGAGCTGGTTACAATTAATATTTCACAAATTATTCTTTCACGAAATCGCCCTAATAATTTGTGTCCACCCTATATAACACTGAGATAAATCCTAGGATTTCTGTGTCAGCAAACTGAAGATTTAGTTATTTTTGGTGGCAACAGTGAATTTTATAAGAAATATTCCATAAATTTAATAATATAAACAATAAGGGTAAATTAAATGATGCAAAATATAAATTTCAATTGTCATACAAAGTATGCTGTCCATGCCTTAACATTATTGCATGCTATCAGTATTAATTAAAATCAATCAAATATTTATTGCAACACTATCTCAAAACACCTAATTAAATAATATAAATACACAACGATACAATAAAACTTTTACTATACAATAAAATTTAAACAAATAAAAAAGCTATGAAGTTGTAAATACACACATATATGTAAAGAATGAAAAAGTTTAAATGCATCAAAGCACATATTTAATAAAAATAATAGCTGAAATAGATTCTTTGAAACATAAAAAATAAATTAATGAAGTATAAAAAAGGACTAGTGTTTCGAGGAGGTAATCTCTTAAAAATTTATCACAACTCATCACTAACTTCCTTGGCACATGTTTTATAATAAAAATAAATAAATAAGTATTAGAAATTGTAACGAATCTTAAGGAGACGTTGTTAATTATTGAAAAATTTTCATATGAAACAATATGTAAAATAGCTGAAATAACTGAGAAAGAAATCATTTTAAAAAATCCACAAATTTCAGGACATGCTATACTAACAAATGACTAGATTTAAAAAGCTAATAAATAAATAAATAAATAAATATAAATAAAAGTATAAATTATACTTTTTACATCAGTGTAGTATGCTTTAGATTATGCTTTGACTCATTTTGTCGACACCGAAACTTTCAAAATCCAATGTACAAATTTCATTTACTCAAGCTAATATTAATCAATATTTTAAGTAACAATTTCAACATATAGCTACATAATGAAAAGCACTTTATAATTACTAAATATTATTTTTCATTTACTTAAAATAAACTATATCTAAACACTTTTCTCATCTCAACAAACAATTTAATTACAAATCCAATTTCTACTGAATACCAAACGATTTTAGACATTTTATACAAAATTATGCTTTTTTTCTAAGTACAACAGTTTATATATCTTATAAGAGTGGTAGTTATTTGTATAATTTAATGGAGAGTAATGATAAAAAAGAAGTTGTAACTGAGTTTTATCACCAATAATGTAATTTCAACAATTAAATTAAATGATGCAAAATGCATCATAAAATTAAATATTGCAAAATATAAATTTGAATTGTCATACAAAGTACTGGCTTAACATTTTTGCATATCTTAATTTACCCACGCCTTAACATTATTGCATGTTGTCATTATTAATTAAAATCAAACAAATATTTATTGCATATTAGAAACACCCTAAGATACACACCAAACGCCATTCTTTCACACAATATTTGATTGCATAGATATAGTTAAACATTCGAAAACTTAACAACAAATGTTCGGAATGAGAAAACTTTGAACAAATTTTGATATTTATAAGCATAAGCTCTTGTAGATAAATCACATTTTTTTAAAATTCATAACAGAGCAAATTTCCATATACTAAATGTTATTTTTTTATATACTGTAATTAAATATTCAAACAATTCTGTCATGATATGTAATTTTTCGTCAAACCTGTTTTGATAATACTAGTTACTGCATAATTTGTTTTAACTTTAGAACCCATATTAGAGTCTTTATCCACTAAAAGTATTTCCATAAAATTTAAAATACACATCTTAGAACAGTGTATATTATCGCTGTTCATATCATTTTCATGTATTGACCCTCTCTTTATCATATTGTTTTACTATAACTCCTCCCACTTTTTTAAGCTCTTCCAAGACAGCCGCCATATCAAGCAATATAAGAACATGAACATAAATATTTTGTTATTGTTGTTTATATGCACATAATTATTGACCATCCTTCTATGGGGTAAACATTATAAAAGGAGAACAACCTTTTGATCAATATTTAGTGAAATTTATTTTTAAATATTAGTATTTTGTAATTCAAAGTGTTAAATCATGTTACCAGCAGTAATGATATAGTGAAAAAATACTATATAAAAGTTACAATTCAGAGCCCAGTAGAAAAAAAAAATATCCTTGTACAGTTGCTGAAATACA
Organism: Maratus michaelseni; assembly: GCA_963931845.1. NCBI lineage: Eukaryota > Metazoa > Arthropoda > Arachnida > Araneae > Salticidae > Maratus > Maratus michaelseni. Next base: position 76,903,619 of record OZ007594.1, read on the forward strand.
TCATGCATTTTGTCAAATGTTCTAAATAAATCTCACTTTGTATATTCAGAACGTCAAAGATAGTGAAATTTAAATGATTGCTTATTTATGCATTATTACTACAAGGTAATAAATAGGACACAAAAAAATAAAAATAAAATCTTTTAACTTTTCTATGTTTTAACTTTCTATGAAGCGGAAATTTCCAGAATAAGTGGTAATTTAGATAGTATAAAATAATGATTGGACAGAATGCTGTCAGGAATGAGTAACAATACTTGTCAAAATTAATAATGTTTCAAGTAACTTCAATATTTTTCAATAAACCATATCAACTCTTACTACAATGAGGGAATGTTTTATACCTCATAATCACCCATCGCAAGCATCTTTATAAAAATCAGCATTTCAAATGGAAATATACTTTAATGTGATACAAACATATTGAGACAAATATGTAAATCAGCAAAAATCAGCATTTCAAATGGAAATACTTTAATGTGATATAAACATATTGAGACAAATATGTAAATTTGGCATACCTTTTTTCAATATAATGTAAGATGATGACACAAATTAATATCGTCTATCAACAATCCTTAGAAATATTTTTCCCGTGTTTATTTTATTTTATCTTATTTATTTACCATATATTTTTGAGAAACAGAAACAACAATTTTTAAGAATAGTGCATTGATAAATATTCGACAATAACGTTTATTAAATTAAGCTCATTTTCGTCATTAATAATTCATAAATTATTGCAATTTTAACCCTAAGTTACACTGGCAAAAGTTAAAATCTAAAGTTTACAAAACAGTTCTTGATTTTAAAATGACAAACAGATAACTTCAAATCACAGCATCTACTCTGTCATATAAACATTAAAACATCAGAGAATTTTTTATTTCATATACATAATACTGCAATTCTTTATTTATTTTTTTTTTTACCAAAACAAAACAAAATAAAATGCAAGGAGAAATTCTCAATACACATTGGAATTTTTAACTTTTTATATTATTATTTTTGACTAATAAGATGCAATAAGGAACAAAATCATTCAAACCGAAATTCTAATAACATGAATTCAGATAGATAATTTTGTAAATTAGTGTTATGTTAAAAGGAATGGAAAACTAATGGAATAAAACACTTCTTTCTGCATAGATAGTCTGTAAAATATATCTTGACGATTTTGCTTTTGAGTATACAAATACACACATATAAAGATTCATGTGTAAATGCATATATAGGAATATTGAATCAAACAAATGTATTCATAAATATATATATAAATATATACATATTGAAGAAAAATATACAGTCGATGTGAAAAACTCAACAATATCTTCACTACCTATTTTTATGATATAAATAATACTGTTAATACCTTTATCTGTAACAAAATTCACCCTTTCAACTCTATGTACAACACATTACAATAGGTAAAGCTATTTGGGGGAAGACTAACAAGTTTAATATTAAATATACAGCTTCAGTACGCATATAAAAATATTTACATGGCAGAAAAAACATCTAATTTAGGCCATAAAAACTGCACAACTCTGGAAAACCACCCAGATTTTTTTCTTTTGGCTCTTTTTGATTTGGATTTTCGACAGCCAAATATCGCAGGGGAGTTATCAAACAGCTCCCTTCTGGGTTTGCTACCAGTTTTAGGGGTTACCTCGTGATTGGCACATATTTCATTGGACAGCAGAGGCTTGCGAGCCTCAGAGTCAGCAGAACTATTTACCTGAAGCCCAACTCGAATCTTTTTCGTAAGTGCTCCTTCTGGGAATATCGCTTGGACTTGAGGCACAACGGTAGAGCTCACCATTCCACCTTCTGGACCAACTCCGTGCACTTCCTGGCGAATCCTTGTCACAATAGCAAAATATTGGGGAAAGTCTGTGGTGAGGATTCGAGTAATTCGGTTGGTGTTCAGGTCTTCTAAAGCACTCAGCTCTGAAAACATATTAAAATAGGGTTTTACAATGATATCCGAAGAAGTTCAACAGAGGGAAAAATAAGATAAAACAATACATGATGCAATAACTTTTTAAAACAAAAACGAATAGTAGTACTGTTAAACGTGACGGGTTAACCCTTTAACCCTTCTGTGCATGAGTTTTTCTTTTACAATTGTGTTTTTTTATACATATATTAAATATTAGATACCAGAAATTTGAAGATAGATTTTTAAATTTGTTCAGCAACATAGTTCACGGGAAATTCACTGGATTAATATTTCTATATAAATATAGTGGTGGCGAAGAAGTTGATTTATTTATTAAAAGTTAAATAAACAGTGATGGAAATTTACATCACTATGCAATTAATTGTTAACAGATAAAGCACTTCAATTGCTAAAATGGTGAAATAAATAATTCACACCGGAAATTATGAACAAATTTATTTGTACATAATAAATAAAATAAAAAAAAACGATATTTCACGTACACAATAAATGGAAAATATTTCTATTAAAATTCTGTTGTCATTGTTGAATTTCGTAATTAAAATTTTGTGGTTTCGTAGGGAAAGCAATGTACCTTAAAGGGTTAAACATGAAATAAAAATATTTGCAAATAAACACTCTCTTGTAAGTAGAAAATTACCTTCTCCTTCAAAACTTTCATTGAGAACTTCTTGCACAGCTTCTTCTGAAGCTTCTAGTGTGTGTTCTCTCCAGTTTTCACCAGTGTCACTTCTCAGAATAGTGATTTCTCTCTCTTTGCCTCTCGTAGAAGCAAAGTGGGGTACTTCGATTATTACTGGCCTTTAAAAAGAAAAAAAAAGTACATAATGCAAAATATGAATCTGATATTTATTGAGCAAAATTTGAAAAGCATTTATTAATTACTATTTTTGAGGGTGTAGAGCAGTATAAACTTAGAAGATTGATCATTTATTTATAATAATTTCAAAATCACAAATACATCAGAAAGACAATAAGGAATAAGGTACCTTTGAAAGTGTTCACAAATAAATTTTTTATTTAATAGCTTATATTATAAGTGGATTCTTCAGTGTATTTTAAAAAAAACTCAACAAAACTGTAGAAAAGTGGATTTTAAAAGGAATTCTACTTTTTAAAGAAACGCTAAAGAAGTGGATTTTAAAAGAAACTCCATACAAAAATTCACTTTAGGAGGGAAGTAATGTCCAAAACAGTTTGAACTCTCTGTATATAATCAACGGGGTAATTTTATCTTTAAAGTCGATTTTCTCAAAACGATGAGTTTGGTGGTGATTTTTAAAAAATGGCTGGATTTCATGAAATTTCATGAAGTTTTGACTGAAGGTAGAAATTTTATAGATGCATAAAATGACCTACTATTATCAGGGTTCGTACGGATCAGGGAATTTTCCAGGAGTGACACCAGTATTTTTTTTATCGAAAAAGAAATCTAGGTTAAGCTCGCGAAACTTCACCTTCTTTTAAGGAGAAATTTTCTATAAGAAAATAGTGGTACCGAAGAATTTCCTGGTCGCAAAATTCCAGGAGCCGTACGAACCCTGTATTATATTCAAGTGAGAAATTTAGTAATTATAACTATTTTTATTTTTTAAAAATTTCAAATTTTTATATTTATTTTTTTTCTCAAGAACCATTTATTATGCTTTTAAATTTAAGAAATTATTAATTTAGCACTATACTTTTAAAAATAAACATACCGTATTTATGCGTATGTAATGCGCACTCGCCTATAATGCACACCAAGACTCCCTTATCATAGATCAGACTTGACAATCCGGAGAAAGTCTATGGGAGAAAATGTCCGCGGTAATTGCCAACTTATTAATTGACTTTCTCCGGAAAGTATCGCCGCCTGGTGGATACTACCGCACAGTTGCCATGTTTCGGGCTTTTTGAACAGCAGTATATTTTTAGAGAAAATGTTGTTCTTTTAAGTCCCAGAATTCTCCGATCAAACAAAACAAAATTGTCTCTACTAAAAAACTGGTATTCAAAAATATAATAGAAAAATCTATAGAAAAATCTAGCTGGTCTGCTACCGCATAGCTGCCAACTCTTACGCTTTTTTCTTACCACTAAAATTTAATAGAATTTTTTTCGTCATGTAATCACACGATCTTGTCAATTTAATAAGATAAAATTTACTATAAAATTTTAGTGGTAGGAAAACTACTAGTTCATAAGCAAATGCATAGAACAAATGGAGCTGTGAAAAAATTTCGTGTGATTTCGTGTCGTAAATACTATTACTGACGATTGATGGCGCTAGTAGCAGGACAAGTATAGCGGTCAAAGGCAACTTGCTGATTGAGAGGTCTGATACTATGATAAGGAGGTCTTGATGCACACCTTACTTTTTATACGAGAAAAACGAAAAAGGTATGTTTCGTATACAATACGCACTATGCTATTTTAATGGCAGAAAATCCGGGAACTTGTGAAAAAAATTATCTAGAAATTCTTATTAACCATTTTTTTTCCCTCGATTTTAATTCTTTTTTGTAGTATTTATTTACAAATGCAAGACAGAAAAAATAATCTGTATTTACATTAGCAATTTGTTGGGTAAAACAGGTTTTAAAAACCTTAGCATTTGAACACTAATGTTTTAAAATTGAGTTTTAGTAATCAAATAATAAAATCTCCAAATTTCTTTGCAGTTATCAAAATAACTCTACTAGATATAATTAATAGCACTTGTATTATGTTTAATTTTAGGCTTTTCATGAATGTAATTTTTGTGGCTACAAAATTATAACTTTGAACAATTTTCCAGGATGGTGTTTCCTTTTTCAAGATTTATTATAGATTGCATTGCTGTAATATATGGTTACTTTTTAACTCTTTCTTGTAGAATTTGTTTTCAATTGCACAACAGAAAAAAGTATCTGTAGTTACATTAGCAACAGTTTTTTTAAAACTTTACCATTTCAATACTAATGTTTTAAAACTAGGACATTTATTTGAAGAAAAACATATTATTAGATGCTGTATAATAGGGTCATAGGAAAAGGAATGATCTGTGGCCCATAGACCACATTTCAAGCCCTTCCAATTAAAATTAAAACTTTTTTTTTCATCACATGAGTTGTCCTATGTTACCTTTTATCTTCAATGTTTGAAAATTTCTCTTTATAAAACAAATCTATACTAAAAAAGACCTTTCCAAGTAACGCAAAATTGTTGGGCCAACGTTTGCTATTTGTTGGCCCACAGTAAGAAATAACCGCCTTGTAGTAACTATTGACCAACGAACCATTTGCCAACCAAGATTCCCTTATCATAGATCAGACTTGACAATCCGGAAAAAGTCTATGGGAGAAAATGTCCGCAGTAATTGCCAACTTATTAATTGACTTTCTCCGGAAAGTATCGCCGCCTGGTGGATACTACCGCACAGTTGCCATGTTTCGGGCTTTTTGAACACCAGTATATTTTTAGAGAAAATGTTGTTCTTTTAAATCCCAGAATTCTCCGATCAAACAAAACAAAATTGTCTCTACTAAAAAACTGGTATCCAAAAATATAATAGAAAAATCTATAGAAAAATCTAGCTGGTCTGCTACCACATAGCTGCCAACTCTTACGCTTTTTTCTTACCACTAAGATTTAATAGAATTTTTTTCGTCATGTAATCACACGATCTTGTCAATTTAATAAGATAAAATTTACTATAAAATTTTAGTGGTAGGAAAACTACTAGTTCATAAGCAAATGCATAGAACAAATGGAGCTGTGAAAAAATTTCGTGTCGTAAATACTATTACTGACGATTGATGGCGCTAGTAGCAGGACAAGTATAGCGGTCAAAGGCAACTTGCTGATTGAGAGGTCTGATACTATGATAAGGAGGTCTTGTTGCCAACAAAGATCTAACAGCAGTTCAATGGTTAGCTGCTCAGAATCCTGCTCAGATACACTTCGAATTAGAGGTACCTCTGTAATCTACCACTTCCCAACAATTTCCCAGCCCTACCATTTCCAAATGGATAACCAGATACTGCCAACGATGCGCCTACAATATGCGCTACTTGGGTGTAACTACTGACTATATTCTAACAAGTAAGTCTGCAGATGAGGGGACTCAAGCTGGCTCTACAATTAGCATTTTTATTTTAGAATTCATTTTATTTAATATTTGAAACCCTGAACTCACTGTTTTACTTTCTTATTAACTTTACTAAATGCAGTTTTAGATGATTTAATTCTTGTGAGCTGCGATGCGAAATACAATTACATGCACCGATGCTCCATGATGGCTTATATTGTGGGGAAAAAACTACGTCAGGGGTCCTTTTGTACCTTCTGGAGTTGTTACCCCCTAAATATGGTAATGCCAATTCTATAGAATTCAGTATCTTAAGTCTTTTAGTTAAAATAATTAACTGGTCATTTTTTGTGATAGTGGCATTAATTTGAGTGATTTATTATTCTCTTATTAAATATTTCTCTAATTTTTGATAATCGTAACTGAAAAATATTTTTTGAAAGTCAATAACTGAGTTCGTCTCATGACTTTTGAATTGCTATGACACTGATACTTAAATGTTAAAATGGCTGTAGATAAAAATATTTTTAACAGAATTCTGTTTTGAACCGTATATAGAATGAGAGGATATAAAAGATATTATAGCATCAAACTGCTATTTAAAAATGTAAATATACTGGGATTTACAAGCATACTTATGAAAATGCAGGAAAACCATCAGATGGTGAAACGGTTGAGTAAGTAATTAATTCATATTTAAGTATTGTGATGGATTGGGGTCCATCAACATATTTCATTCTGATTGGATTAAAATAATCCCAGAATAAAATGGAGTGATCGGACTTGATTGCCAACTATTGTAAGAGGATTATCCTAGAGAGAAGAAATCCCTAGTTCTGTTCAAGTAAGAATGAAAAGCTTTCATATTTTGTAGAGCCCTGCTGAATGCGTGTAAACGTTATATATAAAAAGATTATTTGAAGAGGTTTTAAAATGTGTCAGGAAGGTATTTGTATGAATGACATGACTAAAGAATGGTATTTTGAAGAACCCTGGATACCAAGGGGTTGGAAGATGGAAGAAAGATGTGTCAATCAAGGAAGATCAGTAGATTATGCCTTTTTTTTAGGGGGGGGGGGGCTTGAGATGTACAAAATGTGTTGTAAATATCATCTAAATTTTCGCTATCATGTCATTTTTTACAATTGTGGTTTTAGAGTAAAACTTTTCGTTTAATACGAAGTGATGTGTTAAATTATATGTATGCGACTACGATACCACACTATTAATAACAGGTTAATAATAAAATATTCATGTTCAATGTAATGCCTCGATTTTTAACATAAATAAATGATTAATTAAATAAATGAAAAATTACTGTACCCGAGAAATCTAGCCCCGACAGGGCCCATTTCTAGTATGCGGGAGGCACAGGCTTCACCTTCCATCAGAGGAGGCGGATGAATGAGCTTTTCTTTTCGTAGATAACGACACGTTATCCTCATCGGCATAGAGGCTTTCCGAGGTGGGATAATGACCCTGACACCAGAATGGCGACAGCCGCGCATAGCACCTCCTCGGGCATCCACCATAAAACTCACAAGGAAGCTGCAAAATAAAGAGAAATAATAATAATAATAATAATAATGATAATAATAATAATAATAATAATAGTAATAATAATGATAATAAAAGGAATGAAATATTACATAAACGTACTTACCAATATCGCACTAAACTTCCGTACAATGCAGGTTAAATTAACCTCGGTTAAACACGTTTCAAACCAGAATTTTATTTTAAGAAGTACATTCAAATAGATTCCACGTGAATAAAGTTTAAAATACTCTAAAGTAGCAAAAAATGTAAAAGAGAGCATAAAAAAACAGTGAAACAGAATATTGCTTCAATGGGATATCCAGTTAATAATAACTACAACTCCCAGTATATGAGTAATTGTATATCACATCTTAAGAGAGCCACGTGAATAAAGTTTAAAATACTTTAAAGTAACAAAAAATGTAAAAGAGAGCATAAAAAAACAGTGAAACAGAATATTGCTTCAATGGGATACCCAGTTAATAATAACTACAACTCCCAGTTATGAGTAATTGTGTATCGGATTCCACGTATGAACACGATATTAAATATATATTATTTATTCAGATATATTTTCTGGTTAGAAATGTCTTTAAGCTGAATCAAATTAACTCGCATTGTACGGAAGTTTAGTTGAAAGTTGGCAAGTGTGCATAAATGATAACACTTTAACAATTTGTGACTCAATAATTCCGATTTGAAAAATATTTACTTAGATGTTAGAATACTTCATTTTAAGCATGTAAAAAATAATTTAAAAATTTTGGAACATAAAAATAAAAATTATTGACTAAAAGGCACTTTTTTCACAGCTGCAATAAACAAAAACTTACATACTTCTTATAAATAGTTTCAATTTTCTAATACAAAATTATAAAGTGCACGAAATTACCTTTGTAAAAAAAATCTATTTTTGGACGTCTCCAGCCTTTTTAATTTTACAAAATTTACGAAGTTCATTTCACCAATAACGATGAAAAACTCTTCAAATGATAAATAAAACTTTGCCATGAAAACCTAACTCAATATCGCTGTCTGTTGAGAATTCTATGAACAATTTATATTAACTGTTGTGTTGGGATATAGCATCAATAAATAAAACCGTCTTTTAAAGCCCGCTGTATAGGTAACATTGATTTTTGGGTATGCTGCAGATATGCAACGGGGTGATACAAAGGGTTAGGTTTGATATACTTCATTAACTAATTCAGCGGTTTCCAAAATGAGGGGCGCGAGTGACTCACGAGTGAGTTAGTCACCCGACCCAAACCAGGAAAATCCCGCTTAAAGTAAAACCAAAATACGACCCAAACACGACAAAAAAGAAAAAAAAAACGTTACTTGATACTTGAAATATTTTTCGTTGATCCGAAACCTAACCCGAATACGAAATATTTCAACTCGAAATCTGAAATCAAAGAATATTGATTTATAATTTAATATACAATTATGAAAAAATAGTTTACACTTATAAGTTTCATTAACATTTTATTTTTTATGTTGAAAAATAAACATGTCCAAGACTCATCCCTGTCCAATGGCCCCACCAGTGGCTGAGAGGTTGTGCTCTCGAAGCTGGTAGACGGGAGGTGTTGGGTTCGATCCCAATCGCGCCCGTCCGCCTAATCGTTCGGGTTGGGTTGGGTTGATTATTGACGGCCAATTATCGACACTAGGGATATAGGCCCGGGGGGAGTGCCCTTCGTGGGGGTCTTTCTAAGGGAACCTAATCCGTATTTACGCATGGAGAAAATCCACGGCTCGAAAGAAAACCACGAAAACTCCGAGCGATTAGGCCGACGGGCGCGATTGGGATCGAACCCAGCACCTCCCGTCTACCAGCTTCGAGAGCACAACCTCTCAGCCACTGGTGGGGCCCCTAATCGTTCGGAGTTTTCGTGGTTTTCTTCGAGCCGTGGATTTATCCATGCGTAAATACGGGTTAGGTTCCCTTAGAAAGACCCCCACGAAGGGCACTCCCCCCGGACCTATATCCCTAGTGTAGATAATTGGCCGTCAATAATCAACCCAACCCATCCCTGTCCAATATATAGTTTTTCATCTGAAACAATGTTTTAGACTTTCTTTTGAAAAAATCGTGTTAGCCTGAACCCGACGCGTAAGTTTCAAAACTCAACCCGAAATCGAAACAATTAGAATCAAGCCGAACCGAACCGACCCGCAACGAAAAAAATTAGCTCCGACCCGAGCCGACCAGACTCACAATGAAAACAAAATTAGCTACAATCCGACCCGATTCGAACCAAGGCCAAGTGTCGGGTAAAATATTATTAACCAACCCGATGTAGAACTCTACATCGAGTCGCGAAGGGTGTTCAGGTGAGTCGCAGTGTGATAAATCTGTTCTTCAAACAGATATTACTAATTTTATCTGCCTCAAAAATATAACGAACGCAATATATTATATCGCTTAAGAAATAAAATGATAAGTTGGGTTGATTATTGACGGCCAATTATCTACACATGGGATATAGGCCCAGGGGAGTGCCCTTCGTGGGGGTCTTTCTAAGGGAACCTAACCCGTATTTACGCATGGATAAATCCACGGCTCGAAGAAAACCACGAAAACTCCGAACGATTAGGCCGACGGGCGCGATTGGGATCGAACCCAGCACCTCCCGTCTACCAGCTTCGAGAGCACAACCTCTCAGCCACTGGTGGGGCGCAAATAAAATGATAAAGAATTCAGTTAAAGAGAATCAGTACCTTTTGGAATTCTTTTTTTTTTTTTTTTTTTTTTTTTTTTTTGTACCTTGTTTGCATATTACAAACTGAAATTCTTAAATAAAATTATTTTCACGACAAAAAATATAGTAATGTATTCCAAGTCTTTCTTCTGTTCATTACGTAGTAATGTAATTTTTTAAATACTCGCTACATTTAAAAAAAAAAAAAAAATCAGAAATTAAAAAAGACTTTCTCCTTTTTTAATTGTTAATATTTTTACACTTTTTTTTATATATTCACAGGGGGTATCCTTCAAAACTTTAGGGACTGATTTTTCAATAAACTCATTAAAGAAAATAAATCGCCCTTACGTATTCTAAAATTGAGTGAAAAACAATAATTCCTTGGCCACTTCGTCAGAATACACGAGGCCCCACCAGTGGCTGAGAGGTTGTGCTCTCGAAGCTGGTAGACGGGAGGTACTGGGTTCGATCCCAATCGCGCCGGTCGGCCTAATCGTTCGGAGTTTTCGTGGTTTTCTTCGAGCCGTGGATTTATCCATGCGTAAATACGGGTTAGGTTCCCTTAGAAAGACCCCCACGAAGGGCACTCCCCCCGGGCCTATATCCCATGTGTTGATAATTGGCCGTCAATAATCAACCCAACCCAGAATACACGAGAGAGATGTCTAACTACATTATAAGCAAAAATTTGAAAAATTGACATTTGCTTCATTTTTCGATTATTTTTTCATTACCTCCGATAATATTTAAAATACACAATCTAACTAAAAGAAGTCACTTTATTTTAAAATTGATTTATTTAAGGCATGACATTTTTCAAGAGTAGCTATAAAGGAAATTTATATTTCGAATAACTATAATTTCTAAATTCTTTTGATTAAGTATATTCACATTTATATTAAAAAAATACTTTTTTTTTTACCTCGTTCTGAATTTGTATACTACAAGTAGTTTATGTTTAAAATACAATAATTATTAGTAATATTAAAAACAATTTCTAACTGTAATATAATATTTCATTCTTTTGCATGAAAAACTGTTTTTCTTTTTGTAGTATTTATACCTTTTCTTTTAGATAATTTTAAAATTATGTCACTAAATAGCATAATTAGGGGTGATTTTATAATATTAACCATTTCATGATGAGCGTGGCATATACGTGATACATATATTACTTAGAATCTTTGATTATTCCTACCCATTTTTTAATTGAAAATTTTGTCCTTTTTTAAAAGAAAATCAAAGTATTTTTGCGATAAAATGAAAAAAAAAAAAAAATTCTGTATTGGAAAACCGGTGGTAAAAGATTCAAAAGTCTGTAAAGAGCACTCGTCGCGAGGGGGTTTAAAACAGTTTATTATGTAAAATATCAAAGATTTCAGAAATACACAGTGAGGAAAAAAAGCACAACACACAGAAAGATAAAGAAGGTTAAATGTAATTAACCGGAAGATAAAGAAGGCTAAAATGTAATTAATCAGAAAATAAATCAGATTTAATCTAAGGAGGTGGGGAAGTAAATGACACATATTTAAAAAAAAATAAGAAAGGCATTTTAAACCAGTGAACTCTACATATTTTATTTTTTGTTAGATAATTTAATTATATATTTATTTTATTTAGAAAATTTTAAAATTTAAGTGCACAGAACTAAAGAATAAAATTAGAGGAGATTTTATTATACTTAAACAGTTTATAATATAAATATCAAAGACTTAAGAAATACACTGGGAGAAAAAAAAAAAGCAGAACACGGTGGAAGATAAAGATGATTAAAAAGTAAGTAATCGGAAGAAAAAGAAGGCTAAAATGTAATTAATCAAAAGATAAATCAGCTTGTAATGTAAGGAGGGGACACATGTAAGGTAAATGACACATAATAAAACGAATAAGAAAGGCATTTTGAACTAGTGAACTCTGCATATTTAATTTTTTGTTCGATAATTTTAATTAGATTATTTATTTTATTAAGACAATTTTAAAATTTAGGTACACAGAACTAAAGAGTAAAATTAGAAGAGATTTTATTATATTTAAACAGTTTATTATGTAAATATAGAAGAAAACTAACGAAAACAAATGTGAAAAAAAATTACAACACAGATAAAGATAAAGAAAGCTAAAATGTAATTAATCGGAAGATAAATTAGATGTAATATAAGGGGCGGGAAAATTTAAATGAAACATATTTAAAAGAATAAGAAAGTCATTTGACCCAGTGAACTTTGCATATTTTAGTTAGATAATTTTAATTAGATGATATATTTTATTTAGATAATTATAAAATTTAGGTGCACAGAACTAAATAGGAAAATTAGAGATGATTTTATTACATTTAAACACTTAGCATGTAAAATATCAAAGACTTAAAAACGACAAAAGAGAAAAAAAGCACAACACAGAGAAAGATAAAGAAGGCTAAAATGTAATTAATCAGAAGATAAATCAGCTGAAATATGAGAGGAGGGAAAACGTAAATGAAACATATTTAAAAGAATAAGAAAGGCTTTTTGACCAGTGAACTGTGCATACTTTGTTTTTATTCGTGTATCACAAATAAACCTCATATGAAGTAAAACTAGACGTTGGGGGACACCGTAATACTTACCCATCATGGATATGCAAAATATAAAATACGAAAATAAAACATGCGTAAATTATTTATAAAATGCATTGCAATTTGAATAAAATCGTGGCTTGATGACGTCATAAATTTTAAATGCTCTATTACTGAATTGCGCAAAAAAAAAAAAAAAAAAAAAATCCTTATAACTCCAAAATTGATAATCATATTAGCTAACGGTTTACTGTGTCGAATTAAGCGTCTCATTTCCAATTAAAATATATCTTTGAATTGAAATTTGAATGAAATACAGCGTTATGAAAAATCGAAGAGTGTGGAAATTAGGATTACAAATATCTCGGCAACTCATTATCCGATCGACTTCATTCTATATGCAGAATTTATGTTTTTTTATTGTCTTTTATATTCACTCCATAAACTAAGCAATTTCGAAAATTCTTAAATACCTTTTATCAGAACGAATATTTCGAGAGTCCGAAAAAAATAGTTCTGGATGATCAAGGTTACTGAAATTCAATAAGCTTCTTCTCATTATTACATACTAAGTAGGTGGAGGCAATATATTTTCTATAGAGTATCGCATAACTAGGAATTTTGTTTACAGAGTCGCACAAAATAATTCCATTAAATTTTTATCTATGGGAAAAATCGTTTGCAGCGTATTTTAACGAAGTTAAATTATTTTAATCACAATGAAACTGATATATATTAGTGAGGTGCACTACAACTTGTTTTCTATAGATTATTGAGTACGTAGAAATTATCGATTATTTACAGAGATACTCAAAATAATTCGGTTACAGGACTGGCTCTTCATCGTATCCATAACTGCTGGATGTGCGTTTTCAGCTGTGATATGCCTTTTAAAACTAACTTATTTATTGTGTATTACGAGGTGTTTTGATCATATACAGGGCTGCACCAAAGAATTGCACAGGCATTGCTTAAAATAAACTTTTCACCGCTTTTCTTTTTTTTTAGCTATCTCATTTCATTATATGAACAAAAATTATTTTTTTTAATTCTGACTGTGTTGGAAAGTGCTTGATAATCTATACCGAGATGCATGATTTTACGTTATTGTTATTTATAAAAAGAGAATGAAGAGTTTACAAAAATGGAATTTGAAAAACAAATCAACACTCAACTCTTCAATTATTTACAAAATATGCAACATAAAAACATGTAAACAATTTGAAAGATCAACAGAAAGATTGTAAACTTTGCCACCACCTAAATACTATTCACATAAAACAAACAAAAACTTACGTTTTCCACTTTAGTCTGCTGCTTTTTGTCCATGCAAGTTAGAATGAAAAAGGAAAAGTAAAACGTAAACATATGCACACAAAAAACAAAAGAACATACAAGTTAGTAAGAATACATTTTGCAACAGATTGTTATTAAAAGAAAAAAATAAAAGGAAAATGCAGTTAATATGATTAGTAAACAAACAAAGGAAATACTAGAGTAATATTTGTCTAAAGAGCACAACACTTATGTTTACTACAATTCAACAAAGTGTATTGGATTTTTCAAATAAAGTGAAGTATTGTTTTTTCATTTTTATATTCTTTAAAAAAAAAAAAAAAACAAGAAGTGTTTTCATTAAATAAAAAATAAAACTATAAAGTAATTAATTTTCAATATATTGACATTTAAAAATATATTTATTAACCTTTGGTCTACTGTAATACATACAGGGTCATTCATAATTCCCTCCGGGGTTTCGAAACGTTATAGTAAAAAAACGAAGACGAATATGAAAAAAAGAAACATATGAAATTATTCCGAAACTATTCAAGTTTTACTTACATACATTACAGGTGTTCTATGTGTGAACCCTTGGTCACACGGCATACATCCATGCGATAGTCCAGTTCCTGCCATACTCCGTTGCTTTAAATTTCCGGTACCACACATGAATTGTTTTGTCAGTTGGTCCCTGTTTTCGATATTTATTACGAAAGACCCGTTAACCTGACACCACTGATTCAGATTTAAAGAAACGGAGTATGGCAGGAACTGGACTATCGCATGGATGTATGCCGTGTGACCAAGGGTTCACACATAGAACACCTGTAATGTATGTAAGTAAAACTTGAATAGTTTCGGAATAATTTCATATGTTTCTTTTTTTCATATTCGTCTTCGTTTTTTTACTATAACGTTTCGAAACCCCGGAGGGAATTATGAATGACCCTGTATATTTTAAAACATCTTAAAGCAAAATAGCCACCACATTACCTTATAAATATACCATGAAGATAGTAAAAATAATTCTTTTTATATAGTTATTATTTTATTATTGTTTAGTTTTATGTTTATAAGAAGCGTTTAACACTAACCCTTCAAATGCATAAATCAACGATTTTAAATCAAATATATGTACTGCATTTTAAAATAAAAAATCGATCAGATTTAAATATAATATATTTTCATCATATGTTACAAAACCATATACAATATCCATAGTAGTATATTTCTACAAATTTGCAACAAAGCATACTGTCTAATAAACTGATAAAAACGGAAAATCCCCCCTCCCCCCGTTTTGCATAGTTTTAAAATTTATTGACGTATTATTTTTAAAGCGAAAAGGAATTCGAATGAAGGAACAAAAGTTCAATAATTTCGATTTTTTTCATCATTTTATAAAAAAACATTTTTCTGATGAATATTTATGAAATATTTAGAATTAGAAAAATAAAAGTTAAAGGAAAGCATGTCACCATAGTATATGATTTTAAAAATGTAATTAAATCAACAAGACTATGTAATGGTGATAATTATTGTTTAATGCTAGCATTTAAAAATATCAGATGGTAAAATTTACATTAAAAACACAGGGAGAATAATAACTTTAATGGACTTAAAAATTTTCACATTTAACTTAATTTTGAAACTTATCAGTCTGAAAATAAAATCATACAACCAACCATTTATTCATATTTATTTAAATACTTATAATTAAAATTCTCAAGCACAATTCTTGTTATTGTTTATTATTGATTTAAATTTTTTTTTGGAAATTTCAATATTCATATAAAGATTTCAATTAATAATAATTAAAGACCATTTGATGCTTGATTTTATATGATAAAAGATAAAACATTCATATTTTTTACAATGATTTTTACAATAAAATCACACAATCAAACCTTTATTCACATTTATTTAAATAGTTATATTTAAAATTGATAATTTAACGAAACTATTTTTCTTTAAAATGCATTCACCATATAAGGATTTAATTTTTTAACAAATAAAGTCCATTTGATGTCTGATATTGTATGATAAAAAGTAAAACATTCTTATCTGTTATAATAATAAGTTAGTCAACTAGGAACAAGCTGTGTTTTGTGAATGAAGATATATTTAACTTAAGATCATTTTATTTAGCAAGAAATTCAATCTTGACGGAATTATAAGGTCGTTTTATCTTAATATAAGCCGGAATAAAGTCCATTTTATTTAGATACTTGACTTTATAATAGTTAATATCCTTATATTCTCAATATTACAATTTAAAAGTTGTTATTTCTGTATGATTTATTAATTGTGTTATTTTATATGTCTTGTAGAAAAGTTATTTACTTGATGTACTATATTATTATGAACATTTAAAACAAACGTAAAAATTAAGAAAAACTTTTACAATTATTTCTAAAGTTCAAAACAGTTTGTCCATTATTTTAAAATAAATCTTTAAGCCACTTTCAAGATCTAAAATACAATTTTTAGTTTATATTTCAAATGTTTATTATAAGGTTTTATTTTCTTTATAAACTCTTAATAGCAAACATATATAGGTCTAATTTTATTCTAATACTGCAGCTATTGTCTTTTTTTCATATTGTAAAACCATTAGTATCATATTGGAAAAAATTCAATGTAACACAAATATCACAAAAGCTATGGAAATATATTCAGAGAAATACTGGTAGGCAAAGTAGACTATCAGTATTGTTTATATCTATTTCTAAAATATAAAAATCACCAATGCTCATATAATATTAGCCTAATATTGATTAAAAATTTAGATAATATATATATCAAAATACATCACTTAAAGCACTCTGTTTGACAATGAAGGTAAAACTTAGAACACCAATGATGGTATAACATTGGTCCAGTATTTATTTAAAATTTAGCTGATATACATCAAAATACATCAGGTAAAGCACTTTTCTATTTGACAATGAAGAGAAAACTTAAAAAAGTGATGAAAAAACAAAGCTTTATTACATAATTAAACATAACAAATAAAGGTTAAAAGGATATATTTGCTAGCAAGTTAAAATATATATTTTACGATATGTAATGCAAACAAAATATAAAACAAATCAAAAATTACATTTAAATACATGCAAAAATAAATAATAAAAAAAGCCAACCTGCTTCTTAACATGCCTTTGGGGGGCAAATAGTAGTAAGCATCATCCATACTAAAATGGGTAAATAGTCAATAGATAAATGTTAACAAATAAACAAGTTAAAAATTGCAAAACATGCAGGTATATAAACAAAAATAATTAAGATAAAACTGAGAATAACAAAAACATAAACACAAAATGCTTGTTAAAAAGGGAAAGGATACATGAATGGGAAAGGAAAATGAGCTAATGTCTTTAATGAAGCTTAAATATGGCAGTTTTGTAAATAATAGTAATAAAAGCCTACTATAAAATACAAGAGCAATAAATTAATTAATTAATTAATTAATAATTCATAACTAATATCTTTCTCAAATAGAAATTGTTTAACATTTTTTAAGAATTTAATTTTTTTTTCAATTGCATACTGCATGACTATCTGCATAAATATACAATGAATGTATGTGCGGTTATAAAAAATATAATCAATATCAGATGTTTCAGGCAATATGCTTAGAAACAATCCTTCTTTTGAAATTGTTCCTATCTTATAAAACATTAAGAAAATCAAAAGAATACAAAAAACAAATTAAATTGAATTTCTTTCAAAAACGCACATTTCTTTAAAAAAAAAAAAGAAAAAGAAAAGA
The DNA here is from genome assembly GCA_963931845.1 of Maratus michaelseni. Classification (NCBI taxonomy): domain Eukaryota; kingdom Metazoa; phylum Arthropoda; class Arachnida; order Araneae; family Salticidae; genus Maratus; species Maratus michaelseni. The sequence goes on from OZ007594.1 coordinate 76,921,493, forward strand.
AAAGGCTAGGCATGTAAAGTTATAAAGTTTAAAAACATTTTATAAAGTTAATAAAAAATGTTGAAAGCACATATATTACGTTCAATTATTTTAAAATGACAATATTCTCACAAGCCCAAGTAACATATAAATGTTAAATAAATAAAATAGCAATCATGAAATGTGCTTGATCACCAAAAACAGAAGCAGAAGTTATGTTTCAATGTATTAAAACACTTCACTTTGAAGTAGTTTCAGCTTCAATACTGCATTAAATATAGATAGTGGCATATTGCAAATAGACATTTACCACCCACACACGCACAAAAAAATCTTGCAGCACTTAAAAAAATTATGTAACAATAAATATTTTACAAATTTAGCTAACACTCCACCAAGAATATCTTTAGCATATTTTGTACAACTTTATCATAATTCAGCATTTTCTTCAAAATAAAATAACCTACTTAACTACGCTACTAAATTATTTTTTTAAATCCATAACAAGTAGCACATAATACTAAAAACTGTCTAAAATATTTTCGCACTTGTTCGAAATTTGGTAGCTAAAGTTCCTTAAACAAATGAATTCAGAATTTACAGACACAAATACCTCAAACCTCCTAATAGAATGTCAAGTGCTAGCAAAAACACTTAATTTCTCTCTGAATTGACTATGACTAAAGTCATATAGTCAATAATAAAAAGTGACGTCTTTTATAAATTGAGTTATTTAATGCCACAACAAAAAGCATAATTATAAAACTTTCAAAAGCAAAATTGTTTATTACAATTTACATACCACATGCACCAATAAGATTGGGGAAAGAGGGGAGGGAAGATAAATATTTAAATGCAATGTTGCGTTTTTAATAAATCACAGCTTTATATTAATTGAATTAAAAAATCTTGATTACTCATTGCTTGACACCTACAATGATGGAATTTTGATTTTTAACAATAAATAAAAGTCATACAGTGAATAAAGCAATAGAATTATAACAAAGCATGAATTTTATGTGTTACCCAGCATGCACAGGAGCTTTAACTAAATCAATATTGTCAGGGGAAAATTTCTCACTGAAGCCACTTTCTACGGGAGTTCCATGTTGAGGAGAGATATTGTCTTCTTCAACCATAGGTGCTATAGAAAAGTAAATCATTTTACATGAAAAGACCCTTTAAATAATTTTTTAAACTGGTACAGAAAATATGAGAAAAATGTGTAGATAATCATACCAACGAACTGTTTAACAGCTTGAACTGCATCTTGCTGTTTTTCATCTTTCGTCACATCTATAGGCAAAGAATCATCTCCAAGAGATTTCATTTCATCAGCAGTTAGGTACCTATATGACTGATCACCAAGCATTGCTTCTTCACCTAAAGTAAAATCAGTTTTATATTAATATAAAGCCGTAATTGTTAAAATAAAAAATTCTACATAATTCAAAAGTCCTTAATTTATCTGGTTCTTTGCAGGATAAATTGATAATATTTATAAATATATAGGCTAAATGTGTTTTAAATGTGTTTTATATGTGTGTTTTGTGTACAAAATACACATATAGTGATAGAAATAAAATATGTACACTATTAGAAAAGAAATTCTAATATATATTTCTACCATTTAAAGTATGTATATGTATTCACTTTCTACTCATCAGAAAAAAAAGTGAAAGAAATTAAAAAACTATGAACTCTGTTAAAAATCTTAAATAAAACAGTAAAAACTTTCAAACATAGCACAACAGAAATATTTTATAATGATTTCATTATTATTCTGTCAACGTTCCGATATTCAAATGTTTTAAAAGTTACTTTGAAGTATTTATAACGCATTGTTCGTAACCGAAAAAAAAAAACATTTATTGCTTAAATATATCGATACTAAATAAATAAATGAATGTATGTGCAAAAGGATAATTTTTCAATTTTAAGAAAAACGTTTTTTAATACGTTTAACCGATAGTTAGGTAAACACAAGTGAAATACAATACTGAGTAATATTTTATGTATTTATTTTTAATTTAATTTAAAATTAAATATTACAAAATTTATATTAAATAAAATAATATTAAATATAAAAATGTAATATTAAAAAATGTATTTGCAATGTCTTTAATATTACAAACATAATAAAAAATGTCATATCTTTATTAACACTTTCCAACATATTTAAAAAGTATTTGTGAATTAGGTTTGTCTGTCTGTCCGTACTCTAATTCTCATAAATATACTCGGATTGCCATTTAATTTTTATATATTATTAAGGTATAGAATGTTCGGTATTGAAAATGAAGTGTGTAGCATTGATAATTTGTCTACAGGGACATATAAAAGAATGCCATTACCTTTTGTGTTATGGGTAAAAATCGTTTCCAATGCATTATAATGATGTTGCAATACTTCAAATATAAAAAAGTTTATATGCATCAATAAGATAGGCTAAAACATACTTTATCGGGTATACGGAAAAAGTAGCATTTATATATCGTTTACAGGGGCGCACAAAAGATTTCTTTTACAGTATGATCTATGAGGGAAAATCGTCTGCGGTGCATTTTAATGATTTTATGATACTTCATACATAATGAAATTAAAAAGGCTCACTGGGGGAAAATGGTCTGCTTTGCATTTTTAATGATTTTATGATACTTTATACATAATGAAATTAAAAAGGCTCAGTGGGGTGAAATCGTCTGCGGTGCATTTTTAATGATGTTATGATACTTCATACAAAATGAAATTAAAAAGGCTGACTGAGGTGCACTACAATATGTTTTCTGTAGATTAAAGAGTGTGTAGATTTATCGTTTATTTACAGAGAAGCACAAAAGAATTCAGTTACAGGGCGTGTGATCGATAATTGCTGGAAGTGCAAGTTCCGCTGTTGTTATGCATTTTCAAACTTATCTAATTTTTAGTGTATTACATGGCGTGTATAAATTCTATAGATCGGATACGGAGTTGCACGAAAGAATTTTCACACATTATCGGATATGGGCAGCAATTTCTGAAAATGAATTTATACTGAGTTTTGTGTTTTTTAAATTGCTCATTTAAATACGAGAGGTTTTCGTAAAGCAAAGATACAATGCTGCATACTCATTAAAAAAAACTTTCAATTGAAAAAATGTCCATTACAAATGACTTACTGGTATATGCCTTATTTTTCACCATAGTTGCCGTTATTCTTTAAGCATTTGTTTTGTCTGGGTACAAGCTTTTGTATCCCACAGTCATGGAAGTTTACCGCCTGTTGTCTAAACCGCATTTCAACTTCGATTTTGATCTCATCATCGTCGTGGAAGTTTTGCACTGCAAAACGTTTCTTTAGGTAAAGGAGTAAGTTATTGTTGCTGGGTGCAAGGTCCGGGCTATAAGGTGGATGATTCTTCATAAATATTGGTCCTACCTCCAGTGAAAGCAGAACACCATTTCGTCATATTTTGTCGATTCATAATGTTCCCATAGACGGAAACAATTTCTATGTGAATATCCGCTGAACTTTTTGCATGAAGAAAACGTATGACGGAACGTACTTCATATTTGGTGGATTTTGAATTGATGCAGGCATTATAAACACGTGCCTACACGAAACAGACTCACCGTAAAAATAACGAATGACTGCGAGGGAAGTCAATGTTCAAATGTTCAAGTTTACAATATGTGTTGCCAACACGCTCATTAAAACTTTTTCTTACCTGCTGTCTGAGGTGTATATTTACTTTTCGAAAACACCTCGTACTTCGCTTCTTTATTTATATGAAAAAATGAAATACTTTTATATGAAAAAATGAAATTTCTTAATAATATTCTGTTAATGTTGGAAAGTGTTTCATAATCTATGCCTGATGCATAAATTTTCGTTCTTGCTATTTTTTTAAATGTTATGCAAGAACCAGATAAAATAAAATATTTGAAAACTCAATAGCACATGAAAGTTTCAAAATATTCTTTGAAAATGTATGTGCTGTACAAGGAAAAGAAGAACTATAATTGCATTTTGTGTGAAATGCTTGCATAACTCATGCTTTTACCTATAAAATGAATTTCATTTTTCATAACAAAGAAAAACAATCCTATTCAATACCATGTTTTTTGCTTATAAATGAAATAATGATTATTAAAATAACAATAATCCAGTATAATTCCATTGCATTCAGCATCTGTGCAAAGCAAGCTTCATGCAAATTGCAATAAATTTATTGGGCAGTAAAAAACGAAATAAATAAAATTGCAATTTAAACAACTAAAAAAGAAGGAGTGCAAGAAAATATATAAATACCAACTCTCAATCTTTATGTTTAACAAAGAGTTAGAAAAAGTCTTTTTTAAAGAGAGAATAAACAATGAAGCGTAGCGTTAGTACAGTGAAGAGTACTGAATTAAGTAAGTTAAAATCAATTTGTGTATGGCATATTTCAATATTTATTAATAAAATTGAAAACTGCAATGCAACCACCTAATAAATAAAAATACATTCAACTCTTAATGTCAAGTTAAATAAGACATACACTTATTCCTAAAACTTCATGACTTTTAATTTGGATAACTATATAAATTTTACTGATTGTTTTTTAAAAGAAGTGAAGGAAATCTTTGGTAACTTCTGAGAAGAAAAAAAAAAGAAAAAATTCCCCAAAACATTTTATTTTTATTTAAATACTGCACTTATTAAAAACTTTATGAGTAGAGAAAATGTCTTTTAATCTCCATTCCAACAAAATAATATTAAACAATAGTTGAATTTATCATTAAAAGATGAATTCACTCGTATACATTGTAAAAAAAGTCAAATGTTTCTTAATTTAGAAAAATATAATATATCCACAAACAAAAATATGCAATAACCTCTTCCAACTTATTTGTGATTCCGAAAAGCGTTTTTTTATTTTTAGAAACCACATAAACCAATATATTTTCGAGATTTAATGTAGTATTTATAAAAACACAGTTTCTTTTGCTGCCACTGATTTTCGGAAATGTTTCCGAGTAGTTTTTTTTATAGCGTATTAATCAGTTTTTTCAATCAGGAATATAGGTTTTTTTGGTTGCTATCCTTTCTTAAGTAAACATTTTTATAATACAACAAACATGTTTTATAGACAAACATGGTAAATTAACAATAAAATTAATGTTACATATTTTGTTGAAAATAATCTTGTATATTGGCTTCTGAGGTTTCTAAAGATAAAGAACACTTTTCGGAATCTTGGGTAATTCGGAAAAGGTTATTGTATATTTAGTTCGTGGTTGTATTATATTTTAGTGACTTAAGGCCCATGTTTTTTTTTTTTTTTTTTTTTTTTTTTTTTTTTTTTTATAGCGTATATATTTCAAATTTATGTAAGATTAGAGGCAATTGAAATGGCAATGTTAACAACGATAAGGTTTGAAATTATCCTCAAGGTTGTGGGGGAAAAAACTTTTAAAATATTTTTCAATTTTTCTTCATTATTTCGATAAACTATATAATGATTTAGTCATCAAAAGATCGTAAGCCAATTAAAATTCAACTTTCGCCTTTTAGACCTTCGCTCCCTACTGGGGAAAAACAGAATTACGTAATAAAACTGGTTTGTCCGAAAAAAGAGCGCGCTTTTTTTTATAAAAGAATTGTCAATCCACGAAATTCGTGGGCCCTTTTTCTTGGAAAAATGTAGGAGTTTAATCAGCTGGACTGTTGCTGCAACTGAGGCCCGACTTACAAAAGGAATAACTTTTGTAACTCTCTTACTGAAAAAGAATAGAGCCAGATACCCTTATTCAATTCTTGTTATCATTTAATCTTCAACTCATGACTGCAATATTCTCCTAATCTCACATGATGATGTAAAGAAAAAGTGATTACCTTCATATCTCACATATATAATCCTATATCTATAATCAAAGACATAATTCTTTCCGAATAGTATCTAAAAAATATTAACAGGTTTGCACAAACTTGTTTAATGGAAAGCAGAAAGACTTCCAGTGGCATAAGTATAAAGACAGACGCACCATAATTTTTGCATTGACGGGTAAATGGTTAAGCCTATTTATTAGAGTTGCAAAAATCCCGTTTATTCCCAGGTTTATTTCCAATAGACCCGGTTTATTCCCAGGTTTATTGCCAAAAGACCTGGTTTGTTCCCAAAAAACCCGGTTTATTCCCAGGTTTAAACCCGGTTTTTTCTAGCCTTTGCAACTCTACTATTTATTAAGAGTTGAATAGGTATAATTATTTGTAATTCACATTTTGCAGTGCCTTTAACAATATAGTGTCGAAAAAAAAAACACATTTCAAGTAACGAATAACAGAAAATTTCTAAGCAATATGTGTTAGTAAAGATTAAAAAAAAGAACTGACAGTAAAGTGAGGAAGCACAGTTAAAAAAAAATCAGACAGGAATTTGGATTAGTGTTTGAGATCATTTCAGATAGATATATGGTGCAATATAAATCAATGTTCTTGTGTTATGTGTAATTAATTACAAAGGAAATTCTGTCGAACTTACTCATATAAAAGTTTTGTCCCTCAACATAAGGGAGATAGACATGAGTTGCATGTGTGGGTTTTCCAAATATTGCAGCTTCATCAAAGTCAGCACCTGCGTCAAGTTGATTGAGATTTACTAATAAATTACATCAAAGTTTTGACCATTAAAGGGTAAATCATGCCAATGGAAGATTACCCACATAATGTATGTTTTTGTATAATTTATATATTTTATGTCATTTCATAAACAAGTAAAAAACCTAACAATAATACACTAAAATCCAGTGTTTTCACACACAATATCGAACTGTAAGACAATGAGCAGACGTACGTTTCATGAGTAACTTGGACTCACTTCATCAATGTCAGTAAAAACAAAAAATTACATCCCCCCAAAGACATGAAACAGAGTCGGAAAACCCAAATGGTAACCAACAACACAACGAAAGCTCATCACGTACGAGCAACCAATAAGATTAAGCTGGGAGTTATGCACTATGACCTAGTATTGGTCTCTCGTACGTGATGAGTTTTCGGTGTGTTGTTGGCTGCCATTTGGGTTTTTCGACTCTGTTTCATGTCTTTTGGGGGGGGGGGGTGTAAATTTTTGTTTTTACTGACAATTATGATGTGAGTCCAAGTTACTCACGAAACTTACGTCTGTTCATTGTGCTACAGTTCAATATTGTGTGTTAAATGTTGGTTTTTAGTGTATATATTTATCCACACAAGATTTTATCCTAACAATACGTTTACTTTTTTTTATATCTTGAATGAAATTCACAATAAGGATTTAGTTATGTATACAGAATGTGCCATAAGCAATTAACTATAAAAAAGTAAATATTTTCTAGTGATGGATTTAAAAAAAGCAGTAGCTAAAGCAGATTAAAGTTAAAAATAGCCTATCAAAAGAAAAGTGGATTTAAAATAAAAGGCAAACTAGGTCTAGCTGAAGTAAAGCAGCTTCATTAGCAATATATGCAATACTGTTTTTTTCTGCAATGGTAAGGCTTCTATGCAAGCACAGAGATTATACACAGTGCCCATTTCAGTTTATAGCATTTTCTAGTTTATGTGTAACTTTTTAAAGAATAATATAAACAATTTTTAAATTTAAAAAGTCAGTAAATATCTATTTGAAATAAAATATTACGTTAATATTTAGCACACACAAAATTATGGTAAGTTTACTTTCAAACAGCACACAATACATGAAATATTAATAATTCTTTATTGAAAGTTATAACAAAGTATTAGTATGTTAAGGGAAAGAAAACTGCATTAATAAATTATGCTATTAGGGAAGGAAAATTTTTATAATTGGTGAGAAAAACATATGAATAATACAGAAACACTAATTCATATATAATAATTCTTACTTTTTAAATAGCTAAAATCGTTATTTAAAAACTACTTAGTAATCGGATATAACCTGCACAAAATAGTCTTAATACCAGTAAAGAGTACATTTTACACTGATTCTGATGCATTTAACATTTTAATTTAAGGTATAAATTACTATCATATACCGGGTGCTTCATAAATTCGTTAAATCATTAAAATTTCATTAAAAAGAAGCAAACGATGCTAAAAAATTGCGGTTTGCAGGAATGGGAATAGAGAAAGGTTGGATTTTTTTTAATAGCAAAAAAAGTTGTGGTTTAAAAAAATACCGATAGATGGCACTGGCATGCAGAACATGAAGCAGATTTATGCAAATCAGGCTGTCAGTTAAACACCTTAATGCACATAGAATCTTCATTCGATGCCAGCAGTATGCTATCGTTACCAGAACAAGCGTTGTTTGTTAAGCTCTTTTACAAGACCGGGAAATCAGCAACTGGCGCATTGCGAAAATTCCGGCAGCAAAAAAAGACGAGGAAAAAAAACGTTTCATGTGCGGGAGCACTGAAGTCTTCCAAGAAGTGAATCGCCCCGAAGTGGAAGGCCTTCTTGACATCGGCTTCATATTATACATGGCAGCGCCATCTGTCGGTAATTTTTTGAATCACAATTTTTTTTATATTAACAGAAATCCAATCTTCCTTTAATCTTATTCCTGCAAACCGCAATTTTTTAGCATCATTTGTTCGTTTTTAATGAATTGTTTATGTTTTAACGTATTTATGGCATACACCGGGTATACATACACAAAATGCAATAAAAACGAAATACGGCAAAAATTCTGGAAAAACACTTTATTAATTCAATTACAAAGAAAATAAAAACAAATGGCATATACAAAACTTCTGAACTGCTAAAAAATACAGAAACACATCTGAGATGATAAAATAAAGACAAGACTAGCAAGCCTATTACCAGCTGTAGATTTCTAATTTTAAAGAATAAAATTAAAATAATTACAAAATTCACCCCATCTATTTTTAGTAATTTTTAATTCCTAGCTCATTAATTGATTTTTGATTAAAAACTGATTGTTGAAAACAAAAATGTAATGTAAAGCAGGGTGCAAAAATCTAGGAGCCAATAGGCTGATTCCCACCACTAAATTTTATTAGTATTCTTCGTCAAATTTTATTAGTATACTTCGCCTAAATTTTATCAGTATTCTTATTGGGCGAAGTATACTAAAAATTTAGTGGTGGGAATCGGCCCATTGGCGCCTAGATTTTTGCACCCCTGATGTAAAGAAATTATTTGTATAGCATTCTGTAACAAACTATTTTTACGAAGAATGTTCATTGAAAAAGTTTTTTAGTATAAAAAATAATATCAATCTCTCACGATGATAATGTGAATAAAAAGAAAGCAAATTCATCTCTCTAAAGGACATAACAGAGATACTATCAAACTGAACCTGCAAATAATAGATACTATTTTATTTTGTAGTCTCATTGCGAGATTCCTCAGTTTTAATAATTGCCAGGATGTGGATAGAGATAAATATTTTAGTCTCGGTACTTTTTATTTTTCTAGGAGCTAGTGTCTTAGTAAGAGAATGTAAGAAAGATTTAATGTGGGAATCAATCTCTTGTTCACAACAGTATTGAAGGCAGACTCAAAATTCAATAACTTTGCAAAAGAACTCAAAATGTCACTACAATTTCATAAATTTCCTACAGATTTTTGTAAAGTAAAATTATAAAACGATTTGAATTAGATTTATTTTTGTAAACTATTATTGAGTATGCATAAATTTCATGAAAAGTAAACTAAAACCTCAGTTTTAATAATTGCCACGATGTGGATAGAGATATATATTTCAGTATTTGCACTTTCTAGGAACTAGTATCCTAGTAAGAGAACATACAAAAGATTTAATGTGGGAATCAATCTCTTGTTCAGAGCAATATTGAAGCATTTAGACTCAAATTTCAATAACTTTGCAGTAATGAACTCAAAATGTCACTGCAATTTCATAAATGTCTTACAGATTTTTGTGAAATAAAATTATAAAATGACGTAAATTAGATTTATTTTTATAGGTTTTTATTGAGAATCTACTAATTTCATGTCAATTAAAACTTCAATTTTGATAATTGCCAGGATGTGGATAGAGGTATATTTTAGTCTCGGTACTTTTTATTTTTCCAGGAATCAATATCATAGTAAGAGAACATACAAAAGATTTAATCTGGAAATCAATCTCATGTTCGTAGCAGTATTGAAAGACTTAAATTCAAATTTCACTAACTTTGCAGTAATGAACTCAAGGTATTAGGTGACTATAATTTGATAAATTTCATACAGATTTTTATTAAATAAAATTGTAAAATGACATGAATTAAATTTATTTTTATAGACTATTATTGAGTATCCATAAATTTAATGAAAAGTCGACAACTTAGTAAATAAAATGCAACACAAAAAGGGTAAACTTTAGAGAAACACATATATTACGTCAATCAAATTACCTCCTTCATCTTCAGAGTCGGTCATAAAAGTTTCTTGCATGGTCTCAGGTGCAACAACTTTATATTTTTCTTCAGTTACGGTTGTTGTGGTTGTCGTGACCGTTGTTTCAGTCACTACCTTCAAAGTTTCGACCACTGATATATACCCTAACCTTTGAGCAATGGATAATGGAGTTTGCCCTTGCTGGTAAAGAGAAGAAAGTTGAGTGTATTAGAATTGATAAAAAAAAATATATACATTCCCTACAGTTAACATGAATCGCAAATTAATCATTTGAAATCTTCTGACACACTTTCTACTATTACACTCCGTTATCGGATAATTTTCTCTTATAGGGAATAAATATAGAAAAATTGGGAAAATAACACTTTAATCTTTATGTCTCAAGTTATTATTAGGAAAATCTCACCTCAATAATTCCTACTTAACCCTTTGATTATGGACGAATATTTTAATATTTAATCATCGTCCTACAATTTACAAAAATTTTCCTTCGTGGTAAATTTTCTTGAAAATATCCTAGTATAAGTGGATGGCCGAGATTATTTTTCAAAATGTGGTACAAAAAGAAAAAATATATATAGTCCACTGGGACGTATATGTCACGACCCGTAGTCAAAGGGTTAATATTTAAAAATATTTAAGCAATTATGAAAGAATAATAGAAAATATTTGTTGATTAAAACTAACTTATTAGATTGGTAGTTATAAGTAAATTTGTAAATTATTTACAACAATGCTAATTAGTTAACAAATATATATTTTTTTTTCTTCCATTATTTTATAACTGAGAACATAAATATGTTGTGGTTTTATTGCTAAATGAAAGATTTCTTTCAGCGGGAAATTTGTCACTATACTTCTTTCAGTAATTTTAAAAGCTGTCCATATATAAATGACAAGGAAAACACCCATTTAAAAAATATATATAGCTTCGTAAAATTGACTAGGCTTTATAATCATAGCAAAACAAATAACTTTACATGAAATATAAAATATCTGTTATTAATAGATGCATAAAATAAATTTATTTATATAACACTTTCGTGAACATAACTTTGCGTTGGAGCATAAAGGGTTAAATAACATAAAAAAATGGATCAGTAGAAATTCAGGTGTGTATGAAACTGGATACGAAAGGGTTAAAATTGAAATTATATGCAAATAACAATAGAAATATTAAAATAAAAAATAATAAGAAGAATATATTAAGCATGAAAATTTCAGGAAATATTAAAGTGGAAAATAATATTAATCTCATACTCATATTTTTAACCACAAAATGTTAGCATATATTTGTTGGCCTTAAAACTGTCAGCTATATTAAACAGTACAAACTAACAAAAGCATTTCAATCTACCTACATAGAATAATTATCATTATTGAATTATTGAATTAACTATACCATTACTGATTATAATATTTCTTTAACCCTTAATTGCATAGTGATGTAAATTTCCATCACTTTTTATTTAACTTTTAATAAATAAATCAACTTCTTCGCCACCACTATATTTATATAGAAATATTAATGGAGTAAATTTCCCGTGAAGTATGTTGCTGAACAAAGTTATAAATCTATCTTAAAATTTCTGGTGTCTAATATTTAATATATGTATAAAAAAATACAATTGTAAAAGAAAAACTCATGCAAAGAAGGGTTAAACATCATTTAAAATATACACTAATATTCCATTTTTTCCGGTATATGAATGAAAAAACTTTGTTATTTAAATATTTAAATTATTAATTTGATATTAACCATTAACTTCAAGCTTAAAATAATTCCTATTAAAAAAATATAAAGTTAAAAAATATTTCTTGCTAAAAGAAGAATAACGTAAAACGAAATGTTTTAAATTTAGTTTGAAGCATTTCAGCATTTAAATTTAACACATCTATGTTAGGGTAATTTTTAAAACACGTTGCAAAATTATTTTTAAAAACTGGATAACAATCACAGTTTTTTTTTCAAATATATGAACAATAAATAAAAGTATTTGACTAATACTTTATACAGTTAACAGAAGATTACAGTAATTTTATAAATAAATGATATATTCTTGAAGCAATCTTTATTTAACTTCCGTACTATAAAAAAAGATACAAAAACAATAATCGGGGATACATACCACAGTAGTAACATTGGGAGATGCTTGATTTTCCAACAGGAGATTAACAACCAGTGTATGCCCCTGTTGAGCTGCCTGATGAAGTGGTGTATAACCATGCTGAAACATATTTATAAAAATCGGTATAATATCAAAACAGTAAACCTTATCCAAATTGAATCATGCATTAGCTACATTAAAAAGTAAGAAACAAAATGAAACAACAATATCAAATGTGACTCCTATGATCACATCGTGTATAAACCAATCAATTGCATAAGTTAGCTTACAGGCCATAAAAGTTAGGAATAATCAGTGCATTTTTTAGGAGGGCGGTAGGATATGCCTACTCCTAAACATTTTGCAAGTCTCGTGAGAGGGAGGAAGGGCGGGATATTTTAAATTTTGGAATTCTGGCTCAACCAATTTCTAATGTATTGTAGATATTTATGCGATTGGTTAAATTTTACATACAATTTCTTGTCAATAAAGATACTTATATTTATATACACTACATTTTTTATGGATTTTTATAGCATTTAATATACTGCTGAGATCGTTTGCAAAGTATGGTACAGTTTGGCTGCAGGAAAATACAAATGAATCTGCACGAATTTTAGACTGAAAGACAAATATCTAAAATAATGATCAAATTACGAGTACCTTAAATATTTTGCTTTAGAAAAACTGTATTGTGAATAATTATATATTTAACAAATTTTCTTTAAAAATATAAATGGCAAAACATAAACTTAAAAAAAATACTTTAAGAATGTTCTGAAATTAAAACTGGCTACCTTCTTACACATTTCAAAATTGATTCTTCTTCGCAAACGAATAGAATTTGCATGTGCTCTTATTCAGAAACTATAAAATCGAATTGTTTTCCCATGTTTCGATAAAGCCAAACGACCTTTCAGAAAATAAGTTGGCGTTATGAACAGAATTTCGGAGCATGTCAGCTCGTTAAGGTGTTGCGAGACAACAATCCTTATAACTCAAGATGCCAGCAGTTTATCATCAAAGATATCCGGTTTCGTGTCATGTAATACTGTAACATCTGATAAATCTTAGGTTTTACCGGTAAGTCTGTTTTCACTAGTCTACCTTAACAAAGGGAGTTGGTAAAATCCCCAAATTTGCTTCTAAATGATTCCATTTTGAGCTTTCACCAAACCATTTTTCGGTAAGCGGATTTATTGACTCCTTTTTGTAAAAGTCCGAAATGATTGATGTGCTTGGCATCGGATTCGGAAAATGCATGGTTAAGATAGTGCATGTCCTTAAGCAGATAAGTCTTTAGTAAGTTAAAGTTTTATGTATTAATTATTATTTTTTCTTTTAATGCTTAAACACTTTCGTTTTAACAGTTTCGAACTACTAGTACAAGAACCGAAATGACCCACACGACTAATAAAAAATCTTAAAAACAGATTCTAGGACAGCACTATTGAGGATAACAGAGAGAGAGATATATATTGAAATGTTATTCTAGTGAAGTGGAATAGATGGAGATTATATTGCCTGCATGAAATTCAAAGAAAGCTACAGCGATTTTGCAACTTCCGAGAGGTTAGGCACTATGTAAAACAAATTTAATGTGATTGAGCATCGTACGATGTGTGGAAAGAAACAATAAATATGAAACGTTCAGAAATATTTTGAGAAATATAAGAGGGAAAAATTAGGTTACAAGAAAAAACGTTTATTAAATAGGGAAAGCACTTCGCTATTTGGAGATTATTTTACAAGGATATTTGTAACATATTCTTGGTCACAAGAAAATTAAAGTTTTTTGGTCACAAGGAATTAAAATAGAGAAATTAACAAAATAGAATTTCGTTAATAGAAATCCGACGGTGTATTTAGTAAAGATAAATATGAGAAACAATAATACTTACAGATGTTACAGTATGTACATTAGCATCATTCTGAAGTAAAAATCGAACCATGTTGATTTGCCCGAAATGTGAAGCTACATGAAGAGGGGTGTAACCAGCTTTTGTCTGGGGGCATATTTCAGCACCATTGTTAACTAGAACTTGGGCGACATTCACCCTATCATCTTGAGCACATAGATGCAGAGGTGTTAAACCATTCTGAAATGATAACAATGATGCAAATAAAGGATTAACGACATAAAATTGAAATATGAAATAATGTACATTGTAGATATATATACATAAATTTATCAAATAAAAATTAAAAATACATAAGTGATTACATTTGCTTTATGATTGGCATTGGCTTTATTTTCTATTAACAACGATGACATGTCTGCATGACCTTCTTGTGCTGAAAGATGCAAAGGTGTGAATCCAGCCTAAAAAATAAAAAAAAATGGATAGACACACTTGTATATGTTCAAAAGCATACCAAAATAATAATTCCAGAGCAAAGAAAAAAAAAGACTAAAAATCTATTTTTGAAAGCAGTAATTCATTAAATAAAGGAAAGGAGCGCTTCACTGAAACTTCCCGATTGTGAAATTCCTTGTTAAACTACAGGAAAACTTTACGTGATTACTCATTACCTAATATATTTTTCAAAATATGAGGTAGACGTAAGATGCCGACGAGGTGCAATATTAAATTCCAATTTACATTCCACATGGTTAAAATGTTCAAATTTCCAAACCAAAATGTAAAAATTTCCATTGCTTTTATTAAAAAATACGAAAAAAAAAATGTGTTAGAAAGATATTTTTGATAAATCATAAGTAATTTTTCAACATATGAGGGCAAAAAATTTAATCACTTTACATATTAAACTTTGAAGCAGTTTTTTTTCTTGTACACGTTATCTGAAAGCTATTGCCTTTTAAAGTAAATCAAGGATGTTTTCAGTTGAAAATACCCTACAAGCAACTGCAGCTGGCAATAATATTGAAATCCATTTGTGAAGAAACATTTTCATTGATCTCAATATTGAATGTAATTTTGTAATAGTTCAAATTTCAGTTTGAATTGATTTCAGCATCAAAATTGTGGTATGTTTTATAAGGATAAAGCCCCAAGTGAATCTTAGTATATTAAGGGAGTGACAGCAGTTGTGAAGTCATATGTAACATAGTTGAAATGTTTTTTTTTCTCACCAATATTTTTTCTATAAAAGTGTCGGAAGCTAAATTATAAATAGATCGTTCGACATTCGGAAAGTAAAAAAAAAAAAAAAAAAAAAAAAAAAAAAAGAGGATAAAATTATTTTAGTGATTCCAAGAAAAAGATACATATATATTAGCTATTGTAAGTATGGCTTCGCCATCTGCTGTCACATTTTTAAAGAAGATTTCATGCAAATAAAATTTAAAAGAACTCATTCATTCACCTTACATTAGTATCGGCTCCGTATTCTAATAAGGCAGTTGCTATATCCTGCTAAACTATAAATTGGTCATTCCACATGTGGAAAGTAAAAAAAAAATGTGTATCAAATTATATTTAGTGGTTACCAGAAAAAGATACATAAATATCAGCTGTTGTACATGCGACTTCGCCATCTGTTGTGGAAATCCTTAAAGGAGATTCCATGTAAATAAATTTTAAAAGAACTGATTCACTCACCTTAGATTCTGAATTGGTATTGGCTCCGTATTCTAATAAGGTACTTGCTATGTCCATTTGATTTTTCTTAGCAGCTATGTGAAGTGGTGTGTAGCCATTTTTGGCCATTGCATGAGGAGAAGCTCCTTTGTCAAGTAGTAAAAGGGCAACATTAACATGATCGTAGTGGGCAGCAACATGAAGGGGAGTCACCCCATTCTGTAAAGGAAAGAAAAACATTATTTTAATAAAAATGGAACAGAAACAGCGAAGCATTAAAATCTCGAATCCCGTCGAAAGACAATAAAATTCAAAATAAAACGTTTTCGAGATATCAAGATTTAAGGGGACTCGGTCTACTTCGTACTCTTTTATAATACTAGTGGACTCGTGTGAGAATTTCGCACTGCATTCTAATATTTTTTACCAATATCTAATATTTTTTAGTTACAGGTTTAAACGTCTAAAGAAAAACTAAGGATTAAAAATGTCTGCGAACAGCAGTAATGAAGCCAGAATATCATATCATTGATTCGATCAAAGTTAAAGTAAAAACTGATCGAAGATAGCAAAAGCGACGCACGGAAAAAAAATCGTATTTTAACTCTATTTGAGGATGACGTCATCCGCTTCGGGAGAAACACGGGACAAAGAAAAATAAATTGAATGTATGATACAATTTCATTTAATAAAACAAAGCATACATTTTATGTTACATGTGATGCTAACACTGCTTCGATCAATCGATGATGTATTTTTCTTCTAAACATTTGAATTTCCATTTCACTTTTTAATTATAAACATAAAATAGGCCCATTCAGAGAAGTCCCACTTTACCTTTTTTGTACAATTTATTTTTATTATTTTTTTTATAATAATTGTTGAGCAGGGTATAATGCCGTATTTTATTTTTGTGGCAAAATTGATTTGAAAAAAAAAAAAACTTTCATTTCATTTATGAAAACAATGTTGATTTATTAAAATAGGGATATAAATGCTTAAGTGATAAAAACAGAATACAAAAGGCTTATAAAAATATTTTAATATAATGATCGACATGTTTCGAACGCACAAAAGGCGCCATTATCAAGATCTACACAATAAACAAACTATTCTCGCAACAATTTTCGAAAATAAACTTGAAAAACATAAATCACGAGATCATATGGGTAATAAAAGCAGATACTTAAAAATGATCAACTGTAAACGTGAAAATTAATATTTCCTTATTGTTTTTTTTTATTTTAATTTAACAAAACCTTGTGCCAGATTTTAGGTAATTCAAATAAAGGCTGATTCATTGCATATTTTCTCGTTACGCATGTAGATTTCTATTGATTCACGAATAACAGATGGGATATAAAGTCTTGATGGATAAATTATTTTACTATTCTTAAAATAAATTTTAAAAGTCTCGGTTCTGTGTAATCTTGCCAACGCTGTAGTTCTTATGTCATATTTGGTATCTGTCATATGTTCTTTTGATCTTGTTTTAAACTTTCTAGTTACCATTCCTATAAAATATCGCAATGTCCCATCTGCTTTGGTGAACGAGATTTCATAAACAAGATATTAGACAAAAAATATATTCGACCCTGAAATTTTATCCAATAAAGTGTGACTTATTGCTGTGTCGTACTTATTTCACTTTATTTTTAATAAAATAATATCTGGCTCTAAATATGTTTGTTTAAGCAGCCTGTTATACGCCGGAGTATACGGTAAATAAGAATAACAACAATAATTGAAAAGTAACAACACCAACAATAATAACGATAATAATAATAATAATAATAATAATAATAATAATAATAATAATAATAATAATAATAAATATTTGGTTTTCCGGTGACTTAGACTTAATTTATGGTTTGGAAAAAAAATTTAATTATCTGCAGTGTTGTTTTATCTTGAATACCGTATGTCTAATTACCGTATACTGCGGTACAAGCAAACATATTTAGAACCCCAAATTAATAAATGTAATAATAATAAAGTTAAATAACTACGACACAACAATAAATTACATTTTATTGAATAAAAATTCTGGATAGAAATATTTTCCTTTGAGCCATACGTTATAACTGACGAGTCTGCTAATGAACTAAGACTTCTTTCATTTCTCTAATGAAAAATCTAAAATTATTTATAGTGAACTATAAAAGATGTTTTAATTAATAAGTTTTCGAAGTAAAGTTATAAAAATTGTTATTTAATCTTGAATGAATTCAGACTAGTACAAAATCAATGAAAAAATATTTTAAAGCATGAAATAACTTTTAAACTAACACTACATTAAAAGCCAAACAAAATTAATAAAAGTTTAATTCGAAATTCTGAAAATGTATTGAAAATAATTAGAAATATTTATAAATTGCTTACTGCACTCTGAAAACGACATTTTCAAAACTGAGCAAAAAATACTCAAATCTGAGTATGTCGCATAGTCAAAATGGCTCCGAATCAAAATGACTCAAATTTGAAACATGTTTATACTCATTTCTGAAAACATGCACACACTCAAGAATAAAACATCATGTGCTCCTATTTGAATATGTCCATGTTTCAAAAATGAGTATGAACTGACCTCTATGTGCTCATTTTTGAGTATGTCCATGTTTCAATATTCTAAGTATTTCCGGTAATTCAGAATTGAAAACAGTGGGTCGTCCAATTTGAAACAAAAAGTTTCATAACAAAATGAAAACATCGATTTACTCAGATTTGACCGTTTCATGTTTCTCAGTGTGTTCTTTCAAAAGCAATTTCATAATAAACAGTTCTATGTACTCATTTTTGAGTATTTCCATGTTTCAAAAATGAGTTTGAACTGATTCTAATCATTTTTGAGTATGTCCATGTTTCAAAAATGAGTATGATCTGACCTCTATATTATCAGTTTTGAGTATTTCCATGTTTCAATATTCTGAGTATTTCCGGTATTTCAGAATTGAAAGCATTGATTGGGTCGTCCTATATGAAACAAAAAGTTTCATAACAAAATGAAAACATCGATTTACTCAGATTTGAATGTACCATGTTTCTCAGTGTGATCTTTCAAAAGCAGTTTCATAATAAACAGTAGAGGGGGGCAGTATATATGCCTGAGAAAATATAAATTCACATTAATGTAATTATATATCTTAATCATTTTCAAGAAGATAAACAGATACCAACCTTTCCCTGGGCATCCACAGGTGCACCTTTCTGTAAAAGTAGCCTCGCTACTTTGATGTTACCGTATTTGGCAGCCAAATGAAGTGGAGTGAAACCTTTCTGCAATAGAAAAATGTGATCATGTAACAGGTAAAATATACACAACATCCACACACAGAGAGAGAGAGGAAAAAAAACAATTAAATCTAAAATAGTTTCTGTATATCATTTTAAATCCAGCAGTTACCAAACTGGGTTCCTTGACGTATAGAAATGATATTTCTTAACTATCACAAAATGTATATAATGTCCACTCTCTTTATCGACCAAATATCTAATTTCTACACCGGTTGTTTTAGAGGTATAATTACAGTTGATAAAAATATTTCAAATCCTCTTTATCATCATATATATATATTTTATTAAAGTTACCCAGTTTAAATTTTTATACGGTCCCTGCATCCTATAAGTTATTTAAAAAAAAAAAAAAAAAAAAAAAAAAAAAAACTTTATCCGTGCTCTAACAAGTAAACCAATAAAAAATCTGGAATCTTAAAACACCAAAATTTCTATTCTCCAACTACCAGTACTTACTGAGTTATGATACTTTGAATTTTATTATTTAACAATTCTTTTTACTGGTGTAAGTGTGTTCCGTTGCTAATCAGACATATCAGTTGAACAAAAGTTTATTCCTCAGTTAACAGGTAAAGAAAGTATTTTATATACTTCTATACACAAATAAGTTTAGACCAATACATGTCATCCAGAAGAATAATACATGTCCTAAAAATTATTAAGTAGATTTTGTTTACAGAATTGTTTTTAAGCTCATCAGACCTACGTTGAAATCATTTACTTTTTTTTTTTTTCCACATTTTACATGCATACATATTAGGATCATTTACGCTCTTGGAAGAATTTTTTACTGGCAGTTATTCAAAAGGACATGCTATCAACAGTGAAAGTCATAATATATTGTGTGAGTTGTTTGCTTTGGATAACGAATATGAATATTTTCCAAGAATTTAAATATATTTGTAAGCGGTTTATTTAAATTTACAGTAGTTTTAACGCATAATATTAAAGTTTCAATTTTGCATCGGTCCTATAAAACGACTCCTGGATTTCAGGGGCCTTTTTATGATTCAATTATTGTCCTGCCTGTCTAAATATGACAGTAATTGTTGTGTTAACATTTATCTAGAATTTAAGAATAAAACAATTAATCACGTTTTCAATAGATGACATTCATATAAATCTAAGTTCTGGATTAAATTTTTACTATAAAATTCCATTATTGATAATTAGTAACAGTTAAAATTTAATAGCTACAGCACAAAATAAATTTTGTAAAAAATTGACAACTTTTTCAAACAATTATGAGTAGACTTTTTGTTTATTCTACTCATAGCATTTTTTGAAAAATAATCTCTATACTAGGATATTTTTCAGAGAAAACGACCACAAAGAAAATTTTTTGTAAATTGTGGTACGAATGAATATAAAAATAGTCGTCATTCCTGGCCCGTAATCAAAGGTTTAATATATTAACGTCTCAGTTTCAATATCAACAACTGCTTCAAATTGAAACTTTTATTTAATAGCAACATCATTAAAACTAAACTAAATTTACCTAAAATACAAAATATTTGTTATGCAAACTTACTTTGGTGGTGGCAGTGAGAGAAGCTCCATGGTCTAAAAGAGCAGCAGCAACTTCTTCTTGGTCTTCCTTTGCTGTAATGTGCAAAGGCGTGTACATGTCTTTGGTCACAGCATCAACAGCAGCTCCATGTTGTAAAAGTAAACTAACTATGTCAACATTTCCAAGCCTGGCTGCTATATGCAAAGGTGTTTGCTCTTCCTAAATAAGGTAAAAATCATCACATTAATAACTTGTTTCAATGGTTATTACAATGTAGGCACTTAAATAGGGTAAAACATACTTATTTAGTATTGCTGTTAAATACATTAGATTTTGTTTAAAAATAGAATAGGGGATAAGGAGGATAAATTAGATATTTACAACACTGTAAAAAAAAATTGTAATTTTGACAGAAAAATGTTGTATTTTTTTACAGACAAAAAATATATTTTAAAGAAAACAGTTTTTTTCCTGTAAAAAATGTGGATTTTGTAATTTTTACAGAAAAAATCTACATTTTTTACAGAAAAAAACTGTTTTAATGACAATATACAGATATTTTCTGTAAATTAAACGGTTTTCCACTGGCGCCAAAATTGACAGTTTTTTTCTGTCAATTTGAGAGGGGATTTCTTTTATGTACAGTAGACTCCCAAGTATCCGGAACTCGACTATCCGGCATAGTTAAAAAAATTAATAATAAAATGATAAATCACTTTCCCAAGTCGTTGGAGACGACTCCAAAGTCCCTACTTGTCGTAGGCTTGCATTTTACATTAATGTTTTGTTTATTTTAAATCTTTATGTGTATGTATTGTAGCCATTTTGTATATAGAGTGTATGATTTTATGTTTCTTTTAATTAAGTTAAACATAGTAAATTTTATATTAAAATATGTACAATATTTTTATTCGTGGGCTTCTTTTTTCTGTAAAATGCTTTTAAAACGTGCAAACAGTAAATAACAAATATTTATATAGTACAGGACTGTACTAAGAAGTTGGAAAATACGAATAAGAGCGGATTTTAATATAAAAATTGAGTTTCTAATCGTATGGGTTCGCAAGAAGGGAGTATTTATAAAATTCCGGCCTATCCTAATTTATTTTTTATCCGCCGTGTTCATCCACCACATTAGTCTGGATAGTCGAGAGTCTACTTACTTCATATGTGGAATACATATAAAAATTGTATTACAAAAACTATGTTTTGGGGTTGAACATATTAATTAACTAATATTTGTGAAATGCAGCTATAGGTAGCACAGCTATTGCATTTTCGAATATTCAGTTGGAAAATTCGCTTATGACAGCATGCGAGAAGATTTTCTCAAAATATTTCTGCTCTTGTATACAAACAAAAATATGACATTTTTTTCCTTTTCCTTTCTACCTTATGTTAATGTATACAAAGTTTAAATTACCACAAAAATTATTATTAATTATTTTTATCTGTTGTAAATCTCATTATGAGGTTCGTCGTTCCAAGAAATTAGCTGACGTCTAGTTTTGAAATTTAATTCAACAAATATTGTTACATGAGTTGATATTTAAAGAATCAGCTTCGTAAGTTTCGCAAGCTTCACGTAAGTTTACATTTAACTTACGTGAAGAAATGATCGCGAAGGAAGGTGCGTTGTATAGCACTTCACCTAACAAAATTAGACTAAACCGTGATTGGCTTTACTGAATTATTTTCCGACACCAGACAGCGCAGAAAAATTCATTGATGGACACCTTGCTTTGCAAATAATTACCTCTATAAATTAATATTTTGTTTCGCTCACTGAAGAACGAATCTCTTATGTTTACTTCGATGAAAATAGATACTGGACTGTCAGCCTA
Source organism: Maratus michaelseni (assembly GCA_963931845.1). NCBI lineage: Eukaryota > Metazoa > Arthropoda > Arachnida > Araneae > Salticidae > Maratus > Maratus michaelseni. Next base: position 76,944,136 of record OZ007594.1, read on the forward strand.
ATTTTAGCTGAAAAACGCTCAGAATATATACATATCTGAATGTAATTCATATCTCAAACATTAATTTTTTTGCAACGATCTTTCTAAAAATGCAACTTTTATACAGTTTTATTCGGAAAAATACTTTAGTGAAAAAGTATCCGCCTAGCATATGAAAAGCGAATCGGTCAGCCCGTATCTGTTTGTGACAGTCACGTGACTTGTACTATTATAATGTAGATACTTATTATTAAAATTTTGTGTTTTGAGCAATGAATGCGCTCGTCCGACTTATTAAACGGCTCATAAAAAAAAATCAAAAATATTTGTTCCTAATAATCCATTTTAAACCTATTTAAAGTACAAAATAGATTTTTCATCCATTTAAAATAAGTCCTGCATGCTACGGATAAAAAAAGAGTGAGAGAGAAATTAAGGGAGGGAGATTACTACAAAAAATAAAGAATGGAAAAAAAAAGTTGAGATCCATTTCTTTGCACAATTTAATTCAGAAGTCTTTTATTCAATAACAATTAGAATAATTAAGGTCCAACCAAGGCTGTGAAAAATAAAAATATATATGAACCGGTACATAATGAACTTACCCTAGCTCTAGCATCTACACTTGCACCATTCCGTAACAAGATTCGAATGATATCTGTCTGGTTGGCACGAGCAGCTAAGTGCAGGGGTGTTTCGCCCCTCACGGTAGGCACATCTGGGTTGGAACCATTTTGAATAAGGTAAATGACTATGTTCATACAACCCATAAAAGAGGCAACATGGAGTGGTGTAAGTCCAGACTGTAAAAAATTTATAATAACATAAGCCCGATTTAACACAGGAAAAATTATCTGAATAATATAATTTAAGGGGACGGTGGACGTTAAAATTGATTTTTTTCCCTCATAGATATATGAAATTTTGTGCATATATACATTTCACCATAAGTATATAGAATACCTTTAAAAAATGTCTAATCTTAATATAATTTTAAGATTTTTTAAAAAATTAAAATTTTTTAAACCAAATTTTAAAATTGTTCCTTGCGTCTTAATTTTTAAGATATTTCCTCGATTTGGCACTTGGATCACTTAAAACTATATTCCAAACAAATCTGTGTATCAGTTATTTAATCCCTTGAATAGTTAATTTTTAAAAGATTTATTTTTGATTTCCATTCCGATTTTCATCAAAATTTAGCATTTTAATAAGTTATAAATCAAATTTAATTTTTTAACGAAATCTAATTGTAAAATGCATACACTGTTTCTTTGTAAACAGTTTCAGGATTCTTCATTATCAATTTCATGAATTTTGAATGAAAATTAAGACGCATGGAGAATTTCAAATATCTAAAAAACTTGTAAAATCTGTATTGAGGAAAACAGGTATAAAGTTTACTAAAGCGCCGAAAAATTGACTGTGTACATAAATCAAACGTTTGTAACTTTGCACAAAATCACCGCAGATGCATGCAGTTTTTCTCAAATGGTTCAATACAAACTGAAGAATAATAATACACACAAAAATAAATTTCTATTTTTGGGTCGATTTTTGATTCCACTGTCCCCTTAAAAATGAAAAATAATGCATTAGGCATAAGTTAGGAAATATTTTCCAACACTATCATAATATTATAAGAAATTTAATTTATTCATACAGTGAAATGATATAGCTAAATAAACAAATTAAAAAACACATAATGCAGAAAAAATCCCTTTTCAGCAACTGGTTTCCATAGCCGAGACTGTGTGTGTGCATTATTTCGTGCATCCCTGTATATTATCTACAGAATTTATACACATACGTAATACACAAAAAAAGAGTTAAGTTTGAAAAAAAATGCATGTCCAGCAATTAAAGCTCATAGTCAGTTCAGTAACATAATTCGTTGATGCATCCGTGTAAACAACCCCTATAAGTACTACTTACTCTATATTCCATAGAAAACATGTTTTAGTCCACTTCAGTGATGCATATCAGATTCATTACATTTGAAGTAGTGTAAAATCATTTAAATATTCTGCAAACAACTTTTCCTCATTCACCATAATGTAACATAATTCTTTTCTGTGCCCCTATAAACAAAGAACTATGAATGCTACTCACTCTACACTCTGTATAAAGTACGCCACTTGTCTATATAAAGTATGTCCACCTGAGTGATACAAATCAATATCATTGCGTTTGAAATAGTGTAATCTCATTAAAATACACTGTGAACGATTTTCCCCGATAAACAGTAATATAACGGTTTTTCTTTGAGTGTACCTGTAAACGAATCTAGAATTTCTACATACTTTTATTTTCAATAGCAAACATGCCGTGGTAAATTTCAATAATATATATAAATTATTTCAATCCGAAGATATTTACAAGAGTGAGAGTAAGGAGAGACGGACAGACAGACAGCAGACAAACCGAAGTCACAAATACTTTTCAACTATGCGCTGGAAAGTATTAAAAAATGCCGAAAATAATCAAATAGTAATTTTTGCCTAACACAAAGCATTAAAGATAATTAAGCATTGTAATAATTTTAAACTCTAAATAAAATTAATTTAATAGATTCAAATAAAAATTGTATTTCTAATTCACTACTTCTAATAAAATAAAAGCAAAATAAGCTTTAATTTTGAAAAAGAAAATATGAATTGTAATTTGTGAATTTTTTAATATAAATCTATTTCTAGAAGTTGCCAACATCCGAATGCAAGCTCAATTCCGTTAACTAGTTTTTGAGTTATGCATAAAAAACTACCGTAATTTCCCGCGTATACGCCGCACCTCAGACAATTCGATTTCCTATCAGAATTTATTTTAAATAAAATTTGAGTTACTTCTGCTTAGCACTTATTTGACTTCTTATTTTCAATAAAATTTCCAGTTTGAAAAAGGCTTAACTAGGGTGCGGCGCATACGCGCGAAATTACGGTAGTTGCATTGCAATCTGTTTTGCAACGATTAAAGATAAATTTAACACTACGGGTTCCAAACTTTAAGCCTAAATAATTCCGAAACTACTTTACAAAATGGATTTACGTTTGGTATCCGACTTACCACTAATCAAGACAGATGCCATATTTAAAGCATAATTGATGTGGGATAAAAACGAAAGCGATAGCGCATGTCATTGTAAACATCGTTATGGCGTCAGCGTTAGTGATACAAGTGCTTACTTTATAATATACATTTGTTGACCAGAAAGATGAGTAGTATGTAAATAAAAATTACCTCTGTCGTAGCTTCGATAGATGCTCCATGCTTCAGCAAGAGCTCAACAACTTTAATTCGGTTCTTTTTGCAGGCAATGTGCAGGGGAGTAAAGCCATTTAACGCGCGTGCATTGGGGTCAGCTTTACGATCTAGTAATAATTTGGCCACTTTAACGTGGCCACAATGAGCTGCAACATGGAGTGCTGTGAGATAATCCTGTGAACAAAAAAAGACAACCCAAGTAAGAATGTGATAATAGAACAATTTAGAGATTTAAAAAAAATTACAGATTTTTTTTTTCTCTTTTTTAATTGATAAATAAAAATACACATCCAGATTATGTTTTTACCTTGTTGTGTTAAGTGCTCTCTGCTACTAATCCAGGCAGATAATGATTTAACCCAGTTGAGTTAATTACTCTCTGCTATTAATCAAGACAGAATATGTTGTAACCTTGTTGGGTTAACTACTCTCTGTTACTAATCACAAGTTATGTTTTAATCTTGTTGGGTTAACTATTCTCTGCTACTATACAATCCAGAATATGTTTTAATCTTGTTGCGTTAACTACTGTTTGCTACAAATCAAATCAGAATCAAGGCAGATTATGATTTAACCTAGTTGGGTTAACTACTCTCTGCTACTAAACAATGCAGAATATGTTTACCTTGCCTTTTTAACCACTTTCGGCTACTAATTGAGACAGATTATGTTTTAACCTTGTTGGGTAAACTACTTTGTTACTAATCACGACAAGTTATGTTTTAATCTTGTTGGGTTAACTATTATCTGCTACTATTTAATCCAGAATATGTTTTAACCTTGTTGAGTGTAACTACTTTTTGCTACTAATCAAATCAGAATACGCTTTAGCCTTGTTGTGTTAAATACTATCTGTTACTAATCAAGGCAGATTATGATTTAATCTAGTTGGATTAACTACTCTTTGCTACTAAACAATGCAGAATTTGTTTAACTTGCTTTTTTAACCCCTTTCTGCTACTAATTGAGACAGATTATGTTTTAACATTGTTGGGTTAACTATCTGTTACTAATCAAAGAAGAATGTGTTTTAACCGAGTTGTTTGTTAATTATTCTCTGCTACTAATCATGCAGAATAACCTTGATGGATTAACTACTCTGTGTCATTGTAGAATATATTTTAACCTTGTTGGGTTAATTACTCTCTGCTACTATACATGACAGATTATGTTTCACCTTATTGGGTTCACTACTCTCTTCTGTTAATCAAGGAAGAATATGTTTAGTTAAATAAATAAAAAATAAAATAATGTAAAACAAAATAGAAACGATTAAAAATTCGATTCATCGCTTAAAGAACTTCGATTAATGCATCTAAAATTTTTAATCGATTCTTACCTTTAATAAATACATATTCAAACTAAATAACAAAAGAAATATTTATAGCAGAAGGAATTATGATTTATAATAGACAACAGAAAGTGACTTATTAACATTTTCATAAAGTGACTAATTTCCTCTTATACAAATTCATCAGCATTAAATTAAAGAATTACACAAAACATATTTCCAGCATTAAAAAAAATATCAAAAGAAAATTATTTATTTTCAAAAATGACAGAAATTAAAATTGTCAAAAGTTATTTTTTACCAATAAACTATATATATATTTTTTAATGGGGATTTTATTAACTAAAATGGTAGAAAAAAAATTAATGAAACTTACAACAGTGACATCATCAACAGGTGCTTTGTGATATAATAAAATCCGTGCACTGTCAACATGATCACCTTGTGAAGCCATATGTAAGGGTGCAAGCCCATTCTGTGAAAAAAAAAATATTATTATAAGCCATATTTCTTAAAACGAGCACAATTTTTTACAGTTGACGGTATTAAATAGTTCAAATACAGTTTGCTTGAAGATGTAACATGAAAAAAAGTGAGTAATTGTAATAAATTTTAACATGTTGGCAGTCACATATACTTTTTTGCCATAACATACATGAACAGCCGATAGTCATTTACATTATTAATCACAAAATTTTAAGTATTTGAAAAATTAACTATACTAATTATACTTTTATAAATAGAGAGCAACGCAAAATAACACACTGATGTTCAAACATTTAGGGGCAGTGACCAATTTCAGACGTTTCGTCGAACATCTAAAGAAACTCGTGAGGAAATACCCTTGAACTTTGAGGATGTAAAGAACATGTTTGACTTCATGTTTTTCAGTGAAGATTTTGTCGCGAAGACAATTAGGAGGGACAATAATAATTTTAATAATAAAATAATATTTTCGATCACCCAAGTAACAGAAATGCTACAAATGATCTGTCACTGTAGCAAATGACTATGCAGATCATGTTCAATATTTGTGTAAGCATAGCACGTATATTCGTGAAGATGTTAACGTTTCTGTGAAAAATTCAAAAGTTTTTTTTTTTTTTTTTTTTTTTTTTTTTAAATAGCATGCAGAGTTTTTAACCGAATTTAACACCGCTTTCCAAAAACTTGACAAAATATTATAGAAATAGTATCTGCAATTAAAATATTAATATGTTGAATATTTGATGAGATATGGGTATTTGTATGAAATAAATTTTAACTGCGCATGCGCGAACTACAGCAAGGATTTTTTTTTGTCATGATTTGATAGTCAATACTATAGAGCAACTCATATAAAAAGACCAGTGAAGTATCGTGAAAACTCAAGAAGTTACAGCAATAATTGGTAAATTGAGGAGGAAAGCTCATAGGATTATATGGGATTAAATTAGATCTTTTTAAAAGCTTTCGGGACACGTGCAGCGGTGTCCGAAAAATCGAGTGGAGTTATTCCAGCTTTTTCCAAAGTAATCATTTTCTAGTTTTTGTTATAATGTGTCACATGACTCTACATTGATATACCTTCATTGTTGTTAAGTAATGATATATGTTAAAATATTTTACGCTTTACCGGCTGTCCACTCTTATCGTTGTCCAGTAGTTAATTCCTAAGCCATTAGCTTTAGAGGCAATAGTTCAAGTTGCAAAAATGTTTCAAATGTTATTCTTCGTACTAAATGAAAATGATACAAACTATATAAAGTTTTCCGAATCCTTAATTCATCTTATTTTGACAAAATATATAAATAATTTCGTAAAAACAAAACTCCATTTAAAATTACTTAAAGGTGTTTTATTATGCACTGTGCAGGATTTAATTCCTGCAGAATTTAATCCCTTAGCAAGATTTAATCCCTACTGATAGATAATAAGAAGAAAATGGATTACGTTGGTTATGACATCACGAAAGTTTAAAGAGCGTGTGGCAGAGCACATTGTAGATATCAAACAAAACCGATGTCGAACAGCGATTTCTAAACTGAATCAAGAACAAGATATTCTGATTGATTTTAAAAGAGCTAAGATCATAAGGAAATTATCAAGTTATCAAAACTTATTAATTATGGAGTCAATTGACATTCTACGTCGAACGTGTAAAGTTTCATTATCATACACTATTCCGATAAATTGGTATAATTTACTAGGAATAACATAAACTCCTGTTATCTGTTCATTTACTCATTTATTCATTTATTTTACAAACCTTTGTTTTTGCTAAGAATGGAGCTCCTTTCTCTAATAACAGATCTACAACCTGATCATGACCACTCCTCGCAGCGCAGTGTAAAGGCGTTAAACCATCCTAAGAAAAAATAAACAAGAACGAAAAATTAATGCAACAGTCATAGACTTTAAAACACTATCACAATATTATTAAGAAATTTAATTTCATTTTTTTCTCTGCAATGAAATGAAATATCTATATAAACAATTCTAAAAAACACATAACACAGAAGAAATCAATTTACACCATTAAAATTCGTGCGCGTATCTATCTATGTAACCTCAAAAACTCGGAAACCACAGGGCGCAGGGCTACGAAATTTGTCACACGGGTTGCTGGTAGGGGGCCTTGAACGATTGAAGCAAAAAATTCGAAAATTTTAAATAGATTTTTTTAAATGTTGCTGACGTATTTTTGAATTTTTTTTTAATGTTCAGCCCGTAACCGCGCGAGTTCTAACCAGTTCTAAATGTTTACTGCAATGTGAGATATACACATTACGTACGCCGCGCTGCAATACTAAGAAGCTGTAGTGGGTATTACGATAATTATTTTACCTCGCATGCAAATCGTTTTATCGTCTGCTGCCATAGCAACATGATAAATTAAACTTCATTAAAAATATGCACAGTAGTAGAATAATATTTTTCTAAATCGAATAGTTGAACAACTCAACACTTTAATAGGGAATTCTTATTTCTTATTTAGATATTTTAAAGTTGTTTGTTGTCATTTTTATTTTTTATTTTGGTTTTAGAATTAAATTCATGAACTCCCGTGCGTAGAACGGGTTAAACAGCTAGTTTTCAAAATAAGAAGTATTTCTCCTTGGTATTATTAGCAAAGCATTAACAGCTCTTATTTCTTTGATATTTTAAAAATAGCTAGAAAAAAACCCTCACTTAAATTCAAACTTTAAAATAGCTTGAGCGTTTAAGAGTTAAATAGTGCCTTCCAGACTATAATTATATAACAAAAGAAAGCAATCACAAGTATCATGTGTTCACATACCCTAGTGGAAGCGTCAATGCTTGCTCCCTTTTCCAGAAGTAATGTGACCATGTTGATCTTTCCCCACTTGGAAGCAACGTGAAGAGGAGTAATTTGATGCTAAATGGTAAAAAAATATATAATTAATGTTGAAAAAACAGAACTTTATAATTAGTAAATATTTTTGATAGAAGCTGAATGAATAACTCACCTTCGCACCATAATTCACATCTGCTCCTTTACTTAAAAGAATTTTTGCTATATTTTCATTACCATAATGAGCCGCAATATGTAAAGGTGTAAAACCACTCTGAAATAAATAACACAACAAAATTACTTTTAAACGAAAATATTAGTAAAGAAAATGAAACATATATATTAAAAGTCACTAACACACTGGTAATTTTAGAAACAAAATATAATTTATTTCATGCAATGTTTGTAATTATTCGAATTGCTTGAAGTTCATGACAAATAAAATTATCTGATCATTACTCACGGACTTATGTTTGATGAATTATTATTATTATTATTGTCAGTTTTGAAGTTTGCAAGAATTTAATCGCTCACGCACAAGAAAATTGACCCAATTCCCAAAAAATCATTTTGCGTATTATTCCACAAATAGATCTGACTTAGGTGCGTCTTGCTACAGAAAAAGTGTCATAAGTCATAAGTTTGACATTGTCATAAGTTGTGATTACTCAAATTGCTTGACGTTCATGACAAATAAAATTAACTGATAATTACTCACAGACTAATGTTTGATGCATTATTATTATTATTATTATTATTATTATTATTATTATTTTCATTTTTCAAGTTTTGAAGAATTTAATCGCTCACGCACGAGAAAATTGACCCAACTCCAAAAAAATCATTTTGCGTATTATTCCACAAATAGATCTGACTTAGGTGCGTCTTGCTACAGAAAAAGTTTCATAAGTCATAAGTTTGACATTGTCATAAATTGTCATTACTCAAATTGCTTGAAGTTCATGACAAATAAAATTAACTGATAATCACTCACAGATTAATATTTGATGCATTATTATTATTATTATTATTATTATTATTATTATTATTATTATTATTATTATTATTATTATTATTATTATATTATTATTATTATTTTCAGTTTTCAAGTTTTCAAGAATTTAATCGCCCACGCATGAGAAAATAGACCCAATTAAAAAAAAAATCATTTTGCGTATTATTCCACAAATAGATCTGACTTAGGTGCGTCTTGCAACAGAAAAAGTGTCATAAGTCATAAGTTTGACATTGTGATAAGTTGTCATTACTCAAATTGCTTGAAGTTCATGACAAATAAATTAACTGATAATTACTCACAGACTAATGTTTGATGAAATATTATTATTATTATTATTATTATTTTCAGTTTTGAAGTTTTCAAGAATTTAATCGCTCACGCACAAGAAAATTGACCCAACTCCAAAAAAATCATTTTGCGTATTTTTCCACAAATAGATCTGACTTAGGTGCGTCTTGCTACAGCAAAAGTGTCATGTCATAAGTTTGACATTGTCATAAATTGTCATTACTCAAATTGCTTGAAGCTCATGACAAATAAAATTAACTGATAATTACTCACATACTAATGCTTGATAAATTATTATTATTATTATTATTATTATTTTCAGTTTTCAAGTTTTCAAGAATTTAATCGCCCATTCACAAGAAAATTCACCCAACTTCAAAAAAATCATTTTGCGTATTATTCCACAAATAGGTCTGACTTAGGTGCGTCTTGCTACAGAAAAAGTGTCATAAGTCATAAGTGTAGTTATCCGGAAGACCGTTAGATTACGCTATGCGTCACTCTGGCACCATAGAAGGGGGAATGAAGGGTGAGGGGATAAAATTACTCAATCTTTCCTACCTCTTGATATGTAAGGATTTTACGCTTTTACAGCTTCATGCAGAGCTAAGTGCTATACTTTTATGTTATAGTAAAAAAAAGCCAATTTTTTCTTTTCCTTCTTCTTTGAATTGTAGTATTTTTGAGTTGTGTCACTTTTCTTACAGAGCGAGAATTAGCTGGACTACTTCACTCTTTTTCTATTGTCCAATTCATTGATGACGATGATATGCTAGTGCGTATTAGTATTTGATGCAAAAAAGAAAAAAAAATCATAACAGAAATCAATATTCTAAGAATTATCAGAATAGGTTGATGATATCGGAAGAGGTTGGTTGACAGACGCCTGGTATATTTGTTAAGCTATATCTGTTCTCCCATATAGTTATAATAGCCCCGAATTAGTTCATAAACCGCTAGATATTTCCTACACAATTTTGCAATCTTAACAGCATGAGAAGGAGAAAACTTTCGCTATTAATAAATCAGTCACCAAAATAATAATAATAATAATTAAAATAAAAACAGAAATATTTATTTAAAACAGCGAGCAATTATTACATTCTATAATCATTGGTACAAAATTAAGAGTAGTTATTAAAGCGAGATGGTGATAAAGTCTCATAATTCACATGGAATAGTCTACATAAACCAAAGAAATTCAATTTATAAACTAAGTCTCATAAAACATCACCTTCAATCTGTTTAAAAGGAAGGGAGACTTAGAGTAAATCAAAACACGTGGAATAGGGCGACATAATAAGACCTTGGCTACAATCAATGCTGGGCAAGCAGATGATCATTGCTTTTTAGTTTTTCGTTAGTTTGGTTACTTCAAACTTTTATTTGATGCGTAGTTTAAAATAAAAAAGAAAGAACTTGACAAAAACGAATATTTCAACAAACATCTGTTAAATTGTGTTTACTTCACAAAATCTCCTAAGAATACAAAAATTTATTTATTTATTTATTTTTATAAAATCATCCTTACCATAAAGAAATTGGAAAACTGGAACGCCTTTGCGTAAAATGGTAATTCTTTTTATTTATCTCGAGTCTTTCTTCATTCTAAATAGAGTATACAGTGACGGATTAAGCCAACTAAGGGACTCCAGGAAATTCAAATCTCGAGGTCTCTCGGGAAAATCCTCTTTCCCATTCCCAACTTTCAAAACCAGACAATAATTTAATTTTTACCTATCAAGTTTCCAAGTTACTAATAATTACCATTCTAATAATGAATATAATAACTAGTAATTAATATAGTTATAATTGACTTCTGATATAGTTGCAAATTTTTAGATTGTATCGCTCACGCACAAGAAAAATGAGACAGCTCCAAAGAATTCATTTTTTGTATTATTCCTCTAACAGGTCTGACTTAGGTGCGTTTTGCTACAAGAAAACTGGCATAAGTGTTGTTATCCAGTAGACCGCTGGATTACGCTATACCATAATAAAAAGGGAGAAAGGAATAAATAATAAATTTACCCAATCCTTCCTATCTCTTCTACGTCTTGATTTTTCAGGGTTTTACGGTTTAATGTACGCTTTTACAACTGCATGCAGAACTAAGTGCTATAGTTTTATGTCACAGTAAAAATTGCCTATCTTCTTTTGCCCCTCCTTTGAAATGTATTTTGAAGTTAAGTTTAAAAAAATTCTCAAAGTTATTGGTTTAAACGATACGCCCGTTCATGCAAGTAGGTAGCGTAATGCCATTTGTGCAATACATATAAAACTACTATTAATGCTAATACGTTAATGAGAAAATCTACTTTTTTTATCAAATATGTTTGAAATTCTTAGGCCACTGGGACCATAGGCAATTGCCTACTCTGCATATTTGATTATTCGGCCCTGGGAGAACAGCAAATGAGCAAACTTACTTTAGATGTGACATCAGGATTATGATCACTTTGTAGGAGAAGTGTTGCAGCTTTGCAGTCATCTTTCTTGGCAGCAATGTGTAAAGCAGGTAACCTAACTTTTCCCTTGGTATCATTTTCTAAAAGAACAGCGACCACTTTGTCATGGCCTTGTTGCAAGGCGACTGCTAAGGGGGTGAAACCATCCTAATAAAGAAATGAGAGAAAAATGATCAGATTTATTGCAAACAAGAAATAGTGAAGAAAGCAGTGATCATAAGCAGTAGAGACCTTTTTCCTGATTTTTGTAAGGATTTGTAAAAAAATTAACATAAGTTTGCAGAATAATACGTAAAAGAACAAAAAATGAATACAATACATAAATTAAAAACACAGAAAGGTTGATTTAATGTGGCATTAAATTTTTATTGGCAAAATTTTGTCAAAATTTACGAAACAAAAATTATATTAATAGAATAAAAAAAAATGAGACTTTGTTACTAAAAATAGACACTTGACACTATTTCTACCACCATAGTTTTACCACAATAATGGAATGAAAAATTTCTATTTAAAGTTGATTTATTTATTAACACTTTGCCGTCCGCATGTCTCGTAAAAATACTTCCTAAAATGTAGAAATGATTGATTGACACCAGAATTTAGAAACAAATTTATTCGAAAATAAGTAAAATCTTTTCTTCATGTACTTGATAAAAGGGAATTTTTCATTCCAAAATTCTGGTGCCAATGTAGCATTTAAGGGTTAAAATTAAGTTACTTTACGTACGACACCACTGTGGTGTCGCCGGACGGCAAAGTGTTAAATCACAAGTTACGTATACCTAGTACACCAGTTGGGCATCAAAGGTATCAGGAATCTTTCATATAAAGCATAAAGGTACCTTTGTTCGATAGGCATATTATTTTAATTTAATATTTGTAAATCCAAGGTTGTAATGGGAAAACACTAAGTGCTTAGATGCATTTTGTATTATACAAGTTCATCACATTACAACTAAGGCCAGCCTATGTAAAAGTAAACTCATTTTAATATTTTCTACAATGAATTCCTTTTTATCCACATTCAAAAAAGAAACCTGACAGCTAACATTGTGAAATTTTAAGAATGAGAAAAGTATTAATATTTCTTTTAAATAAGATAATCAAATCCTTCGAAAATAGTATAAACGGAGAAGGAAAAGAATGCTTAGAGTTTAACATGAAACAAGAACGAAAAATCATGCATCAAGCATAGATTATGTAACACTTTCCAAAATACTTTTACAAATCTTTACCGTTTAATCAGGTGAAAGATGATATCTAAATAAACAAAGTCAGTGTCAAACCGGGCGGGGAGGAATACATTTCGACTTCAGCTCAACTAGGCCTGCCCATATCTAAGTAAACAATTTGGAAAACGCATAACATATTTAAAAACCCAATTTCAGGAATTACCAACAATATTCCGAAAAATATCCGAACTTTTTTGTGCAGCCTTGTATATGATCTATAGATTTGTATATATATTAAATAGAATGCTACATTTTAGTTTAGTTGGGAAACGTGCAGCACAGTTTAAAATTCCCTTTCTGGAATTTCCGTCCATAAACGGAAATGTACTCGAGAACTTTTGTGCTGTCCTGTATATGATGATCTATAGAATTTATACACACTAAGTAATAGACAAAAAATGAGTTAAATTTAAAAACTACTGGCAGCAAAGTTGCCGGACTTTTTCCGTTCCGTTAGTACATTTTCCGTTTTGAAAGATAAAGGAAGGGAAAACTCCGTTTGAAGAATCGGTAAGTTTCCGTTATAAATAAACTCGGTTTTAAAAAATGTTATCTCTGTTTGTGCTGCCATCTGTTGATTATTACGGGAGTATTTAATTTAATATTTGATATAATACAAGAACATTTTCTGTCCGTCCTGAGGATCGAACTGGGGACGTTAGTGGTTTGAGCCGAGCGCTTTACCGTAAGACCAGCGGGTCCTTACTAGAGTAAGAGTAGGAAACGATGATAGGGGATTTCTTCAAATCGCAGCTTGGGACTTAAACAATTTGGGGTTTAGAAAACTGGTAATTTTGAAGTTAATTGCGGGGATATTTCGTAATGAGATGATGGTTGAAAACTATAGTATTAATAGAGGATAAAAACATGAATTATATATATTCTTAATTTGATTGTTAGATGTAAAATATAAATATTATATTTTGAATTAAATTCGATAATTTTTTTTTGCTTTTTTGCGAAAACAGATTTTTAATTAACTATTATGTATTTTTTAAATGTGTTCGTTTAGAATATATTTTCAGCGTGAGTGTTTTTTATAACTTTAAAAAATAAATTGCGAATAATTTTAAAGGAATGAGTTTAATTCGAAAGCATTATTTTTGTTTGTTGCTTTTTTAAATAGAATCGATTTTTTTTTTCACTTAATTTAGCTATTTTATATATATATATATATATATATATATATATATATATATATATATTAATCTGTTTGTTTAGAATATATTTTAAGTGCGAATACCTTTTTATAACTTTAAAAAATGAATTGCAAATAATATTAAAAGAATGGAAAGAATTACTTTTTTTCTTTTTTAAATTCGAAAACGCTATTTTCTTGTTGTTGTTTTAAATAAACTTGAAATTTTAAGTTATAGAATTTTTAGTTTACTGTGCATCAACATGTCAGTTTTTGAAACATTGAAAATAAACATGCAGCAGATAACGGAATATCTCCGTTGACTGCTTTCTTATATGAGGAATTTTTCTGCTTTTAACTGAAAATGCCCTTTTGCCATGAAAAGGGACTTTTTCTGTGAAATTCAGGAAAAAAATACCCGTGAATTTCAGATTATTTTAAACAGTATACTGTAAAAGAAAAATTCCGTCAATTTACGGAAAAAGGACTGGCAGCAGAGTTGCCTTAATGTTTCCGTTTTTTCAGGAATGTTCCGTCTTTGTAGTCCATAAATGGCGCGATACAGAAGCGAAGGAGTTTAAGCGCATGTGTGGCGATCAAAAATACTGCAATTCCATTGGATGATAGATTTTCCCATTAATAATTCCGTATTTGAAACTCTGTAATCTTAAAAGTAAAAAAAGTGTACAATTTAGGGATACAGTTTATGCACTTTTTGTGCACAATTCAGTTTGCAGTTTTTATGCATAAATAGAGGTGCCAAATACGCTCGGATTTTGTGCACTTTTTTTGCAAACTTTTTCTAGCTGGGTAGCAACAGATATACGGGAGAGATTCCATTTTTCTAACAAAACGGAAACTTTCTGATCAAAATTCACGGAAGACAACCTGTCAATAAACGAAAATTTTTAACAGTGTATGCACATAATATTCTATAGTAAGCCTCTTGTAATACACCTTAGTGATATATATCAATTCCAATATGTTTGAAATAGTGAAACATAATTAAAATTAACGGCAAATGATTTTTCTGCATAGACCGTAATGTAACGGAATTATTTTGAGTATCCTTGTAAAGGAACTATAAGTTCTATGTACACCATATGCTATAGTAAGCCTCTTGCACTTCACTTTACTGATATATATCAATTTCAATATGTTTGAAATTGTTTAATGTCATTAAAATAAACCGCAAATGATTTTTCCCCATAGACCTCAATGTAACGAAATTCTTTTGAGTGTCCCTGTAAAAAAATACTGTAAGTGCTACACACTTCATTTTCAATACCGAACATGCCATAGTAAGCCATAAAAATATACATCAATTGCACGAGAATCCGAATATATTTACGTGAGTTAGAGCACGGACAGACAGACAAACCGAATTCCTAAACACTTTTCAACTATGTTGGAAAGTGTTAAAAAGGAAACTGTAATCATAACATTTAGAGAAGACACAAATTTAAAGTAAAATATCTTTGCAATTTTCAGAAGATATGCACATGCTTATATTAACATTTTCCAGTGGGATGTTTATTAGTATATTGGCAATTAATAGTTTCATATAGTAAACATCAGAGGACTGCGATGAAAACAATTAAAAACCGCATTATAATCCATTACTTTTGCCTCAATTGCAAATTTACAATTATTGCAAACAATATCACTCGCTCTCACAGTTACATTTACGAAGAAACATTTCTGCAGCGAATAGTGTTCAAAATGAACAAATTTCGGCTAGATCCTTGGAAGAAAATTTACTAGTGTGCCATGCCTTTCCGAAAACCTTAGCTTGAAAAGAAGATATTAGAAAAACATCTTTTTATTATAAATAATAACAAAATATTAATTATGATGGAACATTTTGCTAGTGTAATTAAATAGATTAAAAAAAAGACATATATATCTCAATTATCGCAAGTTTAGTGAACGGTGGCAAATTTCACCAAGAGTTCGAGTTAGAGTCCTACACGGATCTGAAAATTCTGCTTAAAATCAACCGGAAACCAGACGGGAACCCGACAAAATAATTCGTGAACCCAAAAATCGCCCCTACTCGACACACTTCAACCCAAAACCGACCCAAACCTGAACCAGATATAAGTCGAAGTGAAAGAAAATTAATCCGTATATTAATACAATTATCGAAAAATACTCTCGAATTATATCTCTGATATCAATTATATATATTTTTGTATACAAGGAAACACATATACATTCATTAATACTCGAATATATAATTATATAATTTTTTGTTAAAAAAAATGTACAGGACTTACTTTAGAAAAATCGGGTCAACCAAACCCGGACCCGAAAGAACCAAAACTCAACCTGAAACTGACCCAAACCATTTAAAGTCAAATTGACCCACACCGAAAACATTTCATCAACTCGACCCGACCCGATCCGAATGGCCGGCCAGGTCGCTTCCGAGTAAAATCGGGTAACCCGTCCCGATGCAGTACTCTTTTTCGAGTTTTCTTCGAGATAATAATAATAAAAAAAAAGGTTTAGAAACACTGATTTAATACTAGAACTACCGAGGCGGGTCATCTATGACCAAAGACGTGATTTTTCACTCGTATCACTGCTGTTTTTGATAATAAAAATTTGAAATTGCTTGACTTCTCCAAATATACAGTATAATGCCGTAACACGAATTTAGTTGAAATTCAACTAATACTTTTTATGTACATGTCTGTATGCCTAGAATTAACGTGTGTAAAATGTAAGTAAAAAATCATTAAGCTATATATATTTAATTTTTATTCAGTTTTAATATCTTATTAATTTGTAGGAACATTATTACTAAATATAAATTGACAATGAAATGTACATTATTTGAAAGATTTTCGTATTTTACATTTCATACGAACTGTCAAAATCTCAAAGTATCTATTCTGAAATTAAAAATTTAAATTTTCTTTGATGGCATCTGATCGTTATATTTCCTATTATGGAATATTCTAGAAGCTAAATTTTATTAATCATTCATTAAAAAACATTGTATTAAACATCCATCCTTATTGTGTGTCTATATTTACCATACAAAAAAGAATAACATCAAAAAAGCACATGGGTAGGCTATGACCCACCAATGGTAGTTCTAGGTATACAAGAAATACAGTAGTTCTAGTGTTAAAATATAACATATAAAACAAAACAAAAAATTACCTCAGTTGCAAGGCTCTGATTCGCCCCATTAGCAAGAAGGAACGAGACCACAGCATCGTGGTTTTCCTGAGCTGCCATGTACAAAGGGGTGAAGCCATTTTGTGACTGAACGTTGACATTGGCACCCAACTTAACTAACACTTTCACTACTTCCTCTTGGCCAGCAAGGGAAGCTATGTGAAGGGCAGTGTTACCTTTCTGCAACAAGAAACACAAAATTAAAATCTACAAAATAATTATAAGAAAATCGGTACTTTCATATTATCCTGCACTCTAAAAATAACATTTTCAAAACTGAGCAAAAAATACTCAAATCTGAGTACGTCGCATAGTCAAAATGACTCCGAATCAAAATTACTCAAGTTTGAAACATGTATAGACTTATCTCTGAAAACATGCACACACTCAAGAATAAACACATCATGTAGTCATATTTGATTGTGTCCATGTTTCAAAAGTGAGTATGAACTGACTTCTATGTGCTCATTTTTGAGTACTTCTATGTTTCAAAAATGAGTTTGAACTGATTCTAATCCTTTTTGAGTATGTCCAGGTTTCAAAAATGAGTATGAATTGACTTCTATCTGCTCAGTTTTGAGTATGTCCATGTTTCAATATTCTGAGTATTTCTGGTATTTCAGAATTGATAGCATTGGGTCGTCCTATTTGAAACAAAAACTTTCATAACAAAATGAAAACATCGATTTACTCAGATTTGAAAGTGTCATTTGTCTCAGTGTATCATCCAGAAAAATCTGTATGTCTCTTTGATAGTTTTCAGCAAATATTGAATCAGGGATTTTGAACATAATTTTTTAGATGTAGGTAAACTAAATCCAAGCATTTTTAGATTTTATAAAACGTTTATTTATGTGGATAGTTTCCTCAACCTAAAACTAAGCATTTTAAAATTCTATAAAACAGCATTTATGTAAGTAGATTTCTTTCTCTCGCTCCTCTTTGCTAATAGCAAAAGGATTAAAATTTCTTATCCATTTTCTTCAGAAATAATATGGTATTCAAATCTTATTTAATTGAATTAATGTGACATTTATTTTGCAGAGAACAGGATTTATGCCATACTACATAATATTAAAGATGATAGATAATAATATTAAAGGTGATGATATTAAAGAATTTTTAACATAATAATTTCAGACACAACTTTTCAAATGCTATGCCAGTTCTTCTTGGTGATTGGATAATGCAGACGTACCAGAAAAAGAATAATGAAAGTGGTTAATAAATAGTAATACTCCCTTATAATAGTTGACTTCCTTAAATACGCATTGCTTAAAACCAGGGATTGTGCGGATTTTAGAATTTTTCGGATTTCTGGTCACTGTTTTGCTTACATTTTGGAACAGTAATTTGAATTTAATAATGCACTCGAAATTATAATGAATGCTTACAATAAAGTAAAATAATAAAAATTAAGACAATTTTAAATAAAAAAATATATATATTAAAAGTAAAGGTCAAGTAAATAATTTATAATGCATTACTAAATATGCATAATAATGAGATATTTTTTTCTTAATTTATTCAGTGAAACTTTCGTTATAAATATACACTAATAATTCACATCATAAAGCTATTATAGTTACCAAATATCGATTCAATACCTATTATCATAGTTATCAAAGTTATCATAAGTTATCATAGTTATAAAGTTATCATTACATAACAAAGCTTTAGTTCATGTTTAGCCATACTTAATAACCAAAAAAACTTGATTGTCTTTGGTAAAAAGATCGTGATCGGCACTGAAATCAGCGCTATCAGAAGCGCTATCAGATGCTTCCTTCATGAGAAAACATGAGTTCAATCATATTAACCAGAATTTCATATTAAAATGTGCACAGAATAATATAAAAATAAAAAATAAAATAAATAAAAATTTCACCTACATCTTAACTACGTTTCACTGTTTACATCTGAAACAATGTGCGGATTTTAGGAGTTTGTGGATTTTAGTGTTGCGGATTTGAGGGAGTATACTGTACTTCATCACTATCTGAAGCCCTCTAGAGATTCTAGTTTTTAAACTGTCATAATAACATAAATTATTAATACTACAAGCAGCAATAAGAAAATTCAATCAAGGCTGAAATACTAGCTGTTAGAGACGAATTATTATACTATTTAAATAAATATATATTTCACAAGAAAAGCAATTTTCTTTTTCCTTTACATTTTTTTTTTTGCCTGAATAACTTATTAGCATATTTAAAAAAAAAATCTGTATATGAACATATTTTTTTTTTTTTTTTAAGCGTAAACTTGCATATTATTTTAAATATATCTGCTATCATAATTTCCTTTAACAATATAATATTCTATAGAAAATGAGAATTATATGTTTTATAGAAAGTCATATACAGCAATGCAATTTTACGATTTTTGTTAGCATATATTTTATAATACAAACTTCCAGACAATGTATTAAGATTAATCTTTAAAATAATAAGAACAGTTCTGCTTTATAAAATTTCATTTAAAAAAATATCAACAAAATAAACCATATCACAGAAAAATCAAACAATTTTATTTAATTGAATTAATGCGACACTTATTTTGCAGAGAACAGGATTTATATCATAGTACATTGATAGATATTAAAGAATTTTTGCCATAATAATTTCAGATACAAGTAAAACGTAAAATAACATAAAATTTTGTAAAGCTTAAAGTTGCATATTATTTGAAATATATCTGCTATCATAATTTCCTTTAACAATATGATATTTTATAGAAAATAAAAATTATATGTTTTATAGAAAGTAAAATACAGTAATGCAATTTTACGATTTTTGTTAGCATAAATTTTTTAATGCAAACTTCCAGACAATGTATTAAGATGAATTTTCAAAAAAAGAACAGTTCTGCTTTATAAAATTTCATTAAAAAACATCAACAAAATAAACCATATGACAGAAAAATCAAACAATTTTTATTTATTATTGTCTTAGAAAACAGCAGTCGACCTTGTTTTTAACTCAGCACTCTACTTTGAACCACAATGAAGAAAACGTTTTTACTCCTTTAGAAATAACAATTTTAGATATTTTAATAAATACCTCATACAAATGAAAATAATTGTTTTCATTCAATTAATTATTTTCAATAACCCGAACCCGAATGTAATGCGAATGCGAGAAAATTGCGTATAAAATTAAAAGCTTAAAAACGGGCTCAATAATAAAATTACAGTAGCCTCCCGTTATATCGCACTTACAAGGATACAAGGAAAAAAAATGTCCAATATATCCAAAAGTATAATATAAACGAGGACATTAAAAAATAAAAATATTTTAAAACAATAAATAAATGTTTTATATTTGCAATCAAAATATACATTTTTACGCCTACTGCAATTTTCTTGATAAAATGAACGACATATAATTACACTTATTGTAATCAACAGATGCATAAAGCTACAAAAAGCAAGGTTAATGTAGCACTTATGTTATTTTTGGGGGGATACACGAAAAAAGAGTAATATATCTGAATGAATTGTATAATGAGGCGCAATATAACGGGTTCTATTGTATAAAAAACCATTGCTGAAACTAAAAGGTATAATATAAGAGGAAAGAATACATTACCTTTGTTGCAGCATTAACATTGGCACCTCTTTTAATAAGTTCCGTCACTACATTCACATGGCCTTCTTTGGCTGCAAGGTGCAATGCATTTAAACCATTCTGTAAAGAAAAAAAAAATCATAAAATATTTATAAATTCGCTCGCTTTAATAATAAAACTTAAAAAAAAAAAAAAAAAAAAAAAAAAAAAAAAAAAAAAAAAAAGACGCATTTACTATTTATTTTGATTTTTATAAAAAGAACCTTTATTTATTTGAAACATGCAATTTTTATTTTAATCTAACTTCTTTTTATCTGGGACATATTTTGATATGAGAAGTGTCTCTACAACATCAGCTACTTTTCTCTGGAATAGTATTAAATAATTAAAACATTATTAATTATCTAAGGAAGATTATAAATTGATTCCTTTTTTTATGGATTTAAAATAAATTTTCGATTCTTTTTTAAATTGTTTAAATTTTTTGGCAACATTATTAAAATGCACGATAGGAGACTCTTTCTAAAGATAATTTTTATATGAATTGCATTATTATTTCAATAATAAATAAAATAATAATAAATAATTGTTAATAGTTTAACTTGACTTGCATTTAAACTGCGTGTTATTATTTTTTGAATCTCAAAACAAATAATTTAATTAACTGAAAAAAACTTTTATAATCTGGACAATGTTTTGAGATAATACTGAACATGTGAAATTCATTATAAACTATAATCAGTAACTTCTGTAAAAAAACAAAAAACGGTGTGAATATGTGACAGTTTTATTAAGACTTGATGACAGACTAAAAATTAAAAGAATTGGTTGGTTGGTTGGTTTATTTATAACGACCGATTGTCTACTCGAGGGATATAGGCCCTAGGGGGGAGATCCTAACCCGTATTTACGGCAAGGTCCGAAGAAATCCACAGAAAACTCCGAACGGTTAAATCGACGAGCGCGACAGGGGTTTGAACCCCGCACCTTCCGTCTACCGGCTTTTGAGAGCAGATTCTCTCAAGATGCCTAAATGGGGGTGGGGCTAATAGAATTTGAGATAATTAATTTAGTGCAATCTATATATACAAAAGACTAGAAAGTGCATCCTAATTCTTCCAGCCCCACCAGTGGCTGAGAGGTTTTGCTCTCAAAGCTAGTAGACGGGAGGTGCTCGGTTCAAACCCCTGTCACGCTCGTCGACCTAACCGTTAGGAGTTTTCCGTGGTTTCCTTCAAACCTTGCCGTAAATACGGGTTAGGAGCCCTTATAAAGAACCCCACGGAGGGCACTCCAACCTAGGACCTATATCCCTCGAGTAGATAATCAGCTGTCATAAATCATCCAACCAACCAACCTAATTCTTCGATAACTAGAGAAAAATTTC
The DNA here is from genome assembly GCA_963931845.1 of Maratus michaelseni. Lineage (NCBI taxonomy): Eukaryota > Metazoa > Arthropoda > Arachnida > Araneae > Salticidae > Maratus > Maratus michaelseni. Next base: position 76,966,257 of record OZ007594.1, read on the forward strand.
CTCCAAAACGCGCCAGACATTTTCTCACAATTCACGGCTATAAAAAATTCACGCGCCGCACAGTGGGGTGTTTTGATGATCTAGGTGGACAAAATTCATTTTTCCGATTATCTCGGAATTTAACAAGACCGCGTATACTGGTAGCTGAATGTCTCTTTTGTCGAGATCCATACGAGTTTTGCCGAAAAAACCCGATGTGTCGATTAACTACGACCGTAAAGAAGGCAGTTGATTTAAGAGACTTTCAACAGTTGCATTATTTTTCTGTAAGTTCGAAAGCAAGTCGTGACTTTTCTGTTTTATTTGAAAGGAGTTTACTGGACATATGTCACATAACTGTCTCACGATTTAACCTATTGTTGTTTGAAAATAAGCGCCATCTTGTTTTCAAACTTCATCTTGACTTTTAATACAGTATTAAGCATTATTAAGCAATAAGCATTTTTTAAAATCAAAGTGCCATTCCTAAAGTATTGAAAACTTAAGACAGATCCTGCGAAAGTTTGCGAATCATTAAGTTATATTAACTTGAAGTGTACGTCTGAATGTTTAATTAAAATCTTGCAAGTCAATTTTCACCACTTTTAATTATCCGATTGAGCTGAAACTTTGAATACATGTGTAGTTTCAATGACAACACAATATTATAATTAAAAATAATAATAATATAAATAATTAAATAAGTCAAATATTTATCACTGTTTGGTTATTTTAGTACCGATACATTCGAAAACCCATCAAAACCTAATTAAACTTCAACGCAATAATTTTGTCCACCTAGATCCTCAAAACGCCCCTCTGTGCGCCGGCCCTGTATATATATGTGTGTATTAACACATTGAGGATGGGAGACGTGAATTCACGTCTTTTGGACATCTGTAATTCCGCCCATAAGCGGTACTACATTTCATATGTTACATTGTGTTTCGAAAAACGTACACAAAATTCGTATTTTTACAATTATAGTACTATGCATATAAATAGTTCGATTGGAGACAATACCATTATTATATGCATTCATTTATAATATATATACAGAGGGAGAAAATCTTTTTTGCTAAATAATGTAACATGGAAATGTAACGCCCATAGGCGGGGCTTCCGGTTTAAAAGACGAAAACAGTCCGACCCCAAAGCGTTAAGCAAAAATTTGAAAAAGTACAAGAGATTCTATTTCTTAATTTTTTTTTTAAATAATATCTATTGAAAAAAATTAAAAATAATAGTGTTATACCTAAACATTAAAAAAAATAATAATTAATATAATTGTAACATAATAATACATTTATCTTAATGCAATATTTTATTTTATTTTTAGTTGCGTCAGGATACTTAATTTTATAAGTAAATGTCTCTTCTCGCCATCCCAAAAAATATTTCCAAGAAAATGTGATTAAAGATAACCAAAATAAATAAATAAATAAATAAAAAACAGAAGGGAAAAAAAATTATTTAGACGAATTATTTAGAGAACATGAAACCAAAATTAGGATAGAAAGAAGGGGGGGGGGGGGCTTAAACGTCCGATTTTTTAAAGAAAAATCATATATATAGTGTAGAATGAAAAAGGTCAGACTAAACAACTCGAAATCAAGGCACTTTATAGATGGGATATTTCACAGTAAAAACCTTTGAAATCTATCTCCTGTTTGACACAAATATACGAAACAGAACACAGTAAATATTTTTGGCACAATAAAAGTAGCAGTAATAGTAATTATAAACAGTAATAATTTTACTAGACATCAAAGTAAGAATTTTGATCAATCTTAAGAAATTTTAAATACCCATTGTTATAACAAATTATCATTATAATGTTTTGAAATATGAAAACATGAACATGAAATACTGTAAAAAGAACCAAATTTGCTTTGTGGCAAAACTAAATTAGATTACATGAAAACAGAAAATATGTATTAGCATACAATTTTCATCATTTGAAACTTTATACAAAATTCAATTTAAAATAGTTATATAAAAAGAAATACAAAATATTTTCTTACAGCATTGCTTGTATTTATGTCAATAGTCCCTTTAAGGAATTCTATGACCTTTTCCAAATTTCCAGACCTTGCCGCTCTTAAAAAGCTAGCATTACCATCGGCCTAAAAGGAGAAAAGAAAATATAGATTTAAAACAAGTAAAAAGAAGATAAAAGGAATATACATAAACATTTAAAACTTTATTATTCAACAATTCAAACAGACAGAGCACTAGGATAAGCCACAAACTGGAATAGACTACTAAATTATAATTAATAAGGAATAGAGATTTCTCATTTAGTTGTATTATAAATAGCAATCTGTTTATCAGTATTAAATTCCACATAATACTGTTAGTCAATCTTCACATGGAGAAAGTGGATGTGTATGCATAGTCAGAGTGCAAAAAATGCCCCAACAACTGGTGCTAAAAGAGGCACATCATTGTTGCTACTAATTATTAAAAAGCATACATTAGGCATTAAATAAAGTTGTTACGGTATTGCAGATGGATTTTTTCATAGCGTTGTAAGACAGAGATTTGATAGAATTTGAATTTCTATTTAAAATATCACGACTAGAGACGGGAATGCTCGGAAAAAGCCGGACATTTTTGGGGGAAAACCAGTTTTTTCCAAAGGCCTTTTATTTTCCATTTGGTAAAATCGAAGTTTCATTTATAAAATAATACATTCCAAATTTTATAATAATTTCATTCTGATGCTTTTCTTTATTATTATATTTACTTTTTTTATGTTCATTGTCCCGGATGCGCACGAAAATTATTTTTTTTTTAAATGGCATAAAAAGCCGAAGAAAAAATTAAAATGTAAACCATTTTTTTTTAATTGGTAATTAGATGCGCATTTATGACCTAAACATAAATAAAAATAATTCTAATGATAAAACGAGTGACAAAGCAGGGGATAAAAACATTAACCTACTTTAACAAAGTGTTTTTTGTAAAAAAATATCAAAAAATAGATAAGAAAATCAGATGTTAATCATTTAAGACAGTGGCGCAGCCAAGGGGGGGGTTTGGGGGTTAAAACACCCCCCAGAGCTAAAAAAATTACTATAATTACCGCTTATATGAATCAAAATTCCGCCTTAGCGGAATCCGCCGCTTTGTTAAATCAAATTCTATCCAACAATGTGATTCAATTAAACGGCGAGAATTCTACTTAAAACTGTGAAGCGCATATTTCATCCTTTTAAATTTTGAATTTAAAAAAAAATGTTCTAAGGAAGCATTTACTACATAAAAGTAATCATCATGCCAAATTCCAAGTTTCCACACCAATTGTATCACATAAATCACAATTTTAGAATGCTTCTTACTCTTGCATTCTTTTAAATTTCGAATTGAAAAAATAAATTCTGGGCGAGCATTTACGTTTCTTAAGTACCATCATATAAAATTTCAAGAGTCTAGCCCTAAAAGTTCTAAATATATTATGATTTAGAACATTTTTAGAACTTTTTTGCTCATTTCACTTTTTAAAATTTTGAATTTTTTAAAAACCGTTTTGAACGAGTGTTTATATCTTAAAAGTAACCACTATGTCAAACACCAAGCATTTATACCAACTGTATCACACAAATCGCAATTTTAGAACTTTTTTGTTCTTGCAACCTTTTACATTTCTAAATTTTAGAAAACTGTTCCGGATGATCATTTATATTTCAAGAGTAACAGCCGTGCCAAATTTCACATATCTGGCACAAACAGTTCCTAATTAATTGTTTTTAGATCATTTTCAGACCGTTTTCCGCCCATTTCATCCTTTTAAATTTAGAATTTCTTTAGAAATCGTTCTTAGAGAGCATTTACATCCCAAAAGTTACCACCATGCCAAATTCCAAGCTTCTATACCAACTGTATCGCAATTTTAGAACATGTTTTTGCTCCTGCTAACTGTTCTGGGCTAGCATTTAAGTCTCTTTAGTAACAACTATGCCAAATTTCATGTTTCCAGCCTATGATATAGAATCATATATATTTTATGTTTTATTCTAAAATTTAATTTTTCTATCTTAAAGTGTCTCTATGTGAATTAATGTCTGCATTCAAAATTTTTTTATTCTTTAATCTCGAAAGTAATCATTTCTTCCTAGCTAAAAATTTTCCCAGATTTTTCATTGTAACAGTAAAAGTACGTTACTTCTCTGTGGTTTCAATTCGTTATTTTAATGTACTGCAGATGACTTTAACATATGCTGTTTTGTCTTTCTTCGTATCTCGTGTTAAATGCAGGCGCCGTTTTCATAAATTGATTCCTGCATATGAGATATGCAATATCAACATTTTTGTGTTCGCTGCTAACACATGTCTGGCTTTCTCAAAAAAAAAAAAAAAAAAAAAAAAAAAAAACACATAGTGCCTGGTGAGAAAATGTAGTGTTTGGCATATTTTCATTTATGTGTTGGTGAAAATGTATCTGAAAAATTAGATCAGATCTTCTTCTCTAACTGTTGAACAAGGAGGTCGATTTTTTAGAGGCGTAAGGAGGACCACCCTCGCCCTTTCCAGATGTGTCGATGTGTCCGAAAATAAAGAAAAGTTTTCACGTTATTATGCGTCTCTGATTGTACTGGTTTTTTTGTTTGCTGTGGACTGTTTCCTATCAGGAGGGGAACCTAGGGTTATTTCGATGAACGTAAATGCCCCAAAAATTACAATCACTTTCATCTCCGATTTTGACAGCGAAATTCTCCATACAGCCCTAACTGTACAAATAAATGGTAATTTAGAACGTTTACTGCTCCTTTCCCCTTTTTAAATTTAGAAACCATTTTTAGTGAGCATTTACATCTTTTTAAAGTAACCGCGAGATTAAATTTCAAATTGCTAGAATCAACAATATCGTAGAAACCGCAATTTTACAATGTTTTTTGTTCTTACACCCCTTTGGAAATTGTTGTACCAAAAAATTGTTTGGAAATTGTTGTATAAAATATAGCCAATGTTAGAGAGGAGATGGTTACCAGAATTTTGACACCATTATTAAGGTTCCATACTTAAAAAGTAAAAACTGAACTATTATAAGATCACTCGTGTGTCTTATTTTTCTGGTGCTCAGCGGTGAGTTGAGGGTTATCGACGCAGAATCATCTAAGGATTGTTGGTAATAATTTTCAATGTGTCTGTAATTATCTGAGATATTAATTAAAAACCCATCTAGAAAACAACGGCATGGATCAAAACAGTGTTGCTACTTTGTGACCTCCTTTTGAAGCGCGCTTGGCACAATGCTAAGATTAAACTTTGTATAAGATCTTTGCTTTAGGTAAGACGAATCATAGTGAGAGTCAACATTTTTCATTTCCAACTGAATTCAATTATTGAAGGCAAACATTGAAAAATAATTCGTAGAATAATTCCAAGACATTAAGAGTCAGTAATTTTGAGACAACAATAGCTTATAATTCAATATGTAATTCATTTATAATGAAAAACTGTTCGATAACAAATCACTTGAATTATCATGCCTGCATATGTTTTCATTTTTGAAAATGAATCGGAAAGTTTCGCGTTGTTCAGAATACTTTATTTTAATGTTTTAAAATAGTCTACTATTACGTCAAATATGATTGACAAGTAACTTTTCGTGTGAAACTCAGCGACTGTACTGTATATAAAATTATTTGCTGTACTGTACTCTTCCATCTTAAAGTTTGCCCCTCATCATTTTTAAACACTTTATAAATCTAATCTAGTTTTGTGTTATTTCATTGGTGCATTTTATAGTTTGTAACTCTAATGTTGTTTAAATGAATCATAACCAACTTAATTGCGGAGAAAAGCATTATGATTTCATTCATTTAAAAGACTGATTCCATTAACCAGTGATTCATATAACCGGCGACCACCTTTATCAGAAACTCAAAACCCCCCCTAGAACCAAATTCTGGCTGCGCCACTGATTTAAGAAAGTCATAAATAGGGTTAGGACAGTAATTATCAGCTTCTTCATTCAGTGAATTCGTCTCTTCCCCACACAAAATATTATTTTTCTCATTTCCAGTTTACCAGTGAGGAAAAACTTAAGCAAATATTTAAACCGTAGAAAAAAGAACACATTAATTGTTAAACATTCAAGCTCGTGTTTTGGGGGTTACTTTGTATCCGCCGAACAAATTTAAATAACAAATCAAACCATGAAATGTTTTAAAACGTGTAATACATAACATGTTCATTTTAACAAAAGATGGCAGCACTATACACATAATGCTACTTTTAATTCGTAAAGTTTGCCGATAAGATACAGAAATTCCAACATTTGTTTTCGCATCGGCAGGTATGAAACCATTCAACGGTTGTCCATATACAGCGTTGAATTCAGACACTTTTCTCCGGAAGGGATTTCTGTGGCTGCGGAGGGAGGGGGGCATTATAGAGTTCTGGTGGGGGGGGGGGGAATTGCACTTCTAACTATTAAAAGCATAAAATCTAAAATCTTCCGTCGGAGGGTCATTTCAATGCTTCGAGGGGGAATGCACCCCCCCCGGGCCACCCCCTGAATTCAACACTGCATATAATCATGAGTCCCCAAACAGAAATCTGCATTTAGTCGAACAGCCAAACTTTATGTACTCACTGTTTGCCCCGAACACATCAAAATAAATTTTTAAACACAAACACTGACCAGGGCCTGACTAATGCAGGGCAGCTACCCCGGGGAGTAATCAGGATTTTCGTTAAGAAGGGGCCAAATGGTTAAAACTGGCCAGAAGTGACCAAAATTCTCACATTTTCAAATATTTGGGAAGGAAATGCGGTCGTCCCATTGCTTTCTCTACTTCTCGTACTCCATCCCCCACTCTGCCCTCCCTCCTAAAAAAAAGAACGAGCTATATCATTAGAAAACTAATGATAAAAATTTTATTCAAACAACTTAGTATTCCATCGTTTTCAAGAGAAATTTATTACTGACGTTTTCCTCATCACGAGGGGAGTTAAACCATTAAATATGACCCATTGGGGGGCATTTTTCTTTTAGATATCTTATGACATACATAAATAAGAAAAGGGAACGATTGGAAAAAAATACTGTCATCATCCAGTCCATCATTTTTTTTTCAGCAGTTTTCCTACTTGTTTTCCTATTAGTATTTTTTGTTAAAGCTGTGACTATCTTTCTTCTGATACCCTGTATGCAGATGTGAACAGTGCCTGGTACGAAATTTATTTATGCATACAGTAGGAATAAAATTTACTTCTAGTCACTTCAGAGTAATTCACGAGCAATTTCTACGAATAGATAGAAAAGGGCCTCCAGAATGATGCTTGCCTGGTGCTCTAGATAGTCTAAGTCGGTTCCTGACACTGACTAGAGAGTGTTTCAATGTTGACTTCAAACTTTTGTCTCCGGAAGGGATTCGGAGAAAGAGGGTGGGGGGATATGGAATTTTGGGGAGGAATTTGCACTTATAGGCAATCACTGAGCATAAGGCCCCGTATAGACTAAATACTGCGACGAGGAGTCATAAATTGCTTCTTTGGTCTTTCTTTTCCAAAGGCTCTCTGGTCAGTTGTGACCTTTGATATTGCTCTTCAACAGTTTCTAAACAAAGCGCTCAAAATCAGCAAAATAAATTCTCCCCAAGGAAGGTGATACACATGTCAAACCTCCTCCACCATCGTCGCATTCTCTTGTCGTACGACAAAAAAAATGACCAGATCAAGCAAGCTAAAAAAGGCCCTGCACTCCGTCCCGTAGAGGTATTTGATGCTCCGGGGGTGGTTGTCCTCACGCACGGCTCCCCCCCCCCCTTAAATAATAGTAATAAATAACAAGAATGTTTTATGACGAACCCTCTATCCTTGAAATTATAATTTTAAGTTTCAGAAATTAATATTCTTCTTAATAATAAGTAGACATATAAATAATAACCGTATTTATTGGAGTGCGTATAAGTGCTCCAGAGTTTTATTTTTAAATATATATATATTGCCCCACTGTAAGTTACTTTTTTTTTTTTTTTTTTTTTACTATTGTTAGTCTATCATATCAATCTGACAACCACAATTTCCTTTTTCTAATAGATAAAATCGATTTAGTTATTTCTTTTTCTTTTTACAGGAAAAGAGGGAAAAAAAACATTGATCAATATTATATTAGACAAGATATAAAGTAACTTCAAAACTGTTTTCAAGATTGCCTGGTGCGCTAGGGTTCTATTATAAAAAATATATATTGCCCTACTGCAAGTTAAATTCTTTTTCTTCCATTGCAAGTTTCTCATCAATCAGACAACCACGATTTTCTTCTTTTAATAGATAAAATTGATTTAGTTATTTCTTTTTCTTTTACAGGAAGAGAAGAAAAAAAAATCACTAGTCATTATTGGCCCAGATATACAGAAAAGTCAAAAGGTTTTCAAGATTTCCATATTTATTAGTGTATGTCATTAGAGTAACCGAATAAAAAAATTATAAAGTAATGGAGAGTAGAATTTAAAAATATAAGTACATAGTAAATGAGTACAGGAAATTTGTCAGAAGCACGTCTTCAAAAATACATTATATTAAAACTATCGCTGTCATTCTTCTATAAATCAATGTGTGATGAGCGATTTTAAGGAAAAGGTAACATCTGGATATTAAACTGAAAAAAATGTATAAAGGAAAAAAATACAAGTTTTCAGAAAAATTAACGTCTTGCACTAGAAAACCGCATAAGAGACGTGACATTTTTTTTTTCTAGATTCAAAATGAAAGACACATGTTAACCCTTTCAGGGGCAAGTAATTGTGTTTCAGTTATGATAAATTCAGACCAGAATTTTCCAAAGTTTTATGTGAAAATAAGACAATGCAATTTTGTATCTTATATATGTATTATATATATGCTTATACAGTTTCTTTTTTCGAAAACGCTATTAAATATAATTTTTCTCAAAAATTCTGCTATAAACCTCGATTAAATGGTACAAAAAACATCCCACAGCCGTCAAGTGGTTAAATAAATACCTTTTCTTTTTTTCTTTTTTGTCACATTTAGGCAATTACCCATATAAAATACTGTACAACAAACAGGTGTTCACAGAAATTGGGACCTGACTTTTATCGTTTCGAAGGAAGGTACAGTTTAGATTCAGAGCGAAATGTATAATAGGCTAAAAATTTTACCCTGTCTTGAAATAAGGGGAGAAAACCCTAGGGAGAAGGAGGACGAGAAAGAAACTCAACATTGTATTTCTGAGCCCTATTCATAAAAGTTTAAATAACAATAAAAGTATTACAAACAAATCATCCCCAGAGTAATATTTTTAATATAATTTACAGTTTAAAATATCGTACGTGTTCATTTTTATTCCCTTGCAATTATACTTATATTTGACGGAGAAACCTTTTTTATGCAGTTAATTAATCTCCACGTGCAGCGAACGATTGAAAAACATGTTAAAAACCAGACCCCAATTAACTATAAGTACTTTAAGTGACAACCGCAGATGCAAAACAGTGAATAAAACCAGAGACTGTCGAAACTAACTGGAGAAATACTGCAGATCTCCCTCCTTAAATCTACAGCTGTTTGTCCCGCGCGTGTGCACAGAACTCAAATAACAATCTCCCTTCAGTTTCCAAAATGTATCCGAGCAGTTAAGACGCTCTTGTATATATATGATGTAAATATATTTATTATAATGTAAAATTGGAGCACTTATACGCAGCCTCCAAAACGCGATTTTAAACATGTACATCTAGCCAAGAATTATAATATTATATTCAATGGAAAATGAATCTTCTGCTCATTTCACACAATTGTTATTTTCTACTAATACTATTTCTTATTAGTCCAATATAAGTGAATCAATGAATAAGATAAATATCGTTACAACACTTTGGATTACTGTGGATATCACTCGGCGCAAAAAGGAAAATTTCAGGTAAGCTGAACAAACTTCTTTAACATATCAAAAGATGAAAATGTATATTAAATTTGAAGACTGATTTAACCATTTATAAAAATAAGAAAATTTATTACGCTACCGACGGTTCCCCTAACAATATTCATTCACTACGAACACTTCCTAGGACATTTTTTCATCTGTCTAACTATAGAATTACTTTTTTAGATGAATTGCCCTATTACAAACTAAAACAATACACGACAAACTTTTTTTTTTATCATTTCCTTATTTAGAAATCAAACATATATTTATCTGTCAAAAATTTAGCCGTAACACAAAATGATACAAATCACAAATATTATGTTCGAAAACTAAACCTTCAATTAGGTTTATAAATGGGCATCTGGTAAAGATAAAAGTACACAATAAATAACGTTACGGTACAAACGTGTAAAGTTACATTCATTTCTACGAGTGCAAGTTTATCATCAATGAGAGAGCCATAAATTTCTTCTTCTAACAAATGAAATCCGTTTGTTATTATTATTATTATTATTATTATCATTACTTTCCGAACAAATGGACATGGTGTAAGGAAAATATTGCAATTATTATTTGTGTGTGTATGTGTCAGTGAATACGATCATTCCCAAACCGTATTTTCGATTGAGCTCCCATTTGGCTAATATGCTATACACCATTATCACAAGAACTTTATAGATTTTTGTAAAAAATCGGTCAACGGATTATGTATTTAATACATTTTTAACCCGTTTTCAATCCATTTTGAAACCGATCCTATTGGGATAATCGCCAAGGAAATGTGATAGAGTAAAAGCTATGAATATTGCGTAGATGTAATCAAGCATTATTAAAGCAGATGTAGCGCCTCCAGTTTTTTTTAGAAAATGGTCCAGCGTTCGAATCCAGCTGATTCCATCCCATACAACCACAATTATCCTCTGGACATCCCATAGTGATCCTACAGATCCTTTAGTTGTCATATCCTATGAGAAGTAACCACTACATATCCAGAGGATACAGAGGACGAATTACCCAATTACATTCTCCTTAGAAAATCCTGTGTATTCTCTTATAGGACGCCATTTCTTTCTACTTTCCTTCATTGTACAATTGTCCAAGAAAAGTCATAAAAAGGCATCTGAAGAATGTCTAACAGGTGTGACTTTTGACATCCAGAAACTAACCTGTGACTGTCTGGAGGACAATTTCAACCATCCAGAGGATATCGTTTATAACGAAAATGATATCTATTGTATGATATGAGGATGTCAGTGTGATGACAGGGATTGTGTCAGAAATTTATAAAAAAATCCCTTTTTCTTTATTTAACTTTCTGCACCGGAATATATGGTGGACCAGTATTCGAAATGTCAAGATGAGTCACTCCGGATTTTATTATTATTATTATTATTATTTAGGGAGGGAGTAACAAAATCACAAAAGAATTGTCCATGAATAAAGAAACGTATGTAATATTCCAGATCACCCTATCTTTTTGTGAATCTCATTAGAGTGAGCTATGAAAAAATAATGAAACAAGTTGGAAACTGTACGTTAAGCGTGACAAATGCGGTGCGTTCGTATTATAACTTGTTCTACAATGTAAACAAAAAAAAAAAATCATCGTTATTATTTCAGTGAAATGAATTGTTTCGTCTGCTATGAACGAAATGAGCAAGCTTTTTTTTTCTTATTGCGTATGCCACGCTTACAGGTACAATTTTTTTTCGACATCAGACAGCCCTGCAAATTTCACCATGGAAATTTTGCTTTAAAAATTATTAACTCTACGGTTTAATATTTGTATGACTCATAATGAACGAATCTCTTGTGTTTATTTTCTTTAATGGATTGAGATATTCGGCTTTCAACCTAATTTCAACTGAAGTTATCTCAGAATCTATACATATTTGAATGTAACTCATCTCTCAAACAAACAATTTTTTTAAACGATTTTTCTAAAAATGTAATTTTTATGCAATTTTATTCGAAAAAATAATTTTGAATGAAAATGGCCTCCTGGCACATGAAAACAGAAATGGTCAGGCCCAGTCACATGATTTGCGTTTTTATTATTATATTAGATTACATATGATAGGATTTAATAGAATGAAGAAGACTTTTATTAATATCTTTTTAAGTTTTGATTCGATTTTCATAAAATTTGAAATGACTCGACAAAATTCTGCAACGATTATGTATATTAAATTTCAAACCATTCGGTTGGGTAGTTTTTGCGCTGTTATATGCGGGCAGACGGACAGACCAAACAACAACAATAGGTGCTGCGTATTTATATAATTATGAACGCACTTAAAAATGAGAAAATATCCTTAAAAATGCAGGGCTGTAATAAATGAGTGCGAGAAATTTGTTATAAACAAGCCTTCACATACGCAGTATATTAGAACTATTAATGCCAGTCTTTAATAAATCAATGTATAATAGGAGAGTTTATCATTATTAAACTGGTATCAAATTTATATCTAAACAGAATAATAAGGATAAAATTAAAAATAGCTTTTTTTAATACACCTTATATAAGCAGTCAATGTTTATTTTGAAAATCAAGCCTAATTTTATGGCTACACGTGATAATTTTTCTAATAACTCTAATTTAGCGTGGCCACCAAATTCGATTACAGAAAATTCACTGTTTTGTTTACGCTTGGTAGAAATCATGAACTACTGTATTTATTTTTAAAAAATTATAATTTTCGCAAAAAAATATTCTTTTGTAAGATATGGCAATAGGAAAGTAAAAAAGCATTATTTAAACTATATTTTTAGGTTTTCTAAATTGATTTCTCAACGTAAAATTACAATTTAATTAATATGAAGCTATAATTGTTAAAAGGCGTAAAATAAAAACTTTATAAACAGTAAAATAAGTTTTATTAAACTGTTGACATATTTCGGTTCCATCGGAGCCATTATCAAAACAAATAAGAACGAGCAGGGAAGACCGAGCTATGCTCTGTCAAAATTAAATTTGAGTTCCAATATCATGACCCATGACCAAAATGACCCACTAATTGTATTTTCTCGAACATGTGACTTAGCCCAACAGTATTCTCGTGCCGGAAAACCATAGGATGCAAAATTTAGTGTAAATTGAGCCGCTTTTTAGATATTGACCCACAATGACCCAGAAATGACCCACTAATCGAATTTTCTCGAACATGTCACCTAGTCTAATGATTTTCGTGTGCCCGAAACTCGTAAAATACAAAATTTAATCAAAATCGTTAGAGCCGTTTTTTAGATAAAATTAATTTGACCCGCTTTGACCCAAAAATGACCCCCTAATCGAAAGTTCTCGAACATGTGACCTAGCCCAATAGTCTTCTCGTGCCCGAAAATAGTCGGATACAAAATTTCGTCAAAATCGTTTGGACCGTTTTTTAGATACAATTAGATTGACCATGACCCAAAATGACCCACTAATTGAATTTTCTCGAACATGTGACCTAGCCCAACAGTCTTCTCGTGCCCGAAAACCATTGGATGCAAAATTTAGTGTAAATTGAGCCGCTTTTTAGATCTTGACCCACAATGACCCAAAAATGACCCACTAATCGAATTTTCTCGGACATGCGACCTAGCCCAATGCTTTTATCGTGCTCGAAACTCGTAGGACACAACATTTAATCAAAATCGTTAGAGCCGTTTTTTAGATAAAATTAATTTGACCCGCGTTGACCCCAAAATGACCCACTAATCGAAAGTTCTCGAACGTGTGACCCAACCCAATTGACTTCTCATGCCCGAAAATGGTCGGATACAAAATTTCGTCAAAATCGTTTGAACCGTTTTTTAGATACAATTAGCTAGACCATGACCAAAATGACCCAAAATGACCCACTAATCGAATTTTCTCGAGCATGTGACCTAGCCCAATGGTTTTGTGGTGCCCCAAAATGGTAGGATACGAAATTTCGTCAAAATCGTTAGAGCCGTTTTTAAGATAATGTTTGCATATATATATATATATATATATATATAACCACCCACAAGATTTGCTCGTATTAGAATATATGATATTCTACAATTGTATGGTCTAGAATGTTAGAGGAATATGATTTGAATAGAATGCAAATAAGAATATGTAGAATATTCTTATTTGTTTTGATAATGGCTCCGATGGAACCGAAATATGTCAACAGTTTAATAAAACTTATTGTACTGTTTATAATTATTTTTTATGCCTTTTAGCAACTAAAAGAAGTAGATTGTTGTTACAAGGTGTTATATGATTTGATATATTTTTAATATAAAACTACTAAATGATTAAAGCGTATTTTTTTTTTTAAGAATTTATTTCAGTCTTTAATTTTTTATTTATATTTTCTATTTTTACGTTGTTGCAGTTTCGTATCTAGTTGGCCTTTTTCGGCGAGCGTGGTTTGGCGCATCATTAAATCTATTGTTGTTGTAACTCGTATACAATTGTAACCATAAAGAATATTTGGCAACGTATCACCAGTAGCGGGCTAACTGAAAAATGCTTTGAAATTAATTTTCAATTGAATTAAGTCCTAAAAATATTAAAATGTTGTATAGTCATCAAAAACACACTTTTGTACACATATATATTTTTAAATAATTCTAGCATATCAGGAATTGAGTTAAATATCGATTAAAAGATTAAATCTTTACAAAAAACAAAAAAACAAATTGAGTTAAATACAAAAGTGTAAAAAATAGATCTGAAACTTAAAAAAATTAATAATAATAAATTTCCAATAATCTTTAAACACTTGCACGATAAAAATTGGAAGGCGTGATATTTTTGGGGGTTCAAAAGGAAAAAAAAATGTGTTATATGAAAGGAAAATCCACACATTTGTATAGTTATGGATATAAAATGCATACAATTTAGTATTACACACTGGAGGAGAGGGAGGAGAACTGAAATTGGTCTTGATTCCTTGATCACCACGAAATGAATAGTTTTCTTGAGAATAAGCTATATAGTAATATTTCCAATAATCTTTAAACACTTGCACGATAAAAATTGGAAGGCGTGATATTTTTCGGGGTTCAAAAGGAAAAAAAAACGTGTTATATGAAAGGAAAATCCCCACATTTGTATAGTTATGGATATAAAATGCATACAATTTAGTATTACACACTGGAGGAGAGGGAGGAGAACTGAAATTGGTCTTGATTCCTTGATCACCACGAAATGAATAGTTTTCTTGAGAATAAGCTATATAGTAATATTTCCAATAATCTTTAAACACTTGCACGATAAAAATTGGAAGGCCTGATATTTTTCGGGGTTCAAAAGGAAAAAAAACGTGTTATATGAAAGGAAAATCCCCACATTTGTATAGTTATGGATATAAAATGCATACAATTTAGTATTACACACTGGAGGAGAGGGAGGAGAACTGAAATTGGTCTTGATTCCTTGATCACCACGAAATGAATAGTTTTCTTGAGAATAAGCTATATAGTAATATTTCCAATAATCTTTAAACACTTGCACGATAAAAATTGGAAGGCGTGATATTTTTCGGGGTTCAAAAGGGAAAAAAACGTGTTATATGAAAGGAAAATCCACACATTTGTATAGTTATGGATATAAAATGCATACAATTTAGTATTACACACTGGAGGAGAGGGAGGAGAACTGAAATTGGTCTTGATTCCTAGATCACCACGAAATGAATAGTTTTCTTGAGAATAAGGTATATAGTAATATTTCCAATAATCTTTAAACACTTGCACGATAAAAATTGGAAGGCGTGATATTTTTCGGGGTTCAAAAGGAAAAAAAAAAAAAACGTGTTATATGAAAGGAAAATCCACACATTTGTATAGTTATGGATATAAAATGCATACAATTTAGTATTACACACTGGAGGAGAGGGAGGAGAACTGAAATTGGTCTTGATTCCTAGATCACCACGAAATGAATAGTTTTCTTGAGAATAAAGTATATAGTAAACTACCACTTTAAGAATAGAAGCAAGTTCAATACACCATAGTTTTGAATTTAAAAATTATAAACCAAACAAATAAACAAAAAAGTGAGATGACCATGCAAAATGGAAGAAGAGCAACAGTGTGTTCATGAAACCTAGTCATAAAAATTAAAACAACAACAGAAAAAAAAGGTAATCATCCACAGATTGCGTTGATGTTTTTAATGTGTTAAATGATAAAAGTAAAAGCTACACATTGGTATTAGTTATTGATATGAAATGCAGATAATTTATTACAAACTGGAGGGAGGAACAGCATTGAAATTGATCTTGATTCCCATATCTCCGAAGGAATAGTTTTCTTTAGAATAAAATAGTTAGTAAACTACCACTTTAAGAATAGAAGCAAGTTGAATACATTTTGCTTTTGCACTTGAAAATTAGAAAACAAACAAAAAAGTCAGATGCCCAGGCAAATTGAAAGAAGAGCAACATTGTGTTCGTGAACCCTAGTCATAAAAACTAAAACAACAACAGAAAAAATTAAGGTGAATCATCCACAGAGTCTATTGATATTTTTAATGCGTTAGATGAATAAAAAGCAACACATTTGTATTGTTATTGATATGAAATGCATATAATTTATTACACAACTGGAGGAGAGGGGGAGGGGAACTAATTGGTCTTGATTCCTAGATCACAGAGAAAGGAATAATTTTCTCCAGAATAAAATACATAGTACGTATAAATGATCACTTTAGGAATAGAACAAGTTGAAAACATCTTAGTTTTGAATTTAAAAATTGTAATTTTAAAAAAAAAATTGAGATGACCATACAAACTTGAAAGAAGAGCAACATTATAGTCATGAAAACTATTCATAAAAACTAAAACAACAGAAAAATGATGATGAATCATCCACATAGTGAATTGATGTTTTTGATGAAATAGAAAGCCACGCATTTGCATTTGATATTAAGTGCAGATAATTTATAAAATACTGAAGGGAGGTAGGGAGGGAGGCTGAAATTGGTAGGGATTTCTAGATCTCCAAGAAATTAATATTCTAAACTAAAGTACATAGTACATATAAACCATCCTTTTAAGAATGGAAGCAAGTTGAATGCATCTTAGCAAAACATTTGTATAGTTATTGATATGAAATGCATATAATTTATTACACACTGGAGGTCTCGATTCTTAGATCTCTAAGAAATGAATAGTTTTCTTCCTAATAAAGTACATAGTAAACTACTACCTTAAAAACTGAAGCAAGTTGAATACATTTTGCTTTTGAACTTGAAAATTAGAAAACAAACAAATAAACAAAAAAGTGAGATAAATGACCATGCATATTGAAAGAAGGGCAACATTGTGTTCATGAACTCTAGTCGTAAAACCTAAAACAACAACAGAAAAATTATGATGAATCCTCTACAGAGTGCATTGATGTTTTTAATACAATTTAGAACTAAAAATATCGTACATAATCATATTTTACCTTTAAACTATGCATGTCTCATTCAATGTGAACATTTCCCATGCCGTTTGTTTTCTAACTATAGAATTACCTCAATGGATAATCTGCCTTATAAACTAAAATAGTACACTCCAACAAGTTTTTCATTCCTTTATCTAGAAATCAAACATGCACTTATCTGTCAAACATTTTGCCATAACACAAATGAAACAAATCATAAATATACGTAAGATATTACGTTCAGAAACAAAACCTTCAATTAGATTTAGAAATGGGCATCTGGTAAAGATAAAAACATACAATAAATAGCGTTACGGTACAAACGTAAGTTACATTATTTTCTACGAATGCAAGTTTATCATCAATCAGACAACCACAACTTTCTTCTTCTAATAAATGAAGTCCATTTTACTGCTGTTTTATTTTCTTCTTCAGGGAAGGATGAAGAAAATGTCTAGAGCTATTCACCAAAATAGCATAAAGAAATGTCAAAGAAATCATCAAATATTTCCCTATTTATTCGTGGATGCCATTCGAGTGAGTGATGAAAACAATAATGAAATAATGGGTAAAAGGTATTTAAAAGTATACCGTGGTATCCAACACAGCGTTTCCCGGTTACAAAATCCCTTTTAATTGAAATTTCTTTTTTACACTTAGTTTACTTTTTACAGATTGCTCACTACCAACACCAAAAAGCATTTTTATATAAAACAAGTATGAAAAATCATGCGTCAAGCATAGATTAAGTAACACTTTCCGACACTTCCAAATACTTTTACAAATCTTTATCATTTAATAAGATGAAGAATGGTGTCTAAATAATAATTCTTTTGGTCAACCCTGTATATGATCTATAGATTTGTATAGATATTTCATAGAATGCTAAAATTTAGTTCAGTTAGGAAGCGCATAGCACACTTAAAAATTCCCTTCTGGATTTTCCGTCAAAAAAAAAAAAAGAAAAAGAAAACGTTAATGTACTACAGATCTTTTGTGCTGCCCTGTATATGATCTATAGAATTTTACACACCAGGAATAGGCAAACAATTAGTTAAATTTTAAAACGCGTTCCGCAACTGAAAACGCAGTTCCAGCAATTATTGTTAACAGACAGTAACATAACCGAATTCTTTTATATGTCCCTGTAAATGAATGATGAATGAATGCTATACGCACAATATTCTACAATGAGACTCTAAGTAATGCACCTCAGTGATATATATCAATTACAATATGTTTAAGATAGTGAAACATTATTAAAAAAAATAAACCTCAAACGATTTTTCCCCATAGATCGTTATGTAACGGAATTATTTTGACTGTCCCTGTAATGGAACTATAAGAACTTACACGCTCCATTTTCAATACCGAACATGTCATAGTAAACCTCAATAACATATATCAATTGCATGATAATCCGAGTATATTTACGCGACTTAGAGCATTGACAGATATACAGACATACAGACAGACAGACAAACCGAATTCGTAAAAACTTTTCAACTATGTTGAAAAGTGCTAAAAAATGAATTGTATATTGCAATAAACTTTTAACTTTATCAAAACGGTCTTTTCGTATTAGCCACATGCCAGAAGTTAATAGCCAAAAAAATCGCCAAAGATTTCATAATTTATAGCAACCGTTTTGAATCTGAGTATTTCAGTGTTTAAGTGCGTAGTTCAATTACATGTCTGTTAAATTTGTGTTTTTATTATAAATTTATATTATTACATTTATTTGTTGATTGATGAAGTTTTAATTTCGTTATGAAATATTAGCTGGAAATAAATGCCACTTTGTTTTAAGTGCAAAGGGGTTACTATTCTGTAATCGATCTACAAGCGATACAGATAGATTTTTTTTTTTTTAATCATGCTTGAAACTTATTTTAAAAATCATTAATAAAAATGAGTAAATTGAAATACAGTTTTTAAACAAAATGCATGTGAAAGTAAATTTCCTCCTATTTCACGGTGTAAAAATTAAAATTGGTTAAAAGTTAGTAAATTTTCAAAAAAGCAAAATTTATTACTCAGGTCGTTGCCAGCATCAATATGATGTCAGAGTTACTCATGGACATGTTTTTGCTTTATAATATAGATAGGGATGTAACAAATGAGCGCCAGTATTTGTTATAAACACATCTTCAAACAAGCATAAAAAGTACTCATCGGCGCGCCGACCCCGTGTGCAAAGTGTGCGGTGCACACAGGCGCCAGGATGATAAAGACGCCAAAGATTTTAGGCGATGAGGAAACAATTGGAAAAAATATATTATTTAATTTAATCATATTAAAATGATTCAATGCCTTCACATTTTCTTGAAATTTTAATTAGGTTTTATAGATTTGCTTCAAACAAATTACTTAATATTACTTATTTGTAATTTTATTTAATAAATTTAATGTTACTCTGATCTTAGCTCTAATAAGTGGTGCAATAAGTAGTTTAGAAAAAAATTAAAGTAGAACTTTGTTAGAGTTTTCTATTACAAACTTTTTCTAGCAAAAATTGTTGTTCCTCTTTCGAGTCATTACAAAAGTACACAGAATTCCCTTTGTCCTTAAAAAATAAAATTCCTATTGATAAGGTGTAACAATTAATTATTGACTAACTGTAATTCTGCACACAGGTGCCAGACACTGCTGGCGCGCCCCTGAAAGTACCACTACTGTTGCTTAATAAATCACCGTGGAATAGGCAAATATATCTAATGTATCATATCAAATTTTTGTCTGAAAGTAAAAATAACAAAATTAATGTGCCCATTGCAAAGGTATAGATGAATATACTTCTAAAGTTTCTTGTGCTTTACGATGTTGTATCAGATTAACATGGGTGTTACACCACAAAATGTAATTTTAACTATTCTTGTGCTTTACGATGATGTATCAGGTTAACATGGGTGTTACACCACAAAATGTAATTTTAACTATTCTTGTGCTTTACGATGTTGTATCAGGTTAACATGGGTGTTACACCACAAAATGTAATTTTAACTATTCTTGAGCTTTACGATGTTGTATCAGGTTAACATAGATGTTACACCACAAAATGTAATTTTAACTATTCTTGTTCTTTACGATGTTGTATCAGATTAACATGGGTGTTACACCACAAAATGTAATTTTAACTATTCTTGTTCTTTACGATGTTGTATCAGATTAACATGGGTGTTACACCACAAAATGTAATTTTAACTATTCTTGTGCTTTACGATGTTGTATCAGGTTAGCATGCGTGTTACACCACAAAATGTAATTTTAACTATCGATATAAACATAAGCCAAAAACAAATAACTAGAAATTAAATAAAATTCTCCTCGTCTTCTAGAAATTTTTTGAATGAAATTTTGAAAATATCTGAATTGTAGCAGATATTAGTTTTATTTTTATTTGTTTGTTTCAAATTTATAAAAAATACTGAGCTTTTGAAGAACTAAAGTTAAGTTTCTCCACTGCATAGCTACGCCTGCACATGTATATATTTATATATATTAATCGATGTGATTTATCCTTTTTCCTTTATTTTTTTTTCAAATGTTTAGAAGAAAAAGATCCAATTGATCGATCGAAGTAATGGTATTTCACTCACATGCAGCATAAAATGTATGCTTTGCTATATTAAATGAAATTTATTTTACATGCATTCAATTCATTTTTCTTTGTCCCGTGTTTTTACCGAAGCGGGTGAAGTCATGCTCTAATACAGTTAAAATACGATTATTATTATTTTTCCCTCGCTTGCCTTTTGCTATCCTCGATCAGTTTTTACTGTAACTTTGATGGAATAAATGGGATGATATTCTGGCTTGACTAATATTGTTTGCAGATACTTTTAATCTTTAATTTTACTTTAGAAGTTTAAACCTGCATATAAAAATATAGCAGAAATTGGTAAAAATATTAAATTATATATAGTGCGAAATCTTCACACGGGTCCACTGGTACATCCATAATTTTTATAACTATTACTGATTATATGATTAAAAATTTTTAAAGATAAAGAAAAAAATATATAAAATAATTATAATTTTAGCTTTAAAGAAAATGAAGATGTCTGAAATACGGCAAGAATAAAAATGAAATGATACATAAAAGTCATGCCATTCGCGCTAGGTCACGCATGAAGAACCACAGAATACTTTTTCTTCTGTCAGACGTGCCAAGAATATGCGGTAGAGAAGAATCCCACGAGATTTAACCGTTAGATGAATGAATATATATTAGACAACATAATATAGATACCGTGAAAACCAAGAAGAACACATAACTGTGATACATATGTACGCAAATGTTGTTGTTTTCTTTCCGCAGCAGTAAAACCTGTGAAAATGAAACCTGTCTATAACAGACTACTGTTTAAAACGGAAATAATTCATGGAGCTACTTTTTAAACAGTTACGAATCTTAAAGTTGTATGCTGTCCCTGGATTCCTATATTAGTTGTTATATAAGTTATACAGGGCGGTGATAAAAAAAAATGTATACATACATCGTTCATTGGGTTATAACCTTCTGATTTTTATTTCTTTTCAGAGTGTAATTAATTACAAATAATGAGTGGATCAAGATTAACTTTTGAAAAAAGAAAATTTATTTTAAAATGTAAGTATGAAGATGTAGCAGAAGTACAAAGACAATATTGCAGGGAGTTTCAGACAGATCCACCTGCGCGACTTATAATTAATCGGATAGAAGATAAGTTTGAAGCGAATCATGGACATAGACAACGTTCCGGAACCACAATTGAGCAAGAATGCGCCACAACACCAAATGTTTGTTGAAGTTTGTGAATCAATAGCACACCGTTATATGAGCAGTGTATTGACCAGAACGGTAATAATTTTGAACATCTGCGCATCTACGGTAGGGGGAAAAGTTATACATTTTATGTATAGTCTGTTGCAATTAAAATATTAATTATATGGGAATAAAACTGAAGTTATAATCGTTCAAACTGTATATACATTTTTTTAAATCACCCCTGTATTTAGAAAAACGCTCTTCATGCCCTAACATGTAAACCAGTACAAATTCCATATTTTGTAGACCAAATTCGAGGTATGATATTTCGAATTTAACAAAATTTCTGCCACTAAAAACGCGTTTTTTTAACTGTTTAGTGTGAAAAAAAGGGCGAAAATTCATAAAGTTTAAAGTATTCAAATACCAATTAAAGCTTGGTATGTTTTAATCATAGAAAGTACGGAAGAAATTTTGCAGGTTTATTGTTATAACATGGATTTTTTTCCCCTAAATAAAAATTATTAGATTGTATGTATTTTCCCAAGGTTTGTCAACTCCATGTTAGAATTGATCTATAAATCTTACAAAGCAAGAGAGACCATGTATGTTTCTTCCCCTTATATATCGTATAGCCCAGTTTATAGAAATAAATGTATCGGAAAAGCAGGAAAAACAGGTGAAAACCAAAAATGAGTAACTGATGAAAAAAGTTATTATGTAAATCCACTTTTTTATATTGTTGTAAATTATGTATTTTCATCTTTTAAGCTATATTATGAGCTTTTTATTTATTTATTTGTTTAATTAGTTGGGATTTGATACATATGTATTATTTTTAATTTTTTGTTTTTCGTATTGTAAAGTCAAGATTCCACTCTATAAACAAAAAATCATTGGTGCGTTCCTTTTCTCTAGGCATTTCAGGAGTGAGAAAAGTCCGGATAACCTGTAGTGAAAATTTAGGACTTTTGTCACTAACAATCCTAAAGAGCTAATTTATTCTTCTTTCATGACTTTTTCAATACGACCTTCGGACAAAAAAAAAAAAAAAAAGAAAAAAGAAAAAACAGAAAGGAAAAAGGAAAAAGAAAAAAGAAAAATGTGATACAATGTGCAGTTTATGATTCATGACACAGGGGAACATATCAATTTGCGCAGTCGGAAATTCAATTATATTTCTCCCTCAACCATCCAGTTCATTATGATCCCAGCTCAGAAAACGTGTATGCATAATGAATTTCAGGATAAAAGATCGTGTATCTCACGCCATAAAGAAGTAAATGACAAATGTAAATGACACGATAAGGTATTCTCTAAACATGGCAAATTTTTCTAATGCAAAATTTTGGTTGTATCTTAAACCAGATCTCCTAGGTCAGTAGGATCTTGAATTCCCTCTACAACTTTAAACCAATGGACTTAGAATGCTTTCGTATTTTTCAAATTTCTCATCAGAAGATGAATATTTTAAACATATTTCTTCTGAATAATCTTTTTGAAGAATGTTTCTTTATTTTTAGTTAGCAAAATATTTCTAAAATAGATGCTTAATTTGATATTTTGTGTAGAAATATCTTAGCGAAGCTGATTAGTTATGAGAAAGATTTAAGTATAAATAAAATTAAGTGTATATTTTAGGATTTTTTTATTAGCTAAAAAATTAAAGAGATATGTTTTAAGAAGCTATTCTAAAATAATAATAATAAATAAATAAATAAATAAATAATAACACCACAGCCGTAATTGAATTTATTGTGACATATTCACTTTCTCGGCTCATAATAATAATAATAATAATAATAATAATAATAATAATAATAATAATAATAATAAACTATTGCATATATAACCAGGAAAAGTGATAGTTTTATAGGGAAATATATGATAAATACGCAGAATTAGACAATTTTTAAATCAAAGAACTATTTTAAGCACTATTTAACGTTAAAATCGGTAAAAATAATTCAGCTAAAAAAAGTGTATGCAAGTACTTGTATGCATGAACATACTTGTATGTGTTCAGTGTGCAATTATTTTTTAAATGCCTATTATTTTTAAGTTTTTTTTCCTTTTTTTTTCAATTTTTTTTTCAAAATTTCATTATTTTAATACAGAATTTAATTCAGAGTTTGAAATACGCTTTTCTACCTACTGTTGACAGATTTTAAAAAGTAAAAATAATAATATTTAAAAACACTTTTCAATTGGGAAATATATTTACACGTGAATTTAAAAGAAAATAAAGAATACCTCAGTCATTTTTGAATAATTGTCTCTTCAAATATTAAGTGTTTCTTAAAATACAATAAAATAGTAAATTTTCCCTCAAGTAAATATTTCACAGTTTACAGTTTTTTTTATTATTATTATTGCTTAAAATATTAGTGAAAACTGTATTTCGATAATTATATTAGGTAATGAGTAATCACCTAAATAAATTTTTTCATGGGTTTACATTGGTATTTCACGATGCAAAAACCTGTGCCGGTAAAGCATGACCTTAAATTAATAATCCAAGAATTCAAAACTCTGTAAGTATCTTGTATATCTTTCAAATAATAAAACTGGATGAAAGACGAAATAAAAATTACAAAAAGCTAATTAGCCGCTTCCTGCTATAAAATACACACACAGACACACACAAAGAAAAAATAATAATAAAAATGAAAAAGAAAAGTCCCAAAGCACTTTATTCATTCTTCTTTTATGGTTTTTTCGATGTGATCCTAGGACAAAAAATTGTGATATATTATGAAGTCTATGATTTATGACAGAAGGGAACGTATCAATTTGCGCAGTGGGAAATTCAATTATGTTTCTCCCTCAACCGTCCAGTTCATTATCCTCAGAAAGCGTGTATAAATAATGAATTTCAGAATTTATATCTTGTGCTATAAAGAAGTGACAAATACAAACGTCACAATAAGATAGTCTAAACATGGCAAATTATTCTAATAGTACAGGTATAGTTTTTTTTTTTTTTTTTTTTTTTTTTTAACAACTGATGGTCATTCCCCAAAATTTGGGAAGAACTTCGTTTTGGCACTAGAATTGAAGAACCGATGAGTCCCCCCAAAAGAGTTGTTTTACCTTGTTTTTTGGGGAGGGGGAGGGGGGAAACTTTAACTCAGGGAAGAGGGAAATAATTTTTTTTAAGTAGGTCAAGTGGGGTATCGTTATTTATGCAATTTTTAATCCTGAATCGAACGACATCATCCGCAAGTCGATATAATGATTTGTTACAAAGTTACGCCTTGTTTTACAAATACAAAGTCGACGATTTTACCGCAGTGCAGTTAATATGTAAGTTTTTACAGAAACAATTAATGGCCATTCACGAAAATTTGGGAAGAACTTCGTTTTGTCACTAGAAAAGAAGATCCAATAAGTGCCCAAAAAATAAAGTTGTTTTGTGGTGTTTAGGGGCATTTTAACTCAGGTTGCGGATAATTTTTTTTTTTTTTTAAATAATAAAGTGGGGTATCGTTTGTAATATTTTTTTTAATTCTGACGACACCATTCGCAAGTCGATACGATCATTTGTTGCAAAGTTACGCCAGGTTTTAGGGATACAAAGTCGGAAATTTTATTTCAGTGCAGTGAAATATGCTTTTTTAACTACAACTGGCGGCCATTCACGAAAATTTGCGAACAACTTTGTTTTGGTTCTAGAAATGAAGATCCGATGAGTCCTCCAAAATTAATGTTGTTTTACCGTGTTTCGGGGGACAAAATCGGGCATTTTATTATTAAAACTATATTCACTGCATTTAAATAAAATTTTGGACTTTGTCTTCTTAAAACCGGGCGTAACATTGCAACAAATGATCGTATCGACTTGCGAATTGTGTCCTTCTATTCAGAATTTTAAAAAATGATTACATACAATACCCTACACTTACTTATTTAACCCTTCTTTGCATTGTGATGTAAATTTCCATCACTTTTTATTTAACTTTTAATAAATAAATCAACTTCTTCGCCACCACTATATTTATATAGAAATATTAATGTACTAAATTTCCCGTGAACTATGTTGTGAAACAAAGTTAAAAATCTATCTTAAAATTTCTGGTGTCTAATATTTAATATATGTATGAAAAAACAATTGTAAAAGAAAAACTCATGCAAAGAAGGATTAAAAGAAATGGAATTGTCCCCCCTGAGTCAAAGTGCCCTTTTTGCACCCCCCCTAAACACCATAAAACAGTTTTAATTTTTAGGGACTCATCGGATTTTCATTTCTAGTGCCAAAACGAAGTTCTACCCAAATTTTCGTGAATGGGCATAAGTTGTTTCTGTAAAAACCTATATTAACTCTTAACTGCACTGACGTAATTCGTCGACTTTGTATTTGTAAAAGCTGGCGTAACTTTGTAACGAATCATGGTATCGACCTTTGGATGGTGTCGTTCGATTCAGAATTAAAGAATGCATAACTAACGATACCCCACTTGACCTACTTAAAAAAAATTGATATTTCTCCTTCCCTGAGATACCCCCCCCCCCCAAAAAAAAACAAAAACAACAACAACAAAAAACAGGGTAAAACAAATTTATTTTTTGGGGACTCATCCGATCTTTATTTCTAGTGCCAACACGAAGTTGTTCGCAAATTTTAATTAAAAAAATTTTCAAATATATAATTTTCAAATAAAAAAAAATTAAAATCAAGTTAAAGTTAATACATAATATATCAGAAGAAGAAAATTATTTTATTGAACGTTGAAAAACAATTTCACTAGAGAAAACGGACTCACTTTTTCTCTTGTCTGAGATCGCTTAATTGAAGGATAAATAAAAGTCTCGATTAACTCTTAGGATACTGTTTCTGTACTAAAGTTTATGTACATCAGAACTATTATAATTAAAACTCGCATATTCAGAAGTATGTAGAGATAATACTGGAGCTCCAAACGAAAAAAAAATTCAATAGTATCTAATAGTTAAATTGAAAATTACAAGTTAAACAGTGAAAAATTAAAAAATCAGCAGTCTATGAGTCTGCTAACAGCAATTAAGGGTTAAATCTAACTTTTTTTTTTACCCCAATCAATTATTTTATTTTTATAAGAAATAAAAGGCGGTCAAGTATTATGAGTGTAAAAATAAGAGTAATAATACATTTTTTTAAAACTTATATATAATGGAAAAAAAAAAAAAAAAAAAAAAAAAAAAACAGAAGTATCAAACACTTATAATAAAGGATTAAAAAAGAAATAATTTTATTTCAAATCCATTCAGTATTTATTTCAAAGTTTGCTTAAATAGTTTTAATAATTCTTATTTTTATTTTGACCTTTGTGAAAAAAAAAGAAAGAAAGAAAATCTGTAATCCTTCATAGAAGCATGCATTTTGTGCATCTTTACCATATATTAAAAATTAATTTAAAGCTAAAGTTAATACATAATACATCATTAAGAAAATAGATTTATGGATACATTCAAAAACAATTCCATTCCAGAAAATGGAACTCTCTTTTTCTTTTGCGCCCGTCCTCCCACCCCCACCCCGGCCCCACTCCTTGAACATTTCTTTTTTGTGGGTGAAAAATTATTTGTTGATTTCCAACAAAGTTTTGTAATTAAGCTCAAAGAGTAAAACTGAGAAAAAATACGCTGATTTTCATAAACAAAATCAAAGTTTTATTATTTTTTTCAATTTAAATAGAACATAATTAAGGCTTTACATTTTTTCCAATATGTTAATGGTAAACCTAGGCGTCAACATACCATTTTTAAATGCATTCGTAACAGTTACAAAATCATTTTTGTAGAACCACTTCTTATGAAGTATTTTTGCAATAAAAAAAAAGATAAGCAACAGCCCAACCATGGTTAATTAGCTCAAGTAGTTAGTTACAGTAACTATATAATTACTTTCTTCATTCATCATTTTCTTCAAATGGAATAAATAGAAATTTGTAGTTCAGAAAGTGAATTTAAACACATGTTTATTTTCGTGATTTGAACTAACTTTATTTTTAGAAACACTAATAAGGAAGAATGTATATGTAAATGACATAAACTAACTAACTAAATAAGTAAATAAAAATAGAAAAACAGAAAAAAGACAATACAATGTAAGTTATATATCTGAATATGCTAATTAAATTCGACCTACTAAAATTTTCAAGTTTTAAATAAATGTGATGGAAATCCAGTAATATTTATAAAGATGCATTTACGTTAGATGTCGAATGACAGCTGGCGGTTAAATGAGATTCAGGCCAAACATACTGTAAAACAAAAGCTAACTGTTTAACCCGTTCTACGCACGGCAGTTCATGAATTTAATTCTAAAACCAAAATTAAAAATTAAAATCAGTCAAACCAAACAAACAACTTTAAAATATCTAAATAAGAAATAAGAATTATCCTGCTAAAGTGTTGAGTTGTTCAATAACTATTCAATTTAGAAAAATACTACTAGAAAAGAGAGAGTGCATTTTTTTAAAAATGAAATTTAATATATCATGTTGCTATGGCAGCAGACGATAAAGCGATTTCTTTGGAATAATAGAATAAATAGAATAAAAAGTTTTGATGATGTTTGGGATCAAATGTTTTTCTTTCTTTTTTTTTTTTAAAGTTATTAATTAAGCGCAATTAAATAATCTTTAATTATTTGCATTCGAGGTAAAAGAATTACTGTAATATCTGCTATTGCAGAGTGGCGTACGTAATATGTATATCTCACATTGCAGTAAACATTTAGAACTGGTTAGAACTTGCGCGATTACGGGTTGAACATTAAAAAAAGGGAAAAAATTCATCAAAAACATAAAAAAAAAAAAAAAAAAAAAAAAAAAAATCTATTTAGAATTTTCGAATTGTTTGCCCCAATCATTCATAGGCGTCACCATACAGATTTGGCACCCGTATGCCAAATTTCGTAGCCCTGTGCCCTGTGGTTTCCGAGTTTTTGAGGTTACATAGATACGCGCACGGATTTTAATAGGGTAGATGTTCTCTTAATAATATGCAACAATGCAACTTATTTCTCTAAGAAAGATATATATTTGAAATTAAAAAATATATATATTTCCGGTTTAAAATATATGTGTTTGATCTGGACAACATCTGACCGATGTTGCCAGTTTGGTCTCCTTTCTTTCAGGTATTCCGCGTACATTCCAGAAATTTCGAAAAAAGATTTTTTACTGCGTGTAATCATGAGATGTATGTATTAAATAAAGCAAAAATTACTGCTCAGAATTGTTGGTATTAATTCGGAATTTCTGAATAAGAAAGGAAGCCAAACTGGCAATCCTGCGATCTGACAGCCAGCGGTTGACAGTTAACTTCAATAGAAAATAAAATAAAATTTTAAATGTGGAAATAATCTAATTTAAAAATTGGCATATTTGATATTTATCTCTAAAATTTCAATTAGAAAGAGCTTTTATTTGAAATTAGAAAGAGCTTCTATTAGCTTCTAGAAGTTAAAAAAATTCATAGGTTTACAATTCATATTTTTGTTTTTGGAAATTTAATTTCAAAGAATGCAATTTGGAAATTAATTTTCGAAAAAAAAAAATAGAAATTGTAACCTATAATTTTTTTAAAGGAATCGTTTTCTAGAAGTTTCAGCTATGCGGTTCCAAAATTACAGCACAGTAGTTTTTTAGTTCAAAGCCTAAGAGCTAATGTGTCCGCCGGTTCTGCATGTACGTATGTATGTATGTACGTAACGCGATAACTCTTGATAGAAATATCCGATTTGCTTCAAATTTTGTTTATAGGTCCATTGTGATAAGGCGCATCCCTGATCAGTTTTGGGGGTTCATTGGTTAAGTATAAGGGGGGGATTGGGGATAATTCCCCCTTAATTTAGATAAATGGGTTTTTCATGCAGAATTATGCGATTTGCTTCAAATTTCTTATATAGTTTCATTGTGATAAGACGCTTCCCTGATTAGTTTTGGGGGTTCATTGGTTAAGTATAAAGAGGGAGAACGGGTACAAACTACCCCTTAATTCAGATAAATGGGTTTCTATGCAGAATTACCCGATTTGCTTCAAATTTTGTATATAGGTTTCTTGTGATATGGCGCTCCCCTGATTAGTTTTGGGGGTTCATTGAATTATAAAGGTGAAACGGGGGGGGGGTGCTAATCCCCTTAATTTACTGTCGATATTTATTTTTCGAGGAGCATTATTCTTTGAAATAAGAGTATAATATACAATTAGTGTGAATAGCCTGTGAGCTCAATGCCCTCAGTTTAACTGTGCACTTTTCTTTTATTGAGATATGTTTAAAAATCTATTCGCATTACAACCTGTTTAGCAATGGTTAAAAAATAATTTAATATCAAGAGTTCCAAACTTCAAACCTGTATAATTTTTAAAGTACTTGATCAAACGACTTCGCGTTTGGTATTCTACGGTGAAATCGTTGATGTATCGAAATACATTGATAAATCCAATGATATAAAAACTGGGTTTTAGTTGCATAGGTGTTTTGAAGTTGGACTCCCTCCCACGTGGGCTCTATTCCCTTGCCCTATATTTAAAATATATAAATGAGGTCCCCCTCAAATTCTTTAGGAACATGCTTAACAGTTTTTCGAAATTCCTTAGCGTTTCCGAGTTAGAGAGGTGTGTATGACTTTTGGGAGACGCTGTATATCAGAGCTTATGCTAAAGATATTGCATTTATTTATTTTTTGAGATCTCCTGAAGCTATCAGATCCAATCACTAGTAGTGGTTCAGAAAAAGTAGCTTTACAATTTTGACTTTTCTAGTTATAAAAAAATATTCATCGTTTTGTAATAATTTGAATGTGAAATATTAATATGTTGCATAGCAGTAGCTTACCTAATAAGCCAGATCAAATAAACATATTCAAGCCAGAAATTTTATTTATTAAAGGAAAAAAAACAAATATCTGCTCCTTAGAAGTAAGTTACACGTTATTAGATAATTATTTTGGAAAATAATCTAGTTAAATAATTTAGTATTTCGTGAATTGGGGAGGTTTGATTCAATTTACAGAGTTATAAAGTACGTTTTTTTAAATGTCATTTAGGGGCTTTTAAGAATTATGATGGTTTTAAAAAATACAATACATAATATATATATATATATATATATGTGTGTGTGTGTGTGTGTGTGTGTGTGAATATATATATATGTGTGTATTATGTAAAAGAATTAAATGCTTTCTCAGAATTGTGTATATGGGCTTAATACTGTCGATTTTAGGCATAATGCTGACAATATTTGATGAAATAACATATATTTACTATGAATATTCTTTATAAAGCCCTTCTGAAGATTCTATAAAATATTCATAGTTTTCCAATTTTTACTTTTTCATCCTATTAAGTATAATTCCTACAGTGCCCGTTTCATTGCTTTATATAATGTCTTATCCTTTGTTTTTCACATGTGTTTTTATTTATATATATATACAGCATTGATTTAAAATACGTCTCTCTCTCTCGAACATATACACCCCTCCATATGTATTATACATTTTAGACTTTTAGCGCACTTATTAATACATCATATAATAAATTTGTATAAACCGCGATTATCGCTTATAGTCCTCATTTGAGAACAGATATAGAAACCTATTTCCAAAACAGTTTTCTTTTTAGAACCAACAAATTCTGGTTGGGCTGTGATTTTAAAACTAAAGGGTTGATTTCTTAACTTTCTTGTTCAGGATCATTTATGTATTAAAATGTATGACAAGTAATATTGTAGTTCTATTATTATTAATTTGGGCGTTAACCGGTTAAGCATCAAGCAGCTGCGAAAATTAAAATAAACAGAAAGGTACAAGACAATGCAGTATATGTGTAAAAAAATGTTTTAAAAAATGTTTAAAACAATGTATGTATGAAAAATGAATGGATTTCTTTAAAAAAAAATTCAATAGCATTTGATTATAATTTTTTGTGCATTAGAATGACTACAGATAATGAGATAATCAATTCTGCTTGCATTAAATTATCGTGAAACGCAGTGAAACATACTCACAGACATATAGGCAGTGCTGCCTTTGCATTTTGCAGTAAGAAAAGAAGAGTTTTAGAAGCAGGAAAAGGATTAGCTATTAGGTTTCTAGTTTATTTTTCCTTGCTCAACATTTATAACGATCGTGTAATTTTAAGACTATTTTAATACTCTATTTTTTACATTACTATAGTATTTATAATTATTTATTGTTGTAGATTTAAATTATTTCGTAAAATGTGTTTATATGCACAAAATACATTGTTTCATGATGTAATGCAGAAATTTAACATCAGCAAATGTTCCCAACCAGCAATTTATTATTATTATTATTATTATTATTATTATTATTATTATTATTATTATTATTATTATTATTTAGATTGGTTGATTGCCACCACTTCTGGGAAAGAGAAATATTCACTTTATTTAATGACAAAATAAATAAGGTGAAAATAATGTAATTATACTATTCCGAAAAAGTGATATCAATCAAGCAATTTGAATTTAAAAAAAGTAGTGGCTTATTAACACTGACCTCCAGTTGTACTAGCATCAAGGATTACTACAATACAGGCTGGGAAAAAAAAGTTATTTACCAGTATTTTCTTATAGAAAAATTAGTCTTATTTATCTCTCAAATAAATAACGTTTTTCCACAAGAAAATACTGGTGTTTACCACTGTGTTTGACTGTGTTTTTCTTTGATCTGTCGCTACCTTGTAATATAGCTGAAAAAGTAGTGATGACACCGATGATAGTGATCGTATATTATTTTAATATTAGTATTAGTAATTTGTATATAAACATTAGTATTTGTATATTAGTATTAGTATTTGTATAATGATATATAATGATATTGAATAATGCTTTGAATAATGATAGCAACTACCATAATCATGTTGATTATCATACAAGGAATATTATTTAAAATTAAAATGTGGTCATATTTATCATTAAATTAAGGGAAAAACTTAATAACAATAAAATTAATTTTGAAGATTGATTTTTTTTTTTTTTACTCCAAACAAATTGTTATATTTAGGGTATCATTAGTAATTGATCAATAAAGAATATTTTCGGTTTCCAGTGTTCTTCTCGTCTGCTCTTTGCACCGTAAAATTACGTTCAAATAACGATTTTCTTCTTCTTTTTCTAAGACTGAATTAAACTGGTGCACAATTGTCTAGTCTAAGGATTTCCCAAACTATGGTACATGCACCAGTTCTGGCACGTAATTTTTCAGATACTGTTAAGAGAAGTTTATGCAGAACATTATTATATAACTGAAAACTGATTATAAGTTTAGAGACTTTCAAACGCCAGGCTAGTATATCAGTATATGCTAAAAAGTCATGAATACTATTGATTTCTCTTCAAAAAATATCATTAAAAAATCACCATAAAATATTTTACTGAACTTTTCAGATTTTTTTTTTTTAATCTTAATTAATTTTTTATACAAATTTCCTTATTATTTATCGAATGAATTTTGTTTAAAACATAATAATGTAGATTTTAGTTGAATATCCATAAAAGAAGGTAATCGAAGTATTAATTTAGTGATATAATAACTCCATTTTAAATATTAGCATTACCGTTATTAATCATGATAAACCTAAATTATGAATTTCGATTTAGTGGTACTAATTTTTGAGAAATCATGTCTACGCCATGTCATTAATTCTGATCTAAGTGCAAAAAATCAAGGTTTTTCGTTAATAGTTGATCACTTACTGTTATTAGTTAATTAACCATATTATATAAGTTGATTATACGTCTCGAGTAGTGTAAAAATATTACGAAGCAAACATTAAAAAATGTACATACAAGGTTCCATTTGACAGGAGATAATATTAATTGATTAACAACTGGGGGTTGATCAAAGACTGTATACCCCTGTATGTTTTTCTGAAAACGATATTACTTTAAAATATTTCATAATTAACCCTCCAAGTTTTAACTTTTGATGACGGTTCTTAGTTTTGGATGATTTGAACCAGAAATTAATGAAATTCTATGAAATTTCTTCGACGATGTCTGTTTGATTTTATTTATTATGTTTTCAGTATTTTTTTCTGGTTCGAAACATGAAAAATGTACAAAATAATAATAATAATAATAATAAATAAATAAATAAATGGGATCAATAGAGACCCCAAATGGGTTCTAGGAGGGTTAAATGATATATTAACGTTGCTTTAAAGAATAAACAAACAAGGAGTTCGATTCCATAATACAATGTAGAATGTTGTGAATGTAATATTTAATAGAAAATGCCGTGAAGCACAATGTATTGCTTTTGATGGATTAATGAAGACTTTCAATAGTCTACGGTTTTAATTATGCTGATCTAAAAACTTGATAAAAAATCATTTTTTGTTATTATATATGATCTTACAATATTAAAAAATGAAAAATAAAATATTTTTTAGATTGAATAGCGGGTTTAAAAGAGATCTTCTCTTCTCTTTCTGTTACACACTATACGCACTGACAAAAGTATGTAATTTAGATATTTTAGCACACTTGTTAATACATCATATAATACATTTTGAGAGTTTGCTTTAAATATAAATTATTAAAAAAAAAAACAAAAAAAAAACAGAAAATGTGCGAGAGGTTTTTAATTACTGTTAAAAATCTCCAATCATTGCACACATTTATTGTGTGCATTATTGACAAGACCAATGTGTGTCTAAAAATACTAATTTTTTTTTTAACTCTTAAGTGGTTATGGCGGATATAAACGTCATCGGTATTCTTCATTCAATATATTTTTTTAAATACAACTCTTACCAGAAAATTTATACATTAAAATCCTTAATGTAAAATTTTATAAAAGTAGTACAATTATCTCGCCTGCTAAGTTATTTGAAATTAGTAAATCTCGAATGCCTTAAAATTTACCAATTAAGGATTTAAAGAAATTTAACAACCATGATAATTTTCTTTACGTTGAAATGTGCATGGTACAAACAATCGATTCTTTTTACACTTGGTTATTGCAGTGAAAACGACGTACAGGCTTAGGACACTGCAGCCTTTATATAATCACGGAAGAAAAAGAAAAAAAATATCTGTGGGTACTCCCCTTTAATCACCATCATCACATACAAATTAAGAACGAGACTGTTTTTCAAAGTAAGAAAACGACACACCTCTCTCTTCTAATTAGACAAGAGACTGAGATTAAAATGAAAAACTGACAGGTTTGTGCTGAATTATCTACGAAATGACATGCTGAGAATTCTTTTAAAAGCAAAGATGGGAAATGCTATCATGCACTTTTTAAGAGCTAACAAATGTTTAACTGTATTAATCTCAAGGATTTATTTTTAAAAATATTTTCTGTTTTTATATATGAATTTACAATGTTACATTGCTCTTTTCTTTTTCAAAAGTTAAAGAAAAAGAAATGCATGGACTCGAAATAAATCTCATCACACACACACACAACCGTACAAAACCGCACACACACATACTGACTCAAAGAGATATATAATTTAACAGATTTTAGCACTCTTGTTAATACATCATATAATAAATTTTGGCAATTTACTTTAAATATCAATTATCTTTAAAAAAATAATAACAGAAAATATGTGAAGGAATTTTAATTATTGTTAAAATCTCCGATTATTGCACACATTAATTGTGTGCATTAATGTGTGTCTAAAAATACGAGAGTACTCTTGAATAGTGAAGTGGTTATGACGGATATAAACGTCATCTCCATTCTTCATTATAAAAAATTTTTAAATACTACAGATACCAGAAAATGTATCGAAAATTTTATAGTAGAAATATATCCATAATTTGTTTAGCTATTTTGTTAATTAAAATTTGTTAAGCTCGATTGGTTTGTTTACCATTTAAGGGGATAAAGGAATTTAACAACCGGTGCTTTCATGACAATTTTCTGTACATTGAAATGTGCATGGTACAAACAATCGATTCTTTTTACACTCGGTTATTGCAGTGAAAGCTACGTACAGGCTTAGGACACTGCAACCTTTATATAATCACAGAAGAAAAAGAAAAAATATCTGTGGGTACTCCCCCCTTTAATCACCATCATCACATACAAATTAAGAACGAGACTGCTTTTCAAACTAAGAAAACGACACACCTCTGTCTTCTAATTAGTCTAATTAGAGACTGGGATTAAAATGAAAAAACTGACAGGTTTGTGCTGAATTATCTACGAAATGACATGGTGAGAATTATTTTAAAAGCAAAGATGGAAAATGCTATTATGCACTTTTTAAGAGATTAACAAAATATGTAACTGCATTGATCTCAAGGATTTATTTTTTTAAAATATTTTCTGCTTTTATATATGAATTTACAATGTTACATTGTTATTTTCTTTTTCAAAAGTTAAAGGAAAAGAAAAGCATGGACTTGAAATAGATCACACACACACACACATACTGGCTAATAGAGATATATAAATTAGCAGATTTTAGCACGCTTGTTAATATATATAGTATAATAAATTTATGTTAAATATCAGATACCTTAAAAAAAAACTGAAACGATTTGAGGGATTTTATGGCATTAACACAATTTATGTCTAAAAATATGAAATTTTTTTTAATCATTTAAGCGGTAATGACGGATGTAGACGTCATTTCCTATTATTCACTGTAAAAATAATTTAAAATACAAATGCTGCCGGAAAATCATATAGCTTTTTTTAATAAATATATTATAAATTTAAAAATTATTTATCTTTTAAAATTTCCGGTTGCTATTAAATTAAATTTAGCTACTAAGAAAGAGCTCGACGACTGGAAATTAACCACTTGAGAGGGTAAAAAAATTAGACTACCGGTACTTTCATGGTAACTTTCTTCACGCTGAAATGTACATGCTACAAATAATCGATTCTTTTTTTGCACTAAATTATTTCAATGAAAACTACGTACAGGCTTAGGACACGGCTGCCTTTACAATCACAGAAGAGAAAGAACAATTACCTGTGGGTGCTCCCCTTCGACCACCATCGCTACATACAAATTAAGAACGAGACTGCATTTCAAATTAAGAAAAACGACACACCTCTCTGTCTTCTAATTAGACAAGACACCGGGATTAAAATCACAGACTGACGTATTTATGTTGAGATATCTACGAAATGACATGTTGACAATTCTTTTAAAAGCGAAGATGGACAGAAAAAATGTCATCAGGGAAAAGAGTGTGTGTTTGGTTGTTGAGTTTATTTACTTTCTTGGAATGTAGGGGTCGCCCGGTATCACGCGTTTTCTCAATCCACAACGTGTTCTGCAGTGGTCCGCGTGAGACGGCAATATTGATTGGGGAGCAAAGGGGCGCATGCGCGGCGCCCGATTGCGGAGTGCAGACGATTCAAAGGGCGCC
Organism: Maratus michaelseni; assembly: GCA_963931845.1. NCBI lineage: Eukaryota > Metazoa > Arthropoda > Arachnida > Araneae > Salticidae > Maratus > Maratus michaelseni. Next base: position 77,003,643 of record OZ007594.1, read on the forward strand.
GGTATGGCCGACAGCGGGCCCTTTTTTAGAGCAAGCGCCCCTTTTGACATTCGGTTTGGTTGACAGGTAGGAATTTAGATGTAAATATACGTATTGTATGGACAGATTGGGAAAGGGAAATTTGATATCAGTCATCTTGTCTTTTGTAAAGCGACAGAATTGGTGAAATCATTGCACAGACAATGTGGCAGAGATTGGAAGAAAATCTTTGTTGACGAATTTGTCATTGCTGGAAAAATCCGATTCAGTTTAGTAAGTGTTTTTTCAAGGCTATGAGTTATCGGATTTTTTGTCACGACATAAAAAAAAGACATAAGGAAGATTCTCCATACCCCCCTACACACACACAAGAGAGAGAGAGAGAGAGAGAGAGAGAGAGAGAGAGAGAGGGGGGGGGGAGGGAGGGAGAGGGGGGAGAGGAAGAGAGAGAATGACTTCAGATTTACAAGAAACATAAAAAAAATAAAACTTTATTAAGTAGATTTTATTGACGCGCTAGACAATCCCAAGATTAATAAATGCGTTTTGATTTTTGATTATAAAAAATATATCCTCTCACCCCCCTCCCCCCCTCCCCCATTACACACACACACACACACATACACACTGGGGCGTTAATGAAATCTGCAGATGAGGCTGATTTGTAATATTTTTTTATTGACAAAATAAATAAATAAATATATAAATAATAAAAACATGTTTCAAAAATTGCACTTAAAATGATTTGCAAGGACAAGTTCTGTATATCTCTCTGGTAATAACTCTTTGGCAGTTTTAGCGGTTCTCTAATAAAAGTAAAAACCATTCTGTTGATTTAATTAACAAAAAGAAACGGAAACGGTTAAATCATTTTACACTAAAGCCTGTTTGTTTCTCCAATTCTGCTCTTACGTACGAGATATATTATTTGAAAATGTAAATAAATGAATATTTTGCACAAGAAATTTACATGAAGCCATACTGAGTTAACGGTCATGATATATTATTTCATTTTTGATAAGTGAATGTTTTTTTTAATTAATATGTAATATACAGAGTTAATAAGTACAAATTTAATAAAGTAGAAGGGTAATTGGGTAGAAGTTCTTAACTGGGCAAAAGGGCGATGGGTCAATTGTCAAAGCATTATTTAGTTCAATAGAATACCCAAAAATTAAAAGAATAATGACCAAATTTTACACAGCCTACATTGGCTTTATACTGAAAATTTTGTTTGTAGACAAATTTTCATTTTTATATATTAGATTGGTACCTCTCTTTCATTTTAATTCAAGTATTTGAAAAATATTAACTTTTCGCTTTAAATATTTTCAATCTTGTTAAATATAAGCATATAAATACATTATAATTATTACTATTAAAATGAAATCATATCAGTGAAAAAAAATGGAAATATAAATAAAAAAATAAAATAATCATTGGAGAATAAAAATACAAAAATTAAAAAAATATATTATATATATTTTTAAATTTATATTTAATTTATATCTTTAAATATACCTTTTTTTCTTATTTTTCCGCGCAGCGCGGCAGCGTATTACTGCTTATTTTACCGTTTATTACTGTTAATTTTACGGTATAATACTGACAACTAGGGTGCTAGTATTATACTGTAAAATCAATACTTTTTTTTCAGTGTAATATTAACAAGTACAATCAGAATTTCATTATAAATACTTTGAAAATTTTCAATTTTTGAATTAAGATATATAATTATATGAATAACTCTTAGTATTGAATATTTTTTCTTATTTTAAATTATTTGTCTTAAATTTTCTTCCCTTTCTCCTATAAAATGAAATAGGTTTTTTTGTTTCATTGTAACTTTTTTAAACAAAATTGAAATATTAATATAAAATAAAATATAATTTTTTTTTGTTATTATAATTATCTTTCACTCAAAGAAAATCAACGTTTTCAACAAAGTATTGCTTTTGAAACCGAGGCAAGTCCATTGGCGCATAACGCAAAACCATAATTTTTTTTTTTTTTTTCAGCTAACACGAATAACCATTATTGCATTTTAAATTTACATGAAATAAGGCCATAAATATATATATATATAATGATATACATTATTTCTGTTGTCAACATCCCTTTCTCTATGCATCTACAAAACGCACAACAATGAATAAGGCATAATCCGAAAAATGTTTGGACAGGCTTCTGACATAGTACACTCACATGTCGTTAAAACATGTTTTTTGATTAAAAAATTCTATTAATTAAAAATTAAATCGGCATTGTTTTCATAAATGAAATGAAAAGTTTTCTCAAATCAATGTTGACGCAAAACTGAAATACCGCATTATATCGTGCTCAACAGTGATTATAAAGATAATAAATAGTTCAAAAAAAGATAAAGTGAGACGCACGGGTTTATTTTATATTTATGATTAAAAAGCAAAATTCAAACTCAAATGTTTGGAAGATAAAGACACCATCAATTGATCGAAGCAGTGGTATTTTACGTGTAATTTAAAATGTATGCTATGTTATATTAAATTAAATTATATTAGTATTCAATTCATTTTCCTTTGTGCCATGTTTTTCCCGAAGTGAATGACTTCATCCTCTAATGCGGTTAAAAAACGATTGTTATTTTTTTTTCGCGCGCGTGTCTCTTGCTATCTTCGATCAGCTTTTACTTTAACTTTGATGAAAGGAATAAGATGTTATTCTCGCTTGAATAATGTTGTTTGGAGATATTTTTGTCCAAGTTTAAACCTGCATTTAAAAAAATTACACTGTAGTGCGAAATTCTCACACGGGTCCAGTGATTACTGATCTATTACTGATTAAAACTATTTTTAAACACATTCTAATACAAACCATTAAATATCTAACAATAACATAAAATGGATTGTCCCCACTTTTAAAATCAACGGCTTAGATTATTTATCATAAAACCGATATGGGTAACTATCGATTGGTATTATAGTTACTTTTTTTTTATACAGCATTTTCTGAGACATCTTAAAGAAAAATAATACAAGTACTAACAGAAAATAGTCTTCATATATATATATATATATATCTTTAAACATTAGCAATTTTTTGTTGTTGTTGTCAATATGACCTATTTGGAACAACTTCATTTAAATTTTGTTTACTGTTGGCAGAAGGTTGTCACAGTTATTGTCTGTGGCAGTGAGCCAAAAATAAATCAATATTTACAAAACAATTATAACTGCCAATGGATACCCCCGTTTGCCTTGAATAGTTAATATTAATCAAGATTTTTGTAAGAAAAATTTAAATTAGAAATTGTCACAGTCTGGAATATTTAAAGTAGAACACATAACTTTTTTATTGCTATTTTAGTCAGTTATTTAACTGAAAAGTAATTATTCTTAAAATCATCGATATGAAATGCAGAAAGCAGAAAAATAAACATAAATCTGTAGAATACGTATACAGAAAAAATATATATACAAGGTATCCGAATAGTTTGAAAACGGTTTAATAACTCGAGAAATATACATCGGATTGAAAAACGGAAAATATTTGTTCAATATTTTTGAAAAATCTATTTAGGGATATCAAAGTTGCCACTCCAATTCTGCCCCGTGGGGGGAAGGGGGGCAACTTTGAAATCATAAATGTTAACCTTAATCTCAAATGTTAAATACAAAAGTTACGTGTTTTTTCCCGTAGAATCCGAATCTGCTATAAAAAAGGGGGATTACCATTTAAGATTTAAAAGTTGTCCACCTTTCCCAACCAGGGGACAGAGTTGGTGGGGCAACTTTGATATCCCTAAATAGATTTTTCAAAAATATTGAACACATATTTTCAAATCCGATGTATATTTCTCTAGTTATTCTACAGTTTCCAGACTTTTCGGACACCTTGTATATATAAAATTGTTAAGGAAACACTTTTGGAAATTCAATGTTTGAAACCATAGAAAATAAGTCATTTAATTGTTTTCTTTAATATAATTTCATTAATTTATATACCTGCATATATTTGTTTCTTTTTCAATCTTTTATTTTCAGCTTTCTTGTACAAATTACTAATTTTTTAAATATACTTTTCCCACTAGCAGGAACAATGCAGAACGGCAGCGGGCGCAGCAAAATATTTTATACCGTGTAGATTAATCAGATATGTTAAAAAGAAATGCTGGGCTTACAAAAATAATTGCTAAATTTAACTTTGTCTCTAAATTATTGTTTCTTCTTACTGTATTTTCTTTGTAAATGCAAAATTTGCCTTTTTTTTATAGGTTATTATTATTTCTTATAGTAGTAGATGTTACAGAACTGTTACAGGAGTGACATGTTACAGGATTAACTATAATCGATAAATGCTAAAATTGCTTTTTCCGCTGTGATATGATTTTTTAACATCTAATTTTTACTGTATTACATATGGTGTGTGTAAATTCCATGTATCATATAGAGGGTTACACGACAGACTACGCACACATTACCGCATGTAAGCAGAAATTGCTGAAAATGGTACATTTACTAAGTTATGTGTTTTTAAACTGCTTATTTAGACATCTTTTCCCACATTACCGCATATAAGCAGAAATTGCTGAAAATGGTACATTTACTAAGTTATGTAATTTTAAACTGCTTATTTAGACATCTTTGCACACATTACCGCATATAAGCAGAAACTGCTGAAAATGGTACATTTACTAAGTTAAGGGTTTTTAAACTGCTTATTTAGAAATATTTGCACACATTACGGTATATAAGCAGAATTGCTGAAAATGGTACATTTACTAAGTTACGTGTTTTTAAGTTGCTTATTTAGATATTTCATTTTGTGGGATTGAAAAATGAAATTTCATAGTATTATTCTGTTACTGTTGGAAAGTGTTTCATAATCTATGTCTAAGGCATGATTTTTCGTTCTTGTTTACAAACTTAATGGTACTGAGTACCTTTTTCACATCCTATTGTATTTGCAATTTTACACTGTAAAATAAATCCAGGAAAGTTCATGGGAAAATTGGGTAGCTGGTTGCTCGAATTCCCTGGTAAATTCTGATTTTCTATTCTGATTTTCTATTCATAATCAAGATTGACAAAAACCATACGTGAATCGAGCTTCCTAGAAACTGCCACTAAAGTTTCGGGTATTTTTTAGAAACATTTCTTGAAAGTTCTGGGTAGCTGGCTGCTCGAATTTCCTGGTAAATTTTGATTTTCTATTCTGAGACATTCCTAATCAAGATTGACAAAAACCATATGTGAATCGAGCTTCCTAGAAACTGCCACTAAAGTTTCGGGTATTTTTTAGAAACATTTCTTCAAAATTCTGGGCAGATGGCTGCCCATTATTTTCCAGAAAAGTTCCTGCAAATTTTGCACTGTTTAAATAAAGCAGAACTTATGTAAACGAGTTCAGATTTGGTGTTATTCTTTTGAAAGAAAACATCACCGAGACATTAGTTTGGTATGAACATATTCAGAACTAAATTTGTTTTTGCTTGACGATCGATACATTGAAAATTAGATTTTTAACGCGTTTAAGGTGCATATCACAGCTGAAAACGTATATTCAGCAGTTGTGGCTAATAGTCAGTCCTGTAACCGAATTCTTTTGAGTATATCTGTAAATAACCGATAATTTCTACGTACTCAATAATCCTTAGATAATATATTGTAGTGCACCTCAGTAATCTATATCACTTTCATTGTGTTTGAAATAGTTTAACATCATTAAAATGCGCTGCAAACGATTTTCCCCATAGATCAAAATATAATGGACTTTTTTTTGTGCGTCCCTGTAAATTGGACTATAATTCCTAGTTAATCGATACTCCATAGAAAACACATTGCCTCCCCGTCAGTGAGGCACATTAATTCCATATGCTTGAAACAGTGAAACATTATTAAAATGGACTGAAAAAGATTTCAGTGTCTCAACAGTTTTTAGGGACTCAACAGTGAATTGACTCCCCATTGATTTCAACATTGCAAAATTTTCAAGAACTTATCTTATGGCAGTTTCTAGGAAGTTCGATGCACATATGCTTATTGTCAATCTTGATTAGGAATTTTTCAGAATAGAAAATCAGAATTTACCAGGAAATTTGAGAAACCAGCTGCCCAATTTCCCCATTAACTTTACTGGATTATTTTTCCAGTGTAAAGTTGCTTATATATGAGATATAAAAAAGGTACTGGAAAATAACGGAATACGTTATGTAACGGAATACTTTTGAGTGTCCCTGTAAAAGAAATATAATTATATAATTGCTACTTATTCATACTCCATCAGACGTTTTCGTCCAACTCAAGGATGCATATCAATTTTATTATATTTGAAATAATGTAACGATATTAAAATTAACCGGATAAATATTTTTCCCATTGACTGTAAATGTAACGGAATACATTTGAGTGTATGTATAAACTTAACATAAATGGTACACACTTCATTTTCAATACAGAACATGCTATGGTGAACCTCAATAACATATATCAATCCGAGTATATTTACGCGAGTTAGAGCACAGACGGACAGACAAACCGAATTCATAAACACTCTGCAACAATGTTAGAAAGTGTTAAAAAGAAAAAAAAATAGCTCAACTACTATTCATCTTGATTTAAACCTATTCAGAAATTTGCGAGGTGAATTACATAATATTTTCTAAAATATGTATTATGTCATATGTAATATGTAATATGTCACTAAATAATTACGCTAATATATAACAAGAGCGAAAAATAATGCGTCAAGCATAGATTATGTAACACTTTCCAACCCTTCCAAAATAATTTTACATATATTTATCGTTTAATAATGTGAAAGATGATATCTAAGTAAACAATTTGGAAAACGCATAACATATTTAAAAACCCAATTTCAGGAATTACCAATAGTATTAGGAAAAATGTCCGAATTCTTTTGTGCAACCCTGTATATGATCTATAGATTTGTATATATACTACATAGAATGCTAAACTTTAGTTTAGTTAGGAAGTGCGTAGCACAATTTAAAATTCTCCTTCGGGAATTTCCGTCAATAAACGGAAATGTACTCGAGAATTTTTGTGCTGCCCTGTATATGATCTATAGAATTTATACACACCATGTAATAGGAAAAAAAATGAGTTAAATTTAAAAACTGGTTCAGCAACTCAAAACGCACTTCTAGCAATTATTGTTATGATGGTACCGAATTGTTTTGTGTGTCCCTGTAAATGAACGATGAATGCTATACACACAATATTCTATAGTGATCCTCTTGTAATGCACCTTAGTGATATATATCTATTTCAATATGCTTGAAATAGCGAAACATTATTCAAATAAACCCCAAACTATTTTTCTCATAGACCGTAATGTAACTCAATTCTTTTGAGTGTCCATGTAAAAAAACTACAAGTGCTACACACTTCATTTTCAATACCGAACATACTATATAGTAAACCTCAATAACATGCATCAACTACATGACAATCCGAATATATTTACGCCAGTTAGAGCACGGACAAACAGACAGACAAACCGAATTCATAAACACTTTTCAACTATGTTGGAAAGTGTTAAAAATAGTGGGTTTTCTTCTAAATATTTCAAAACCTATAATAATGAATTTTAAAAAAATTACTCCACATATGTTACACTTTTTTTATTTAATTCAATTTGGTTTTTGTGATATGGAATTTTGTAATCGATTTTTCTTTCACTTCCTGATGTGCTAGAATTGTACAAATTATGTACACAGTATGATAATACAACATTTTAAAAATTTCAGAACTTAATTATGAATTGTTAACTTGAATTTTAAGGCATTTCTCCGTTAGCCAGCTGCCACAAGTGATGAATCGCCAAATAATAATCTTTATGGTTACAACTGTTTACGAGTTACAAAAATAACATTTTACGCCAAACCACTTTTGCCAAAATTTGTAAACTGGCTATAAAATTGTAACAACAGAAAATTAAAATATAAAGTTAAAAAGCAGAAAATTTAAATAAAAAATAAAGAGTGTATTAATATTCGTAAAAAATATTCTTATTTTATCATACATAATACATTACATTATATTAACACTAGAACTACCATGAGCCGTCATTTTGACGGCTATCAAATGAATGTATTCCGATTCGAACCAGACATTTCTTTTCAAAATAAACGAGCAGGGAAGACCGAACTATGGTCTGTCAAAATTAGCTTTGAGTTCAAATATCATGACCCGTGACCAAAATGACCCACTAATCAAATTTTATCGAAAATGTGACCAAGCCCAATTGTCTTCTCGTGCCCGAAACCCGTAGGATATAAAATTTAGTCAAAATGGTCTGAGCCGTTTTTTAGATAAAATTAGCTTGACCCACAGTGACCCAAAAATGAACCACTAATCGAATTTTCTCGGACATGTGACCTAGCCCAATGATTTTCTCGTGCCCGAAATTCGTAGGATAAAAAATTTAATCAAAATCGTTAGAGCCGTTTTTTAGATAAAATTAACTTGACCCGCGTTGACCCCAAAACGACCCCACTAATCGAAAGTTCTTGAACATGTGACCCAACCCAATAATCTTCTCGTGCCAGAAAATGGTAGGATACAAAATCTAGTCAAAATCGTTTGAACCGTTTTTTAGATACAATTAGCTTGAACTTGACCCATGGGGACCCAAAATAACCCACTAGTCGAATTTTCTCGAACAGATGACCTAGCCCAATGGTTTACAGGTACCCCAGAACGGTAAAATACAAAATTTCGTCAAAATTGTTAGAGCCGTTTTTAAGATAAAATTTGCATATATATATATATATATATATAACCACACACACACAAGATTTGCTCGTATTAGAATATATGATTAAATAGAAAACTCGTACAAATATGCTAAATGAATAAGTTACATAGTTTTAAATAAAAATTCTGGTATGAAATAGTTTTATAAAACTTGAGTAAAATTTTCGGTAGCTCTAGTGTTAAAAAGTGATGTTACATAGTAAAAATATATTCTTTAAATGAAACTAAACATTCTTTCAAACAATAACTTGCTGAAAATAAATAATTTAATAAAAAAAAACTTTTCCTGAAAAATCCAACTTATTCCCAAAATAAAACTGTCTTTTTAAAAATAAAACTGTCTTAATTAAAAAAAAAAATCTTAAATTTAATTTAGTATCCTTTACTACCTTTAATGCATCTAAGCTAAGGTTGTGAATCATATATGTCATCATTCAATACATCTATGCGAATATTATTTGAATGAGAATACTTTCTCCTTTCGAAAACGGAGAAATCGGTTTAAAAAGAATTGAAATATCAAGTCATTAAATAATTTGATGTTATATGACGGACAGTGAATCTTTCACTTAAATAAAAACGTGTCTTCTTGAAACTCAAGAATGTATAGCATTTAAAAAAACAAAACAAAACAAACTAACTAAAAAACCCCAAAAAACAGCAGTTTATTTGGCAGTCTCCCAAAAAGAAGGTAGCATTTTTCTTTGGAAATAGGTATTTATGTACTGCATCCGTATTTCTTTCCTGACTCAAGAAATTCTCTGACCTACTTTTGTTCTACTTTAAGGAGAACAGAAAAGTTTGAAATAACACGATTAATGTAGATATTTAGACTATTACTTCGTTTTGAATTTATTTATTTCTGTTATATAATAACCAGAGAGCATACTTAAAAATTGTTGTATAAGTGAAAAAATGTTCCTCCTATTATTATTATTATTATTATTATTATTATTATTATTATTATTATCGTCATCGTTATTAAAACAACAGTAACAACAAGGCAATATAAAAATCTCAATTTTATCTCTGTATATTTTCTTTGTATTTTTATGATTAGTTTTATTTTGTTGGAAAATTTTTATTTTAAAAATTGTAACAAGGTTTGGGTTAAAAAAATATTTGAAGCTTTATAATAATACGTATGCTATAATGATATGCTTAATTGAACTTCCAAGTTCAAATACTCGATAAAGTTTATGTTTAAAAAAAGTTTTTGAAGCTGCATAAAAATATGTAAGCTATAATATTATGTTAAATTGAACTTCCGGGTTCGAACCTTCGTTAAGGTTTGAATTTTTTTTAAATGAATCTACGTGAAACTTTTTAACAGAGCCTTATTTTATAATGATATTTTATGATGATTTTTCGATCTCAAATTCTGGATATGGTTTGGGTTTTAACAAAAAAAAAAAAAAAAAAAAAAAAAAAAAAAAGAAAAAAGAAAAAAAGAAAAAAGAGGAGTATTTGAGGCTAGGTTTTTAATATATTCTTATGCTATAATAATATATTATGATCAATTTCTCTTTTTCGAATTTTAGATAATGTTGTATTAAAAAATATTGACTATAAAGCTTTAAAAAGAATTTTAAAATGTCTTTATGCTATAATGATAGATTATAATGAGTCCACGAACTCAAAATCTGGATAATGCTTGGATTTAAAAAATGTTTTTTGAAGTCACTTGTATTTTTTTTTATATCAAGAAATGCATTTGAAGTAGTTTTTATTTTTCAATTAAGTGTCTTACTCTTTGAATAAAGTGAAGACTGCAGTGCAATGACATTAATCCATTTAAAGCATGATTCACTAGTAAATTTCTTCTCGACAGGTAGATGTTGAAGCTGAATTACATATGCTGTCGAACTCGTGAGGAATGGATTACCGAGAGAGTATTAAGCTGAATATCTAATTAAGTAACAGACATGAATCATAAAAAAAATCGATATTCAATTCCTCCGCAGTATCTTTTTCAAACCGTATTGTAATCTGGAAGGAAGATTAATGTAAGCTCAAAAGATATTCGTGGAGCAAGAAAATTTGCATTTAAGAATAATTTTGCTCCTTTTACAAAATGATAGGAACGACAAAAATAAATAAATAAACAATTTTAATCAATTCTCGTTTGCTATGCAAAAGTATTTTGTTAAAATAAAACACACGATATTCCAGTTAATATTAAAAGAAAAGTTTACAAAAATTATGTACGTGTTTTAAATATATTTTAAAATATACATTTTGTTCAATTTACGCTAGAGCAAAATGAAAAGAATATTGTAACTATTTCGAAACCATGTATATTATGGAATAACCATGGATAACCATCGAATTATTGGTAGCTATTTTATTTATTTATTTCTATTAAATTCGTTCAGTTCGCAAAAATTTTTTAGAATAGGGAGAGGAAAAATACTTACTAACTTCGAAAAAGGTCAAATTCTGACTTTTCAAACGTCGGACGATTCCCGCTAAAAATTGCTCACGAAATTAAACGATCGAAGATTGCTTTTTTTATTTTCCCTGTAGAGCCTCCACTACTTATGATACTGCAAAATCTACAGGAAAACCGAGAATTCTTTCGAAAAGTTTGATTGTTCGCACTGTCGCAAGTAAAACAATGGCAGAAAAGGAAATTGGAAGCCAGATAAAGACGGCAGCATCAATATGGTATGGCCTATAGGAAGATCAAATTAATGGTCAGTAATACTTAAACATCTACGTCGGTGTCCACGATTAACATATGCCCCCAAAACAAACCCCCATTTAGTTTGCAGAGAAACATCTGAAACAACAAATGAATTGGTCTAAAATTATTTTTAGTGATGAATATAATTTAATTTCAATGGTCCAGACAGTTTTCTCTCATACTGGTATGACTTTCGGAAGTTTTGGTTTGGTGAGGTCTCTACAATCATCTTTTGTATAGGAGGGCCAAACACACCGGGAGCTCCATTTAAAATGGAATACGACCCACAACAAACATACCTTATTCGGGATTCGAATCCGACACCTTTGTCCAGTAGCCAGAATACTAACCACTAGACATGATGGTGGACTACCTTCTTACGAATAAAAAAGACGTATTCCCCACGCGTCAACAAGGTGCAGACTTTTTAATGGTTTGGACAGCTTTTTCCTGCGAATTGCTGTTCTAGAATGAGACCAAAATAGATATTCGTATATTCACTTGTTAGAATGCCATTTTCTGGACCAGGGTGAAAACATTTTCGGTCTTCATTATAATTTTCTTCAAGACAATGCAACAATTTATTTTGCAAAAGACTCAGAAGAGTAGTTTGAAGGTAATAAGATTCTAATACTCGATTGGCCGGCCAATAGCCTTGACCTAAGTCCCATGGCGAACGTTTGGAGTGTTATAGTGCGCAATATCTATAGAAAGAAGGTCAAATGGCCCACTGTAACTCGAAAGCTGAATTAAAACATGTCATTTGTGAGGGATGGGGGGGGGGGGGGGGTTGTCCCCTCAATAAGTTCGAAACATTGTAAACTCCATGCCACAACACTGAATAGGAATTATTAAATACAAGGGAAACACAATTGACCTAACATGTCTATAATTCAGAAAAACCTCTTCCGATTGCATATTCAGCGAATATGTCGTTCATACAATAATATAAATTGTTTTACAGTGTTTTTTTGTTATTTTTTTTTTTAGTTTGCCTATTTAGTTTGATAAAATCATTGCATAGATGGTTTTTTATAAGGATTAATATAATTATACTTATTATTTAGTTCATAAAATTATCGTTCCTGCCATTTTACTCCCCAATGTATCATGGGGAGCTATCATGGGTAAATAAAATAACAATTTTCAAAATCAAAGTTGAAAATTTTTGAGTTAGTTTAACTTTTTATATTTATTTAATCATTTTCTACTATGTAGTACAGCTAAAAAAGCAGAATATCTTATTAAGTAGCGGGAATGAATTAGATAAAAAAAATATCGATATTCTGTTCCTACGCAGTATCTTTTTCAAACCGTACTGCAATATAGAAGGAAGATTAATGTGGGCTCAAATGATATTCACGGAGAAAGGAAATTCACATTAAATATGTATTGCTTCTTTTATAAAAGACTGCCACAGATCAAAGTTAAGAAGTTGAAATTTTAGAGTCATTTTAATTTTTTATTACTATTTAACTATTTTATACAATGCAAATAAAGACTTAAATTAATTGTTAACTTAAATTTTATGGCTACATTGGTAAATCTACGACAGACAATAAACATTTGACAATAAAATGGAAAAATCTATTTTTAAATATTTTATGGGTGTATACAAACATTCCGTCTGGATTTAAACAGAACCAACCGCATTATTTATTCATCTTATATACTTTATGTCTGACATACCTATATAAATCTTACAATATATACAACATATATCCACATAAGTACACATCTATGTAAATTTAAACACAACAAAGCTTAGTCAACAAAAGAAAGTGACTGCGACCATTCTCGCTAATGTGAAATCTTCCGTAATCCCGATTCAATTAATATTTAATAATTGTACATTCAAGTTGAGAAATGTATCAGAGGACCGTCTTCTGACTTTTTGAAAAATGAAAATTATCGCTACTCTAACCATCTATACTAATAAAAGAAAGTTTCGCTCTTGTGTGTGTGTCTGTGTGTCTGTTGGCGATGGCTAGGAAAATCTAGCCCACCTAGAAGGCTGGAAATTTAGATTTAGGTAGTCCAAACCCTCTCCTGGTGCAACATTGCGTCAGAATTTTAATATTTTAATTACTTTCTGAAATATTAATTAAAATGCACAAAGAACTCTCATTAAAAATACGCTTTTTTTAATCGGTTGGTTGGTTGTGTAGAATATCTTCTCAGAACACATTAAATAAATTAAAGTAACGATGCATAGATAAGGACTTATAACGAAACAGTGCCAACATTGATTGCAGTTACCTGCATAACAGCGCCATCTACTCACGGCAAATTACATAAACGCCACCTGTTTAAGACATTTACAGGCACGTTTTTCTTCCTAATAATTATATGGGTTTAAGGTTTTTTTAAAACAGGACATATATTATTATGATAGAGACTACTATTACAGAAAACTATTTAACAGATTATTTGTTATATATTTGCGGGAATGGCGAGGGGTAGGGGTCTAATTACATTTAACAATTTTAACCCGTAGCGTTTAATTGTTGTTTTATATACAGAATACCGCTATTTTAAATTTCAGTTTCTCAGTAATATCTCAGTAATAATGTTCCGAACTTCTCCATTTAGTTCCATTTTTACGAAATTATCGTAAAACTCAGCATTCATTGCTTCAAGGTGTATTTCTAAAAAGCAATTGCCAGTATTTCCGAATAATAGCCTAAGCCAAATTTCAAAATAAGTCCCTAGCTTAACCAAATGAATCAATATTTAAAGATGTATAGTGATCCTCCTAATTAGTTATTTGCTGAAGGTCACTTGAACATTCGCCACACGCCCCCCCCCTTCGGGGCCCTCCTTCGAAGTTTTCTCTAATTATTTTCCCTTTCCATATCTCAGCAACTATCTTTCCGATTTCAATACAAGTGATTCCAAACATTATAATTAACTTAATAGTTACCCTTTATAACATTAAACTAAATTTATGAGTAGCGGTTACCACTATTTCTGAATAATAGTTTAAGCCAAATTTCTAATTAAGTTCCTAGCTTAACCAAACGAACGAATTTTTAAAGATACATAGCGGTTGTCCTAATATAGTCGTTTGCTGAAGGGAACTTGAACATCCCCTCCCCCCTCCCCCCGGTCCCTCCTTCAAAGTTTTTTCTCTAACTATGCCCTGTTTCCGTATCTCCGCAACTATATTTCCGATTTCTACGCAACTGATTCCAAACATTATAATTAACTCAATAGTAACCTTCTATAACATTAAAGTAAATTTATGAGTAGCGGTTACCACTATTTCTGAATAATAGTTTAAGCCAAATTTCTAATTAAGTTCCTAGCTTAACCAAACGAACGAATTTTTAAAGATACATAGCGGTTGTCCTAATATAGTCGTTTGCTGAAGGGAACTTGAACATCCCCTCCCCCCTCCCCCCGGTCCCTCCTTCAAAGTTTTTTCTCTAACTATGCCCTGTTTCCGTATCTCCGCAACTATATTTCCGATTTCTACGCAACTGATTCCAAACATTATAATTAACTCAATAGTAACCTTCTATAACATTAAAGTAAATTTATGAGTAGCGGTTACCACTATTTCTGAATAATAGTTTAAGCCAAATTTCTAATTAAGTTCCTAGCTTAACCAAACGAACGAATTTTTAAAGATACATAGCGGTTGTCCTAATATAGTCGTTTGCTGAAGGGAACTTGAACATCCCCTCCCCCCTCCCCCCGGTCCCTCCTTCAAAGTTTTTTCTCTAACTATGCCCTGTTTCCGTATCTCCGCAACTATATTTCCGATTTCTACGCAACTGATTCCAAACATTATAATTAACTCAATAGTAACCTTCTATAACATTAAAGTAAATTTATGAGTAGCGGTTACCACTATTTCTGAATAATAGTTTAAGCCAAATTTCTAATTAAGTTCCTAGCTTAACCAAACGAACGAATTTTTAAAGATACATAGCGGTTGTCCTAATATAGTCGTTTGCTGAAGGGAACTTGAACATCCCCTCCCCCCTCCCCCCGGTCCCTCCTTCAAAGTTTTTTCTCTAACTATGCCCTGTTTCCGTATCTCCGCAACTATATTTCCGATTTCTACGCAACTGATTCCAAACATTATAATTAACTCAATAGTAACCTTCTATAACATTAAAGTAAATTTATGAGTAGCGGTTACCACTATTTCTGAATAATAGTTTAAGCCAAATTTCTAATTAAGTTCCTAGCTTAACCAAACGAACGAATTTTTAAAGATACATAGCGGTTGTCCTAATATAGTCGTTTGCTGAAGGGAACTTGAACATCCCCTCCCCCCTCCCCCCGGTCCCTCCTTCAAAGTTTTTTCTCTAACTATGCCCTGTTTCCGTATCTCCGCAACTATATTTCCGATTTCTACGCAACTGATTCCAAACATTATAATTAACTCAATAGTAACCTTCTATAACATTAAAGTAAATTTATGAGTAGCGGTTACCACTATTTCTGAATAATAGTTTAAGCCAAATTTCTAATTAAGTTCCTAGCTTAACCAAACGAACGAATTTTTAAAGATACATAGCGGTTGTCCTAATATAGTCGTTTGCTGAAGGGAACTTGAACATCCCCTCCCCCCTCCCCCCGGTCCCTCCTTCAAAGTTTTTTCTCTAACTATGCCCTGTTTCCGTATCTCCGCAACTATATTTCCGATTTCTACGCAACTGATTCCAAACATTATAATTAACTCAATAGTAACCTTCTATAACATTAAAGTAAATTTATGAGTAGCGGTTACCACTATTTCTGAATAATAGTTTAAGCCAAATTTCTAATTAAGTTCCTAGCTTAACCAAACGAACGAATTTTTAAAGATACATAGCGGTTGTCCTAATATAGTCGTTTGCTGAAGGGAACTTGAACATCCCCTCCCCCCTCCCCCCGGTCCCTCCTTCAAAGTTTTTTCTCTAACTATGCCCTGTTTCCGTATCTCCGCAACTATATTTCCGATTTCTACGCAACTGATTCCAAACATTATAATTAACTCAATAGTAACCTTCTATAACATTAAAGTAAATTTATGAGTAGCGGTTACCACTATTTCTGAATAATAGTTTAAGCCAAATTTCTAATTAAGTTCCTAGCTTAACCAAACAAACGAATTTTTAAGGATGCATAGTGGTTGTCCTAATTAGTCATTTGCTGAACGGCACTTGAACATCCCCTCCCCCCCCCCTCCCCGACCACTGCTTCTAGGTTTTTTACCTAACTATGCCACCTTTTCCATATCTCAGCAACTCGATCGCAGCGCCGGGCGAGACAAAGCCCTGGTGCGTTAAAAGCCCTTCAGAGGCTTGGGTGCGATGGTCGTTTACGCGCGTCGGCGACCCCCGTGGGCGACTGACGGCGCAGGATAGTTTTATATCTCAGCAACTATCTTTCCGATTTGAACGCAAGCGATTCCAAACATTATAATTAACTTAATAGACACCCTTTATAACATTAAACTAAATTTATGAGTAGAGGCTACCACTATTTCCGAATAATAGTTTAAGCCAAATTTGTAATTAAGTTTCTAGCTTAACCAAACGAACGAATTTTTAAAGATGCATCGTAGTCCTCTTAATTAGTCATTTTCTGAAGGACACTTGAACATCCCCTTCACCTGGCACCTCACTCATGATTATTTTCTCTAACTGTGCCTTATTGGAATAACTCGGCTTATAATATTCCCATCTTCTCGAAACCAGCTCGATTTTGTCGCACGCCTACTATACAGTACCGTAGGCAACGTTAACCTGTCTCAGAGATTTTTTCCGAAAGAGGTTGCTCCCCTGGCGGTGGAAGGGGGAAATAAAAGATTTTCCGGAGCGTGCCCGGTATACGGTGTCGAAGCCATCGGAAACCTTGGCCAGAGTTTCGTTTTTTAAAAGATTTCAGTTTATTACACGGGCTCGGGCAAAGCCGGGCGGGTCAGCTAGTAAATAATAAGAAGAACAATAAGAATAATAAAATATCGAAGAACTATTTTTTGAGGGGGGGGGGAATAGCTAGCCGATAAAAAAAAGGAAAGGAAGAAATGGAAATCCAAAAAATATGTATTATATTGTATCTTGGATTTTTTTTCCTCATTCTAAAAATATTAAAGAATGAGTATGTATTTCAATTAATTATGTAAATATAATGTCATCATAATATTTTCTAATATAGTTGAATGATTAGAGGACATAAGGAAGTAAATCATATGATGAAAAAATAATTAATTAACATATCAATAAATTAATTAACATATCAATTAATTAATTAACATATCAAATTATCAACCAATTCATGTAAACAGAAAATCAATATTCATAGTTTATAATTATAAATGTCTCAATCACGATTATTATTTTTATGTAATTTAATATCGAATAATAAAAGATCTACATGAATGTGTATTAAGGACCGGAAAATAAAATGGGAAAAATCTATTTTTAAATATTTTATGGGTGTATACAAACATTGCGTCTGGATTTAAATAGAAACAACCGCATTATTTATTTTACTAAATCTTGGTACTTCAAGAAAAAACTCGGAGCAGCGTTCTCATTCAATAAACTAACATTAAAAAAAAAAAAAAAAAAAAAAAAAAAGAAAGAAAAACGTGGAGTGTAAAACATGCTTCTGATGCAAAGAGTTTTGTTTTTCTTTTCCGAGATAAATGTTAGGACAACATATTTTTAGCTTCCACGGTGTGCCTTCATTGAACGTTTAGGAGACCGAGCAGTGTAAATGCTGAATAACGATCAGTTAAAAAAAAAAAAATACTCTAGAATTTATTATATACGTGTTGAACCGAACAGAAAAGTTTATGACTTTTCTGTTAGAACAGAAAAATTTATGCCTCTGCATCTACACTTTGCATATTTTTCCGCTTCTTACTTCTGCTTAACCTGCCTTATGCAGACTTTTCTGTTCAAACAGCAAAAAATATGTATTTGCATCTACATTTTGCATATTTTTCCGCTCCTTACTTATGCTTAACCTTACACTACACGAATTATTCTTTTGAAAATATAATTTTTATATTTTTAGAAAGACACCAGAAACTTTAAAGAAATTTTGAAACCTGATTTAATAGTAAACATCTAAGGTTACATAAAATTATTAATTAAATATTGTAGTTGCTCGGAACTGAATTTAATTATTAAAATTTTAATTTTAATTCATCTATCTATATGTCACTGCACAATGTAGGATAAATATTTACAACTTTCTAAAAGATCTGTTTAACCCTTCTTTGCATGAGTTTTTATTTTACAATTGTGTTTTTTTTATACATATATTAAATATTAGACACAAGAAATTTTAAGATAGATTTTTAACTTTGTTCAGCAACATGGTTCACGGGAGATTTACTGGATTAATATTTCTATATAAATATAGTGGTGGCAAAGAAGTTGATTTATTTATTAAAAGTTAAATAAAAATTGATGGAAATTTACATCATTATGCAATTAAGGGTTAAATCCGTACCTTAGTAGAAAAAGGCCCAGTGTCCAATTTTGGTATTTTGAGAAAAATCGCCTTTTGTGTTTTTACTTTTGAAAATGTCTTTGCATTATTACTGAAAATAAAATTTCGTTGCGGAATAAATTAACAGTAGAACTTTGGCATTTATTTCTGTTGTATTTACCCTGTTAAAAATATTAGTTCAATTTCGAACCATTGCACGGTGTAAAGTAATTAGAAGAACCAAAGCATCGTTCTTCTCCACTTTCAAAAACGCTTCCTTATGGTTCAACTTTCAAAATGTCTTTAAGTTTCATCAAAAAATAGTGATATTCATTAGCCAGTCAGTACAAACAATTTTATACACTCTCAATGTGCTACTTTAAAACACGAAGGTATCCGCCTGCTTGTAAATACACTGTCATTATAGTTAGTACATGAATAATTTCAATCGGTTCTGCGTCAATTCGTCGCGCACAATTCATTGCAGCGTCAATTCATCGCAACGAAAATGTTTTTGAAGGCTATGATGATAAAATAAAGGCAATTTAGTAAAAAGGTTTAATGATAATTAGTTTTTTAGATATAGAGAATTATAACTAACAATTTACATGCGATTATATCTGAAACACAAATTATCATTAAATAATTTTACTAAATTATCTTTATTTTATTCATCATAGCCTTCAAGAACATTTTCGTTGCGACGAATTGACGTCGCGACGAATTGACACCACAACGAATTGACACTACGACGAATTGACGCGACACCATTTTAATCAATAGGTGCCTGGTTCGATTCGAGGAAAGCAGTATTAATTTTATGGTTCAGTATTTTACCTGTTTATTGTTTAACATTTTACAGTTACACTGTTTAATAGCTTACCAATTCATCATTCAATATTTTACTAGTTCGTGGTTTAACTTACACAAGCTTATGATTTAACTGGACGACCAAATGTTGAACCGATTGTGGATGCAGCTACTGCAAAACCAGAAGCTGGTTTGAAAAAATGTAGAACTTCACGAAGTAGAAGGTCGCCATTCTTTTATTAACCTTCCGTCGCAGATGTGAAATAGTCGAATAGTGTGCATAGATGAATTGAGCAGATGGCAGAATTTGTCAAGACAAAGACAATTGCCAAGGCAAAATATTAAATGTCGGAAGGAATAAAATAAAAATAAAACTCTTTAAAAAAGTGAAAAATACCCGAAAACAAACGTTTAGGCCGGACAAACTTTCCCGAACAACCCAATATTTACGCAGATTTAAGAAAGAATACGTTATACAAGGTTCGTACGCATCAGGGGATTCAGGAAAATTTAAGTGTTTTAGTACCAGAAATGTCCTAGAGTCTGGTCGCTATATGTGAAGGTAGAATTTCTTTTCCTTAAATAAGGCAAATGTTACTTTACGAAAATTCTGGTAAAAGGTGCTTGAAAGTCCTTGAAGCGTACGAACCCTGTTATAGAAATGAATTTGAACTACTTTTACTATCTTATTGTAGAAAGTTTAACATGATTAAACACAGGAAAATACAAAATACACAGACAGGTAATAGCTGAAAAGAGAATGTAGCTTTCACAGCTAAAAAAAAAACAAATCATCTGCAACTACATAGTTGACTTTTAACTGTTGCACTTCATTTTTTAGAGGCGAAGATAGTAAGATAATAGATAGTGGATTAATTAAAACGCCAGGGATCCAAAACCACAATGAAATACTCCCATAGTACTTTAACAAACACATAGCTGAAAAGAGACGTAGCTTTTATAGCTAAAAGAGCATTAATAAAATTAAATAATATTCTTAATAATTAAAAGAGCATTAGCTAAAAGAGCATTAGCTAAAAGAGCATAATTAATCATCAGCAACTACTTAGTTGACTTTTAACTGTTGCACTGCATTTTCAAAAAGCGAAAATAGCCTCCTCTATTTATTAAAACGCCAGGGATCCAAAACCACAATGAAAGACTCTCATAGTGCTTTTATCAAACACATAGCTGAAAAGAGACATAGCTTTTATAGCTAAAAGAGCAAATCATCAGCAACTACATAGTTGACTTTTAACTGTTGCACTGCATTTTCTAAAGGCGAAGATAGCCTCCTCTACTAATTAAAACGCCAAGGATCCAAAACCACAATGAAAGACTCTCATAGTGCTTTTATCAAACGCACAGCTGAAAAGAGACATAGCTTTTATAGGTAAAAGAGAAAATCATCAGCAACTACATAGTTGACTTTTAACTGTTGCACAGCATTTTCTAAAGGCGAAGATAACCTCTTCTACTAATTAAAACGCCAGGGATCCAAAACCACAATGAAAGGCTCTCATAGTGCTTCTATTAAACACATTGCTGAAAAAAGACGTAGCTTTTATAACTAAACGAGCAAATCATCTGCAACTACATAGCTGTTGCACTGCATTTTCTAAAGGCGAAGATAGCCTCCTCTATTAATTAAAACGCCAAGGATCCAAAACCACAATGAAAGACTCTCATAGTGCTTCTATCAAACACACTACAAATGACAGTGAGGAGCATAACTAATTGTTAAATAATTCAACTACACTCCACAACAGGGTGTGTTTATAAAAGTAGTTTTACAATTCAAAATAACAATAAAAAAGAAAAATAAAAACAATTGAAAATTAAGTAACTGGAAAACATAAATGTCAGATAGAATCTTCAGAACACAAATGCACAGAATATTTCAATCGCCACACCCTTTAACCTTAGCATTGTCATTGTTAGACTATGTTTTAATCTGTAGCTCATGCCAACCGCTGAAGAGAAGTTGATCCTGAAGAAATAAAGAAAATGAAAGTTACAAGAAAAAACGTGCTGCTAGAGGAACTGGGCCAAAAGCGACATGCAGATTCATCGTCGTCAGTGTTTCTAATTGTGAAACACGAAATCGTGTGTTGTCTAAAATGTTAAGAAAAACGCATTTTCATAAAATGTTCTTCCGTCAGTATTTGTAAAATAAAATACACATTAGTTTTATTTCTAAGAAATCAGTTGAAGGCACGAATAGAAATAGATGTTATGTTACATTTTTCTGAGAAAATATTTTAGTAAGAGGCTGCTTAACTCAGTCGAAAACACCCGCTCGCTAATGTTAATGCTATGAGGGAAATATTTTACGATATCTCGCTCGTATTTCAGTATTTTTATTTTTATTTTTATTTTTATTTTTTTGCATTGAATAGCTGAGGTTAATCTCTATGCAGGGCCTTTTTTACTTTTTCGATTTTGGTTGCATTTTATTATTATTATTATTATTGAGGATACTTTCACTTTCGAAACCAGTTCCGAGAGTATAATAATAAAAACTTGTGATTAAAATCGAAAAAAAAAATACAAAAGATCCTGCATAGAGATTGACTTCAGCTATCCAATGCAAAATAAATAAATAAATAAATAAATAAATAAAAATTATTCAAAAATATTGAAATGCAAACGAGATATCGTAAAATATTTCCGCCATAGGATTAACATTAGCGAGCTGGTGTTTTCGACTGAGTGAAATAGACCCTTAAATATGAGGTTGTCAATCATATAGTAAAATCCAAATAGTAAGATTTTAATTATTCTTGAAGATGTGAGACATTATTTTTTAATATTTGATATTTTGATATTTAATAACTTAAATAATAAAAATAATTTATACTATATAATAATTAAACGTGAATAAGTTTTTCTGAGAGTGCAACTACTTCCATACAGTGTTGTCAATTCCGATTGCTTAATTGTCACAATTTTTTTAATAGTATAATTCGCCTTATTTTAATTATTGCTTTATAGATTAAATCTATCATTAAATAAGGCGAATATTATTACTTCAAAAAAGGGGATGGCAATCAAATAGTCCGAATAAAATAGAAGTAGCGGACTGGCAACATTACTTCCATTGACAATTTAAACATGCTACCAAGAAAAACAAAAACATGTCACTTCAATTTATTTTTTCTTATATAATTCCCTCTGCCACTCCTATACTCAACTATCCATATAATTTAGAAAAAGCACACACACACACACAAAAAAAAGTAAACAGTAGATACAGATTTTTACATTGTAATAACATTACGAATTTTTGTACTTATTATCCTTATAAATAAAATGCATTTATGCATTGTATATTCAAATTTAAGTACGTAAAATGTCAAATATATAGTCAAAAGATTAAAGACTTCTTTGTCATTAAAATAAGAAAATATACGCCCTCTTAAAGAACAAAGAAAAACACTAAAGATTAAATCAACTTTTTCTCGTTAGATGTGTCAAATGTTATTTATCCATGAATTATAATTTAAGCAACATCCTTTTGAACTTTTGAACATGATCTTATCGATCATTTTTAAAAGTTAGAAAAATAATTTTTGTTATCTTTGTATATTAATATACTGAAGAATACAAAAAATAAAAGATAATAATTATTATTTGTAAGTTATTGCTCACTTTTACTTGCATATTCAAAAACACATAAATTGTTTTAAGGTGTTAAAAGTCCTTTTTTTAGGGGCGATAGCAAGTACTTTAACTCTTCTTCGGATGAGTTTTTCTTTTACAATTGTGTTTTTTATACATATATTAAATATTAGACACCAGAAATTTTAAGATAGATTTTTAACTTTGTTCAGCAACATAGTTCATGGGAAATTTACTGGATTAATATTTCTATATAAATATAGTGGCGGCGAAGAAGTTGATTTATTTATTAAAAGTTAAATAAAAAGTGATGGAAATTTACATCACTATGCAATTAAGGGTTAATAATAAAACCGAGGACCTAAAAATTTCGAAAAATAAAATAGTATTTTGTAATTTAAAGTAATCAATTAAAAATCTTTTATTAAGAACCGACGAACTTCATATGTTTTTAGTTTATTTTTGTTTATAGAAAACGTTTGCCGTTAATCGAAATCTGATATTCAAAATTTGTTAATTTGATTTCTGCGGAGAACATTTTAAAACCCTGAAGAAAAACATTAGAAAAAATGAAATCAGATAAACATTTTAAATTTCATAACAAAATTGACTTTTTAAAAATGTGATCAAAAAAATAATTTAAAAAATATTTACTTTTCACATTAATTATTGTAGAATTAAATCATTTAATAATAAGTAAAAATAAGTTTTAAATTAGTGATTTTTTTAAAGGTTTGTTTAAAAGTTGTATAGTTCAGAAAATATTTAGACAAGCATTTTATTATTATTACTAAGTATATACATTACCTAAATTTCGGAAATTTTTCATCTACACAACTTAATTATTGCTGTTGATATTTATTTTTTTGTTATTAAATTTAAATATCTGAATTGTTGTCAGATTAAAAAATGAATATCTAACGTTTAAAAACATTTTAAGCTACATAAATATGATAAAAAATGATGCGTCGAAAGAATATCAAACTTTTAAGAAAAGGGCAAAAATTAATAGCTTAAAATATTTTAAAAGAAAATTATTTTGCTTATTAAAATATAACTAACCGGAATGATATCAGATAAAATAAAAATAATTCTCTACCAATTCAAAAAGAATATAAGAACATAAGCAGGATCAGAACTAACTCTTCTGCCAAAATAATGTCAAACTTTTAAAGTTTTCTTGAAAATTCCTAAACATTTTTTACTCGACTAAAAAGATTATTGTTAAATTTTTGTTTAAAGAAAATCTTTTCATGGACTATTTTTCAGAAAAGTAAGTACTTTTAGAAAGTTAAGTATAAAAATCCAAAAATGAAAAAATTCGATCTTATTTTATAAAAGTTCTAAGCATAAAATAACTTTTTATTTTATAAAATTGCTCTTCATAGGATTCTTAACAAAAGATAAAAAAGATTTGAAAGATGAAATAAGAAATAAAACCGAAAATAGTAAAAGGGTTATCGTTATTATTTTTAGCATTATATGAAGCTTATAATAAAGTTTTTATTTGAAACAATTGTAGTAATATAAAATAGAGTTATGGAATATATTTTTAAAACATTTCCGAGGTACAGACAAGGAATAATGACTAATTCTAATTATTTCTACAGTTTATTTTTCTCTCTACATATCTGTACTATCTTTCCTTCGCAGATATACATAGAATTTATGAAGTAATTCACTCCATATCTCAATTAACCCTTAAATGCATAATAGTGTATCAAATTTGCAATACTTTTTATTTAACATTTAGTAAATATGTCGAGTTCTTCGCAACCACTATATTTATATACAAATATTAATTCTATAAAAATCGCATAATGAGCATCCTACTAAATAAAATTAAAAAATTATCTTAAAATTTCTGGTGTCTAATCTATAATATACGTATAAAAAAACAAAATTCTAAAAGAAAAATTAATGTATTTAAAGGTTAAAACATTTAGAAGGTGAATTAAAAAGAAAACAAGTAATATATATATATAAAAAATTAAGTCAATTCCTACTTAGGTCAACAAAGAAAATTTTTATTTTAGTTACTTTTTATTAAATAATTACAATTAATATAAATATGTATATACATTAATTAAATGTAACTAATGAATTAATATTTGAGAAAACTGTATTAACATCAAGTTTCTTCCACTACAAGTTAAAAAAAATGAATTTGAACTTGAGTGGATGAATAAAAAGTTATTTATTAACGATTGAAAATTTGAACAAGATATATAAATATGTATAGGGGAAGTGTGAACTAATAGAAGGAATTGAATAAATAGAAACGCTTTTGTGATTTGCAACATAGTTAAACAAAATCTTCTAAATAAATAAATAAATAAATAAAACAGATAAATAAATAAATAAAACAGATAAATAAATAAATAAACATTCCAAAAATTCAGTGAGATTACTAATACTTTAAGTAAAGAGTAATGGATTATTATTTATGTATTTCATTTTACTTTTTTCCCTTCATCTACATCTTTCATCTTCTGTTTACTATTACATTGTTATCAACAAAATTTATCAAATATTAAGTACCAAAACTGAATTATACAAGGTGCATCAGAAAAATGTTTACACACTTTGAATGATTATAACTCCAGTTTTTATTCATATATAATTAATAATTAACTTCCACGTAAAATGTATAACTTTTTCTTCTACTGCAAATGTTCAAAATTATTACCGTTCTGGTCAATACACTGCTTATGAGGTGGGCTATTGATTCACAAACTTCAACAAACATTTCATTGGCTGTTGTGGAGCATTCTTGTTCAGTTGCGGTTCCGGGACGTTGTCTATGAACACCTATTCGTTTCAAACTTATCTTTTATCAAATGAATTGTAAGACGCATAGGGGGATCCGCCTGAAACTCCCTGTGATATTGTTTTTGTACTTCTGCTACATTTTCATACTTACAACAGCATTTTAAAATAAATTTTCTTTTTTCAAAAGTTAATCTTAGTCCACTCATTATTTCCAATTAATTACGAAAAATTAGAAAGTTATGATCCGTTAAACAGTGTATGCATACATTTTTTGACACAGCTTGTATTTTTAACATTCCGATGTAAGATTAAAGAGCGAAATTCAAAAACATCACTTTGTAATTTTTAAAGCAAATAATTAAAATATTTTAACCAGAAATAAAAAAATTAAATAAAATAAAATATTATGAATTTCGTCAAGTTATTGACGCGGTAACTAAGAGGTACTGAATGATATTTTTGAATTTCTTAACATTTTCTAATATTTTTTTCTACATCACCTCTGTTTATTTCCTGTACTGTTGTACCTAGAATTGTTCGAATATTTCAGTACAATGCTGAATTATATTTTCAATGTTTAGGTGAAAAATAAGAAAATTTGAGAAAACTCTATTTGTAATTATTAAATGTAAATAAGTAAAATCATGAAAGAAAAAAAACCCAACAAGAATTTCGTTGTGTTACTTTCGCTACATCACGACGGAAGAAAACATTTTCAACAATGTTTCTATTAACTTGCAACACCATTAAATACAGAATGTACGCAACATTTAGAAAGATATACTTAAAACTTCATTTTCAACATTTAAATGGTGAATTAAATTCAAAATAGATTTACTTAAATTAAAATGTAATTTTTAGATTTTTTTTCTTTTGTAATTTTCAATATAAAACGTAAAAAAAAATCAAAATAACGATTAAAATTATTAAACATACCAAAAATTCTGCGAGATTACAAACGCTGCAGCTAGGGGGTAGGGGGTAATCCTTAACAGTTTCTACAATTTTTTTCTTTCCAAATATAGATTTGTTTGGCGACATGATCACAATTCACATGAGTTCACTGTAACACACACAAGAAAAGAATAATCCTTCGGCAGAACGTATCCTTTGGTAAGTATTATATCCACGAGTTCGAAAATATTTTTTCTTTCTGTGTTTTGCAGATGGGAGAAGAAATTTCTTAAAAGCGGAAGCGACACCTTTTGGCTCGACTCGAAACTGTTAAGAAAACTGACGTAAGAACACATCTCAAAGGGAGAATCTACTCAGTGAGGTTTTAAGAAGTAAATAAACTCTCCCGGTGTTGTAATTACAAGAAACAGCATTTTAGTAAAATTTTAGGAACTTATAGGGGGTTGAAAATCAACAAAGGATGAATACATGCAAGTTATATTAAGTATAGGTATACCAAGGTATATCAAGTTTTTTTTTTTTTTTATGACATTATATGAAAGTTATGACTTGGGGTTTTTGAATTATTTTCGGTATTGTGTTATGCAGTGTTGCCAGTAGGCTACTTTTTTAAAATTCAGATTGTGTGATACCGACCATATTTTTACTTTTTTTATTCTTACAAGAAAGTGTTGGATTAATGAAAATTTTCGACTTCCAGTTTTCGACAGATTTATACATTTTAGAAGGTCTTGAACTCGATTTGACTGTTGTTAGAAAACGTCTGTCTGTCTGTCTGTGACAAAAATTTTGTGGGCGCTCTAGCTCAAGAACTAACGCACGGAA
Source organism: Maratus michaelseni (assembly GCA_963931845.1). Taxonomy (NCBI): domain Eukaryota; kingdom Metazoa; phylum Arthropoda; class Arachnida; order Araneae; family Salticidae; genus Maratus; species Maratus michaelseni. The sequence goes on from OZ007594.1 coordinate 77,031,453, forward strand.
TTTAATAAAACTTTATATTCAGTTAGACCATGATATAAATTGGTACTGATTAGATTTGGTATAAATCGCCTAGCAGGCGGTGCTGCTATGCTGCAATTTCCCTGATTTCCTCAATGGATCTACCTCAAGAACTAATGCGCAGATTTTCGCCATACTTCAGATTCTGTTAATCCTTGACATAAATAGACTCTCATTACGTTTTGGTGTACATCGCCCAACAGGTGACGCTGCTATGCTACATTTTGAACGATTTTCACGATAGCTATATATCAATAACTAAGGCACAGAATTTTATTAAACTTCAGATTCTGTTAGACATTGATATAAATAGATGCTGATTACCTTTTGGTGTAAATAGCCTAACAGGTGGTGCTGCTATGCTATTTTTTTGCATGATATTCAGGATAGCTATATCTCAAGAACAAATGCACAGAATTTCACCAAACTTCAGATTCTGTTAGACCTTGAAATATACAGACAGACGTCTATTACGCTTTTGTCTAAATAGCCCAAAAGGTGGCGCTGCTGTGCTACTTTTTTCATGATTTTCATGATAGCTGTATATCAAGAACTAATGCATAGAATTTCATCAGACTTCAGATTCTGTTAGACCTTGACATAAATAGAATCTGATAAGGTTTTGGTGTAAATATCCCAACAGGTGACGCTGCTATGCTGCATTTTTTTTTTTTAGGATTTATGCGATTTTAGCGATAGTCATATCTCAAGAACTAATGCACGGTATTTAACAAAAATTTTGGATCCAGTTAGATCATGATATAAATTGTTGCTGATTTGTATTTGGTATATGTGAAACCTATATGAGATGGAAGAAAGTTTTGGGACTGGCACATCTGACTAGTATATAAAAGTGTAATTGGTCTTATTCTCGCATTATTTAATCTGTCGTTAAATAAGGTGAAAATTTATGTTTCAAGAAAGTGGTAGCAGTCAAGCAATCTGAATTTTTAGGATTTATACGATTTTAGCGATAGTCATATCTCAAGAACTAATGCACGGTATTTAACAAAAATTTTGGATCCAGTTAGATCATGATATAAATTGTTGCTGATTTGTATTTGGTATATGTGAAACCTATATGAGATGGAAGAAAGTTTTGGGACTGGCACATCTGACTAGTATATAAAAGTGTAATTGGTCTTATTCTCGCATTATTTAATCTGTCGTTAAATAAGGTGAAAATTTATGTTTCAAGAAAGTGGTAGCAGTCAAGCAATCTGAATTTTTAGGATTTATACGATTTTAGCGATAGTCATATCTCAAGAACTAATGCACGGTATTTAACAAAAATTTTGGATCCAGTTAGATCATGATATAAATTGTTGCTGATTTGTATTTGGTATATGTGAAACCTATATGAGATGGAAGAAAGTTTTGGGACTGGCACATCTGACTAGTATATAAAAGTGTAATTGGTCTTATTCTCGCATTATTTAATCTGTCGTTAAATAAGTTGAAAATTTATGTTTCAAGAAAGTGGTAGCAGTCAAGCAATCTGAATTTTTAGGATTTATACGATTTTAGCGATAGTCATATCTCAAGAACTAATGCACGGTATTTAACAAAAATTTTGGATCCAGTTAGATCATGATATAAATTGTTGCTGATTTGTATTTGGTATATGTGAAACCTATATGAGATGGAAGAAAGTTTTGGGACTGGCACATCTGACTAGTATATAAAAGTGTAATTGGTCTTATTCTCGCATTATTTAATCTGTCGTTAAATAAGGTGAAAATTTATGTTTCAAGAAAGTGGTAGCAGTCAAGCAATCTGAATTTTTAGGATTTATACGATTTTAGCGATAGTCATATCTCAAGAACTAATGCACGGTATTTAACAAAAATTTTGGATCCAGTTAGATCATGATATAAATTGTTGCTGATTTGTATTTGGTATATGTGAAACCTATATGAGATGGAAGAAAGTTTTGGGACTGGCACATCTGACTAGTATATAAAAGTGTAATTGGTCTTATTCTCGCATTATTTAATCTGTCGTTAAATAAGGTGAAAATTTATGTTTCAAGAAAGTGGTAGCAGTCAAGCAATCTGAATTTTTAGGATTTATACGATTTTAGCGATAGTCATATCTCAAGAACTAATGCACGGTATTTAACAAAAATTTTGGATCCAGTTAGATCATGATATAAATTGTTGCTGATTTGTATTTGGTATATGTGAAACCTATATGAGATGGAAGAAAGTTTTGGGACTGGCACATCTGACTAGTATATAAAAGTGTAATTGGTCTTATTCTCGCATTATTTAATCTGTCGTTAAATAAGGTGAAAATTTATGTTTCAAGAAAGTGGTAGCAGTCAAGCAATCTGAATTTTTAGGATTTATACGATTTTAGCGATAGTCATATCTCAAGAACTAATGCACGGTATTTAACAAAAATTTTGGATCCAGTTAGATCATGATATAAATTGTTGCTGATTTGTATTTGGTATATGTGAAACCTATATGAGATGGAAGAAAGTTTTGGGACTGGCACATCTGACTAGTATATAAAAGTGTAATTGGTCTTATTCTCGCATTATTTAATCTGTCGTTAAATAAGGTGAAAATTTATGTTTCAAGAAAGTGGTAGCAGTCAAGCAATCTGAATTTTTAGGATTTATACGATTTTAGCGATAGTCATATCTCAAGAACTAATGCACGGTATTTAACAAAAATTTTGGATCCAGTTAGATCATGATATAAATTGTTGCTGATTTGTATTTGGTATATGTGAAACCTATATGAGATGGAAGAAAGTTTTGGGACTGGCACATCTGACTAGTATATAAAAGTGTAATTGGTCTTATTCTCGCATTATTTAATCTGTCGTTAAATAAGGTGAAAATTTATGTTTCAAGAAAGTGGTAGCAGTCAAGCAATCTGAATTTTAAAAAAGTAGCTTAATAGAAACCCTCGTTTTATGATAGACAGAAGTGCAAGTCAGATATACAAGGTGATCCTGATATCTACCTGGAAAATTAGAGAAGTGTTTAAGTAATAATAATAAAAGAAAAAAAAAATGCGCAATTGCGTAAATATTGCACTTTTTATTTATATTTTTTGCCGGAACGATCCAATTATAGATTAATTATCTCCAACACAATTTTTAATAAAATATTGAAATCACTTCAATAGTTAACGAGAAAACTGAACAAGATATAGGAAACATATAAGTTATGAAGGAAGATATTAAACTGCGCTGTAGCCTTTAGTGCTGTTTGCTTGACTGAAAAATCGATTAAATTTTGCATATAATTCAGGTTGAGCCAATTTCTCCAAAACTCAGTCAAATTGCATTGCATTTAAAGTTATTTCATTTCAACTGTATTCGTTCTCTTATACTCTTATGCAAAATATTAAAAAAAACTATTTAAAAAAAAAAGGACTACTTATTATGTTTGTTTAAATTTGTTCTTTGCTACTGTATAACTTTATTTATTTGTTTGTTTTTTACATATACGATTCTAAGCTTTTATGCGATCTCTGGTAAATTACATAAATATGTGGTTATTTTTATACTTTATGTTTCAGTTTCCACGACTTGAATAATTTAATCTGTTTGAATTCCAAATAAACTCGTAAAATTGTCATATCTTAGCTGGATGTAATGATTTCCTCGCACGGTGGAAATATCTTTACTATCGCTTACACATGTTGTAGATATTTGCAAAATTTTTTACCTTTTTTTTTTTTCTTTTTTTGCATACGAAATGTCTGAACCGCAAATCGTGTGGAATCAACTTGTTTTATTAGTACATACAACAGCTGAGTTCATGACACCACTGGTGGTACGAAAGCCACGGCAGGGTGGCATAAAAACAACATAAATTAAAAGGAGATATTATCATCTTCTTCCCCCGCAATAGGAGCTGGAAATAAAGATGCATGCGTAAGTATTTAGTAATTGTACTTAAAATATTTTACACATTTCAAATGTGCAAATTCTTAAAAACAATCAATAAAATACTCTATCATCTGAACGCTTAATAAAGTCTCTTGAAGTAATGTAGCTCTTGAAATGATGTAGCCGAGAAGTAGTGTTTAGCAAGACAAATGCAAGCACACTGAAACAAGAATGTGAGTTTTGTAAGTAGCGCGAAACTAGACAATAATTATCGGATATATGTATGTATATACTTGGTACAGGATTTGTTTTGATAAATTTCTTCATTTGTTTATTTACTATTCTGAACAAAATATTACAATAGAATGGACTGTCTGAACGCTTAATAAAGTATCTTGAAGTGATGTAGCTCTTGAAATGATGTAGCCAAGTAGTAGTGTTTAACAAGACAAATGCAAGCACACTGAAACAAGAATGTGAGTTTTGTAAGTAGCGCGAAGCTAGACAATCGTTATCGGATATGATATATGTATGTATATACTTGGTTAGAAAAGGTGCAGGATATGTTTTGATAAATTTCTTCCTTTGTTTATTTAATATTCTGAGAGAAATATTACAATACAATAGACAATATTCTTCCTTTGGATTTGGATTTAAAAAACCAGCTGTTTGGAAAAACAATGAAAAATTGTTCCATTTGATAGAATAATTATTTTTAATAATACACTGATTTTTATTCAGCTAATGAAATAATACAAAAATAGATCTGGATAGCATAAGGAATCTTCATTAAATTTCAGAATAATTTTGTATTAATATTGAAGTTATTAAAAATATAACGTCAAAATAAAACAGGTTATAGCTGATGTCTGAAGAAACGAATGCAATTTATAGTGTTTAAATTGAGATTTTTTTATAAATTATGCTAATTACATTTATTTTACTTACATATGTTTTTATTTGACGATTTTAATGTTAATTTGTGGTATTTAGAAATTTTTTCATTTAAATTTTACAAATCATGCTTTCTTAAAAATTTTCACTATTTAATAATTAAATAATGAAACAACATGCTTTTGTTTCCATTAATTCGGTTTTTGAGCTCGTAAGTATGACCATTAATATTGTGACTAAGACAAATAGCGAAAAAACTTTCGCAAATGCATTGCGTAAACAAACGATCTCGCCCCGATTTTACCTACTTTGACATCACGAGAATATTGTCCATATTATAATAGATAAAACTTACAAAAGAAAAAAAGCTTGTAATTTTTTTTATTAATTTAGATGTCATGTAAAATTTTAGAGGAAAAAAAAATTAAATGTTTGTATTGTGCCCTTATTTCAATAGTCAGTTATGGCAAATATCATTTTAATCAGAAATTAGTTCAATATAGAGAATATTATAGACTTTTTCAAAAGCAGAAGAGTTAATTGTTATTTGTTATTGAAAAACATATGACTAAAAAACTGATGATTCAGAAATTGTTTTTTCCCTTTTTAATTGAAAATTGGTGTAAATTTATAGATTTGTCTTTACTGTAGTTTCATCTTATATTAGAAGCGTTGCCGAAAATTTGTGTTCATTGTAATTATAAAACAATTTAAATCCAAATACAATAAATATTACGATAAAAGGGATTTAGTTCACTTTTTAATACTTATAATATTGCGAAAGAGCTTAAAAGTTTCATTCTGTTATTCAATGAGTTAAAAAATCTATTTATAGCTATGGCAGTCTTAAAAAATCTTCTATTATTATGGTTGTGTTTAGACTATTGTAAAAATAAGAAAAGCTAAGCACCACGTTAATAGTGATATGTAATATAGTTATATCCCAATAAAAAGTTAGAACTAGCTTTTGAAAAATGTAGGGAATAAAAAAAATAACAATAATGACTTTCGAGTTTTAGCTTATAAGTTTATATACCGTAATTTCCGGCGTATAATCCGCAGCTCAAAGAGTCGTTTTTCGACCCAGAAATATTATTTTATAAAATGTAACTTAAAAGATCGCTGTGAATATTTAACTACAATTATTGAATAAAATTTCTGGGTCGAAAAACGACTCTTTGAGCTGCGGATTATACGCCGGAAATTACGGTATTTTTTACTTTGTAGAGCAATAAATATGTTTTAATCCATTCGCTGCCAACCACGAGTATACTCGTGGTTGTCAACATTCACAATAAAAGTGTATGATAATAATAAAAAAAAAAACTCCTTAGCCACAACTATTTTAATATGTTAAAAAATTGTTTATTTAATGACAAAAACTTTGCTATTAAAGTTACCAAATATTATCTTTCAGAGTTTTTGGTGGGAAACTAATTTCAATAAAAATATCGAAGACTCCGCCCACATAGTTTTGGCAGCGAACGTGTTAAAATATTCATATTTTACTTTAAAACATAATTTACATTTGAAAAATTTATTTATCCTATGCTTTGATGCTGCTTCACTTTAATGACGGCCCCCCAAGAGCGAACGGTAAGAGGTTGGCAAAGATTTCCTATGTACTTCTACAAGTGCAGGAGAGTTTGTTATAAATAGTATGACATTGGGCGACATCGTGCCTTGACATTAGCCGAGACTGGCTCATTCATAAAACTTAGAGATGTTCGCCGAGACGAAGAGCTCTTTCCAAGATTGCATCTTCATCCGAATCCTCCCCCACCTGTAATGAGCGGCAGATTAAGAAGCTCTTTATATGAACAAATGATCTTTAACACGTTGCTTCGCTCCGACCAATGACTTTAGTGAGTTTTCGATTGATAATGCGATGCAAGACGTTCTTTATGTCAGCGATATCTGTGGAATTAATATGTATTGATCAAGGAGATTTAGGATGATAGCTATACTAGGGACAAATTTGATATGTTGATAAAGATGATACGCTGATGTCTCTGGAGCATTTTAGCAGACATTATCGTTTCTAAGGAATGGAAGAATGACATAGTTAAACTTGTGGCAAAGGAAATGAGTCTTCAGTTGTAAGCGGGATAAGGATTTACTTATAAAATTGCACGTTAAGGTGTAAAATGTCTGCTTCTTATGATAGTTACAATCAAAACCTGGACACAATTAATTGGAATATTCAGAAATTCAAAAATATTATTTTATACTACGTAACTGTATTTTGAAACTCAATTCATCTTCTTTTTATTATTCCTTATTAATAGTAGTATCTATAAATCACTGCAATAATTTTCCGGTATTAATTTTCATCATTTTTAATAAACTAGCATGTTTGGCTTGAGAAGTGAAACTAATCTAAATATACAGGGTGTCCCACAAGGTACGCAGCGTCTAATATGTGCAGATTCGGATAGAGCACGTCAATATGAGTATTTTGAATGGTAACATGTGGGGTCCCCGAATATATCTAAATTTTCTCAATAAACATTGATTTTCACTTTGTTTTTTTTCCTCATTTCTTGTGTTTTTCATATGACAAGCTTCACATCTTACTTACACTATCACGCTATATTCGGGGACCCTACATGTTACCATTCAAAATACTCAGATTGACGTGCTCTATCTGAATCTGTACATATTAGACGCTGCGTACCTTGTGGGACACCCTGTATATATATAAATAAAATCTACAATTAACTTTGAAAGAAAACTTGTTTAATTTTATATGGTTTTCTTCATATATTTATCAAAGGTTTAAAGATTAATTAAAAAACATGTTAGTCACAAAATAATACTAGCAATAATGCCCTGACATTTGTCCAGACTGACCAGTTCATAATAAAGATGTTCGCCGAGATGAAGATATCTTTCAAAGCTTGTATCTTCACACGAATCCCCCCCTTCCCCACCTGCAATGAGCGTCAGATTAAGAATCTCTTTACAGGAACAAATGATCTTTAACATGCTGCATCGCTCCGACCAATGACTACAGTGATGTTAACAGTGAGTTTTCGATTTATAATGCGCTGTGAGACGTTCTTTATGTCGAGGTGGTTTTGACAATGATATCTCTGGAATTAATACATATTGATTAAGGAGATTTAGGATGATATCTATGCTCAGGACAAAGTTAGTTTGTTAACAAAGATGATTCCTTGATATAGCTGGAGCATTTTAGCAGACATCATCATTTCTAAGGAATAAAGGAACGATATAGTTAAATTTGCGGCAAAGGACAATGAGTTTTCCGTTGTAAACGTGATAATGATTTACCTATGGAATTGCACTTTATGATGTAAAGTATCTGCTTCTTATGATAGTTAAAATCAATACCTGACACAATTAATTGAAATATTCGGAATACAAAAATATTATTTTGTGCTTCGTAATTATACTTATAGAAACCCAATTCTTGATATTATTATTATTATTATTATTATTATTATATTATTTCTAAATCATTGCAGCAATTTTCTAGTATATTCAGTATTTTATTTTCCAGTATTTCATAATTTTTAACAAAATAGCATGTTTGAGTTGAGAAGTGAAGCTAATCCATACATATATAGATAAAAACCTACAATTAACTTTAAAAAAAACTTGTTTAATTTTATGTGGAACCTCTTCAAATATTGTTTGTGAAATATAGCGTTTTATTTATCTATTTATCAAAGGTTTAGAGAATAATTGAAGATTATATTAGTAAAATAATAATAATAATAATAATGACAACTGCCGAGACTGACTCATTTATAAAAGTTACAGATGTTCGTTGAGACGAATATATCTTTCCAATCTTTCCATCCGAATCTTTGCCCACCTGTAATGAGTGGGAGAATAAGAAGGAATAAATGATCTTTATATCCTGCTTAGCTAGGACCATTGACTTTAGTGATAATAGTGATTTTTCGATTGGTGATATTTAATAACGCGATGTGGGATCTTTCTGTCAGCAAGATAGTTTTGACCGATATATCTGTTAAGAACAGATTTAATTTACAGGGTGTCCCTTGTTATCGTTAACCATTAGATAATTCCTAAACACTTAGTTTTAGAGGTATAGTTGCAATTGCAAAATAAATAAATAAATAAATAAATAAATAAATAAAGGTTACTTTATCAGAGGAAAATCAATTTACATTAAAATTGCTAATTTTTAAAAAGTTACAAAACTTTATTTTTCATGCAGTCCCTGGTTCTTGTATCTAGAAAAAGTTGCTCCATGCTCCCATGCTCTGAGAAGTGAATATGTTCTGCGACAACTCTCCGAGTTATGAAACTTTAAATTTTATGAATTTTCCTTCTTTTTCGTCACCAAAGACACATCTTTCCGTTTTTAATGACAGAAAGCTCCGAAATTTCCTAAAATTCAAAGTACAATAACTCGGTGAGTTTTGGTCATAGAAGAATGGAATTTTTACTCTTTTTCTTATCAAAACATGGAGAAAACGTTTATTTTAATATAATTGGCTCATTTATGAAACCTGAAGATGCTTGCTCACCGATACAAGAGATCTGTAATGAGTGGAAAATTAAGAAATTCTTCATGGAGCAAATTATTTTTAACGCCCTTCTTCACCACCAACTGTACTTTTCGATTAATAATGTGATGTGACATGATCTTTATGTCAGTGAGATAGCTTTCACGGGGATATCTGCTAAGAGTGGAATTAACACGTATTGAATAAGAAGATTTAGAATGATAAGTGTGCTGTCGTTAATATTTGAGGGGGATACTGGTAGACATTATCATTTCTTATGAACTGAAGGTCAAAACAATAAAATTTGTGAGAAACTAAGATGAATTTTAAACTGAAAAGTGTGATAATAATTTACACGTAAAATCACCCATTAAATTGTAAAATATCTTCTTTCTTCTTATACTTTTTTTTTATAATAAAAATAATCTTACATGTTAAAATGGACAGAATTTTTAGACTCATAAAACAAAGATATGTAATATTAAGTCAAATTTATATAGTTATATTACTGTAATAGTTTTCTGGTTTCAGAAAAAGTAAATACTCTTCATTATGAAATATAAAATTTAGAATTAAGATTTTTTTTTTTTTAACTTGTGCAATTTTACTTGGAACATCATCAAATAATGTGCGTGGATTTTTAAATATTAATTTGAAACTATATCAGTTTATAAAATAAAACGTTGAAATAGCATATAAACATAGTTAGTTCGTTGCCTTTCATTTGAGGTAAATTTTTAGGAAGAACTTTTGCATTAATAACAGTTCAGTGTTCAGTTTTGCACGTAAGTCTAATTTTTTTCAGAATCTAATTATTATAAATTTTTCTTGTATTAGTATTTATAATTTTTCAGGAAATATTGTACTTTTCATTATAAACTTATAAAATTTTCAGTTAACATTTTATTAAAACTGGGAGGATTTTATTTGAAATCTCCTTAAATAGTTGACGTGAAATACATGATTAGAGATTAATTAAAAAATATAACAATTACAAAATAAAATAATAAAATAACAACTAAACATGGTTACATTCTTTGAATTTAACGAATGGCCTTGGTTTTTCTAGGAATGCTCTTTCAGTTAGTATGCACTTCTGATAATGCGAATTTCCAAGGGAGGCCAGTTTTCATCGCAATAACCGAAATCTGCATTAAACAATGAAAGCCTTTAAATGGTCTAAAACAAAATCCTTTGCGTTGAATAAATCGAATTCAGCTTATTCAGCTTATGACAAAAATGAAATAGCTTACCAACTTTATCTGCTAAAAGGAACAACTTATTCTTTAATTTAGTAATTTTAGTAAAAAATCATGTAAAGGAAATTTATTAATACGAAGGAACAAATTTCTCAGGACAAACAACATATGCAAAGAAATTGGCTGTAACTTATATAATTTAACTTTCATTAAAGTAATATTTCACTTTTCTTTGCGGTGATTGAACACCAGTGTAATGTTTTTACCACACACACACGTGTATATACAGTGAACTCCTATTAATGCGATTTCAAAGGGAGGCTAGTTTTCGTCCGCAATAACCAAAATCTGGATTAAACAATGTAAGTATTTAAATGGTCTACAAAAACCATTTGCGTTGAATAAATTGAATTCAGTTTATGATAGAAATTAATAACTTACCAACTGTATGCTAAAATGAACAACTTATTATTTAATTTAGTAAAAAAGCAAGTTAACGACAAACGAACAAACTACCGAAGACAAACAAAATATGTTGTACTTATATAATTTAACTTTAATTAAAGTAATCCCTCAGTTTTCTTTGGTATAATTGAACAAATAGTAATGTTTTTACAAGACCATTTTCCAATTTTTGCAATCCACTCGAAAGTTTGGTCTGTTACACGGATGGTACTACGGATGGTACTATGGATGTACAGCCGTTAGCAATTTTCGAACCTACTACGTTTTTGGCTTTGGAATGTTTTGTTTCTCTTCATCACTGTGATTGACAATTTCTTGATATCTCAATAACTGAAAATACATCAAAGATGCTTTTGAAGAAATACTGTACAGAACAAAATTAGATTCTGCCTGGTCAATTTGTGAAAAAAGTCTCCATATTATCCGATGAGTATTACGCATTAAGCCATGTCCTTAACATTAATTACAAATAAAAAGTGATGGAGAAAACGAAATTGTCCTCATTAACCGTAGGCACGTATTAAAAGATGACGTATAAACGAGAGTCCACTTCATATATCAGGTTGATGCAAAAGTTCTATCGAATTTTAATACCTTTTATACCGGTAAAAATTTAAAACCTGATAATTTTACCTGCCAGTTCAAAAGCAAGCACGCAAAATATAATTAATTATTAGATATTAAAATTTTACCGGTATGAAAGGTATTAAAATACGACAGAACTTTTGCATCAATCTAATAGCTATGTGTATCAGAATAAAGACTAAGAAATATCAATTATTGAAATTTAGAAATTGAAACTGAAAACAAATAAAAAATATCAAAGCAAATTTTATCAGTTATAAATACATATTTAAATTTGAACAGCTTATAAAAAGAAGAAAAGAAGTATTTTCTACTAACCAGAACAGTTTATTTCGTAATATTAATTATGATTAACCGTTTAAAACTAATCTCGCCTTTTATCCAAATGAATTTGAAAATGATAATTTAATGATTTCGCTTTCGAATCGGCTTAAACCAATCCCCTTAAAATTACCAGAGTTATTTAGGTGCATTCACATCAATAACCGCAAAATATCGTTATCTTCACAAAGTAGTTAATTATATTAATTCAGCCAATGACAAAAAAATATTTATATATATATTTAAGGAAATATATATTGAAAATAATAAAAATAAAAAGCACTTCAAACATGTTTTACATGTAATTTTAGAAGCAAGTGAAAACGAATGCCGACTGCCTTGGAGAGAGATGTAATTTCGATATCTTAAAGCTATCTTTTTTTTCTATCATAGCAAACTCAATCCACTGAAAAGTTATATTCAAATTTGAAAAACATATTCTTTAAAGGAAGCATACATATTTTTTTATGTTTTATTCATTTAATTTTCTCAGTTAACATTAACTTTATACATGACTTAAAAAAAAATGACACTGTTTTACGATATTTAATGATCTCATATTCTAATTACTAGATTAAATTGAACTTTTAACTTATTTTGTAGTCCTTAAATGCGTTCACATCAATAATTTCGAAATATCGTTATAATAAAAAAACACAGTTAATGAAAATATAAAAACATTTTTATAAAAACATATTAGAAAAATAAAAAAATAAAAAGGTCTTGGAGCATGCTTTACACATAATTTTAGAAACACGTGAAATGAACACCAGTTGAAGGCAGGTTTAATTTTGATTTACCAAACACTTTTTTTTTTCTTTAATGAAAGCAAAATAAATAAATTAAACAGATACAAAGGACTCGATATAAAATATGACAACTAAGTTTCTGAATATTCAAAATTTCAAAAAAAAAAAAAAAAAAATGATTGCTTGCTTTAACAAACCTGATCTGTTAAGAATGCACCTTCAGTTAACTTTATGTTCCACATTTTTTTTGTCAAATAGATTTGATTTTATTGGACTTATATCCAAAAAGTCTCTGTTTTTTAAATTCATATCTAAATTTATTTTTGGTTATTATGACATCTATTGAGTAAAAAATAAACCCTGCACTTTTAAAATATTTTCAGGATGCAGGTAAATATTTTTACATGTAAACCACAAAAAAATTAAACATGTCTGTTAACATGTTTTACAGAATCTTTCAAATTGTGACAGAATTACATTTTGCTAATAAGACAGTTTTCTTAACTAACAATAACTAAGAATTCTGTTTTTTTTTCTTCTTCTTCAGAAAATTATCTTTAATATGATAATTTGATTAAATTAAAGCCTTTTAACTTATTCTGCAGCTTTAAAATGCATTCATATCAATAACTGCAAACTTTAGTGCCGTTAGAAAAGCAGTTGCTAATGCATTTCAGATCTGTCAATGACAACAAATCAAGTAATAATGTATATATATATATATATATATATATATATATATTCATAATTTCATAGATTTTGTTGGTGTTTCGGTAATGTTTCATTAATGGTTATATACAATATAGATATACAGGGTGTAACTGAAATGCTTCAACAAACTTTGAGGGATGATAGTACTCATGAAGACGAACAAAAAATGCAATGGTACATGGGGTCGCAAATGACGTTTAACCCCTTCAGGGGCAGTGGTATGTTTATGAAAGCGCTTAATTTTAATTCCAAAACGCCATAATGGCACCAGAATTTTGCTAAAATCTTTTCCATTTAATATGTATGTGAAATATAGCCTTTTTCTTATTTACAAACAAATTTTTTTATAAATTCCGGTGCCAGTCATTTATTTCAACATTTTAGTACTATAAGTAGTTTGCCCCTAAAAGGCTTAAAGGATACAAATAGAGAAAATGCGTCTGAAAATGGACTGGCACCGGAATTTACAAAAAAAAGTTGTTTGTAAATAAGAAAAAGGCAAAATTCTGGTGCCATTGTGGCGTTTTGGAATTAAAATTAAGTGGTTTTTTAGACATACCACTGTCCCTGAAAGGGTTAAATGCCATTTGCGACCCCGTGTTCTATTGCATTTTTTGTTCATCTTCATGAGTACTATCATCCCTCAAAGTTTGTTGAAGCATTTCAGTTACATCCTGTATATGCATACACAATAAAAATAGTAATAATAAAGATAAAAAAGTGATTTGAATATACTTTGCATTCAATTTTAGAGGCACGTAAAATGAAATGCCGGTTGCCATAAAAACAGCCGCTATGTCGATCTCCAAAAGTTATTGTTTTCACTTTCCGAACGCATAGTGTAAGGAAAGTATTGTAATCATGCGTGTGAGTGAGTGAACAGGATAACTCTCAAGCGATATTTTCGATTGAACTCCCATTTGGAGAATATGTCATAGCCTGTTGCAAGAACTGTATACATTTTCGTAAAAATAGACCGACGGATTAGGTATTTAATCCATTTTCAAACCACTTTGGAACCATTTTGCGACGATACTATTGGGAAAAATCACCAAGAAATGTGACAACGCATAAATGATAAATATTGTGACGCAGAGGTAACATACCCATTTTCGAAACGGGAGTCCAGCGTTCAAATCCAACCTATTCCATTATGTCAGAAATTTCTACACCCGCCCATCCTCTTTTTTTTTTATCAAAGCAAAATTACTAAATTGCAAAATTATATACGTTTGACTAATACATTCTTAAACAATCAACAATAGCGATTTAACTGATTTTTATTTCGCTTTGTCAGCTATCATTGTCTATAAATATTATGACGTTTTAATAAAAATTGATTTCTGTATAATAACTTGATTTTGATTTGGAATGAAATTACGTCTAAATAAGCCCTTTTTCTTCATTCTATAAATGTGTTATCATTGAAAACTTTGAAATATAAATATCATCAAAAAGCATATTTCATTAAATAACTGAGTTTATCAATGACAGAGAAAGAAAAATAATTATTAAAAAAAATTAGAAACAATTAAAAAAGAAAATCTTCGAACATGGTTTACACGTAATTTTAGACAATTTCAAGATATTGATATCCTAAAAAGGTTAATTTAAATAACTCAGTTCCATCAATGACAACAAAAGATAAAGAAGTATTTAAATAAACAAATCAGAAGTGATAAAAATAAACAAATTCTTGGCACATGTTTACACGTAATTTTAGAGGCACGTGAAAATGAATGCCGGCTGTCGTGGAGACAGGTGTAATTTCGATCTTCCAAAGCTTATCGACCTTGATCTTCCGCAATCAAATCTCAATTATGCAGGCGGCCTTCAACTAAATGATTCAGGATTTTAAAAATATTTTTTCCTGCTTCCAGACATGCCGAAATCTATTCCGACTCAATTAGAAAGGCAGGAAATAAACTTCTTATTTTTTCTTAAGATCCAAATTTAATCGGCTTAAGAAGATTCTTTTTTAGAACGAAAATGGCGACATAGTTTAGAAGTGTTAAAACTGAACAATTGCAAATAATAAAAGCTACGTTTCTTCCCCCGCCTTGAAAATGCGTCTTTCTAATTTACACAAATTTAAAAATGCGTTTGATGTGCCGAAATCTATTATAAACTGATTAGCTGCATGAAATAATTTATTATTTTTATAATTTAAAAATTAATTAATTTGAAATTTCAATCTTAAAAAAAATAAAAAAATACATAATGCTAATTCTTATAAAGAATATATTATTTAGTTAGACTTCCATTTAAATAAGAAACAATACGGTGCTATAAATGTGTTTTAAATCTGTTATAAAGGTGTTGTATAAGGTATTATATAAGGCGTATATAAGGTGTTAATAAGGTGTTATAAATGCGTTGTTTTTCATTTCTAAACATATCATGTTAAAATACGACAGTTTTATAATTTGTTTTTTTATATTAAATATTTGTTAAAGTTTAAAATAAAATTGAATGATTGGTGGCATAATTGAAAATAAAAGCAGCATTTTCCAGTAGTTAAAACAAAAGAAAGCTTCTGTTTTCTGCACTTATGTATGTCTATATGCATATATGTCTCCAATTTTCTCAATAACCACTAACGTATTTGAATGAATCTTTATACATTAGAATTCTAGTAAACCAGGGAAGGCCTTAAAACAAATTGCACACAAAAATTTCCATTAGAACTAAAGTTATTTGCAAGTTTAAAATTGCTTCACACAATTGTCCTAAATACCAGATGTCTTATCTATTCATCTACTACTTGATCCCCGTGTTTTTTCCCGATGGAGGGTTCTAGAATATTTACTACAAACTTCATTTTAATTTTAGATTTTAATGTGTTTGTGTACATTTCAATTTTAAAGCTGTAATTCTAGATTTGCAATAAAATCGAAATAAAATAAGTGTATTGTAAGAGAAAAGCTTTTTATTTTGTATAGGTTAGTGCTGATATACATGTTATATGAATGCTATTTATTGTAGAACTGATGTAAGCAAACCAAGGATTAAGAAATTATCATCTGAACTCGCTTTATTTTTTTTGTTTAAAAATTACCCCCTTTGTTTAAAAAATCTCATATATCTGGCAGGATTCTTTTACAATTTTAACCTTTGACAAAGCTAAAAATTATCCTCACAGACATCTTTGGCATATGTTATTTTTCTATTTTGTCTGAATATAAAAATTAAAGGTTTTTATTTTATATATATACTTTTCCTAATTACTTTTTCTGGATACAAATTATTTTACAACAAAATTAGTTCGAAATGAAAAGTAAAACGGCACTAAAAATGTTTTTTTTTTCGAACAAAACAATCGTTTATACATATATTTAATAATATGTAAGGATTGTCTTAAAATTTTGAAACTGGATACACAATTTTAATAAATTAAAGCTCGATAAAAAGATACAAAAATCAATCTACGTTAAGCTGATGAAATATCGAGGAAGAGTAGTATTAGAGTGGGATTGAGCAAATAACCTTGCAATGTATTTGCTCAATATTCGTTGCTTGAAACAAGATAAACAAACCAATCTGTATTAAATATGTCAACTACTAGAAATCTGAATCAACTTTAAATATATCAACTTGGATTAATTTTCACAATTATTAATGATAATTAAATGTTCTTCAGCGTGAAATAGTCTGATAAGTGGTTTTTGAATTTTTCTATATAGTTGTGCAAGTTGGTTATTGTCAATGTTATTTATACAAGATTAAACTCAAAAATTTAGAACATAACACAACTATTTCCAATTTTATTTTCCAGACATGTGCAATGCAATTTAACTATGATTTAACGCAAATTTTGTTTTTAGTTAACGCCTGTTTTACGAGAAAAGTAACACATATTTATCTGTAATTTTTCAAATTGTTGTTGGCGAGTCAGAGAAAGTGCCAAGACGTTTTATTTTTTTTTATTCCTTTTATTTGCATTCAATTTATTCGAAATAGAAATAAAGTTCTGTCCATAAACATAATAAAGTTGTATCTGTGTTTCATTTCCCTTTCTGTTTAATTGAAGTAAAAAACTTAATACAAATGGATTTATTAATAAAAATAGGAAAGAGCGGTCGAATTATCTTCTTCTCAGGGATCCATACTCGGTCCGCTTTCTGATCACCATTTTTTTTCAAAGAAAAACATTCTTTTTTGATATATATTGCAAATTTTTATAGAAAACTATCCCGAAGGCTATTTTTGTTGCAAATGTTGCAAAACCTACCAAGAAAACTTTTCTTCTAAAATACTAATGTTCACAAAACGAACCAGTGGGAGACTTATCGCCGATCATATTATCTTCGAATAAAGGCGTCATGTGAAATTTTAAATTCGAACGTTCAAATCAAAAGCGGAAACACATATTTTTTAAAGACTTAAAGAGGACAGTTAGCACAAATAACCACATGTTTTAACTTTTGAACTTTACTACAGCCATTACAATTTTAGTTTGTCATAGGTGTGGCCCTATTAACCTCAATTACCTGATATAATTTTAAAAAGGATAATACTGCACGTTTTTCAGAAAACAGACTGCATCTTTGGTGTTAATTCAACAATTATTTTGAGCAGCATGTTTAAATATCTTTGGCTAAAAGTTGCTTTATCATATTCGTGTAACTTGATTTTTGATTCATAAACATCAGAGTTTTATAACAACTTAGACTAAATAGCTTAAATTCTTGATCATAAAAATGTCTTTGAAGGTAAGTTTTATACTCAACATTCACAATATTTTCTAACGTAAGCCTTCCTTTACCTCTTTATTTCTATTTAACTTTCAAAAAATACATATTTAAATACAAACTATCAGGCAAACTTTTAAGTTTTAAAATGTATTTAAGCTAATAAGTAATTTTTCTAATGTATAGTTATATAAATCATTATTTAATACATGGACATTTTTTCATAGAAAATTTCTCACGCCTTGCATTCATAATATTTCAAATTTTAGTTGCTTAAAAGGCGTATAGCCAATATAGTGAAAAAGTACCCAAGCCTACTATACTGATCACCGAGGTTCGAGTCCCGGCTTGGGTACTTTTTCACAATGTTGGCTATACGCCTTTTAAGCAATTAAAATTTGAAATATTATGAATGCAAGGCGTGAGAAATTTTCTATGAAAAAATTTCCATGTATTAAATATAGATTTATTCAATTATCGATGCTGGATTTTCTTTGGTTTCGTGTTTGCCCCAGGGTTGGTGGCTCACGGAAAATATTCCATCTTGTGCTGCGTTTGTAACCTTGCCAACATAGTATAGTGAGAAAGTGCCAAGCTGGGTATCGTTCCCAAGTGGTTCAGTTGATAGAACGTCAATGCGCTTTACTGATGACCCGGGTTCGAGTCCCGGCTTGGGCACTTTTTCACTATGTTAAGCAATTAAAATGCTTTTAAGCAATTAAAATTTGAAATATTATAGTTATATATTTTTGGTAAATAAGCCATGATAATTTACCGAGAACAGTAGCGTTTTATAATGAAATTTTAAATGTTCAAAAATATTAATAAGATGAAGGCTTGTCGGCGAGTAGCGTTTTTCTGTATACATTAAATCCAAACACCTTTGAAACTAGATTGGACAACCTCTTGAAGTGCGGTGGGAAATTTTTTATACCAAAATTGGGTAATTGATTGTTTCAACTTAGACTGATTTTGATTTCAATTGATTGTTTCAACTTTTCAATCAATTATCTATTGATAGTTTACAACTAAATAATTGATTGTTTCCAAAATTTTGAAGAAAATTTTATTTTTATAACTTTTGTAAAGAAAACTGAGAAATTGCGTTTCCTTATTTTCAAATAAAGTGTTTCGAAAATTTTGGTGTGAATTCAACATTACAGAAGCACCATTACTTACACCTAACAGGTTAAACTAGAAGTTTAACGGTAATTTTCTACTTACTGTACTCCTTTTTACTTAGTGTATTGTTTTGCTTAACTGTAATTACTATAATGCATTTGCTATTACCATGTTGTAATTCATGATTATTTTTAATTATTGTTTCCGTATAAAATTTCGAATTATTGAACTGTCGCGATAAAAATCGTGTGATAGGGACTCAGTTTTCTGCAAAATAATTGATGTGTTTCATGATGATTATTTTTTTATTCAAATCTTAATAAAAATTTATCATAGTAACACAAATGAAGTAAATATATTGATGACAAAATGTCTGAGGTTAAAAGTGCATATAAACACTAAGTAATAACAATGCTCGTAATAAAAGAAACTTTCTGAATAACGTACTTCAGTTGCAGAAATCTAAAAAGCTCTACAATACATTTGAAATTAAAGAACATACGCTTTACATATTTTTTTTATAAGTTGCTATCTTTTTCAAGCTATTTCATTCACAACTAGATAATCTTTTTACAGAAATAAACAGCAAAGAAGATTTATTAAAAAAAGAAATTTCATGATATATGTTACAACACAATAAACATTAATCCTATTCTATAAGTAATATATGTAGAAATTTCTGTAAGGTATTATATGAGTTATACGTTAAAGCGCCATAAAAGAAGAATTTTTGTAAAGCGAGATGCATTTTCTTTTAACGGAAAAATAAATGTTTCTCTCTGCAATAAGAAATAATAAGCCAATTCAGCACTACCTACTTATCATAATAGGTTAACAAGATATTACTCTAATCTAGTTAAAACGGGATATTCGTTCTTTTGTTCTCAGATAGTACAATGAAACATATAAGAGGATGCGAGAAATTAATGAATTGGGTTAAATTTATATAGACATATTCTTTCTGAGTTCACAATAATCTCATGCTCTTGCATCTTAAAAAGAGACCATTGTAGCAGTAAAAAATGTTGACTTAGGAATGTAACAACATTGGATATTTTAAACATTTTAAGATTGTCATTAAATATATAATTATTATTATAAGGATGTCTACAGTACAGTCAGTCTAAAACGGGATCATCTTTAATGGAAACATTATATATAGGGGCAATTAAATATATTATATAGGGGCAATTAAATATTAATAATATATAGCCAGCGGTTCCCAACCTTTTCTCTCTCACGTACCCCCTTTTTTAGTCATTCGATAGATGCGTACCCCTTCTCGAATAAACCCGATCCCAAAAGTATTTACATATTTTTTGTTAGTAATGTTCTTATGTTTGTTACTAATGTCAATTACAGCTCTTTTAAGCATTTCAGCTTTCAACCGTTTATATACTTTGATACACAAAAATATATGAGAAAATTGTTCAAAACAATAAATATTAGTTAAAGACTAAATTTAAATTAAGCACTCATAATATAAAAAGAACGATGAACCAGTTGAACATTAAAATGAGACTAATAATTTTTTTTTTTCATATTTCTAGAATCAGTACAAATGGAAAAATGCAAATGGAAAGGGGCGGAGCAATAAATGTACAGTACAAAATGTGATAATGAGGTAATCGCATGTTGTAGGTGGAGCTAGTGACAACGAATTATTAATCAATTACTAGGTTTAGGTATTTTCTTTTATTTGGCAAGTAGTCTATTGGAAATTACATAAGTCTTTCTTTGAAAACGAATATTCTGCAACTTTTTTCTTGAGTTTTCATTCTAAATTTATTTTTGAATTTTTCGCCATTAACCGACGAAATTTTGACGTACCCCTAACAGGTCCGCCACGTACCCCCAGGGGTACGAATACCCCAGGTTGGGAAACACTGATATATACGATTAGAACACAAAATACAATTATGGAAAAAAAAAAGAGAACACCATTTTTAACAGACCACAAAAAAGTAAGTTAAAAACAAGAAAATAGAGTAAATAGTCTTGAGAAATTGAAAACAAAAATGTTTCGGTAATTTGCCCCTCTTAAAGCTTTCTCTACTAATTTTGTAGTATTTATACACATATAAAGGAGATTTTCCCACAAAATTTTCAATGTAAGAGAATTACATAATATAATGAAAGTAGAAACACACAGTCCAATTATTTACCACATAAATTACTTTTCAGGCTGTTTAGTATTTTCATAAAATTACAGGAATAGTTACAGAAATAGTTTTGACCATTATAATAGCCGGATTGCAGTAAGCGGCATTATGGCATATTATAATACATTTGCAGTCTGAAATATCTCTGCTTGAAGAATTTCAGAACATTTGTTTTAAAGCATTCATACTACCATCACAAATACAATACCGCATATTAAATAGATGACAAAGTATTCATTAAAAAATACTGTAAAATGTTTTAATTTAATGTAGTAAACTCAACCTATATCCAAATATTAATAATTAAATATATTTCATAATAATGAATTAATTCAGTTAAAAAAATTGTTATGAATTATTTTTGTTACATTATTTTTTATTCAATTAATATAATTAAAATTTTTAGCTAATGTCAAGAATAATTATTTATTTGTTGCAAAACAAATCCGTGATAATTAATTTTAAGAAAACTGTATGCAGTGAAATAACTTTACAAACAAGATAGAAAAAAACTGAATTCTATTAATTATTTTGAAAATAATATTGAATTTATAACATCTTAAAGAGGTCTTATTATCAGGGTTCGTACGGATCAGGCAATTTTCCAGGAGTTTCACCAGTATTTTTTTTATAGAAAAAGAAATCTAGGTTAAACTCGCGAAACTTCGCATTCTTTTAAGGAGAGATTTTCTGTAAGAAAATACTGGTACCAAAGAATTTCTTGGTCGCAAAATTCCAGGAGTCGTACGAACCCTGTATTATAAAATAACAATAGTATTATTGAGAAATTTTAAAAGCAGAGTTGGCAAATACATATATACAGGGTGTTCCGTTAAAGGGGTCCAATATTAATAGGGGTAATAGAGGAGATCACATGGAGCATAAATCAGTATATAAAGCCTGGTCGGATCTCAATAGTTTTCAAGTTACAGCAAATAGAATGAAAATTCGGAAAATTGTAAAAGAACCCTCATTTCTAAACTATCGATAATGCTACATAAAAACGAAGCACATATTTAGAAAGAGCGGAAAAAAACCTACAAAATGACATCAATTGTATTAAAATAGCAATATTTATTGACGAGTTACAAGCCCTGAAACAGTGAAAAAAGTACGAAATCCAATATACATCAAAATAGTTAATCGTTAATTCCAAAAAGACAACTCTAGCTACAACAAGGAAAATGTAGTAAAATTTGGTCCATTCCGAAAACTTTCGAAAAAGCTTACAATGAACCATATCGGTTTAATTGTGTGAGAGAAATTAATCAGTTTCTTAGTTACAACTCCGCTTTCTTTGACACTAGCAAAGGTTAAACTCCGCCCATCACGATTGGAAACACCGCCTTTTTAATTACTCTCAACTATACATTTTCGATCATGCTTCTTCTGAGATGCAACATTTTTAATTATTCAAGAGTTGAATGAACCAAAATAACTTTACAATAATAGTCTACATTTTAAAGTGGTCTTTTATTGATATAAAGCTTAAGTTAAATTCCTTAAAATTAAACTGGTGGTGAAAATTCGGAAATAATTAAAAATATTGCGATTTGTAACTATGCAAGAAGTTTCAGTACATGTTTTACATGGACAATTATTGTATGTATATGTGCATCATAATTTATGATAGGAAATAATAATAACAAATAGCATAATAATTTTATTAATTATAAATTTAAAAAAGACACTAAATTTTAAATTAATTCATACAAACTTTGTAATTTACAATTTGAGTACACCACAGTCTGTGACTTACAAAATACTGTGCCAAAAAGTGTTGAAAATAAAAGAAAAATGACAAATAAAGAATTACATTCCACGTACTTTATGACATATGTGAAGCATAGTCTTCTGGCCTGCGCTGCACAGTTCAATGTCGGAAGGCAGACGAACGGACATTATTATAATAGGTGTTCGAAGTTGCGCCCATTAACAGAATCGCACAGCTGACAGCGACGTCGTAAAGATTGGCGAACACGCCGAAAAACTCCGACGGAGTTGGGAATGTCTCCTGCAGCGACAACGATTCGCGCTAGTAAATCCTCCGGTGTATCCACAGGCGTTTCATACACCAGCGATTTAAGGTGTCCCCAAACAAAAAAGTCTAACGGATTGAGGTCTGGAGAGCGTGCAGGCCAAGCAACAGGTCCACTGCGTCCAATCCATTTCCCAGGATATGTTGAATTGAGGTGATTGCGAACACCTATGAAAAAATGTGCCGGTGCGCCATCGTGCATAAACCACATATTGTGGCGCAATGTTGCTGGCACATTTTGCAGTAACTGCGGTAAGATATCCCGTAGGAAAACCAAGTACGTACTGCCATTGAGTACATCTGGGAGTAAATATGGTCCTATGAGATAATCGCCGAGGACACCTGCCCATATGTTCACACTGAACTTTTGTTGTGCGTTCGACGGGAAAACAGTGTGCGGATTTGTATATGACCATGTGTGCATATTGTGCGTGTTTACCACGCCCTCTCTCGTAAATGTTGCTTCATCAGTAAATAAAATATTTTCCAGAAATTGTGGATTATTTTCTGTTACATTAAGCAACCAGCGTACGAATTCTGTCCGCTGAGCACAATCTGTTACTGATAACAGTTGTACCCGCTGCACATGAAAGGGGTGCATGTTTTCTGCACGCAGAACACGCCACACACTTTGGTGAGAAACACCGACTTCAGACGCAGCAGCTCGTGTACTCGTGGAGGGGTTATCTTTAAAAATATTCAGTACATCTTCTTCCATTGCAGGTGTTCGTACATGTCGAGATTTCCCTGCATCAATGCTTGCTGTATTAAACGATCCAGTCTCCCGTAATCGTCTATCGATTTTTATGAAGAGTTTCGAACTTGGGCAACGTCTCCTTGGAAATTGCTCACGGTACATGCGCTGTGCTAGACATGCATTTCCATGAGCTTGCCCGTACATCAGATGCATGTCCGCATATTCTTCGTTAGAGTATTCCGGCATAATTATTATACATCAACTTACTACAATCCCACTTACAACAGCCTCCCTTTAACATAACGCCCACTGATGACTGCTGTTTTATTACACTTTTCTTCCTATACACATAGAAAATTTGCATAAAAAGTACTTCTTCTTCATCATCCTGAAAGTTCATGGAGGAAACGCAGCAGTCACGGAGTTTGCTTTAAGACAAGGCGAGAGCTGCACAATATGTCATTCACTTGACCAGACTGAATAATGAAAGGGTATTGATAGAGGTTGATCAGAAATGTATAATTGAAAGATATTAAAACGGGGTGTTTACAATCGTCATGGGTGGAGTTTCGCTCTTTCCGAGCGTGCAACAGTACAGAGTTGTAACTAGGGAACTGCTTGATTTCTCCCATACAATTAAACTGATATGGTTTATTGTCAGCTTCTTCGAAAGCTTTCGGAATGGACCAAATTTTATAACATTTTCCTTGATGTAGGTAGAGTTGCATTTTTGGAATTAACGATTAACTATTTTGCTAAATATTTGATTTTGTATTTTTTCACTGTTTCAGAGCTTGTAACTCGCCATTAATTCTCAATATTCTAAAACAACTTATGTCATTTCGTAGGATTTTTTCTGCTCTTTCTAAATATGTGCTTCGTTTTTATGTAGCATTATCGATAGTTTAGCAATGAGGGTTTTTTTACAAATTTCCGATTTTTCATTCTATTTGCTGTAACTTGAAAATTATTGAGATCCGGCCAGGCATTATATACTGATTTATGCTCCGTGTGATCTCCTCTATTACCCCTATTAATATTGGACCCCTTTAACGGAACACCCTGTATATATAAATTGATTAGATAAAAATCCACAGCTTTGAAAGTTATTGAATATTTTGATTACAATATTAAAATTACGACATTTTTTAAAGATTCCACAATAAAACAATACCTGTACAATCGAGTAATAATAACATCAAAGTCTCGTATAATACTGAAGCCGGAAAAAAATGTGTATGGTGAAGGTATAAATAACCCGAACTGTGCATTTTATTCAATTCTTTGAAAATAATACAGAAGTTATTACAATTTTAAAAGATTCCTTTATAAAACATTGCATAGTTCAAAGTTACTAAAGCTGAAGTCGCCAGAAAGAAAAAAGTAAATTGTTGATATAAAAATTCATTATCTTGAAGACATAAATTTATAACTACATTAGAGATAATACCTTTAAACTAAGTAGCAAATACGAATAGTAATATAAGTGAATATATTTGATTCCTGGATATTTGTTTTCTAAATTCCAAATGTTTTACTTATTTCTATATGAATGTACAGAATTCTCCAAGAAAATACGAACAATGACGAATGCTCCAATTCCAAAAGTCGCTGAATAAATAAATGTGTTTGTACCAAATCTTCTTGTTTATTATTTCCTACAATTCAGTTATAGGGGAAATTTTCTTGAGAAGCCGTCTACATATTTAAATTAAATAAAACTTTATTTTTTCAATACCAACACCTAATTTTGATATCATATTTCCATTTTACTCTCGAATACCAAACGGGAAGTCATTCGGTCAAGTAGTTTAGGAGTTATGCATATTTAAAGTTTGGAATTCCTAATGTTAAATTCATTTTTAATCGCTACAAAACAGATTGCAATCCAGGCAGTGTTTTAAGCATAACTCAAAAAGTACTTGACGGAATGATATGTAAATTTTGACTCGCAAATTTAAAGCTTTTTGGAATTGATTTCCCTTTAAAAAATTATGGGTTACAATTCATAGTTTTTTTTCGAAAATTAATTTCAAAATATATATTTTCGAAAATGAAATACACTGTAGCTTAAGATTATTTTTTAAACAGAAACCAAATTTAAAAATTTTTAAATACAAGAGTTCAAAATTACAGCTCAAATTGACAATGAATTTAACATTGCGAATTCGAAACATTAAAACTGTATGATTCCAAAACTACTTGACCGAATGATTTCCGTTTGGTATCTGAAGGAAATATTTAGCGGAGAATCCAAATATGATGTTAAAATCGAATATTAGTATCGGAAATTTAAATGAAAAGTTTGACATAATCTCAGTATGTTAATGACACCTCCAGAAAATTTTACTGTGACAGGATTATAGAAAATAATAAACAAGGAGCTTTAGTACAAGCGAGATTTAGAATTGTAATGACCATCGTTTGGATGGTTTTTTAGGGGACAGTATAGGAGTGGTGTGGAGGTAGAGCACATTAATTTCAAAAGACCTCTTCTGCCATATTTTTAACATAACCCAATATGTCACGCTAAGAGCACTTTTAAAAAGCATTTGGACGGAGCGTTTTACTTTTATACCGTTATCTGACCTTCCTTTGTAATTTATCTAGAGAGTGAAAAAAAAAAAGCTTTATTATCTAAAATATATGCAAAGAATGAAAAAAAAACTTGCTGCGGTAATTTGGTCGTTGATTTTTCATTTGAAAGAAATTAGTTGCCGTTATAATTTCAATTATTTCGAGAGAGCACGAGAAAGATCCAATTACTTGTCAATAAAAGAGAGGAATTTTATTTTATTTTTTCGATAAGTGTTTAGGAGCTAGGTAACAGTTAAACAAAAAAAAGTTTTTTTCTTTTACTATTCAATAAACTATAACGTCATAAATTTTTATAGGTAATCATTTTTAAATGTGTATTACATATTT
This sequence comes from Maratus michaelseni, assembly GCA_963931845.1. Lineage (NCBI taxonomy): Eukaryota > Metazoa > Arthropoda > Arachnida > Araneae > Salticidae > Maratus > Maratus michaelseni. The sequence continues at coordinate 77,058,387 of OZ007594.1, forward strand.
GATAGGATAATTTAATGGGCAAAAGAGGAAAAATGGATAATTTTTTAATGAAAATTAATAGTGCATAACAATAAAGACATATTTCAAAATGTTTTATGTAAAACGTGTTTTCAACAGAAAATGGCGTGAGCAGCATTTATCGTTCATCTACATCTACAGGGACACACAAATTAATTCGGCTGTATTACAGTTTATAAGCAGTAATTGTTTGCAATGCATATTAACGATGTTGTACTACTTCAAACAGAACGAAATTGATATATGTTATTGAGAATCACTACAGAACATTTGTTACCAAAAGTCATGCATGAAACTTTTATAGTTATTTTACAGGAACAGGCAAAAGAGTTTTGATATATCATCGCCTACCACAAATAATTGTGGAAGTGTGTTTTGAGTTACGATATGCAGTGTTCAGTTTAATTATTATAATTTATATAGATTATATTTACTATTGCATGAATTAACTAGAATATACATTATAGGCTATAGGCTGGAATTCCGGGAAAATGAGTTTTCACCTGTGCATTTTCCAGCGGAACTGTTCTATTTATTGAAGTACATAAAATATAAATTTATTCTTATATAGGGCATCAAAAAAAAAAATTACGTTACTTTGAAATCTATATATGGCAGCAGTCACAAGTGCGCTATCAATTGTTTAACCCTTTATGTACTGAATTATGAATTCATGAAAATTTTATCTTCTAAAGCATTTTTCGTGAATTTTTGAAACTATATTAGAAGATTTCCATAATCATTTAATAAATTTTAGAGGGATTTTAGAAGGATTGAAGGATTTAGAAGGATTAATTAAATTTGAATTTATAGGGATTTTGTGCAATATTTATAACCCCACTCAAATATTTTATTTAAAATATTTTTCTTAGTATTTTGTAGAATTAGGAAATGTACAAATATAATGTTCTTACAATAGAAATATAGAAATATTTCCGAATTGAACACCCCCCCCCCCCTCCCAACGCCAAGAAAGCTGAAAAGATGCAAAGGCAAAATAAATCATCCTTTTAAAAATATTTTTGTTTTGTGTAACCAATAACGCTTTTGGAACAAGATAAATTAATGCATCTATAACTCATTCATTCTAAACTGTATTACTACTAATCGATGTATTAAATGAATTTTATAACAAGTTATTTTACTGGTACTTATAAGTACTGTCTTTGGATAAAGGGTTAATGCATTTTTCAGCTGAAGCAAATTTTGATATATTAAGTATCGTGTAAAGCAAACTATTCATCATATACAGGACTAAACACAAGAATTTGAATACACTACCGGTCAAAAGTTAAAGTGTTGCAAAGTTTCAAGGTGTTTCATAATATATGTGTGGTGCATGATATTTCTTTCTTGTCTTCTCTTGGAATGAGATGAAGATTTTTTTTTCTATTTTAGCAACGGAAGCACTATTCTTAAAAAAAGGAGGGAAAATATATTCTCGCCTCATTTACTACACAAATGATGCAACTTGCAAGTAGTCTTTTTACTTTTAGATATGAAAGAGGTTTCAAAATCTTCTCTCAATCATTTGGGATTTATCTCATACATATTCATCTACGCCACAGATTTGAAAGTCTAGTGTTCGTAGAATCTTAAAAAGAAAGATACTGTATTGATTATTTTATCATTCTGTCTAATGCTTGTAGAGGAACTTTCAAGTTTCATTATGAGAAAGGTTTCTCGTTCTTTCTGCTATCTTTTTCCAGGCGGAATGGAAAATGTCGCATCATCGTGCTCATTAACACAAACATATAAAGATAAGCTTTGTCACTACAGGAAGACAAATGGATCCAATTATTATTATTATTAATTTTTTCCACCTTTCTGGGAAATAGAAAGGAGACTAGTATAACTTTGTACGAATGGAGAGCATAATTTCTCTGTGCTAAATGTTATGCAAATAATGTTTTTTTCTGAGATGTTTTTCATGCCATCACGAAAATGTATTTCTTTACTGTTCTACGATTGCAGAAACTGTTTTGGTTAATTGTGTGTTCAAATCATTGTTCCATCCGCCTTAGTCGCCTGATCTGGCTCCATCGGACTTTCACATTTTCTCACATTTAGACAGAATTATCAAGTCCCAAATTCCTAAATACCACAAATAAAATGAGTGGTTTCATCATGATATTAGCCATAACATTGCTAAAGAATATGATTTTGGGACTACCACTCATAAACAATGAAACAAACCTGTGAAAAAATAAATACAATATTAAAAAGGAAAGAAACCATACCTATAATATACAGATAAAACTTGAAATAGAGTCATAAAGTACATGTCATAAAGTACAAAAATATACCTGTGCACCACATGAACCACACATGAACACAATCAAACAGAGGGAATAAATTGCAAAAAATCATTACATGTTGCCAAATTTAGTTTTAGAAAATGATTTACCATGTTGTCAGAATAGATGTTAGAATAATATGAATATTATTGTAAAGCAACAGAAACCATGGTGCTGCCATCTATTAGGGTACAAAGTGAATATACGCTGGATAAAAATAGCATTGAATGAAAATTAATATTTAAAAATTAAACAATATACTATCTAAAGATGATAGCAATTAGTTAAATAATAAATAAATGAAATTAATTAATAAATAATAAATAGAATATCCAATTACATTAAAGTAATGGATGTATTAATGAATAATTCTATGTTAAAAATAAGATGGAAGATGGAAAAATTAATAATTAAAGCAACATAAAAATATATGTACCATGAAATGGCATAGCAACTATTAAATAGCTGTGCCAAAAAATGCAACATCACAAAAATTAAATTAAATTAAAATACTAAATATTTGAATTAAGATACAAAGGATTTAAATATAATATGAATTAAATATTGAAAGTAATTATATATATATATATATAATCCTTTATGTACTTCAATATATGGATTAATGATTATGTGTCTTCGACTGCACATAACAGGGCACCGGGCCGCAGGTTGAGTATGGCTGTTCTAAATTATCCTGTTCCAGCCATGCTCGTCGTAAGAGAGATTTATAGAAAAAAAATAAAGCAACATAACTATTTCTTAAAGGAACTTCAAATAAAATCCACTCACAATTTGTGAAATAAACGGCATACCTTTATATTTTTCATAAATTTATGCAGATGTATTTGATATTTAAAATGTTAACACGTTTTATTTTAGTATTTAGACGATTATTGTATTTAAATTATTACAAAGTATTCAACATATATATATATATATATATATATATATGAATTAATTTTTTCTCTCCGCATTGTTATGGAGTCATTTAAAGAAATCTATATCCTTAAAAAGTAGATGAAACATATTCCAGACTTATTTCTACACAAATGATGCATTCAGAAGCAGCTTTTTTACATTCTGACACAAAAGCGTTTTTTAAGACCTTCTTACTATCATATGGGATTCATTCCATATATTTCCATCTACATAATCAGGGATCTGTCCACACTTTTTTCCCAGGGTCCTGTTTCTGTTAAATTGTGAACAGCTTTTTATATTTGTGAAAAATCTAATAATAATTTTGTGAATTTGAAATGATCGTTATATTCAGGTTTTTATTTATACATTTTAAAGAAGATATATGGGTGTAAAATACATATATTCTCTTTATATATGTAAAAGTGACAGGTCAGATTTTATTTTTAAATGATTAATTTGTGAAATGTTCGGTTTAAAGATGGAAAAATTTTGTGAAAAACCTATTTTTTAAGACAAAGAATTTTGTGAAGAGTCCTGTTTTAGAGAAAATAATTTTGTAAAGGGTCCTCTTTTAGTGAAAATAATTTTGTGATGGATCCTCTTTTAAGGAAAATAATTTTGTGAAGGGTCCTTTTCAAGTGAAAATAATTTTGTGAAGGGTCCTCTTTTAGGGAAAATAATTTTGTGAAGGGTCCTGTTTTGAAATAAGAAATTTTGTGAAGGGTCCTTCGAAGGACCCAATTTTTTCATAAACAGATCCCCTGGTGATGAATTGAAAGGGCTGACTTAAAGAAAAAAATTCTAAATGTTTTTTTCCAAAAAAGAAAAATAGAGTTTATAATACGGATGCTTTTAGTAAAAATTTCAATTTTCATCATCTTCAAGTTTCCCCGCAATGGATTAAGAATCTAATGCATTAAAATTTTTTTAATTGTATGTGGTGTTATATCATTTACTGATAAAACCAATATCAAAATAAAATATAGTCAATTTTTAAGACATGGAACTCTTAAAAGGACAAAATAAAAGTGAAAAGAGTTAAACATTTCGAAGGAAAGAATTATTTTGTCATCAGGTACATCACATACATCTAACTACTAGAGGTAGTTATAAGAAGGGCGGAGGGAGGGGCGGCGGTATATAGCAAGATAAAAACAGCTTTTTTTTCCACTTGTGAAAATTAAAAAATTAAAACCTCAAAGGATTTCTCATCCGCCTTCGAATTTCACCTCCAGTTTTAAGGAGCCCGCAGAGAGACTTGTTTTTAAATCTTTGAAAATAATGTAGAACTAAAAATGTTTTATGCAGAAGTCTCTCTTTGAAAATAAGACCGTTCCTACATTATAAGAGCAGTTTTTTAATATATTGTACGTTGAAATGCGTGCTTTTGATCAGTTTTTATAATTTATGTGGATAGTTCTTTTCACGTCAGTTAAATATCCAGTTAAAGTATTTGAGCTATTATATAAACTTAATTTTGATAAATAAAAATTATTTACAGTTACATTATATCTGAAACTCAAATATGGTTTTGTTTCATTGAAGAAAGATACACTGAAAAAAAAGAAAAAAAAAATGTTGATTTTACAGTATAATACTGACATCCCAGCTGCCAGTATTATACCGTAAAATTAACAGTAATAAACAGTAAAATAAGCAGTAATACACTACCGCGAATGCGCAGTAGCATATTACTGCTTATTTTACTGTTAATTTTTCGGTATAATACTGGCAGCTGGGATGCTAGAATTATACTGTAAAATCAACATTTTTTTTTTTCTTTTTCAGTGTAGCAATGATTCTTAAAAGTTATGCTCGCGTCGTTTTTAATTCTGTAATGTAATAAACTTTTTATTTTATTTTATAAAGAAGTTAATATCCTTAAAAAGATGTACGGATATATCTTATTTCTATACAAATTGGGAAATTGGTAGTCTTACTCTTTGACGCGAAAACGTTTTGTAAATCTTTTTGCAATCATCTGGGACTCAACCCATACATTTTATCTACGCACTACGGATTTAAAATGTCTTCATTCTAAGGGATAAAAACCGATAATGCGGAGGTTATTACACCGATGCTTTTAGCGAAAGTTTCAGTTTCATTATGAAAAAGCTTTTCCCCCTAAATCTTTAGCTTTTTTCCCCTAAATCTTTTTGTGATGAAATACAAATTAGAAAATCTTTCTACATTAATACAGCTTCCATCTACAGAATCAGTCCCAAAAGTAATGGGACTTAGACCCATCTTAAGTCTAGTCGAAATAGTAAAAATTGCCATGATAGAATTACAGAATTCTATTTTTAAAAAAATAGAAGGAGAAATTTTAAGATTAAAAAGGGGGGAAATACCAACACACTAGTGTTACAATTTCCAGTGTTCAGAAAAAAAATGAATAAATATAGGAGATAAAGCTGTGAAAGTGATTTTTGTAATAGGACTTTCATTAATTGTTTATTAATAATTTTATTAACTTTTTATTGTGGATGCCATGAACGGTGCGTATAAATAGCATAAGTTGTGCTGTTTCCAGCATTTTAAAAATGAGCAGAACAGAGGTAGTATATGTTTTAGCGAGCAAGGGTATGTAAATAAAAATGAAAAAAAGAAAAGAAAAGTTTGGCCTGTCAAAATTTAATTATTACGAGATTTGAATAGGAGAATGGGGAATAATAAGGGACGGACAAAAAGCCTCACCTTAAAAATATATTTAAAAATATTAAAAATATGGTAAAAGATAAATTTTATCTTTAAATTATTATAATATATATATAATTAAAAGTGAAAATAAACGGAAAAGGAAATGAAAAAAAATTTAACATAAAAGTGTGAAAATTCGCATTTTTACTAAAATTACTATATTAAAGCAAACGTTATTTTTGTTAGCATAAAGATGTAACCTATTTAATTTTTTTCAAAAACTGAATTTAGTTAATTTAAAGCAAGGGATAATTTTTAGACCACTCAAATTTGTACATCGTTTAATGAAGACTAGAGTCCTGGTCGGGTTCTAAACAATCCGAACCCGAAATTTCTGCTTAAAATCAATCCGAACCCGACATAAAAAATTTCACCTCGAAATCCGACTTGAACACGATACAGTTCAACCCGAACTAGATCCGAACACAAAATATTCAAACCCGAAACAGAAGTGAATGAAAATTAATCCATTAATCAATTAATTAATAATATTTTAATATAATTATATCGCTAATATCAATTTATCTTTTTTTGTGTGAAAGTGAATACATATACACTCATTAATATTCAAATATATAGTTTTTTCAGTTGAAAACTGGAACTGTAAAAAAAAAAAAAAAAAAAAAGGGTCACCACTGTTCAGACCCGAAAGAGTCAAAACTTGGCATTAGCCCGACTCAAAACGGTAAAAAATAGCGTCAACCTGACCCGGATCGCATCACAGGTTTTGTCGGGTTCGGGTAAAATCGTTTTACACCACTCGATGCAGGACTTCAGTTATGTTCCTAACGATATACGGGAGTTCGCTATATGCTCCAGAAATAATAAATTGATATTATACATTGTCTTATAAGAAACTGAAGTAAAAATGCATCAAATAATATGAATTAAAAAAATGAAACGGAATAAAACATATAAATATAAGAAAGCGAAGACAATAACCCCCGAAGAGTTTATTGACACATCACGCTTCCTTTTAAAGTGATTCACGGAGATTTCATATTACGAATAAAAGTTCCAGTTACAAAGTGTCAACACTCATTTAACGTTTCTTTCTCCAAAAAAGGGGAAATAAACTGGATTCTTAATAAAAACAAATATATAAAAAAAAAAAACAAGAACTTTTTTCACAAGATATTTCTCGCTGTCTGGTTTGATTACCTGTAGAAATAAACATATTTTTTCATTTAAGGTGTTTCGAATGAAAATTTAATGCTAATAGAAGAAGAATTCGAGAGATATGGGAGTCTCTTAAATAATCTCACTTTTAAAGAGATCTTTTTTTGTAAAAAGACATGACTTTTTAGTTAGAATTTTTTTTTCAAGTGATCTTAAGAAACAAACATATTTTTTTTACAAGGTATTTCTTGTTGTCAGCTCCGATTGCATGTAGAAACAAACATTTCGTTTTTCATTTAAGGCGTTTAAAATAAAAATCTAAGGTTCGGGAAAAAAGAAGTTTGCATAAAGAGGAGAGTTTTAGCAGTAATCTAATTTGAAAAGAGGCTACTTTTTCAAACGACATGGCTTTTTATTTATCACTTTAAAATAAAAAGTGGTAAAACGAGACGTTATTAAAAAATATTGAAAAAAATTATGGAATATATATTTCTCTTTTAAATACTATTACATAAGGCAAAAAATAATCCATCTTTAATAATTTATTATTAAAATATTAATTATATATATATATATTATGTCATTAATAGTCACATAAATATGCAGTTTGATCAATTTATGTAACTTAAAGATATTTAATAGAATTTAGACCACTTTTGAGTGGTTAAAATCAATTTTGACCACTGTCCTGGTTAAAATTAGTTTTGACCGATGAAAATTACAACCCTATAACAAAACACATTTAACTTTTAGAAATGAAAATTAAAACTTCCAAAATAAGAAAACATCTTTTGTTTTTAGAAGTTTAAGAACATTTCAAATGGCTTAAAAAACAATTCTTGTTTGCTCAGCTTGGAGCACTACAATTTCTCCACTGCCTTTTTTGAAGAAATTTATTATTCTGATCTTCTATTTAAGTAAATTGGTTTTAAATGTGGGTTTAAGACCTTTGACTAAACTATATACACGACAATTTAAACCTAATACCCAAAATAGAAAGTCAATTATCATCTTTACCCTACAAAAGCCAAGCACCATTATAAACTAAAAACACATAATTGCACTGCAACAGAATTAAGGAAATACTTTTTATATAATTATTCTGCTTTATATTTATATTGTCATATTTTAATAAAAATATTTAAAATAATCATTTCTGAGTAATTAAAAAAAATTTAATTGTTTTTGATGCAATTCTGACTCGGTACACAGTCAGAAAAAACGACAAAAATGTCAGCATAATTTGCTGTAAATTTATGCACCCAAATTTCCAGCATTTTCTGCTGTAACATTTAGTATGATTATAGTCATGTCTGCAGTAAAATTAGCGTGTTTGAAGCACATTTTGCTGTAAAATTCCCCCAAAAATATTATTTAAGACCAATTTTGCTGTCAATTTCCAGTAAAATATGCTGTCAATTTGGGTGCATAAATTTACAGCAAATGTTGCTGTAATCTTTGGCGTTTTTTCTTAGAGTGTAGACTGATAAAGTCAGTAGATTCTGACGCCTGGTAGATGATTGATCTGTATAATTCACTGGATTTAAAGGCTAAAATTCAATCGTATTTACGATTCTGCTGATGCTAGTGAAACTTTTATTAATTACACCCATGCAATCAATATAGTATTTAAAACACGAAGTATTTTCAGACACTTTGCAAAAGAAATTGAGAAAATGTAACTACACATACCTGTAATTCATATTTCCTTCAATTAAACACTTTGTAAAATTATTGTAAAAGGAAATAGTTTTCCAAGAACTTACCTAGAACAGAAAAGAAAAAGTTAGGAATATTTAGTATTAGAATCATATTTATATTTGAAACACTACTAATATTATAAAGATAAATTCACAAGTACATAGCATATTTTAAAGTATTCCATACGTAAGAGTTTAATGGATATTAATTTACTCTTTTCAAATTATTGCCATAACGACTATAAAATTTCGTATGTACCGGGTGCGTCATAAATTCGTGCAAACTTTGAAAATTCATAATAAAAGAAGTAATGCTCTGAAAATTTTTCGGTTTACGCGAGTATGATCGGAAAGATTTTGGATTTTTTTTCATGTACAATAAAAAATGATTCCAAAAGTAACCGATAGAGGGCGCTCACACGTCACAATGAGGCGTTTTATGCAAATCAGGCTCGCAATAAAACACCTGGGTGGAAATGGATTCGTCATTCGATCTCGGCAGCATGCTATCGTTACCAGATCGAGCACTGGTGGTTAAACTTTTCTACAAGAATGGTGAATCCACCACTATTGCATTGCGAAAGTTTCGCACGGAGAAAGGACTTAAGGCGCAAAAAAGCCCTATTTCATTGAATGGGATACTCAATTTAGTACGGCGTTTTGAGGAAACGGGGAGTTTGGAGAATCGTCCACGTAGTGGCAGACCATCCTCGAGCGTGGATCGCGTCCATGTTGTAAAAAGTGTCATGGAAGAATTGGCAGCCGAGACATCAACGTAGAGTAGCAGTGCTCGTGAAGCTGGGAGAATAACGGGGATTCCGGAATCGTCGATTCGACGTATTCTGCACGGAATCTTGGATCGCTATCCGTACAAGATACAGACACTTCACCAGTTATTACCGGCAGATACAGATAAAAGACTAAAGTTTGCTACATTGCCCTAGCACAAATGGAGCGTGACCCACAATGGTTGCTGAACGTCATGTGGACGGTTGAAGCACACTTCTCACTGCATGGGGACGTCAATACGCAAAACAGTCGTATCTGGGCGACGTCAAACCCTCGTGAGTACCTGACCAAACCACTGCATGCTCCTCATGTGACTGTTTGGTGTGGTTTCAGCTCGTCTTTCATTCTGGGTCCTTTCTTTTTGAGAAGAGCCTTGTCCTGAATTCGGCTGGAAAACTTGTACAGTCACTGCAGAACGGTATCTTACGCTTTTCCGTGACCACGTTGTGCCTGCATTGCAGGAAAGATATGCGTTGCCTGTCGTCACCTTCATGCAGGATGATGTCCCGCCTCACTTTGCATTTGAAGTCAAGACGTTCCTGTTGGACACTTTCACTGAAGACTGAGTGATAAGTCGAGGTTGTAAGTTTGAGTGGCCCGCACGATGTCCAGACTTCACCCCGGCAGATTTTTGGTTGTGGGGATACTTAAAGTCTCGTGTATACCGGGGTTCCCCAGCCACTTGGTGGCATTGAAAGATGCCATTCGACGGACCGTCAGTGGCATCAATGCCGACATGCTACACTCAGCTGTAACAGGCGTATTGACGCGCCTCACTGGTGATGGTAATGTTGAGCATCTTTTACCTTAAAATAAGTGCACAGTGTCATGTTATTGTGATTTGTTTCATTGTCTGTTTGTGTTTGCCTGATTTGCATAAAATACCTCAGTATGACGTGTGAGCGCCCTCTATCGGTTACTTTTGAAATCATTTTTATTATACATGGAAAAAAAATCCAAAAGCATTCTGATCATCCTCTCGCAAACCGAAAAATTTTCCGAGCATTACTTCTTTCATTATGAATTTTTAAAGTTTGCACGAATTTATGACGCACCCGGTACATATAATTTAACATACCATTTTCAAATAACTTAAAAAAAAATTAAACCAACCCCTAACTTAAAATTGTGATAGGCATTTTTTTATTTTAAAAACTCATTCTTCTTTTTTAATGTTTTTCTTTGATTAATAATTTCTACACAAAAAAATAATAATATAGTAATAAACCTTTATATTAATTTGTGAATTTCTTGTAAGTTAATTTTCCATAAAAAATATGTACTTAATATAAAATTTTGATATGATTATTCAATTCAATCAGTTTGGGAAATGTTAATCCATGTTTAATGCTTTTTTAAGAATTCGGATTTTAGAAAATCGTTATTAGGTCTTATTACAAAATTTAAAAGGTATTAAAATTAGAAACTTTATACGTTTTTAATAAAAATTTAAAGACATGGTGTATTTTGAACATTTTTTAAATATTTTTTTAGGTGAGTTAAAAAATGTATTTAAATATATATTTGTTGATTTAAAGTGCTCTTTTAAACATTTCAACTGCTTATAATTTCAGACGAATAAACTTTTGTGTACGGTTTCTTCTTTTCTTTTCTTCCTTTCTTGTTTTTCTTGATACAGAGTACAGTTAAAATCACAGAAATATTATTGCATTTTTATTTTTTTATTATTTTTATTATTTTTATTTTATTTATTTATTTATTTATTTATTTATTTATTTATTTTTTTTTTTTTTTATTTTATTTATTTATTTATTTATTTTTATTTTTTTTTTTTTTTTGGGGGGGGGGGTTAGAATAAAATTATAGCTCATATACTATGAAAAAAAGAAATATAAAATTTTGAAATGCTTCCAGATGATATTGCAGTTCTGTTAAAAATAGTCTGTTCACATTTATTTATTTAATTATTTTCTTGAAAACTATTCTAAACGCTTAAAATATTATGCTTGAAATCGATTACCACATACAAAAAAATCTAAATGACAAATTATTTCTGTTGTAATCTCATGAACATTAAAGTTAACATAAAATTACATTCCTGATTGACATAATATAATGTTAATATTATATAAATGCTATTCCATGCAATTAATGTTCATAATTGGGTTCATTGATGTTTCAAGAAATAGTCTCGTGTAATTAAAGATCACGTATTTAAATCAACAAACAACATACTATGGTGATGAAATCAAGTATCAATAAATTATGTTTATGATTTACGAATGTCATAACATTGTTTTAATATAATGTGAGAGTCAAATTATATCATGTAAATGATATTCATTATTGTGTTCCGTCTAATATTCTGAGTCAGTGGTTCTTAACCGTTTGAGTGCTATGAAGCATGATAGCGCCGCAATGTATCTGCGGATCAAACAAATTTTGTTTCAACCCAGAAATTTTATTCAATAATTGAAATCATTTAATTTTTATTCAACAGTTGAAGTATTTACAGCGATCTAGTGAGTTACATTTTATAAGATAAATTTCTGGGTTGAAACGCAATTATTTGTTCCGCGGATTATACGCCGAATTTTCAGCACTCAAACGGTTAAACTCTTTGTTACCACGGACTACTTTTCGTATAATCTCTATCTCCCCGGTTCGCCACAATTTAAAACTAAAATTACTGATATTTTTTAGAATATTGAATATAGGAAATATAAACTAATAGGGATGTATAGACTCATGATACTGTATTTTTTAAGTTTTTTTCTCTCGCAAAATGTCTTTGAACATTGAACTTTTTTACATTGAACGCGAGTTCTTCGCAGACCCCATAAACATTTGTTGCGGATCGTCGGGAGTCCATGGACCACAATTTAAGAATCTGTATATCTATGTTATAACCTAATAAACATAATAAACATTAATATATGCAACACGGAAATTTATGTTTAGTATTCCTATCCATTATTTTTATGGCTTAGAACAACTTTAATGCTAAAAAAAGTTCTTGCAAAGCAAACATACGCGCACAAAGCTAAAATTTGTACGGTGATAAAAATATTTTTACACTCAAATACACGAGCAAAATTTTATGCTGTGTATATGGCACAATATATATATTCATTTTTCCAAAAATGCAATAATAAACTCATGTGTTCGAAAACTCACGTTTTATTTATTGTAATAATATATTTTTTAAAAAGTCGGTGCTTGTAAGAATCTAAATTGCAAAAAACTGTATATGTTTTGCCTACGTGGACATTTATTCCTCAAGTAGAGAAATCATTCCGGGATTTTATGACTCTTAATGTTGCGCAAAACATATTTTCGGCTGCGAATTGCGAGGAATACGATCCGAAAATACTATCTTCAAACTAAGTTTTCGGACAAAAATGATGCAATTGTTTAATGCAAAATGATACACGAAACAAGCCATTTCTGCAATTATATTTCGATATTAAGAAGCGTTCAAGTTCGTATATTTTCCAACTAACATACCATTTAAAATATGAGGAACGTACAATTAAGCCCATAAACGTCGCAGTATCATGTGAATATTATATAAATGCCATCTTCTATGTAGTGTTCTTCATTGTGTTAGTACCTAATGGTCTAAGTTGTAGTCTCATGAACATAATGAATTAAACTTTAGACTATGGATATTTCTGCATTTAACACATTTGTGCTTCGACAATTTTTAATATTAAATGTAATAAATATCTATGCTCATAGTACTGAAAATGTCATGGTAATAAAATATTCGTGCATTTTAACACACGAGGAAAATTTGTTTGTAAGATGTAACAGTCATCCTGTCAGCGACGAATCCATGTCTTTTAAAAACTCGTGTCTTTGTCATCATAAAATAACAATAATAAATGTACTAACAGCGCTAAAATTTACACATTGATAAAATATTTCTTCACTTGAACATGTGAACAAAAACTTAAGCTGTTTTGATTAAACGATATGTATACTCTCTTTTAAAAAATCTAATATGAATACATATGTCCGAAAACTAATGTTCTTTTATAGTAAAATTAAAATAATAATAATAATAATAATAAATAAATAAATAAATAAAAATAGAGAGAAAAGTTAACGTACGTTTGGAAGAATGAAAGTTGCATAAAACTATAATGTTATGCCTAACATGGGCATTCATTTCTGAAGTAGAGAAATCATTCCGTTATTCCGTGACTCTTAATGTTGCTTTGAACATATTTTCGGTTTCGAATTGCGAGGATATGAGTCGATAATGTTATCTACACTTCACGTTTCAGGGAAAAAATAGTGCAGCTGTTTAATACAAAATGGTACATGAAACAAGATAGAACTATTCTGGCATTATATTTTCAAATTAAGAAGCGTCCAATTTCGTTCATTTTTCACCTATCTATGCTTCTCAAAGTCAGAAATAAAAGATCCCCGAGATTTCTTAAAAATCATCGGAACATACATTCATACCCATAAACGTCATAGCATCATCTTAATACCATATAAATGTTATAAGATATATCATGTATATAATGTTACTTATTGTGTCGATCCCCAAAGCTTTACAAATTTGATAAAATGTGGAATCAAAAATTTGCAGTCGCCAGTAAAAAATATTTACCCGCCCCGTCAATTTCGAAAAACACAAAAGTTTTTCATGAATTAACTGAGAAAAAAAATAATAACAAGCATAGTTTATGATTATTAGTTACATAGTTTAGAATTATACATAATTTAGAAATATACTAAACAGATACAGAAAGATATAAAGTAAGTTTTCTAATTAACTAATCAAAGTTATGTATCTCTGAAATAAAAGAAAAAGAAACAGAATGAAATACTGTAAAGGCTGATTGACATGTTCAGGAAATGCTGATTGCCGAATGCTCCAAATATGTCGTTAGTTGAATACTACAAAATCTATATTTGATACGGGGACATCAATGAAATAGGAAGCTGGAAAACAATTTTTTGTGGGGGAGAAAAAAAAATGCCGTTTGTGCTCATTCCTTAAGACAGTTTTTTGAAAAAAAAAAAAGCATCCAGATAAAATAACTTAGTCACCAGATAGAAAAACTTGGCCCATATCTTATAATGTAAGTCTCATAAACGTAGTCAGTTTTAACGTATAGAGCAGCGATGTTTGTATATAGTGATCGCATTTAACAATTTTTGTACTTCAGTAATTTTTAATGTTAGGAGTAATACTTACAAATCTATACTCGTAATACTGAAAATGTCATAGTGATAAAGTCTGCCTTCATTAGAACACACGAGTAAAAACTTGGGATGCTTGTAAGACACAATACGTATATTATCTACTTAATAAAGAACCTATACGTTCTAAAATTCACGTCTTTTTCACCGTTAAAAAGAGAAATGAAGAAAAGAAGAAAATAAAATAAAATAAAACTACTAAGAATACTAAAATAGTGACAAAACAGCCCATCACCCAAACACATGACCAAACACCTATACTGTCTTCATGAAACGATATGTATTGTATATTCTCTTTTGAAATATCCAATAATGAACACATGTGTTAGAAAACTCACGTCCTTTTTATTGCAAAGTAATAAAAATGTAGAGGAAAAAAGTTAGCGGACGCGTGGAAGAATCAAAGTGGTATACGTTATGCATATAACTGCATATGTTATCACTGCATATGTTATGCCTACATAGACATTTTTGGCGTTGAAAAAAGAAAAGAAGAAAAGGAAAGAATAAAAAAAGACTAAGAACACTAAAATAATGATAAAACATTCCATCACTCGAACATGTGAGCAAAAACTTATACTGTCTGCGTGAAACGATATGTATATTTTCTTTTGAAAAATCCCATAATGAACATATGTGTTAGAAAACTCACGTCTTTTGTATTATAAAAAAAAAAGTTAGCGGACACTTGGAAGAATCAAAGCTGCATAAAATTGCATATGTTATGCCTACACGGACATTTTTTTTCTTCAAGTAGAGAAATCATACTGGGATTCTGTGACTCTTAATATTGCTCAGAACATATTTTCGGTTTCGAATTGCCAGGAATATGAGTCGAAAATGGTATCTTCAAATCATGTTTCCGCACGAAAATGGTGCTGCTGTTTAATGCAAAATGGTACATATGAAACAAGGGGAAGCCATTTCCGCCATTACTTTTTGAAAGGAAGGAGTGTTCAATTTCGTGTGCATTCCAACAAACCTGCGATTCTCTATTCATAAATTCTAGATAAAAAGGATCACTGAGACTTTCTGAAAAATGTATTTTTAAATGCATGGGGAAAAAAGAAAAGAAAAAAGTTCCATAAAATTTGAGATCAAATTTAAAAGTAGGTGAAAGGGAAGAAAATGTTTTTGTCTGAAACTGGTAAGACATAAATATTTAAACTTTGACAGTTTAAGGAAAGCAACATAATAACGTTGCGATAAAACGTTTACGTCAGAATAAATGCGTGAAATAAAAGCAAAGTAAAGAAAAATATAATAAAAAAAGGGGATGTAGATTTTAGAGGCTTCATAAATTGAAAATGTTTTTCAATATAGAAATCAAATACTCGTTTGGCTTCTGATGTTTGATACTGTTGCAATTTTTTGCAACTACTATGTTTTACTATGTTTTTACTAGGGTGGTGCAAAAAAAGTGAAGTTTGTATTTCCAAGTCGCTATAGTGCGGAAAAGTTGCGATTGGTAAATACAAGAAAAACAAAAACAAATGATTCAAATCGGACTTTATCTTCCAATCCCGCAAACCGCCTAAAGATTCAAAAAAATTGAAAATTTCCGATTTTTTTAAAATAAAAAAAAGTTTTACGTATGTATATTTTTTTATCATTATAGTGAAAAATGTTTGCAGATTGTATTGTTTAATAATAATAATTAAAAAAATTGCGTTTAGGGATATCTTCCGATCGCTCAAACCGCCTAAAAATTAAAAAAAAGTTGAGAATTTCCTTTTTTTTCAGCATTTAAAACAAATTGTACGTATATACATTTTCTATCGCTATAATGAAAATATTTGCAGATTGTGTTGTTTAATAATAATAATAATAATTAATTGCGTTTAGAGAATATCTTTCGATAGTGCAAGCACAATAAAAATCGGGAAAATTTAAATTTTGAGTGATTTTGATGTATTAAGAAATTAATCAACTGAGTTCAGTTTGTGGTGTCAGGTTAAGATTTAAACTTAAATTGTTACTATTGAGCTTATTACTGAACAACGGTTTCACTAGAATACTTAGATTTGGTAGTGTTGTAGTGGTACAAATACAAATACAGAATGGAAAGGTGGTGCTATCAGACAGCTTGAAGTGAATCTCGGACGACCACTTCAGTGGATTTTGATGAATTAAGAAAATAATCACATGAGGTCAGTTTGCGTTCCAATGTTAACAGTTGCGTATAAATTGTACAGATCTTTGCTTTTTTAGATATTTGATAATATTTAAATAACCCAGAACTCACCACGGGGAGGTGGCTGCACTTCGTATCTCACCCACACCCTTCCCTCCATCCAACCAATAAGGGTGATTGCTACTTACATTACTTAAATACATAATTTGTTATTCCATCTGTTAAGGCCCCACCAGTGGCTGAGAGGTTGTGCTCTCGAAGCTGGTAGACGGGAGGTGCTGGGTTCGATCCCAATCGCGCCCGTCGGCCTAATCGTTCGGAGTTTTCGTGGTTTTCTTTGAGCCGTGGATTTATCCATGCGTAAATACGGATTAGGTTCCCTTAGAAAGACCCCCACGAAGGGCACTCCCCCCGGGCCTATATCCCTAGTGTAGATAATTGGCCGTCAATAATCAACCCAACCTATCTGTTAAGTCTGACTTTTAGACGCAACTTTGTACTGCGATTTGGTGGTAAAGATGGTATCATGGACCTTGGTTTCAGTGTGGCCCTGATGAATCCATCTCTTGCTTGGGGCATACATACCTTAAGCTATGCTTACGTTACCAATGTGACGCACAGCTCGACAGCTTGCGTGTCGCAGAAAAATGTTTTAGCACCCTAGTCTGGAATATCATCTGATTAAACGAAGGAATGCATTTCTTCATTTGTTACTCTCCGTAAAAGAGTTGGAGATGACAATTTTGCTACATTCCAATCAATTAATTCTGTATAGTCTTCCGCACTGAATTTTAAAGTACGAGTGATAAAGTTTTTGATGCCTTTACCTTTTGAAACAGTCTACCTGGCTTTTAACACTCTTTTTAGCCCTAGCTCTCTATGTGCCTGCTCTTATCAAAGACCATTACAATCAACAGGTTTTCCGAGTGGGCAAAAAACGAGTTTCGTTCAGTTACAGGGAATACCACTTTCTTCAGGTAGGCAATTATCGAGATGTTTCTCTTGCTCTGTAGTCTAGTAGGCCCATCTGTAATGTACTTACTGCATTTTATTTCAAACCAAACTGGCATGTACCATATTAAAATAAATGACACTTTGGTTTTTAAGGCATCCGATGGGTTTTCTACGTTCACGTAAAGTCGTAAGGCTTCTATTTGCACAAGTTAGCAATCTGGCATGTGAATTTGGGCCGGGGTCACGCTTTGATAAGTCAGTTGGAAAGTTGCCACTTTTAATTGCTTGACTTATGTCAAAAATATATCTTTAGTCCTTGCTCAACATTTGTCTGCCCACTTTTTGAATTTCATAATCAATTAATTAAAAATTCATCGCTGAGAGTTTTTCAAAAGCAATGAGATTCTGCCCAACTGGTCCACTAAATGATCTTGGGCCAGTTGTTTCACAATCCAAATGTTGAAAGAGATAGCGGGAAGGTAAGTCAACAAAATGGAATAAGCAAACAATCCACTAAGGTGGTTGTCCGAGATGCACTTTAAGCTGTCTGATAGCACCACCTTTTTATCCTGTATTGATATTTGTACCACTATAGCACTACCAAATCTAAATATTCTAGTGAAACCCTTGTTCAGTAATCAGCTCAATAGTTCAGCTCAATAGTATCAATTTACATTTAAATCTTAACATGAGACCACAAACTGACCTCAGTTGATTATTTTTTTAATACATCAAAATCACTCAAAATTGAAAATTTCCCGATTTTTATTGAGCTTGCGAGATTGGAAGATATTCTCTAAACGCAATTTATTAGTATTATTTAGTATTATTATTATTAAACAACACAATCTGCAAATATTTTTCCCTATAGCGATAAAAAATGTATATACGTATTTTTTTTTTTTTTTTTTTTAAGATGCTGAAAAAATCGGAAATTCTCAAATTTTTGTGAATTTTTAGGCGGTTTGCGCGATTGGAAGATATTCTCTAAACGCAATTTTTTAAATTATTATTATTAAACAATACAATCTGCAAATGCTTTTCACTATAGTGATAAAAAATATATATACGCAAAACTTTTTTTTATTCTAAAAAAATCGGAAATTTTAAATTTTTTTGAATTTTTAGGCGGTTTGCAGGATCGGAAGATAAAAATCCAATTTGAATATTTTTTTGTTTTTGTTTTTGTTTTTCTTGTGTATACCAATCACAACTTTTCCGCACTATAGCGATTCAGAAATTCCAACTTCAGATTTTCCCACCACCCTACTATTTACTTTAATAGTTTGAGTTCAAGGAAGATTTTTAGTATGAAGCCTTGAAACAGTTGTATACACTCTGTTCTTATGAATGTTTGAGTTTTTCTATATTAGTATTTTATTAGTCTTTCACTCAACACATATCAACATTTTTAATAATTCAGAAAATAATTGATTCAGATGCAGACATACAAGGAATAATGTTTGTCTTTTAAGCCTATTATGTAAGTCAATTATCTTTGAACAGTTTATTTTACTTATTTTAATTTCTTAGTGTTAGGGAGTCATATTAAATATCTCATTAAAATAAAAATACACATAATTTATTTTCAAATTATGTATACATTTATACATATTTTCACAAGCAATTTATGTACAAAAATATATATTAAACAGTTAGTTTTATCTGTCATTTATATTGTGAATGCTTTGAAAATTTAGTACATTCAAAATGCAGTTGTTTAATTTATATCAGTTAAAAAATGCATTTCAAGGTGTACTTCAAGGAAATTGCCGTTCAAGGGGAAAAAGAAAAGTCGATTTTTTTTTCGAATATCTATAGTGTGTAGAATAAGCCCCTAGATCGATTAAGTGAAGTTCGAAATATTTAAAAAGTTACAGTCAATTGAAAGCCGAGCGCGAACCAGCGAAAAAACAGTATGCGGAATCCGGCTGGACACAGTTGCACGCGTGCTGAATTATTTGCTTAGTAGATATAAATCTATAGAAGAGATTGCGGACGAACTGTTATGTTGCAAAATATAACAATTATCTAAAATTTTTTATATCCTGTTTCTTTAGCAAAACCTTAAACATGTTTCTTCTTGAAACGACATTTTGCAGCGCGCCATGTAAAGTAGAGTTTAAATGGATCAACCAATCAACTTTTTTCTTTTTGGAAACTAAAGATTATACATTTTATGGAAGCACGAACCTTTCATATGTAAAAAATAAAAATAATAAAATCATAATATTCTTTTTTAAGCCATGTTGGAATTAAAAGAAAACCAGATCAATATATTTTGTTTTTCAAATGACTACCATTCTACCAAATTTCGTCCAAATAACTAAATATATATATATATTTCACTAAAAATCTATCCCTGATGCATGATTTTTTGTTCTTGTTAAATTTAACACGGAGTTACAGTGGTCACTTATAAAATGAATGAAAAACTATAGCATAACAGCCCTGCCGAGTGAACAAAAACAAAATTGAATCAGCATAGTTTTTCTTAATAAGCATCTTATAAATTTAAGTTTGGTGTCATTTCATCCTACAGATACCGAGGTACAACGGCAATGCATATCGCGAAAAGCAGTGCGTAACAGCGTCACCTGTTCGGTGATATATACAGTGTGGTCATAAAGTTTTTCAATGATTACAAAATATATATATATTACGAAACAACTATTGAATCTAATACTGTAAAATTTTTGTTATGGAAAAGTTTTTTTTTTTTTTTTTTTTTTTTTTTTTTAGTCCAGTCTCCATCGTCGTTCGTGAGTTCCTGGATGACATATTTCCTGGAAGATGGATCGGACGGGATGGACCAACTCCTCCAGATTTTTCTTTTTTTTTTGAGTACATAAAGGACAGAGTGTTTGCAACACCAGTAAAAGATATTGACACAATGTCAGGATCGCAGGTGCTGTGTCTACTACGATAGCCCAAATGTTGAGCAATACGTGGAGGGAAATGGAATGCCACCTTGACATTCTTCGAGCTACCAAGGTTGCTCACATCGAAATTTACTGACGTAAGCACTTGTATTAAAAACTTCATAAATGTTTTTACAATATATTGAAACAAGCATATGTCTAATTATATTAGGTTTTCTGAAATAAATTATTGTAATCAGGGAAAGATTTTATGACCACCTTATACATCAGAATCTAACCAGTGCCAATTTTTGTCAAGTTTCAACTAAAGTATGACATTCAATAGCATTCTGTACATTAGTGCTCAAGTTACATTGCTCACAAAATATGTACAACAAACAAACATTTTCTAAAAACAGTCAAATCGTACTCAGTACATCTCAAAATATATAAATTCATCAAAAACCGGAAGTCAAAAAGTTTCACAAATCCAATAATTTATTTTTATAAATAATGGAAGAAAGTAGAAAGTGATGAAAGAAAATTCATTCATGACATTTCAGCAAGATGAAATAACATTGTACAGGTAGATTTCCTAAATTAAGACATTGTCTGAGCAAATTGATTGCGAAAAATATGTACTACTTCAAAATTTATCATCATTTCCCAAAATAGCTTGACAACAGTCCATAACATAAATTCAAAGATGGTGGTTATAAATAAAATTTATTCAAAAATTCCTAAATGTTAATACAATATATTGAAGCAAGCATATGTCTAATTATATTAGGTTTTCTGCAATAAATTATTGTAATCAGGAAAAGATTTTATGACCACCTTATACATCAGAATCTAACCAGTGCCAGTTTTGTCAAGTTTCAACTAAAGTATGACATTCTATAGCATTCTGTTACATTAGTGCTCAAGTTACAGTGCTCACAAAATATGTACAACAAGCAAACATTTCCTAAAAACAGCCAAATCGTACTCAGTACATCTCAAAATATATAAATTCATCAAAAACCGGAAGTCAAAATTTTCCCAAATCCAATAATTTATTTTTATAAATATGGAAGAAAGTAGAAAGTGATGAAAGAAAATTCATTCATGACATTTCAGCAAGATGAAATAACATTGTACAGGTAGATTTCCTAAATTAAGACATTGTCTGAGCAAATTGATTGCGAAAAATATGTACTACTTCAAAATTTATCATCATTTCCCAAAATAGCTTGACAACAGTCTATAACATAAATTCAAAGATGGTGGTTATAAATAAAATTTATTCAAAAATTCCTAAATGTTAATACAATATATTGAAGCAAGCATATGTCTAATTATATTAGGTTTTCTGCAATAAATTATTGTAATCAGGAAAAGATTTTATGACCACCTTATACATCAGAATCTAACCAGTGCCAGTTTTGTCAAGTTTCAACTAAAGTATGACATTCTATAGCATTCTGTTACATTAGTGCTCAAGTTACAGTGCTCACAAAATATGTACAACAAGCAAACATTTCCTAAAAACAGCCAAATCGTACTCAGTACATCTCAAAATATATAAATTCATCAAAAACCGGAAGTCAAAAATTTTCCCAAATCCAATAATTTATTTTTATAAATATGGAAGAAAGTAGAAAGTGATGAAAGAAAATTCATTCATGACATTTCAGCAAGATGAAATAACATTGTACAGGTAGATTTCCTAAATTAAGACATTGTCTGAGCAAATTGATTGCGAAAAATATGTACTACTTCAAAATTTATCATCATTTCCCAAAATAGCTTGACAACAGTCTATAACATAAATTCAAAGATGGTGGTTATAAATAAAATTTATTCAAAAATTCCTAAATGTTAATACAATATATTGAAGCAAGCATATGTCTAATTATATTAGGTTTTCTGCAATAAATTATTGTAATCAGGAAAAGATTTTATGACCACCTTATACATCAGAATCTAACCAGTGCCAGTTTTGTCAAGTTTCAACTAAAGTATGACATTCTATAGCATTCTGTTACATTAGTGCTCAAGTTACAGTGCTCACAAAATATGTACAACAAGCAAACATTTCCTAAAAACAGCCAAATCGTACTCAGTACATCTCAAAATATATAAATTCATCAAAAACCGGAAGTCAAAAATTTTCCCAAATCCAATAATTTATTTTTATAAATATGGAAGAAAGTAGAAAGTGATGAAAGAAAATTCATTCATGACATTTCAGCAAGATGAAATAACATTGTACAGGTAGATTTCCTAAATTAAGACATTGTCTGAGCAAATTGATTGCGAAAAATATGTACTACTTCAAAATTTATCATCATTTCCCAAAATAGCTTGACAACAGTCTATAACATAAAATCAAAGATGGTGGTTATAAATAAAATTTATTCAAAAATTCCTAAATGTTAATACAATATATTGAAGCAAGCATATGTCTAATTATATTAGGTTTTCTGCAATTAATTATTGTAATCAGGAAAAGATTTTATGACCACCTTATACATCAGAATCTAACCAGTGCCAGTTTTGTCAAGTTTCAACTAAAGTATGACATTCTATAGCATTCTGTTACATTAGTGCTCAAGTTACAGTGCTCACAAAATATGTACAACAAGCAAACATTTTCTAAAAACAGCCAAATCGTACTCAGTACATCTCAAAATATATAAATTCATCAAAAACCGGAAGTCAAAAATTTTCCCAAATCCAATAATTTATTTTTATAAATATGGAAGAAAGTAGAAAGTGATGAAAGAAAATTCATTCATGACATTTCAGCAAGATGAAATGTACAGGTAGACTTCCTAAATTAAGACATAGTCTGAGCAAATTGATTGCGAAAAATATGTACTACTTCAAAGCTTATCATCATTTCCCAAAATAGCTTGACAACAGTCTATAACATAAATTCAAAGATGGTGAATATAAATAAAAGTTATAGAAATGAAACTATATTTTTTTGCATCCGTATATAAAGCACAAAAATAGTTCTTCCTACACAAGTGACTATTTTTAGCTGTCTGCTTTCTGGAAATATCGATTGGTCGTTATTATAGTTATTTCATGGAAACTTTCCAAAAATATTTTTCCCTAATAAAAAATTCTATATAAAGACGACTTTTCATATAAAGATTTTAAATAAAATACTTTATTTAATGTTGGAAATGTTTTTCTCCATCCGTTCTATTTAAAAACTTATTATCAAATTTTAAAACTATTCAGCTAAATTATTATTTATGGCTTGACGAAAATTTACAACAAGCCTATGCTTTTCAAATAAAAATTTTAAAGAGGATTTTTTTTTATCACAAACTTTTTTCTTTCGGTTTCATTTTTAATATTTTAATTAGACAGTGTTTACTTTAGCCCTTTGAAGGGCGGTGGGATATAATATATCCCACTTAATTTTAATTCCCAAATACCCCAATGACACCGGAACTTTAGTATCAAATTTTTGCTTTTACAATATACGTAATCAAACGCTTTTATTTACTAGGAAATATACGTAATTAAACGCTTTTACTTACTAGGAAATAAATTTAATGTTAAATCCCGGTGTGAATCAATGATTTCAACATTTTAAAAAAAGAAGTACTTTGCCCCTGAAAAGGTTAAGATATGTAAAATGTATTTTGCATACACAGTTAGAAGTAATTTTAGAAAAAATAATGTTGTTTTATATATATTTATGTGTGTGTGTGTGTGTGTATGCATGTGTGCAAATGTATTAAAATGTATGCTAAAAAATGCTTCAAAACTGGAATACATTTAATTTAAAGAAAACCGAAAGCATGTTTCATGAAAAATGATTATGGTTATTTTATTGCTTTATTTTTCATAGTGTAAGTTTTAAACTGTACTAAAAATAGACATGAATATATATAAAAAAAATTACCATAATTTATGAATAAAAACGATAATTTTTCTTTATATTAAATCAATATTAAAACAAAAGTTAAGAAAATAAATAATGCAATTTTGGGCATGAAAAATGAATTCGCACAATTTTTTAAACATATTAAGGAACTAATTAAAGGTAAATTTATTATTTTAACTCATTCACTGATTAGTAAAGAAATTATACTGGTTGATTTTTTTCCCTTTTTCCAACTGAGTGGAGTGAAATAGTGTCGAGGTCAGGGGTCTTGGGTTCTGGTGTGGACATCTTTTCATTCAGTTTAAAAAAGAAAGGAAAAAAATCATTTCGTATAATTAAGGGTAAACAAATTTTCAGAAAATATGCCAGAAAGAAAATTACATTCAACGAACATCTTTCTAAAGAAGTCTGGGTATTTAAGACTATGATTTGACTAGATTATGATGACACGACTATTATTATTTGTACCATAAATTGGTTATGCGTCAGTCTATTAAAATAACATGCTAGTAAGATATTTAAATAGACATTTTATTGACAATTTATCATTAATTTTGTAGTTAATGGATTTAGTTCATCGAAATTTTCTCTTTAGATTTGGGGAATGATTCAGGTTGTGCTCTGATTTGGAGCGGTAACAAATATAATCAATCGATTTTTATACTAAAGATGAAATTAATGCTTAAAGTGATGTTGTTGGCGTGTCAGAGAAAGTGCCAAGGCACTTCTCTGAAAGAAGGGGTGCCAGAGCCTCAAGAGAGGTTGGACTTCTAGAGCTGGTCTATATTTTGAACCAATTCCAGATGAGAGACCTGGCACCACCAGAGGTAACGCTTATACTAAACTTGGAGGACATTGGAGTCACGAACAGATTTTGCGTTCACCAGCTCCTTAAAGTGATAAAAACATTATACAAAAAGACTTAAAAATACCTTTTAATATAAAGATGACATGTTTCATACGCTCAAACGGCGATTTCTTCAAGATCGATAAATAAACTATTTTCGCTATTTTTTTTGAAAATGATAAACACAAATCACGAGATCCCATGTATAATGCAAGAGAACATATGCAATGAATCAGCCTCTTTTGAATTTTTTAAAATTTGATTCGAGATGATTTACAAATTATAAAGGTAATAAGTAAAATAATAATTTTCACGTTTACAGTTTAACCGTTTTAAGCACCTGCTTTCATTATACATGTGATATCGTGTTTTGTGATTATCATTTTCAGAAACTTTGTGAAAATAGTTTATTTATCATTTTAGATCTTGAAGAATTCGCCGTTTGAGCGTATGAAACATGTCATCTTTATATTAAAAGGTATTTTTAAACCTTTTTGTGTAATGTTTTTATCGCTTTAAGCAGAAGTTGCATCTTTAGTTTAACGTTAAAAAGTGATTTTTTTATATTACTTGTAATCGATCTTTATTGAAAGGTACATTTATAGAGGAGGTAGAATCCCTTTGATTTGAAATCTCTGTCAGTAACGGGACTCTTAAATGGTCCGCTTTTTGAATACCAGTATCTTCTAAGAAAAATTTTCGTAGTAGGTCTCTAAAATATTTGCAATAGAAATAGCCTTCGAGCTAGGTTTCTACAAAATTTGAAAAAAAATAGCTCTAAAAAGAAAATTTTTCTTAGAAAATAATGGCATTCAAAAAGTAGACCCTCTTGGGAGCCCTGCTTTAATAGTATCTATGAAATGGTAATAAACGTCATCTATAAAGTCAACAGGATTTCGAAATTATTTGCAAAAATTAAAAAAGAATCTTACAAATTTAAGAAAAATTTTTACATAACCATTTTCTATAAAAACTATTGAATGATTGCACAGTTTACTGCAAATTTTTAACAGTATATAAAGTAAAAAATATTTCAAAATCAATTACAAAAATTAAAAAGAAACTTGTAAATTTAAGAGAAATGTTTAGATTTTTACGTTGTCTGCCTTCTAAAAACATCGATTGAGCATTATTATATAGTTATGGAAAATTTCCAAAAATATTTTTCCCTAATAAAAACTCTACATAAAAAAATAATAATAATAGTTTTATCTTAGTTTTGCGGCTTTTTTCTTCTTAGGCTCTATTTAAAAGCTTAATTACACTCTGTGAAATTCGAAACCTTCAAAGATAAATCATTATTTATGGCTCTTAATTTAATGGCTTAGCGAAATTTTTCAACATAATTCTAAACAGACACTACTCTTCAAATTAGCATTTTGAAAAGAGGGTTTTTAAATCTTTTTTTTTTCATCGTCTTTATTTTTAAATAACTTAATTAGGCATTTTCTATTTTAAGATATGTGAAGTTTTTTTTTTTTTTTTTTTTTTTTTTTGAAATTTTTGAGCCAGAAATAATTTTAGAAAAACCTTAATGAAAACAAAATAAAATGAACGCTAAAAATGTATCGAAACTTAAGACTTTAGTTTAAAGAAAATGAACAACGCTTTTTGGAGATTAGGCTTATTTTGCTGCTTTAACTTTAAACGTATATATAAATAAACGTAAAAATGTATAGTTTAAAACTATGGATTAATTTATGAATAAAGTTGATTTTTAATTTATTACACCAATATTGAGTTTTTTTTTTAAGCGAAATAAAAAGCAGTTTTGTGCATGAAAAGTGAAGCAGCAAATAAAGTTTGCAATCTCCAAAGATGTTAAAAAGGGAATATATAGGTAAAGACATACGCAGGAAATGAATCTAAAGAAATATTGCCTTCAATGAACTTCATTTTGAAGAAACTTTAGACTAAGAATAAAACATCAGCTAAAAAGTTTAAAAAAAAAAATTGGATTAGATCTTGAGTTAATCTCCAGAAAGAAAACAACAACAATAAAACACAGAGGGAAATTGTATACCTTTGAGACCCAATGGAATCGGGATTTTAACGCTGGACCTCCTGTTCTGCATAAATATACAGTAATAAATATACAGTATTAATGAATTGTGAACTTACTTGTTAAAAATAAGAAAATTATTAAGTTCATTAAGTTTCAAGATTTTAATCATAACTATTATAAAGGAATTATAATTTATCTTAGATACATGACAGATTAAAAAAAAAAGCTCACTGACATCTGCCGTTATTGTAACGTTAATTCTTTAGAAAAAAAATCAGAAGTTTTTTCTCCTGCATTGAAGCTGACAATGCATTTTTTCAAAACAAATTGTGTAAAATGTTTTCGGAACATTGCTTTGCTGATATAATTACTTTTTAAAAGTTTCAATGTAGCATAGCGCCCCTTTTGGTTTTGATCGTACAAAACAATCTTTGATTACTTGATGGACAACCATCATTAGCTTCATTTTCACTGTCGTCTACCTCCCCTTCATTGAGTTTCCGACGAAAATTTTCTTTCAAATTCTAGTTTTACAATAGAGATATTAATACTTCATTAATACTTCATTCCCATTGTAGTAACTCCTCTATACCGACCCGATAAAAGATGGTGAGTGGTAGCGAGATCGGATCGCTGGCACAGAGAAATTTCTCGTATAAATTAGAAAATAGAATTTATTGCATACCAATATTAATTCTAATGAAAATATGTACAAGAAAGTTAATTACAGCATTTAATTATTTTTCGTGAGTCAATCGCTTATAAATTAATGACCTCTTGACTCCAAGTGTAACTGAAACAAACAAAAGTCTCTAAACATTACAGACAGTCGTGACTACAAAACAAAGTTCATTCGGACCAAGGCTCGTCCGTTCCTTTTCTTCGGAAGATCTACTAATGCTCGTTAATTCTGAGTCTAAGAACTCTCACTCTCGCACTTGGTGTGCTTTTTCACTTCGCTGGGATTTTCACCGGATACCTGCTGTATCAATTCTCGAGGTCGGACCTCACTAGCGCTTACACCACGCTGAGTTAGAAACTGACGTTTCCTTTTCCCTTCTCCAGAGAGTCAACACTCTCCTTTTCGATCTCTCCAAAAACTGTCCTCTCTCACTTTTTCATTCTCGCAGGAGAACTTCTTCTGGGGGCGGGGGCTTTGTCGAGGCGGGCCCCTCGAAACTCTCCAGCCTCTTAGCAGCCTTGAGATCCCTCTGTTTCGTTTTCACTAAGTCCGTCATTGGACGTTCTAAGACAAAGGGCAAAGTTTCGGGCGCAAACCTAAAAATCGTGTGCAGAGATCGCTTCTCTCGCAGATGAACTCTTTCCCACGAACTCGGCAAGGATCAAAGCATAAGACCCCTTTTTGGGTAACGCCTTACCACTTCATCACTGTCCGAACTTTCCGCTCACAGTACAATAGAATTCGGCGTCTGCTAGTCTTCAAGGCAAAAATAGCGAGGGAAGGTATGCAGTTAAGTGCACTCACAGGAAATGCTAGAATGACACCTAGTGCAGCTGGATGTCGAAGCTCAAATTCTTTACAGCACCTCCTCCTCAAACGATTCTTAAGGGTGAAACACTAAGAATCTCTAAGAGTCGGATAAAGAATTGCAAGCTCAAATTACATCAGAGTGGCAAGAAATAAAACATACATGAATAAGATAATACTACCTTCCTTTTTTTTTTTCGCGCTCTGATAAGAAATCATGAACATAGAATGAAATAAAACACAGTGAAATAAAAAATAAAAAATAAAAAATCTTAAAATAATTATATACAAAAGTTTATCAAGAAATCTCCTTAAACTCGACTCAGACAATCAACATGCGGAATGTCTTTGCCTGCGCGATGAGAAATGGCATAATTATAAGGTTGCAGAGCTAAGGACCACCTTAATAATCTGGGATTATTTCCAGAATTTCTTTTTAGAAACACCAAAGGATTGTGATCGGTTTCGATAGAAAAGTTTTGTCCATCAATATAATGCCTTAACTTTTTTATCGCAAAAATAATCCCTGCACACTCTCTTTCAGTGGCGCAGAAACTTTTCTCACTCTCAGTAAATTTTCGACTTAAATATATTATGGGGTGCTCTTCCGATCCCTCTCTTTGAGCCAAAACCACGCCAATACCTAAGTCACTAGCATCAGTTTGTACAATGAATTCTTTCTGAAAATTAGGAGCGTAAAGCACCGGTTCTTCAGTAAGCTTCATTTTCAAAGTCTCAAAGGCTTTTCCCATTTCGTCGCTCCATGCAATCTTTTCTTTTTTATTTTTCCCTTTAAGCGCCCTCGTTAATGGTTCTACAATCACTGCATAATCTTTTATGTACCGGGAATAATATCCAGCCATTCCCAAACATCTACGAATTTCAATTTTCGATTTCGGAACCGGTAATTCCTTAATTGCCCTTACTTTCGCCTCAGCTGGCCTCCGTCTGCCCTCACCTACAATATGCCCAAGATATTTTACGGTTTTCTGAGCGAACTTGCATTTCGCCAATTTGATTTTTAGTTTCGCGTCATTAACCCTTTTTAATACTATTTCTAGATGACGCATATGGTCCTCCCAACTGTCTGAAAAAAACGCCATATCATCTAGATACGGTAAACAGAAATTCTTAAGTGCGTTTATTTCCCGCGTTAGGATATCTGCTAATTCCACCCGTTTTCTGTAAGGCTTTACTAAACTCAAGTGAGAAATCTGGGATTTCTGTCGCCTCCCAGGAACATTCACAATACAATTTGTTTCCGTAATTATTGACTCCTTTCTTCCCGGCCCTATCCGACTATCTGACATTTTAATTGGCTTTCTGGTAGTTAAAACTAAAACCTCATCTTTCACATTAAGCTTCCGTTTTACCGCCTTTCTGTCAAACCAAAATTTCATCTTTTCTCGTTTTTCTGACACATTTTCAACTGCTAAAACTCGACCTCTTTTTAACCTGTTCGTGAGATTAAACACACTTCCCTTCACGAATTTATTTCCCTCCGTTTCTCTTATCCATTCTCCAAATACTAACGCTTTCAAAAGCTTTCTAACTTTTCGATGCCAACATGCAATACTATCGCTTATTGTGCGACACACTCTCGGATTTTTCAACTTAACACCGAACCTTTTTAGAAATGCGGTAGTTAAATCGTTTATCAATCTTTTCCCAAGGTCCAAGTATACTGACACATTTACTTTAACTTTCCCTTTCCCTAAGTGTAATGACACTTTTTCTAGGCACGCGCCAAAAATATCTACCTGATAAGGCAATGGGACAAGCACCTGCTTCCTCGCACTCACGCGATTTTCTCTGGCTTTTGCCACTATCAAAGAATTTCCCGCATTACAATGCGTTTCTTCAATTTCCCCTTTCCCTCTAATCTCTTCGAGAGATGGATACCTGTCATTTTCCATTTTACTAACCCCTCTTTCAATGTTTGCTAAGATCGAAGATTCCTCACATATCGGCAAAGGCGATAATCCCTTATCCACACTGACCAGTTCAATAGGGTTTTCTAGGTTTTCACCCTCTAGTTTTGAATTCAACGCTTCCGCTTCACTGCCCTCGCAAAAAATTCCCCCTTCTCTTTCTTTTACTGAATTCAAAGTTTCCGTTTCAACATTCCCGCTAGAAATATCCTCTTCTTTTTCTTCCTCGGAAATCAAAGTTTCCGCTTCAACATTTCCACTAGAAATTTCTTTTTCCCCCTCGGAAATCATAATTTGTTTATTTACCGGATTCGGAGCTGGGCCACCCTTTTCTCTCGTTTGAGCTCGTGTCAAAACTGCATTCATCAATTCGGGGTTTTTCTTCGCCTGCTCTAATAACTTTTGAGATTGATTACCCAACAAATAATAATCCATGTCTGAATCGCTATTATTTACTCCTGCCTTGGTTTCAATGATTCCTACACCTTCAATTTCTAAAGTGACTTCTGCTATAGGTAAGCAGTACAATTTCCTGTCCACCGGGGTTTTAATCCAAACATGATCTCCATTCAAATTATCTTGACTGACTAAATGGTGCGGGACCAAATCTATCTGGCTCCCACTGTCCGTTAAGGCAGTTGCCTGAATTCCATTCACTAATATTTTGCTCAAATAAGGGGAGAAGGTTTCTTCAAGTGTCGGCTTACTTATTAAGTGACTGACCCGCGCAACATCTCTCTTTTTAATCTCCGGACAATCTACTTTGTAGTGCCCGCTTCGAAAACACGCATGACACTTAACTTCTCGCCTTTTTTCGTAAACCCTTTCCCTTTCTTTATGATCATCGCGATCCCTCCAATTATAATTAATCTCTGGATTTCTGTTACCGTTTCGCCCATTTTCAAAAGTCCTGGGTCTTTCAAAATTCTTCTCTAAAGGGAGTTTCGGATTCCACGTCTTTTTAGAGGGGCGCTTGATTGCCTCGTACGCATCTAAAAGCCTTACTAATTCTTCCGGGTTTTTAATCTCTGCCCAGTTATCTATAAAATGTTCGCGCATTTCTGGAGACGCTCTCCGTTTGATTTGGTCCGTGACAAGCAAATTTTTCAAACCCTCAAAATCCGAAACTTGTAAGCATGACAGCCATCCTTCTAAAAAACTATTAAGTTCAAAGATCAGGTCCTTCCAAACTGAATTAGGATTTCGGGGATGCTGACTAAATTTTTGTCTGTACGTCTCTGCATTCAAACGATATCGTTCTAACAATTTTTCTTTCACATATTGAAAATCATCAATTTTGTCTTCGGGTTCTCTCAAAATTAACTCGGCCATTCCCACAGGTAATAATGATAGTAAATTCGTCACCAACTCATCCGAATTTAGATTACATTTTTTTGCCTGTCTCTCGAATAAATTCAAAAACAACGAAATATCCGAATTCTTTTCATCAAAGCGATGCATAATTGTTTTTAGGGGTAAATGATTCGTTCTAACTGAGATGCTACTAGATGCGGTACTCCGGTCATCTGACTCTTGCGTCGCTTTTAACCTAGCTAACTCATGTTCCCGCTCTTTTTCTTCCTTATCTGCCAATAATTTATTTTCCCTATCTTTTTCTATAAGTTTAATCTGCGCTAAGGCTAGCTCTTTATCAAATCCCTCTGACGACTCTATTTTTTTTATAATTTTCGGTACAGTATCATTTTCCTCTAAAATGACCTCAAATTCGTAAGCTAACGTTTGCAAATCAGCTTTCCTAAAATATTTAAGCTCCGACATTTTTAAAGTATAAAATTAGAAATTATCTTTCCCACAAATATAAAACAATACAATAAGATTAAATCAAATCCTACCAAGTGCGTCAAAATATTACCAAAATATACGCTCATAAAAAGTACGCATAACAATAATATATAAGAAATATGCAACATATAAAATTAAGCAACCCTATCCTATCGTCCACATTCACCTTGGTATTTGGTTATAAAATACATATGGGATAAATTCTACACAAAACAAAAATTTCAAATTCAAAAAGCACAGTAAAAATATTTTAAATTGCAAAAGTCTCATTCAATTCCCTTTTTTTTTTTTTTTAAATCAATGGTGGTCTTAATCTCTGCATCCGCTCTTAAAAAATTTAGAATAATTCACAAAAAACATATAAAATCAACTCTGTTATCGTAAAATATGAAATGCGTTCAATACTTTTTTTTTCAATGAACTCTCATTTATAGATTCAGCTAAAATTTTGTAACACTGCACAACTCTCAGTTTGCATTAAATTAATTCAACAATAATTTAATTTTAACTACAAAATTTGTCTATTAAATAAGTTACAGTTATATCGAAAATATCTCATCATACTTTTTTTTTTCTACCGGAAAAATTTCTCAAAATATTTACTCTCACAAAAATAAACATACAACTTTTTTTTTTTTTTAAGCCTACAACACCTATACAAACACTAATAACAATTAAAGCCACTCTGAGTATAAAAAGAGCTTACCTCCATTACTAAGAGTCTTTCAGGGCGTCAGAAGCACAGACTTCAGAGATTCTCAGGAGCACAGACGGGGTTCTCTGTCACACTTTTCGGATGGGGGAACACTCTCCAGAATTCTTGGTAGATTTCTCTTTCTGATGGGGGAACACTCCAGAATTCTTGGTAGATTTCTCTTTCTGATGGGGGAACACTCTCCAGAATTCTTGGTAGATTTCTCTTTCTGATGCTGTGTTGATCCACAGGGGCGTCTAAGGAGACTCAGGTCACAAGGAGACTCTTTCTTGGAGCACTTTGATGATTTAAATTTCAGAGTCCACTCTTTGTCTTTAGAGAATGTCATTAATTTTTGCTAATTAATCCATCACCGCAAGCCAACAGTTGTAGTAACTCCTCTATACCGACCCGATAAAAGATGGTGAGTGGTAGCGAGATCGGATCGCTGGCACAGAGAAATTTCTCGTATAAATTAGAAAATGGAATTTATTGCATACCAATATTAATTCTAATGAAAATATGTACAAGAAAGTTAATTACAGCATTTAATTATTTTTCGTGAGTCAATCGCTTATAAATTAATGACCTCTTGACTCCAAGTGTAACTGAAACAAACAAAAGTCTCTAAACATTACAGACAGTCGTGACTACAAAACAAAGTTCATTCGGACCAAGGCTCGTCCGTTCCTTTTCTTCGGAAGATCTACTAATGCTCGTTAATTCTGAGTCTAAGAACTCTCACTCTCGCACTTGGTGTGCTTTTTCACTTCGCTGGGATTTTCACCGGATACCTGCTGTATCAATTCTCGAGGTCGGACCTCACTAGCGCTTACACCACGCTGAGTTAGAAACTGACGTTTCCTTTTCCCTTCTCCAGAGAGTCAACACTCTCCTTTTCGATCTCTCCAAAAACTGTCCTCTCTCACTTTTTCATTCTCGCAGGAGAACTTCTTCTGGGGGCGGGGGCTTTGTCGAGGCGGGCCCCTCGAAACTCTCCAGCCTCTTAGCAGCCTTGAGATCCCTCTGTTTCGTTTTCACTAAGTCCGTCATTGGACGTTCTAAGACAAAGGGCAAAGTTTCGGGCGCAAACCTAAAAATCGTGTGCAGAGATCGCTTCTCTCGCAGATGAACTCTTTCCCACGAACTCGGCAAGGATCAAAGCATAAGACCCCTTTTTGGGTAACGCCTTACCACTTCATCACTGTCCGAACTTTCCGCTCACAGTACAATAGAATTCGGCGTCTGCTAGTCTTCAAGGCAAAAATAGCGAGGGAAGGTATGCAGTTAAGTGCACTCACAGGAAATGCTAGAATGACACATAGTGCAGCTGGATGTCGAAGCTCAAATTCTTTACACCATTCATACTTCATTACATTGACGCAATATTTATCACTTAAAGTCTGTCACATTTCCTTGGTAAATTTTCACTCTAGAATTGGTCGCAAAATAGCTTGAGAAGGGTTTTAAATAGTTTAAATGCCTAATCC
The DNA here is from genome assembly GCA_963931845.1 of Maratus michaelseni. NCBI lineage: Eukaryota > Metazoa > Arthropoda > Arachnida > Araneae > Salticidae > Maratus > Maratus michaelseni. The sequence continues at coordinate 77,093,212 of OZ007594.1, forward strand.
GGCGACAGTAATCTATAACATATTCGCCAAATGGGAGCTCAATAGTAAGCATTGTTTGCGAACTATTGTACTCACTCACACAGAAACATACAAATGACTATTACCATACTTTCCTTACAATATGTGTTCGGAAAGTAAAAAGATATATTTCAAAACCACATGTAAAATAATAATAATAATAATAATGATAATAATAATGACAATAAAAAATAAAAATATATGAAAAATATTTGGCAATTAGTGGTGAACATTACGATATACCGTTGAACGATCATATCGAATATTGGATAATCAAGCCATTTTTATACAAATATAGTATTCAGATATACACGCAGAAATATACAGTAGAATCTATTTACAACGAATGTAACTTCAGCGAATTTTTCAGTTTAACGAACATTTTTTGGATAGTTTAAAAACGTCCTATACTTTAACATTATAAAAATATTCACTTTAACGAATTTCATATTAACGAATTTTTCAAATTAACGAATTTATTTAAAGATTAAAAAGAATAGTTATTCAGTTATACGAGTGTTCATTTGACAAGAAACTAATATCTCTATTGAAAAACTAGAATTTAAGAAAACTTTCGTCGGAAACTCAATGAAAGGGAGGTAGACGACAGTGAAAAATGAAGCTAATGATTATTGTCCATCAACTACTAAAGATTGTGCTGTACGATCAAAACCAAAAGGGGTTCTATGCTACATTGAAACTTTTAAAAAGTAATTATACCAGCAATGCAATTTTCCGAAAACATTTTACACAATTTGTTTTGAAAAATGCATTGCCAACTTCAATGAAAAAAAAAAAACTTTTGATTTTTTTAAAAAGAAATAACGTTACAGTAACGGCAGATGTCAGTGAGTTTTTTAAATCTGTCATGTATCTAAGATAAATTATAATACCTTTATAATAGTTGCGATTAAAATCTTGATTTTCTTAAAGTCTAAAATTTTGTGCTAAAATTGCACAGTAGTCATATTGCGTTGTTTCATGATTTCATAAATTTAAATTTAAAAATTTCGTCCAATGATTCTGTACATTGAACAATGATCAGACATACAGAAACCCAGTCAAATCAAAAACACTCACGTATCACGTGTATCCAAATTTATGAAGTAAATTTTGATGGTAATAAACTGCACGACATACATGAAAAAAATATGGTATTTTGTCACTTTACAAAATATGCAATGGGTCTGGGTATAAATAAGGGCAATGCGAAATGCCTGATAAACGTAGCTCTGATGTATGAATTAAACGCCTTCTGTTTAGACAGATAACAAAAACGAAAAATCATGCGTCAAACACAAATTATGAAACTTTCCAACACATTCAAAATGCTGTAACAAAACTTCAGCGTTTAATCAAGTAAAATATGATATCTAAGTAAGCAATTCGGAAAAACGCATAACACATTTGAAAACCCAATTTCAGCAATTAACCTCTATAATTGGAAAAGTATTCAAAATATTTTGTGAAGCCCTGTGTGTGATCCAAAGATTTTTATATATACTACATATATATAAACTCGGTTTATGGCGTCAAGTGCCGCCATCCGAAAAATCTACAAGAGACCACTCCATTCCTTCCGGTCAAGGGTCCATACCTCCCTCCAGACCCCTACCCTTCATGGCTTTTTTTATACCATCCATTCAAGTCTTTCGTGGTTTTCCCTGTTTCCGCTTTTGGTTTGTTCTATAATTAGATGCGATTTTGAGTAGGACACTCATTCTTTTAGCATGACCATAGCAGATTAATTGCTTCTTTTGGAGATCGTCTAATATGGTTCCCTTTATTTTCATCATTTATTTGATTCTTTCATTTCTTATTCTTTCAATTCTTGATATCTTGCATGATCTTCTTAGGGCATCCATTTCCACTGCTGCTAATTTCTGTATTTCTGTCTCCATAATTCTCCATTCCTCTGCTCCATATAACAATAGGCTTTTTACAATAGAATTGTATATATTATATTTTCTTTTTCTGGAGATCTCCTCACTCCACCAAACAGAATTTAATAGTTTTACAGTCTTTCTTCCTTGACAGATTCGGTATTTAATTTCCTGTGATATATACTACATAGTATTCTAAAATTTAGTTCATTTAGGAGTTGAAAATTCTCTTACGGCAATTTCCGTCAATAAACTGAAAAGTACTTGAATTCTTTTGTGCAGCCCTGTGTATCTGACCTATAGAATTTATTTACACCAAGTAATGGGCAAAACTTAGTTAAATTTAAAAACGGATACCACAACGAGAAACGCATTTCCAGCAATTATCACTCATAGACAGTACTGTAACTGAATACTTTTGTGCGTCCGTGTAAATGAACAATAAATGCTATACACACCAAATTCTGCAGTAAGCCTCTTGTAGTACACCTCTGTGATATATATCACTTTCAATATGTTTGAAATAGTGTAAAATCATTGAAATTCATTACAAACGATTTTTCCCCATAGACCGTAATGTAACGAAATTTTTTCAGTGTTCCTGTAAACAAACTATAGTTGCTAAACACTTTATTTTGAATGCAAAACATGCCACTGTTGACCTCAATAACATATATCAATTACATAGCAATCCGAATTTCTTTATACGAGTTAGAGCGCGGCCAGACGGCCAGACAAGCAGAATTCGTAAAACTTTTCAACTGTGTTGGAAAGAGTTAAGAGCTTACGCTAGTTACTGGAAGAAACGATCAAGCTAATGTTAAGTCTATGGGAAGGTTATTTTCAAATTCCTCGCTCGCATTTTAATATTTTTAAATGATATATATATATATATGAAACAAATTTTAATTTTGTCGCCGTTGGCCTCATTAAATCTATAATTCTGTTTAAATCCCATTATTCTAAATTATTTTCTCGTTCTAGTATTTAGATTGTCAAAATCCCGCCTAGCTAAAAGTTCTTTATTCTAAATTTATTCTCTTAAACGAATGGCGCTAAGTGCTGTTCTGTTAAAATTACACACTTTTTATTCCATTAAAATAACGCATCCTAAAATTTAATTCTTTTAAAATATCACTTTCCCAGCTAAATATTTTAATTCTCTCGAAAAAACGACCTATATCTTTTTATTTTTATTTCCCTATGTTTTCTGGAAAAAAAGTATTTTTTCTCAAAATATAAAAGCTAATCTCAGTTTCAATGTAAAATTTTTATCTTGGCATTCTGCCCACACTCAGTAAAACCTACGTATTTTTTTTCTTTCTTATTTGTTCGAAAGAATCAGGTTTTTCCAGAACAATCCTAGAATATTCTTCCGTGCTTTTCAGTCTGCAGCTTAATCTCCTTCAAATCATAGCGCTCAGAAATTGAGTTCTGTAGTGCTGATTGGTCGAAAGATTGTTTTGACGGCTCTGTATTCATGAGCGTTGGAGAAGAGATATACACTGGGTTTCCCGCCTTGAATGCAGATTTTCGTGGGAGCATGATGTAAACGGAGGTACGACGCGTGTCTCGCAACCATGGAATAAAATTTTCGTAGCCGCCGACTAATAACATCTTGGTCTTCTTCGAGTATTTAATTTAATTCACGAAAGCTCTCCTGGTACTGAAAGTCATTCTGCATGGACTTATCACTGAACTAGTAAAAGCATGGCCTACAATTTTTCCGGAGTTTAATAAAATGTGGTTCGGAATCATTTGCCTTATTATTTCCCTTCAGTCAGCACACCATGAATTGGAAATATCGGCGCGACGACTGCAAATTCCTAGGAGGAAACCTCTGGCCTTTACAGTGTGATGTACAAAAAAAAGACGGTGAATGAGTGGAAACATCACATTATATATATATATATATTGCATAGGATAGCTGAGGTCGATCTCTAACGCTGCTAGTTTCTACACTTTTTTTATTTTGGTTAAAAAAATTTTATAAGCTGACATTTTCAATTTTGGAACCGCTTGGAACCGGTTCTGAAAATGAATGTATCCTTATATAAAAAAAAACTGGAACCAAAATTGAAAAAGTTAAAGCTAACAACGTTAAGAGATCGACCTCAGTTATCCTATGTAAAAATAATCATTTAAAAATATTAAAATTCGACCGAGGAATTTAAAAATATCCTTCCCATAGACTTAATATTAGGTTGGGCATGTTTTCGCATGACTAGTGTAGGCTCTTAACAATTGAGGGGGTCGGGGCAAGAGAGTGCTAAGCCACATTTTTGAACTTCTGAGATATTTCAATTTGAAAATTAGATTAAATACTCAAATTAAGATACATAACATAAAGTTTTTTCGCCAACGTCTTAGTAACATTTGAGATATTCCGAATAACAATATGGCATCACTTTAATGATATTACTATTACTTTTTTTTTGTAAATTAGCTATCTCCATTGAGGGCATAAACGTCTGGGGCAAAAACAAAACCTAGGACATATGCTGCCATCAAATGACATTAGAAACAAATAATATGTAGAATATTGTAATTTACATTATTAAGCAATAGATTACAGTGTTAAGATTTATTTCACCAAAAATGTGGCTTGGCACTTTCTTGCCCCGACCCCCTCAATTATTCCCTCACGTAAGAAAATACGCCAGTGATATCACGATGACTAACGAATGATAATGTACTGACGGATACCTGAATATCGGGCAATCGAGATTTAACTATACTAATAAATAATTTTGTTGGTAGTCAAAAAACTATTTATCTATGTTGCCAAACACCTCTTCTTGCAAGAGTCAGATAACAACGAAAAGAGAACAAATGAAATATATTTCTAGACAAAGAGAAAACAGATTCTTTGGAAAACGTGAAAAGTGTTGGGAAGCGGAGCGTAACTAATAGCTCTTGTTTTGATCCCGAACAAAATATATAGAACTCTGAGGACGAGATTACTACTGTTTGTTCTGTGATATCCGAAGAATAAGAGGAAAATAAAAGGAAATCCTCATTTTCAAGGTCAGTCACGCGATGATGAAAATACCGTTCTTTTCGGGAGAGAAGTCCATAAATTGTCTCGTCATGCTGCTTAATTTTGTTGATATCATCATATAACGAGAGAAATAGGTAGAATGCGTAATCTTATTTGCTATAGGAGTGTTACAGGAAATGGCAGGTAGAAGTGGAAATAAATTCGGTGACACTTTTACTATCATACATCAGGAATGTCGAAAGAGAATAAATTTTTCAGAAATCTGGATCTTAAATATTTTATGGCAGCGGATCACTTTCAATATATTCTTGACTAGCGGCATATAAAGAATTATTTCTTCACAGAATTTCCAGACATATGCAAGGTGTTCATAAACTCCTGCGGCAAATTTTAAGCGCTGAAAAAACAAAACCTAAACAAGAAAAAATCATCATTCAATACATGGCCGTAACCCAAACAATGAAAACCTCAGGGATGAGAGCGCTCCGAACCGAATGTCCGATTGTCACCACTAAATTTTAATAGTAATTATTGTAGCTAGCGCCGAATAGTAATATTTTTCCCTCCCTAGGCTTAGGGGTTCGTCCTGGCCATTAGCCAAAAGCTGGTCCCTAGGGTGGGCGCTGTCTGTCACCTTATTTCAGGATAAAATTTCTGAAATTCAATACGGTGGAGAATACGAATAAAATTTAGAGGTAAAAATCGTACATTCGGGTTGGGGCGCTCTCATCTCAGAAAACTACATATTGCTTTCTTAGTGTGGCAAAAGACCCGTTTACGTCATAAAATTACGTCAGGATTGCTGAAACTTGTTTTCTGTGATATTGCTAGCAAATAAAAATTCAGAAAGTACAAGAAAAATGGAACAGATGCTTTACACTCACGCAGCGATATTTGGCGACGTTTTGGTTGGCGCGATTTTCAAGCCCGCGCCAAACCAAGAACTTAATACAATAGCTAAGTTGCCATTAAAGGAAAAAATCCCGTAAATTTGGCGACTTTTTCCTTTTTATTAACCGATTAGAAAGAAAAAACTGTGCGTGAGTATATGACATCATAGCCAGAAAAATTACATAACAACAACGACAACAAAAAGGCGTAGCGTGGGGTCATGCTCAGGGGTGATTGTGTTCCAGTATTTTGTACACCACTAAATTTATATAGAAATCTTTTTCTTCATTAATCAAAGAATTCTGCGATGACATAATAAGAATATTGCTATATAAATTTAGAGGTCTGCAAAATACCGGAACACAATCACCCCTGCAAGCTGCTTGATTTTTTTTATATCATCATATAACGAGAAAAATGGGTGGAATGCGTAATCTTATTCACTAGTAGTGCTGCAGGAAATGGCAGGTAGAGGTGGGAATAAATTTGGTGATACTTTTACTATCATACATCTGGAATGCCGAAAATGAATATTTTTTTCAAAACTCTGGATCTTAAATATTTTATGGCAGTGGTTGACAATCAATGCATTCTTGACTAGCGGATTATAAAACATGAGTCTGTTTGTGTAGTGACGGGAAGAACAATCGCTAGACATTTTTAAAATCGATTTCGATTTTTCAAAATATTGTAAGTTTGAAAAAATTTCTGGTCATCTCATTTCGCACAGCCGGGATACCAATAAATAGTAGGAAAAGTGCAAACCCATAAGAACATGGTTGATTTACTTTTTTCCTCTTTTTGTCCTAATGAAAGTGCCATTAAAAAATACTATCCAGGGCAAATTTGTCCTTTTGTTAACAGAAATGATTATTCTTCGAATCTAACATGTACGTAGTGATGGGTATTAACAAGTAATGAATAGAGGAATGTACACCGAATGGTCATGAATACTTTATATCAAAACTCACTGATAATTCTCTGGTATTTCCCTGAAAGAGCATAGGTATTTGCCTGAAAGCTTGATGATAATTTCCTGACTACACTTTAAAATAAATTGAACCCCTAGCAAACGGAAGTGAATTGTCGAAACAAATGTGATTTTTCCGCTGCAGATTACTGTGCTAGGTAAATAGTGAAAATAGAATTTTTTCCTATGAATCTTCCTTATATTTACGATCGATAAAATTATCTGATACTTTTATATATGGCAATCCTATATAAACATATATAAAAAAATATCTATCTGCCATGTGAAATACTGAACTTCTACCATACAGTCATGCTAATCACTTTACAAGCCGTTAAATCTGAACAAATAAACCACTGAATGCACAAATGAACCGATCAATGATTGATTAAGTCCCGTCATAACAAAACTACAGAATTACTGAATCTCTTTCAAGCACTATACCGAATTCCTTCCGACACTATATAAATATCACATCTACTTTTAGAATTCAAATACATATATCTATACTTTTTTAGAAAAAAGGGCTAATGTCCAAAATTACCCTTTTTGGTCAATGCTCATCAATCACTTCATAATAGTCGTAGGTATCATCAAAGCAAATGCCAGTATTCTACCTTCAATACCTAGTGCTAACTGATTACTGTTTTAAATGTAAACCGATTATGAAAGTTACAGCAAAGCAAATATTCTTGCTTGGTTTGTGTCAAGTGTCATGCTTCAGACGGCTGGATTAGTTAACAGGATTCCTCAGAATCCTAAGACTCCGTTAGACATTGCAAGTGGTTAAGGCTTTTATTTAATAAACTTTAATATAGTAAAATGTCATTATAGCTCATGGATTTTATTTAATAACCGTTCCCTAAAACATAGATGTAATTTTAAGGGGTCTGACAGAACTGTAGTTTGAACAACACTAAATTAGATTTTAATGACTATAGAACAAATTAGACAATAATTTAATCAAATTTTTGTGTGCGTACACGTGCACATTCATGAATTAACTAACGGATGAAGTAGTAAACAAACAAATATTTTATGTAGGGGAAAGTCGGGTAGCCGCGGACGGCGAGTAACCGCGAACATTTCAATTTCTGAGAAATTCAAAGTGTTGCGTAAATAAAGAGTTATTGTAAATGAACGTCCTCTAGAATCGAAACAAATACAGTTGAATTGCGACGTGGGCACCGAGTAAGTTAGTCGTGAGGGAGTGTTTTGTTTTCGTCAATGAATTTTCGAAAACACGAGACAGTATGCATCATATGCGGAGAAACATTTGAAGAAGACTGGATTCAGTGCCAGGAATGCAAAGACTTGTTCCCATGAAGGTTGTGTTTATATAGATGCATTGGATTTTTATTATAATTGTGATGTTTGTAAGGCCAAAAAATGGTTGAGACACCGTTGATTAATATGTACGGGGCTACCCGCCGTTTCTTGTGACGCAAAAAAAAATAAGGCCAAACTATTTTTAGTATATTTCGTTAAATAATTCGATATTATTAGCAATGTTTAATTAAAATCATTAAATAAGTGCGTAATTTTATGTTAAGTATAAAATAACGACAGAAATTTTATTCATTTATTTTTTATTTGCAATTTATCCAAGTGTCTGGGGCTACCCGATCTTCCCCTACTACAAAATTAAATATGGCTACAAATTTAATAAAAAACAATTAAACACTTAATTCGATTTTGTTCTTGTTCATCTGTCAATTTTATGCTTTGCTTTAATTTATCAAAAAAGGCTATACTTGAAACATTTTTACATAATAAACATGGAATATTTTTATTTTTTCTTCACTGGTACATTTTAGGCATTTTTCATTCTTTAACCTTAAGTGAAAAGAAAAAGTTCATATTAAAAAAAATATATCTGACTGCCCTATTTCTCTAACTTCTGTTAGAATAAATATATCTTCTAGGATCCTTCAATTTTTACTTAATAAACAGTTTTTTTAGTTTCTTCTTCTGCTTTATCGGTCGAAAAGTGACAAATTGTTCTCTTAACAAAAGACAAAAAAGAAAAGCTCTTAAAGCTGGACAGATAGTTTTGTGGGTGATTTGCCCTAAAAGCATATAATAAAAGTAGCGGCGCAGAACTTCTCGAAAAAGAAGCTCTCCTAATAGAACACCTTTTAACTATTTTTTCATCAGTTGAGGAGTTGGCGATAATGAGCTGCAACCTAGGTTCTTTTTTCCTTTCTTTCTTCAACAAAAATGGTGCAAAATAAAATGTTTGTAACTTTCTTTTTTACCGTTCATCTGTTTGCTGTTAATAAGACAAAAGCTTACTCAGTAGATTGTTTGCTTTGAAAAAAGCTAGGTTAAGTCTTTCAATACATAAAATAATAAATCTATAATGTATATATGTCTTCCAAATATTTAGGTATAATCTATTTCTTTTGCATCTATCTTCCAATCAAATAAATATAAAAACATGAAATTTGGACGAACTTTTCCTTTGCAATTGTTTCTTGCATTTTGTATTATTTCGCCTTTATGCATGGTTTATAAATTAACAATTGTGTCTTTTTATAAAACTTCATTTTTGAAGAACAATAATGAACGTTTTTGTATAAAACAGTTATACAGGGTGATTCGGAACTTATAGGCAAAACTGTAAGGGGAGATACAACACGCCTAGACAAGATCAAAACATCATACAATGCATGTCGTAATATTGTCATTGAAACAATACAGGGCACTTTCTGATTGTGGAGTGAACCCTATTTACTACACAATTAGGACTTCAAGAGCACTTACAACCGTAACACCATGCATGAAATACATGTCCGCCTATCCTGATTAATAAACCCAACCATCATTTTTCCAATCTACGGTAGAAAAGATGAGAGCGCCATCTAGCGGTTCACCGCTTGCGATATGTCCATGCATTGTATGGCGAAAATAGCTTGGTTAGCTATGTTCTATACCCCCCCCCCCTTGCCCATGAATTCTGATTCATCCTCAACTTCTCTGAAGGAATTTGGTCCAATTTAAGATACAAAACTCACCCCCTTCACTCTCTTGAGCTACTTACTTTGCAATTTCTTTGTTTTTTCTTCTATTTTCAACCATATTAGCATCCTAGTTAGAAACACTATTCCACATAAATAAAATCAGCAATCATCTTGTTAGATATTGTGTAGAAAACATAGTTGCCTTCACAATCAGAAAGCGCCCTGTACCGCTTCACTGATTAAGTTACGACCATTCATTGTATGGTATTTTGAACTTGTTTATACATGTTCTATCTCCTCGTACAGTTTTGCTCATTAGTTCCAAATCACCCAGCATAAAAATATTATTTTAATAAATAAAGATGCCGTCCCCTATCTATAATGCATTTTGGACATCGTATTTCCTGCTGCAGTCAAGTTATTGCATGCTAAAATGAAAATCAAAGCTTAGCAACCTTTGTTACAGCTCATTTAAAGATTTTGGTAAACATAGAGCAGTCATCTGTCTACTAAAGTAGAGCCATTGGTGCTCGATAGAACTAAAGCCTGATAATCGAACATCCATCCGATAGAAATTCTGCAAGCATGTATTTAATAAGTTGATTCATTTCGTACCTTGATGCTCAAGATACCACAAACCTAGCTTAGTAAAATGGGACATTATAATCTCCTTTAATGTAATGTAATCAACAGTAGCACCGCACGTTTTTATATGCTGATCTGGAATCTTAGCTAATAAATCTGAGCAGTCAGATTTTTACCATAGAATATGTAGAAATGTAGTCACTGCAGGGATCCCAAATGGTCTACTTTTAAATACCAGTATTTTATACAAAACGAAAAAAAATAAATATATTTTTTTGAAAATATTGTAGAAACCTACCTGGAAGGTTATTTCCATTGCAAGTGTTGTAGAAACCTACCGCGAAAATTTTCCTTCTGGTATTCAAAAAAAATCCCTGACGGCTCGGCCTACAGGCACAGGTAGATTTCGAAGACGCAGACCGTGGGGCGCCTGTTTGTTGGAAATTACGGAAGAAATGACCTTTTTGCCATGATGCCGCAGTTGGGTTCCATAAGGGCCGCCCACTTCGAAATCTAACTTGTTCGCAGGCGGAGCCGGCAGGGATTTTTTTGTTTTTAATTTTTTTTGCTATAAGAGTTGGTCCTATAAAAAACTTGTCAATATAAAAGTTTTAGATAATAGTAAGAGGATTTATAATAAATTTAAGCGGATTTGATATCTTGTAAATTGATGAAGTTATGAATTTTTTTCTTCTAAACCCCCCCTCTTGGGGCCATTTTTAATGATATCAAAAATCTGTTATACATAACTTTTCGGCCCTTTTCCTAGAAGTATTAATAACTTTAAACGGATTCGATACGTGTCATAATTAAGACGTTATCGGGTTTTTTCTGTTTTCACAAAAAGCCCCCCCCCCTGGTTTGATTTTGCCCATTAACGAACTTGACCGAGATTTTATGCCCCTTGATTTTATGTATCAGTTTGAAAGAGATTTGTGAAGAATTATTCGAGTTATCGTGTCCATAAAAAAGTGACATAGATAGATAGATAAAGTTTTGAACTGATTGTGGTTTTGGGTTCTGGGAGTCATGATCGGCGTAGATCCGCAAAAAATTTTCAAAAATTCCAACTTAGGGGAGAATGTAATAGGTAGTATTTCTTACTAAATCTACCTAAAACGGACCATTCGACAGAAACGCCCATTCGGCCCAGTCACTGAGAGAGATTTGAAACCAAAAAAAATCTACCCGCTCTATAACTGTATCATTCAATAAAATTCGATTGATAATACTTGGTACCGCTCCTGAACCATTCCCCAAGTCTGGACTCGTTTATTAAGAGTACAAAACTCTATTTTTGTCTAGTCTACGTGATTTTTTTTACATGCCCAATAGGTATTTTTCTGCGATCAGTTAATTCTGAGAATAGACACCAAATTGCCCAACAAAAGACAAATTATATTTTGTCTTTTCTTTCCTAAAGTCTGTAGTCAATAGAAACCGTTTTTATTTCTCTTCAAAGGATTCGAAACAAAGTGCACAAAATTAACAAAAGAAATTATCTCCAGGAAATGTATTAAAGACATTCCTGCCACCCCCCCCCCCCCCACACACACACACGTCCGCAACGGTTACTAGCTTGTTGCGAGCCACAATAGATCGGCGACATCAAATAAGCCGACAAAATTCCATAAAAAGTTGTCCTTGATCTATTCCAATAATAATAATAATAATAACAATAATAATAATAATAATAATAATAATAATTACTTAAAAGGGACCTTTTAGATTATTTTTTAAACGTGTATAAAAGTTTTTATGTAACTTAATAATTATAAAGTGAAAATATATGATGCAAAATTAAAAAGATCATTTGAAAGATTTTAAAGAAATTCAAGCGTGACAATTAACTCAAAAAACATAACTTTAATGGATAGCAAAATTTTTAAATTACTTTAAAGTAAGCGTTACATTACATAATTATCCAACCTACTTTAATGAGTTAGCGTGGAACGCTTTTAAAGTACCGAAAATCGAATTATTTGAATCCAAATAAGATTAACTTTAATCTGAACGTTGACAACATAAAGCTCTGAAGTTATACAGTAAGCGTTTATTAAAATAAATGCTGGGCATCATCTAAAAGCATTCTTACCGATTCCAAAAGATAGAGTATCAAAGCCCTTATAATCTCTAGCGTTCATTTACTTTTGTAAAAAAAAGAGATATAAAAAAGATACATTATATGGTTCGCTAGATGAACCTAATTAGTGAAAATGGTATGCTGCAGAACAATAAAACCCTTGCTGACTTTTTTATAAAGAGTTGAAGGAAGGGTAAAATACATAAATGAAAGAAAAATGAAAGCAGTTTTTTTTAACGTTTCCTGTGAAGTAAGCTATTATTACTTTTTTTCTCATTTTTTTGTTATGAAATATGTTTATTTTTTCGCGTAATGAAGGGTTATTTAGTAGTAATGAGAGCTTGCAGTGTTCAGTAAGGAATATTTCAGAGAATTTCATCTCCATAAAAAATAGGAAGGTGTTACAGAATATAATGGACACTTAGTTTTGTAAATTTTCAGAACACAAAAGATGTGTTTAAAATCGATATATGCTTGAAAACGACATTAAAAACGTGATGAAAAAGAAATATGAAAAAGCAAAAATTCACTTTTTAAGTTCTGTATATGAAGCTTTTGAAGTGATGTGTTTTTAAATATAAGTCCATTGTAGTGAAAAATCAGAGAAAAAGGTAGTAGAAAAATGCTGGTACAATGATGCTTTCTTAGCATATTCTGCTGTTAGCATAATATCTATGCTATCTCACTAGAGTAAAATTGCAATTTTATCTTCTGTCATTTCGGTACAATTTTTTATGCACGGGAAATAAAATTTATGCATGCATTATTTAAAATAAAATATAAACCTGTCATGATTATCAGTAGTTATAAATTACTGATATTTTCATTTATTTTCTTCTCCAAATTCTAACTGACAACATGATCTTTTCAAATTAGAAAATAAAATGCATCAAAATAAAATACAAAATGCAAAAAATAAGAAAAGGACAGATTAACAGTAGTTCGTAAGTTTGTCACAAGAATTTTTTTTCATAAAGAATGCTAAACTGTAATAGTATTAATTTTCCTGGAACTACCCTGTATATTTTGTTCCTCTACTACTACTTTAATAACAAAGATATACATGTTAAATATCTATCAAAGAAATATAATTGACTTTTTTATTGTTGTATCATGTTTGCGAAAACAAACATAATACAATGCTACATTTTAAAACATTCAAGATTGTTATCACGTATTTTAAGATAGCCTTCATTTACATTTACAATTTACATAGGAAATTAAGTTCCTTTATTATGCTTTTTGAATTATGCTTTTTAATGATAGTCAATGGGAAGGGATTCGTCGGATTGCAATAACTGGGTAGTCAAAAGTTCAGATTCTTTCGTAGATATGAGCCAAAAATAGGGTGAGGCTGAAAACGTAGTACAGAAGAATCAGGAAATAAATTTTGAACCTTGAATTTAATCTATTGACTTAGTTAAACTGTTTATTTTACATAAGGTCTTTTAAAAATACATATCGTCAACTTCTTCGTCAGAATATTGAAAGTGAAATTTTGTAGGTTACTTTTCAACATATAATATTAACCCTTTGATTACGGGGTTAGGATATATGTCGTCCTAGAGACTATTACTTTATTCTATTCGCACCACTTTTTGAAAACTAATCTTTTCCGTACAGTTATATAACGATAATTTCAAGAAAAGACTATCACATTTTTTTTTTATATTTTTTGTAAATTGTGGTGTTTGTGAATATCAAAATAGTCGCCAGTCCAAGCCCTTAATGAAAAGGTTAAAAATAATGTATTGTTCGTGATATTTGTAATGTTTTTCAAATCTTAATTTATAATATTCAAAGTCAATCCTGATTTCAAAGGGTTTTCTTCATACGATTATCAAGGATTTAACAAAATAATAATAATAATAAACGTAATAATTAATGTCATATTAAAATGCCACAGTTGTAAATTTCCTGAGATAAATTTAACAAAAATAATGCAATCTTTTCCTTCTTCTCATTTTCCTTATAGAACCTTTCACAGACTTCATGGTTGTGAATAGGATTTATTTCATTATATATAAAATAATTCTTTGACGATAATATGCATAGATAATGAAACTATTCTGAAAATAAAAGCACCAATTTGGTATTTATTCTTAATATTAACAGATCATGTTTGTAAATTAGATTTTTATATTTATGGAGCCCGGAAGTATCAAACCTATGTTCATATATAATGAGAACAATATGTAATTAACCGAGGTATCAATAGCAGCCAATGAGAGTAGCTAGTAAAATAAATGCATGGATCGCGAATAATTTATTTTCAACACTGATTGGGAGTTGGACAGCGTTTAATGCGTACATGTAGTATATGGTATATATGGTCGGCACATTTGCAACAATTCGGCGAGAAGACAGATAGTCTAAGAATTCGCTCGCAAAAATTGCTTGTATGCTTGAAAAATCTTTAAGTAAATTAGTGCAATGCACAAGTAAAGGATCACAAGAACAATTAAAAAGGATTGCGAAACTCCTAATACTGATTCACATTCTGAAAGAGCGAGCGAGACGTTCAGAAGATAAATACGTATAAACAGCAGTAATCAAAGATAGATGACCGAGAATCTGTGTATTATAAGATGAGCTGTGGATTCATACAAGATATCTCCTTTTACAAGTGCCTCCACCACCTTATTGCATGGACTTATTTCTTGCAACTTTTAGCTGTTCCCTGATTTTAAATTCTCTTTGAAATGAAAGATTCATAATTCCATAAGCCATTCGCCAGTACAATAAGGCAGTTAATTATTCATGATTCACGCAATAGGCTTTGTACAAAATTTTGTGGAGAGAAAACAATGAAAAGAAAAATGTGGTGAAGTTCAAATTCTCGTGTAAGAATTTTCAAAACTTTCAAGGTAACGAAAATATATTCCAATTCCACTCGGATGTCCAGTGTGCAAACAATTTTACCACAATTTTTTAGTAGAATTGTTATCTTTTATTGATCCCAGAAAATTTTTACGAATTCTGCAATTCAACGTAATGATCACGCGTTCTTCTATTTATGTATTAAATGTAAATTTTCTAGTCTCAAATAATGGTGCAAGACTCCTTGGAAATTTCAAGGACTGTACGAAATTACAAATCTTCATTAAAGGAAAGCATCCCAATTAAGGCAGTATGGCCATAGAAAAAAATAAAACACCCCATTTCATTATTACGCTACATTTAATCTTCGTGATTAATACTTTTTGGATCATTATGCAATATTTTTGTGATTACATCATTTTTTCCAGCGAAACAACAACGCATTTCCGACTCCTAGACGAATAATAACTCCTGTTTAACCAAAAGCAACTTCCATGTACCTCTAATTTTCAGTAGTTTTTAGACGCCCACAACTGAAAATCTCGCAAAAGATCAAAAGGAAACGAGAAAACAAAACAAAAAAATAACAACCAACAACAAAGCTACTGGCTGAGTTCATAGAAAAAGTTGACACTATTTTTTTCTTCCACGACCTAAGTCGGAGAGACACGCAGAAGCGATCATTGTAAACAGAATCCCATTGAAGACAAGGTCATACACTTTGAGACGTATGGGAAGCCCTTCAGATAAAATAAAAAACGAAATGAAGATTAAAAATGAAAAATAAATAAAAAAGAATAGAGAGAGTAGGCCAGAGCCGTTTGTAACTTCGAGAGCCTCTTGTGCGCTGTACACAAAACGGGAGGAGCAAGAGCAAATTTTGGGATTGTTGCCAGATGCAGGATGAGATGTTGCCGTATTTCGGTGTTGTAGATGATATGTCTAACGTTCAGAGTGATTTTGCTAATTGTATTACTTACCCATCATACGTCGTATAGGGTAAGTCTTGTAATCGTTTTGAAAATCGAAAAAAAAAAATTTGACGGATTTACACGTTTCAGACACTGGAGATTCCGAAAAACATATTTTTAGAAAAAAATATTTGCCGTCCATCTGCGTGTCTATGTGTCTGTGTGTCTGTAAACGCTCTATCTCCCGAAAAAATTGAGACAGAGACTTGCAATTTGGTATGTACTTAGTATGTAATAATGGGAAGAAGCCTATTTCATTTCAATAACCTCGATTAACCGGAACTATTTTTTTCGGACTTTCGAAATATTCGTTCTGGTAAAAGGTATATAAAAATTTTCGAAATTGGTTATTTTAAGAAATGAATATAAAAGACAATAAAAAAAATAAATTTTGCATAAAGCATGAAGTCGATCGGATAATTAGTTGCCGAGATATTTGGAATCCTATTTCCACACTCTTCGATTTTTCATGACCCTGTATTTCATCCAAATTTCACTTCAAAGATATATTTTAATTGGAAATTTGACGCTTAATCAGATGCAATAAACCGCTAGTTAATAGGATTATTATTTTTGGAGTTATAAGGATGTTTCTTTCAAGCAATTCAGTAATCGAGCCTTTAAAGTTTGTGACGTCATCAAGCTTCGATTTTATTTGAATTGCAATGCATTTTATAAGTAGTTTACACATTTTTTATTTTAATATTTTACATTATGCATATCCATGATGGGTAAGTATTACGGTGGCCCCCAACGACTAGTTTATGTAAGTGATTATATATAAATGAAATGAAATTAAAATGAAAATGATAGAGAGATGCAGTTTCAAAGCATTCATTCAGTATTATTCAAATATTATTTTCAGTTGATTAAATTTAGGAATACCAAAAATTCTGAACTTGAAAATATTAGGTTAAATCGTATTAACATATTTCAGCGGATTATCTACATGGTTACTAGAAAAATAAAATACGTATCAGGGTGTATTAGAGATGTTAGTCGACTAGCAATGCGATTCGTAGTCGGAAGTGAAACTTTATAAGATGTAAAAATACTTCTTTGACAGTAGAAAGTTTTTATTTTTTCCCTTTTGTACAAAGTGAAAATAGTTTCTGGAATTCATTTTATAAACGATGTTGTTAAGAAAATAATAAAATTAACAGAAAACAAGATCCCATATAGTGACTAAAAAATATCAATTTATATCTAGTACGGAAACATAATTAAAAGAGGGATCGCACTTAACAGATTTTCTCGAAAGAATGTGTTAAGTGCGATCCTTGATCTCAACACACTCTTTGGAGAGGCTCTTGTAATTAATTAAAAAATAATTTTTAATTCACTGGACATTCTTAAAATATAATTTTAAGCATAGCTAGAAAATCAGGAAACTATTTTTTTTTCAATTGGTTAACCAAAATCAAATTATTGTCACATTATTGCATACAGTATTATTCTCATGCAATTAAAATTTTTATGCATAACAGATAAGCTAAATATTATATAATTCAGAAAGAACTTTACTTGAAACACAAATAAAAAAGTGTGATTCATTTCTTAAGAATATTTGTATATGCAACCATTTTAACTAGGTAGGAAAGAAAAACCAGCGAATTATAAATTATTTGGTTCTGGGCGCCAAAAATTGTTTTTGTAGCTAATTGCTGTCATTTTAAAAGTGTATATGTGATAACAGGAGTGCAAAATTACCATAATAGAGATAAATGCTAATTAGATGAACATAACTTGTAACGCTAAGGATTGTATTTTCTCCTAATAGGAAAAGATCGATCGATCGATCAGAAATTCCTGTTGTCACTAGAACCTACAAAGCACGCAGGATTGTTCCTGTTCTAATTGGTTTGTAACATCGTCATCACAAACAGCGTTATTTTATATTATGAAAAACTGAAACGGACTAATTATGAAAAGGTATAAACACATAAAATAAAGCTTATTTTAATATCTTAAAGAGCGACTCATTTACTATGATCGTATCATTATGCTAGTAAATTTATTAAAAAAATATTTCTAATAATTAAGACAACGTGTACGTTGAAAAATAACAAACAATTCGGTGCTAATATAAAAACGAACGAATAAATGAATTATATATTTATTATAACAGATATTATAAATATACGAATATTTATATGAACGTGAACACCTTAATGAGGAGTTTATTTGTGTATATTTATTTAAATAACATATTAAAAATTTACCTCTAATACATAAAAGCTAAATGCTTCTTAAAAACACCATAAAATTAAGAAATGAGCAAGTCCTTTCGAAAGAAAATTGAGCAAAATCAGTGTGTTAGATATGCGATTTCAATCAAAGACGTAAAAGAAGCTCCCTTTTCAGATACGACCATAAAATATTTAAATATGCCATTCTCATCACCAATGAGCTTGTGTGCAACATTTGAGCAAAATCAGTGCGTTAGATATGTGATTTCAATCAAAGACATAAAGGAATATTAATGCCCCTGGACCTTCTCCCTTTTAGGGTACGAGACTGAAATACTAGAATATTGCACTGTCATCGACAATGAACTTGTATGCAACATTTGAACAAGATCGGTTCGTTATATATAGGATTTCAAACAAAAACGTAAAAGAATATTTAAGTTCCTGGACCTTCTCCCTTTTAAGATACGACCCGGAAAATACTTGAATTGCTCACACAAATACATAAGCTCATTGTCGTCGGCAATGAGCTTGTGTGCAACATTTGTGCAAAATCGATTCGTTACATACGCGATTTCAATCAAAAACGTAGTAGAATGTTTTTGCTTCTGGGACCTTTACCCCTTTTAAGGTACGGCCCTAACAATACACGAATATTGCCTTTTCATCAACAGTGAACTCAGTTCGACAAAAGCGGGTCAAAAATCTATCCCAAAATTTGACCCAGACAGACATATATAACGAAGTTAAATAAAAGTGTGTAATAAAGTAAATAACAAAGATTTTATGAAATACAAAAGATGACCAGACGATAAACGAAATCAAGTATCCCATTCGGATTAGAATCAAAAAAAGAATTGTTATAAGTATTCACTATAAATCGTATACAGTTAAAAACAAGTTTACATTTCAGCGAACAATCAAGAAAAAAAATATAAGTTTTTCATTATAGGATTTTTCAAAAGTGATCTATCAGAATCGTGTATATTTTATACACCCTTTATTGTGTACGCCATAAAGTGAATTAAATTAACTTAAAAAATCATGAGGAAAAAAAGGTTAAATTGAGATCAACTTCATTGTTCTGTTGTGAAAATAATGGAATCCTTTTATTCATATCTTTTGTATTTCACATACAATTGTTCTTATATGTAACTGACGTATACTGTTCTTATATGTAAAGTGAATAACATTTGTTGTTTGTTATTTAAATAAGCACTCTCAATATTATTGAGTCTAAGGCAGAGTATATCAACCTTTTTTCATCAAGGCACACTTGAGTGTATAGTTATACTTCCGCGGCACACTTGCCTGCATAGTTATACTTTCGCGGAATACCTGGATGCACAGTTATATTTTAGCGGCACACTTGTGAGCATAGTTATACTTTTGCGGCACACTTTTGAGCATAATCATGCTTTCAAAATACACCTGTGTGCATAGTTATGGTTCAGAGGCACACTTAAATTATGATGATAAAGGACATATGTAAAAAGAAGTCATTTTAAATTTATTTTTAAACAGAAACAAAATGTGCCATCACAGCCAATAAAAGTACAATGTACTTTTTTTTTTTTTTTTTATAAATTGTATTTTAAAAATAACAAATTCTTAAAACTTATTTTTATATTTTTCTCTTTATTGTATGTTATATTTAATGAGATATTTGATTTCGACATGTTTATAAATTTTATACCATAAAATGATAAATGGGCTAAAATTTCTTTACCAATTTACTCTGGATAAAAATCGATAGTTCAAATATTTCTACAGCATTTCAAACTGAAATAAACATTCACAACATTCTACTTTGTTACATTAAATCGTTTCAAATAGTAAATCGCGTATAGTTAAACTAAGCTGCGTTAATATATATATCGTTTTGATTTTCAATTTGTTAAAATATTTGATATTTATTTAACTGTAACTTTCAACTGACACAGTAGTTAAATGTGTTCTTTAAAACATTTTGTTAACATGATGAAAGACGTTATTGAAAGGTTTCGTTTCCATTCTTTATATCTCATTCTGTTTTATCATTTTTTCAATAAAACTGTTTTTGTATATTCATAGTATTTCCTAATAATTGTTTTTACACCTATTATATTTAGTTATTCGTTGTCTATACATTTTTATTCCTTTTTCTTTACTTGTTAGTTCGTAGTTGATCGGGCAATTTGAGTAAAGGAAATTTGGCAAAGGCTTATTTACTCAAACAGAAATCATTTACGTTTTACTTATATTTATGTAATATTGTCCTTGATAAAGTGTTCCGCAATATATGTTTCAATTTGCTTCTTGCCATATTTTCACCTTCTGCACATTGGATTTTTGTTTTCTTCAAATAACTTTTTTTTTTCTGTTTATTTCATTTGGAGAATCGCACATTTTTGGATATATGTCTTTGTATTGTATTATGATTATCGGTTCATATATTGTCGATTATTTATGTGATTTGATGGTTATTATTAACAAAAGTTTTATTATATATATATATATATATATAGGAGGTGTGTGGCGGCGTTGTATGGAAAAATACGCATGGTTAATTTATATATTAAAAAAAAAAATGGGGGCATTTTGATTTACACAATTGTTTTGATCATACACATTTTATAATGGACTGCGATGTGTTATTCTTATGTATATTAATTTAGTTAGATTTACTTATTCATTATTTAATTATTTTAAATGAATTTATATTCATTAATATTAAGAATGTATTTGATCTAATGATTTGGATTAATACCTTTGGTGGACAATATCATATCTACTTCTAAGATAATGATTACTTTTATACAGTGTTGATATAATATGTTTTAATTTTATTTAGTGTTTTTATTTAATTTAACTTTGTTTAAAGCCACATTTTTGTGACTAATTCATTTCAATATTTACTCAATATTAATTTTAAATTCTTTGATTCTTAATTCAAATCTTTAGTATTTTAATTTAATTTATTTTAAATGATGTTGCATTTTTAGTACAGTTATTTAATCGTTGTTGACATTTAATGGTACATTTTTAATGTTGCATTAATTATTAATTTTTCCATATTACTACTTATTTATAACATAGTATTATTAATTTGTACATCCATTACTTAGATATTATTCAACTTTCTATTTATTAATTAATTTCATTTATTTATTATTTAACTAATGGCTATCATTAAGATAGTAATTTGGTTTAATTATTAAAAACTAATTTCCATCCATACTTTATATTTACTTTTACCACTAGAGAGCAGCACTATTTTAAGTTGTTTTTTATTATTAATTTTTCCATCTTAATACTTATTTATAACATAGTATTATACATTAATACATCCTTTAATGTAATTCGATTTTCTATTTATTAATAAATTTCATTTATTTATTATTTAACTAACTGGTATCAATTAAGTTAGTAATTTCGTTGATTTATGAAACATTTATTTCCATCCTATTCCTTCGATTCAGATTATATCCACTTTCTTTTCTACTAATAGATGGAAGCACTAATGTTCCTGTTTATTTTATAATCCATTATATTTTAACATTATTTCTGGCATCACTGCAAAGCAATTTATATTTCTAAGCAATTTATATTTCTAAAATTGGCAACATGATATGATTTTTTATGCAATTCATTCCCCAGTCATGTTGGTGTTTTCATGATGGTTCATGAACTGCAAGGTATCTTATTTATATCTCTATTCATCTTTATGGATTTTTTTTATAAGTATGGTTTCTTTCCTTTTTTATATTGTATTTTATTTTTTATTTTATCACTGATTTGAATCATTGTATTTGAGATGTAGTCCCAATATCATATTTTTTAGCAATGTTTGGCTGATATGAAGATGAAACATCTCATTTTATTTGTGGTATTTAGGCAATTGGGACTTGATAATTCTGTCTAAATTCCACAAATTTCATTTCATTTCATTTAATTCCATTGATTCAATTTTTATTTAATTTCTTATTCTTTCAATGTTTTTTGATTCCATATTAAGTGTGATGGGGAATCTTTCATTGTCAACTAATTATTTCATACTTAATTATTTCATGGTTTAAGTTGGTGTTATGATAATGTTTCATTTATGGTTATATATATATATATATATATATATATATATATATATATACTTCGTAAAATCTTGATAGAATGTGACTGAAGATTTTCGTGGCACATTAGTGTGCCCTGGCACTCCAGTTGAAAACCCCTGTTCTGAGTTACATAAACTTTTCAGTTAAAATGCAAAAAAAGAAAAAAAAAAGAAAATTTTATTTACAAGAAAGTCGATCTGATATATGAGTCATTCTTACATTAGTTCTCTTATTTTGCGATGTAAATTTTAATAATATCATCCTTTTAAAAATATATTAATGGTTTTTTTTTTAAGTTCAAATGAATTATAAATTTATTCGAACATTTCTCACCATATTCTGAAATATTTTTAAAGTCACCAATTTGATAACGTAAAAAAGATGTCTTACACGCATTACTTATCACTTCAAAATATGAATATATTTATTCGTACTTTGTACAACATTCTAAGTGTTTGAGTGTTTCGATGAATTATTGCTAATAATTTATTACATAACTTATTTTGGAAGTTTCGCTGCTTTAAACATCTTTTTTCATTCTTTCCTTTCGGCTAAGATATTATTTACAGCATTTTCCAAGATGCAGCGATCATTCTTCTTGTAAATGCCTCCTAGCAATATATCCTTATAGCTATTAATAATATTTCATAATATCCTGATTTGATTTGAATTTTCAATTCTAACATACACAGAACTGATAGCAATCATAAAAGTCGTTCCAGAAATCTATGTTATGCAAGAGAAAATGACAGCATTCCGGAACACAAAAGACTGCCAGAAAGTTATTAATAGTTTTAGATCTCAAACAAATCCAGAAAATAGTTATGAAATCGGAAATATTCTGTATGAAAATGACATGGCTTTGGCATTTCGGTGTGTTTATTCTGACAGGGAAAAAATTATTATTGACAATAATGAGTAAATCTGAAAAATGGAGCAAAGCATAGTCAGCATGATAAAAATATTAAAGCCGGAAAATTTATATAATTAAGATAAGAAAATATTCAAGTAATATGTATACAGGGTGACCTAAAAGTCCTTGACACATTTTAAAATTAGCAATTGGAGTACAAGCGTACGGTTTGGAGGAAAATGCTTCTTATGATCTGAAATTTTGTTTAAGCAAATAAAAAAAATAGTTCTAAATATTTCTCATAGATGGCGCTACTTCTGGAAAGTTATCGAATAGGTAGAATGCCTTTATACATAACAATGGCGAAAGACGCACAATGCACATGCGCAGTTTTTGTTCAAACTATGGCAACCCACATTCTAAAAGTTAACAATACACGTCTATGTATCTTCACTCGTCTAATCGAACTGAGGAGGTCGAGCATTGTTAAGTTCTGGAATGTAGGTTGCCATAGTTTGAACAAAAACTGTGCATACGCATTGTGCGTCTTTCGCCATTATTATGTATAAAGGCATTCTACCTATTCGGTAACTTTCCAGAAGCAGCACCATCTATGAGAAATTTTTGGAACAATTTTTTTTTATTTTCTTAAACAAAATTTCAGATCATAAGAAGCCGTTTCGCCCAAACCGCACTCTCGTACGCCAATTGCTTGATATTTTGTTGAATTTTAAAATGTGTCAAGGACTTTTAAAACACACTGTATAATTCCTGTTTTTTTTTTCTTTCAAAAGTTAAATTAAAATTAATATATAAATTCCCAATTAAATTTTCAGCAGGACTGAAACTGCGCGTAAATTTAATAACACTGACAAAGGATGTGAATTAATTTTCACTTTGCTAAACAACACATAACCAACAGAGTGAAAAATGTGTCCTGACCGGGGATCGAACCCAGATACCCTACCATAGCACACCAAGTGTTTTACCATTTAAGCCATCTGGACCACATCCAGTCTGGCATTTTTCACCTGTACGTTGGCAAGGCTGCTACTTCGCAGCGCAAGATGGAATGTCATACATGAGCACACTATCCAGTGGCGTACGTGAGACGAATAACTTCCCAGCATCGGATAATATCTAAATTTAAATTCTTCATTTATGCTTTTTCGCCATTTCCCCACTTTCAGAGCAAAATTTGCAACACATAACAGCAAATATCTCACATAAAATATATAAAAACTAAAATATATTAAATGGAATTGAAAAATGACTATTTAAAAAAAAAAAAAAAAAGATAGCTATTTTAATCAAATCAGGGATAATGGTAGATGCCCCCTACGAGCTACGTTCGCCAACCCCCGTTCAGACCCTGCAGACTTTAAAAACACACTAATTTGATCTGCTTTAAAACAATTACGGAATATTGAATTATCATTAAACGACCAATGCCGATCTCCTGTAATCGTGTTTTCATTCATTTCCCTTTGACTGCGGGATTTTAAGGCCGAATGAACTGTTGTCGAGACAGCTAACGACTGATTGATTAAAAAAAGTAAAACATTTTAAAATCAGCTTGTATAAAAAGGTTATAAGTAAACAATGTCGCTGCCTCTTAAATTTTATAACGATGCTATAAGAAAATTGTTTTAAGTAAGACTTTTTAAATGTATCTTTTCTAATATGACATAATTTTCACCAAAGTTTTCTTTCTATTTTTAATATTAACGTAAAAAATGCAGTTTTTAATTGAAAGGAAATATTGTTATTTGCGCTGTTTTAAAATTTGTAGCAATAAGTAAAAATATATTTTTTAAATAAATAAATCTCTCGTCTAAATATATTTTTTAATTGAAACTGCCTGGAAATATTATTTGAGCATTTTAAATGCGGCGTAATTTTCTCGTTTACTGCTTTTAACGCGAAATAATTTAATTTTTTTTTCAAGTTTTATTTCTCTTTTTAATATTTACGTGCAAGTACTTTTTTATAACCGAATTCCCCCCCCCCCCCCCCCATGAACTGCTTTTAACACTTGATCATTTAATTATTATTCTAAAATTTTATTTCTGTTTTTAATAGTCACGTGTAAATACATTTTTTTTAATTGAAGGGGTATATGTGCGCTATTTTAAAAATTGACAACAATATAAAAAAAATGGCCTTTACGAAATATGAGATAAATCTCTATCAAAATAATGAAAATTTGAATAAAAACGTTAAAAAAACAAACAAAAAAAAACAAAAAAAAAAACAATAAATTAGTCAGATAAAAAAAAATAATAATCGCACACTGCACACCGCTAGCTTATGCATTGTTCCTGCAAAAGATGTTCATTTCCTATGCATAGTTCTTGTTACTATAAAACTCTTTTAACAGAACTATTTTGACCTACTTCAGCATTAAGTAGCTCTTAAGATAATTCTTCGATTTAAAAACTGTGTGCTTCAGCGTGTTTATCTAACATTTTTCTACAACATTATCAATGTTCAAATTTTTTATGCAATAGTTATAAAATATTAGCCTAGAAAGACCTCTGATCTAAAAAAATTCCTTTACAGGATAACAGCATTAGTTACATTTTTATAGGATATAGAGATACCTGTTTGATTTTCATTTCTGAATTTCACCATTTCCACCATTTTCAACGCAAAATTCCTAACAATACATAACAACTGATACCTCGCATAAAATATATAAAAACTGAAATATTTTAAATGGAATTGAAAAATGGCTATTAAAAAAAAAAAAAAAAAAAAAGAAAGAAAAAGAAAAAAAAAGCTTTTTTAATTAAGTCAGGATTATTAGTCAATTAAATTGCAGGTCACACACTTTTAAGAATATTGTTTGAGTTTCATTTCTGCTTTTTTATCATTTCCACCATTTCCACAGCAAATTCAACAATACATAACAACAGATACCCCACAGAAAATGAATAAAAACTGTAATATTTTAAATGGAACTGAAAGATGACTATTTAAAAAATAATAGCTATTTTAATCAAGTCAGGGATATTAGTCGATTAAATTCCAGATCACGGACTTTTAAGAATATTGTCTGCTTTTCATCATTTGAATCATTTCTGCTTTTTTACCATTTCCACCATTTTCGCAGCAAAATTTGCAACAATATATAACAACGGATACTCCACAGAAAATGAATAACCAGAACGAAAAATCATGCGTCAAGCATAGATTATGTAACACTTTCCAACGCTTCCAAAATAATTTTACGAATCATACTCTTTAATAAGCTAAAAGATAACATCTAAGTAATCCGAATACTTTTATTCAGCCCTGTATAGGATCTATAGATTTGTATATATACTACATAGGATTCTAAATTTTAGTTCAGTTAGGAAACACGTAGCACAGTTTAAAATTCTCCGTCTGGAGTTAAATAATGCGGAAATGTGTTCCTGAACTTTTGTGCTTCCCTGTATAGTATCTACATAATTTATACACACCACGTAATATACAAAAAGCGATTTAAAATTAAAATCGCGTTCAGTAAATTAAAACGCACTTCCAGGAATTATTGTTAACATAGAGTAGAGAATTCTTTTGTGTGTCCCTGTAAATGAACGATGACTGCTATACACACAATATTCTGTAGTAAGTCTCTTGTAATGAACCTTATATAAATTTCAATGCGTTTAAAATAGGGAAACATTATTTAAATAAACCGCAGACGATTTTTCTCCATAGACGTAATGTAACGGAATTCTTTTGACTGTCCCTGTAAAGTAAGTATAAGTGCTATGCACACCCTATTCCATATTAAGCTTCTTCTAATGCACCTTAGTGATATATATAAATTTCAATGCGTTTAAAATAGTGAAACATTATTTAAATAAACCGCAAATGATTTTTCCCCATAGACCGCAATGTAACGGAATTCTTTTGAGTGTCCCTGTAAAAAACTATAAGTGCTACACACTTCCGTTGAAATAGGGAACATGCTATAGATAACGATTATAACATATAAAAATTGCAGGGCAATCCGAGCATATTTACGGGAGTTAGAGCACGGACAGACGGCCAGACGGCAGACGGCCAGACAAACCGAAGTCATAAACACTTTTCAACTAGGTTGGAAAGTGTTAAAAACTGTAATATTTTAAACGGAACTGAAAGATGGCCAGGGGTGCAAAAATCTAGACGCCAATGGGCCGATTCCCACCACTAAATTTTTAGTATTCTTCGACTAATAAGAATACAGCTAAAATTACAGCGAAGTATACTAATAAAATTTGACGAAGAGTACTTATAAAATTTAGTGGTGGGAATCAGACCATTGGCGCTTAGATTTTTGCACCCCTGAAGATGACTATTAAAAAATAATAGCTATTTTAATCAAGTCAGGGATATTAGTCATGTAAATTGCAGGTCACAGACTTTTAAGAATATTGTCTGAGTTTCATTTCTGCATTTTTTACCATTTCCACCATTTTCACAGCAAAATTTGCAACAATACATAACAACGGATACTCCACAGAAAATGAATAAAAACTGTAATATTTTAAACGAAACTGAAAAATGGCTATTTAAAAAAAATAGCTTTTTTAATTAAGTCAGGAATATTAGTCAATTAAATTGCAGGTCACACACTTTTAAGAATATTGTCTGAGTTTCATTTCTGCGTTTTTACCATTTCCACAGCACAATTTGCAACAATACATAACAAAAGATACCTCACATAAAATGAATAAAAATTTTTAAAAGGAATTAAAAGATGACTATTTAAAAAATAATAGCTTTTTTTAATCAAGTCAGGGATATTAGTCGATTAAATTCCAGGTCACAGACTTTTAAGAATAATGTTTGATTTTCATTTTTTTAGCATTTCCACCATTTTTTATTTTCTGAAATATGAAAAAAAAAAAATTATAAAAAAGTTGAAAGCTAGAAATTCGGCCTGCAATTCGAAACCACAATGGGTTTGAAATTCCGTACATTGTATTCATTCAGTCACAAATTACATGAATGATATTTCCATGATATGACGGATGAATATTTCATAGATTTTGACAAAGAAGTGTGCGATATTAAATAACGCTGACCGAGTTCTACACATTGTCTTCACCTTATAACAAACTATGTGAGTGATACTCCAGCGATATAATGTATGAATATTTCATAGAAATGTCCAAAAGTGAGAAATAAATTAACGGATCCAGAATTAATTATGACAGCAAAAATTTATCAAAAAAACCCGTTGCTTAAAATGTCGTAGAATTTTGCTCTAGATTAAATATTTTCTTGTCATTTCTTGTTAAACTCATAGCTGCATGACTGCTTGTATATCTAAAAATGAAAACTTTAATACTGCTAATTTATTAAGAAGCTGTTAATTTATTGCAAGATAAGGTAAAAAAATTCACGAGGACTCATATATCGAATTTTCTTGGGTGTTTTTTGCTTTATTTTCGCATTTTTTTATCATCATCTTTGGAAGTTTAGACAGGGTAGTGACACCACTTATGACAAGGAAGTGGAATATTGGAAATTCATTTTCTCTTCATTATTGACTAAGGATTGATATTCAAACCGAACAACAAAACTGAATTATAATAAGACGTAGTACACGTTTATAGAGATTCTCTTGTTAAACTTATAGCTGCATGACTGAATGTATATCTAAAAATGAAAACTTCAATACTGCTAATTTATTAAGAAGCTGTTAATTTATTGCAAGATAAGGTAAAAAAAAATCACATCAACTCATATATCGAATTTTCTTTAGTGTTTTCTGCTTTATTTTCGCATTTTTTTATCATCATCTTTGGAAGTTTAGACAGGGTAGTGACACCACTTGTGACAAGGAAGTAGAATATTGGAAATTCATTTTCTCTTCATTATTGACTAAGGTTTGATATTTAAACCGAACAACAAAACTGAATTATAATAAGACGTAGTACACGTTTATAGAGATTCTCTTGTTAAACTTATAGCTGCATGACTGAATGTATATCTAAAAATGAAAACTTCAATACTGCTAATTTATTAAGAAGCTGTTAATTTATTGCAAGATAAGGTAAAAAAATTCACGTGAACTCATATATCGAATTTTCTTGAGTGTTTTATGCTTTATTTTCGCATTTTTTTTTATCATCATCTTTGGAAGTTTAGACAAGGTAGTGACACCACTTGTAACAAGAAAGTGGAATATTGGAAATTCATTTTCTCTTCATTATTGTCTAAGGATTGATATTCAAACCGACCAACAAAACTGTATTATAATAAGACGTATAGTACAAGTTTGCAGAGATTCTTTAGTATCATTTCGATTTTTTTTAAATAATGTTTTTAACTCATTAACACTAGAACTACCGGAAATTTTACTCAAGTTTTTTAAAACTATTTCACACCAGAAATTTTATTCAAAACTACTTAACTTATTCGTTTAACGTATTTTAGTGAGTTTTATCTTTAATGTTTTTTAAAAAGAAATTTCTGATTCGAATCGGAATATGTATGTTAATTTGGTAACCGTCAAAATGACGGCTCATGGTGGTTCTAGAGTTAACTGCCAAAACAATGTGGGCGGAGTCTTCGATACTTTTAGTGAAGTTCGTTGCCCAACAAAAATTCTGAAAGATAATATTTGGTAACTTTAATATCAAAGATTTTGTCATTAAATAAAGTATTTTTTACCATATTAAAATAGTGGTGGCTAAGCAGGTTTTTTTTTTTTTTTTTTTTTTTTTTTTTTTATCATACACTTTTATTTTGAATGTTGACAAGCACGAGTATACTCGTGGTTGGCAGCAAAAAGTTAACACATTACCGACCGTATGTTTTTGTGAAATATGGGTTTTAACCCTTTCAGGGCCAAAGTACTTCTGTTGCTGAAATGTTGAAAGGATTGAATAACACCAAGATTTACAAACAAATTTATTTGAAAATAAGTAAGAGCTTTTCTTCAAGTACAACATAGAAGTAAAATTTTATACAAAAATCCCGTGTCATTTTGGTATTTAGAGATTAAAAGTAAGTGGGATAAATGTCGCACCGCCCTTCAAGGAGTTAAAACAGTAGAAGATCCTCCCTCTTCTGAAAATCTTTTTTAAATTAGTTTACTACATAGGTTTTTCAAGTATAACCATCAGTAAATCTCTTTCAATGTGCGGATTTAATATAAAATGTGTGACAATCTAAAAAGATATGGACAACAATGATATAAATGCATTTTCTGTAAGGTTCAAGCCACGCCCTCAGTCAATGATGTTTTGTGAATAAAAACGTGAATTATCGTTCCCGGTCGCTAATGTGTTAATTTTCTTACTCTATTTTTAACAGCACAGTAGCTATTCCACAATATTTTCCTTTTTGAAAAAAAAAAAAAAAAAAAAACATTGCTACAAAAATTGCAGGACACGCCGAATATGGAATAATCCTAAATTTAAAGATATAGTATTTATGAAAATTTTGTCAAATATATTTTGCATGTCACCCCATTTCTATGGTACGGAAAGGAACCTCGATTATGGAAAACGGAGCAGGACTGTGATTTTGGAAAGGAAACTAAGAAAATTTACAAATAGACTGCCACTTGAAAACATAAAATATCTGTGTTGTCATCAACTCTTAATGAAGGATCAGAGGGAGGGAGCAAAATGCATTTTTTTAAATAAAAATTTAAACATATTTATTATTTAACCACTCTGGTGCGTTATTATAATCTGCCTCTAAGACAGTTTTCTTATATTTTTATTTTCTTTCATTCATTTTATTAAATTCTTTTAAAATTACTTCCTTAATGATTAAATAGTAAATATTTTCATAATTATGCTACAGTTTTGTGGTTAGATTTCACTTGTAACTTAATTGTTGAACATAAGAGTAAATAATCTTGAACAATATTTTCACTTTCATAGATATATTTTGAAAGTA
Organism: Maratus michaelseni; assembly: GCA_963931845.1. NCBI lineage: Eukaryota > Metazoa > Arthropoda > Arachnida > Araneae > Salticidae > Maratus > Maratus michaelseni. Next base: position 77,124,426 of record OZ007594.1, read on the forward strand.
ATAAAATGATTGGAGTTATTTGTTTTGGGTTGCTGCCATGAGGGAGACAAAATAAAAAGTTTATGTTTACAAAGGGTTTACTTTCCTAGCAATGTAACATTTGTAGAAACAGAGCCTTTTTTATTTTTTTTATTCCACATTCAGAAGAAAGTTACATAACATTTATTGCATAACATTTATTACATAACATAATTTAGTGTTTTACATTTCTTATCTACAAATAAATAAAAATCAAGCATATTAAGGCGTTTGATAAGATAGTATGTCTTGTAGCACTTTTGTATTAAGGAAATGATTTCGGCGGAAAAACATCTGGAATAATTTGTGTTTCATTTTTTTTTTCTTTTAAGTGCTTCGCTGTGTGTTCAGTAGAACTTCTTTCTGGCAAAAGTATTATAATGTGAACGATATTATCATCAACAACAACACTAAAAACAACAATAATAATAAATATTTTAATTTTCAAAAGCTAATGAAAATAAAAATGGCAGAAGACTATCACTTAGACTAACACTAACTGTGGCTTTATGTTTATCTTGTATTTCTAAATGGGAGAGTGAACAAAACTAACTGTAACTGACTTGGGCAAATATCACTTGCGCGCCAGAGTGGCTAAGTTGAATAAATACTTTAAATGTTTATTTAAAAAGATTTATTTTGCTCTTTAATGTAATTTGTAGTTTGAATGTAATTTGCAGATAAAGTAGACCTTTAAGGTTTTCAATTTGCAGTCTCTTTGCATTTTTTCTAGCATTTTCCATCGTGCGCTTTCAATAATCGGTGTGCCCATCTTTTTTCCATGAGACTGAGTTCATTTCAGTCATTTGAAGTGGCATGCAAAAGATATTTTTAAAAATAAAAAATAAAAAGTCATTATGATTTAATTACAAGTTCATGTTCTATGATCGGGGTGCCTTTAACATAAGTCTAACGCAATTTTTGCGGTGATTTAAAACAGTAGTTACTTTTTCCAACACAAGAATGAAAAATCATGCCTTAAGCATAGATTATGAAACACTTTCCAACACATTCAGAATATTGTAAGAAAGCTTCATAGATAAATAAGGTGAAAGAGGATATCTAAGTAAACAAGTTGGAAAACGCTTAACATATCTGAAAACCCAATTTCAGTAATAATCGGAAAAATATCCGATTTTTTGTATGCAGCCTTGTACATGATCAATATATTTGTATATATACTACACGGTATGTCAAAATTTAGTTCAGTTAGGAAACATATAAAGCAGTTGAAGATTGATATTTGTCAATTTCCATCAATGAGCAGCAATGTACTCGAGATATTTTGTGCAGCCCTGTATATGATGTATAGAATTGATACACACCAAGTAATATGCAAAAAAATTATTTAACTTTAAAAACCCGTACCACAATTAAAAACGCACTTCCAGCAATTATTGGTCACTGTCAGTACTGTAAACGAATTCTTATGTGCGTTCCTGTAAATAAACGATGAATACTATGTACTCCATAATCGATAGTAAGTATCTTGTGATGCACCTGAGTGATATATATGAAATTCAATATGTTTGAAATTCAGTAACATTATCAAAATACAGCGCAAACAATTTTTCTCCAAAGGCCGTAATGTAAAGGAATTCTTTTGAGTGGCCCTGTAAATGAACTATAAATGCTTCACATTTCATTTTCAATACCAAACATGCCATAATAAACCTCAATAACATATATCAATTGCATGGCAATCTGAGTATATCAACGCGAGTTAGAGCATGGACAGACAGACAGACAAACCGAATTCATAACCACTTGTTGGAAAGTATTAAAAAGAATTTTGATTATAACGTCAACCGTACTTACTTACTCAAGGACATTTCAAGGTCAATGAACAAAAAATTTTACGCATGGTAGTCTCATAACTGAACAACACCATAAAATCGTTGTTTAAACACTTTCCCTGAGAAACCAGTTGCCATTGCTTAACTCCCTAGATCCTTTATTGTGAAATTTTATTGAAGAATTTAAATAGCTTCAATAACAAATAAAATGAAAAACAAAGAAATTTGGCAACACTACGCAAGGAAAGAGGCACTGAACTCAAATCCAGAGAAAAGTAAAAATTTCACTCTGTGGTAACAATTGAAAATACGCAAATCGCGAGAGAGCGTGAAAAGGCAACGGAGCTTTGAAGAAAAGAAAGCTAATACTGGGCAATTTAAAGGCTGAAGCCCAAATAACAATAGGTCTGGGCATTAGCTTTTTATTTTAAATTTAGCGTTGAAAGGAAGAACAAGATAAATCAGTAAAAATCAGCCATAAATACTGACATTAAAGTTAGAATAACCGGAAAATTATATTGTGTGCAAAAATTGCGGCGAAGTTCGGATGGGCGAATCCGTAGAAAAAAATAAAGAACAGATTTTTTTTTTTTTTTTTTTTTTTTTTTTTTTTTCAAAAAAAAAAAAAAAAAATTACAGCAAACTTTTTCGAGAATGAAATTTATTTCAGCATACTGAATAGGTATTTTTCATTAGAATTAAGCACGTTTTTTGAATACCTAATTTAGTGGAATTGGAGATTGTCAGCAAGACCACACCGTGATCCAATTATTTTACCAATAATTAAAATCCGTAAAATTTCAAATAGTTCTAAAATAAAATAAATACAAAATTGTAAAATACAAACTTGTAATAATTCTTAAATAATAAATCATTAGGTACATAACATAAAAAAAATTGTTTAATTAATTAAATTCACAGAGTGCAATAACATTCATAATGAAAGTAGAAAACTTTTATAAAGATAAAATATATAAAAGAAACACTGCCCGTTTGGAATCATTTAAAACTGATTCTGCAATCAGTGCGACTTTGCCCTTGAAGAAGAGTAAAATTTGTATGATCCGAAACGAGTAAAATAATAATACAGAAAAATCTATAAAAACACCACATAGATATTAAGTAGTGTTTCTTCTCAATACTTTTATGGCAACATTTACCAAATTTTTCTACTTTTATTATCTGACGCCAGTTTTTCACTGCTTTCTCATTACAAAATTCATAAAGCTTAATTATTTTTTGAAAAGCAATGTAGACCAAAATTTAGTTCTCTTTCTCCAATAACATATAATAGGTGAATATATTTGAATTTTAAAAGACAAATTACCTTGCTTATCATCACCCTCCTTCTCTATTGCAGAGTCTCATTCCATTTACATTTTATTCACGGAAAGGAGGATATTTCAGATAGTGACTTTGTTTTACTTTTGAGTAATATTAAACGTAATATAGTTAAACAGTATAACTACTGTTAATGTCGGTTGATAGTACCAATTCGAAGGCACTATTATAATCCTATGAATGTAGATTTACTATGGAACGTAAAATAAATAAATCAGAAAGCACATTTTACAAAATATTTTCGAAACAAACGTCAAAAACATAATAATGACAGAATTAAAGAATATTCATATAACAAGGCTTAATTTAAAATATGTATTATATTTACTGTAACTTTTATTATGGAAATCAATGTGAGTGATTTAATAAATCAGAGTTCTGCATTGGGTCCGGTTGACTCTTTTCTTGTTTTCTGTGGTCAGGTGCTGATTGGATTGACACTAAGTTTTTTTGTTGAGGATTGAGTACGAGTCGGGTTGTCACTAAATATTTTTGTTACAGACCTAGTTTCGGTTCTTGCTGGTCGGGTTTGAACATACCTGATTGTTTAGAAGAGTGTGTAGATTTTTTTTCAGATGAAAATGACTCTTCATTTGAACGTGAAAAAGAAACGCAAGAAATATGACATTGGAAATGTACATCATTCTTCCATAATTGGATTTGAATTTGGTATTAATTTTCTTTCATTTACGGTTCGGATCAGTTTCAGAAAAAGTCATTATGATTTAATTACAAGTTCATGTTCTATAATCGGGTGTGCCTTTAACATAAATCTAACGCAATTTTTTCGGTGATTTATTGGTTTCATAAAAAGTCATTATGATTTAATTACAAGTTCATGTTCTATAATCGGGGGTGCCTTTAACATAAATCTAACGCAATTTTTTCGGTGATTTATTGGTTTCATAAAAAGTCATTATGATTTAATTACAAGTTCATGTTCTATAATCGGGTGTGCCTTTAACATAAATCTAACGCAATTTTTTCGGTGATTTATTGGTTTCATAAAAAGTCATTATGATTTAATTACAAGTTCATGTTCTATAATCGGGTGTGCCTTTAACATAAATCTAACGTAATTTTTTCGGTGATTTATTGGTTTCATAAAAAGTCATTATGATTTAATTACAAGTTCATGTTCTATAATCGGGGGTGCCTTTAACATAAATCTAACGCAATTTTTTTTTGGTGATTTAAAACAGTAGTTACTCTGTCCAAAAAAAGAGTGAAAAATCATGCCTTAAGCATAGATTATGAAACACTTTCTAGCACATTCAGAATATTGTAAGAAAGCTTCATAGATAAATAAGGTGAAAGATGATATCTAAGTAAACAAGTTGCAAAATGCTTAACATGTACAGTAAGTTCAGACTGTACTGTAAGTTCAGATTGGGCTGTTGATCGTTAAAAATCTTTTTTTTTTTTTTTTTTTTTTTTGGGGGGGGGGGGGGGGGTTAGACTGATGCAATCTATAAAAAATACTATTAATAAAAATCAAATTCACGCTTGATTTTTTTTAAAAAAACAGAATGTTGATATAAGAATCAAAACTAACAAACTATGTGATTAGCATAAAATCCTATTTTTGCATACCATTTATCTTGAATTTTTTATGCAAAATAACAGTATTTTCACTTTCCTGTAAAATATTTAAAAAACACTAACGGATGCAAAATTTATGCTATGGAGAAAAGCTGGCAGATAAATGTGATATAGGAAAAAGAAAGTAAAAGCACTCGTTTTAAGGAAACAAAATACATTATGCTCTTTGCACAAATAACTCTCCATCATCTTGCATTATCGTAGCACTGCTCAAGAAGGACGATCTCTTCAACTTGACTCAAGACTGATCATCAGCAGACATGACGCTCTCTTTTTTTTACGACACTTCCTGATTTTTTTTTTTTTTTTACTCCCTTTTATCTCTAAACATGGCATAATGGAAAACGGGAGACAGCTTAACGATAGTATAATGCATCGCACACGTTTGTATATTTTCAGGGTCATATTTCCCAAAAGGATTACTTTAAGTTACATCCATCCATTAATATTTTACTTATTTCGTTCCACGCAATGATGAGTTATGATGCCTAGTTTTCCCTTTATGGATAATTTTATTTGTTGCTTCGACAAAAATGGAAGTATGATATTAAGATCAAAATACATTATTTTGCAACTATGGAGGATATCTCAAATCAAACTTAGAATCTAATGAGTGATAAATTCACAAGGTGGACTGGAGAGGAGGGGGGATACTCCTGAGGAAATTTTCAATTTTTGCTGTTCATTAATCTTCTCAATAATCAGAGACATACATGTTTGTCAGGGCCGTAGACAAAAAAACATATTTCGGGAAGCAGAGGAGGGGCTGAACACAATATTCCTTTGGCTACGGCTTTATGTTTATGAGCGATCAGTTTTTCCCTGAAATCATGGAAATCCCCTTCCTTTTCCGGGCAAAAGCCAAAACTCAACAGTATATGTTTAGTCTGATATCCATAATTCGTAAGGACATACTTAAATATACACATATATTCATGTATTTTCTCTTCGAACTAATATTACACGCCAAGCAAAAGTGGAAAGTAGAAATCTACCCTCGGGGACAACAAACATATTCAAACATATTTCAGCGAAATTTTACAATATTCGATAAAATGTCTGCTTGAAGTCCATATTTCCCACGCTCGTACGCTTAACATATGCTTATATTTAGTCCTTTAAAACTGCAATAATTCTCAGAACAAACAGTGTAAGATTTAAGTTTTAAAAAAATGGAAAAATATATTTTTTATGTAATATAAAAAAAAAAATTCATTTAAATCCCTTTGCTGAAGGGAAAAAAAGTTGCATTTTTATTCCCTTTTCTGCTCTTGTATATTTTAATATTAGATTCATTGGTTTATAAACACAAGAACAACAGACAGCTACAATCAAATGGTTAAAAAGTGTGCTGTTAGATACAAAAGATGCCTAGTAGCTCAGTGGTTAGCGCATTGCGCGCCACACAGCAAGATTCAAGGTTCACATCCGGACTTGGACAAGTTTCCCATCTGCGTCAATAAAATGAACGCCAAGCATACTTGGAACTGGGGATTCCGTTTTTGGCTGACTACTTAACCCGGTCATCTCAGTGGTCAAGAAAGCGTAGTTGGTAAGCGCAGTCCCTGGTCCTTGGATTGTAGTGCCGCGGGGTTTAATTTTTTGTTAGCTACATCTTCATCATTTGCCGGATAATATAGGTAATAAAAAATAAAAAAAGTTAATGGCTCAAACTACCAATCCTCGGTGCAAAAAAGTGTTAATTACCGAACATACTGAAAGTTTATTTAATTTTTATTTATTACCTTTTGTTAGAAAAGATTGATAACAAAAATTGAGAAAGGGTATTACCCATTGACGTATTTATAAAACCAACAACTATATAAATATTTGTAAACTTTTACACATTAACAGTGCACTGTCGTTATAATGCATTTGCATTTGCATATATTCCATTAACTTACCCAAGCTAAACATATTTCACATTGAAAAAAAACATAAACGATCGTTAGAATTCCCTTTTCAAATGGGATTTTAATGCATAATCGATCTTTAAAAACGTTGACAAATATGCATAATTTATATCAAAATAAAAAAAAATACAGTAAGGGATCTTATATTCTTTTACTGTGGTAATTATTCTTAATTAATTACCGCCATTATCCCAAGTATCACAATAAGAGTATACATAACGCAGACGTCAATAAAAACAAAACAATAGGACTCTATTGTTTAAATTCTCTCTTTCATTACTAAAAAATAAATTTTAAATCCCTTTCGAAGATTCAAATATGTAAATAATCTTTGGCATATTGAATATTCTCGGTAGACGGTATAAACTAACAAAATTTTCGATAGAAATGAATATAGAATAGTTTATTTAAAGTTTTTTGTTTCAAATTTAAATATTTATACAAGAGGTAGCATATGTTCTTAAGTTTTATGTATTTTTTTTTTTCATTTATTTCTTATTGTTGACTTACAAGCAAAGCTTATATAAATTGAACAAGCATAACTTTCAAGATAGTAGAATTTTATTGAATAACAACGAAGCAACGGTACATAGATATATATTTTTTAATTTGTTGTAAGTTCACTTTTTCAAAACGTATAATTAATGTAGTTTATTGAAAGAATAAGAAAATATAAAACTGAATGAATAAAAAAATCTGATAAAAATTAAAAATTCAGTAAAAGTAGTATAACAGACAAATAGCACTTCATTTTTATTTCGTATATTGTATTTACACAGTAATGAATGGGCAATGGAGGGAAGAATAATTTTTTCCCCCAACCTGATGTATAACCAATTTTTCCTTTATAAATATGTATGCTCTAGGGCAAAAAAAAAACATATGTATATTATAAATAAACAAAATTGCTATATATTCAGGCGTATAACACGCATTTAAACTTTTAGATTTAATTTTTCTATGTTTAAGTATATTCGCCGTGTAACTTTGTAAAAAAATAATCAGATTCGTAGCAAAAAATAAAACTAAAGATTATTGTAAATTATAATAACTAATACTCTTTTATAAAACCCAAAAATGAATTTTTCTATCCTCTCTCTCTTTTTTTTTTTTTTTTTTTTTTTTTTTGGGGGGGGGGGGGGGGGGGTTTAGAGTAAATAAAGAGAACGTTTGTTAAATTAGAAATCTTAGTTCATATTATCATCTTTTGTACCCTTAATTTTCCATTTTTATAACCGGCGTATAACGCTCAACTTCAAATTTCGATCAATTTTCTTGAATCAAAACCGCGGGTTATACGTCGGAATATAATAGCTAAGATTAATAATAAATATAAGCATAATGCATTTTTTTAAATTTAAATATTCTATATTTATATTATTTTTAAGAAATACATAATATATTATTGACCTTTTTATAAAGGGTTAGTATGAGGTATCAGATAGCAAATTAGCGTTTGATTGTTACTTAAAAAAAAATTATTTCTTCCTTTTCTTTTCTTTTTTGTTTTTAAAGCAGGTCTGAAAGAAAACTTGTAAAAAGCAAGATCGCTAAAGGTTAATAAAACCATTTTAATAAAACGCATATTTTCCATTACTGCCTGGCTAACAGTTTAATTGTACCACACAAACGAAATTGCAATACAATTCTTCCTGTGAACATAAGCGGACGGATTAGGAAAATGGTAAACTTTTCAAAATATGCTTGTTAAGTATCAATTTACGCATGTTTCACCTTTTCTTTGTTATTTTTGGCTATTTTTCTTGCTATATGACTTCCTTTGAAAAGTTAATGAAAATGGAAAAAAAAGCATTCATTATTAGAATAGCTTTCTACTTAGAGAAGCAAAAACACTATATAAAACCATTAATGTCATCAAGCTGTTTCATGGTGTTGAAATTTCCTACCATTTAATAATTATTGCACATCATTAACTTTGAAATTTCCACAATATAAGCTGAAACGGGAAGTAAATTACTGTCATTAGCTTGTTCTGAAAAGTAAAAAGTTTTACGACTCTTAGGAATATAATGGGCATAGTTTTGTTTACTTAAGCAAACGTAACGGTAAATTTTTAGGAAGTTAACTACACTCTGCTACTGCAATTTTTATTTTATACAAAATCAAAACACTAAATGGATTTACTGATGAGAAAGGTGGGAAAGAGAGATAGTCTATATTTAAAACAATTCAAAATTATCCTTACTGCAGAAAATAATAGGTTATATCACAACCATTATAACATATCTATCATTAGCATTACACTCAGAATACAAAGCCTTTTTCGTACTTAAAATATTATATTTAGGAAACTGATTTTATGTTTTTTTTTTAACGAATAATTATCTGATCCTTAATTATATATATGTGTTTCTGTCTCAGCATTGCGTTCAATTCAAATTAGAATAATAAACCCATTTTTTAAAAACTAAAATAGAAGGTTTACATTGCGTAAAGCGATGACTAATAAAAGGAAAAAAAAACCAAAACGACTAAGTGCGATAAAATTTTGAGACTGGCCCTTTTCAATAATGAACATAAAAATTTCTTCTAAAAATTTTTATTATAAGTTTTAAAATTATTTATCATATTTATTTAATATTGCATGATATGTAGATTGCACGAAAGTTGTTAATATATATACCGGGTATCCTAAAATGGACTGACTGATTTTAAAATACAATAACTTCCAAACAGTGACAGATATTGAAAATATTCTTGCGGGAGAGTAATGTATATGATGTCAGGAGTATTTTTACTGCGATTCCTGATTTTAGTTCAAATTGTCAGTAATAGATGGCGCTGCGAGCACTATACCTCCAATCGAGGCAGAAACGTCAATCACCCAGCATTGATGCGAAGGAAGGAGGTTAAATACATGGAGTGGGTCTCATTCACCAATAACATCTTATTCAGAATCGGGCCCGAAGAACAAGATTGTATTTGCGATTCAGACCCACTCCATGTATTTAACCGTCTTCCATCGTACCAATGCTGTGTGATTTTAGTTTTTGTCTCGATTGCACACTTATTGCTCACAGCGCCATTTATTGCTGGTAATTCGAATTAAAATCAGGAATCGCAGTAAAAAAACTCCTGATATCATACATTACTCTCCTGCAAGAATTTTTTAAATATCTGTCACTGTTTGTAAGTTATTGAATCTTTAAATCATTCTGTCCTTTTTAGGACATCCGTTATATATATATATATGTGTGTGTGTGTGTGTGTGTGTCTAAACTTGGCTGCCTTTTTTCCCCTTTTTTCCCATTTTATCTGTTTGTTTTACAGCGAGCGAATGAATAAGTTATTTTGATTTGATGTATGTTTATATGTTAGGGGTATAAAAAAGGATTTATAAAACATTAAAATGAAATTGGTACATCAATTCGCTCACACTTGAAAACAAAAATCTTTTTTATTTATAAGATCAATGAAATTTATAAAATTATATTTTTATGTATTTATTTTATATACAAGGTTGTCATAATTAAAGTGATAGTACTCAGCGTGACTTGTAGCGCGATCTAATTGTGAGAATGGAGCCAAATTTTGAAGGATGATTAAACAAGATTTTAAGGCGGTATTAAAAAAATATATATATTTCCCCACGCTCAACAACTCAAAATTTTGAGACACATTTTCAGACTCCTTTTTAAAAGTAAAAACATGAAACTTGGCGGCGTGATTTATGAAGAGATGTATAAGGGACCTGTGTTTTTATTTTTCGTTCAATTAATTAGAAATTAATTTACAAACAATTATTTTTACAATGCGATATTTTTTTTTCTGTTTCTAGCGCTATCGCTTCGGGAAATTCGGTTCAAAATGCCCACTTTGACAGCATTTTCTTAAAATATATTCTGCCTTTATAAAAAAATCGACCCATTTCGGACATTATAAAGTTTCTGAAAAAGAGAACCTGCCAATTGGATGCATTTTAGAGAAAAAATGAATTTACAAATGTGTCTCAAAATAAACAGTTTGGATTTGAATACACCCTTAAAATGCAAAATTCATTGTAATTCACAATCAGATCACAATAATTTTAAAAAAAAATTTCTGATTACAATTACTGTTAGAAACAATAACTGAAAAAATGATCATCCATTCTTTATAATGCAAAATTATTTAAGTTCTTCTAATGACAATACTATTAGAAGGAATGATTGAAAAAAAATATATATATACAGTCGAACCCCGCTATAATGAACCCGGGATATAGTGAACACTCGGATATAGTGAACTTTTTTGCTGGTCCCGTCCGAACTTCCATTTAACTAATGTTATTTTATACGCTTATAGTGGACAGCTGAGATTTTGGTAGTTCGTTTATAGTGGACTCACATTTTATTTCCCCATATTTCTTTTTTCAGTTCTCCAACTTTACACTTGCACTAGTTGTGACTGCAAATGATGACATGGCTTTATATTGTGTCAAATTTCACTCTTTCACGCTCATCGACTAAACAGCACATGCTTTTTCTTCTCCTCCTCTCCCTATTACAGTAACAAACCTCTCTTCTTCGTTATTCCCTAATTTTAGGAATAAGCTCTGGGGTTCACTTGCTAACTTCGTTCCCCGCCCCTCGGTGTAATCGGAACAGTCCAAGAATGTCCCTCGTTTACAGTGTCTCTCTTCATTATTCTTTTGAATGATTTGAGATAAGACGTTTTTTCAAAAGCAGCTAAAATTTTTGTAAAAATGACGAATTCTTTGAAAAGAAAAGCATTTTTAATTGATCATAAGGTTAAAATAATTAAACCTATTGAAGATGGAACAAATCAATCGACATTGTGCAAGGAATTTTCCTTGTCAAAATCTTCAGTTTCGAACATTTGTAAAAATCGCAGTGCGACTTTTGCTGCACACAAAAAAAATTTGGATTCTTCGAAGAAACTACGTAGGGCTGAAAGAGAAAATGTGGAAGAAGCTCTATTAAAATGGTTCACCATTCAGCGGGATAGAAATCTTCCTGTGATCGGAGCCATGCTTCAAATTAAAGCAAATGAGTTTGCCAAAAAATTCGGAGAAAACAGTTTTGTGTGCTTTAATGGATGGCTGGATAGGTTAAAAAAAGGAACAATATTTTTTGTGGAAAGATTGATGGTGAAACAGTAAGTGTTTGTGCATCGGATGTGGAAAAGTGAAAAGCTCAAGTGTGGCCGGATGCAATCCAAGATTATGAAGAGAAGGATATTTTTAATGCTGACGAACCTGAATTATTTTACAAAATGACTCCAGATCAGACGTTAAAATTTAAAGGAGAAAAGTGCACTAACGGGAAGCTTTCGAAAGAGAAGAATAACTGTTCTTGTATGTGCAAATATGAACGGATCAGAAAAGCGAAAATTAACTGTCATGGGTAAATCCCAAAAACCAAGGTGTTTTTAAAATGTTAAAAAACTGCCCGTCAATTACAAAGCTAATCAAAAGTCCTGGATGACTTCGAGATTTTTTTATGAAAAACTTCAACAATGGGACAATGATTTGTTGAAGCAACAACGTAAAATTGTTCTCCTTGTTGACAATTGCACAGCTCATCCCCACTTAGAAAATCAGAAATGCATTAAGTTCGTTTTTTTTGCCTCCAAAAACGACTTCTGTGCTACAGCCCATGGACCAGGGCGTTATTCGCAGCCTGAAGTCCCACAATAGGAAACAGCTAGTGATGCGTATTTTGCAGAACTATGAAGAGAAGAATACGGAATACAACATCTCGCTTTTGGAAGTAGTCGTTTTGTTAGAAAAGTCATGGAAACAGATGACATCAGCAACAATCCGCAGCTGTTTCCGACGCACAGGTCTTTCGAAAGATGTTTTGTGGGAAGGAAAAGATGCCAACGTGGAGGACGAAGATGATGAAGAAATCTTACCAATAGCTCTGTGGCTAGAAAAGCATAATATGAACATTTTTCCAAAGGACGTTACTGAGCACTTCGAATCTTGTGATAATGAAGTGAATACTTCTGGTAACCCGACAGATTATGACATTGTATCTGAAGTTAAACAAAATAACGATGTTGAAGAAGACTTAGAAGACGATATTGAAGAAGAATTCAAAATTTCGACACCTTCTATCTCGGAAGTGAAATCGGAAGCGACTATCCTGAACATGTTTTTCTACAGAAAAATATTAGATTCTTTACTAATTGTTGATAAGAAAATTGATGAATTCTACTTAAAATCGAACTGCATTCAATCAAAAATCACAAATTTCTTCCATAGAATGTAAAAATAAAATCAAGTTTTATTAAGTAACATTTTTCTTTTTATTAATTGATTTTTTGTCAATTTAATTAGTTAATATTTTGTAAGTAAATAACGCATTATAGCAATCATTATTTTTAACAATACATCATATACTAAAAAATCAATATTTACAATCATATGCAAAAAAATATTTTCTTTTTAAAGAATTTGGATATAGTGAACCATCGGTTATAGTGGACATATTTCTGGGTCCGTAGACGGTTCACTATAGCGGGGTTCGACTGTATATTCGAAGTCACTTTATATTTCGCATATAAAAGATACAAATTCAAAGAAATAAAAGCCAGCAGGTCACTTCAGATTTGAATAGGAACATTGCCCCAGATATTAACAATTCTTTTTATCAAAATAAACAACAACAACAATAACAACAAAAAACTCTGGCTTCTTAAATGAGTGGAACACAACGAGTAAAAAAAAAAAAAAAAAAGTAAAGAAGGAAAAAAAGCAACCTTGCCGCTTGTCCAGTTCTTTTTATCTTGCTATTGACCGAATGGAGATCGATATCGTCTGAGATCTGCAAACCTGGACATTATCTCTTCGAGTCTTCTTTTCAAACAATGGGTCAAATTAAAGGCCAAAGGTAATGACATTCAGAAAACCAAAAGCGAAGCGTGGCAGGTAACATTCAAACATAGGCAGAACGAAATACAGGGAGGGGCAAGATTTTGGTATAGATGTATCTGTGGTCCGCAGCCTGTACTAGATGTTTTTTTGTATTTTTAAGGGGCACAGGACCTTTAAACTTACAAAAAATCAATTTTCAGAGTTTGTTTTATTCTGAATATTTAAACATTTCTGAACAATGTGCAAAAAACCGTACTAAAAAATCTGCATTATTTCTTGAGTTATAATCATTTATAGATGGCTTTACATGGATACTTTAAGTAGATACCAGCTGACCCCCGCACGGCGTTGCCCGGGTCCGTAATAATAAATTAAAAAAACAAAAAAAAAAACATGAAGTTTTTAATATTTTATATCTTTAACCCGATTTTGTATGAAATTATATTTTAAAATGAAAAATTAGCGATAAAAATATTGATATTTAGTGATAAAAGCACTCGTTTTCTTGTTTTTTTTTTTTTTTTTTTTTTTTTTTTTTATCTAGTGTCGTTTCATAGTTTTAAAATAAAAAGTTATTTTTGTTCGAACTCTTTAAAATCTTTATTGGTAATAAATAAAACGGTTTTACAGCCCGTGTAAAAATTTCGTGAAAAAATATCGCTATCTAGTTGTAAAACAAATGTTTTCTTCTCACTTTTTTGTTTGTTTGTTTTCGTGTCGGCTCCCTTAAACATAGCAATAAAAGAATAGTTCTCATCTTCCGAGCTATCTGACATTGCAATCGTTATAAATGTAACTGCATCCAAACTCTCTTTAGAATTTTGCGAAAAAATATGCATATTTAGTAGTGAAAACATGAGTTCTTAAAAAAAAAAAAAAAGCTTTAGCTTTCAATCTCAGAGCAAAAATATATTAGAAGGTCTATGCTTTCAATGCAATGGTACGGCTTCATTCGTTTTCAAACAACCCTTTTCAATCCCTCGAGGCTAAAAAGGTGAGGGTTGGGTTAATCAATTGGGTTTCCCGTTTCTGAGGGTAGAAGCCTTAAAAAAACGTCGACGCATGCGAAAAGAGACGATTTTCATGTGGATTTGACAGAATGCACTTTTCGTTTTAAATATACAGATTGAAACTTTAAGATGCGTTTTCTCAGATTGATAAATGTTGAATTTGCGCGCACTGTTACTTTCAAAGTATATAAGATAAATTTTAAAAAATTAACCACATGTGCGTTACTATAGTCGTCAAAAATTTATTTCTTATTTTTTATTATTTTTATTTTTTATTTTTATTTATTTATTTTTATTTATTTATTTAATTTATTTTTGCACTTGAAAAATATAAGATTTTTTTAAAAAAAATTTTAAATTTTTTTTGTGTTAAAATTAAATTTTAAACAATACTTTTTGTGTATATTTTGGTTTTACGTTAGAGATGAGTATGTTATTATTCTATTTTGGTCAAACATTGTTTTTTATAGGCATAAATTCTAATTTTATCATGATCGCAGTAGTTAATGATTTTCATTATGATATGAATTGTTTTAAGTAAAATTTAAATTTTATTTTTTATCATGCAACATTTATTTTTTGTATAATATACTTAAGAATACATACTTTAGGTATGAAGTAAAAAAAAAAACTCAGTTGCACATTATGGAGTTTTTATAATTCGAAAATGGTGATGTTTTTTATCGTTTCGACACATTCAAAGGTTCTGTGCCCCCCTTAAATCGGAACAAAACACCGTTTATGAAATTGATCCATCAAGCCGAATTTCCAAGAAACTCTGTAGTTTTAAAAAGGGGGTCATTCTTCATTAAAACTGCAAATTTCGAAACCTTTTTTTTTTTTTTTTTTTTTTTTTTTTTTCCGAAAATTTTACGATTTTACGATTTTTTTTTTTTTTTTTTTTTTTTTTTTTTTTAACAGGACCAAATCCCCGCTATGAAATTGATCGCCAAGCTCTGAAATATTAAAAATGAGTCATTCTTCATTAAACGGCAACTTTCAAGTCAAACATTTTCATTAATTTTTTGCGAAACTTTTATCATTTCATGATTTTGGACTGTTCTGGATCCGTTACCAAGCATGCAAGTATAACGGTTACGTGATCAGTCCACATACCTTGTTCATTAGATATCAAAATTTTCTCAAAAAATAGTGACAGGAGAAAGTGAGAAAATGAATGATCTTATGCTCATATCGTATGGTAAACCTATTTTAAGTAAAATCCATCTATATAGTGTTATATAGACTTCTGAAATTAAATTAAAAAACAAGTTAACAGAAAAAATTTAAAATCAAAATATCGAAAAAAATATATACAAGTTTAGTTTAGAATAAAACATTGCAAACCGATGGCATTATTCTCATATTCCATCATATAAACATTTTTGTACCAGAAATTTTGTTTGATGAAGTTTTAATTAAATCCAAACAAATATAAGTTATTCGTCATAACGTAAAATTTCTGGTTAGAATTACATTTATATGAAATTTATAAATTTCACTTATTAGGTGAAAAAAACACGGAAGACAGATTTTGTACATATACCTGATTAAAATCGTGTTTTTATTCGATTGTTTTATGTCAATAACGTGATTTTTCAGGCAATGATAACTGAAATAAAGTCAGTAAAATATCACTTAATTGTAATTCGCAAGAAGGTGACAAGTAAAGCGTGGCTTTATTTTCAGACATTATTTTTATAAATAACAGCTGGAAAGCATAAGTTTGAGTTACTGTAAGGGATATCTTGGCGGAAACAAGCAGTATGAACCTTTGGATGCGCTGAAAAATGCATTTTTCCGACTTTTCAGCAAATTTAACACTTTGCATATTACCGTTTTGTATATCTGCAACATATCCACAAGTAGATAATATTTCCACAGCGACCTTTAAAAGACGATTTTATTGATTGCTAATATTTTCCAACCCTACAGCTAATACAAATTATTCGTACACTGTAAAAAATTGCTGCAGTAAAATTACTGCAGCAGAGATTCCAGCCCGTGAATTTACAATTTTTTTTTACAGTGTAGAATCCCCAACAGACGAGGATACTGAGTTAATTTTCCATACCAAAATTTAATTAATACCTTGAGCAGTTACACGAGGTTATTGCTAAAATCAACTTCATGAATTTAGTATGATTAAAAAGGCTGGAAGTGTCCAGAAGATTTTTCACAAAGTTAAGTTCATATATTTTGCAATTTTGTATTAGAAAATTACAATATTTTTGAAAAATGTTTTTTTTTCAGATATGAAACAAGAATTTTTTTTCGTTATATATATACAGGGTGTTCCGTTAAAGGGGTCCAATATTAATAGGGGTAATAGAGGAGATCACATGGAGCATAAATCAGTATATAAAGCCTGGTCGGATCTCAATAGTTTTCAAGTTACAGCAAATAGAATGAAAATTCGGAAAATTGTAAAAGAACCCTCATTTCTAAACTATCGATAATGCTACATAAAAACGAAGCACATATTTAGAAAGAGCAGAAAAAAACCTACAAAATGACATCAATTGTATTAAAATAGC
This sequence comes from Maratus michaelseni, assembly GCA_963931845.1. Taxonomy (NCBI): domain Eukaryota; kingdom Metazoa; phylum Arthropoda; class Arachnida; order Araneae; family Salticidae; genus Maratus; species Maratus michaelseni. The sequence continues at coordinate 77,141,484 of OZ007594.1, forward strand.
AATATTTATTGACGAGTTACAAGCCCTGAAACAGTGAAAAAAGTACGAAATCCAATATACATCAAAATAGTTAATCGTTAATTCCAAAAAGACAACTCTAGCTACAACAAGGAAAATGTAGTAAAATTTGGTCCATTCCGAAAACTTTCGAAAAAGCTTACAATGAACCATATCGGTTTAATTGTGTGAGAGAAATTAATCAGTTTCTTAGTTACAACTCCGCTTTCTTTGACACTAGCAAAGGTTAAACTCCGCCCATCACGATTGGAAACACCGCCTTTTTAATTACTCTCAACTATACATTTTCGATCATGCTTCTTCTGAGATGCAACATTTTTAATTATTCAAGAGTTGAATGAACCAAAATAACTTTACAATAATAGTCTACATTTTAAAGTGGTCTTTTATTGATATAAAGCTTAAGTTAAATTCCTTAAAATTAAACTGGTGGTGAAAATTCGGAAATAATTAAAAATATTGCGATTTGTAACTATGCAAGAAGTTTCAGTACATGTTTTACATGGACAATTATTGTATGTATATGTGCATCATAATTTATGATAGGAAATAATAATAACAAATAGCATAATAATTTTATTAATTATAAATTTAAAAAAGACACTAAATTTTAAATTAATTCATACAAACTTTGTAATTTACAATTTGAGTACACCACAGTCTGTGACTTACAAAATACTGTGCCAAAAAGTGTTGAAAATAAAAGAAAAATGACAAATAAAGAATTACATTCCACGTACTTTATGACATATGTGAAGCATAGTCTTCTGGCCTGCGCTGCACAGTTCAATGTCGGAAGGCAGACGAACGGACATTATTATAATAGGTGTTCGAAGTTGCGCCCATTAACAGAATCGCACAGCCGACAGCGACGTCGTAAAGATTGGCGAACACGCCGAAAAACTCCGACGGAGTTGGGAATGTCTCCTGCAGCGACAACGATTCGCGCTAGTAAATCCTCCGGTGTATCCACAGGCGTTTCATACACCAGCGATTTAAGGTGTCCCCAAACAAAAAAGTCTAACGGATTGAGGTCTGGAGAGCGTGCAGGCCAAGCAACAGGTCCACTGCGTCCAATCCATTTCCCAGGATATGTTGAATTGAGGTGATTGCGAACACCTATGAAAAAATGTGCCGGTGCGCCATCGTGCATAAACCACATATTGTGGCGCAATGTTGCTGGCACATTTTGCAGTAACTGCGGTAAGATATCCCGTAGAAAAACCAAGTACGTACTGCCATTGAGTACATCTGGGAGTAAATATGGTCCTATGAGATAATCGCCGGACACCTGCCCATATGTTCACACTGAACTTTTGTTGTGCGTTCGACGGGAAAACAGTGTGCGGATTTGTATATGACCATGTGTGCATTTTGTGCGTGTTTACCACGCCCTCTCTCGTAAATGTTGCTTCATCAGTAATATTTTCCAGAAATTGTGGATTATTTTCTGTTACATTAAGCAACCAGCGTACGAATTCTGTCCGCTGAGCACAATCTGTTACTGATAACAGTTGTACCCGCTGCACATGAAAGGGGTGCATGTTTTCTGCACGCAGAACACGCCACACACTTTGGTGAGAAACACCGACTTCAGACGCAGCAGCTCGTGTACTCGTGGAGGGGTTATCTTTAAAAATATTCAGTACATCTTCTTCCATTGCAGGTGTTCGTACATGTCGAGGTTTCCCTGCATCAATGCTTGCTGTATTAAACGATCCAGTCTCCCGTAATCGTCTATCGATTTTTATGAAGAGTTTCGAACTTGGGCAACGTCTCCTTGGAAATTGCTCACGGTACATGCGCTGTGCTAGACATGCATTTCCATGAGCTTGCCCGTACATCAGATGCATGTCCGCATATTCTTCGTTAGAGTATTCCGGCATAATTATTATACATCAACTTACTACAATCCCACTTACAACAGCCTCCCTTTATCATAACGCCCACTGATGACTGCTGTTTTATTACACTTTTCTTCCTATACACATAGAAAATTTGCATAAAAAGTACTTCTTCTTCATCATCCTGAAAGTTCATGGAGGAAACGCAGCAGTCACGGAGTTTGCTTTAAGACAAGGCGAGAGCTGCACAATATGTCATTCACTTGACCAGACTGAATAATGAAAGGGTATTGATAGAGGTTGATCAGAAATGTATAATTGAAAGATATTAAAACGGGGTGTTTACAATCGTCATGGGTGGAGTTTCGCTCTTTCCGAGCGTGCAACAGTACAGAGTTGTAACTAGGGAACTGCTTGATTTCTCCCATACAATTAAACTGATATGGTTTATTGTCAGCTTCTTCGAAAGCTTTCGGAATGGACCAAATTTTATAACATTTTCCTTGATGTAGGTAGAGTTGCATTTTTGGAATTAACGATTAACTATTTTGCTAAATATTTGATTTTGTATTTTTTCACTGTTTCAGAGCTTGTAACTCGCCATTAATTTTCAATATTCTAAAACAACTTATGTCATTTCGTAGGATTTTTTCTGCTCTTTCTAAATATGTGCTTCGTTTTTATGTAGCATTATCGATAGTTTAGCAATGAGGGTTTTTTTACAAATTTCCGATTTTTCATTCTATTTGCTGTAACTTGAAAATTATTGAGATCCGGCCAGGCATTATATACTGATTTATGCTCCGTGTGATCTCCTCTATTACCCCTATTAATATTGGACCCCTTTAACGGAACACCCTGTATATATATATATATATATATATATATATATATATATATATTAATATTCTAAATTAATTTTATATATGGTTCAAAAGATGTATTAGATGTAACAGATGCATCTTAGTAACTATGTTTCCATTCAGAGATGTTGCAATACAAAGAATTAAGTTGTTTTAGAAAATGGAGAGAAAAACTGTGGACACATATTATGTGATTTTTCTTGAGACCAGTTGATCTTTTTAAAATTTAATTATGCTAATTAGAAGTATTCACACAGTGCGAAACAGGTGGCATCAAAATTGGCGGTTAAAAATAGGGAGTGGGATAGAATGATATGAAGAAGTAGTTTATTCAAGCTTGAGAGCAGCTACAGGAAGTGAGATGTTTGCACTTTGAGTGCATTTGTCGGCCTGAAATTAAGTTAATTATTTTATGTTCAATTTGGTATGTAGTAATGCCGAAAGTGCTCTTTTATTTTACAAACAAATTCGTAAAAAATAACGTATCGCAGAGTCAGAATTGTTTTGACACCTAAATTCGTATGCTACTGAATAATGACCCTTAGCTTAAAAAATTAAGCTTCTACCAGCTTTTCTTAAAATGGAGAATTTAAAAAGACTCATTTTTTTCGTCAAGAGAGCAAAGAACAAGAGGGTTTAAACCCTCTGTTTAAGATTACTTTTAAGCAAATAAACAATCACACACACGCACGAGCGAACATAAAACAGATTTTTTTTTTTCCCAAGAGGAATGCAAGGGGCGGAACTCACCTGAAGAGGGAAGACAAAAAAGAAAACTAACGAAATATACCTGAATTAGCCTATTATATGCATTTCTTTTCTATTTTATAAAGCGTAGGTTTAATATTTTTGAAGCGAAGGCGATTTGTAAAACCAAAAAGAATAAATGTTTCCATTTTTTTTTTCAATCATCAAAGGTAAAAAAGAAAAATGTAGTTAAATTTAGCAAAATCATTGTGGATGTCAAATTTCGAAATCAAATGGATCATTGTAGATGTCAAATTGTCGACCTTCTAATTTTTTTTCTATCATCAGAGATAAAAAAAAAAGTAAGTTAATTAAATGTCAAATTAAATTCAGCAAAATCATTGCGGATGTCACATTTCCTTCTCTACCTTCCCCTACCCTCTCGCCCTCCCTCTCCCTCTACGTGCCGGCGTTCATGTATTCAAAATAATCTAAGAGTATCAATCAGAGTGCGTGAATTTTAAGCAGTAAAAAATAATCCCTTGTAAAAATCTATAAGAAGCGGTAATTGTACCCAGAAGAATGCGGCAGAAAGGTGAAAGACCGTAAAAATACGACGGAAAGATCTCCTACAATCGACCTTTGATCCTCAAGAGATTCATAAAAATGGCTTGTAATCACCTGAAAGTCCTTACGAGATTATACAGGTACAGTGAAAACAAAATCTATCTTCAACACTTTAGTAAGTGATGCTTTTGCTATGTGGAACATTCAGGGATTGGAATACTTTATCTTCTACTAATTTTAAACGCTTTGAAAGACAATTTTCGAGGATATTAAACTTACCACACCTTTAATGAAAGGGTGGAGAAAGAAATTTTAACAATCAATTATGTTTAAGTGATGATAAAATAAAATATTGACCCAAAAAGTTAGTTAATCCTTTATAGTTCGTAGAATTTTTGGTCGAAGCGATATTGAAATATGATATTCATCAGTTCTCGATTTTAGAACAATTCGCTGTTTCAAACATTGTTCGTATTCGTACAGTATTTATTATTATTATTTTTTAATCCACATGTATTAGAATAATACACGGTCTTCCACAAATGAAGTCTTCGTTGAACTACAGCAATGATAAATTAAATACAAAATAAAAGTGAGGAATCTGATAACAAATTCAATATTATGATCAATAGTATGGATGAAGTCCTCGAGCGTCTTGATATATATTTGATCATTATGGAAGAACTAGCTGTTACCCGTGACTTCGTTCACGTAACATTAAAAAAAGAATAAATGCATTAACTTAGTAAAACATTTCACTTGATAATTAACAACATATATAATTAACCAAAGCTTTATCACATTTTATAGGAGACCATACGGTATTTCTTTGCTATAGGGGCCTTGACATAACCCAGTCTTAAAAAAGTTAAATTTCATGCCAAATAATATAGACAATCGCGAAAATGAAACTGCAACTAATGAAAAAAGGAGTACCCAGTAAAATCGTGAAAATCGAGGAATTCCTCTTCGTAAAACGAAAAACAACACTGGCAGAATTCTTCTATACAACAGTGCATTTTAGGTGGTATTTGGTGTACAATTTGTATATGTTTGCATTGCTAAATGGGCATTATTATATTGTTTATTTGCATATACATATGTTATATATTTCTTACTACATTATCTTGTTTATGTATATATTAAATTAAGTGCTTCACGCTAAGTGGTGTAAATAGTGAACAAACTGCCTGTGGATTTTATACATTGATAGATATTTCACAAAAATATAACAATCTGATGCGATTCTAAAATGTAAATAAAGGTTGCTAGAAAGTACTTTAAATTCTGCCCAATTTAACCTCGACATTTTCTCTATCGCGTCAAGAACACTATAAGCAAATAAACACCGACGACACAAATCTGATGATCTAAATTTACATATTTTTGTTAGTATATATAGGATTATTTTTTGATTTATTTCATGCGCTTGAAATTTTTTACGCTTTCTCTAGGGTTAGGTGTCGAATAAATGTACTTTCTTGTTATCTTATTTTGCCATTTCTATTTATTCTATTTTCCATTCATTCCATTTATGGATATTGATTTAATTTACATATTCGTGTCAAAGAATATTCTTTAAAGTTATTATCAGGATTAGGATAGGATACGATTAGGGTTAGGATTAGGAATAAAAATTGAACAACAATGGCATGACCGATTCAGGTTTAAAGTATGAACCAGGAAGTCTATTTACATCATGAAGCAATAAGAAAATTAGAAAATTATCGGCTAATATTTTTTAATATGTTTTACAGTCATAGTTGGCATCAAAGGTGAGCGGGGAAATGATCATCTAAAATACCATTAAGTGTTTACCACGCAAAAAACAAATCTGGTTACAACAATATATTTAATTTTGCGCCACAAATTTCACTTGATTAAAAAAAAAAAAAAAAAAAAAAAAAAAAAAAAGCAAATTGACTATGGATCTAATTACAGACCCCTAACCTTCCTATTCTCGAAAATGTTCTACCTATATGTAAAAAAAATTCTACTGTATAGAACGCGCTTTCACGTTTATAAGGTTATGAATTGGCACGATCGGCTTGTTCAAGTTTACACAATTCGGCTGGAAGAAAAGATTCAGTACTTTTTGATTTCTTCTTTGCTTTTGCATTACGCGAATTTGTTGGTAAAATCGATTTTCTTTTCGATAACAAGGTTGTTTTTTAAGTTAAAAAAAATATTGTAATTTTACTTAAACATTGCTTTTAAAATCTATGCAATTTTTCTTATCCTACAAGACTTTACAAAAATCTATTATGAAACAACTTTAAAAAAAGCTATATATAAAAAAAGACAACAAAGTTTTTCCTATTTTAAAACTAAAAGAAATGTAAAATTAAATTCCGGTTCGAAACGACGATTTACAAATGTGTTTTCGATTGTGGGAAAATGATAGAGGAAAAATGCTGTTACTTCGACACAATCATATTAAATCATTAGCTTTTATGAGAAAGGCAACTTTCTTTTAAAAAATATAGTTATTTTTATTAAGATTTTCTGATTTTTGATACGGATAATTTTGCGATGCATATCATTGACATTTGCCATCCAATATTTTATTTATTTATTTATTTTTACTTTTATTTTTTTTTTTACTTTTTAAAATTTAAATTAAAAACATGGTATCTTTATGTTAGCCGTGTGCAGACGGTAAATCGCCAACCTATCCCATCATTCGTATTGAATTCATTAAAAATATAAATCTTTCACTCATTTCACTTAAAACACAGAACTTTAATTTACAACACATACATTTAAAATACATATATTACGTACATTTAAAATAATTCCTTTCATAAGAAAAAAAAATCACAAATAATTGGATAACCCAAGATCATTTTATTTCAACATCAAAACAAATCTGTTTTATTTTTCTATATATGACATCATATTCGCTTGCTTTCCATACTTACTCGAATTTATGCACTTTGTATTATTATCAAATATTTGAAAACGCACGTTTTATTTCTAATATGACATCATTTCATATTCTGTTTAATTCTTAAATAATTCATTTCCTTTTCATTTTTCACGAGGAAAATTTTCACTTGAAAATAAATTGTTGATTAAAAATTATTACTCAGGGGTTTTATTTTATATTGGCAACGATAAAGTATTAGCAACGGTAAAATAAATTTAACCATTTTAAAAAAAGCTGCAAAACCGGGCCCTTTGGGCCAAACCAACCAAACCAACCAACCATTTTAAATTATACGAAAAAAATGTCCATTTATCCTGTATAAAAATAATGAAATTTTTAATTTTTAAGAAAAATATTGAAATAAAATAAACAAAAACCAGCCTATATTCATTTGAGGGTTATAATCAACTTATATGCAAAGATACAGGATAATTAAATGCTTCATTTTGACGCTGGCTTCAGCCTAACATTTGCACACAATCAGATTTATAATATTATTAGGATATTATCCCAATGGAGATCATACGAATATATCGCATGTACAAAGGGACATTGAAAAGTAAGGTGTGTTACAGAACTCATTATAAAAGAAAGGAAAAGAAATATACAATTCAACTATCTCTTGATAATTTTATAAAGCGAGCATCAGGTGCTAATCAATAAAGTTATATTTATGTATGTGCTAATTTATTCGCAACAAATATAGTGAGATGCCTATAATTGATCTCTGGTCCTCAAAAAATTCATGAAATTGTGTCGCAATCACTTGAAGTCGCTGTATGATTATACAGACTGTGAAAGCCAATTCTATCCTCAATACTTTAGTAAGTGATGTATTCACTGTATGAACATCCAGAGATGAACTACTTTATCTTGCACTAACTTCAAACGCTTTGAAAAACAGTTTTCGAGCATGTTAAACTACAGCATCTTTAATGTAAAGGTAGAGAAAGAAATTATAAAATATCAATTATGTTGAAGTGATGATGATATAAAATAGTGGTCGAAAAAAATTACGCTTTATTAGTTAGTTAATCCTTTATGGTTTGTAAGGATTTTAGTTGAAGCAATATTGTAATGTAATTTTCACATTGGACAAAATACAAGCAATTCTCGGCTTTCGAATAATTCGCTATTTCGAAAATAGTTTGCACTGTATTTAAAAGTTTGATTTTTATCAACATGTATTGGAAAATCTCTCGGTATTTGTCAAACGAAGATTTCATTGAGCTACAATAGATGAATTAAACGCAAAATGTAGGAGGGGAATCAGATAACAAATTCCCTATGATAATTTTTTATAATTAAGACTATTAATGAAGTCTTTATGCGTCTTGACATATATTTGATCAATAGGGAAAATTGTGATCCCAATATAAAGCATACGGGTATATCTCATGTACAAAAGGACATTAAAAAAAGAAGGAGTGTCACAGAACCCATTATAAATAAAAGGAGTGTACAATGCAAATATCGCATGATAATTTAATAAAAGCGAACATCTTGTTTTAATCAGTAAAGTTATGTTTATCTGTGTGCTAATTTATTCGCAACAAATATAGTGGCATGCAGTAAAATGCCTATAATTGTCCTTTGGTCATCAAGATATTCATAAAATTGAGCCGTAATCACTTGAAAATCGTTAGATGATTCTACATGTTGTAAAAACAACCGCAATATTTTAGTAACTATATCATCAATACTTTGGTAAGTAATGCATTCGTTGTATGAACATCTAAAGATGAAATATTTTATCTTGAACTAATTTCAGTCTCTTTGAAAAACAGTTTTTGCGAATATTAAACTACCACACCTTTAATGTAAGGATGGAGGAAGAAACTTTAACAATCAAGTATGTTGAAGTGAGGATAATATAAAATATTCGTCGAAAAAAATTACGTTTAGGTAGTTAATTAATTTTTCTGTGAAACATGGTTAAAATAACAATATATCTTTGGTTCTGTTCAGATATTTAAATTTTGGAAAATACTAACTTTAATTATTGAAACACGATATAAATAATATTTTCGTTTGTTGAAAAAAGCATTATTATAAAAAATTACAGGACACCTCGATTATGGAATATTCCACAATTTATTATTTTTATTTCAAAAAAGATTATGGGAGATTCCCGAAATGAAAGTTTCCGCAACAGAGTAATCGCTGTTAACTTCGCTTATTTGTTGAAAATGCGTTATTAAATGTTCTATATGTCTATTGTAAAAAAATTGCATATTGTCTGTGTTGTAAGTAGTTGTATGCGTTGTAAGTTGTTTGTAAGTGTATAGGTAAGTTGAACTGATTGTAAAATGAATGTATGTTGTATGCTTTATAGACGTATGAACAGGGTGCAAAAATCTAGGCGACAATGGGCCGATTCCCACCACTAAATTTTTAGTAATCTTCGCCTAATAAGAATACTGATAAAATTTAGGCGAAGTATACTAATAAAAATTTGACGAAGAATACTGATAAAATTTAGTGGTGGGAATCAGCCCATTGGCACCTCGATTTTTGCACCCCTGCGTATGAACATTGTAAGATGAATGGATGTAAGTACAGAATATTAAATATAGAGATAAAAAATACTAAAATATGCAGATAATTTAATTATTAAAAAATACTTATTAATCGTAGACAATACGTAAACTCTGCTAATAAGGTAGTTTTTATCTTTTTATTTTCGAAAAAAAAAAGGAAAAAAACAAAAACAAAAAAAAATTAATCTTTTATTCCCCCTATACAATTATAAGACAAGAGAATTAGAACAGAACGCTGTTTTCAGTCTTTCAGTCGTAGGAAACTAAACATAAACCGGAACTTAAATATAATGTCTACAACAAAGAATCGAGTTCCATTCGCAACAAATATAATGAATGATATGCAGTAATATGGATGGATGTAAGTACGGAATATTAAATATAGAGATAAATAATACGTAATGCAGATAATTTAACAATTAAAAAACACTTATTAATCGTAGACAATATGTAAACTCAGCCAATAAGGTATATATTTTTCTTTTAACCCTTTAAGGGGCGGTGGGATATATTATATCCCACCTAATTTTAATCGGATTCCAACCAAAAACTTTTAACTAAATTTTACTTTTTTAACTTTGACGGGAAAAGTTTAAAAGTTGCTTTTCCTTATTTTGAACTAAATTCTTTCGTAAATACCGGTGTCAATTCAACGTTACAGGAACAAAATTGCTTGCCCCTGAAAGGCACCCCCCCTCTTTTTTTTAAAAAAAAAAGGGGGGGGGGTGAAAAAAAGCCTAAAAAATAAATAAATCTTTTTTAACCTATACAATTATAAGACAAGAGAAGTAGAACAGATACCACGCTGTTTTCAGTCTTTCAGTCGTAGGAAACTAAACATAAACCGGAACTTAAATATAATGCCCACAACAAAGAATCGAGTTCCATTCGTAACAAACATAATGACATGCAGTAATATGCCTACACACTCCAGCAAGTATGTGGTGTGGGCAGCACACAATGATGTAGTGTCTTCACGACTAGTCTATATCTATTTTTATCGGTTCTTCATCGTGTCACACTCGCTACGAAAAACAATGACGGCTATTATTTTTCGAATTCCCCTCCCCTCATCTCCCCCCTTCGAAGAACCCTTCAAAACCTGACTCTTTTTTTTTTTTTTTTTTTTACTTACAGCCTTCATGACAAGTTGCCATTCACATGCGAAAACAGTTTTCACGCTGCGGTAACTTGGCGATTCAAAATTGACTTCCGTCGGACGACAAAACAAAACTCGTGATTTTTTTTTCGCTTATTTATTTGTCTGTTTGAAACAATGGTCTTCGGAAAATGAACTGAATGGGGATTAAAGAGAGTAGTAAATTGCTCCTAATGGAAAAAAGAGTAAAAAGAAACCATCCGCATCCATGGTGTTGCCAAATAAATTCATCCCAAAGTACTATAACACTTTCGCAAATATACAATGCCTGGGGTCTAAAGATTCCATGATTAAATCATTACTATGAAATATTAGCCCTCTTTTAGATGAGAAATTTATTACTTAATCCAATAATAAAATAGTTTATGCTTTGGAAAATTGCTGTTATTTTAACTCCTCTTTTAAAGAGGAGTAGTGCATGGAAACTAATGGAATGCATGGAGTGCATGGCACTAATGGAAAAGGAGCAAAAGAAGCCATGCAGCTCCATATTGATGCAAAATAATCTGTACCAAAGTACTATAACACTTTCTCAAATCTACAATGCTTGGGGTCAAAAGATTCCATGATTAAATGATTGCTATGAAATATTAGAAATTTTTAGACGAGAAATTTAATACTTAATCCAATAATAAAATAGCTTATGCTTTGGGAAAATGCTGTTATTTTAACTGAGGAGTAGTAAATAGTTACTAATGGAAACGGAGCAAAAGAAACCATGCACGTCCATATTGTTGTAAAATATTCTGTCCCAAAGTACTATAACACTTTCTCAAATCTACATAGCTTGTGGACAGAAAATTCCAAAATTAAGCGATTTCTGTGAAAATATTAGTAGATTTTTAGACGAGAAATTTAATACTTAATCCAATAATAAAATAGCTTATATTACTTTTGAAAAATGCTGTTATTTTAACTCCTCTTTTAAAGAAGAGAAGTAAATAGTTACTAATGGAAAAGGAGCAAAAGAAGCCATGCAAAACGATTTGTTACCAAATAATCTGTCCCAAAGTGTTATAACACTTTTTCAAATCTACATAGCTTGGGGCAAGAAGATTTCATGATTAAATGATTTCTATGAAATATTAGAAATTGTTTAAACGAAAAATTTAATAGTTAATCCAATAATAAAAAAGAGTGACAAAAAAATATTAGGACACGACATCAAAGACGAGTTCCAGTGTTGCTAATTTAGCGAGATTTTTTTATTCAAGCTTTTACCCTAATTTGCGATTAGTAATACTCGGCTTAAGTAATCTGCCATTCAATAAACAGAATATTACTATTCGAAAATCGTCGTAGATATCTGAATAAAACAATCCCACTAATTGAAACACTGGAGAAGAGAGAAGAAATTCGCATCTTGATCTATGAATTCGCTTATATTTTTTGCCTCAATAAACTTAAACTTTATCGCGTATTAAGCGGGGTCGCGTAGTAACCGTTCGTGTATTAAACGTGATATTTTTGCATTCGTGTTATGGGCGATGTTCAAGGAATCGGACAAACCCGCGTTTTAAGTGGGATCGTGTGTTAACCGTGAGCGTTTTAATCGGGTCTGACTATATGTGCACTAGATGTTTAAAAATTGCCGAAAAGAAAGGGAACAAGTTAGAAATTGTACGTTAAGCATGACAATTGAGGTGCGTTCGTTTCGTGCTATAACTAGTTTCACAATGTAAAAAAATCATCGCTATTTCAGTGAAATAAATTATATCGTCTGCTATGAACGAAATGAGGATGCCTTTTTTTTTTTTTTTATTACGTATGCCATGTTTACAGATGCGAATTTTTTTTTTCGACTCCAGATATCGCTGTAAATTTATCATGGATATCTTGATCTGCGATGATTACCTCCATGGTTAATATTTCTATGACTCACGATGAATGAATATTTTGTTTATTTACTTTAATGGATTGAGATACTCGGCTGTTAACCTAATTTTCGTTGAAGTTATCTCAGAACCTATACATTTTTTAATGTAACTAACTCATCTCTCAACCAAGCAATTATTTTGAACGATATTTCTAAAAATGTAATTTTTATACAATTTTATTCGAAAAAATAATTTTAATAAAAATGGCCGCTTGGCATATGTAAAAAGATGTGGTTAGCCCGTATCTGTTTTCCTCAGTCACATGACTTGTGCTTTTTATTATATAGATTACGTATGATAGGATTTAATAGAATAAAGAAAACTTTCATCAATATTTTTTTAAGTTTTGATTCGATTTTCATAAAATTTGAAATGACTCCACAAAATTTTGCAACGATTATAGATATTAAATTTCAAACCATTCAGTTGGGTAGTTTTAGCGCTGCTATATACGGACAGACGGACGGACGGACCAGACGACGACCATAGGTGCTACGTGTTTATATAATTACGAACGCACCTAAAAAAGGCGATTCAGTATGAAATATCGCACAAAAAGATAATTGATTCTATAAAACAAAATATGAAAATGTTTTCACTAATATATATTTTTCTATTTTCGATGTATTTTGTACATCAATTTTCTTCATGAATGACATGCATATAATCCAGTATAGTAATGTTAATTCTTGCAGGAGATTAAAGCTGTACATCTGTATTAAAAATGTTCTGTTCCGATCCGAATGTTCATCTTCTCCGGTACAATGCAATACATCACACAACGGTTGTAAGGAAACAAAAAAATTCACTGCAAATCCCTCGATCACGTTCCTTATAGTGCGAACGTGCATCTTCTGACTAAATATTTATTTGGATCCCCCTTAAAGAAGCGTTGGGAGAAGCAAGTTTTTCGTCAGATAAAAAAGTCTAAGAAATATTGTGCTGTATGACTCATACACGTTAGTTATTTTTTTTTTCCATTATACAAAAATAAAATAAAAACAATTCGTTTAAGAACGTGCGTAGATATTAACGAAAGCTACCTAGAAAAAAAAAACATTGGTATAATTTTGGTCAATAATATTTTCAAAATAATCTATTAAAAAGATTTCCTTTATATCTGTTCCATTCTCGAATACTAATGACGATTAATAAATTTTATTAAAGAATTTTGTTTTCATTTTTTACTAGTCATTTTAACATTTTGAAACCCAGGTGTTTATTCACTAATCCGGACTAAAAAAGCAATGTTTCTAGGCATATATTAAATAACCTGGGTTTTAAAGTCTTTGTTTAAATGGTTTAAACCATGGTTTAAATGATTGTTGAACATTTTGGCTTAGATGCTTTACACTCACGCTAAAAAAAAAAAAAAAATTATCGGTTAAAAAAAAGAAAAAAGTCGCCAAATTTAGGGGATTTTTTTCTTTAATGGCAACCTAGCCATTGTATTAAGTTATTCGTTTGGCGCAGTCTTGGAAATCGCGCCAAACAAACAGTCGCCAATCTTTTGTTTACATTTTAGCGTGATAGTAACACATCTGTTCCTGTATAACATTAAAAAGCTGATATCCGAATTATACTCGGACATGAAATGCGCTTACATTGAGACGAGGCGCACTGCCCTCTGAAACCGAAGCCCGAGTCTAACTCGGGCTTGTGTTTTGCAACACATTTCTAACAAACACATGTACATATATATGTACGTGTGTTTGTTAGAAATGTGTTTCTATATAAGTATAATTAATTAATAATTACAGTTTGGATTTCGTTTTCGGATGAAACTAAGAAGTTAACCGAAATTAGGTTTCATCGAACACTAATTATTTTTGAGCAATTCGGATATTGTAAATATAAAAGTATGAAGATATGGAGTATATGGAGATTTGAAGAATAAGCGTCTCTCAGGATTTTGGCTTTTTGTTTGATTCAAATATGTTAATGCATTGACTAAACCAAGACCCCCCATTATCATATATCACCCATTAATATGATAAGAGGTCTTGGATTAAACATTCAATAGGTCTTTCGATAACGTACGCTATATCCCTCTGATTTGAATGAAACGGAATATTTTAGCAAAATAATTAGTAGAAAAAAATATTCCCATTTACATGAAAATTTTCATAACGTTAGAACATTTTGAAATTCTGCAATTAATTCATCGACCTGATTTGATATCAAGCTACGAAAATATGGAAATAGTAAGTATAGCCTGTAATCATCGGATCAGCAGTAAAATCTTTCAGTAAACTAAAATTATTAGTTAAATGTATTTACGATCATGTATGGACCAGTATAGAATAAGCAGTTTATGTAAGCCACCAACGAAATTTGAAATTGTGCAATCATGAAAATTTGATAGCTGTTTTTATATATTTAAACGTTTTCATATCATCCTTTTTTTGCTTTTATGAATAAAGTAAATATTTTTATTTTCACATTTAAAAGTTTAAAGTTTATTATGTTTTTAGAATAAAAATATATCCTTTCAAGGTTATACCTCGAAGAAAAAAGTTCGAAGTTCAAAATACTAAAATAATGTTGAAAGAATTCAGTGGTGGTGGTGGTGTGTGTAAAGGGGGGGGTGTGTGAAAGAGGTCTCTAGATAATTATTTTGCCCCGGTAGCTACTCTTTCTTCGCACGCCCCTGTATTCCACCATCTTATGGATGCAGCTACTGCAACACTGAAAGTTGTTCAACACAGCACAACAATGTACACTCATAACACACGTATCCAAGAGGGATTGCAGGACTTTTGCACCAAGCTGTACATCAGATAACTGATTTTTCACCGAGAAACTACAACTTTATGAATGACTTTCCAAAGAATTCATGAGAAACTACAACTTTATGAATGACTTTCCAAAGAATTCATGAGAAACTACAAGTTTATGAATGACTTTCCAAAGAATTCATGAGAAACTACAACTTTATGAATGACTTTCCAAAGAATTCATAAGAAACTACAACTTCATGAATGATTTTCCAAAGAATTCATTTTGTAAGTAAATTACATCAGTGTAAACAATCTTGGTAAAATAGAAGGCATACAAAATTTAAATAATATGCACGATTGCGTAGTTGTGATAATTTTGATAAAACCTTTCCTTACGCTGTCTTTCTCTTTTACTTAAATTGACAAACATATATGTATAATTTTCCTTTGTTATAAAACTGATTCAATCTCTTAAAAATTACCCAATTTTTGGAATCAATATTTCAAGAAAGTTTCGGTTCCATTTTCATATTAGTCTCGTTAAACAGGTTCCACAGTCATACAGTGATTATTCCAAAGAAACACAATGGAGAAAAAAAAGAATAAAATGAAATGAGCCATTCAATGGCCACAAAATGTGGTACAGACAAGGTTTTTAAGCCTTACAGAAGCTAGCACCTGACCACGCGCCTGAGAGAATTTTGATCATTCGCCATGGTTGAGAAATTCAACCTTTCACCTTCATCAGACGACAATGATTTGAGCGAATATTTGAGAAGCTGGTGTTTTTTCTAGCGAAAAGGGGTGTAAAAGGTCGGGGTTATTGCTCTACGCGTAAAAAAGGAGGGGATTAGAAATGTTTTTAACGCTCTAATGATTCCTATCATATATATATATTGTAGCATTGTGAAATTTTATTTTCCGTTCACTTGATTTTTCAGTGAAGTGTCAAAGAGGTATAGATATAAAAAAGTGTTAAGAGAAGATCTCATACATAATAATACTTGGATATGGATTACAGAAAAAAAAACACTGATGTTTAATAATGTGCGCGCACGTGTGTGTACGGGCGTGCGTGTGTTATACAGGGCAACAGCCACTTTAGGTCTGACTGAGATGCCTTCAAAGAGGACTTTTCAAGAAAGAATAATTCGAATACTCGTTTACAGGCAAGATAAATCCTGAAAATCTTGTACCGGTTATTCCACTCGAAAAGGTGGATTGGAAATTTGGGCATATTGATACCAAAGCTTCTTATTTTTGTGGCTGATATGATAATCAAAAGGCTGAATGTTTAAAATAGAAACCAGAATAAAAATGAATAAATAAAAATAAAATTTTATTTTAAAGAGTTATTTTACCTTCCTCAAAAGTACAATGAGTAAGATATTTAAATAATCAAATATATAATTAGTTTCTTATCAAATATGGCATGTACAGAAGATATCTGTCATAAAAGTCAGATGCTGGTACCTCATCATTATTTTTTTCCCTTGGTTTTCGGTCTGGTTATAGATTTAATTACTGGTCTAATGATTTGCTTTCTCTGAAGCATATTCTCTCTCATTAACCCATTAAAGCCGGAATTATTTTCGTCTTTAAAATCCAAAACTTCCATTTCACACCGGTATTTTTAAATTAGCAATTTTTGTTTGCTTTATCAAGAACTTGGAGTCATATAATAAATATAATGTTTCCGTAAAAAAATGGTTGAAACTTATCTGGTACCATATGGTACCGCTAGGCTTTAATGGGTTAATTTTCAAGCTGCCTTTCACGACAGCTTGATTCCTCGATGAAGCCTTTCATTATTTATTTGTTTTCATTGTGTTTTGTGTTTGTAATATACTATATAACTTTTTATCGTAATATTTTCCGGTATCACTAAAAAAAATATATATTTTTTAAATTATGTTTTTTTTCCCCCATGGATTTTTAAGTAAAGTTGACAGATATAAATGTAACAAAACATAAACGTATAGAAAACACGTATAGGAACAAACATTTTTTGGGGTTTGGTGGTCACTTTTTGGTCATGATAACTTTAAGTGTATGTAACTATGTGTTTATGATAACTAATTATCTTTAACTTTCTGTTTAAATGTCAATCTTCCCATTCGTCCAAATTGTTAGGAAAAAGAAGGGCTCACAGGGATCGAGCTCTCCTCATTCAAATAAAGACGATTTTTTTTCAATTACATGAGTTGCTGAAATGTTTGATTATTATATTATCCATTACCGACATATTAGGTGTAAATATCTGAAATTTTGGGTATTTTTATTTATTTATGTTATTACAATTAAATTTTGTTTCCCAATAAGAAATATAACTGTGAGATTGGTTAAATATTGTTAATATAACATAACATTAAAAAAGAAACTGGAATATAATAATTATAACTATTAATGAGATAATATTTTTTAAAGGAACTCCTTAAGGGTGACCATTTTCTTTTCCCAAAGGCTCAATTTAATACACAACACTCTACTTGCACTCGAAAGCCCCTTAACCGATATCAACCATTCCGCAACTGCTTCGTTACATGAAATTTATTTAATTTCATTTCTTTGAAAATTTTCTGGTGCGAAACCTATTAAAACTGGATCAGATTAACGCACATATTATGGAAGATTATGAGGAGATTCCCACTTCAAGGTTATTTCATTAATAGCATTTGAACAACTTTGTTGTTGTTGGTGGTGGTATGTCTTCATATTAATTTAAATTCATTTTTTTTTATATAAAAGAGCTGATGTGATAGGTTACAGAAAAACTCAAATCATTCAAACCAACAAAAACTGAAATCATTCGCTCGCACGAAAGATGTCTGTTGAATCATCAAAATTTTCATAATCTCACCCCTAACACTGTCGTAATCTTGTAAACTGGATTAGAATTAATATGTTGTGCCATCTCGTTTAAAATGGCTTCGTATAGCTTTCATTTGTGAAAGCATTTGCATTTTAATCCTTATTAAAGACCAATTTTTGCTAAGTATTGCATAAATTTTGACAACAAAGTTGCATTTAAAGTTCCTTGTCAACATCATTTTGGCATCTGTTTAGCATAATTTAAGTTCTTTATTAGCATGCTCCGGATTTTGCTAATTTATAAATGTATGTCTGTACAAAAGTATGCCTGTATAAACGTATTACTACATTTTGCATATTACAGATTTCTTGTTTAATAAATGTGCATGTACATTTCGAAAATATAGGGTGTGTCAGAAAAATGTATACACACTTTGAATGATTATAGCTCCAGTTTGTATTCACATATAATTAATATTTAAATTGCAAAAAACCTACATAAAATGTATAACTTTCTCTCCTACCGCAGATGTTCAAAATGATTACCGTTCTTGTCAATACACTGCTTATAACAATGGGGCTATTGATTCACAAACTTCAACAAGCATTTCATTTGGTGTTGTGGCGCATTTTTGCTCAATTACAGTTCCGGGACGTTGCCTATGAACATCCATTTGTTTCAGACTTACCTTTTATTCGATGGATTGTAAGTTGCATAGGTTGATCTGCCTGAAACCCCATGAGATATTGTTTATGTACTTCTGCTACATTTTCATATACTTCCAATAGTATTTTAAAATATATTTTTTTTTTTTTTTAAAGTGAATCTTGGTCCACTCATTATTTCTAATTAATGACACTTTGAAAAGAAAGAAAAATTAGAAACAGTGTATGTATGCATTTTTTCTGACGCACTCTGTATTATGTCCGAATAGTTTGAAATAATGCCGCATAGTTTGTTTAATGCCCGCAATTTTCTTTTCTCTTCATTTCTTTATTTTGTTTTATTTTATTTTATTTTATCTTTTATTTTCGAGTTTATTTGCGGTTTCTTAAATATCAATCGTTTATAAATTTTATTTTTTTGTAGCTTCGAAGCTATATTTAGCATGTCTGTAACACACGCACATAGCTTATTTTGATTTATGGGGTTGATATTTCGCGCGAAACATTATTTTTGAATACGGACATAGAACACAGACTTACATTGACTTTATATCTTATACTGAAATTGATCAATCCAACTCCTGGGAAATTTCATAATCATAATTTTATTTTATTTAAGAATATTTTTTTTCTATATTAAAAATATTTTGAAAGAAAGAAAAGAGAAGGCAAGTCATTTTAAGCTTGTGTGATTGCGTTCTAAAACCTGCAGTAACGTTTATTTGTCAAGTTATAAGTAATCGAAATTTACATGTACTTCACACAAAAAAAGAAATTTGTCAAGATTAACAACAATTCTTAAAACATAAAATCTTGTAATGGACCTACATGAAGATATGACCGTTAAACTTCCGATAGGACGTCAGATTAATTTTGTTTTTAATTCTCTGATGACGTCATATTAAGCTGCTTTCTGTACTTACACATACTCATACTCCTTGTATTACTGAGAAATGTTTGAAAATTTCAATAGGACGTCATATTAATCTTTTTTTCAATTGGTGAAACTTTTTATTTCATTTTCATTTTTCATGTTGAAATCTTTCAATAGAAAATTAATTATTGTGGAAATAATTTTATTGTCACGAGTATCATGATTAAAAGAATGAACTTGCGTCATACATTAACACAGAGTAGAAAACATTAGCACCGTGTAAAGAATAAAATTTGCGCCCGGACGCAATCTTGAGTATACGCACAGACAAATAAAGATTTATTTTAAAAAATTATAAAAAGTAAACCATACTTAATAAGGATTGACAATAAATCTCAGGGTGGCTAGTGGTCAGGGAAAAATACAGTAAAAAAATGGTAATTACCAGTATATTCTTATAGAAAAATTCAAATTGATTATTTGATCGAATAATCAACATAAATTTTTCTATAAGAATATGCTGGTGTATATTATTTTTTTTTTACTGTATTTTTCCCTGACCACATGCCACCCTGAATCTGAAACGTGTATAATCTCCTCCTTTACTCAAACCGTGTTTATTTTCGTTGGATATTTACAATAATTGTTTATAGGGAAAAATAATGAGATTCTATGTATGAAACATATTATGCACGTTGCTAAAGTAACGCCACCGATTTCCAACTTGTTCTCCGTTCAGTGACGTAAGACTGATGAGGTACATTGGTAATAAAAGTAAATACAATACTTGAATTATACGTTTAACCGATATGTGTTTATACGTATCCGGATACGTTTAAAGCATAGTTTAAGGTATACGTATTTGTTAAATACGTATATACGTATATCGATTAAACGTATAACTGAAATACATATCGCATCGGGAGCACTAGATTTAACCCACATTTTTACATTTTTCTGTTTTGATCTCACAATTAAGTATTCGACGCGAACAAAAACAACAAAATTAAAGGACTATCCGGCATATCCTTTTATTATTCCCGATAATAGTTTTTTGCGCCTTTAAATATACAAATCGAATACATAAATTATGTGATAAAATCGAATACATTAATTGTGTGATAAAAACAGAAAAATGTAAAAAAAAAAAAAAAGTGGGGTAGTCCACTTTTGCTCTTATTGCCTCATATCATAGACGCAGATTTTATAATATCGTACTTTGTTTTTTAAATTAATTTATGAAATATGATTTAAAATACCATTTAGGAATTTTTATAAGAAACAATATAAATGAAATTTTATTTCAAATACTTCACAGCGACAAAAAAGGGGAATTTTATTAATTTATATTCAATAAGTGAAGATAGAGGTAATATTGGAAGTAGAATTTATTACGTCTTGTCATTGGTTAAATTACACCACCTTGGCGCACTCAATGAAGTTTTTGTTTTGCCATTTGATAACACTCAGTTTATCTTTACATCAATTTATAACAGAAATTTATGAATATTTTTTTAATTAGTACATTAACCCATATTTTAGGACATAAAATTAATATTCTCGAAAAATATACCTTTTACAAATTAATGAGACAAAACACATAAATAAAA
The DNA here is from genome assembly GCA_963931845.1 of Maratus michaelseni. Classification (NCBI taxonomy): domain Eukaryota; kingdom Metazoa; phylum Arthropoda; class Arachnida; order Araneae; family Salticidae; genus Maratus; species Maratus michaelseni. Next base: position 77,162,649 of record OZ007594.1, read on the forward strand.
AAGTTTAAAAACATATAAAAACTTTATTGGTTTCTTTTTTGTAACTATCCTATATATATAGGGTCCAATAATAGTCCAATAAATTACTATAAAATGTGCTTATTTAATTTGAAATTACTCAGCAACATTTAGTTTTACTTGCCATCATTAAATTTGAAGAAAAATGTTTTTTTTTTTTTACACAATTGTTTAAATTTAAAAAAGAAAAAAGAAAAAAAAAATCATGTCAGATAAAACAGTAAAAAAATCTAAATTATTAAAATTGAACCTGCAATGATTACAAGTGACGACTTATCAAACTTAAAATCTATTTCAGAAGCGGGGCAGAAATAAAAAATGCGATATTACTTGTGAAAATTCGATAAATCTAAGCTGTCCTATTTGGAGGACGATGGTAAAATATTGGTTAAAAAGACAAATTTTGATTGATTCAGTTTTCAAGGAACATTCGGTTTACGCGAAAGGAAGTTTTTTTTTCTTTTCAAGCATAATTTTCAGCAACCAGTTTATAATGTTAAACCTAATGAATCACCGCAGCAAAGAAAACTCTTGCGAGAAGACCAAAGGCCTTATAGACGTATCACGTTGTAGGTTCAAGCTGGTATGCAATTAAGAAGGTGAAGATGTAGGAAGTTGACCAGAGGGCAAGAAAACGATTACGCAATCATAACAAATACGACCCAATCAGGTGGTAATGTTGCAAAGCGCACCTGCAATGAGTTATTAAAATTCAATACTTCTGGCGCTCCCAAAAGCAGTTCATTCAAACCAGTTAAAGGGGAGAACGTAAGAGAAACTGCAGCAGTCGTAAAACATGATTTCTTTATCGCCGTTTTCGATAAAATCAACATTATATGTCGTTAAATATTAATCTTTTTCAAGCGAAATCTTATTTACGTGCGTACGCTACGCAAGTCAACGCGTATCTTCATCCAACAACATTCATCCATAACCAAAGCAGTGGTTATTAATCACTGTGACGTAGCATACTAGTGTACTCTGAGAGAAGACAATCTTAGGTGTGCTGCAAAAAAATTAACAATCGTTAATTATAATACAGTAATCTCTCACTTATACGTCGCCTCTTTTATGCGTCTCTCCCAGTTATACGTCGATTTTCGGTAGTTCCGGATAAACATATAGGGGTGCAATGATATTTTTTTCAGTTTATGCGCCGCAACGTGAAATGTATCTCACTTATGAGTCGGAGAAACTTGAAGTTTCCTTCGACATTTCTTCCTATTCTACATACGTCCTTTACAAAAAATTTCACATCAGGTTGAGAAGGGGGAGTCAATTGGTTGTGTTTTGCTTTTGTTTTCTGAACAGTATTGGAAGCTAAATTCTTGGGCCACACACCTTCTTATTGGAGGGGGGGGGGGGGGGGAATAGGAGGGACTTTTTTCTTACAAATAAAGTAATGGAAGTATGTTTGATAAGCCTGCGCATATGAAAATTCTTTTATTTAACATTTTTGTCCTCGCTTGGTTCAACATATTCATATTTCAATGAACTTGAAAAAGTCATTTTTAGAGACAGACATCAAGCTCATAAGTAAATTTCAATTTTAGAGTATTTGAAAAAATTAGGTATGTAATTAAAATTTTTAGATTTATATATTTTAGATTTCAAAGTAAATCTTTAACGATCTAAGTAAATCGTATTTTTACTATTATTCTGCATGTTATTTCACCATTTAAAGATTAATATTGTCTTAACATCTGTTTAAAATTTAGTTTTTACGTGAATTTCATTTATGCGTCATTTTTAATCAGTCCCTTGCACCGACGTATAAATGAGAGATTATACTGTATTAATTATTATCTTTCGGTTAGCTCTAACGAATGAATTTGAAAAATTTGCTAAAAATAAAAATTAAAAAAAGTCATAGAACAAACTACTCTCAAAATCATATTTACGAGAAGTTATAATTTGTCTGCAATAAAAAAATAAAATAAAAACAAAACCCGACCACGACTAAAATCCTTGGAAGAAGGTTAAAAAAAAAATGACTTGCTCCAAATTCCAACATAGAAAAAAGATATTCCAAAGCAGATCAACCAGCTATGTCATTAAATGTTAAATTACAATAAACAGAATAATAAATAAATGAAACGAGTTTTTTAAGAATGTTAATAATAGTTATAATTTTTTTTTTAAATTAATGCATATATTTTGTTAAATATTTCGCAGTGATGTTTTGTTCCTAAAATGTGCCAAACACGTTCAATTATAGGTTCAAATGCGCTCATGATTTTTTTTTTCTTTTTTAAGGTTAAAACCACTGGCATAGGACATTGATAAAAGTTATTATTGTGGATTTCCAATGCAGTAAATGTAAATCACACAAGATCACTTTTTCAAAGCATAAAAACTTTTTCTTACTAGTGATTTCAGTCTAGTTTATATTTTTACATACTTTAGGAAATATCAACTTAAATTGCGTAAGAGAGAATCTGATTATTATTATTTTTTAATGCTATAAATATAATTTTGTGTGACAATGACCCAAGAAGTTTTCAATTTTAAATTAAAGGAATCTCAACATAGATTTTATGAAGGAAATTTTGCGGGATAATTAAAGAAACATTAATTAAAATTATGGATGCATGCTTTACTGAGTGTATTGACTCTGAGAAATTTTTTCCTGTTACTGACGAAATGACGGTTTTAGTAAAATGTAAGTAAAATTGTAAATTATTTCTCCAAATAGGAAAAGGTTTCGAGTTATGCTGCCTAAACACGTGAATATGCTAAGACATATATTTAACTACTTTAAATTTTATTTATTATGTACAAATTTTGCGATTTATTACATCAAGAGGAATTATTTAGAGCTAAAATTTAATAGTAAATTTTATCTTATTAAATCGCGCAATTAGTTGATTAAATAAGACAAGAATTTCTATTAAATTTTAGTGGTAACAAAAAAGCGTAAAAGTTGGCAGCTATGATAATGCTCATTCAACTTTCATAAAAGTCATACATTCAAATAAATTAGGACAACAATTAATTTTATTCTGAATGAAAAAAATATTTGTAACACTACAATTATAAAGGCATAGCGAGCAGTTAAAAAATTGCAAATGTATTTTAAACTTTTCTGAAAACCATCTTGTTTTGTTTTTAGTCGTTTCCTAGCATTTACCTAACATATAACACTAAAATAAAACAATTGAATCCATTTGGACACTACACTGTTAACTAGTATTTTAAAAACACAAATTGCACAAATTGTGCTTATTAGTTGCTAAAATCAGTGTAAAAATTGTTTTAAACTCATAAAAGAGCTAAAATCCTACATGTTTCGGCTTCAAACTTAAAGCCATCATCGGGGAAGAGGAACAACACAAACGACTACTGATCTTTTAATTTTCGACACGAGAAGATTGAAATCAACAGTATGGAAAAATTTAAATAAAATAAGCGGGCACTCTCTGTTGCCAAAGAGCGAAAAACAAAACAATGAATTAACAAGGGGTTAAAAATGTATCCCATAAACCAGGTATGCTGAAAGAAAAGTTATCATTACAAATACAATCTTTTCTAATTTTAATTTCCAATGATTCCCTAATGGCGGCTTTAAATGGGTTATTGAACCTATGGATAATTCTTGCTTTATCGAAATTAATTACAATATCATTATTTTTAGCGTAAAACCGGGAGAGTGCAGTGGATAACTTTCCAAATTTTATGTCGTTTTTATGCTCTTTTAATCTTTCCAAAAACTTTCTTTTAGTCATACCAATGTAAAATATTATACTATTATTATTTAAGCTAATGGGGATTTCATAAACACCTGCGAATTGATCAGGGGGGATAGGATCTAATTTATATGAAACTAAGTCAACCAATTTTCTGGGAGGGACAGCAATAAGATGGATATTGTATTTACGGAGGGCCCTTTTAATCCTTTCAAATATAATAGGTATATATTGGAATTTCCGATAGTTTGGTTTATTATTGCTAGGGACAGGATGTTGAATTAAATGGCCATTGATTTTTTCTATAATTTTCTGTACGTGATGAGCGGGGAAACCATGGTCAATGGCGATATATCTGATAAAATTAAGTTCATCTTGGATGAATTCACTTGAACAAACCAGAAAAGCACGCTTGATGAATGAATTGAAGGCAGCAATCTTATAAGTGAAAGTTGTAGAGGCATTAAATGGGATTATTGTGTTACTTCTCATCGGTTTACGATAGACTTTACGTTTTAGGTTGTTGTCATCTTTAATTAATTGAATATCCAGGAAATTATAGAAAAAATCAATGGCCATTTAATTCAACATCCTGTCCCTAGCAATAATAAACCAAACTATCGGAAATTCCAATATATACCTATTATATTTGAAAGGATTAAAAGGGCCCTCCGTAAATACAATATCCATCTTATTGCTGTCCCTCCCAGAAAATTGGTTGACTTAGTTTCATATAAATTAGATCCTATCCCCCCTGATCAATTCGCAGGTGTTTATGAAATCCCCATTAGCTTAAATAATAATAGTATAATATTTTACATTGGTATGACTAAAAGAAAGTTTTTGGAAAGATTAAAAGAGCATAAAAACGACATAAAATTTGGAAAGTTATCCACTGCACTCTCCCGGTTTTACGCTAAAAATAATGATATTGTAATTAATTTCGATAAAGCAAGAATTATCCATAGGTTCAATAACCCATTTAAAGCCGCCATTAGGGAATCATTGGAAATTAAAATTAGAAAAGATTGTATTTGTAATGATAACTTTTCTTTCAGCATACCTGGTTTATGGGATACATTTTTAACCCCTTGTTAATTCATTGTTTTGTTTTTCGCTCTTTGGCAACAGAGAGTGCCCGCTTATTTTATTTAAATTTTTCCATACTGTTGATTTCAATCTTCTCGTGTCGAAAATTAAAAGATCAGTAGTCGTTTGTGTTGTTCCTCTTCCCCGATGATGGCTTTAAGTTTGAAGCCGAAACATGTAGGATTTTAGCTCTTTTATGAGTTTAAAACAATTTTTACACTGATTTTAGCAACTAATAAGCACAATTTGTGCAATTTGTGTTTTTAAAATACTAAAATAAAAATTACATTTTTGCACTATAAAAATTAAGCGTGATAAATTACTGTAGAACAATCTTGAGTTAATTTCGTTCTCACTATAAGAACAAAAATAACTCAAGTCACTGTCGTCGAGATGCAATTTAGCTAAATACAACAATATTGTTAATCGCAATTTGCTATCGGCATTAATTGCAACCAACATATTTTGAATAATGTTCATTCAACATTCATAAAAGTCACACTTTCAAATGAATAATGATAACAATTAATTTTATTCTCTTGTAAAAATTGTTGTAATATTACAATTCTACACATCGAACAGTTAAACAAATTGCAAAAGTATTGCAATCTTTTCAAGAACACCTTGATTTTCTTTCCCCCTTTCCTATATAACATTTATCTAACATTATGACTTTAATATGAAAGTTATATTTAAGCACTATAAAAAGTGAGTATGCTAGATTGCAATAAAGCGATTCCATTATCAAATTGTAACAGCATTGTTAATCGAAATTTATCACATGCATTAACTGTAACCAGCATATTTTGAATAATGTTCGTTCAATATTCATAAAAGTCACACTTTCAAATAAATAATGATAACAATTCAATTTATTCTCATTGAAAAAAAAATGTTGTAATATTACAATTATAATTCTAGATATCAAACAGATAACATTTTGCAAAAGTATTGTAATCTTTTCTCAAGAACACATTTATTTTTTCCTCCTTTCTCATGTAGCCTTTTTCTAATATATGACACAGATACGAAAATTACATTTATGCACTATAAAAATTTAGCATGCTACATTATTATAAAGACATTCAATTTAGCTAATTGCAACAGCACTGTTAATCGAGATTTATCGCATGCATTAGCTGTAACCAACATATTTTGAATAATGCTCATTCAACATTCATACAAATTACACATTCAAATTGCACAGTGCGACATTCTTTCTCATTTTTAAAGAATTTTTTTTTACAATTCACATCACATAGATGTCTTTCCCAAAATAACTTTCGCTATTACAAAACGCACTCTACTACACGGAATTCCTGTTGACTTATAGTTGCCAATGGCAACGTCTACCACCTTAAATCAATTCTCTGCTATACTATGTCCGTTTTATTACAATCGATGTAGAAATGATAGTACGTTTTTCTACTTTTATCTACATTTTTAAAGAAATAGTATTTAGAATGTTCTTCTGACCAGCGATATAAAGCGTAAACTTTTAAAATATGTACGAAACTATATATTCTGTTTCATATTTTTTCGCATACATGCATGCATAAACACCGCCCTCTTCTGAAAGTCTTTCGTAAATTGTTTTCCGAGATAGGTTTCTCAAGTTTCTGCGTCAATAAATATCGTTCAAAGCACGTATATAATATAAAATGTCATACATTCTAAAAAAATATGGACAGCATGATATAAATGTATTTTCTCTAAAGTAAAAGCCTGTCATTAGTCAATGATTAAATAAACACGAGAATTCTTGTTCCCGGTCGCCAATGTGAAAACAGGTTCCGAAAGTGAAAGTACCTTTATTAAAAAAATCTGCAACTGAAATCGAAAAAGTAAAAAATAGCCATATTAGAGATCGACCTCAGCTATCTTATGCAAAAAAAAAAAATCGTTTAAAATCATTCAAATTTAAACGAGAAATTCGAAAACAACCTGGCCATAGGTTTAACATTAGCGAGCGGGTGTTTTCAAGTGAGTGAAGATTCCCCTTAATAGTAAATAGCTACAAATAACTGGCAAAATGAACTGCTGTTATTTTTACATTGTACTTGTATCTGAGATAGGTGCAAAAGAAACAGGATGGGAACTTTTGATTACTACTATTTGAAAACAGTAATCGTCGCAAATTTTTGTCATTATATAACACAAATAATACATTAGGAAAATAGTGGTATGAATCTTGAAAATATATGTTTGCCGGAAATTTTTCCGAACGAATTAAAAATATTAATATAGATTTTTTTAAAGTAATTTGCTATGAAATTTCTAAAAGTGTCAGCACGTCTATTTTTTATGCAACAGACTCACCAGTTAATTTACGAAGGATCTTTTCTCCCATTACCTAATTTTTGGTTTTATTCTAGTAAAGCAGTCTTTCGAGTTCATTTGTAAATTTTAAGCGATCTTAATAAATCACGTGATAATGCAAGAGCCACTCCTCCCAAGATTATTTGTTAAATAAACAATCATTTTTAAATATCAAATTTTTAATGTTATTTTATCAAATTCTTAATGTTATCAAAAATATATTATATTATCGTAATATATTAAAAGGTACCTTTTAACATGTTTGACTCTGGAATATGTTTTAAAGTATGTGCTTTCCAATGAACACACATGCGCAAAGATAAATACACATACCTTAAACATATATAACTTTTTTATTAAGCATTCTTTAATGGAAATAGAAAACGTTATTCAAAGCTATTAGTATAAATAAATTAGAAATTATACTTAGTTGGGTATATTTTTTGTATTTTTATAAAATTAGCATAGGTGCCAACCTCTCATTAATATTTCGTAATATGCAGGTTAATGTGATCCAGGTTTAACACGTTTCGCACCAGAAATTTTTTCAAGAAATGAAATTAAATAAATTCCACGTAAAAACCCTGAAATTGAATAAATAAAGATTCATCCAATAATTTTTCTGGTTTGAAGCGTTGTTAAACTGGGTCAAACTAACCCGCATATTACGGAATATTAATGAGAGGTTTGCACCTAATGAAGTTAGTATTAGTGTTTTCTCAAGTTTGTGAACAACGTTATTTTTACTAGATAAATTTTAACACAATTATTCAAATTGGTAAAGAAATCATACGAGTTGTAAGTTTCCAACTGGACGAAAACTATCCGGTAAGATAAACTGGATGAATTATGCCCTCCAGATTCGACCAGGATAGCTCAGTTGGTAGAGCTTGGCAGTTTCAGCCAAGAGATCCCAGGTTCGAATCCTGTCCCGAACGTATTCCGTCCGGTTGGAAAATTACAACGTATGATTTCTTTACCAATTTGAATAATTGTGTTAAAATTAATCTAGTGTAATCACGTATCCAGCGTTTACTGGAGTTCCCTTACCTGCGATCTATTCTGTTGAGCTGATTAAAATATCAGACCAGATACTATGATCATTAAGGTTGACTGGATGAATTATGCCCTCGAGATTCAACCGGGGTAGCTCAGTTGGTAGAGCATGGCAGCTTCAGCCAAAAGATCCCAGGTCCAAATCCTGGCCCGGATATTTTTCGTCCAGTTGGAAAATTACAACGTTATTTTTACATGTTACAATCAGTGAATTTGAACTTTTCAGGTTACGTAAAAAAGGTTACAAAAAGAACGTAACCTTTACTTTTTAAGTTTATTGGATTTTTTTTCTTTTAGTAGCATGGCAAATTTCTGCCTCTACTTTTCAGTTCAAAAAACAGGTTTCCTTAATTTAATGACTGATAATGTTTTTATATTTTGGCAATTTACAAATCTTGCATATTTCTTAATCATTTATATTACTTAGAAAATAAAATGATTCTTTAATTTTGTTCCAGATATGACCTTTTCAGAAGTTCTGCACACCGATTTCACCTCTGTAAAAGAAGAAAAGTCTACAGAGATCAATGTTAACGACCACATTTTGTTCGAAAGAAAAATTATATTCGTTTTACATATATTTAAATAAACGTGAAATAAATGTTTATTTTTTTAAATAAATTACATTAGTATTTATTATTTCCCTTCCTTTGTCTGAAAAGAGTCTTATAAATAGTTTTATTTAATTCTCAAAAGTTTCCTTATGCCCCTTAACCCTTTCAGGCACAGACACATTCTGTTCATAAAATGAAAAATTACTGACTGACACAGGAATTTACAAACGACTTTTTTAGAAAATAAGAACTCCTTAATTTAAGCTTTCATTATAGAAACAAAATTTTATTAAAATATTCTTGGTGCCGAATGCAAATTTGGAATTAAAATTAGATGTGCCCGGAGTGGGACCACTGTACCGAAAAGGGTTAAGATATTCAAATACAAGATTTTTTTTTTTTTTTTTTTTTTTTTTTTTTTTTTTACTTTTCAAAGAGCAAAATAAACTTGAGCTATGAAAAACAACTCATTTGAATCAATATTCACCTTTGCAGGGGTGATTGTGTTCCGGTATTCAGAATACTACTAAAATTATCTAGCAATATTTTTATTATGGCATCACAGACTTCCTCGAATAAAAAAGACAAAGATTACTGTATAAATTTAGTGGTGTACAAAATACCGGAACACAATCACCCTTGCCATTTAATAAAACTTAATTTAAGGTGTTTTTCAAAGTTCACCATTCTTCAGCAGAAAACGATGTTTTTACTACGTAGGTTGATCCAAAAAAAAGTTTACAAGCAGAAGCATTTGAAACGTAAAAATTGTGGAGCGAATATTTCCACCCAGGGTGGTTGACAGATGGCGCTAGTTGTCCTACAGCGGTTCTACGAGTAAGTAGCGTCAGTACGCAGACACTTAAGAGCGACAGTAATGGCACGACGTCTAGAAAAGTGGTCTCGCATAGAGGCGCGAGCCGTAATTCGATTCTTATGGGCCAAGAATGTGGCCGCATCCGAAATTCACAGACAATCTTCTGCATGACAATGCCAGGCCCCATACAGCTCGCCAGACTCAGGAATTGCTGCAAAGGTTCAAGTGGGAGGTCTGGAATCACCCCCCATAGAGCCCCGATTTGGCTCCAAGTGACTATTTCCTTTTTCCGGCGTTGAAGCGAAACTTATCCGGAACACGGTTCACTTCAGACGATGCAGTGAAAACAGCTGCCGAGAAATGGCTCAATGAGCAGGGCCCTGATTACTACAAGATGGGATAAATAAGTTGGTCGAACGTTCTGACAAATGCCTAAACAGGTTTGGCGACTATGTGGAAAAGTAAAGGCCAGATGTGACTCTTGATTGCCATTTGTATCTTGTTTCTATTGTTAATAAATACTTTTTCCTTTGCCTTGTAAACTTTTTTTTGGATCACCCCTCATAGTTTTAGACTACTTGCTTTGTGTATGTCTGCGTGTTAGTTTTATAATCCTGATGACGAGCTAAGGTTGCTCGAAAGCGCTAGGTTTTTATCATTGTGAAATACAGTTATGTATGTTTGAAAAACACCTTAAGTAAAGTTTTATTAAATGATGCATATGTGTTTTGTGACATTTGTGTTGTTTTAAATAATAATTACTTTTCAAAGACTTTTTATTTTTTAATACCCATTAAGTTAGTCAAACGGAGAATTTTTTTACAGAACTAACAAATAGTTTTAATACAATTTTTTTTTTTTTTTTTTTAGTTAATTTGATATTCCAATTTTACTTATTAACATGAAAATTCTTAATGCAAATATACAATTATTTTACAAACATACAATGCATTTTTTTTTTTTTGAAAAACAGAATTTTTCTCATGATTTATCAGTTTTAAAAATGATATCTAAAAATGATAATGCAAAACTATTATTCTTTTAAAACAAGAATGTTGCCTAAATAACTGTCATTTTGTTCATAAATTGCTGGCAATTTTGTGCATCACCATACAACAAAAAATTTAGAAAAAGGAGCTCAAAAAGGCCAATTGGTGTGCATATTGATGTTTCTAGTGCATGTTATACAGATACACAGCAATTTGTTTTGGGGGAGAATTTGTAGGTAAATTATTTATTATGTTCAAGCTAAATGTTTATAGTCTGTTTACGAATAATATATTTTTATTATGAAAATCATGCTGTAAATATGCCAAAAAATACAGCGAATTTCATGCTTAGTACAAACTTGCTTTAAATTCTGTAGATATGTATAAATTTTTAAAACTAGTTAAAATTCATATAAAATATTCATAGTTATACCGTTAAAGTTAATTGGAACTAAATATATTAAAAAAGAAAAAAAAAAGTAGAGAGTGTTATAGCATATCTATGCAATGTTTTGGAGAGAAAATGCTTCAAAAGTTAATCTAGAAAATTTGTAAGATCCCTTTTCTTTCTTTTTCTTTTTCATTTCTTTTTTTGATAATGTCAAAACAGAAGTTATTGAAGCATATTCTAAATATACTCAGAAATGTTCTGGAAAACATGTTTTCAAATGTTGAACATCGATAAGGAAATTATAGCTCATGAAAAGGAGAACATGCAGACAAATTGTTCATATATGTTCAAAATGTCTATTTTTTACCAAGCACAGACACAAAACACAAAAAGTATTTTGTGAAATATTTCAGTCGATTTCGAAATTATTCCAGTGAAAGTGAATACAGAAGACAAGATTCGTCGATATCAGTATCCGATAGCGCATCTCTGGAATACCAAATGTGATTGCAACTGCTTGAGAGTGCTTTATCTACCACTTTATATGATAATGAGATGTCACAGACTGAAATTAGCTACTCGACACAAGTAAACATTTTTTCTTTCTTTTTGTCGAAGAGTCATTTGTATTGTTAGATTTCAATCAGTTAACCCTGTATTATTGGCATTACTCAATTATTTACATATTAATCTTAAGTATCATTTAATTTATAATCCCTTTAAAACAAAAGAAAAACATTCACTTTTCTTCTTCTTCCTTTATTTATTTATTTATTTATTTTCTTTTTTACTATGCATGTTTGCATGCTCGCTTTAGAAAATGTCCCCAAAGCATCACGAAATTTTAATGTAAAAAGGAGCGAGAGTCATAAGCAGGGATGCAAAAATCTAGGCACCAATGGGCTGATTCCCACCACTAAATTTTATCAGTATTCTTATTAGACGAAGAATACTAAAAATTTAGTGGTGGGAATCGCCCCATTGGCGCCTAGATTTTTGCACCCCTGGTCATAAGCTTTATTTAAATAAAAATTTAACCCCTTCAGGGGCAAAGTACTCTTGTAGCTAAAATATTGAAATGATTGATTGACACCAGGATTCACGAACGAATTTATTTTAAAATAAGTAAAAGTTTTTCCTCATGTACCTTATAAATTCAAAATTTGATTATAAAATTCTGGTGTCATTGTGGCATTTTGGGATTAAAATTAAGTCGTATATATAATGTACCGGTGCCCTTCAAGGGGTTAAATAAAGTTTACGACTGTCACTATATAATTTCAAAAAAGCTTTTACTGTGCTGGCTTGCTTTGAACGAATGTAAGAAGCACGTGAAATGTGTTGTTAGATATTTATCAAAGTTATTCGATTAGGTATGGAATTTGTTTAGATATGGGTTTAGGTTCTGGTTCAGTCGTATAACGGAGGGTTTCCTAAACTATACTATATGAATTTTCAGATATTGCTACGCGAAGGTTATGTAGAAAGTTATTATAGAACCAAAAACTTACAGAAAGAGAAATCACCGACAACCCGGCTATGTCAACATATGCTTTTAAGTTACAAGTATTGTGATCTATATCATTATAAGTATTTTGAATTTGTGTCATTTCGCTTAAAAACAACAACTAAAAATATTATTCGTAAATCAATTTAAAAAAAAAAGTATTTTATACGATTTTTCCAATTTTTGGGGTATTTAAAAATATTTATGCTTTTTTTTTATTTTTTTAAATCATATATTGAATGAATTGCAATAAACGTGATACTTGAATATCAATAAAAGAAGACAATCCGAGTATTAATTTAGTTAATACAATAATGTCATTTAAAATTTAATATTACTTTTACCAAAAGTGATATGGCGAAATTATGAATTTTGATCTCGTGTTACACCACCATTTTAAAAGTTCGGGAAGCCTTGACGCAGATATAATATCGCCTGTAAATCTAATTTTACAGGAACAACAGTGTCTAAAGTGGGGTAAACAACTTTCACCAATAGCAGCATTCAATAATGCATATTTTGAATACCGAATGTGACTGTAATTGCTTGAGAGCACTTCGTCTAACAATATACAGTAGAATCTCGTTACAACGGATGTCACTTTAACGAATTTTTCAGTTTAATGAATAATTTTTTGATTTGTTAAAAAACGTCCTATGCTTTCACATTATAAAAATATTCACTTTAACGAATTTCATATTAATGAATTTTTCAAATTAACGAATTTATTGAAGGTTTAAAAAGAATAGTCATTCCAGTTTTACAAAATTTCAGTTGGTAACAAAAAATATCTATTGAAAAACTAGAATAATTTGGAGGAAATCTTTCGTCGGTACTCAATGAAGATGGGGCAGACGAGAATGAAAATGAAGCTGATTACGATTGTCTATCAAGTACCGAAGATTGTGTTCTGCGATCAAAAGGGGCTCTACAGGACATTGAAACTGTTAAAAAGTAATTATACCAGCAAAATAATGTTCTGAAAACATTTTATACAATTTGTTTTGAAAAATGCACTGTCAACTTCAATGCAGAAAAAAAACTCCTGATTTTTTTTTTTTTTTTTTTTTTTGTAAATAAATAAAGTTACATTGACGGCATATGTCAGTGAGGTTTTTTTTAATCCGTTAGATATGCAAGATAAATAATAATTCCTTTATATTAGTTACGATTAAAATCTTGAAACTTAATGAACTTAATAATTATCTTATTCCTAACTAGTAAGTTCAGAATCCTAATATACTGTATGTTTATTATTAACTGACATGTTTGCATCTTAACTGAAATGTATTATAAGTAAAGAGATATTTTTTTTTTCAATGCATATGCACATTTTCTTTAATAGCCATATTGGAATTTCAAATTAACGAATTTTTCAGTATAACGAATTTAATCGGTGGTCTCCAGAAATTCGTTATAACGAAATTTTACTGATTTGATAATAAAATTTCGCTGACTAAAATTAGTTATGCGACATACATGAATATTTTTATTTTGGTCGACGAGTCATTTATACTGTCTAGATTTCATTTAGATAACCTTAAGTTGTGCTGCTACTTCTTTTAGTCATTCTTTTAAAATTCTTAAATCTCATTTAATTTATGGTCACTTCAGAACAAAGAAAAAGCATTCTTTTCTTAAGAGCGTATGTTTGCGTGTTCGTTTTAGAAAACGGTTTCCAACGCATCACGAAATTTCAATATATTAAAGAACGTGAGTCTATGCTTTATTTAACTAAAACTATAAATTAGCGTGCTTATTTAAAATGTGTGTGAGAAACACATGAATTCTATTTTATAGACAAACTTAGCTCTATTAATATTTCTGTGAATGAATATTTTGTTTTTAATAAAATACTCAAACATTTATAAATATTTTTATACATTACAACATAGTTTCACATAGAAACATTTAAAATTAATTCTTTTACTAAATACAATTACGAAAAAAAAAAGTTTCAAAGTCTCAAAAGAAAATTTATAAAAAATCCCGCTATTTTTTGTTGTTGTTGTTGTTTAATTAGAAAAAAATATTTAATTCTTTTTTTTATTTCATTAAAAATATTTTACAGGTATTAAAATTATTTTCATTATACGTATTAAACATTGCTGACTGATCACGAGTATGCTCTTCTTAGCTGTCAATTTTACAACTTTTTGTTACCGCAATTTTTAAATAATAATCTTCGCCTCATTTAATGACATAAATAAGTGATTAAATAAGGCAAATATTATTATCCAAAACTAGTGGTAACAAACAAGCGATTTCATAATAAATTACAGGTCAACAAAGTGTTAATTAAAATTAATTAAATTCAGCTTAACAGAAATACCAGAAAGTTTGAAAAAAAACCGCATCTTGCTGAGGAAATATCCTGCAAATCGAAGAAGTGTTACGATTATTTATATATATCAAATATCTATATGTCTTATATATCGATCTTCGGTCGCGCTTTGATGCATTTAACCTTTTGATTACGGGCGAGGACTGGCGACTATTTTTTTATTCATTCGTACCACAATTTACGAAGACATTTTTTTGTGTTAGATTTCTCTTGAAAATATCCTAATATAAGTGAAAAATACAGACTATTTTTCAAAAAATGTTTCGAATAGATTACAAAAAATAGTCGCTGGGACAACATGTGTCCCAACCGCATAAACAAAGACTTAATTCCTAATATATTAACACTTTGCCGTCTGGCGACACTACAGTGGTGTCGTAACGTAAAGTAACTTAATTTTAATCCTTAAGTGTTAGATTGGCACCAGAATTTTGGAAAGAAAAATTCCCTTTTATCAAGTACATAAAGAAAAGATTTTACTTATTTTCGAATAAATTTGTTTATAAATTCTGGTGTCAATGAATCATTTCAACATTTTACGAATAGAAGTATTTTTACGAGACATGCGGACGGCAAAATGTTAACTGATTTAAAATCGATCCGATAGAAAGCCGAAAAATATTTCTAAGAATAAATATAATAAAACTAAGGTCATTATACATCACAACGATAGTTATTTAAACAGTCTTGTTATAATACCTTTACTTCTGCAAAAAGATACTTAAACTATTATGTACATGTTTCTAATGATACCGGCACAAAAAGATATAATAAGAAAATAACCTCTATTTAACCGTAACACGAAAGAAGGTTTCCAATAATCTTTAACGTTCTAATGGATATCAGATAAAAGAACAACAATATTCTCCTCGTAATTGAGAAAAAGAATAGTAACGGATCAGTGGACAAAGCATCATTCTGTAGAACAGGTAACGTAGACCTAAACAAAATATTCTGGAACAAATCGATTTGTAAAAACACCAGAGATTTTTCTTCTATTTCTGCTTGAATGATAATGACATAAATTTTAAATCGTTACAATAGAAATAAGAAAAATATTTAAATAAAAATAAGCAGAATCTGTTAATACGGAATCGAATGAGATCGGAGAAAAAATTTGATTTAAACAATTTTCTGTTTTACCAAGCAAGACGTTTATTGTAAATGTATTATTCTTTTTTCAGTGGGATTGAAAGATTTTCCATTTAAGGCTGTATTGCGTTATATACAGGCTACGTATACTTTCGAAAAAAGTAGATAAATCTCCAAATAATTATGCTATCATTTGTAAAGAATACTATAAAGTGTTAATTCACAATGCAATCAACACAAGTTATATTTTTAATAAAACTAAATTAAATATTGAAATAAATAACAGAAAATTATTAAATTATCACAAATTACTAAAAATCAAATGTAATAATTTTAATTATCCTTATCTTGTTATAATTCCAAAATTTCATAAAAATCCTATTAAATTTCGCACTGTTACCATCGGTTGTAACACATATAATAAAAATGCAAGCAATTTACTACTTAATATTTTAAAGCAGATATATGATATAACGCTAAAACATAATAACCAACATTGCCTAAAAAATAGTTTTCAACTCATTAATAAAATACATAATATCAATCCGGTAAAATTCATAAAAACATTGGATTTTAATGATTTATTTAATAACATTGATATAAAAGACTTACATAAAACAATGTGTATATTATTTAAAGAATTTAAATCTCAATTAAAATTAAAAGAACATATTTCAGTAAATTTTTTTTAAACTTTACTAAATTTTACATTGCATAATAATTACATTATATATGACAATATTATCTATAAACAATGCCAGGGAATTCCGCAGGGCGGAACCGCATCTAGTATTCTCTCTGACCTTTACTTATATTATTATGAAAGAAATATAAGTCCGAACAATGATTATGTATTTTATCGCTATATTGATGACATTATCATATTTTATTTCAATGAAAAAAATTGCACATCACCACTCAATTTTTATCCTACTCAGCTTAAATTAAGCGAAAATGATTTAATTAATAATAATATAAACTTTCTTGACTTAAAAATTAATATTACTAATAATTATAAATTAATTTTTGATATTTATGATAAGAGATTTGATTTCCCATTTAAAGTAAATATTTTTACCAATTATGCTTCATGTTTACATAAATCTGTTTATAAAAATATAATTATCAATTATCTACATCGTATAAAATACTTATGCTCAGATATAAATAAAAACAAAAATATTAGATATATTCGAGATCAAGCAAAAATATATGGATATCCTATTTTTATGATAAATTCAATCATCAACTCTTTTAAATAACATTTATTATATAATTTAAATATAAACATGGTATGTAATAAATTATTGTTTTAGTGTGCGATAACATATAACAAAAGATATAGAAAATAATAATTATAACATACATTATTACAATTATAACATATTAAGAAATTTAATATTTAATATTTGTTTGAACATTATATACACTTTATGTAGAAAATTACAAATATAACATACATAATTACAATTATAACATATTAGGAAATTTAATATTTGATTGAACATTATTTATACTTTGTATAGTTGTGATTGTGCGTTGCCGATCACCTCTGTTTAAGGTATTATTGATGTGCAGTTTTCATACATTTATAAATTAACTTATACAATAACAAATTAAATTATACAATGATAACATTGGTGATTATAACTCATATATATATATCTATTTGCAATATATATATAAATAAATATATATAGTTTTTATTTTTGTCTATGAATAATTAAAATTAACAAGTATTTTAATTACTGCATTGCATTAATTTGATTGAAAAACAGTAGTAATACTATTAATTATCAACATTATAAATTTTGAGATATTTTGAATTGTTTATGAATTATTTAATTAGATATTTAAATTAATCTATAAATATAAAATATATTTACAATGTAGTATAAATTAAACATTAATTATTTAAAAACAAGTCTAATATATATTTAAGTAGTAGTAAAAATAAAACATTAATTATTTAATAAATGTCTATAATATCAGTGGATTAACACAGCTGGCAGCAAAAATAATTTGAATTAAAATAATATTTCTTTTACATAATATATTCTTGTTAAGAATATCTGAAATGCTGTGCAAGTTGAATTAATTCTGTGTAGATTTATTCATATAGTAGTATTATATTTTATTTGAATTTTAAGTAAAACTACAAGTTAGTATTGTTCTTTAAAGTTTATTTATATAAATAAATCTAATGAAGTGAGTATGTAACTAATAAAGTGGATATTTAACTAAATATTAATTATGAACTATTATAATACCAATAGATGGCGACACTTTACCTTTCAGGTAGTTGTAGATAATACTGTTAATATTATATTTAATTTAACTATAGAGGGAGCTATTGATTGTATATTAATTTTACTTTCAGGAATTAAAATTGGATGGAGTAATATATATTCACGGATATAAATTTGTTATAAGTGTATTAAAACCAGAATTATTTTGAGTGTTTTTGAATCATTTTGTGATTGGGTGTCATTTATGGGGTTGTATTTTAAAAAAAGTGTGCTCTCAACTTGTCTTACAAATCATTTCTCTCAACTCGACTTAGTTAACATGTATGATGCATTGCCATGTGGATGTGAATATTATGTAGACGTTGTGACATTTTAAGGATTCTGTATAATTATTGTGAGTAAAATATTTTATCTACACTTTACGCGTTCATATTTCCAATTTTATTATTTCAAAACTGTTATCTCGTGGTAATTTAGTGAGGTGTTAATTACAGTTTTTTGGATAATCGATGTGAGTGAAATATATTGTATTTTCTTAATGGTTTTTTATTTCCTATTTAAATATTTCCAAATTTTAATATTTCCAATTGTTGTCTGGTAATAATTCAGTGTACCTGGATGATTCTACTGATCTTAGCATTATGCCAGTAGAATTATGAAACACTGAATTATTATTTAAAACACATGTGGGTGCATCCAGGCTGATGAGTACATGTGCATGTGTTTTTCCATGTCCAATTCATATTTAATTCTCATGTGGTCCAATTTTCCATTGTGTATGGTTCATATTTAATTTGTTAATCCATTTGTGTTTACTTAATTGCAACTCCAATTTATAATTTTTTTTTTTTTCCCCCTTTCTCTCTATTTCTTTTTTCAATATTCTTTTGGTATGAGTAAAATTTGGCCAATTACCATTGAAGCATCAGCTATGGTAATATTATGTTTGCACATGTTAATTATTAGCTATGTGGTATTCTGTATACACAGTATCATTGATTATCTCTTTGGAGATTTATGTAGAATAGAACTTGATATGTTTTTTGAAATTCATAGATATTATAATTATATATATATATATATATATTAATATATACAAAAATTAAACGCAAAAGAATGAAAATGGAAAAAAAACAAAAAAAACATGAGTAAGTTATGGATTATTCAGAAGAGCACAATTCATATATATATTCGGGGTGCAGCAAAAGTTCATTAAAACTTTAAAAATTCTTGAAAAAGAAACAAATGATGCTAAAAAAATTGCGGTTTGCAGGAATGGAATTAGAGGGAGATTGGACTTTTTTAATAACAAGAAAAATTGTGTTAAAAAGTTACGATAGAAGGCGCTGGCATCCATAATATGTACAAATGAGGCTTATGGTAAAAGCCCCATTTCAGCTAAGCGTCTGACAAACTTCAGTATCCCAGCACATGAAACATGCCCTTTTCTCTTACTTCAGTCATTTTGCCGTGCAGATTTTTGGCAATGTGCCAGTTGCCGGTTCCCAGTTCTTGTAAAAAAGTTTAACCAACAGCGCTTGATCTGGTAATGATAGCGTGCTGCTGGCATCGAATGAAGAATCTGCGTGCATTGAGGGGTTTTATTGAGAGATTGATTTGTATAAATCTGTTTCATATTAGGCATGCAGCGCCATCTACTGGTAATTTTTGAGCCACATTTGTTTTTGTTATTAAAAAAAATCCGATCTCTCTCTAATCTCATTCCTGCATACCACAGTTTTTTAACATCATTTGTTTCTTTTTAATGAATTTTTAAAGTTTAAACAAACTTTTGGTGCACCCGGTATACATTGATATATATTTATGTCATTTTAAAAGTGCCATTAAAGTACAACTTTTTTTCCTTGAGGGGTGGAGGTTCGAAAAAAAAAAGCAATATATTCGAATGAAAAATGTAACGTTGGATACTCTAACACGAAAAGACAATTTTTTAAGAGTATGAAATAATATTAATAATTCACATCCTAATAGAAAATTTAATCCTTCCCGAAGTAGTTTTATCTCTGAAATAAAATATCCAAATTATTACAAATATGTTTCCAATGATGCCTATACATACATATATATATATATATATAACTTCTGCAAGGTTTCAGATAATCTTTAACATTCTAGAGGAAATCAGATATAAAAACAACAATATTATCCCCGTAATCGGGAAAAAAATATCAATGGATCAGTGAATAAAGTACAATTATCTGAACCAGGTAACATAGTCCGAAACAAAATATTCTTGACTAAGATATCGATTTGTAACAAACATGAAGGATTTTTCTCCACTTTCTGTTTGATAAATAATAATTAAAATAATTGTTAAGGGGACCATGGACCTTCATTTGGGTTAAAATCAACTAAAAAATATTTTTTCTTATTTTGGTTTATTACCATACTTCAATTTTAACTGCAACATTTGCAAAAAACCGCATGCAATTGCAAAGATTCCTATCAAAGTTATGAGCATTTCAAATTTGACACCGTAATTGAGTTACACTAAAAATTAAAACTTTAAATCGCGTTTTCTATAAATGAGAATTTTCGCCGAGTTAAAATATTCAAAATGTTCCAGGCGTCTTAAGTTTTGTCCAATTTTCATAATAATATAGTACTATTGTTAGCAGTGTGCTATATTTCAAAACTTGGTATTAATTTGCATACATTTCTGTACATTAAAGGAAAGTTTCGTAGTTATATGACTTTTTTCCGTGAAAATTTAAAAATAAAATGCAAATATTGGAAGTTTTTTATTAATTTTTCTCAATATATTGGTACAATTTTAAAACGCATACCAACTTTTGTTGCAATAATATAAAGCTACCATTTAACAAAACACCATGTTCCAGAAACATAATTTAATGCGCATGGAGCATTTTTAATTAGAATGAATAATTAATATATTTTAATAAATTAATTAATTAATTATACACATTTTTGCATAAAATTGCTTAATTTACTTATAAAATGTATGAATTACTATGTGTGCAAAATTGCAGTACAATCGAGTGGAAAATGAAACAAGAACGAAAAATCATGCGTCAAGCATAGATTATGTAACACTTTCCAACGCTTCCAAAATAATTTTACAAATCATACCGTTTAACCTTCTCACCGCCGCGACCTGATATATCCGTTCACTATGCTGTAGGCTTCACAGCAATACAAGGTTTGTTAAAATTAACATCAAGTAATGATTGATACTCTCAAGGATTATACTTATATACGTAATTAGTTTTTTATCTCAAGTTTGAAAATTCCGATTTTTTAAGCATTAAAAAAAAAAAAAAAAAAAAAAAAAAATCAGAGAAAAAAAATTACAAATTTGCCCTTTTGCTCGGCGGTCAGGGGGTTAATAAGCTAAAAGATAACATCTAAGTAATCCGAATACTTTTCATCAGCCCTGTATAGGATCTATAGATTTGTATATATACTACATAGGATGCTAAATTTTAGTTCAGTTAGGAAACGCGTAGCATTGTTTAAAATTCTCCGTCTGGAGTTAAATAATACGGAAATGTGTTCGCGAACTTTTGTGCTTCCCTGTATAGGATCTACAGAATTTATACACACCACGTAATAGACAAAAAGCGAATTAAAATTAAAATCGCGTTCAGTAACTTAAAACGCACTTCCAGGAATTAATAATAACAGACAGGAGAGAATTCTTTTGTGTGTCCCTGTAAACGAACGATGACTGCTATACACACAATATTCTGTAGTAAGCCTCTTGTAATGCACCTTATATAAATTTCAATGCGTTTAAAATAGGGAAACATTATTTAAATAAACCGCAGACGATTTTTCTCCATAGACGTAATGTAACGGAATTCTTTTGACTGTCCCTGTAAAGTTACTATAAATGCTATGCACACCCTATTCCATATTAAGCTTCTTCTAATGCACCTTAGTGATATATATAAATTTCAATGCGTTTAAAATGGTGAAACATTATTCAAATAAACCTCAAGTGATTTTTCCCCGTAGACCGCAATGTAATGGAATTCTTTTGAGTGTCCCTGTAAAAAAAGTATAAGTGCTACACACTTCCGTTGAAATAGGGAACATGCTATAGATAACGACTATAACA
Organism: Maratus michaelseni; assembly: GCA_963931845.1. NCBI lineage: Eukaryota > Metazoa > Arthropoda > Arachnida > Araneae > Salticidae > Maratus > Maratus michaelseni. The sequence goes on from OZ007594.1 coordinate 77,184,862, forward strand.
TATAAAAATTGCAGAGCAATCTGAGCATATTTGCAGGAGTTAGAGCACGGACAGACGGCCAGACGGCAGACGGCCATACGGCCAGACAAACCGAAGTCATAAACACTTTTCAACTAGGTTGGAAAGTGTTAAAAAATGCTTTTGAACGTCCACTGTCCCCTTAATCGTTGCAATAGAAACCAGAAAAATATTTGAATAAAAATCAACAGAATATTACGAGAAAATTAATAACAGTAGCAGTTATCTTAATAATCTTAACTGATATAATAATTTAGTAAAACCAGTACTCCCACTGGTTCACTTTTTGAAGAATAGTAATTCATAAGAGTAACTTTCGTGGTAGGTTTTTACAACATCTTCAATAGAAAAAATCTTCAGCATAGGTTTCTACCAAATGTGCAAGAAAATTCTAAAAAGATTTTTGTAGGGAAAAAGTGATGTTCAAAAAACGGAGCAAAAAGGGGAGACCTGTAAATCCTGCTAAAATTAATCACAAAGGGCCGGAGAAATATTCTGTTTCACACAGATAAACCATCTATTGTAAATGTACTGTATTCTTTTCACCAGGACCATAAAATTTTCCCGTTACGATAGTATTCTATTATTAACAGGCTCCGTTTTAATAGGTTTTACTCTACTTCTCAACTTAATTAAGAATTTAAACTCTTTCTAAAAGTAGTTTTACTTCTGAAATAAAATATTCAAATCATTACAAATATCTCTCTAATGATATCTTTATAAAAAAGATTACTTCTATTAAACTGAGTACGAAAGAAGTTTCCAATTAATCTTTCACATTCTAATGGAAATCAGATATAAGAATAACAATGTTATTCATGTAATTGAAAAAATAAATCGACAACGGATCAGTGAATATAAAGTATCATTTTCTGGAACAGGTAACATAACCTGAAACAAAATATTCTGGAACAAGATATCGATTTATAAGAACATCGGCGATTTTTTTCAACTTTTTCTGTTTGAATGCCAATTAAATTAACTTTAAATCATTGCGATAAAAATCAGAAAAATATTTTAATAAAAATAATTAGACTATCAGAATGTAATGAAAATTAAAAGCAGTAGCCTTAAGTTATATTAGCGCATGTCAGAAACAAAAGAAATGCGCAATATTACCAAGGTCATTAAAAATTTTTTAAGAAAACGGATAACCCGTAGATGAATGTTTTATATTTATCTCCGAAACGTTAATTTATACTCACGTTATTCATTTTATTAAGGGGAAAAACACTTTAGTGATTTATTGTAATCGACATACATAAGAATGAGTTACTTAAAGAGTGCGAGTAAAGTCATTTTTTTTTTAAATCCACGCAATAATTGATGGAGGTTGGATGATTGGTTGGTTGGTTTATGACGGCCGATTATCTACTCGAGGGATATAGGCCCTAGGGGGGAGTGCCCTCCGTGGGAGTCTTTCTAAGGGTCCTAACCCGTATTTACGGCAAGGTTAGAAGAAAACCACGTAAAACTCCGAACGGTTAGGTCGACGAGCGCGACAGGGGTTTGAACCCAGCACCTCCCGTCTACCAGCTTTGGAAGCAGAACCTCTCAGCCACTGGTGGGGCAATTGATGGGGGACACGAAAAAAAGATCGATATATCCAAATGAGAAATTTAATACAGTGCGATATAACGAGAGAAACTGGAATACAAAAAGAAATTTAAATAATAATAATAATAATAATAATAATAATAATAATAATAATAATACTTTTCTACCTAATTAAGAACTCAACCTTCCAGACGTAGTTTTACCTCTGAAATAAGATACCGAAACCATTACAAATATGCCTTTAATGGCGCCTATATAAAAAGAAATACTCTGCAAGAAAGGTTCCAATAATCTTTAACATTCTAATGGAAATCGGATATAAGAACAACAATATCATCCTCGTAATTGAGAAAAAAAAAGTGGCAACGGATCATTGAATAAAGTATCATTCGCTGGAACAGGTAACATAGCCCGAAACAAAATATTCTGGAACAAGATATCGATTTGTAAGTACATGAGGGATTTTTCTCCCCTTTCTGCCGGCGAGGGAATAAAAATCGAATCACCACCCGGCTTGGAAAAGGTCATGAAAAGGGTGGGATGCCAAAATGCTCTTCATTATTAACAGCAGACGAAAAAGTGAATGCGCAAGTGCAAAATAAAAGTTGACAGAATGGGAAACAGATTTTATCGTTCAAATCTCTGGTTTCAACTGAGTCATGTGTAAATTTCAATCGTGATGTAAGTGATGCTGTCATAATAGAATAGGAATACAAAGATGTATTGCACATAAATAAACCATTGTCTCTTTTATAAAGCCATATTTGGAATCATTTATCACTATTTGACAATGATTTAATCACGATGATACGCAATCAATCATCATTCTAGTCATTACTTAACTGCAAACGATATTATTAGTAAATTGTTTGCCTCAAAATTAGTTACCGTATATATACTGACGTATAAGCCGACCCCCAAATTCGAGATGAAAACAGGTTTAATACCAGCAATTCAGAATAGTTTTCTACGCTTTAAATAATTTAGAAAATTTCTTATACAGCAGAGAATGAGTTTGATCTCCGAGTTTGACTTTCCTATACATTTAAACAGTAATTTCTTAATCTAATATCGTTATAGCAAATATCAAAAAGTTTGGCGTTTGACTGCGATGAGCTGTTTTTTTTTTTTTTTTTTTTTTTTTTTGTGTGTGTGTGTGTGTGTTTATTTTTTTCTATGAATTTTAATTTCTCTTTATTTATTTACTTTTTTCACTTCAAACCAATTATTTGTGAACGATCTAACAAAAAGGATCTATGGTAAAAATATTAATAAAGATTTATCTTTCCTCATTCATCGTTGTGCGTTTTGTATCTGCATATAAAAAGGGATGTTGACATCAGTGGTAATATAAGTAATCATATATATGACATGAAAGCAAATAATTCAAATATGTTGACAGCAATGTTTAATTGGTAATTATTCATTTTTTCATAATCATTTAGTTCACATAATCTTCAAACCCATATAGTTTCCTCTTTAACCCACATTTTAATTTTCTACCGGAATTCATTTTTGTTTTTAATCTAATCTTGAACATTTAAATTTTTGTTTTTCATTAATAAGAATTTCTGTGCCAACTTATGTTTTGTTTTTTTTTTTTTTTTTTTTTTTTTTTTGGAAAGCTGTTTTTCAAAGGAAAGAATAAAATATAAATGGGTATTTTACGTGGGTTTCATTTAATTAAAAAAATCCATTTAAAGATTTATGGCTTGGTGTGTTCAATTATATGAAATTTCGAAAATTCTTTATACTTTTATCCCATATTGGACAGTCAGTCGTCTTCTAAATAGGACAATTATTAAACGTCATTAAAGTGAAAAGAGAATAACTACAAAGCTATTTAGAAATATTTCTTTTGTATAATTAATTTTTATTAAATAAAATTTTTGGTTGTAAAATGTTTTATTGGGATATAAAGTGGCAGAAAACTACTCGTTCTCAAGACGTTAATAAGATAAACATTAAATTCAAAACAAAATGTAATTTTTTATTTGTTTAAATGTGTTAGTTAGTACTCCTAATATTTTTATTTATTTTTATTTTTTTTACGAGTGGTTCATTATATGATAACGCTTTGAAAGGCGGTGGTATATTATCAATACCACTGAATTGTTGTTGCAAACTGCCAAATGGCACCCATAAATTTTAATATGATATTTGCGATTATAATGCGCGTGAAGAAAAGATTACTCCTTTTCAGATACATTTGATGCTAAATTCTGGTGACATTTAATCATTTCAACGTTAGCAAGAGAATTAGTTTGTGGCTGAAAAGGTTAAACTATAATCAAATACAAATTCTTAAGTTCTTTAATATAATATTCGTATATATAAATATGCTTATATATAAATATAATTTAATATCATATAAATATTAATATTTTAATTATTATTTATTATTAATTAATTAATTAATATTTATTATTATTATTTAATGCTTGATTATTTAATTATTTTAATTATTTTATTTTAATTATTGTTAATATTTGTTGGTGTTAATATTTTATTTATATTAATATTTATATAATATTCGTATATATAAATATTCTTATTCTTATCCCGACTCAACTGACCAGCTCAGCAACGTGAAACTTTCTGAGACATTTCCAGACTCATTTTTAAACGCAAAGGCATAAAATTGGCAGGCCTGACTATTGAAGCAATTTGGAATGGAAATGAGTTTTCCATTTTTTGATAAATAAATTACTTATCGAGTTATAAGCTGCTCGTGTCACGTCGTGACAGATTTTTCTCTTTTCTTTTGCTGTCACATCGGGAATTTGGTTAAAAACGCCAACTTTGGCAATATTTTCTGAACGATCTTCTGCATTTACGAAAAAAGGGAAAATGTGTTTCGATTACATAGTTTCTGAATAAGAACACCTGCCAATTTCATGCGTTTCCAATGTGTCATAAAGTAGCCAGCTTGAATTTGAGAACAGTCTTAAGTTAGAAAGCATGTCTGCAGACCTACCTTCTGGTTTTTTACAACTTAAATAAACGTAATTTGGAACAGAGAAAACCGATACTTTATAAATGTATCATTATTTTACATAATTATTTTACATAATTTTAATTAACTTTTCAATTTAAAAAGTTTCTGGTTTCAATCAAATTTAAAAAAAAATAAATTAGTTGATTGCTAGGCTATTAGAATGCTTCGCCTGAGACTTTTTAAAAATTTGCTTTCAAAAGTTTTTTTTTTTTTTTTTTTACTAAATAAAATAATTTAGAAAATCACATAAAAAAAGAAAACATATAAAAATATTTTTACTGGAACAGTAAGTGTTATGTTAAATTACAGTGCTTCAAGCAAATTAAGTGTAAGAGGACCTCATTTCATTAAAGGTTAAATTGTACTTGAGTTTTTAAAAAAAAGTCGATGATCTTAAAAGGAGAAAAAAAAATAGACCTCCAGGCGAGAGATTCCAATCTCCGACAGGAAAACGATCGTGAACACAGAAAGAAAACACTCTAAATAGCAGCTGTTTTAAAACTGTGAAAATTTAAAAAGCATAATACGATAAAGGGTTTATTCAGTTGTTGTTCAAGCACGATTCTCTACGAATGAATACAAAAAATTATCGAAGTTATTAAAAGTATAATTAAATTAAAAACATGGGTAAAGCTAGAAAAATGACTGCTTTTCATGATCGCAACTTTACACCTTTTTTTTTTTTTAAATTATCTATAAAGAACAAAAGAATACAAATTTAGTTTAAACAAAACTAAACTCAAATATCTTTTCTCAATTATTAGATTTATTTTTGCCTTTTTTATCTATCAAATTAAAATGTTTAAATAACTATACGCAAAACTTTAAATAGACTGTATTTCTAAACATCATGGGTATATGAATAATATAATCATTATCTAATTTTCTAAAGCTCCTCTTTTCTCAATTAGATTTATTTTTGCCTTTTTTGGCAATAGCAAATTAAGATGTCTAAATGATCATACGGACAACTTTAAATAAACTATATTTGTAATCATCATGAATATGAGTAACATAATCGTTATCGGTTTTGGTCGAATTAAAATTTATACTATTTTCCCAAAGCTACTTTGATAAACTAAAATATTTATTTTTTAATTAATGTAATTAATTAAACCTTTCTTCTCAACAAATGTATAGCCTTTGTTACTACAGTTTTATTTAGTGGAATAAAGATAATTCTATCAGAAAACATTATTATTTCAATCTACAGGGTGTGACAAAACGATTGAAACGAGCTTTAATATTTAACTTGTTGGCAAAACGTAGGCTATGTAAATTGCAAAACTATTCATAATAGGGCAGCATTTAAGATTATGTTGAGAAAATAGTCCTGGTAGTAATTTTCAAAAAAATACTGTTTTAATTTTTTTTTATGGTCCCCGTGTCTTGTATGTTATATATAGAAATTTAGGTACTTTCCCGTTATACAAACACCATGTCAAAATCATATATTCTAATACGAGCAAATCTTGTGCGTGTGTGTGGTTATATATATATATATATATATATATATATATATATAACCACAAAATAACTACACTGATTTTAAGATGCAAATTTTATCTTAAAAACGGGCTCTAACGATTTTGGCGAAATTTTGTATCCTACCGTTTTGAGGCACCAGAAAACCATTGGGATAGGTCACATATTCGAGAAAATCCGATTAGTGGGTCATTTTGGGTCACTATAGGTCAGGGTCAAGCTAATTTTATCTAAAAAACGGCTCAAACGATTTTGATTAAATTTTGTGTCCTACCATTTTGGATTAAGAGAAAAGAATTGGGCTAAGTCCCATGTTCGAGAAAATTCGATTAGTGGGTAATTTTTGGGTCACTGTGGGTCAAGCTAATTTTATCTAAAAAACGGCTCTGACGATTTTGACTAAATTTTGTATCCTACGTGTTTCTGACACGAAAAAATCATTGGGTAGGTCACATGTCCGAGAAAATTCGTTAGTGGGTCATTTTTGGGTCACTGTGGGTCAAGTTAATTTTATCTAAAAAACGGCTCAGACTATTTAGCTAAATTTTGCATCCTTCGGTTTTCGGGCACGAGAAGACTGTTGGGCTAGGTCATACGTTCGAGAAAATCTGATTAGTGTGTCATTTTGGTGATGGGTCATTATGGGTCAAGCTATTTTTATCTTAAAAACGTCTCAGACGATTTGAACTAAATTTTGTATTCTACAGTTTTAGGGAACGAAAGACTATTGGGCTAGGTCACGTGTTCCAGAAATTTCTATTAGTGGGTCATTTTGGTCATGAGTCATGATATTTAAACTCAAAGCTAATTTTATTGGCTATTTTTAAGTTATTATTATATTTAATTGGTCTTCCTTGCTCGTGTATGCTAATGCGACATTGTTATTTATTTTTATTTTTATTTTTACTTTTTTTACCCTGACCGTGCAAACATTGTGACTCGCTATTTATTGAACAGGAATCTTTATTTGTTTATTTATTTTCATTAATATGAAATGTTTATTGCAATGCTAACAGACATTTATAAATTGCATACCTACAGTTTAAATCGAATTTTATTTTAATATTTTATTGTATATTATTTATTTGTTCATTTATTTTAAGCACATATTTGTACTAATTTAATAAAATAATTCGTTAAAAACTGTTAATTTGAAATGTTATATATTTCAAATGTTTTATTTACTGCCAACTATTGCGCTTGGCGACAATGATGTTCGTATAATGGAAAAGTACCGAAATTTCTTCTCCATGCTCTGGGAAGTTAAACAGTAAAAATTACATTCATCGACGCCCATAAACTCCCAGAATTGTGATACTTTAAATTTTATGAAATTTCGGAACTTCCCGTCACTAAAAAATCGCCTGTCCATTTTTTGAGCCGTTGAGCTCCGAGAAAACTCAGTCAGTTTTGGTCGTAGAAGCATGGGAGTTTTATTGCTTTACTTGTCAGAGCACGGGAGAAATTTCCTAAGTATAATTAAAAATACTCAGAGACCGTATGAAAAATTTAAAAGTGTATCTTTTTTAAAATTACTGCCAGGATTATTTCATCAAAATAATCTTAATTCCTTCTTTATTTTGAAAACTTTTGAAATTTACATTGCCTGTGCATCTCTCTTTTTGGCACACCGTATCTATTGTAGAAAACATTTTCTAAATTGAAAAAAAAAGTGTCATTTTGACTTTGTTGATCACATATTTAGAATCAAAGAGAATGTGTAGTTTTTGAAGTAATTGTGCTCTCTCGTTATAATTTCTGTTACTTCAATTTGAGATTGAAATATTGTTTCAAATATATATATTTTTTTAATTTATAGCAACAGGTAAAGAAAGTTTATGTATTTTTTTTTTACATTATTAAAGATAAAAGATATATATATATATATGTATATATACATATGTATATTCTTAAATGTAACCTCTGTTACAATATTTTGACCAATTTTTACTCAAAATACAATTTTAAAAGGTTGTATTTTAATTTATGATTGAATTTTTTTTATATTAATAAGATATACATTTTACTGAGCTATATTTAAGCACTGATGTTATTCAGTAAAATCAGTATATTAAATCACAATAATAATAATAATGAACAACAAGTAAAGGAAAATAGAAATTGGCTTCACCTTTATGCTTTATACAAATTCTTCACCACACAAAACACCAAATTACAATTAATTCCTTTGCACAACATAATTGGCATAATATCATGAGAATGTCTGATATTGAGTGATCTTTATAAAAGGAGACAAAATCGTAATTTTAAATTATGACTTAGCATATGATTGCAAGGTTGCTATTAGCGACTATTTTTATATTCTATTCGCACCACTATTTTAAAAAAATATATTTTTTGTAGTACATTTCTCTTACAGATGTAGTATTTAGTCTGTCGCATATCGTATTTTTATGCGATCTCTTTACATTTTTTTGTTCTTTAAATTAAACATACTTTCTTCACATGGCTCTTTAAGATATGATATACATTTACTCATCTACAGGGAGTTGAGTTTTCTTACAAACCAGGTATCCCATTGAAGATGTATTCTGTTCGCTGTTCGCTGCAGTATTTGATTTGTGTTTTTCTAGTATATTTGTTTTGAGAAAGTTGTGCGAGATGAAATTAAAAAATAGTCGCTAGTGGCAGCCCTGGATTGGTACTTCTACATTATAGTCAAATTTATATCCTGTCTACTCAATCTTATTATTCTGTTTTCTGGAGCAATAAGATGCAGATTGAAATTATTTTTGGAGATATTCTTAAGAGTATCTTTATTTTCTGTTTTCTTGAACTTTTTTTTTTTTTTAATATTACGTCAAAATAATACACACTTTATTTAAAGTTTACAAAGATATTACGTCTGTTCATTATTGAGTAAAAACAAGTACATTTATGCAGACAATTAAATTACAAAGTTAAAAAGCAAAAATATTTATTAAAAACAACATGATACGTTTCGGACTTTTCCAGAGCGCCTCATCAGTAATGTTAAATTAAAAACACAAAATCACGAGAGAAGAATTCATAGTTGCCAACCTCCCGATTTTTTATATACCAGTAAAATCTTACAAACATTTTTGCTTTATTAAATTGCAGAAATTGTATGATTAAATAAAACAAATATTTTTACATAAAAATATTGGTATGAAAAAAATCGGGAGGTTGGCAACTATGGAAGATAATACAATTTACAGAAGAGAGCGTGTGTAAAAAACAATTAAAAATTGAGAGAAGGAGTGCGGACGCCTGAATCAAAATAAATTAGCGTATTCAGCTGGATATAATATAGATTATTCCATATAGAGTTTTTTTTTTTTTTATCGATTAAAAAAGAGCGAGATGGAGAGAGTCTCAGAAAATGTTACAGGGGCAATACGCTAATTTATTTTGATTCAGATGTCCGCTCCTCCTACCCAGATTTTTTTTTTTTTTAACCTTTTTTGACACATGCTCTCTTCTGTAAGTTGTATTAGCATCTCTCTTGATTTTGTGTTTTTGATTTTACATTACTGATGAGGGGTTACTGGAAAAGTCCGAAACGTATAATGTTGTTTTTAATAAATATTTGTGTTTTTTTAACTTTATAATTTAACTGTCTCTATAAATGTACTTGTTTTTAATATACATTTATTGCTACAATTAAATTAGTTTTGAAAGATTTGGAAGACCTTGAGATTTTGCATCATAATAAGTTAAAAGCCTGAGTCAAAGAGTCCTGTGGGGGTCGGGTTGTACGCGACTCGAACCCGACAAAAAATTTGCGTTGACCCAAAAAACTCGACAAAAAAAATTTCAATCAGACCAAAAATCAAACGAAATTGAAATACTTCAACCGGAACCCATCTCGCAACCCGAAATCATAGAAAATTTAATAAAATTGTAAAAAAATAACCAACAACCATGCCTCTAATATTAGTTTTATCTTTTATATAGAAAAATAAACATATAGAATGTTTATTTTCAAATATATAGCTTTTCATCTGAAACAAAATTCTAGACTTTATTTGGAAAAATCGGGTTAACCCGAACCCGATCTGTATGCATCTAAACTAAACCCCAAACCAACCCGATCCGTATGTATCAAAACTAAACCGAAAACCTAGCCCGAACACGAAACAAATAGTCAACCCGATCCGGACAGATTCGGGTAAAATTGGATTACTCGACCCGATGCAGGATTCTAAATCAGGCCCGGATTACATTCTAATCAAGCAATATTATCTAAATTTTTGAACAATAAATGTCACTGAAAGAAATATCTACTTTTACATAAAATAAACGTACCACACCAACTTTATCTTCAGATTATTTTGTTATTTTTATTATTACAGTAACCCCTCACTATTTTGCGTCTACAAGGAAACAAACAAAAAATGATTTAAAAAAAGGTGATATATATCCGAAAGCGCGATATAACCAGGACATTTAAGAATTATGAGAAATTATAACCCAAAAATAACTGTTCAATATTTGCCTCCAAAATATTAGTTTATACGCATTATGTTATAAATTCCTTAATTGAATTAACGATGAAATATTACATTTATTCTTATCAACTTACATCTAAGTTACTTTAAAAGTGCAGTTAAAGTAATTATTTTTCGGGAGACACATAAAAAGAGCGATATATATGAATGAACAATATATCAAAGGGTTACTGTATTTTTTAATGAAATTAAAGAATTTTAAGAAAATAATAAAATTCGTCCTTTTTCTGAATTTTGTCTGAGGAAATTTTGTCCCAAGGAAAAATGGATTTCGGCATAGACCTAGGAATCTGGGTGCTTGAGGCTATATCTTGAGAGAGAAGGACACCAGATATGACAATTACTTTTTAAAGCTGTCATAGATAATAATAGGTCCCGACCATATGTCCTGCCCATTCTTCAATAAGTAATATCTTCAAGATAGAATTCCTGAATTATTTTTATTTATTTTATTTTTAAATGAACGGCGCGGCGTATCGGACAGTTCCCTGATTAGCTTAGCTAGGGGAGAAAAGATAAGGATCACAGAATATGGTTTCTCTCAAAAAACGTCAAAGTATTAATTTGCTTAAAGAGGGGGAGGGGAAAGAGTTTTGAAACTTTTGCGAAGAACTCAACTCGAATATAACTCTTATAACACAAACATGTCTAATTAAAAGGGGGGCCTAATTAGATAAACTTTTTAAATCGTATTTTATCTTTATTAAATAGAATGCTGTATATAATTAAAAGTATTTTACTATTGAATGGGCTACAAATATTGCAAATGTGAAAAACATTAGGACCTTTTAAAAATTCGAGTTATCGAAAATACACTGCACATAAATACAATACTTAACCCTTAAATGTGCAGTATTGCATATATGCAAAACTTTTTATTTAACTTTTAATAAATAAATCAAATTCTTTGCAACCACTATATTTATAGAGAAATATTAATCCTGTAAAATTCAGTATGTTTACGCTTTAGTAAAATTCACATTTATATGCTCCTCTATAATATTAAAAATTGATCTTAAAATTTCTGGTGTGAACTTCTTAATGTAAGTATTGAAAAACGCAATTCTAAAAGAAAAGTTTGCGCATTTAAGGGTTAAATAATGGAAGAAACTATCAGTATGATTACTTACAAGTTCTTCCTATGTTGCCTTCTCATTGACAGGGGGAAAAAATAAAGAAAGAAAAAAAAGAAAATTATGAATAAATTTCGAGAAAAATGCCGTCTGCTGAAAGAAAAAAAATCTCATTATGTTTTTATTCGTCGCCACCATGTCAAACAATCGAATATGAAAAAATGCATTTTTCATTACTTTTAAAATTGGCTGATTGTCACCACTGAATTTTATTAGAATTCTTCGCCTAGTAAAAGTGCTAATAAAATTTCTGGTGAAGAACAGAGTTGCCAGTTAGGCCTTCTTTTTCATTTAGAGATGCCGAATTCATACCGGAAATTTTGAGAGAGAAATTTTTACTCTAAGTAATGACGAAATATGCTGTCATTGTATAAAGCAAATTTTCTATTTTCAATTTCTGGTATGGATTCAAAATTTCTGAATGGAAAAGGAGACCAAAATGGCAACTCTGGTGATGTCGCAACCCTGAAACTGTATAAAAATGTAGTGGTGACAATCGGCTCATTTTTAAAAGTAATGAAAAATGCATTTTTTCACATTCGATAGTTTGACATGGTAGCGACGATATATTAAAACCAGAGGTTCTACCCCGTATTTTCAGGTTTACAGATCACTTTCCGGTGTAAAGAACATAGGTAAAAATTATTTTTTATTGGAAACTCTAATATATATACATACGTATCTTTACATTTAATGTATATTTTTTTAGATTGTCCACTAACAACATGAAAAAGAATTTGTATATGAAATTTCCACTAAGCATTCAAATAAAGTTTTGAAATTTATTAAAAACAGTACTTTCCCATTAGCCACATGCCAGGGGTTAAAAGTCAAAGAAACCAGCAAAGATTTCACTATTTTCAATTGCCTTTCTTATTCTGTTTATTTCAGTATATTTAAGCACGTAGTTCGATTTACATATATCTTAAAGTTGTGTTTTATGTACATTATATTATTTATTTATTAATGAACTGTTACTTTCTATAAGGGAATATCAGCTGGAAGCAAACGTTGAACTATTTATATTGTTTTAAGAGCAAAAAAGTTTAACTTTCCGTAATCGAGTTGCACGCGATAGCGGTAGATATATATATATATATATATATATATATATATATATATATTTAATCATGCTTAAAAATTGTTTTAAACAGCATAAAAATCAGTAAATCGAGAATCAGTTTTCAAACAAATTGCATTTGAAAGTTACCGTAATTTCCAGCCTATAATCCGCAGATCAAACAATTATGTTTCGACCTAGAAATTTTATTTAATAATGAAAGTGAAATATATTATAGCAATTAAGTTAGTTACATAATATAAAATAAAATTTCTGGGTCGAAACATAATTGTTTTATCTGCGGATTATATGCCGGAAATTACGGAAGCTTTCAAATGCAATTTGTTTCAAAACTGATTCTCGATTTACTGATTTTTTTATGCTGTTTAAAACAATTGTCAAGTATGATTTTACAGTAAAAAAAAAGCAAAATTGATAGTTTAAATCGTTGCCACCTCGATATGACGTCAACTTTTCTCACAGATATGTTTTTGCTTTATAATATAGATTATTCCATATACAGTTTTTTTATCGATTAAAAAAGAACGAGATAGAGAGAGAGAACGTCTTAGAAAATATTACAGGAGCTCTGGACCCACCTCCCCATTTACCTCTACCCCAATGTAAACCGCAGGCACACTCACAAAATGTAAATATTACCTAAACAAAAACATGACCTACCATGCCGTCCGTCGTCACCATGTTTAAATAGCCGCAGTTCCACCTCACCACTCCACACAAATATTTCTATTCAGTTATTTAAATCCATGATCTAGTCGCAATTCCACTTCTTGTTTTTATTTCTGACATATTGCGGCACTTTCCGGCTCTCACGTTTTATATAACTCTCCTATATAGAGCACTCTTACCGGAGGCCCGCCTTGGAACCCCACGGAATATTTGCAGATGATCCGATGACGTCACTCCCAGGGGGTAATCCCTCACTTTTTGACTCTGTGATGCCCTTTACGTGAATCTGGGGCAGCGAGGAGAGTTCGGGTCTCGAACCGGCGTCTGTTGACAGCGCGTGTGGAATGGCATGGGATTGGAAATGAATGAAACAAGCCGGCGTCCTTTTTTTTCCCTAATAGGGAATAACCGAATTGCCGTGTTTAGAAAGTTGGCATTTTGTTTTCCCCGCGCTTCGTGATGGGCGTACGAAATGGATTAAAAAGGGCTTGTCTTCTTTAATCATTGTTTTGTTTTGATTTTTTTTTTTTTTTTTTTTACAAGCAAGAGAGGTTTGTGTTTTCGAATAAAATAAATATTATGAAAACATTTTTGCATTGCATATTATTCATAAAAACATAATTGTGTTTTTTATATTAACTATCATAATTCTTAATAATAAAAAACACATTTAATGCAACCGGAAATTTTTTGAAATAATTTATTTTAAAATTATTTTGGAAAATTTATTTATCTTATACACCGAATCAATTTTTATCGTGCGTACGTAGTGAATTACAATTGAAGCCTGTATAATATATTTCATTAAGAAAAACTTAATTTTAATCTTTAAATCTTGGCACCAGAATTTTGGAATGAAAAATTCCCTTTTATCAAGTATATGAAGAAAAGATTTTACTTATTTTCGAATAAATGTTTCTAAATTCTGGTGATAATCAATCATTTCAACATTTTACGAATAGAAGTATTTTTGCAAGACATGCGGACGCCAAAGTGTTAATAAGACATTAAATGTAACCACTTTGAAAAAAAAAACTATCTTAAAATTATTAAATTAAATATCGTTGCAGTTTAAGTTAATTAATTATTATTATTAAATTAACACTTTCCAACATAATTGAAAAATTATTAAATTAAATATTGTTGCAGCTTAAATTAATTAATATTATTATTGAATTAACACTTTCCAACATAGTTGAAAAATGCTTATGAATTCGGTTTGTCTGTCTTCTGTGCTCTCTATACACACTCGGAATGACATGTAATTTTTATATGTTAACAAGGTACACTATAGCATGTTCGCTATTGAAAATGAAGTGTGCAGCATTTACAGTTCGTTTACAGGAACATACAAAAGAATTACATTACCTTATGGTCTATGGGGGAAAAATCGTATTTTTTATTGTTTGAAAAAATAAAATTTCGTAATAATATTATGATAGTGTTGGAGAGTGTTTCATAATCTAATCAGGATTTTTCGTTCTTGTTTATTACAAGCAAAAGAAATTATCGTTTTTAAGAAAAGAATTGTTTAGTAATAACATTATTGTATTTAATATTTTTTATAAGTAATCCTGAAATACAACAAAAAATGTGGTGATTTGGGGAAAATCTACCTTACAATTATTGAATAAGAATATCTTCACTGTTGAAATTTATTATGAAAATACTTCATAAAATATCAAATGTAATTTTTGACAGGCTACGTAACGGACGTCTATCTTTAATCATCATTTTATTTTATCTTTTAAAGCAGGAAAAGTTTTACTTTTTTAAGAGAAAATTTGTTTAAGTAATCCTGAAATACAACAAAAAATGTGGTCATTTGGGGAAAATCTACCTTACAATTATTGAATAAGAATATCTTCACTGCTGAAATTCATTATGAAAATACTTCATAAAATATCAAATGTAATTTTTGACAGGCTACGTAACGGACGTCTATCTTTAATCATCATTTTATTTTATCTTTTAAAGCAGGAAAAGTTTTACTTTTTTAAGAGAAAATTTGTTTAAGTAATCCTGAAATACAACAAAAAATGTGGTCATTTGGGGAAAATCTACCTTACAATTATTGAATAAGAATATCTTCACTGTTGAAATTCATTATGAAAATACTTCATAAAATATCAAATGTAATTTTTGACAGGCTACGTAACGGACGTCTATCTTTAATCATCATTTTATTTTATCTTTTAAAGCAGAAAAAGTTTTACTTTTTTAAGAGAAAATTTGTTTAAGTAATCCTGAAATACAACAAAAAATGTGGTCATTTGGGGAAAATCTACCTTACAATTATTGAATAAGAATATCTTCACTGTTGAAATTCATTATGAAAATACTTCATAAAATATCAAATGTAATATTTGACAGGCTACGTAACGGACGTCTATCTTTAATCATCATTTTATTTTATCTTTTAAAGCAGGAAAAGTTTTACTTTTTTAAGAGAAAATTTGTTTTATAAAAATATTAAAGCATTCAATATTGATTATGAGAGTTCTGAATAAGATACCAAATGTAACCGTTTTGGAAAAATCTACTTTAAAATCATTCAATAAAAATATTTACACTCTTAAAATGGATTATGAGAATTCCTCATAAAATACTAAATGCAATTTCTGACAATGAATCGTATATATTATTTCTCCTGTCAACATCCCTTTTTCTAAGAAAATACGAAACGCAGAACGAGGAATGAGATACCATATGAAAGGATTTTGAACAGGCTTCTGACATTGTACAAATACATTTTCCTAAAACATGTTTTTCGATTAAAATTCGCTGATAATTAAAAATTAAATCGGCATTGTTTTCATAAATGAAATGAAAGGTTTTTTTCAAATTAGTGTTGCCACAAAAATAAGATTCTGGATTATATCATGCTCAAAAAAAAAAAAAAAAAAAAAAAAAAAGCACAAAAATGATAAAGTGTGACATCTCCGCACGTGTTTATTTTATATTTATGATTAAAAAGCTAACTTTAAATAGCAATGTTTAGGAGAAAAGGACACTATGGAATGTCCCATGTTTTTTGTTTTTTTTCGATGCAGTTAAAATACGATTGTTATTATTATTTTTTTTTATCGCGCGTGCCTTTTTGTAAGTTTGATAGAATAAATGAGTTGATATTCTGGCTTGACTAATTAATGTTAGGGAACAGATATCACAGACGTATCGGCATTGGCGAATTTTTTTGTGGTGCTATTTTGGCGAGAAAACCCCATTTCCGAATGCCTATTAGGCCTAGCTTGCGATAACATGTTAGTTTTATTTTATAATAAAATTGTATTATAATTTTACTTTAAACCACACACATTTAATTTTATTATTACACACATTATTTTTATTACACATATTTTAATTTTATTTAGTTATTATTTTTATATTATTTTATTTTTAATTTATTTACATACACATTTCATTTTATTACAAAACACCAAGTTGCCATACAAAGCAAAAGTCACCAGGTTACCCCGCCAGGCAAAAATTCGCTATTTTGGCGCCAAAAAGAAATGCCGGTGCGTTTGCGACATCTGTACCAATGCAGTTTACAGGTATTTTTATTCTTAATGTTTCTTTAGAAGGTTAAATCTATACATTAAAAAAAAAAAAAATACTACAATGCCAAAAAATTTGGATTGCAGTGCGAAATCCTCGCACGGGTCCCACTGGTTATATATATATTAAGCTAGAGAAGTTTTGTGATTTTAAGAAAAAAATATTAATGTACTTAATTTTAATTATAAGAAGCGCGTTTAATAGCATGCAAAATGTAATAATTTTGAACAAAAAAAAAAAAAAAAAAAAAAAAAAAAAAGAGAGAAAAGAAAAGAAAAGAAAAAAGAAATCTATCTTTAAATTATTTAATGAAAAATGACATCATTGTTGAAATGAATTAAGAGAACTCTTAATAAATAATCACATGTAATTATTTTGGGAAATACGCGCGGTTTTTCTTTTTAGAATAAAAATTTTCGTTTTAAAATTATTTACGATGTTTTCAAATAAGACATCAGAAGGAATTCGTGCGAGAAAGTACGCAGTTAACCTAGAACTATCGGAAATTTTACTGAACCTCGATTTAAAAAAAAAAAAAAAAAAAAAAAAAAATGAACACCAGAATTTTTATTTAACTATTTAACTTATAGATTTATTTAGCTCTTTGTGGTTTATATTTAATTTATTTTATTAAATAAATACTGTTTCGAATAGTAGTTTCGTACATTACTTAATTGCGGCTTACTTAAATGTTCCAAAAAAAACATAAATTCTGCGAGTAATTTTTGATTGTTTTTAATCTGAAGAAAAAATACTAGGCAAAGATTTCTTATCTGAAATAGTGGTGGCAAATTCCTTCGAAATTCTAAAAAGAATCTTGAAATGGGAAAGGGAAATTCCTGGAATTTCTAACCTTGGCATTATTCGACAAACAATCTTCTTAGTAACTACTACTTCCAGATAAGTTTGAAAGGGAACCTGATGCTGGTGTTTCAAACTCTCCGATTACAAGAAAAGAACGGCATCACTGTTATCATTTGAAATCAAACCTTTCGGCAATTTGGTGTCACAGGTCATTATTGAGAAAATGAAGAGTGATTTGCTTATGTTATGAGAGGAACGTGTTTGACATAAACATAAGCAGAATTATTTCATAATCCAGTATTTCTTCTACATAGCAATGATTTCTTGGAAATGTAAAGGATTTATATTGTTATTTTTTATTTTTTTATTTACTTATTTTGCTGTTTTTTAAAGAAACCCAATTTCATTAAAAAAGACGGTTCAGTTATTAACGACAGCGTTGTTATTATTTTCGTTAGTTCAAAAGTCATTGTTATAAAAAAAAATTCAGGACACTCCGATTATAGAAGATATCTCAGTTTAAATGCATATTTATTTAGTTGTATCACACTGTTAAAAATTTGCAGCTAACTGTCCAGTCATTTGACCGTTTTTAGCTAAAACAGTTACATAACCGTAATTTAACTCTATTCTGACAATATTATTGCCCATATTAAGGTCAGAATAAAATTAAATCACGGTTATGTAACCGTTTTCTATAAAAACGGTCAAGTGACTGGACAGTTTGCTGCAAATTATATATATATAGCCAGAGAGGGAGGGGGGGGAGAGAATTTTGAGGAGAAATTAATTAAAATTTCTAATAAAATATCAGCTTTTATTCGAATTATATCAGACTTTCCTGCTAATTGCGTCTTTTTTTTTTTTTTTTTTTTTACAAAATATTTTGTATGTTACTCCGTGGAACGCAAGCGAACTCCGATCATCACAAAAGGAACGGTCTTGATTACGGAGAAGGGACAAAATATACAAAGGTATTGTCCACTGAAAACATAAAAAAATCTGGCTCATTTACAGATTTTATTTAAATGCTAACATGTAAAATATATTTTTTAAAATCACCAAAGTTTATAAGTTATTAAAAAACAGTAAATTAAAAATTGTAAGTTTAATTTCCACGAGCTATGGATTAACTTTTGAATGAAATCCTTTTTTCATCTATCATATTTTAATTGTAATTATATCTGAATTATTTATTTTATAATTTTAATTTTAAAAGATATATTTTCAATGGCGTTGCAAGCGATGGAAAGGAAATTAATAACAGAAAAGAACCATGGAAAAAAAAGAACAAAAAAAAATTACAAAAAGTTTGTCAATTGAAAGATTAACAATCTGTCTAATCTACAGACTTTATATTTATGCACCAGCAGGGGACAAACTATTTATACTAAGAAAATAAATAAATATATTTAGATTTTGAAGAGAAACAGGTTTTCCTATCACAGGTCTCAAAATTCTATGTTAACCAATGGGAGAATTTTAAATACGGGATTACATATCACCAAACACAATGTTAATAATTTCGTTTTCACCATCAGGAAATCAACGATCCACACTTACTCTAAAATTATTGACATTAATT
Source organism: Maratus michaelseni (assembly GCA_963931845.1). NCBI lineage: Eukaryota > Metazoa > Arthropoda > Arachnida > Araneae > Salticidae > Maratus > Maratus michaelseni. The sequence goes on from OZ007594.1 coordinate 77,204,246, forward strand.
TTAAGCATCGTTTAAACGGGAACAAACCTTCAAATTTTTGTTTACTTAAAATTTTTAAAGTTTATTTATTTATTTATTTTATTTTAATAAAATTTTAAAAGTTTATTTATTTATTTTATTTTTTTTAATAAATTTTTTAAAATTTATTTATTTATTTATTTTATTTTATTAAAATTTGTAAAGTTTATTTATTTATTTATTTTATTTTAATTATTTTTAAAAGATAATTGTAATTTAAGGGGACAATTAAAGAATAAAGTAGTATATCGATATCGGACGACACTTTTTTTGATAAGTGGAATTCGGAATTTTCATAAATGTATCAGGCAGGGAGTAATCCAGTGTTCTGATTTTCCCATAAGTTAAAATGGGAAATTTACGATAGGCGAGTATACTGCTGAAGAATAATTTTAATTTTATCCACTTTAGTGCGTAAATAAAATGTGCCAATAACACATTTGTTGCATTTTTATTAAATAATAAAATTTTATTTATTATTCATTTAAAATTTTTATTTTATTAAATAATACAAATTTTAAATAATGTAAAAATTTAATATAATTTCCTCTACACTTTCCTTACAGCGTATTCAGTTTCTTTACTGTTATCCCATTTCTAATGTTGCATCGAATTGAGCATTCGCGTCATGAACTGCAAACACGATCAGTGAAACGTATAGTGAAAATCACGTCTGCTCAAGAATCGAATGAGGATATTCAGATCAGCGATTTTTATATGCTTCTAGGGTAGATCGATCAAGAGAAAACGAGTTCAAGGGTCATTTTACTTCGAAATTACCCCAAAGCTCGTTTTAAGTAATTATCTGTAACCAAGGCCATCAGAATTGCTTCAGCGACGGTGGGCCCGGTTCATTTTTAAATGCATCTTATATATTAATATAATATAAATTTCAACACTATTCGCAAATTAAATTAAAATATGCTCAAAAGTTGGTTATTCGAAAAAATTTCGGGTCTGATAGTAACTAGTAAGTTTAGACTTTTTTAGAAAGCCTTCCCTACAAGAATTCGTCACTTTTGGAATATGAACTTCAATCAGGGTGGTTCTCAAAAAAATATATTTTTCCCCACTCAACAAAGCGAAAATTTCTGACACATTTACGAACTCTTTTTTAAACGCAAAAACATTACACTTGCAGCCATGATTATTCATGTTATCTGCAATCGAACATTTTTTCATTTTGCAGTAAATGAATTACATTTTGAGTTATAAGCGATTGTTGTTTCATGAATAGCAGTTATTACCCTTTTCCGCGCGATCATGTCCGGAAGTTCTGTTCAAAACGTCAAATTTGTCAACATTTTCAGAAAGATCGTTTTCCTTTATCGAAAAATGGGAAAATCTGTTTGATTACACAGTTTCTGAAAAAGGGCACCTGCCAATTCCATGCGTTCGCGAATAAAATTAATTCAGAAATTTTGTGTCAGGTTTGTTTGGTTTTGAGAAAAGCCTAAACCTTTCCATTGTATAGACCGGGAATTTTACTCAAATTTTATAAAAATATTTCACATTAAAATTTTTATTGTTAATTAAACGTTCATTAAACGTTTCTTAACTTATTTCTGTGTAATTTATATTTTCTTTATTTTAGAAAGAAATTTCTGGTTCAAATCAAAATATTTTCATTTGGTACTGGTTAAATGAATGGTTGTTGATATACAGTGTGGTCATAAAGTCTTTCTCTAATTACAAAAAAAAAAAAAAATTACGAAATAACCATTGAATGTCATACTGTGAAATTTTTATTATGGAAAAGTCATGTTCTTAAGTTTTTTTTTAGTCCAGTCTCTACCGTCGTTCGTGAGTTCCTTGCTGACAAATTTCCTGGAAGATTGATCGGACGGGATGGACAAAGTCCTCTAGATATTTTCTTTTGAGGCTACATAAAGGACATAGTGTTTGCAACACCAATTAAAGATATGTGGCAGCCCAAATGTTGGGCAATACGTGGCGAGAAATGGAATACCGCCCTGACATTCTTCCAGCTACCAAGGGTGCTCACATCGAAATTTAGTTACATAAGGACTTATATTATTAAAAACTTAATAAATGTATTTACAATATATTGAAACAATCATATGCCTAATTATATTAGGTTTTTTGCAATAAATTATTGTAATCAGGGAAAGACTTTATGACCATCCTATAGTTAGCTATACAAGTCCAATTTCTAAATTAAAAGTGCATTCTTTGAATTTGTCTTCAAATATGAAATGATACAATATGTTTGAAAACGGTGAAATACCAACTTCGAATTATCTAAATATCTTCGAAAATTCCAATTAATCATACATTTTAACGTTGGTATAAATAGGAGTTTTAAGGAAATTACAATTTTACGTTCAAATATATTCTATTTTTATTTCAATATATTTTATAATTATTCATTTCTTTATTTTGAAAATGTAATTCATTATTTCCTATCGATCTAGATATTTGGCGATTCGGATGAATGGAGTTCGGATAATTGGATTTTTAACTGTAAATAAATGTTAGTTAATGGACGCAGAAAGTTTATGATATTTAATATAGTTCTGGAAATAATTGCTTGTAATTTATTATGATAACAATAACGGCAATAATAGAAGGAATTTTAATTTTACTGTTCTTTATGACTCTCCTGGAATTAAAAAAAATATATATTTGTTAATATATGGTAATTCGAATTCTCATAATCCATAGACCTTGACTGATCCAGAGTCCAACCCCTAAATACGGTACTAAGTATTATAATTCACTAGATTTTTATAAAGATAAATTGTTGTATTAATAATTGTGGTGTTGCTCATGAATTGTAAATTCAGTTTAACATTTAGATAACGAAGATTTTACAGACACATGCATAAGAAATGGAAGTGTATCTACACATACCTGTAAACCATATTTAAACCATTTAAGCAATTTGTAAAATTACTGTACAATAAAGCAGTTTTTCCACAACTTACCTATAAAACAAAAAAGAAACAGTTAAGAATATTCAGTATTAGACTCAAATTTAAATTTGAACAATCAAATAACGATATATACTATAATAACATTAAACAGATGATAATTTTAAGGTATTTCAAGGAACATTAACAATTTAAACTCATTAAAATAATTAAGTTTTTCCATTAAGTTGATAGTGCATGTTAACTTAGTTTATTAAAAATATTATTGTCATAACTGTTAATTATGGTTACCTTGTATTCTAACTCTTTATTTACATTAATTTTACAGATAAAATAATATAAAATAATAACAACTCAGATTATGTTAATTCGGATTTTGTGACTGAGTTGGAGCTATGCAGTATCCATACATGCCGATTTCACCAGTACAGCTTTAGATCTTTGGATGTCGATGTGGTAATAGCACAGAATGCATCGGCAAAAATTAATAGTTGATCAAAAACATAAAAAACAAAATCAGGTATATGTGTACTGTGTTGCTTCGGCTTTATTTTATTTAATTTCGTTTTTTATTTTGTCAAAAATTGGTTTCATTTTATGTAAACATAACTGAAAGAAGTACCGCATATTCCGCCATATAACGTGCATTTTTTAAACGAAAATTGATCATGAAGCAGAGCTCAAGCTAGATGTTAGGTATGTTACACAAAAATTAACGAAGAAATTATTGAAAAAGTTATGAAGCCTATTTAGGTGCGTTCGTAATTATATAAATACGTAGCACCTATAATCGTCGTCTGGTCCGTCCGTTCGCACATAAAAGCGCAAAAACCACCCAACCGAATGGTTTGAATTTTAATATATATAGTCGTTGCAGAAGTTTGTCATTTCAAATTTTATGAAAATCGAATCAAAACTTAAAAAGATATTAATCAAAGTTTTCTTCATTCTATTAAATCCTATCATACGTTATCTATATAATAACAGCGCCAGTCATGTGACTGAGGAAAACAAATATTCTTTTTTCATATGCCAGACGGCCATTTTTATTCAAAATTATTTTTTCGAATATAATTGCATAAAATTTACATTTTTAGAAAGATCTTCGAAAAAAAAAAAAAATGCTTGTTTGAGAAATGAGTTACATTAAAAAATGTATAAATTTTGAGATAACTTGAGTTAAAATTAGGTTAACAGCTCAATATTTATTCCAATATCCATTAAAGAAAATAAATACAAGAGATTCGTTCATCGTGAATCATAGAAATATTAAACCACGGAGGTAATCATTCGCATAGCAAAATCTCCATGGTGAATTTTGCAGATCTATCTGGTGTCGAAAAAAAAAATTCGCATCTGTAAACGTTGCATTACATAATATGAGAAAATAAAGTCATGCTTATTTCGCTCATAACAGATGATATAATTCATTTCACTGAATTAATAACGAAGATTTTTTTTACATTGTAAAACTAGTTATAGTAAGAATGCACCTCATTTGTCACGTTTAACGTACAATTTCCAACTTGTTTGTATAAAGGTAGCAGGCATGAACCATTGGTTCCAGCTACTACGTTTCATGAGCGACCTCCGAAAGTTTTACGCCTTGAACTTTTCAAGTAGAAAAATTCATGGTAACTTCTTATTGCAGTTTATTGCTCACACTATCCTGAAGTTTTAAAGCTCAATAGCTTAACTTCTACAGAAGTAATAAACCGTATACATCTGTATACACCGTATATCCAACGTATAACGCGCACTTTTGAAACAAAAAAAAATGACTAAAATGTACAAGTGCGTGTTATACGCAGAGTATAAAAATAAAATATTAACAGGTAAGAAAATATAAGTATACGAATTTAGAATTCTACACTAATTAACAAGAAAAGAAGACATGATCTATCGCCTTTTCCAAAGAACGATTCAAAGTGCGTTGTTTGGATTCAGGTATGACTATATCATGTGTTTCCGGTTCGGATTTCTTTATATTTTCTTTGTTAGTACAAGTGTTATTCTTTTTAATGACCTTTATTACATTTTCATGCTAAATCACTCTTAACGATATCTTTGCAAAGAAGGATGTGCGCGTAATATAGCAATCAGAGCCTCAGCAAGAATGGTGCGAGTGGTGCGTTGGCATCAGGCTCCAAGCCATAGATAGGCACTTGATAGCGCCGTCAGATATCACTTCTGATGTCCGCACGATCGATAGAAAACGAAACAAAATTTTTCACACCAGGCACCATAGAGTTGCTGAGGAGCTGTGACGAATATAGCTAAAATAGAAAAAAAGTAGTCTCTAATCAAAGGTGCGCGTTGTAGTCAGAATATGCGGTATATTTTATTGCATACTTTTACTTCAGAAAATATATTTTTTTTAACTATTTCAACAGCAACTAATGTTAACAGACCTAGTTTAAATGTGTGTTTTTTTAATTTAAAGAAAATAATCACTGTACAAGTATTCATAGTTAACGAGTGAGCTAACCACTTGATAGATCGATTCGACCATTCAAAAAATAGTTTATATTACATTTTATACTATTTCCTATGATTGTTTCACTTTGCCTTACTTTTAACGCAATCGTTGACATTCTCCAAACCAAACTGAATTTGTTTTTAAGCTCATTAGTTTTCATTTATATGCTGAGAAAACTGGAAAGCCAATAACAATCGACTAAAGAAGCATTCTAAAGCTGGCATGTCTTTCAAATTTCTCAATCGCGAAATGCGCAAGGTGGTTAAATTCAAGGCCAGGCAACGACAATTCGTCTGTAACGTTTCGCAAGGCCGAGCAAAATCCGTATTCAAATCAGATCCGACCACAAAAATGATGACCGGAAAAGAGCACAACATGAACATACGCCCCCACATTATTAAAGATGTCTTCCCTTCACTGCACGTTCTCTCTCTCACCTGAAACACCGTTCGATTTCGAATTCAAAAGAATGCGGTGCGTCTGGAATGAAGCATTTATTTGTTTGTATTTGCTCTTCGGAGAGGAGTAAACGTTAGATGGAGTAAATCGGGTACAGAAAAAGGGAGATAGAGAGAGAGAAATGTTTTCACACACACATGAAGACGAAATTTGCAGCTTCTTTTGGATTGGTAATCTTGGAAATATATGGGCTCTAATTTAAGAAATAAAATTATTTTTATAAATGAAGTAGCGAAATACTTTTATTATTCGTTTCAAATATATGTGTTTTTTACCTTGATAGCTAAGAGCATTTAGGATGTACTCGTATTTGTACATTTTATATTTAGCGCATGATTAGGAAAAGACAAAATAGAAGTATTGGGTTTTTCGGAAAGTTCCTTTTATTTGGAAAAACCAATTCGTACCGGAAAACTTTAGATAACAGAATTAATGTCAAATAATTAAATGATACAATTTTCCGGTACAAACCAACTTTCTCAAACGAAAAGAACTTTCCGAACAACCCAATAGTTTATGTTTTCTTAAGTTACTGGTAGCAGTATGCTATTTTGTCCTCTATCTGCCTGTCTGATTGATAGATTGTGTAAACATAGAACCGTCATAAACATAGAGTGAAAAAAGTGATATACATAGAGTAAAATAACAACATATGTGTTTCCAGAATATGTGATCCTACTCTGACGTATACTGTCTGGTGATTTAATATTTTTTTAAATGGAATATTTTTGAACATGACAATGTGTAATCAATAGCTTTGGTTTTTGATTCATATTTGTACTGATGAGGAGCTTGTATAGAGCTTGAAAAATCTATTGTTTTTATTATGTGATATTAATGTGTTGTTTTTTAATTTTATTAAATGTCTCATTTTAAATGTATTTTAATACATAGAGTAAATTGTAATCAGATACATTTCATACAAAATGAACTAAGTGTATCTACAGAACATATCCAAAATGATGACTGGAAAAGAACACAAGGTGCACATAAAGCCCCCACATTACCAAAGGTGTCTTCCATCCATGGTACCTTCTTTCTTACCTGAAACACCGCCAGAGTTCGATATTGCATTCTTGAAGAATGGGGTGCGTCTGGAATGAGGCATTTATTTGTTTTTATTTGTTCTTCCGAAAGAGTTAAGGATTGAAAGAAGTAAAGACAGAGAAGCAGAACACATGGTTTGATATGGAATTAGCAATTCGTATGTATTTTCAAAATTAGAAAGATGTTTTCTCCGAATATTTGAATAAAATAATTTTTGTAAATGGAGTATTGTAAAATTTCGAACATTTTATTATTATTATTATTATTATTATTACTATTATTACAGGGCCTTATTATCATAGGAGCACACTGGGCATTTGCCCCGGGTGCAAGTTTTCATGGATAGAGTGAACAAAGAGCTGGATGTTGTAAGCACAAGCTACAAAAATAAAGATCGCAAAAGAACACAACATGCACCCATGCTTCCATTCCCCTCTGCACCAGAATTAGTAGTCGATTACAAAAGTCTCCGTGAGCATATTACGACTATATCCCTGTTTATGAAAGCTTGATTATGATAACCTCTTTTGATTATTACTTTTTTGATTCTAAAATAGAATTACGTTTAGATAATAGTTGAATATTTTTGTCATATTACTATTATTGAACAACTCAATCATGATTACACGTCTATTTTTCTGATTCTGTCACGTACATATTAAAGACTCGAACAGTGCGTAAACTTAACTCGCGGGTTCTCTTTTGTGGTTTTCGGAATCTTTGATGTTTTATGACTTTCTCAGGATGTCTCAGGATGATTTAAAGTTCAGAAGTCAAAATGGGAGCGTTTGACAGCTGTTGACACCACCCATTTCTTTTGTTGAATCTTCCCTTTCTTTTGTACCTGACTACAAATTGATTCGAGAAGAATGGGGAGGGACTTGATTTATGCCCATCTCAGGCCGACTTGCAAGTTTGCGCACTAAACTCAGTCTAAGAATCCCTCCCTACTTCACCTTTCCTCTTTTTTATTCTTCCACTCAGCTTGTGAATTAGTGGGGTAAAAACTACATCCAACGAAAGCGACAGGCCGCAGCACTACGCCAATCTCAGCTACTTTTCAGCCTACCTTAATCACATAGCAATTTGACGGTAGAAATCGTCGGTCTTAATTTCCAGCCTCTCTTAATCACGTGAGAACCGAAAGGGGTGGAATTATAGCAGCCTGACTCTTTCATACGCTGCAGTAAAGATAGTATACTCTACTAGATAGAAATTACGATTATATGTCTTTGTGATTCAGATTACACTACGATTGTATTTTGATAGGATTCCAATTAAATTATAAATATAATTTGAGTAAAATTTTAAAATTAGGATAATTTTTTTTTCTTTTTCTTTTTTTATTAAGAAATAAAATTTTATGATTGCGATTACATTGCGATTGCAGAATTTTTGTAGTCAATTGTAATCGATTATATAATTACACGGTTACGATTACTACAGGTCTTATTTGTATGCCATCTCTCATCTGAAACATCTGAAATTCTGAAGAACACGGCGAGTCAGAAATGAAACATTTTATTTATAGTTACTCTTCAGGGAGGAGTAAATGTAAGAAGAAGTAAATATGGAAGGTAAGAGGAAAGGAGTAGACATGGTTTGATAGGAAATTTACAATTAACTAGTAATTACAAACACTGGAATCATAATGACTGCGAGATATCAATCTAAGATAATTTTTGAAATCGATATAATGGGGAGTTTCGATTATCTATAGAAAAAAATCGTCATGATCGATAGTAAAATTTAAATGTTTAAACAGAAAAAAATAAAAAAAAATTTTGTAAGTAATTGATGGCGGCCATATTTATAAAATAAAGTTATAGCGTAATTATCAAAATTCATCTAAGCGATGCGTTATACAATTAAATATTTCGACAATGCAATACACCAATTAGCACAGAAACCAAATTGTGCACTTAACAAAATATAGTAGAAGCGATCGATCGGTCCTTTCCGATCATAAGAATGAAAACGCACTGAAACAAATTAATTTTTGACAGTGATTGATTACCTTCCAGAAAAATGCTGCACGCATACAACCCTCTCCTTATTATAAAGTACCTTTATTCCTTCCCCTCGCTACATTCTCTTTTCAAACCCTATTGTATTTGGAATTCACCAGGAATGCTATTTGCCAGAACAAGGCATTTATTTGTTTATATATTTGCTTTCCTCGGAGAATTCCGAAATTTAGGAAGAAGGGAGCAAATAAATTGGACAGGTTAAGCGGAGAAGTATGATCTTCAAGATGGGATTTTATCGCAAGATATTAACTGCCAGTCATCCGTTTTAATAATGTTTGGGGGAGAAGGATTTAAGAGAGGTTTTTAAGGTTTAAAAAATGTTTTATACTGTATAAACAGCTTTGTAAATAAAATTATTAACTTCTGACTTGTATCGCTTGAACTCAGTTCAAGAAACTCAAACTTGATATTTCCAATATGTGATATGTAGAAAGAGTGCTCATTTTCTGTGAAGACCGCATTAAGTTCATTTTCAATTAAAATTAATATTTAAATATGTATTTCACAATTTTCTCATCATTCTCATTCTATAGGCTGAACATAGCGATTCAGTTGCAGCAGTTCCCAACCTTTTTTCTCTCACGTACCCTTTGCTTAGACTTTTCATTTATGCGTACCCCTTCTCGAAAACTCCTCAAATATTTTTCTTTTCGTTCATGAGTAGTGTTCTTGCACTAGTTACCAAAGTTAAACGTAGTTCTCTTTAGAATTCCGGTTTTAATAATTTATTCATTTTGAACCACAACACGATTTTACCAAAAAGTCATTCAAACTACTAAATACTAGCTAAAGATTTCAAATTAAGCACTCACAAAGAAGGGATGAAGCTACACTCATTAATACACGTTGCTGAATTTATGCTAATGCTGCTCTGTCGAACACTATAATGATGACCTGCTTTCAAATGTGTTTTAAATGAAATCCATTCACCCATTAAACGTCGAAACCAGAAGCCCAATACAATTCATGTTTCATCTAGATATTTCTAAAATTGCTAGAAATAAAAGAACGACAAAAGAAAGGGAAGAGAACATGGAAAATTGTAAAATATAATTAGGAGTGGGCGCAGTTAATGGCAACAAATGATACACCAATTACCAAGTTTAGGCATTTTTACTCTATGCTAAATAGCATAATTGACTTTTGCAAAAGTTTCTTTGTAAACAAACAGTCTATAGTTTTGTTTTTCTGTTTTTAATTTACCTTTTAGTTTCGCTTTTTCGCCATTACCAATGCAATTTTCACGTACCCCCAACTGGTCCCCCACGTACCTCAGGTTGGGAACCGCTGAGTTAAGGGAATGAAGTATATAAAATTTTAAAATACAATATATACCAGAAATATTTAAGAAAAGACAAACACCACAAATTGTTACACGACTAACGTAGGGAATGTGAGAATTATAAAAATAATAATAAACAAAGCAAATGGTGTACCAAGAATGTAATACAATTAAAATATGTCTCGTTACATATTAAGTACTTAGATAACTGAAGTAATACTTTTACACAATGTTTTGCATATTCAGCGGAGTATTTTTAGCAAGAAGTAATATAGAAGCATGCTTGATTTTATTTATTTTTTTCAACTATATAAATTTTATGAAGAATTCTTCTTTCCTCTCTACATTCTCTTTTGAAACCCAGAAATAGAAATCTGGAATTCATAAGGAATGCTATTTGCCAGAGTAAGACTATGTTTGTTTGTAAGTATTTTTCTTCCTTAGACCTTCGATGCTTAGGAAGAAGGAAGCAAAATAATTGGATGGGTTAAGCGGAGAAATATTATCCGGAATATGGGATTTTATCCCAAGATATTAACAGCCACTCATTAATTTTAATAACATTTCGGGGAGATAGGCTTTAAAAGAAGTTTTAAGTTTTCTTGAACGAGATGAAATAAAATGTTAATATTATCGAATTTTCCGAAATCTACTTTAAAAGGATAATTATTATACAAATTAAGCGAGAGTAAAGGATCTTATTTAGCGTAATTAGCTTTGTAAATAAGGAATCACTTTTAATATGTTACCTGAGTATCATAGATGAACTGAGTTCGGACGATACAAATATACAATATTTGTGATATTTTTAAAATTTGGAACGAGAAAAATAAGTTCCTCTTTTCTGTGTAAGTTCATTTTTATTTCAAATAGACATTTAAATATGTAATTCAATATTTTACAAATATTAGGATTTATCCACTAGAGAAGAGTGAAAACAGCCATAGAAGCATGGGTCTAATCTAAAGTGTTTCTAAATAAATACTGAGGTGCCAAGCTCTTACTAATCTTCTGTAATATGTGGATTAATTCGACCCAGGTTTAATACGTTTCGCAGCAGAATTTTTTTAAAGAAATTAAATTAAATATATTCCACGTAAAAACCTGAAATTAAATAAATAAATATTCCTCAAATATATATTCTGGTTTGAAACGTTGTTAAACTGGTTCAAATTAATCCACATGTTACGGAAGATTGGTGGGAGCTTAGCATCTCTGTAAATAATAGATATATTTTTTATCAGAAATATTTAATTAAAAAAAAGCAGTACAAATAATTACAGTAGCAATACAGGAACTTTGAGAGAGATATACTATATACAATGGAAAATAGTATTATAAATAAAGAAGAGATTGCGCTTTGAGTTTGTTATGATAACTTTCGAATATAGTATACCATTAATGCCAATAGAGTAACTATTTTTACCATAAAAGTTGTAGATAAAGTAACATTTGTATTCTATTATTTTTAGCACGAAGAAACCAAGAAGAGTAGTTGAAAAAAATGTACACTCATTATAACTAGTTCTTCTTTCCTTATTGTGTTCTGTTTTGAAAACTAGTTTATTATTCTATACTAACTCCAAAGAATGCTATTTGCAAGCAAATCGGGATTTATTATTTATTTATATTTTCTTTCAAAAAACGCCGAAATTTAGGAAGAGGGAGCTAATGAATATGATGAGTTAGCTTCGAAGTATGATCCGGAAGATAGAACATTTATCCCAAGATATTAACTGCAACTCATTTGTTTTATTAATGCTTGAGAAAGATAGGCTTTAGGAAAAAAAAATTAATTTTTTGGAAGAAACATAATGTTAATGTTATTTTCAAATGTTTCGATGAAAATGATAATCTAAGCGAAAGATTAAGAAAGAGAAAAAGGTGATCTTATACTGTATAAACAGCTGTATAAATAAGAAAGTACCTTCAACCCCGAACTCAGTTTAGACCACTCAAACATGGAATGTTTATGATATTTCGAATGTATGGCACGTGATGAAATAGTTTTTATTTTCCGTTATTAAGACCGCATTAAGTTCGTTTTCCTTTAGAATTAATATTTTATTATGTAATTCACTATTTTCTCATTATTTTTATTCTATTTTGAGGAGTGTCAAATTAGCGATACGGTAAAATAAAAATAAATAAAAATGTAAAATATATACGTACCAGGAATATTTAAGAAAAAAAAATTACATAAAAAATTTATTAAAAAAATAATTTAATGAAACAGCAAACACATCATTAAACTAATGCAATATCGTGGTAAATGGTAAATGTCAGATACATTGAGTAAAATTATTCTACTTTATGTTTGACGTGAAACGCTATTTTTATCAAGAAGAAATGTAAAAGTACACTTGATTTTATAATTGTTATTTTTTCAGATGTATATTTATCACGAAGAATTCTTCTTCCCTTACCGTGTTCTCTTTCTACTTCAAAATGTTATTTGACGTTAATAAGGAAAGCTATTTGCCAGGAACAAGCCATTTACTTGTTTATATTTGCCTTCCGCAGAGTATACTGAAACTTAGGAAAAGAGAGCGAATAAATTGGGAGGGTTAGCGGGGAAATATGAATTTTATCACGAGATATTAACTGTCAGTTATTCATTTTAATAACGCTGGAGCGAGATAGGCTTTATAAGGAGTTTTTAATTTTCTAGAGCTAGACGAAATAGTGGGGCGGTGTTATTTTCAGAGTTTTTTTTTTAATGAGAATGATAATTACAATTTTAGATTAACCCATTAAGCACCAAAACTATAAAGTAGGGGATCTTCAGATTTTTTGTTGTAAGTTGTTTGTCACCACAAATTACGAGAGGTAATCTTCGCTTTATTTAATTGCAAAATTTATGTCATTAAATAAGCCATTTTATTTTTTAATTCTAAAATAGTGCTAGCTTGGTAGTTAATCTGATCATTGCTTCAGTATTAATTTAAGAACTATATGATGTACAGATCACATATATTTGTAATTTTATTCAAAATTTATAATTTCTTAATTTTTCAAAAAGTTAATTTACATCTTTATTTAAATTCTATTCATTCTAAAGTAAAGTCATATCTATCCCACGATAAATGCTATTTAATCATGTACACGTAATCTTTCATTTATTTTGCAGCTTTCGTTAACCGCATAAAAGTATTTCCCTTCTAAAATTGAAAATGAGAAGACGGTTATTTCGCATATACATTGATACACTAGTATTCTTTTTGTAGAAATATCCACTCCGCAAATCTATTAAAATTCACTCATGTTTTGCATGGCGGTGCCTTTATTCTGCCAGTCTTCGATTGTCTTTTGCATCTGGAATGCAAATCTAGATTCTTTACAACTGCTGGTTTTGCATCTTTTTATTAATAACTTTATACATCCTAAAATTATAAGTTCCGCTTTCCCAGGACAAGCCGCAGGGTTGCTCCGTTAAAACCTATATTTTGATAACGCGCCTAACATTGCATCTCTGTTCTCTATCTCCCACGCAAAATTAACATTGATATATAACCGTCTTAAAATTCCGAATGGCGATAAAAATTAATGCACGAGTAATCTGGTGATATTGGTATGACTTCTGGCACCACATGTACATCTGTGAAAGTAGATCAGACTTCTCTTAACCTCCGCTAAAAGAGGTTGTAGTTTACGTGATGTCAAAAGACCACCTCCCAAACTTTACCATCATAGTCAAGTCCCTAATAAATAAAAACCTTGCAAGGAGCTATGGATTCTTCTCTATTCTTGTTTACATTTATGCCCACTTCTTACAGGAAACGGTCCCGTGGAGTTATTGCGACAACGTGGAGCTATTGCGGTGATTTTTAGTCACATTACGATCACATATCCGTATCGATCCGTACTCCAGCCATCAACATCATCATAAACTAATTTTCTTTTTCCTTTGCCATACAGTGTTTAGTTAAAATGACGAATTAGCAATGCAAAACTTGTATTTTTCAAATAATAAAGTAATAATACTTCTTAAAAAAGAAAATTCGGGAATTGTTTCATAATATAAACAAACGTATTTTAAGAATACAAGTGTAAATATGTGCATACCATAGAATCACGAATAAAGATGAGTTGACATATCCTCAAAATGGGGAATTTGGCAACCCCTGCGGTTCCGCAGGTGTTGATTACCACCGGGCTAACTTTCTTCAACAAGTAAATTTGAATCGAAATTTTATTCTTATTTAAACGCCTTATTCATGCATAATTTATATCCCTATTAATGCAAAAATATCTATTTCGTTTTTATGGGTGGAAATTTGAGCCGGCGATAGTCAGGCCCTGCGGTTGCGTAATATTGTGACTACATAAACAATCCTCCTATCAAAGTCAGTGAAAGAGATTATAATACCGCCGAGGCAAAATTCCGCCAGTAAAAACGAATGAAAGTTTTTGTACGAACAAGGCATTTCAAAATGCCAAAATTTTATATTCAAATTTACTAGTGGGAGTTAATAATAGACGGCGGTAAACAGGCCCTGTTGATCCCATGCAAACAAACAATAGCCGCCATCTTTTGACTACATCTTTTGTTACTTCACTCGCAACTGGTAGACACTACACTTTATGTCTCCACCTTTTCATTCATTGCTCCATTGTGCAAACATATAAAAGCTAAAAAAAAAAGTAGAATTTTTTTATTTGATATTTATTTATTTATTTATTTATTTTAATAAGCTGTATTCCTATTTTAAACTAAATGCAAGAAAATTCAACCCGGATTAAAGATTCTCGCTGTACAAAAAAGCAGATGAAAATTGTTTTTAATTGAAAACGCTAATAGATTTTTTACATTTAGTATATTTTCTTAGATTGTACACTAACAACACCAAAAACATATTTGGTACTTCCGTATTAGTTGCATGCCAGCGATCAATCGCGAAACATTTCACTATTTATAGCAACCTTTGTGATTTTGATTAGAAAAGTGTATGAGCGATTACTTATGTGTTAAATTCGTGTTTTATTTATTTATTTATTTTTATTTGTGAAGTTTAAATTTCGTTTGGTATTTTAATTATGGCATGTTACACGGTAACTGAATTAATTCAGGGTTCGCACAAGTCTACCACAATTTTTTAAACAGTTTACTTCGCTTTAATTTACTGCGGAAAAATATTGCTAATTCTGTGAATAAACGTGATGGTTACGAATTCTGTGTTTAAAAAATTAAATAGAAACTTTCTTATCATTCATAGTGGTGGCAAACTCCTTACAAAATATAAGGAGTGTGTGAACCTTGTAATTGCATTGTTTTAAGTAAAAAAGGGGTTAATCTTCAGTAATTTTGTTGCATACAGATTAAAAATATCCCATGCTTGAAAATTATCATTAAATCCATAAAAAATCAGTAAACTGAGATAAAGCTTTCAAACAAATTGCATTTAAAAATATATTTTGTTCTCTATACGACGCTGTAAAAACTGAAATTATACAATTGTTAGAGTAATTAAATATGATGCATAAGAAGGGAAATGGGATTGCGTAGATCATGGCTACCGTCGATATGGTGGGTGTTACGCATGGACATTTTGTTTGTTGTATAATATAGATTCATTGAAAAATCAAAATTTTAGTTATCCTAGTGCACAATTATTTATTATTGTAGATGGTATACTTTCAGGAAAATTTGACGAGATATTTATGCGAAATCGGGCGCACAAACTGCAACATAGGCTACGTTTTTCCAGATAGCGAAGGGGAAAAAGAAGATTTACATTAGTATATTTTTCATCTCATCATTGCGCATCTCAATCAGTTTTTATACAGCAAAAATAATTATATGAATAATTTATTAGATCAATCTTTATGAGAATAATTATATGAGACCCAGAGAAAAAGAAAGAAGAAAAAAAAAAGGTATATGTAGAAAATATTGCGATTTGAGTGTACCACGATAAATGATAAATTCTGGATATCCTGAATACCATCAGAGTAAATATTTATAACTTAAAAATGTTCACATATTTATCATATTATTTTTAATTCAAGATCATGCTCGAAATAGTGCTTGTTTTTTTTTTTTCAAACATTTACTCATGTTAAATAATTCTTATTTCCTTACTGCGTTCTCATTTGAAACTTTTTTTTTGTATACTATTTGCAATTCACGAGGAATACTATTTGCCAGGAATAAGGCATTTATTTGTTTATATACTTGATTTCCGAGGAGAATTTCAAAATTAGAAAGGAAGGGGGCATATAAATTGGATGGGTTAAGCGGAGAAGTATGATCTTGAAGATGGGATTTTATCGCAAGATATTTATCTTCCAGTCCTTCCTTCTGAATAACGTTTGGGAGAGATAGTCTTTTTAAAGCGTAATTTTCCAGAACAAGGTGAAATAAAATACCAATTTCATTTTGGGAGTTTCTTTTCGGTGAAAATTATAATTACAGAGAAAAGTGAAGAGATAGAAAAATATTATGTTATGCAGTTTAAATAAGGATATATATATATTTAAAATTTCAAATATTTTAAATATCAGGACAGATCTGTGTTAATATGAGATCCATTTAAAAAAGGGTAATAGCACAAATAAATAAATGAAGAATGTGACAAAATTAAAATATAGAGAAATGGAAAAAAAAGAAGAAGAAGAAGAAGAAAAGGAAAATATACGATGTGCGAAGAAGAAATTGTGATTTGGGTGTGTTATGCTCAAGTAACTGATATTATTGGCCCATCGTTGGCAGTTTAAAACCGTTAGGATATTATACTTACAGATCCCCTCTAATTCAGAGTGTATGTGACAACAATTTGTGCTACTTGGGTGGTACAAGGTCTGTACCACATACCTTGTACCAATAAAGTAAATTTATTCAATATACGTTGCATATAAACCTGTTAGCACGAAGTAATCCATAAGCATGCCCAAAACTTTTTCGGATGTAACTTGATTTAACGAATTCTTTTGTAAACGCTCTTATTTTTGTATTTGGATTTAACAAGAAATGGTATTTGTCATGAACAAGGCATTTATTTATTTACATGTTTACTTTTTAAGGTGAACTCTGAAACTTGGGAAGAAGCAGAAAATAAATGGGGGTGTCTTAGCTGTGAAAAATGTAATTTGGGAGGTGAAATTTTATATCAATTACCTTTATATCATATATTCTAATACGAGCAAATCTTGTGTGTGTGTGTGTGTGTGGTTATGCAAATTTTATCTTATAAACGGCTCTAACGATTTTGACGAAATTTTGCATCCTACCGTTTTGGGGCACCAGAAAACGATTGGGCTAGGTCACATGTTCGAGAAAATTAGATTAGTGGGTCATTTTGGGTCATTTTGCGTCATGGTCAAGCTAATTATATCTAAAAAACGGTTCAAACGATTTTGACGAAATTTTGTATCCGACCCTTTCGGGCACGAGAAGACTATTGGGCTGGGTCACATGATCGAGAACTTTCGATTAGGGGGTCATTTTTGGGTCAACGCGGGTCAAATTAGTTTTATCTTAAAAACGGCTCTAACGATTTTGATTAAATTTTGTATTCTACGAGTTTCGGGCACGAGAAAATCATTGGGATAGGTCACATGTCCGAGAAAATTCGATTAGTGGGTCATTTCTGGGTCATTGTGGGTCAAGCTAATTTATCTAAAAAGCCGCTCAGACTACTTACACTAAATTTTGCATCCTATGGTTTTCGGGCACGAGAAGACTGTTGGGCTAGGTTACATGTTCGAGAAAATTCAATTAGTGGGTTTTAGTCATGGGTCATTATGGGTCAAGCTATTTTTACTTAAAAACGGTTCAGACTATTTACACTAAATTTTGCATCCTATGGTTTTCGGGCACGAGAAGACTGTTTGGCTAGGTCACATGTTCGAGAAAATTCAATAAGTGCGTCATTTTGGTCATGGGTCATTAGGGGTCAAGCTATTTTATCTTAAAAACGGCTCAGACTATTTACACTAAATTTTGCATCCTATGGTTTTTGGACATGAGAAGACTGTTGAGCTAGGTCACGTGTTCGAGAAAATTCAATTAGTGGGTTTTAGTCATGGGTCATTATGGTTCATTATGGGTCAAGCTATTTTTACTTAAAAACGGTTCAGACTATTTACACTAAGTTTTGCATCCTAAGGTTTTCGGGCACGAGAAGACTGTTTGGCTAGGTCACATGTTCGAGAAAATTCAATAAGTGCGTCATTTTGGTCATGGGTCATTAGGGGTCAAGCTATTTTATCTTAAAAACGGCTCAGACTATTTACACTAAATTTTGCATCCTATGGTTTTTGGGTTGGGTTGGGTTGATTATTGACGGCCAATTATCGACACTAGGGATATAGGCCCGGGGGGAGTGCCCTTCGTGGGGGTCTTTCTAAGGGAACCTAATCCGTATTTACGCATGGATAAATCCACGGCTCGAAGAAAACCACGAAAACTCCGAACGATTAGGCCGACGGGCGCGATTGGGATCGAACCCAGCACCTCCCGTCTACCAGCTTTGAGAGCACAACCTCTCAGCCACTACCTATGGTTTTTGGACACGAGAATACTGTTGAGCTAGGTCACGTGTTCGAGAAAATTCAATTAGTGGGTTATTTTGGTCATGGGTCATGATATTTGAACTCAAATTTAATTTTGATCGAGCATAGCTCGGTCTTCCCTGCTCGTCATTTACCTAATTCATTTTATTAACGCTTTATTTAAGAAGTTTTCATTATTTTTTTAGAACACGATAAAACAGAATGCTGGTTTTTTTTTTTTTTTTTTTTTTTTTTTTAAGTTTTTTTTCAATAAAAATGGTAATAGCAATGAAATATTAAAACAGAGAGAAAATTATTTTGTACAGTATGAACAGATTTTTAAATAAGGAAGCTCAATTTATCTTTAACCTATATCATAAGACCCAATACGGGCATCCCAAATGTGCAATATTTGTGATATTTGCTATATTTGATACAAGATATATTAGTGTTTCTTTTCCATGAAGGCCATATATGGAAACCGTTTTCCTTTTGAATAGATATAAATACGTAATATGTAATTCGCTATTGGTTTTCTTGATGTACTTTGAGGGAGGGTTAATATATCGATACAAAAAAGAGATTACAGTAAAATTCTTTAAAAAAAAAAAAATGTGAATACAGAAACTTAAAAAAAAATGTAATGACATAAATTGTTACATGAACAATATAGAAAATCTGAAGGCCAGATAAATGAAATTTGAAACGATATATGAAGAATAAAATGCGATTTAAGTGGTAAATGATAAATATACCTCGAGTAATATTGTTAACGTTTTTACATAAACCTCTATATACCGCATAATTTTTAGCAAAGAGTAATGCGGAATTCTTCTTAGAAAACTGTTTTATTTATTCATTTGTTTCAAATGTGTACTTATTATCATGGATTCTTCTTTCCTCGTTACATCCTATTTTGAAACTTTCTTTTTACTTTATTTGTCAGGAAAAGGGGACTCTTATTTTATTGCTTTCGGGGGTGAACTCGGAAACTTAGGAAGATGGGGGCAAATAAATAGGAAGATTTAGATTAGAAATATGGTCTGGAAGTACGGAATTTTATCGCAAGATATTAACTGCTAGTCATTTGTTTTAATAACGTTGGGGGAGAAATATCAGAAAGGAGCAGGATAAGAAGATTTTAATTTTCTAGAATAGGATGAAACCGAATATCAATGCTATTCTGAAAGTTCGTTTTCAATTAAAAATATAATTGCAATGAGAGATTATTAAAGAGGGAATATATATTTTTTGGGGATATGCAAAGTCATCTGTCTTGCAACAATTTAAGTAACAAGAAAATAATTCCACCGAATTCATCAATTTATTGATGTAGTAAAATGTTTATAATTTTTTTAAATGCTAAAAGGTGTAAACTAACAACATAATATACAGTAAAATAACATTTATTAAGATTGTTGATATGTTTTGGCTCACTCCGAGCCATTTTCAAAAACAAATGAGAATATTCTATAATTGCACGGTCTTTGAAGTTATTATTTGAAATGCTATCATTTTATTTTCATTCACTTTTTAAAAATTACGCACGTTATCTTTTATTTTCACTTGGTTGTTTATTTTCATATTTGTAACCATGGAGTAACTTGAGCCACAATTGAAAATAAACAACCAACAAATACGAATAAACAAAAACGTGCGTATTTTTTAAAAAGTACATGAAAATTAAATGATAGCATTTCAAATAATAACTTCAAAGACCGTGCAATTATAGAACATTCTCATTTGTTTCTGAAAATGGCTCGGAGTATCATGTCAACAATCTAATAAAAGTTATTTTACTGTGTATTTATTATGTTGTTAATTTACACCTTTTAGCATTTAAAAGAAATATTTTATTACAAGGTGTTATAATTTATTATATTTTTTGTAGCAAAGTTTTATTCGATTATTTTGTTAATCGAAATGTTTCTGTCTAATATGTTGCATGTAATCTAAACATTTCACGTTGGTTTCAAGAAATATCTACAAACAAAGGAAATTTAGAGTATTCTATCTTTGAAGCTACACTCTAGAACAGCCATACTCAACCTTTTTTTCTCGCGGGCCGCACACATATGTTTTCGACGTTAGGCGGGCCGCAACACACTTATAAACGGAGAACAAAAAAAAGAGAGTAATTAAAATAGTAAGATAACATAACTAGTATAACAAAGAAATGTAACAAAGTTAATATTATGAGTAAGGGTTGAACGTTTGACGCGGAAGAAATGTTACAAATTTTTTTAACACCATTATTTCCAAACAATAATCTTTGTGGTAGATTATTTCTATTGCAAATGCTTGGAAAAAGTTGTGTAAAAAAATTTTGGTGCCAATTTTTTCCGCGACTAACATTTAATCTTAAAAAGCCGGATTAGCAGTCTAATAAGCATAAAATGTAATAATATAACAATGCAGAATTTTCAAGTTAAAAAAAATATATCTGGGGAATTTCTCTAATAAATCAACCTATTGCTCACTTTAAAAACGTTATTATTTTTTTTAAATTGTAGAAATATATAGTGTAAATTTAATTAATTTCGAAGAATGCGTGATTGGTGTTGAAGATTAAGAAATGCATGCATCATTGTAGAACAAATAGGACTGACTACATGTTCTTTTTTTATAAAAAGAACGTTTGACTTAGAAAACAGCATTTAAGATATTTTAACATACTTTAAATTAATTGTAAGTAAAATAATAGATTTTGTGTTTCCATGAAAATATATAAAACAACAATGAAGGCCTTAAATACTTTTTATGCACATCTAAATTAATTTGGATTTATGATTATGTTGTCTCGGGTCGCACATAAAAGGTCACCGGGCCGCAGGTTGAGTATGGCTGCTCTAGAAAAATACAAATGTTTCTTAATCTACGAAAATATAATATAACCATAAATGAAAATATACAATAACCTCATCCGAATTACCCACGATTCTGAAAAGTGTTCTTTATCGTTAGGATCCTCAGAAACCAATATATTTTCGATATTTAAAAAAGTATTTACAAAAACAAAGTTTCTTTTGCTGCCACTGATTTACGGAAACGTTTTCGAGTAGCTGTTATAGTGTATTTTCCATTTTCTCGAACCGGAATATCGGATTTTAGAACACTATCCATTCTAAATTAAACATTTTCAGCTGCGTAATTGAATTTATACATCCAATAATAACAAAATAATATGAATTATAATATTAATGTTAATTCTGTTAATTTATGGTAAATCATATGAATATTTGAAATCAAGCCATAATGTATACGTTTCAATAATAACACATCACACTCAATATCGTAATATCTATTTTAGTTTATTTTATTGAATGTATGTTTCGAATAGTGCAGTAATACCGAAAAATTAATTCACCACACGAATCGAAATAAGCCTGTATTTGCTTACAGATAACGCGTAAATTTTCAACGTTAATGAAGCTCGAAAAATTCAGAGAAATGTTAAACAAAATTTAACTGACTAAATCATCTGTCATCTTTAAATATATGTTTAAACAACCACAAAGTGTCTAGATATATATGCAAATGTCATTACGGAGTGACTACGGTTTTCAGAAGAAAAAAAAAAGTCTACCCCTAAAATATTAATTATAAACTTTCCCAGGACCGGTATAACCCCGTCTTTGTTTCCCATAATTCACAGACGTGGAAAGCAGAACAAAAGATTAATTATGCAAAAAGTAAAATTCATACAACGTCATGAATAAATTCTATTAGCAGTTTTCCCCCAAGACTTATTTAAATAATACATGGTGAAAGAAAGAATAAGGTGACATGTTGATAATTTATAATAATTGAATTTTCTTTTATGCATCCAGTTTCAATGACTTTTACAACTATGGGTAGGTATCTAAATCCTATTACGCCTTTGTCCAATTTAGTTGAAAATAATCGGCTAGTTAAAATTTGTTATTTTTTATGAAATCCTTTATTCTAGCAATAAAGACTAAATAAAAAATTCTACTGGATAAATAATAGACGAAAAAAAGGCATGGGAGAGTAAAAATACTTTTATGACTTTTTTTTTATAGAAATGTTTATAAATTTTATTGTTAATATATTATGAGGCAGGAACTAAAACAGTAAATGCAATAAACTCACAATTTAAAAAAAATCTGTTGAAAAATAGAAACCTAAATCTATTTGTTTTCTTTTAAATACAATTATACCATAAATGAGCAAATGACATGTTAAAAAATAAATAACTATACGTACTTAAAAATAAGCTTATAAATGAATATTAATATAGATTATTGCTCCACTGTGCTGTTTAAAGATTTTCAGAAACAATTTTTTTTTAATATACATGCACAGTTTGGACATATTTTAGTCTGAAAAAAAAAAAAAAAAAAAAAAAGCTGAATACTTCAAATTTAAGTAACTATGTCTTATGGCGGACGTATCGTATACTTTTGTATCTCGTTTTACTGACATTCATTGTTAAGCACATTTATTACAGATGTATTCATTATAGAGACGTCATAGATCAGTACCTCAGTTCTTGAATACAATTTGCTCCAAATAATTGTTCGTGAATCAAATAAATCAATAACTCAGTCAAATTTTACCATAAGAAATAATGAAAAGGCGATTTATTGGTTACCACCTTCGAAATATTACTCCCTGCACACCTGTTTCAAACAATACACTGGATAATTCAATGCAATAAAATGTTAATATATCTATATCTATATCTACATCTATATATATATATGCACACACTGCACACACACACAAACATATATATATATATATATATACTGTGTAACTTCCCTTTAACGAAGTCCCTATTTAACGAAGTTTTTTAGTTAACGAAATTTTCTGCAGAACTTTGATTTTGAACACCATTAGCATGTAAATTAATCTCTCTATTACGAAAAATATATTCTATATAACGAAGTTCCACTTTGTACGTGTACAGAATTCAAACTAAGATGTTGTGATTGATATGTGAATTTATTTCAGCGAATTGTATGAAAATGAACACATTTAAATAATTTCCATTCTGCTTGGTGCTGAATAAAACAATTTTTTTTTCACACTAAGAAAAACATTTGTTATCATTACTCTCCCACACCGAGACTCCAGCGCTGACAGTTGGGGAAGTTAAAATCTCCTTTTTACATTCAATGATATAGAAGATGCAGTGAGGCATTGGCGTCAGATGCAATGAAGCAAAAAATATCAATTAGAATCAGACAGTTACCATTTTGACCTTCCATTGCTGATAGACAATTGCTTTGTACATCCACAAGAATGTGCTTCAAAATGTAAATCGAAGAACATCAAAGTTATTCTTGTTCCTGACAATACAACTTCTAAACTTCGGCCATTAGTCTAAGGAATAATAAAAAATCTTGAAGTACATTATAGAAAAAGACAGAAAAAAGACAATGTAGGGAAAACATTTGTTTGAGAACCTGTATCAGAGCTTATGAAAGCTTGAGCCAAAGCTTGGGGATGTGACGTGATTTCATCCACCGTACGCAACTGTTCTGTAAAAGACGGCTTGATAATTGAAACTGAATCAAAAGCTTCTGAATCTAGTACATGTTTGTCATATCTGAACAAAAAATTTCATGAATTTAAGTTGATTTCTATTTAATGAATTTTCTTTATAAAGAAGTTTTTAAGTGTAGCGATGAGACTTCGTTAAATGGAAGTTTCGCTGTATATATTCATGTACATTACAATAAGCAATGAACATTTTATAACATTTTAATAAAAGTTGTTTTAAAACTGTTCTAATAACTTTATAGGTGAAACTTTGGATGACTTCAAATGGAAACAAACGAGGGGGTTTTGCAGTTTTTTTTCCTTAGATCATTAGGAACTTGTTTAGGTAAACTCGTTTTTAATGAATCTAAAAATGAACGAAATTTGTCAACAAATGGTACCAGTATATCAAATGTATACCTGCTTCGCGCCCAGAAAATCGAAAAAAGAAAAAGAAAAAGAAAATAAATATGAATTAGTTGATTCAGCAGTTCGCAGAACAGAAATTTAAACTTCGTGAATTTCAATGCTGATATTACTGTACCTCATGCATTGGTCCAATAATAATAATAATAATAATAATAATAATAATAATAATAATAATAATAATAATAATAATAATAATAATAATAATAATAATAATAATAATAATAATAATAATAATAACTTTCGATACGTTTGTTCATTCAGTCAATTTGGGGACAACACTCCAACGGTTCGAGAATCTGATCAGATTTCACTCGAATTCTTTGGTCATAAACCGAATCCTTCGCCAACTGAGACATTCGAGAACCACGGTTCTATTGCGGTAACAAAGTTCTATTAAATAATAATAATAATAATAATAATTATTATTATTATTATTATCATTAAAGTACGCGTATTTTTTAAAATTGTAACTTATTTACTTAAAGCTATTATAAACGATAAAAAAAAAAATTCAAAAATTAGTATATTTAATATTTAGTATAATTTAGTATATATTAGTAAACATGCATTTATTTTTTTTATTACCCACAAACGACATATTAACAGATAATAAACATAACCGCCAGTCAAAACCCTATTATTTCTCCTAAAAGGAAATTGAAAGTCTTTCGATGCTAATGCTAGAGGTAAAAGAAAATGATGATTGGCACAGTATCAAATTATTGAGACCTCGTTTGTATTATAAATAAATAATTCTACGAAATCAAATTTAACAGCACTCCTAAGGCATAATCTTCAGAAAACGATTCCCAAAATTATCTCAAATCTCAAATTATCGGAAAATTAAGAGCATCTACAACCGCTGGCAAATTTAAATATCCCTGTCTCCAAAAGGATTCATTAAAAACTTGCTGAAAAGTTGAAGACCTCAAATTTATTCCTCATAATTTATTGACGGGTGAAATGAGGCATTAAAGATTAATTAGAGAATGTAAAGAACATGTTAATCTTAATGAGAAAATCCATGTATTTTTTCTTCTTAACTTTTGGCTTTATAATTTTTTATTCAATAAAGTGTAGCGAATAGAGACTATTAATCTTAATACTTTGTCAATTAACATTTTGCGAATTATCACTACCTCTTCATAGCTGAATAATAAAGTCATCATATTTTTAAAAGAACTTGTATTTTATGGATATTTTAGGCCATTTTCGAAATGTATTAGTTCGTTGAAATCCGTTATATTTCAAGTGACTGATAAAGATTAAGCTGAAATTACGATTTTATAAAAAAGAAAAAATCAGACATAAAAATTAAACCGTTTTTCCATCTCTTTATAGAAAGTTTTTCAAATTTCATTAGCTAAAAATTAAACTGTAAAATGCATTAAAGGGCATTAAATGTATTTAATGCATTAAAATTAATGCATTATTCGTCTTCATAAAAATAAATTTTTAAGACGTCAGGCATTTTCTGAATGTCCGACATTTTATATAAGTTCTCTCCTAGCCGGTTTTAAAAATTTAAACACATAAGGTAGCAATGGACCATGTGAGACCTAAAATGTGCCAATTATTTTTAGAAATGTAAAACAAGGTAATAAAGTGTACTTTTCAATCAATCACCTATCAATTTACTTACTTGTGACGACTATAAGTTTGTTTTTAATAAGTAGGTTAAAGATAAATGGGTCATTATTAGTACATTTGACTTATAACGCAGTTTGTTAAAGTATTCTGAAAGTGTTAGAAAGTGTTTCATAATCTATGCTTGATGCATGATTTTACTTTCTTGTTGCCTTCTAATATTGATTAATTTTTTTTTAAATTAATAATTTTGCAACAACTGAAAACAAGTTATCATTTATTTTATTCCGATGACTCATAAATGAAAAAAAGAATGCACAAAATAATTATTTTTTCCGAATATATATCAAATGTTAGACAGTTACAGACTCAAACTTAAATATTTTAATTTTAAAAATCGAATTTTAGCCTTCTTAGACATTATAAACATGTATACATATGTAAAAAATCTTTTTGTACAATTAATCCATTGAAACATAAGATATTGACCAAATATTATGAAATCACTATACCAAATAGCAGAGTCAAATTACAAAATTTATATATATATAAAAGCATCACGAAAAACAGTAAAAAAAAAAAAAAAATCATTTGTAAACAAAATATATAAATAATTTTGTATCTCGGATAAGCATAAATACTGGATAAATTAAGAACATTTACCAATTTCAATATTCTTGTTTCAAAAAGTCCAATTAAAAACGATCTGAAAAGTTAAGAAGTTAAATTTGTTCTTCATAATTTATTGATGGGTGAAAGGAGGCATTAAAGATTAATTAGAGGATGAAAAGAACATGTTAAGCTTAATGAGAAAATCCATGAATTTTTTCTAAACTTTTAGCTTTATAACTTTTTTATTCAATAAAATATAGTGAAAAGAGATTATTAATCTTAATATTTGGTCAATTAACCTTTTTCTAATTATCACCACCTCTTCATAACTGAATAGTAAAGACATCGTGGTTTTAAAAGAACGTGGATTTTATGAATATCTTCTCATATATACGAAGTTTATTAGATAGTTGAAGTGGACTAGATTTTAAGTGAAAAGCCAAAGTTACGACTGTATGAAAAACTTAAAAATACAGAGGGTTCACACATTTTGTAGCGATTTTGGAAAATGAAATATATAAATAAATATAAGAATTTTATTTTTTAACAATAGTTTCTGATAGCCTTTTTGTTGAACTATCATATTATGTCTTGATTTCTAAGATAAAAGAACTTTTCTTAAAATATCAAAGTTGATTTTGTTCTACTTCTCGAACCACAATCTTCCAGAATCTATCCAATGCTTTGGGAGTACTTTTATGTCAGCCGGGCGCCAGTGATATATTTAGTTTTCATATCTTTCTAAATTTTATTTACATCAATTACTACATTTTCTGTAATGTATTTTATGAAAGCTCGTTGTAGTTCCAGCTTCTTGTTTTATCTGATAGATGGCCGCACCAGGCTTTATCATATCAATACAGTTTGTAGTTTAAGGTATTCCTTTTTTTTTATTTAAAAGTAAATGGCAGCACCAAACATTAAATTTTTACAGTCATGAGATGACTAAGCTTTTCAGTTCTTGAGTTTTACCAGAATATGTGAAGTGCTCTTGAAATAATAAGCATTTTCAATCCTGTTTCATCGCATACATTCTTTGTTTTTCTGGTGATTTACATCTATTGATTTATAGTACATTATATATCATTGTTATATTATGGTTTATTTATTTAGTTAGTTACTATTTCATCTATTTGGGTCTTTTTTTTAATATATTTATTTTTGGTTTCTTTGGTATCTCTTACATAGAGATACTAACACGTGAAAATACTATATGTAACGAAGCAGAATCTTTTTACTTACCGAAATTGTGGCTAGAGTTACTTCATGGTTACAGATATGAAAATAAACAACCAAGTAAAAATAAAAGACACGTA
This sequence comes from Maratus michaelseni, assembly GCA_963931845.1. Taxonomy (NCBI): domain Eukaryota; kingdom Metazoa; phylum Arthropoda; class Arachnida; order Araneae; family Salticidae; genus Maratus; species Maratus michaelseni. The sequence goes on from OZ007594.1 coordinate 77,232,400, forward strand.
CATAATTTTTAAAAAGTACATAAAAATTAAATGATAGCATTTTGAATAATAACTTCAAAGAACGTGAAATTATGGAATATTCTTTTTTGTTTTTGAAAATGGCTCGGAGTGGATCCGAAACATGTTAAACAACCTAACAGAAGTTATTTTATATTGTTAATTTACACCTTTTAGCATTTAAAAGAAATATATTATTTCTCATTAAATTTATTTTTTTCTTTTATTTTAAACTAGCAGACTACGCCCGCTGCGCTGGTCGGTTTCTCCAAAAGAACCTTGAATCAAACGAAATATATATCGGTGAATTTAACCTTGTATTTTAAAGTAATCTGTACCTTTATCTGGAATATCCTAAAATAACATAAAAAGGGATACTTATTTCACTAACTTATATTTTTAATACGGTTTATTATTACGTTTACAATTTATTACCTACCATTTTCCATTGATTTATATGTTTTATAGCTACATTTTTTAATAACGTGAATTAACCTATATTATTCACAACTAAAAAGAAATGATGCATCTAGTATTTGTCAAGAATTAAATAAAAATCATGCACTCGTGACATCATAATTCACTTTCATATTTTAACAGAATAATAGGGCAGGGCTCGGAAGTAGAGCGCTACAAGTAGCGAAACTACAGTAGCCGCTACTTTTTCCAGTAGTTTGTAGTGTAGCGCGCTACATTAAAAAGTGTAGTGTAGCGAGTAGCGCGATACAAAATATCAGTAGTTTGTAGCGAGCATCGACGCTACTTTTGACGCTACTTTAGGAGGGAGAAAATAAGTGCCGATCTTCAAATTACGTGATCATCATAAGTCAGGGGTGGCCAACCGTTTCCGCTGAAAATCGTTCGACACCATTTTTTTTTTTTAATAAAAAAATTAACCTCATTTTATCGCATAATTTCACTCTTTATTTAAGGCGAATAATTCTGTTAAAAAATAGTGGTAGCGCTGTGGCACGCGTGCCACAGGTTGGCCACCCCTGTATAAGTCGTTTCTTTTGTGCGAAATATGTTATCTGCAACAATTCGCGAACGTCAGCGACAAATTTCAGTTGCAGTAGTTACAACGTAAAGTGTCAGCATGCATCTAATATTTGCTGGATTTGCTGATGACACCACAAAGTACTCACTCATCAAAAAAAATTATTTTCTTGCTGGGAACCCTTTGTCTTCTTACCCGTTATTAGATCTGGTGTTTTAATGTGGGAATGCTTCTTTTGAGATTAATATAATAGAATGAGAGACAAAAATAGTATGGAACTGCCCTGGTCGGCATATAATGAATATTTTGAATTTATAGAACAACAAGACAGTGGTAATTATTCTGTAACATGTAAACATTGTACAATTAATAAGAATTTATCGGTACCAAAATCATCTGCTTACAACTTGAAGTGGAACATAGAGGTGAGTTAGCATTTTCTTTATTAATAATAATTACTGGATCGCATCTCGCACTGAATATCTAAATCGTTATTCACTAAAATTCATAAATCATTAAAAAGAGTATTTTCGAATTAAAATCCCTGGTTCAGAAAATAATCTTATCGAACTGTTTATTATCGCAAAAAAATATTTTATTAATACGTCTTTTGATCATTGTGAAATATTTGTCCAATATATGCATATAAATTAATTTATTCCATATTTCCTTTTGAAGATTCCAATGGATAAAACAAAGGTGGTTGGAAATAAAAATATATTATTTTAAAAAATGCCTAAGAATGCTTAATTTGATTTTTATGGCTATTTATTTTTACTTTAGCTGCACAGGTTTTTTATCGCTAAAATAATTGATTTATAATGTTTATATTTGATTTGATATTGGATAGCTTGGTGTTTTAATGAAATGTCTTTATCTTTGTCTCCAGAATGAATCTAAAGCCCAGTATGCTGAAATTCGGGTTTTCAAAGGGAAACAAACAAAAAGCGATAGAAAAAAAAAAAAAAGAAAAGCTAGGTTTTAATTTATGCAAGTCTGTATGATCTTGTTCAATTTTTAAATTGCTTTCAGGAACTATATTTAAATTACTATATATAAAGACGTTTTCTACTATTCTTTATTTTATTTAATTTTTTGGTAAAGACAAAATATTTTTCAAACACACTGTCAAAATCGGCGTTTTCAAACGAATTTCTGATGCCGCAGCAGGGGAAAGAGAAAAACCGTGACACGAATCGCTTATAACCCGATAAGTAATTTATTTATCAAAAGATGAAAAACTCATTTCGATTCCAAATCGCTTCAATAGTCAGACCTGCCAATTTTATGCCTTTGTGTTTAAAAATGAAGCCGATAATGTACCAGAAAGTTTCGCGTTGCTCAGTAAGGAATTTGAGAACCACCTTAACCCTTTCCGGCACGGTGGTCCCACTCCGGGCACACCTAATTTTAATTCCAAACTTGCATTCGGCACCAGGAATATTTTAATAAAATGTTGCTTCTATAATGAAAGCTTAAAATAGGGAGTTCTTATTTTCTAAGAAAGTCGTTTGTAAATTCCGGTGTAAGTCAGTAATTTCGCATTTTACGAACAGAATTTGTCTGTGCCGAAAAGAGTTAAGCGCTACTGGGCTATATCACTATCATAAATTTGTAAGATTATTACAATTTTGTTTTCAAATTTCCTCTTTTTAACACTTTTCAACATAATTAAAAAGTGTCTATGAATTATCTTTGTCTGTATGTCCGTGCTCTAACTCTCGTAAATATACTCAAATTGCCATGAAAGTTTTATAGGTTATTGAAGTTTACCATTGAATGTTCAGTATTGAAAATGAAGTGTGTAGAATTTATTTCTCGCATACAGGGACATTCAAAAGAATTCTGTTACATTATGGTTTATAGGGAAAAATCGTTTGCGGTGTATTTAATTAGCGATGATAACTAAAGTAGCGAAAAGTAGCGAAGTAGTGACTACTTTTGAAAAGTAGTTTGTAGTCGCTACTTCTTAAAACAAGTAGTTGTAGTTGTAGTTAACTACATTTTTCATAAAGTAGTTGTAGTTGTAGTTCGCTACAAACAAAAAGTAGTTTTTCCGACCCCTGTAATAGGGTTACTATAATTTGTGACTCGTGCTGACAAATTGCTGTTATTATTATTTTTTTACGCGTGAAGTTTTCGCTATGGTATTCCATTGTAAAATTTGTTAATTTTGTAAATTCAATATTTGAAAAATGGCATAATCAGTGGATTTGAAATTTATATCAAGAAAAATACAAATTTTTACCTTTCTAACGCAGTTTGTCTAACAATTTTCTGACAAATACTTTTCGAGCAATTAACTTTTTCAGTAACTTCAAATGTTTCATTTTCCGAGATTAATCTGTGGCAACGATTAGCGAAAATCCCAGTCGTCAGCAACGCATACCTTTTTATTAAAGAGGATAAAATCAGTAACAGTTTTTTTTCGAGGTGTTTGTTATTATTATTATTATTATTATTATTATTATTACCTCTAACTGATATATCCATTTCTCAAAGACCGTGAACCAAACGATAGCATAATTATAACGTCGCCAAAATGAAAAACATATACCAATGGCAACTTTTACGTCCAATATAAGGATAAAATACCAAATTTTATTATAAACTAGTCGTTGGGGGCCACCGTAATACTTACCCATCATGGATATGCATAATATAAAGTATGGAAATAAAACATGTGTAAACTACTTATAAAATGCATTGCTCGAATAAAATCGTGGCTTGATGACGTCATAAACTTTAAATGCTCTATTATTGAATTGCGTAAAAGAAACAACCTTATAACTCCAAAAATACTAATCCTATTAACTAACGGTTTATTGCGTCGGATTAAGCGTCTCCTTTCCAATTAAAATATATCTTTGAATTGACATTTGGATAAAATACAAAGTCATGAAAAATCGAAGAGTATGCAAAATATGATTATAAATATCTTGGCAAATCATTAACCGATCGACTTCATTCTTTATGCAAAATGTATGTTTTTTTATTGTCTTTTGTCTCCACTCCTTAAAATAAACAATTTCGAAATTTTTTATGTACCTTTTATCAGAACGAATATTTCGAGAGTCCGGAAAAATAGTTCCGGATAATCGAGGTTACTGAAATGAAATAGGCTTCTTCTCATTATGAGATACTAAGTATATACCAAATATCAAGTCTCTATCTCAATTTGTTCGGGAGATAGAGCGTTTACAGACACACAGACAGACGGAAGGCAATTTTTTTTTCTCTAAAAATATGTTTTTCGAAATCTTCAGTGTCTGAAACGTGTAAAACCGTCAATTTTTTTTTTCGATTTTTAAAACGATTATAAGACTTACCCTATACTACGTATGATGGGTAAGTAAAAATCATGGTTATATCAGTATATTTTACATCATAATGGCCGCGATAATTTTCTATATCCGATGGCACAAACCGCAAAAAAATCCATGGGGTAGTTTTTAAAATTACCTCGGACATACACTTTTAGGGCTTCTTGCTTATAATATATGTTACGGTTAATATGATTAATCCAGTCGTTATTAATAATAGTCGGTTATTATTAATAATCACCGGTCACAATAACCGTGGTCATTATTAATAATAATCGGTTATTACTAATAATGATCTGATTAATCATATTGACTCTAACATATATATTAATATATTAATAATTCTACGAAATAGAATTTAATATTACTTCTAAACCAAAACACTACATGATCTTCGAAAAAAAAAAAGTCTCCAAATTCTCTTAAATCGCTAATTATCGGATAAATTAAAGAGCATTTGCGACCGCCTACATATTTCAATAGCCTTGTTCCAAAGGGTTTAATTAAAACTTGCTGAAAAGTTGGAAACCTCAAGTTTGTTTCTCATACTTTATCGACGGATGAAAGGAAAGCGTTAAAGATTAATTAGACGATAAAAAGCACATGTTAAGCTTGATTAGAAAATTCATGAATTTGTTTTTTATCTTTCATCTTTTAACTTCTATTAAATAAAGTAAGAAGTTTTTTAATCTTAATATTTTATTAATTAACATTTTGATAATTATTATCAGCTCTTCATGAATGGGTAATAAAGACATTACAGTTTATAAAAGAATTTGTAATTTGTGGATATCTTCTGGACATAATGAAGTGCGTAGAGTATTTTGAAATTATAAAAGCACGAGAAAGAGTTGATCTAATTTTATAAAAATTGCCATTCATTTACTGTTTCGAAAAGTAGCATTCATAGTCTATCTGGCAATTTTTAGAAGCAAAATGAATGCTTTAATAAATTAACAATATCTGAAATTTATTGATTGATATGGACAGTTAGCTTTAATTCAATGACACATCCAGATTCCGTTTATGGCTAATAACAGTTGGACAGATTGATACAACCTAATTGATTGTTATTCCAATTATTTATCCGGCTATTATTACACAGAAAAAATAAATCGAATACAGTAGAATCTCGTTACAACGAATGTCACTTTAACGAATTTTTCAACTTAACGAATGTTTTTTGGATTGTTCAAAAACGTACTATGCTTCCACATTATAAAAACATATTCACTTTAACGAATTTCATATCAACGAATTTTTCAAATTAACGAATTTATTGAAAGCTTAAAAAGAATAGTTATTTCAGTTTTACGAATGTTGAGTTGACAATAAAAAAATATCTCTACTGAAAAACTAGAGTTTAAGAAAACTTTCGTCGGAAACTCAATGAAAGGGAGGTAGACGACAGTGAAAATGAAGCTAATGATGATTGTCCATCAACTACTAAAGATTGTGTTGTACGATCAAAACCAAAAGGGGTTCTATGCTACATTGAAACTTTTAAAAAGTAATTATACCAGCAATGCAATGTTCCGAAAACATTTTACACAATTTGTTTTGAAAAATGCATTGCCAACTTCAATGAAAAAAAAAAAACTTTTGTCGGAAACTCAATGAAGGGGAGGCAGACGGCAGTGAAAATGAAGCTGATGTGATGCTTGCCTATCAAGTGCCGGAAATTGTTTTGTACGATCAAAAGTTAGAGCATGGAAACTCTTATCCAGTAACTATCCCAGCAAAATAATGTTCCGAAAACATTTTATACAATTTGTTTTGAAAAATCCATTGCCAACTTCAGTGCAGAAGAAAAAAACTTCTGATTTTATTTGTAAAGAAATAAAGTTAAATTAACGGCAGATATCTGTGTTTTTTTTTTAATCCGTCAGGTATCTAAGATATTATAAAGGAATTATAATTTTTTATAATAGTTACGATTAAAACCTTGAAACTTCATGAACTTAATAATTATCTGATTTCTAACTAGTAACTTCATAATTGATTAATACTGTATATTTGTTATTTACTAACATGTTTGGATGTTAACCGAAATTTAATCTAAGTGTAGTAATAATATATATTTTTATTTAATGTGTATGCAAATTTCCTTTTTTCAAAAACACCATACTGGAATTTAACATTAACGAATTTTCATTATAACGAATCTTATCGGTGGTTTCCAGAAATTCGTAATAACGAGATTTTACTGTATTTCATTAGATTAGCATTTTTAAGTAAACATTTATATGAATACTATTAGTTCATATCAATCTGGCCTTGCTGTTGTTAGACAGAAAATCAATTTGAATACTTCAGTGTATTAACATTTATAGCGAATTAGTCATATCATAATTATCAATTCCCATTGAACCACTCAACTATTATTTGACAAAGGAATTTGAATGCTTCAATAAATTAAAGAAAATTAGTAAGGAAAGTCTCTAATTTATTATTATCGAATATAAAACAATTTTTTTTAAATCTAAATGTACACATATTCGTTAACTAATTCTTGCTAACTAACTCATTAAAGAAAAAACACCTTTTTTCTCAGAGTTATCTTCTATAACTGTTTGGATTTTTATATGAAATTTTTAGTCGATTTTCACGTTTTAAAAATGTGACTTCTACCACGTGAATTTTTAAAATTTTTGCACCATTTAAAATTTTATAGGTGTGTTATACTAAGCACTAAATATCTAGAACTTTTTTTATTTCTCGGACTTCTTAAAATTTATTACTTATTGTAAGGTAAATGTTGATTAATTTATGTAGCATTTTGTCATTCGTTTATTCACAACACTTTTTTCATACTTTTGCCAAACATTAAATCATGACTTAAAAAATATAAACACTTTAACTCTGATACACTTAAATACCAAAGCATTAGCACTTAAAAATTGTGGAAAATGCCCTAAAATAGTTATGAAATTATCCATTAGCACGTGCCCACAAAATTACAACAAATGTCCTAAAGTTTGAAATTTCGTAACATGAGTTCTTAAATAAAAGTAGTGTTATTTTATATAAGAAAATAAATTGTTTGACTGATGATATTTTGTAGAAAATGGAGTACTTGATGGAAATCAATTCAGTTTACCCCATCTCGCAACTAGAATCACGTATATGTATTTGTTGTATAGTGTGTGCAGAATACTTGAATTTGGAACCAGTATTTTCGCTTTATTTAACCTTTTGTGATCCGACGGGACTTTAAAATACCATTCAAAAAACTTGTTGTAAAATTCATATAACACATCGATAGGCATTAATACAATTTAGGATAACTTATCTGTACATACTTTTTTTTAATTATGCTTCAAGAGTCGCTATTCCTTGATACAAAACAAAAATCTATAATATAAAGCCAAAACATGTCTGTAAGAAATGCCGATGTCATATTGATGGTGGCAATACCTAACCTATGATATTCACATACTTGCCAACTTTCAACTAAACTTCCGTAAAATGTGAGTTAATTTGATCCAGGTTAAACACGTTTCCAACCGGAAAATATATCTGAGATAATAATAGATGTTTAGTTTCATTTTCTTTTGTGGAACCTATTTAAATTCATTTCTTAAAAATAATTCTGGTTTGAAACGTGTTTAACCTCGATTAAATTAACCCATATTTTACGGAAGTTAAGTGCGAAGTTGGCAAGTATGTATTCACCTTTACTGAGATTTTTAACTTCTAAACACAGTACATTTTCAGTTTTTAGACCGTCGAATAGGGGAAAAAATGAATTTTCAAATGCTTTTATTGAAAACTGTATCTCAATTTACTGACTGTTTACGGTTTTAAAATAACTTTCAATCAAGTTTTAAAAAAATCTATCTTTATCGCTTGCAGGGCGATTACAAAAGATCAGCCCGTTTGCCCTTAAAATGTTACCCTTGAATGTTAATTAAAATAATATTAATTTAAATCTGTAATTTCCCCCTTTTTCCCTTTCAAAGCTTAATTATAAATGCGTTTCTATAACACGTCTAAAAAACTAAATAATAATTAACAAACCAATCTCAATATATTGCTGATACTTCGCGATGTTAATTGAATGAAGAGTTTAAATATTTTTAACTTGTAATTTTTAATCATATGCACAACCAGCTATGCACGTAGTAAGTATTTAGAAATAATATAGTGCCGGTTCAATGTTGAGCTGAACTCTAAAATTCTTCTACCGAAAGTTTAATTAAAACTACCCAAGAACTGGATACACCGTCTTCATTTCGCGTAATTTTACTGGACAGGGGAACAGAGCAGAAACGATTAATTAAAGCGGAAACGAACGCGTTAAGCCTAATTGGAAAATGCATTAAGCAGTTTTTTTCCCCTCGGGTTCTCGATTTGTCATTTTAACGAGATACAAAGACGGAAGGATCGTTCAATGTTAATGTTTTATTAATTGTAAATACTTTTACACGACCCTTTGCTTTAGTTTTTCAAGCATTCCGCAAAATATTGAACTTGTTATTTGCTTGTTTGTTTATTTTTGTGGGAGTGGACATGAATGCACGCTGGAGTACAACGTTGGAAATTCCAGAAAAATGCACTGACAGAAATCCTACAGCACCGTAAGGAATAAATAAAAATTGTGATACAACAAAATAAACAGAAATAAAAATATTTCAAAAATGAGACAGGAAGGTTTAATCCTCTCTTTCACCTCAGCCCCAAATGAAATTCTAACTTAAATGACTTAACGCAATGTTTCGGGAACTATGCTTTGAGCGACATCGTCCTGGGTAGCATTTTAATCACGTCAAATCAAAGAATTATTATTTTTATTTTTAAATATTTTGCTAGAGGAATAATATTAAAGTTTTGTTAATTGAAAATTCTTCAACGTAAGCATTTATTTTCAATTAATTCTGAACTGTTCAATCTCTCTTACTATGATGAACGGGCAAGTTATACGCGGCCCCGCGCTGTCCGCCACATACCTGAAGTTATTAAACCCAATGCTTCCCCCTAGAGCTCTGTCACTAGCTATTACTAGGAATTTGCGTATTTTAATCCAACGATTAAAAAACAAAAGTTGGTGCTAACCTTTTCACACACAAATTATTTTGAAATATATTTTTTTTCTTTTTCAGTGGCTGGAGCATCATAGTTAAGATTTATTCCAACAGAGTGAAAAATGCCGGGACCAAGACTCGAACCTGGGTACCTCTGCTTACTACCAATGCTCTTTCTACTGAGCTACCTGGACAATATACTGGCTGGCATAATTCATGGCAGCCATGTACAACAAATAAGAGTGAATTATTGCAGCCAGAATATTATCCAAGTAGCTCAGTAGGAAGAGCGTTGGCACGGTAAGCAGAGGTTTCCAGGTTCGAGTCCTGGTAATTTATTTTTGGAAAAATTCAAGATAGTGCTGATATCAGTGGTGATCGCGATATTTTTACTTAATAATTTATGTAGTAATCAAACTTTTTTGGTTATTAAGTATGGCTAAACATGAAATAAAACTTTATTATTTTAAGATTTTGATGTGAATTATTAGTGTACATTCATAAGTCGAGTTCCACTGAATAATTCAAGAAATAATTATCCCATCATCATTATGCATATTTAGTTATACATTATTAATTATTCACTTGACCTTTACTTTTAATATTTTAAACGTTTTTTAAATTTTCTTAATTTTTATTATTTTACATTATTGTAAGCATTCATTATAATTTCGAGTGCATTGTTAAATTCAAATTATTGTTTAAAAAATGTATACAAAACAGTGACCAGAAATCCGCAAATTTCTAAAATCTGCACTACCTCTGGTTTTAAGCTATGCGGATATAAGGAAGTCTACTGTATTTTTATTTGATACAAATCGAATTAGCGGTCGGTTGTTGGCATATTTAGTGTTAAAACACACTTACCAAAAATATTATTTAAAGCTACCGAGAAGCTAGAAACACTGTCTTCGTAAAACCGTTTTTACAGGGTAGGGGAACGGAGCAGAAAAGATTAATTACAGGAATGTTAAATGAATGTGTTAAACGTAATGAGAAAATACATTAAAGTTTTTTTAGTTCTCAATTTGTCTTTTTAATGAGATACAGAGAGGAAAGAAAGGGTTTAAGATTAATGCTTTAGTAATTGGAAATTATTTTGCATAACTCTTTTTTAACTTTGTTACGTAGCTAAAAACTTTGAATATTTTTTTTAAAGGGAGTATACTTGCATATTAATATTCATCAAACATTCATCACTGAAAGTTTCTCCAGACTTTAATGTTCTTTTCGGATTCTTTAAACACGCTTAAGGTAATTTTAAATTACGCTAGTCTAAAAAAAGTAAAGCCTCTTTTAAAAGGTCGTTTAGTCTCGTGAATTGCAATTGCAAATACTGCTAAGCCAACAGAAAATACTATGGAATTTAAATTAAGTAATTAAATATTTTAAGGCATTAGTTTTTTTCTCTCTTTCATATCTAAATCTAAACAACTTCGGCCCACTAGCTCCTCTAGTGATTAGAGCGGTGGTTACTGGACGAAAAGTGCTGCGTTTGTATCCCGACTCAAGCATAGATAATTGTAGGGGGTCGCATTCCACTTTAAACAGAGGTCCTGGTCTGTTTATCCCATAGAAGTAGGAATAGGAAATGAGAGGATTACGAGGATGTTTTACACAGGATCTTTCCTGCTGCCTGTTAGCCTTTCCTGCTGCCTTTCCTGCTGCTGATTTATTTTATTTAGTACTTGCAACCGAAACTAATTCCAAGCAGGTCAATATAGCTAGGTTTCAAGCAGGCCAATAGCGGAAGCAGTTCACCATTATAACCTTCCCATCAGCCCCAGCGCGCTTATGAGCTAAACCGGCTTGTCATCCTCCTTCTGGTTTCTTTTTTATTCTATGGTTTATCCCTCGTTTTCAAAATATGACCGTAGCGCCCGCAACAAATTAACTACATATTTTCAATAAAACACTTAAACTCAATTTAACTTTTAAAAAATTCGTTCAGATAAAATAGATGCATGCACATGTTTTATTTTATTTCATTATATTTGAAATCTATACTAATAAAAGAAAGTTTCGCTCTGTGTGTGTGTGTGTCTGTTGGCGATGGCTAGGAAAATTTAGCCCACCTAGAAGGCTGGAAATTTAGATTTAGGTAGTCCAAACCCTCTCCTGGTGCAACATTACTTCAGAATTTTAATATTTTAATTACTTTCTGAAATATTAATTAAAATGCACAAAGCACTCTCATTAAAAATACGCTTTTATTCTCTTGGGTTGGTTGGTTCAGTGGTTGGTTGCATCGATTCTTCACAGAAGTAATTAAATAAACCAGAGTAGCGATGCAAAAAGAAGGATTTCTAAGGAAATAGTGGTCGCACGGCTCTGCCGTTACAAACATACAACCGTGCACACGTAGCGCCATCTGCGACGCGAAACTGAAAGCGTCATTAACGCAGAAGAACTGATACAACTGTCCTACTCGAGCGCCATCACCATCTATTTGAAACATTTTAGAGGGACGTTTTTCGTTAGAAATCTTTGGGTTGGGTTGGGTTGGGTTGATTATTGACGGCCAATTATCTACACTTGGGATATAGGCCCGGGGGGAGTGCCCCTCGTGGGGGTCTTTCTAAGGAAATCTAACCCGTATTTACGCATGGATAAATCCATGGCTCGAAGAAAACTACGAAAACTCCGAACGATTAGGCCGACGGGCGCGATTGGGATCGAACCCAGCACCTCCCGTCTACCAGCTTCGAGAGCAGAACCTCTCAGCCACTGGTGGAGCTAGAAATCTTTGGATGAAAGTCGAGTGTTTCATGAATTACTGTTTTTTTTTTTCAGCTAAATATTAATATTTTCACACAAAAATTATACCCATGCTTAGGAAACATTTTTTTTTAATACTCATAAAAATTTGGATAATAAGATTTTTTTTTAAAACATTAAATAAAAAATTAGAACACTTCTAACAGGCAATTTTGTCACTACAAATTGGCAATTCTTAAGTTTTTGCTTGAGCTGCGGATAGTTTAGCGAGAATTCTTGAAACTTTCTATTGCAAATTTATTAATATTAATATTTTATATCTATAATAATAAAAGAAAGTTTCGCTCTATGTGTGTGTCTGTGTGTGTGTCTGTGTGTGTGTCTGTTGGCGATGGCTAGCAAAATCTAGCCCACCTAGAATTCTGGAAATTTAGGTGTGGATAGTCCAAGGTCTGGCCATGTGCACCTGAGCCTCAGAATTTTAATATTTTGATAATTAGCCTAGATATTAATTAGATTCTCATTAACCATCGCTTCTAAAATGTCATCTTTTAAATCAAAATGGCGGAAGAAACGAACTGGCGCGTTGGATTTGCAAGCGGAAATGAACAAATTCGAAATTATTTTACTAATTAGCGAATTTTAAGAAAACTAATTGAGATATCAATTTGAAAATTTCTGAGCATATGTGAAAAAAAAATATTCTGTATCTGAATATGTAATTTTTGAAAAATTCGGTTGGTAATTTTTTTTTATTTATGCAAAAAAACTGCCAAAAGTCTGCCGGCGCCAGTGAAAACGATCCGAGAAAGTTTCAGACAGGGATCTGCTTTCATTAAAAACTGAACTACAAAGAGATCTGTTTCTCGGGCCGAACCCTCCATTTAGTTTGAGAAAATGAAAGGAAATAATTGCCAATTTTTAATAATGAACAAAAATTTAGGTAACTAATTAAGATATAGATTTGAAATTGAGGTCGGGAAGGGGTGTCATCTGCCGGCTATTTTAGCGTAGCGTCTTCGTTATGTTTTAATTATCAGAAAAATGTAATTCTTTTTTTAATGATCGCGTTAATGTAGGTGACGGTGGTTCTCTTGAACAAATTATTCATTATATTTGCGGGTATGGGGAGGGAGGGGGTTAACGCCTTTCTCTGAGATTGTAATTATCTCGGGCCCGGGCAACAACGGCCGGGTTAGCTAGTATAAATATATTATAAAGTATTAAGGGAGTCGAAAATTCCAAAACTCCTTTCTTTTTAAAATTTGCATAAATTGTCTGTCTTTAAACGTCTTTTATTTTATATATTTCATGACGGATAGTGTTTATCATTTTAGTTTCCTCTCCCTTAAAAGAAAAAGAAAAAGTCATTCTAATACCTAAGAAATCCCTTATAACAAACTACGCGCAAAGTTCTCCTCAAATGTTTTGAAGGAATCAAGCAACTCTTATCATAACTTTTCTCTCACACCAAGGACAATGCTGAATAGAAGTTGCCAAAAATAGCCGAGGCACAGCTGTTCCCTGTCGGTTGCAGGTCCGTTTCACCTTATACTCATGAATATGCAAGAGTTCTTATGCGCAATTATTATTATTGAAAACGACGTCTTTGATGCATCGCACCACCTCCGCACCGAAGAAAAGATCAAGAATTGTTTGTGGGAAAAGATAATTTTGTCAGGCATCTAGGCATGCATATGTGTCAATTAGGTCGTCTAATTAAAAGATATTATAATGCTTCTTCATTCGCCATTGATGACATTAAAATGAAGTTTGATTTAGCCTTTTAACTGTTAGGCTTTTTCGTTACCATAAACTAAAAATAGGAACATTTCACCACTTTTTCCGTACTAAAATATTTGTTTTATATAATCGAAAAATGTCTGCCAAATGATAAAGCGAAGATTGCAATTAAAAATTAGTGGTACCCAAAAGCTTTTAGTAACGAAACAAGCAAACCGTTCTTGTCCGGCCGGAACAGTTGATGCTGGTTAAGGGTCTTCCTAGTTGCAGCAACTTTACGCCCAGTCTATTGTGAGTAAAATGTCTTATAATAGTGAGCCGTTGGGAATAGATAAGATTGCTTTAAAGAGCAAATAAAACAGAAAGAAAAGAAAATTTAATAAATGGAAGAAATAAGTTTGGAATATATAGAAAAGCAATAGATATTAAGAATAGAGTCAATAAAAGGAAAGTAAAATGGTATAGCTGTAGTAAGTATACTACTGATAAAAAGTTTGGGATTAAAGATAGGGTTAGGGACATGTTCGAAGCAAACAGCATATAAATGCCAGGTGGAAAAGGCGGCCAAAACAAACTTAAAAAAAAAAAAAAAAGACACTTTTCAGTGGCCATACAATATAATTTTGTTTTTTTTGGTATAGCTGTAATGAGATTAATTATGAAAATAAAGCTTGCCCGGCCGCGACTATAATCTAGTTAATATATTAATTAGTTTTATATTTACACTGGTATAAGTTAAAAAGTTGCAACAAATTTTAAGAATTTTTCAATACATTAGTACTTCAAGTGCCACAGCATCTTCGATAGAGATGCTATTATAATACAGCTAGTCTATGTCCTATAAAAAGTTATTATCTTTATTCTGCAATTTACAAAATCTGAATGCAATGATTTGATTTTGAGTTATCATGTTTTGCGCAAATGTCAATTTTTCACATAATTTTGAGTATTTTTCACTTTAAAAAAAATTATTTCTGTGCAGTTGCTAAAATGTTTATACATTTTTCAAAGTTTTAACTTAAATGTCATTATAAAAAATTGGTATAAAGAGAAAATTTCAAAAAATCACCTCCAAAGGTGTGTGGATACCTTAAGAATCAAGACTGTATTAGAAGAGATAGAGAGGATAAAGTAAATGAATCCCCTTTTTGTGGCAGCAAAGTTATATATAGTGTAATCTAGCGGTTTTACGGTTAACTATAGTTATGATATAAATATGATATGATGTATATAGTTATGATGAACATATAGTTATGATAAGGATCCTTTACCCTCACGTGAAAACACCCGCTCGCTAATGTTAATCCCATGGGGCAGTTATTTTCTAATATCTCGTTTGTATTTCTATATTTTTAAACGATTTCTTTTTGCATTGAATAGCTGATATCGATCTCTATTTCCGCTGTTAATTACTTTTTCGATTTTCTTTGAGGATTTTTTTTTTACGAAGATACTTTTATTTTCGAAACCGGTTTCGAAAGTGAAAGTATCTTCATAAACAAAAATCCGCAAACAAAATCGAAGAAGTAATTAACGGCGGAACTAGAAATCGATCTCAGCTATCCAATGCAAAAAAAAAAAAAAAAAAAAAAAAAAAAAAAAAGTTTAAAAATATTGAAATGCGAACGAGATATTAAAAAAATAACTTCCCCATAGGGTTAACATCTGCGAATGGGTGTTTTTGCTCAATGATACGCGAAAGGAATTTTTTGAAGTTGTGTTACTTATCTTGCGGGTAAGCAATGTGTCTTCCTAAAAATTTTCCTCCGTATTGCTATTGCTGTTAATTTATTTTTTCACGTATCATCGACAAAATAGTGGGCAGGAAACATTATATTTGAATCAGAAAGTGTTAAAAGATACTAAATCCTCTAGACTAGTGAGTGGTTCTTAAACTGTCCACGGACCCCTTGGTGTCCTCGAAGGTCCCGCGTTTAATGTAAATAGTTTCACTTACCTATAATCTGAGCTGAGAGTAATCTTACAAGTAAAATAAAAGGTTAAAAAAAAAAAAAAAAAAAAAAAAAAAAAGTAATAATGTTAAAAAATAAAATATAATTAATTTAATATATCTCTATTAGCTTATACAGGGTGTATCTGAAAAAATGGGCAAAACTTTACGGGGTGATAGAACGCAGCTATACGAGCATATTTCGTCATAGAATGTATGGCCGCGCGAGCCGCTAGCGTTGTAAATGGTATGACACATTCCTTCGAGAGGTGTTGCCGGAGCTGCTGTGTCCGATTTCAACCCCCATCAGGTCGAGAATGTGGTTTCAACACGACGGTGTGTCTGCACACTTTGCCCTGGATGTGCGGAACACTTTAGATACAACGTTCCCATGGATTGGTCGAGGTGGTCCCATAGCTTGGCCACCAAGATCGCCGGATCACTCGTGTTTTGACTTTTTCCTGTGGGGCCATATGAATAGCCTAATCTACGAGTACCCATTGAAACCGATATGGACCTAATCGGCAGGATTGTCGTTGTTGCCGGGGATATTCGGGAAATGTCTGGTGTCTTCGCAAATGTGCGCCTGTCCCTATCCCGCAGGTATGAAGCGTGTATTACAGCTGGCGGAAGATCTTTTGAGCAATTTCTTTGAGCATGTACATTAATTACATTGCTGTTAATACATTTTTTTCTGAAGTAACTCCTCACATTCTTCTGTTAATTCTTTAACTGCAACAGTAGAAAACTACCTTTTAACTTCTCACGGCTTGCGTTCCGACCATACATTCTATCATTCTATGATGAAATTTTCTCGTTTAGTTGCGTTCTATCACCCAGTAAAGTTTTGCCCACTTTTTCAGATACACTCTGTATACCCTTTATGCGATATTCTGAATAGTATCAGTAATTTAATTTTTAATTCCTGGAGGTCTGCGAAGTCAGAGAGAATGCGAAAAGGGGTCCGTGCGAGTTAAGCGATGCAGAACTTCTGCTATACTTCAAATAGTATTAAAAACTTAATCTAGTAAGATTAAAAAGATTTAATAAATGATCTTGAATGTCACCGCATGTAAAAAAAGCGGTTGTAAATGAGACAAGTTAAATCGCTACATCACGACAATAACAAATTAGCAACTCCTTGTTTTAATTCACCTGACAACCCGAAACTTTCCCTTTCTCCAGACTTCATGAATATGGAAGAGACAAGAGCGACGGATAAATGGTCCAGTTTTGCACAGAAGTCGTGACTGCACTTTGCACGCGTGGCTCTATGCTAATTGAGACGGATGCTCCGGGGAGTAATTCAACACTATTAGAACAGAACAGAACTGAGAAATGCGAGAAGCTGTGTGGTTTATTAACATGTTTAAAATCAATTTTGTTAGTTTGTATAAAATTAGATGCACATTCCATTCTTATTAAAAATTGATTACATAATGCGCGCAGCTCGTTGAGTAAAAAGTTTCTATGTTCATGCTTATGACAATGGCTTATAGTAAAAGAAATCGCCAAAGATTTCACTATTTACAACAGTTTTTTTAATTCTGATTGTTTCAGTGGGTTAAGCGTGTAGTTTGATTACATATCTGTTAAATGTGTGTTTTGTTTAAAGTATTTTATTTATTTATTTATTTATTGATAAAGTGTCAATATCATTATGTACTATACAGTCGGAAACACATCGGAAATATTTATATAGTTTTAAAGTGACGGATTAAAAAAAAAATCATGGTAGAAAATTATTTAAAAAACCATAAAAAATCAGTAAACTGAGATACAGATCTCAAACCAATTGTAATTAAAAGTATATCCTTTCTCCTGTTCGACGGTGTAAAAAATTTAAACTGTGCGATGTTTAGAAGTAATTAAATTTGCGAAAAAGGTGAAATGTATTGCTTATATCGTTGCCATAGTGGAAATGACGCCTGCGTCATTTACGGACATATTTTTGCTTTATAATATAGCATATCCTCGTTACGTTCTTTTAAAGAGTTTAGCATTTTACATGATGAATGTGATACAACACGGAAACTCCTGTATACCATATAATTAAAAGAATTGTATCACATTCATCATGTAAAATGATATAGTCATAGATCGGATGAATAAAATTAGTGCTGCAGCTCGCAACCATGTCCAACAAATAAGAGTAAATTATGTCAACCAGGTTATTGTTGGGATAGCTCAGTAGGAAGAGCGTTGGCACGGCAAACCAAAGTACACAAGTTCGAGTCCCCTGGCCCGCCTTTTTTCGCTCTGTTGGAATAAATCTCAACAATGATACTCCAATCATTTAATATTTCAAAGTAATTTGTTTAAAGAAGCATTTATAAAAACAAAGTTTGTTTTGCTGCTACTGATTTTTGGAAACGTTTCTGAGTAATTTTGATAATGTCAGTTCTCTCAACCTAGAATAAAAGTTTTTTGGATACTATCTGTTGTCAAGTAAACATTTTCCTGTTCAACAAACATGCTTTACGTGAAAACATGCGATACATTAACCGCTTTAATATTAATATTGAAATTAATATTATTTTGTTACTCTTACATGTGTAACTTCAGTTATGCAGCTGAAAATGTTTAGTTGAAAATGGAATGCATCCGAAAAATCGATATCCCGGTTTGAGAATACCGATTAATACTCTATAAAAAATACGCAGCTGAAAAACTTGAATTGAGAATTTAGCACATAATTTATCATGTGTGCCTGTGAAACGTGTTTGTTGAACAGGAAAATGTTTAGTCGAGAATTGATAACATCATAAAAACTGATATTTCGATTTGACAAAACTGATTAATAAACTATAAAAACGTAACTCAGAAATGGGTGCTTACGTATTATCCGGGTCAGGAGATAGATCGCCAAAAATGTTTGCCAATTGACAATTTATCAATTGTTACTTTCTTCTATCTTTACAAGAAGAAAGTATTGGATTCGTGAAAATTTTCGACTTCCGGTTTTCGACGGATTTATACGTTTTAGAAGGGCCTGAATACGATTTGACTGTTTTTAGAAAATGTCTAATCTATGAGTCTGTGATTCTGTTTGTCTGTCTGTATGTGACAAAAATTTTGTGAGCGCTCTGTCTCAAGAACTAATGCACGGAATTTGATAAAACTTTAAAACTTTATATTCAATTAGTCCGTGATATAAATTGGTGCTGATTAGGTTTTGGTGAAAATCGCCCAACGGGTGGCGGTGCTATGCTGCATTTTTCGCGATTTCCGCAATGGCTCTATCTCAAGAACTAATGTATTGATTTTCATCAAACTTCAGAATCAGTTAGACCTTGATATAAATATACCCTGATTACGTTTTGATGTAGATATCCCAACAGGTGGCACTGCTCTGCTACTTTTTTCATGATTTTCACGATACGATAGCTATATCTCAAGAACTAATACACAGAATTTCATGAAACTTCAGATTCTGTTAGACCTTGACATAAATAAATACTGATTACGTTTTGGTGTAGATAGCCCAACAGGTGGCGCTGCTATGCTACCTTTTTCATGATTTTTCTCGATAGCTGTATCTCAAAAACTAATGCACGAAATTTCATCAAACTTCAGATTCCGTTAGACGTTGACATTATTGTTGATGAGGCTTTGGTCTAAATCTCCCAACAGGTGGCATCTCTCTTCTATGCTGCATTTTTCAGGATTTACACGATTTTTAGCGATAGTGATATCTCAAGAACTAATACGCGGAATTTAATAAAACTTCAGATTCAGTTAGACCTTGATATAAATTGGTGCTGATTCGTTTTTAGTGCATGCAAAACCTGTGTGAGATAGAAGAAAGTTTCGGGATTGGCACATCGAATAGTTTATTGTTTAAAATCATGTTCATAACAGTAATTAATCATTATTAATTACATAACATTGTTAAAAATGATGAATAATAAAAAAATATAATAAATGAACACTAATAAATAAATAAGAAAAATATAAACTATAAATAAAATAAATAAAAAGTATAAACTATAATAAAAGAAATAACTATAAATTTCAATTAAAAAATAAACTATAAACTATAATAAATAAATAAACTATATCGTTGTCAAAAAATAAAGGTTACTGTAATTAGTATAAATGACGCCATACTTGGCGCAGTTTTATCTGACCCGACCCGGATAATACGTAAGTACCTAGAAATGTTTCTGAAAATCAGTGACAACAAAAGAAACTTTGTTTTTATGAATGGTTCTTTAAATTTCGAAAAAAATATTGGTTTCCGAGGTTTTCTGAAGATAAAGAAATCATGAATAACTCTGAAAATGTTATTAATTATTTTTGCACGTGGTTATATTATATTTTCATAGATTATGAAACATTTGTCTTTTTTACAGCGCAGATTTACAAGATTTATGAGATTTACGAGAAATAAGCCTTTTCTACGGCGAATAATTTTCGAACAGAAAATAAATTTCGTTTAGATACTCGGAAGAAGATTTACTAATACGCTCATCGCAAAATCCAATCTTCTAAAGAAGATATTTAAGATAAAATCTTTTTATCCGAAATTATAACAAAATATTTTACTTTGTTTATTTACGATGGAACATTTTGTTTGTGTCATTAAAGAAATTTAAAAAGACATATGAGTGGGGTCGGGGAAAAAGAGTGCTAAGCCACATTTTTAACACTTTCCAACATAGTTGAAAAGTGTTTATGAATTCGGTTTGTCTGTCTGTCTGTCTGTCCGTGCTCTAACTCGCGTAAATATATTCGAATTGTCAGGCAATTGATATATATGTTACTGAGGTTTACTATGGAATATTTGGAATTGAAAATGAAGTGTGTAGTACTTACATTTTAGGTAGATTTCGTAAGAAATACTACCTATTACATTCTCACCTAAGTTGGAAATTTTGAAAATTTTTTGCAGATCTACGCCGATCATGACTCCCAAAACCCAAAAACACCCCCAGTTCAAAAGTTTATATATCTATCTATCTATCTATCTATCTATCTATCTATGTCACTTTTTTTTGACCACGATAACTGGAAAAATTCTGCATAAATCTCTTCCAAACTGATACATAAAATCAAGGGTCATAAAATCTCGGTCAAGTTCGTTAATGGGCAAAATCGAACCAAGGGGGGGGGGAAATGGGGGGGGGGCTTTTTGTGAAAACAGAAAAAGCCTCATAATTTCTTTATTATTATACGTATCGAATCCGTTTAAAGTTATTATTACTTCTAGGAAAAGGGCCGAAAATTTATGTAGGACAGATTTCTGATATAATTAAAAATGGCCCCAAGGGGGGGAAAAAAGGGGGGTTTTAGAAGAAAAAAAATCATAGCTTCGTCAATTCACAAGATATCAAATCCGCGTAAATTTATTATTAATCCTCTTAGTATTATCTAAAACTTTTATATTGACAAGTTTTTTATAGGACCAACCGTTATAGCAAAAAAAAAAAAAAATTAAAAACAAAAAAAAATCCCTGCTGGCTCCGCATGCAAACAAGTTATTTTTCGAAGTAGGCGGTTCCAACTCCCGCATCTTTTCGAAACTGATACATAAAATCAAGGGGCATAAAATCTAGGTCAAGTTCGTTAATGGGCAAAATCGAACCAGGGGGGGGGGGGGCTTTTTGTGAAAACAGAAAAAAAAACATAATTTCTTAATTATGATACGTATCGAATCCGTTTAAAGTTGTTATTACTTCTAGGAACAGGGCCAAAAACTTATGTATGACAGATTTTTGATATAATTAAAAATTGCCTTAAGTGGGGAGGGAAGGGGGGTTTTAGAAGAAAAAAATTCATAACTTCGTCAATTCCCAAGATTTCAAATCCGCTTAAATTTATTATAAATCTTCTTAGTATTATCTAAAACTTTTATATTGACAAGTTTTTTATAGGACTAACCGTTATAGCAAAACAAAAATTAAAAACAACAAAATCCCTGCCGGCTCCGCCTGCAAACAAGATATTTTTCGAAGTAGGCGGTTCCAACTCCCGCATCTTTTCGAAACTGATACATAAAATCAAGGGGCATAAAATCTCGGTCAAGTTCGTTAATAGGCAAAATTGAACCAAGGGGGGGGATGGGGGGGACTTTTTGTGAAAACAGAAAAAAAAACCATAATTTCTTAATTATGATACGTATCGAATCCGTTTGAAGTTATTATTACTTCTAGGAGAAGAGCCGAAAATTTATGTATGGCAGATTTTTGATATAATTAAAAATTGCCTTAAGGGGGGGAGGGGGGTTTTAGAAAACTTCTTCAATTCCCAAGATTTCAAAACCGCTTAAATTTATTATAAATCTCCTTAATATTATCTAAAATTTTCATATTGAGATGTTTTTTATAGGACCAACTCTTATAGCAAAAAAAAAAAAAAAAAAAAAAAAAAAAAAAAAAAAAAAAAAAAAAAATCCTTGCTGGCTCCGCCTGCAAACAAGTTTGGTTTCGAAGTAGGCGGTTCCAACTGCAGCATCATCGCAAAAAGGTCATTTCTTCCGCAATTCCGGACAAACAGACGCCCCACGTTCTGCGTCTTCTAAATCTACCTGTGCCTGTAGGCCGAGCCGTCAGGGATTTTTTTTTTTTTTTACATGGACACTCAAAAGAATTCCGTTACATAACGGTCTATAGGGAAAAGATCATTTGCTTTTTTTTTTTTTTTTTTTTTTTTTTAAATAATGTTACACAATTCCAAACGTATTGAAATTTTTATATTCGATTTTTCGTTCTTGTTGACTTCTGAGATATATCAAATTGAAAGTTAGATCAAATACTCAAATCAAAATATATAACAAAAACCATTTTGTTTGTCCATTTCTGAGTAACATTTGAGATATTCTAACAATATGGTATTACTTTAATGATGCACACTTTCTTTCTGGTAAAAAAGTTTGTCGGATTCCACTCCTCCGTCCACACAACTTCGAAATAAATCCAGTCTTTTGATATGCTGCCACCACCGATATGAATACGTGATATCGGGCACGATATTTGATGTATATTCAATAAAAACCCAACTCTTTCAATTAAAGTTAAAGTAACAATTTATTAACAATATTTACACTTAAACTCGGATGTAAATTATCCGGTTTAACACTAAATCAAAACAATTACAGAAAACGCTCTACGTGTACCGTTAGACTACGTCAATTCATTCCGCACTCAGATTTCTATTCATCTCACACCCGCTCTCAGCGCTCATTCCCCGAGCAACCTTCACACTTCGCTGCTCCGTCCGAACTCAACACCGGTCTCAGAGCTCCAACTCGGAACGACCTTACACCTTCGCTTCCTACGTTAGAACTAACTTTCTCTCTCTTGTAAACTGCAGAGCACCCTCCTTTCTACGGGGTTTCTCCTCTGTTTCCAAGGGACCTTGACAACCCTTCCTCCCTCTTGACGGATCTGTCTTCCTCAACAAAAGGGTGCACTCTCTTTCTTATCTATCAAAGACCGCATTGCAATGGAAATACCTTTCATTATGTCCAAGTCGCCACCCTTCGGATTAAGATTTTTCTTAAACCAGACTCTAACGGTACACAATAGACACAGATACAATACGCTAATCCCTTAAGAATAGCTTTCAACTCTTGCAGCTGATTCTAAGAAACCTGACAAAGTTCTTGAAACATCTAGGGCAAAAACGAAGCCTGGGACATAGACTGCCACCTAATGATATTAGAAAAATATAATATGTAGGAAATTATACTTTACAATATTAAGAAACAGATTACAGTGTCAGATTTATTTCACCAAAAATGTGGCTTGGCACTTTCTTGCCCCGACCCTCTCATATATTCCCGTCATAACTTTTCAATCATCATAAATTTAGTGCATGGGATAAAAAAGGTTTGGGAAACACTGATCAAGAAAATATTGCATTATTATTTTACATTGTTTTTATTTTTATTAATATTTAAAAAAAAAAAGCATATGAAGATAAGAATTTATGTTGAAAAATTTGACAAGCTTGAAAGATAAACCTTTGATAAACCTTTTCTAATTAAGATGAAAGAGCGAGAGAAGTTGTAATCTTTATTAGCATGTTAAAAGTTGATTTTTTTAGTTTGTATAAAATCATGCTGATCTATCATTTTTAATAATGGATTATGATAATTTTACGTTAATGTTTTTTTTAATATATATTATAAGCAATATAATTTTAATTTTAGAAAATTTACAAAATAATATTGGTTACAAAATCATGGTTATAATTTCAGATTCTGTTATATTAATGCTATGTATTTTTTATTACGCATTATTTCTAAAAATAATAAAAATGCATATGAAAATAAATTATTATTATCGAAAATTTTGAGAAATTGGAAAATAAATTATAACCAATTTCCAATTAGAATAAAGAGATAGGAAATGTTTTAAATTTTATTAACATGTTAATCCATTTTGTTAAATTGGGATAAAGCTAATAAAATAAATTTTTACGATAGCTTTCTGTTAATAAAAAGTTTTAAAACGTTTAAAATTTTTTTAAATGTACTTAAAAATTATTCAACTTTTTTTTTTACAAAATTTATTCAAAATAATTTTAGATTAAATAAGTGCATTTACATTAATTGTTTAAGATGATGCAGTATTGTTTCAATTATTCTACAAGGAAAAAATAAATGAAGAAGATATGCATGTTAGTTAAATTGAATTTAATAAATTTGATAATAAACTATAATAAATGTGAATAATAAATTTCTAATAAGAACAGAGAAACATGTGCAAAGCGTTCCATAACCATGTTAAAATTTAATTTCGTTAAATTGATTTAAAACAAATAGACAAATAATTCTGAAAAATGAAATACCAGTATGTTTTTTTAAAGTTAATAGAACCGTTTCTAACATTTCTGCTTTTTCTGTAAAAAAAAGTAGTCAAAAATTCATATTTTATGCCAAGTTTGATCATAAATATTTAAAGATTAATATATATATATGATATATTAATGCAGCATAATTTTTTTATCGAAATATGTAGTAGTGAGGGTATGAAAATTCAATATTATCAAATTAAACAAATAAATGATGTATTTTCTGATATACAAAGTTTAAATTTTCATATTTAAATGTACATTAATGTGTAGGAAAATTGTACTATCGTATGAGTGTCGATTTTGTCAACAGAATGAAAAAGAGCACATGAACATGAAAAAAAAAATTCTAAAAAATATTCAAGGTATGTTTCTCTATTCTAGAAAATGATATTTAGCATGAATTCAATGATATTTTACAGTTTGTTTAGTTATTTTTTTAGGCTATCTTAAAGTTTAAAAAAGAGTAGCGATAGCAAGTTCAATTTATACAGGAAAAGAAAAGAAAAGAAAATGCCCTTTCCAAGCCAGCTAATGGAATATTACGGTTATCATAAGATTAAAATTTATTTTGGAACAATGTTTGATAATCCATTTGAAAAATTATATTTAATATGTATCTCGTGTATATCTCGTGTAATACTAAACTTGAATAAAATCTCTTATAATTAACAAAATCAACAAAAATAAACGATGAATTACAAGAAGTCTGAGCCTACACTTACGGTTGCCTGCCAAATATAGCCAAAAGTTCGCAGCAATTCTCAAATATAGTTCAATTGTTACAAACTGCGTATCTTTTCGAAGAGAAAAAGTACTTTAGTGAATACATTTTTAAAATCTAGAAACATAAAACAAAAATGTATTTTGATTTATTATTGTTATTGTGTAGAGCATAATTTACTTCGATGTTCGTAACTCAACAAAGCGATGTTGAGCAGATTAGAACTAATAATACTTTGAAGTGGATACGATGTTCTGTTACCAGTTCGTTTTTCCCGCAGGAGAAGGAAGACTCGTACTCCTAACTATTTTGTAAATCTAACGAAATGAAGTATTCTAATTAACAATTTTAACATTTTGATATTAACACGAAATAAACTTAAAAAATACTGTGGATATTATTAAGTTTTATAAGTTTTATGTAGATAGATTGCTGACAACAGTGGTGTTTATATTTAAGCTTACTATTGTTTTTTTTTTAAAGAATGGAATGTTTTTTATCATTGAACTTGACATTGAGATCGCTTGCATAATCTATGATAGTTTCGGTACAGATAAATACAAATAAGCTTACAGCTATGCTAGGCGGAAATAATTTATTGTTAAAAGGGTGATTTCCTTGACGCAAACTGAGAGTACTCCTAAATATTTTCTAGAAAAAAAATAATAAAAACACTGTGTCCGACGTTTCTCAACCTTTTTTTCTTACCTCGCGGCACACTTAAACCCATGGTTAAATTTCCACGGCATACTTTAATTATGACAAGGAAAAAATGTAGCAAAAAATCTAAAATATGTAAAATTCCTTGAGTAATATTTTTATCTACTTAACACCTTGCATAAACATTTCTACAGCGTTTTATAGATTTTATTTTAACTACCTGAAAAATAATTTTTCTCTGAAGGTATCAACTTTATCTAAAGATGAGGCCAATTTCATGGTTTCCTTGTATATTCTTATAAAGAGTATATTAACTAAAATATAGACAAAATGCTTAAGTGAGATAAATAGAAACAACAAAGGGCTTATAAAAACCTTTTAATGATCGACAGACGTTTCAACGCTGTTTTCAACGGTGTTTTCAAGTTTATTTTCAAAAATTTGCGAGAAAACTTTTGTTTATTGTTATACATATATCTTGAAAACGGCGCCGTATGAGCATTGAAACGTATGTCGATCATTAAAACGTTTTTATAAGCCTTTTGTTGTTTCTATTTATTTCACTTAAGCATTTTTGCTATATTTTAATTATAATTAGTGATCGTATTCTGTTATTATGAATATATTAACATTGAAATAAACTTCCAAGAAATCTAACTTTATGACACCAAACTTCACTACAAAATAAGTCATATAATGGGGAACATTTTATGATAAAGTAACGATATGTCTGTTAAATTTTGTTAGAACCTTATTGAAAATTTTTACGATACCTATAAGGTTCTCTCATGCATAGGCGCCGACTTCACGGAGGCGAAATAGGCAATCAAGTACACATATACAGCTAATTTAAAAATATATCCCATTTAATCACTGTGGTTAATAGAGAAAAATAATATTTTAAAATTAGTGATGGAAGTTTTCCTGATATGCTTCCATTGGCATAAACAAACATCATATGTTCGTACTAACTTACGAACCAAAAATGACGATCCATATGGCATAGGAGATTCGACATGAGTTTGTTTCGGAAAAAAATGACTTTTTAGCTCAATAGCAAGTTTTTATTTTTATGAAAGTAAAAAAGTTTGACTATAAACATTTCATAACTTACATTTATTAATTTAACATTAACATAAAAACTATATTTTTAAACTAAAAGTTATCTGTTATTTTTATATGCGTCATTTTGCAGTACAGCTACATTTTTTCTGATCGAACAGTTGTTTGTTTTGACCTTGATTGATGCGTGACTCAGTAGTTAAAGATACTATGTTTTACTAACGGACATTACTACGGATGCTGATCAAATTCAGATTCATTTTTAGATTTCTGCACTTTATGTTATTAAAACAATATCTTTATAAAAAGAGCGTAATATATATGCACTCTTGTCTCTTTAAAGATCTCTTCATTTATATCGTATTTTCTTCTCCTTTTGTGTTTTTATTGATTATTCTCATAAAAGACCATCAATATTTTCAGGAAAGATAAAGTTTTTTTTAAATTAAAAAAATTTATTAAATTTTCTTTATCTGTTATTTTACCTTGATTCTCAAAAAGTACTAAATTGATTATAATGGGAACAAATTTCTAACCCTTTAGAATTTTCAATTTCAATTCATTTTCACATTTAAGGTGACAAACTTAATGTATGTGTGTGTGAATAAAAAAACATTATCACAGTTAGTGGCAGTTGTAGTGGATAACATCAGACAGTAAATTTGAAGATGAAGCTTAAAATTCTTCATCTTGCTTGTGCAAAGATAATTTACCCTTAATATGAAATGAATAATGTAGAAACTTTCAATAAGCATGAAAACTTTCAATGAACAGTAACAACATTACATAATTTATCCAGAAAAGTAACATAATTCGTATCAATTTGGCACTAAATATAAATTCAGTGTAATATTCAGTATATGAAAACTTATTACATGTTAAGAAAGTTCTGCATTTTATGTTGTCATATTTATTTTTAATAAATATTTTGAAGGTAACTAACACCATAAACCTCAACGATTGGTCTATATAATATATGCATTAAACCTTGATTTTAAAGGCACACAAAGACTATATTCTCCGAAAAGATTTTAAACGCAAGAATAAATTCACAAAATTCTGTATAAATTAAATAAGATTTTTGATATTCTGGTAGTGATTCTAACTCTAAACCTCCTAGTAGTTTACAAATTTACACATGGTGTTTAGTACCCCTTTCTAATTAAAGTTATTTCATTTAATTTTAATGCTCTAAATTAGAAAAAAAAACTTTTCTATTTATTCGCTAACTTGCAAAGACAAAACTACAATAAAAAATACATAATTATGAAAATTTTTATATGTATACTGATATTTTAATACAAACTATTTTATGATAAAAATAAATATATGAACGTCAACATTTATGTACACATTTCTAAAATCACAAAAGGACTATTTCTGGGCTATTTTCTACAACTTCTCAACTACTGTTTAACTGCTTCCCGCACTGTTTATTTGCTCTATCAATATAAATGATCCAAATTGTACTCTATTATTATTACATATCAATTTAATGCTATATAAAAGTTTTTGTTTAAATTATAATTGGGCAGATTAAAAAATCACTAAAATACTCCAATTAGTAATTAACTTAAAGTGTAAAAAATGAATACCGTATGTACTCGTGTATGTCAAGTCAACTCAGTTGCTTAAGGAGTACTTACAGTGGGTCGCAACCCCTGTAAAACCGCCATCGAAAATGAAAATAACACAATGTTAAATTTAATTAAACAGAACACTGTCGAAAAATATTAGAATTTGAAAACTCTAACTGAGCACAAGGCATTTCAGAGTTGACGGGGGCACCAGAGGCTAAATATAACCACACTGGTGGAGCAATGATTATCTAATTGTAATTATTTATTCATCACTTCGTTAACGAGATCAATGTAGGCCGAAGCAAAGTATGGAAATGTCAGGTGAAGTGTGTTAAAAAGAACCCCCAAAATAGCTCTTAGGACAACGAAAGTCCCTGAAAACTATAAAAAAAAACAAAGGCCCTTAACTATAACCGTTGTTCCACATATAAGAATGGGAGAATAGCGCCGTGGGGCTTTTATACTAAAAATGTATTTAAAAATTGAGGGGTTGTGGAGGAGCACGTGTACACCAGAATTTGATATTTGAAGGTCGACACAGGAATGCGCGGCATCGACGGGGAAAATTAATGCAAGCACAAAATATACATTTAATTTTTAGAAATACTATTTTTCCCCCCTTGGGCTTTGTTGTTGTTATTGTTGTTGTTTGTATTTTTCTAATGCTTGGTAACATTGAACTTCAGGTTTATTTGTGAAGCTTCCCATTACATTATACATCATCATTGGCCTCTGTATATATGATCGTTGGACCACTATTTTTTATTACATTACACGAAATCGTGAAAATATATTTTGTCACTGTTGTTTTATATTAACCCCTTGTGGATTAATCACGAGTGTGACTCCTGTAAATTAAATACGGGATCGCAGTGACCCTAAAATTTTCTCACTTTGATACCACTATTTTAAAACGATACTTTTTTAATCTAGACTTCGATTGCTGATGTTAACGTAATCTACCACAAAGATTTTTGATTTGAAATAAATGTAGGAAATGTAGAAAAATTTAGGAACGCTGCAAGCACTGGGTTAAACTTTGTCTTCTGAATCAACCACAAGATTGACTGGGAGTAATAAAACAATCCTTGTGAATAAATCATGAGCTTGACTCGTAATTAATCCACAAGGAGATGAGGTTAAATAATCATTCTAACTACATAACTGACTTAAATAAATAAAACAACAAAGGGTTAAATACTATTTTTTTTAAATTCTAATTGAATAAAATCTATTCAAAATATTGTTTTCATATTATCTTTATTTAATATAAATATTTTTTTTTCTAATTAAGGTATTAAAACACGAGGGCGAAAGATATATGAGTATAAACACGGTATTTTAAAAAATTAAAATTATTAAGTTACAGGATTTTTCTGTCTGTGATTAAAGCTAATATATTTTTTATTTTTTCGACGATTTATGATACATTTTATTTCTAACAAAGTAATTCTTAATGACTATTGAATTTTTTTCTTTAATCACACATAATCAATTATAATAATAATAATAAACTAATGTGGCGCAACCTATTTTCTTACTTCGTGCAACCGATGAAGCAATATAAATGAAATGAATTAATCAAAATTTGGCACCCTATCATTTCTTAGAAATTTAAAATTGATTAAAATTAATTTTTATCATTTATTTTCACTTAAATTATTTTTTTTTATTCCGATTTTCGTGAAAACAAATTGTTAAAAAATACCATTTTGAAGAAAAGTAAAATGACAGAATAATAATTAATTTTTTTTTTTTTGTGAAAATATAATTCTTAAAGCCGGTATATACTTCATACGCAGTAATCAGACAAACACACAAAATTAAAAAACAAAAAAAAACAGACATTACTGCACGCCAGATGCAAATACCGGCACAAAATCTAATTACACATAAGAAGGAAAATTTAATGAAAATAAATTTTTCATATTCCAAAATCATTTATGGAAATTGCTTTGCTGTCTGCCAAAGAGACTTGTGTTTTTATTTCAGATATCCACTGTATGTTTTGATACGTTCGATTTTTTTAAACAATGAGTAAAATGGAATTTTGGTTCTTATTCAACTAATCTGATTTTATTCATATAGAGGAAGGTGGGGGTAATAAGAGGGAAAAATGTTTATTTATTTATTTATGTATTATTATTGTTATTATTATTATTATTATTAGTTGTTGTAGAGGGGAAAGAGTTTTGCAAAAAATACATTATATTCCACACTTTGATGAAGATTTGGCAATTTTTCTTTCAATTTCAAAGCCAATTATTGGTGTTTATTTATTTATTTTTAATTTTGTCGAAACCGTCTTTCTTTCTACCCTGTATGGCTTAGCTGCCAACCTCCCGATTTTTTTTCATACCAATATTTTTATGTAAAAATATTTGTTTTATCTAATCATACAATTGCAGCAATTTCATAAAGTGAAAATTTTTGTAAGATTTTACTAGTACTAAAAAAATCGGGAGGTTGGCAACTATGCTGTATGGTAATGTGAGACAAGTCTTCGAACATTCATATATTGTTAACTTTAATAGGGTTATGGAAAACACGCTAAAAAATTGTTTTGCCACAGCTTTCCAGATAATTAAAAAAAGCAATTTCAAGTGTTACAGACAGCTAAAAAGAAAAAAAAAATAGATTTTTAAAATTATACGTTTCTTTATTCGCCCTACAAATTAATATACTGTTCTAGATATATGATTGATACAAAATAGGAATTTACACGCAATAAACACTGGCTGAATCAATAAACTAAATCTTAAACGTTACACATAGGAATATATAGAGATAAAAAAAATACTCATGTCTGTTATTAACTAGTTAATAAGGGTAATTAGAAGAGATATTATTGAAAGTATGTTCCTAAAGAGCTTTTTATGATATACAAAGTAGTATGTGAATTAACATCGTATTTGTCAAAAACTGACGTAACAAATATATCAAACATTTCAACCCATTTTACACAATAAAGTTTTATTGTGAAAAAATAAAAGGATTGTGTTGGTGTGAGAAGTTCAAAGTGAAGGTATTTATCAAAAACAAACAATATATATGTATGTATGAATGAATGTATGTATATAAAACCATAATATAGACGACATATAATTCCTTATTCACAAATGGGCAAAATAATTATAATAGAAATGAAAGATGAAACACATACCTTCTATGAAAAATATCCAAAAACGAAAATATTGAAAATAATGAAAAATCGTGAAACCATTGTAGAATTATCAAGCTCAAATTACCATAGATTCCGCAAAACATGAGCGATTTCATACTTACACTAACTATAATTAGAGCTCCTTAGCTATAATAAGCTAAAGAGATGCAAGAGATTTGGGCTATCGTACATTAAAAAAAAAAAAAAAAAACCCGAAAATGTATGAAAAATGGGAACATACACAATGAGAAATATTGAAATATATTTGCACACGGTCCAACCTCGATTTAACGAACCTCTATTTTGCGAACTTTTTCTATTAATTAAGAACATTTTACGATTTTTCCTGTAAAATAACCTCCAAATAGCGGCGTGCATTTTTTATTTAGAGAATTTTTTCTTGTGATTTAAATGTTTTTCCCTACTTTTTGACATTCAAAACTTATTATGTCTTTTTACACATTTTATGACGCTCAATAAAATTGAAGTAATTTTACCAAGCACGTACCCTTAAGGAAATTCTAAAATAGCTGTGTCATTCTTTAAATTCATCCAGGCAGTACAATCTTCATCTGCCCCATTTAACTAGAAAAACTTCCAATACCCCCCTCCCCTATCTCTACACCCTTAATGATAAAATATTAACATCATAAACAATCCAAAGAAAATTACAGCTTGAAGAAAATACGCCTGAAAAAGTTTTTAAAGTATTATCGATGCGAAACATATTATGAGAGGAAAAACTTTTTAAAACAAAATATTCAGAAAAAATTAACAGACCTTTTTTTAATAATTAAGTTGGAGGTCGCATACAATAATCCATTTTGTTAACATAGCTTCTTTTTATATTAAAAAAAAATACCATCGTACAAAATTTATTTATTTATTTAATTTTAATGACAAACATTCCTTGATTAAATAAAATAATAATTACTATACTAAAATTCTGGTGTAAGGCCGGATTTTTTAATACAAAAAGTGGCCTAAGATGGCAATAGATATTGATGGTAATGTTAGCTGATTTTTTTTTTTTTTTTTTTTGCTTTAATAAATATAATTATCTGAAAAAAAAATCATTAATTTCAAATATAAAATAATTTTTTAAGCTAAAAATACAGAGCATTTCTGGACAGTAGTGTTGTTTTCTTCTTCTTTTTTCTACAGCTGTTTTGTTTTTATGGTTAAAATAACTGAAACAAATAGTCAACTCACACAAAATTGTAATTTTTTTTCTAAACCTGTTTTGTATTTATGGTTAAAATAACTGAAACAAATGGTTAACTTACAAAAAATTGTAATTATTTTTTCTATACCTATTTCATTTTTATGGTTAAAATAACTGAAACAAATGGTTAACTTACAAAAAATTGTAATTATTTTTTCTATACCTGTTTCATTTTTATGGTTAAAATAACTGAAACAAATGGTTAACTTACAAAAAATTGTAATTATTTTTTCTATACCTGTTTTGTTTTTATGGTTAAAATAACTGAAACAAATGGTTATAACTTACAAAAAAATTTAATTATTTTTTTATGTAAGATTTAGTATTTATGGATATTTGTCTTCATGCAGTTTAAAGTAATTTAAAAGGGTGAATCTTTATTTAATAAGTTTTACATAGAACGAACTTTTCTTCTATAATTAGTGACTTCGTTAAACAGAGGTTTGATTGTACAATATATATATTATGAACTTTATAATGGAGAAGTAATAATAATTTTAAGGTCAAATCCATAATTTAGCATATTTTTTATTTTTAAATATATATTTGGTGGTTTTTTTCTATTTCTTATTACACAAGGTCTTTCATCAAATATGTAATGACATAGCGAAAGAAAGATAAAGTATTGCATAAAAAACAATATATTTTTTAAATGTATAATTTGAATTTTTATTATGATTCCGGTGCGAACTTTAAATATTAAACAAATAAATGCCACTTTATACAAAATAAATAAATAAATAAATAAATAAATTTGATACTCAATATTTATGAAACTCACTGCCTATGTTACAATTTACTTGTGTGATACATAAACGTAACATTCATCATTAACTGAAACAGATTAAGAGACAAATAATGTAACAATGGAAAAATTAAATTTAACTTCGAAAAATAAAAAGAACTTGAAACATAATTATAAAACACAACTCTCAATTTATAATTTATCTGGACGATATATCAAACAGTTATTTTTAACTAATTGAAAACAAGTAAGTAAGGCAGTTAAAAACGAAACAAATAAATGCAATTCCTAAAAATGTTTCTTTTTTAGGGGTGAGTGGGGAGGATATTTCATACATAATATTTGTAAAACTCAAAATGTAGT
Organism: Maratus michaelseni; assembly: GCA_963931845.1. NCBI lineage: Eukaryota > Metazoa > Arthropoda > Arachnida > Araneae > Salticidae > Maratus > Maratus michaelseni. The sequence continues at coordinate 77,266,474 of OZ007594.1, forward strand.
TTAAATATATAACATATAGCTGAAATAAATATTTTTAAGAAAACAAAACAAATGAAAATTAGACTTTCAAAAACAAAAATAATAAACGCAACTCTTAAAAAAAAAAAAAAAAAAAAAAAAAATCGTGAAACTTTCATACACGTTTGTTGTAAAACTCATTATCCAATGTGATACTTTGTGATACATATAAACAGTAACTTTAACTGATTCCAGACGAATAAAAATATTCGGTAGTTAAGAATTAAAGCATATAAATGACTTAATTTTATCGAGGAAATATCATACACAATACTTGTAAAACACATTATACGGTTTACATAATATGACAAAAATAAACATTTCTAATTTATCCAAATCAAATAAGAATTAGAGTCCAAATCAATACAATAAAGGCAACCAATTACATTTTCGGGAAATTTTCATACACGATAACATGTTTTAATGTTATCCAATTTAAAAATTATATATATATTATGTATACAAAAGTAATATTTTAAACTAATTCAAGATGAATGAGACTTAGACCGTTGAAAAACAAAACAATTAAATGACTTAAAAATATGAGTTAAATTTTTCAGTAAAATTTCTTCATTATATATTTTTAGTTAATCAAAACATATGAAATAATTAGATTCTCAAAAACAAATCAATAAATTCCACTTCTTAAAAATAATTAAATTTTTATACAAGAAAGTTTAAGTAAAACACATTAGCTAATTTATAAATTACTTGTGTCAGGTTAAAAACAATATTTTAGTAATTCAAGATGAATAAAAGTTCGGCGGTTAATAAACAAAACGAAGTAGCTTATTACAGCTAACTTATAACTTGTATTAATTAAAATTTTCATGGTAATTTCACACTTTATCATCTTTGGAACTCGTTTTGTAAAACTTATGAAATATCTGTGTGATAGATAGAAATAATATTTTTAAATAATTCAAGATATAAGAATCAAGCAGTTAAAAACAAAACAAATAAATGTAAAGCAAGTAATATAAAAGTTTTCGGGGAAATTTCATATATTTGTAAAGCTTGTTATACGATTTATAAAATATCTGTGATGCATAAAATCAATATTTTGTATCTAATTAAAGACGCATAATAGTTAGGCAGTTAAAAAACCAAACAATCAAACGATTCAAATATCAAATGTTTTGGGGAAATTCCATACCAATATTTTTAAAACTCGTTGTCAAATTTATAAATTATCTGTGTGATGCATAAAAACAATGTTTTTATCTAATCCAAAACGCATAAGAGTTAAGCATAGTTATAAAACAAAACAATAAAATTTTTCAAGTATGAAATTTTTAAGAGAAATTTCATACCCAATATTTGCAAAACTCGTTGTCAAATTTATAAATTATCTGTGTGATGTATAAAAACAAAATTTTTATTTAATTCAAAATGCATAACAATTAGGCAGTTAAAAAACAAAACAATCAAACGTTTGAATTGTCCAATTTTTGGGATAAATTTCATACCCAATATTTGTAAAACTCGTTGTCAAATTTATAAATTATCTGTGTGATGTATAAAAAAAATATTTTTATCTAATTCAAAATGTATAACAGTTAGGCAGTTTAAAAACAAAACAATGAAACAATTCAAGTATAAAATTTTTGATGTAAATTTCATTTGTAAAACTCGTAGAATTAATAAATGATCTGTGTGATGTATAAAAACAATAGTTTTAACTAATTCAAAATACATAACAGACAGCTTAAAAACAAAACAATAAAACGATTTAAGTATAAAATGTTTGGGTGAAATTTCACACCCAATATTTCTAAAACTCATTGACAAATTTATAAATTATCTGGGTGATATTTACAAACAATATTTTGAAATAATAAAAAAAAAAAAAATAAGCACTAAGCATTTAAAAACAAAACAGTTAAATGCAAATTTTGTTTATTTACTTTTTTTAAGGGGGAGAGGTTATCACGATAACTGTAATAATCACCGTTCAATTAAAAGAATATCCGCATAATACATAAAATAAGTATTTTTAACTAATTCGAGATGAACAAAAAGATGAACGATTCCACTGCACGCAAAATACTAATTAAGAAACACACCATACCTGAAAGAACTTCCGTCGTAATCTCAGTAACAATGTCATTAAAATTTTCGGGACAAAAGACCGAAAAACGGCAAAGTTCAGGAATTCACTATCATTGGCCTTGATCAAGAACGACCCCTAAACAATTCGCAGTTAATTGTTCGGCGATAGAAATCCATTTTCAAAGCCATTTAACTCTGTGATCACTTGTGTGGAATCAAATTAAGGCCAAAATTTCCGGAATGACTTTTGAGGCTTCCTATTCTAAAGATCTGATATTGATCGAACTTCTAAAAGGCTTCTGTCTGCAGATCTCCGAACAATTAATTAGTCTGTACGAAAAATTTTATTTTCAAACTAAGACTGTAGGTGTATTCAAGGACTTAAGTAAATCTGTTTTGCTCACGGCATTAAATAGTAAGGATGATATCATATTTACTCGTTTCATTTTTTAGCCTCGTATGTATGTATATATATATATATATATATATATATATATGTTCTAATACTTTGTCAGTATGTGCTGTCAATAGAATATATTTAAGATGCAAGATAAGCTAATGAGGTTTAACTTATCTGTTACTGACATGCGTGTGTATGTTAAAAAATCAAGTATAATGAATAATAAGTATCAGATGTCTAATAATCCAAGATTGCGATTTCTTCTTTTTCATTCATAAAATAAAAGTTTGGGAGGATCATTAAGGTGATTCTCAAATGATCTCTTGAACAACGCAAAACTTTCTAACACAATTTCTGACTCATTTTTAAACGTAAAGGCATAAAATTGGCAGACATGACTATTGAAGCGATTTGGAATCGAAATGAGATTTCCATTTTCTGATAAATAAACTACTTATTCAGTTATAAGAGATTCGTCTCACGTAACAACACGTTTTTCTCCGTTCTGGGACTGAAACATCGGGAATTCGATTCAAAACGCCGACTTTGACAGTGTTTTCTGAAAGATCTTCTTCGTTTACCAAGAAATAGAAAACGTCTTTCGATTACAAAGTTTTTGAATAAGAACACCTGCCAATTTCATGCGTTTCTGAAGAAAAATGAATTAATAAAATATGTTATAAAGCAGCCAGTTTGGATTTGAGAACTGCCTTAAACAAGAGTTGTTTTCCGATTATCACTCCTACCTGATCTCCTTCATATACTATATTTTTTCTGGTGGTTGCTATTATGTGCTAATGCAACTAAGTAAATATTTACAATTTTTGTAAAATCTGATATAGTATAATAAAAACAAAATTTAATGCGCATGAAAACAACATGCATCTAATACAAAAAATATAAATGGGAAAATAAAACTTTATTTCAAATCTAATGTATAACATTTTGTCAATAGTGAGCCATAAACTATAAAAAATTTGCACGTTTTAATAAAAGCATATAAAATCTATGACAATTATAAAAAAAGATTTAGAAAATGATGTGCTTTACAAAAACAACATACAGGGTGGCCAGAATGAAAACACCCCTACTTCGACGTCTCTATATATTGAACTACTCAATGTATAAGCTTCAAATTTTGTGCAGATGCTATTCGAGACATGGGGAAACGGATTAAGACCGATAGATGGAGTTGTAACAACAAAAAAACATGAAATAAAGACAAAACAATAATAAAAAGCAAACTGTGAATGTGTGGATTCACAGTCTCATTTTTGGACCTACTCGTAATGGCTCTGTGACATGCATCGTAGCGTCCAACAGGTACAAAAGAATGCTCGAAATTTTTTTATACCCCATTTTCAACAGCTTATGAATGTCTTGATTCGATTACCTTTATGCTAGATGGAGCGCCTCCACACATTAGACTCTGAGTACAGCAGTTTCTCTGCAACGTTTCACTAATGACAGAATAATCTGTCGTGCATTCTCGACAATCTGGCCATCTTGTTCTCAGTATCTTAATCCGTGTGATCTTTGGCGGTATGGACATTTAAAAAATCTTGTTTATCGAGGATGCTTGGTAACATTTTCAGATTTGAAAGAAGGTATCACTCTGTATGTGAGAAGCCTCTCAGTCGATCAGTTACGATTTGTAATTGAACAAACTGTTCGCACAGACAGCAGATTTTATATCTTCAAGAAAGGAACCATATTGATCAGCATTCCTTGCATTGATAAGGTCCTTGGCACATGAATGTTTGGTACGTTCAAATAAAATGTCTTTACAATGTTGCTTTGTATTTTTTCAGCATATATCCAGTTGTACAGCGCCATCTATAGATGATTTTTGAAACTATTTTTTCACGTAATCCATTCTCCCATGTCTTGAATAGTATGTGCACAAAATTTGAAGCATTTACACTCAGTAGTTCCATATATACAGAGGTCGATGTAGGGGTATTTTAATTCTAGATTACCCGGTAGTTGAAACTTGCAGCGATACTGCTATTTTTATAAACGTTAGAGCACAATTAGACAGGCAAAAAGAAGTAGCAAAGGGCGAGCTATGATCAGATTTATAGAATCTGTTTTTCTATTTTTCTATTCTTTTTTCTCTTTCTCTTTTAAGATGAAAGCTGATGCACTTATCGTAGTCCAAAAATTGAGTGAATTTTGTGTATATTCACTAGTCAGTAGCGGCTGGTCAGAGAGTTTACGATCATTTTATTACCAGAATTTTAGTAAATAAATTTTGAGTTTACTGTAATCAAGGTATATTCTATGATTAAATAAGAAGGAATTTAAATTACAAAATTACTGGTAGTAAAATGAATGTGATCCCTGACGAGTCACTATTGCTATTAGTATATTCACCAAGTATAATAAATTAAAATGAAAAATAAAAAGAATAAGTCCGTTGAAAAAAAAACTGTCTTTATAATATTATTTCTGCAAAAATAACACTGGTCTTTAATTTCCCACCGACAGAAAAAATAATAATGCATCTGTAATTTAATTAGTTCATCTTTTTTTCTGTACAGCAAATATAGTATTAATACTATAACCAGGTGTACATACTACAAATATGAAAACTTATATTTAGGCTTCAAATAAAAATATTTGTTTAGAAATACATTATTAAATTTGACACCGAAATCGTTATTTATATCACCATTGCTATTGTATTTGTTTATTTCACTGTGAATGCGTATCCTTTTTTAGATCATAAGATTAACTATTTTAATGTGTTAAGCTTGATATAAAATAAAACTAATATCAGCGACTATTTTTTGACACATGGGAATGAATAATTATATTATGAAAAATGTGAAACCTTTTTTTTCAGAAAATATTATGCAACAGAAGAAAAAACAGAATATATTTATTTAATAGAACTAAATCAGTGAAAAGAACAAAAATGCAAACATACCTTATTAATTACAATCTTCTATATAAAGACAATATGAAACTTACCTAAAAAGAAAAAAATGTATAATCCTTACAATTTTATAACTGTGATGCAAGCAATAATACATATAAATGAAAAACAAAATAGTATAAATAAAGATCTATATACATAGAATATATACTTGCAAGAATTTAACATAGCCCTACCCTTCAAACTTTGATGTAAATAATTCCTCATTTATTTTAAAATTTCTAATCTTAATAGATATCTGATAGAATCTTGCTAACAGAATTTGCAACTTTTTAAAAACTATTTAAGCATAAGCTTTAAAAATTTAACTCTTACATATTTCCACAAATGTTATATTAACGTTAAAAAAATAAAATATTGTTATTGAAATTCATTTTTAGATACTATTCTTTATATATAACATACGATCCCTCAAAATACATGATTTTAAAAACCAGTCTATGAAAATTGTAATTAATTCCTAACAAGAATTATTTAATTTTTTACAATAAATATACTAATATTTTATTAATTGGTTTCACATATTTACGTTTCATAAATATTCTAAAAGACATAAGAATAGCCTTTTTACCAAAGCGTTGAAACGAAAGTTATTTCAACTTAAACCCCTATATTTGTTTTTCATCCAGTTTTATCGAAATGAGGGCCTTTTCACTTGTCGAATTATGTATATCATAAAGCAAAAACATGTCCGTCAGTACCGCTGGCATGATATGGATGGTGGTAACGTTCTGACCAATCTATTTAGTTTTATCGCAATTTTTTTAACTTCTAAACATCGCACAATTTCACATTTTACACCGTTGAATAGGGGAAAAAATGTGCTTTCAAATGTAATTTGTCAGAAAACTGTATCTAAATTTACTGATTTTTTAAAGTTTTCAAAATAATTTTCAAGAATATATTTTTAAAATCTATCTATATCGCGTGCAACCCGATTACCGAAGATTAATCCGTTTGCAATTAAAACAATATAAAAATTCATCATTTGTTTCCGTCTAATATTCCATAACAACTTATATAAAATGTGAGAAGATTGCCTAATTTTTATGGAAGTTAGAGCCTATAAAGTAAATAAATTATAACTAAAAAAAAATAAATTAAAAAAGCTTTTATTAAAAAGGAAAAAAGAAAAAAATGCCAAAAAGAAAAAAAATCTAAAAAGAAGAAAAAGTGTTGAAGGACAATTGATTGAAATAAGTACTTTTTTTTTCAAAGAAATAAATTGCGAGTGATTTTTTTATCAATTTGTTTAAAACAATAAATTGGATATACAATTTTAAATCGAATTTCTTGGAAAGAAAAAAAATTACCAACATTTCCCTGAGGATCAAACCCACATCCATTCCGTCCCTACGCAGATCTAAAAGATGGCGAATTTACCAACCATGCTACGGTTTATCGAAGACCGTTAGTTTACTTCTGAAGCAATCAATGACATTTGCATGATCACATACGTCCTGACACTAACGTTCTCTTATTAGACAAATGTTTTTGCACCCTGGGGGGGGGGGGCAAATTTCAAATATATTTTTTACAGAATATTGTATTGTCACCGTAAATACGTCACACTACCAGAAATTATGTCAATTGTAGCACACAAAGATTGGATTGCAAGATTTGAACCGAACGGACAGACAAAGCAAGTTAACATTAAAGTAATGAATGAACTGGTGCGATACTATAGGCTTGAATCCTACTCATGCCTTCAAAGTGGTTGCACGTCTTCTTTGCGCCTGACGAAGAAAGACAGAGTTCTTTCGAAAGGCCTAGCGCATTCCATATTTTTATGGTGTTATATTAAAAAGTTTTTTTATGTTTTTAAAGCAAGTTAAATAAAAACTTGTAAAAAAAGACAAGAGAACAACAGACAGAAAGACGAACATACTAATTTTCGATCCTGATGAAATCTTTATAGGACGACCAGTAGGTTGAGCTCTTTCCAACGAAGAAAGAATTATGAAAATCAGAGTGTCCGTTCAAAAGTTGTGCTCAGTCATACAGGTCCACAAAGTCTCTTTGCAATTTCAAGCTTTTAATAGAAACCTAATGAACATGTATGGAAGGTATACAATATTAGGAGTCGTCGACGTTTTCCTCTGATACTCTTTTTCGCTCGCTTCTTGTTTTGCCCAATACTGAGCTGGTCTCTATGAATTTCTGTTGTCATTCACGAATTGATAAACTTGGGCACAAGAAATACATGGAGACCGGCTCAGCTAATATTGTACTACTTTCGATGCATGCATCTGTTCATTTGTGCTTGTAATAAAAGCTTGAAATTGTAAAGAGACTTTGTGAAAACACTGTACATAAAAAAAAGAAACAACAAAAAACAAAAGAAAAGAAAAAATATATAAGAAAGTCAGCAAGATAAAATACAAACATTTTTAGACATTTCTACTTATAATATATTTTTATTTATAATATGCAAATTTCCCTCGATTAGTACGGTTAATTGATCCCGCGAAGTTACTGCACTAATCGAAACCTACATTTAATAAGAACCACAGCGAATTTTTTTAAAACCCAATATGCATAAATAAACAATATAATATTATGCTATTATGTTGTTTTTGATAAGTTATTGTAAGGAAGTACCTATTTCAGTTTGATTTGACGCTTTTTTTTGTAAAGGTTTCTCTAATTTTCATGTACGACTATTAACATTAACGTGTGAACGAACTTAATAAATAACAATAATGAAGACACATTAAAAAGTAGATTTTAAGTCCAATTCTGCATAATAAAAACCTTTGAATGATTGTCGTGACATTGGTCAAATTTCTTGTCGAATTTTTTATTTTATTTTCATAACAATTTGGCGCCGATTGGCTTGGGTAAAATCGAAATTTTCACCGCATTAACTATATCAACAAGAGATAATTTGACCGGTACCAAATGATTCAAACCACACATTTCTCGATAAAATATAGTATAAAATATAAAATCTAAATGAAAATAGTTAAATATATAAGTTAAATAGTTTTAAATAAAAATTCTGGTGTAAAATATTCTTATGAAACATGAGTAAAATTCCCGATATGTTTAGTGTTAATCGGAGAATTGTTTGAAAAGAAAAAATACATATCGCACTAATTGAAAGCGCGTAAAACGAGATAAACCTGTAGACACATTTTATAATATATTTTAAATTTCATTCTTCTACATAGATTAACGTTTCTCTAATGAAAATTATATATAAATCCCATATTTAACCGATAAACATAAACATTGTTAAGTTTCATCGTATTTATTATAGTTAAACAATGTTTTGTACCTTTAAATAAAATCTGTCAAAGTAAACAAAATTTTGTTTCTTGGTAGAGCAAATATTTGAACAATAAATTACTTTCCACTCTTCAAATTCGTAAATTTATTAGGTAACATTATATAAATTGATTTTGTGAAATATTAGCTTCATAGGGGATTGGAGTTGTACGTTATACAAATATTTACAAAAAAGTTAAAAAAAAAAAAAAAAAAAAAAAAAAAAAAAAAAAAAGAGCTATTTGCCGAAAATGTAATTTTACAAAATAATTGATATTGAATGAGGTATATCTACCATTTGATTAAGTTGTTATCTTTGCTTTCAAATGACAAAGTGGGATGTTAAACAAGAAAGGAAAAGCATGCGTCAAGCATAGATTATGAAACACTTTCCAACAATTGCAATTAAACTTTTTCTGTTTAACAATGCAAATAAGATAACTAAGACAACATTTAAAAAAATGCATAGCACATTTGAAAACCAGATTTCACCAATTGCCGTCTATAGCTGGAAAAGTACTAAAATTTTTTAAAGCTCTGTACTTTATCTATAAATTTGTATAAATTCTACATAGTATGCTAAAATTTAATTTAGCAAGAAAATTTTAGTTTAGTTTAAAAAAAAAATTAGTTTAGTTGAAAATCACCTTCAACAATTTCACCTTCTACCAATAGACGGAATTATACTTGAATTCTGTTGTACAACCCTGTATATTTGCTACAGATTTTCATACACGTTACATATGAAGCTAAAATTTAATTCGAGCTAAACCACGCTTAAAACTACTAAAATCACATTTCCAAAAATTATCATCCACAGGCGGTCATGTGTCTATTTCTTTACGTGGCCCTGTATATGATTATATATGTATATACAAAATTTTCTTAGTATACTAAATATAGTTCAGCTTGAATATGCACAACTCAATTAAAAATCACTTTTAAGCGATTCACACTCATACTCAGTAATGCTTACGAATTATTTTGTGTAGCCCTGTATGCGTATTTATATATACCATGTAGTATGCAAAAATTTAGTTAAACTTAAAACCCATACCGTAACTGAAAACGTACTTCCAGCAATTATCGCTAACTAATAGACAGTACTTTAGCTCAGGACGATAGAATAAGTCTACATATACTCTTATCTATAGTCCTGACTTCGGCTACAGTAGTGTATTCGAGAGCTTTGTCCCTATAAATGAACGATAAATTCTATACACATCATATTCTCATGCAAATATCTTGTAGTAAACCTCACTAATCAATATCAATTCCATTATATTTGAAATACTGTAACATAATTAAAATACGCTGTAAACAGTTTTTTCCCCGTAAATCATTATGTAAAGGAATTTTTTTGTGTGGCCTTGGAAATGAATTTTTCCTCCCATATTCTACAGAATGCATTTTTTACTGCATTTCGTAAATACGTATCAATTTCATTATGTTTGATATTGTGTAGCATCTTTAAAATACACTTGAAATTATTTTCTCACATTGATCATAATTTAACAGATTACTTTTGACTCTCCCTGTAAAACAACAACAACAACAACAAACAAACTATAAATGCTTCACACTTCATTTTTGATAGTGATCGTGCTACAGTAAATGTCAATAACATATGAAAATTACAGGACAATCCGAATAGATTTACGAGAGTTAGAGCTCGGACAGACGGACAGACAAACCGAAGTCATAAACACTTTTTTCATCTATGTTAGAAAATTGTTTAAAAAAAGTCTCAATAAACATTATAAAAATAAGAAATGCGCCAGGCCTTTCGAAAGAATTTTGTTTTTCTTCATCAGGCGTAACCAAGGCATGCTACTGCTTTGAAATCAGAAGCATGTCTTGCTTATGGATGCATTTTGCTCATTTCATTGTATGAAAAAGAAAAATGAAATATCTGTTGATGTTGGAAAGTGTTTCATAATCTATGCCTGGTGCATCATTTTTCATTCTTGTTTAATATATTTTAAAATCCATAAGTCAATACGAAATAATACTTCTTTAACTACAGAGAGATAAATCCTCTTTTAAACTAAAACATACTGCGTAAACACTGTTGGCCTTTCACTTACATTTATTACAGTTAAACAATATTTTGTACCTTTAAACGCATTTATCAATGTAAAGAAAATTTTGTACCTTCGTGGAATAAATATGGAATCACAAAGTTACTTTCCACTCTCCGAAATTAACTTAAAGTTATTACAGGGATGCCACTCTCGAATATATTTTTTAAATTATTTTGCCTACCGCAATTTTAAAACAATAATTTTCATGGTAGATTTCTACTTATCTTCGAGGTAGATAATATTTGTTTAGAAATCATGGTAGGGAAAATAATAATAAAAAAAAATAGTCGCCAGTGGCAGCCTAGTCATTAGGTAACATGGTATAAATTGATTTATTTCAAATATTAGTTTCATAGGGAATTAAAGTTGAAGTTTTCTTTTCAAAATATTTACACAGATAGCCGAAAATGCAACGTTGCGAAATAGTAGATGTTTAATAAGGTGAGGCGAGGCTAACGAAAAAGAAAGGCTACCGCGGTGCTTTACGCGTATCTTTTTTTACAGACCGCGAGAGTCACGTGATGCTCGAATCCACCAATGCAGGTGTACGGAAAGAGCATCACGTCACTCTAGCGGTCTGTAAAAAAAGATAAGTGGAATGCACCGCGGTAGCCTGTCTCTTTCGTTAGCCTCGAAGGTGAGGTAGCTGAGTTCATTGTGTTTCCTTTCACGTGAAAAATTAAGGATTTTATAGTTTGTTTAACGAATTACACTTGATAAGAAAAGAACGGTCAGCGTTGAGATGAAACCATAGTTATGAAAAGTACAACAGCAACAGAAGGATATTAATCCTATATTAAAACAAGATTACAAGAGATAAAAACAGCTTTATTGGCAGGTTTTATTTATGTGCCAAAGGTGTTAAGATATAAAATGTACTTTTGATTTTTAAATTCCATTCATGTTGAATACCGCATACTAGATACAGTGAATATTACGTCCATCTAATATAAGTTCATACATCTTATAACATACGAGGCGTTTCATAAAAGATTCCTTAATTATAAGATTCAATAACTCATTAACTATAATCTATGTCGCCAACGTCGATATGACGTCAGCCTTACTCAGGTTTTTGATTCATAAAATAAATTCGATATTATATGTTTGTAATTATGTTTCCTTTCATGTGAAAGATTAAGGATTTTATAGTTTGTTTAATGAATTACACTCGATAAAAAAGAACGGTCAGCGTTGAGATGAAACCATAGTTATGAAAACTACAACAGTAACAAAAGGATATTAATCCTATATTAAAACAAGATTAGAAGAGATAAAAACAGCCTTATTGGCAGGTTTTATTTATGTGCTAAAGATGTTAAGATATATAATGTACTTTTGATTTTTAAATTCCATTCATGTTGAACACCGCATACTAGATACAGTGTTTATCGACGTCCATCTAATATAAGTTCTTACGTCTTATAACATACAGGGCGTTTCATATAGGATTCCTTAACTATAAGATTCAATAATCCATTAACTATATAATCTATGTCGCCAACGTCGATATGACGACAGCCTTACTTAGGTTTTTACTATATAATATAGATTATATATTAAAAAGCAAAAACATGAGTAAGTCTAACGTCATATCGACGTTGGCGACAATTTAAGGAATCCATTTCACTTTTATAGCAAATTTATTAACTTTTAAACATCCAATTTTTACAACAGCGAATGGAAATAAAAATATACTTCCAAATGCAATTTCTTCGAAAACTGATTCTCAATTTACTGATTTTTTTTTTTTTTTTTATGGTTTTTAAAATATTTTGACTTTTAAAAAAAATCTATCTCAAACAGGAAAAAAAATGTTTATAATTTAAAATTTGAAGTACTTTTGAGCATTTTTACAATATGAGGCAACACAGAGACTATTGACGAAAATTTGAAATCGCTGTAGACAAAATTTATGACCTTCCTTTATAAACATGTCACTTAATTCATCTTTATATTTATTATTATTATGAATTGTTGAATTTTAAAATTATTAAGTCTTTTAAGAAACACTATGGACCCATACAATACTTACATCCAAAAACTTTCATTGGATACAATAGATTATAACAAACGTTTTTTAAGGCATGTAAGTAATAGCGACAAATGAGGAATCGTTTATAATCCTACTCCATTACAACGATATCTTCAATATTTAAAATGGGAGGATTGAACTTTGTGCCGTTATATTAAAATAAATGATCAACGTAAAATATAGCACCAATAATAAAATACATATAAAGTAGCAAACAACTTTTTCCGAGCCTCTAAAGCTCCATCATCAGTGCGAAAGTTAATAAGGTTAAAAACAGATTTAAAAGTTTAGGCCATGTCAGTATGCTTGCGTCTTCGGTCTCGGCCAAGATGGAATGGCGATGAATGTTTAAAGACAACAGCGGAGTCAGGAGTCCCATGTAACGGAAGAGAGCAATCAGAAGCGCCCCGTCTGTTTGGACGAGTTTAAGTACGGAGGAGAAAATGGGCGGTAAGTGAAGAGAATAAATTAAAGGAAAGGTAGACAGACGTTTGAAAAATTTGGTGTACTGGACATATCATTAACTAAGTTGCCTGAATTCTTCCATATATTCTTCCATACCTTTCCTTTAATTTATTTTCTTCACTACCGCCCCCTTTTTATTTTTCTTCTCCGTACTTAAACTCATTCAGACAGACAGAGCGCTTCTGATTGGTCTCCTCCGTCACATGGGCCTCCTGACTCCGCTGTTGTTTTCAAACATTCACCGCCATTCCATCTTGGCCGCGATCGGAGACGCAAGCATACTATATGGCCCAAACTTTTAAATCTGTTTTTAACCTTTTTAACATTGGCACTAATGATGGAGCTTTAGAGGCTCCGAAACAGCTGTTTGCTGCTTTATATGTGTTTTATTTGTGCTATATGATCATTTATTTTAATTTTGATATCTTCGATAATCAGAGTAATTTTTTTCTTTTAAATCATAAATGACTCGGTATTTCTTTTCGACAATTAAAAACCATAAATATCCATGTCACTTAAAAATAGCAGTCCATATATTCATAATCCAAAAGGTCAAAAATCAACTCTTCATTTTATGATTAATTTCACCAACCATGTATTTATTTTAAAGCGATTTGGATAAAAGTATTTATTTCTTGCGAAATTATTTAATTTATTGACTAGAGAAACTATATGTAGTATTTTAACTTTAAATCCCAATTATTTCGGATATGTGTTAAAAAAGTAACGTATATATATGTAAAGGGATAAATAATGTTTGATAATATAAAATGCAAAATTCTGGAATAAATCCCATTGTAAAAAACTGAAATAATAACAAAATAACAAAATCATTTAACTTGAGAAAGTATTCTATGTATATTTTTTTCTATAATAACATTGACTATTGTTGATTGGTGGTTTTGTAGCGCTATGATTTTATTTTATTTTATTTTTTATTTCTACTTATTTAATTTTCCCATTTCAATGTATTAGGAGAATTAAATTATTATATTTTCAAACTTGTTTTCACACACTTTGTACTGGGCACGTAAAACTATGTATGTTGCACATCTATAAACACCGTCTGTGGGTGTTATCGTAACATAATGAATGTTAAGTTATTTCTAAAAAATATGCATAGTATTTATATTAATGCATTTGGTATGCTGTGCTTGTAAACATATCGATAAGGAACATTATCATTATTAAGTGCATTCAATTTTAACGTAAACAAATAAAGAAATTCATCTTATTGAATAATGCAACATGCAAAAATAACATCCATAGGCGGGGCTTATTGATAATGTGTGGAGAACACGAGGCTCAGAATGCGTTAATTTGTCTGTTTCATTATGATTAAAACATGAGTTAGATATTTATGTTACAAAATAATATTTCACATGAGTTGTAATCAATACTTTCGAAACGGAAGCATTACTGAGTAAAAAAGAACTGTTAACAAAAGTGCACCAAATTTTATTAATATATACTGAAAAATCTCTTTACATCTAGACAGACATATAAAAGAAAAAAAACCTGATTCTGAAATATTCTGAGAAAGGCTGAAAAAAAAAAAAGGAGAAATGATACCAAAAATTATTTTGCGTTGAAATCTAGTATCAAATTTATGATTTATGACTTATTGTGTGTGTTGGTTTTCCTTCAAGAATATGAATTGTTTGATATCTCCAAAAATACAAATTTTCTTTATTTATGGTATTTTCTTTCAAGCAGTCCCATAAAAAATACAGTGAAAAATTTCAACACAATAGAGAAAGAGCAACAAAAATAAACTTTTCATGTTTTTGGAGATCCATTAGTTATTGTTCTTTTATCGATACTGACTGATGACTTCTATTGATTGTGAAGGATTATTGTTTTCTTCAAAACTTTAAAGTATGTAACTTTTATATAGCTATGTTTCAAATAAGAGAAAAATAATGTCCGCTAAAGTAGAATTTAATAATCTTAAATATAGAGCACAAAGAAAACAACTATCCTGTTTATTTAAATTTGTTCACTCGTATTAATGCAAAAATTGCAACGTATTATCAACAAAATATTATCACAAAATATCGTCCATTTTCAAAATATTTGGATAAACAACATAAATAATTATCAAGATACATTAATTTCTAATTGTCTATGTTTGTAAAACTAGGCTGAATTAAGTATTCGCAACCTAAACACAGCTGTAAGCTTGTGTGTATGAAATTCAGAAAACTTCTCGTACCACTGCTAAATGTAGCTCTTAAGAGAATACATTATTCGATACTTCTCCATTATCCCGTCGAACACTTTTCATAACAA
This sequence comes from Maratus michaelseni, assembly GCA_963931845.1. Taxonomy (NCBI): domain Eukaryota; kingdom Metazoa; phylum Arthropoda; class Arachnida; order Araneae; family Salticidae; genus Maratus; species Maratus michaelseni. Next base: position 77,282,031 of record OZ007594.1, read on the forward strand.
AAAAATATCGGCCTAACTATACAAAGCCATTAAATAATAAGCCCAGCCAGATAGTGTTAAATTTGTTAGCGACACATTAGCGCCAAACCTCTGCTGCGGAAGGAGGACAAAACAGAAGTGGGTCGCAGAGAAACGATACGATTTATTTATATCGATATTTTATACGATTTTTATCGATGTTTTGTTTTTGCACTTCCTTTAAAAGCTTGCGAATTATTGGGATCTTTTACATTAAAGCTAAAACTATAATGAAAAAAAAAAAAGTGAAAATTTACTGGATTAATATTTCTATATTAATATAGTGGTGGCGGAGAAGTTGATTTATTTATTAAAAGTTAAATAAAAAGTGATGGAAATTTACATCACTATGCAATTAACCCTTTCCGGCACAGACAAATTATGTTCGTAAAATGTGAAATTACTGACTGACACCGGAATTTACAAACGACTTTCTTAGAAAATATGAACTCCTTATTTTAAGCTTTAATTTTAGAAACAAACTTTTATTAAAATATTCTTGGTGCCGAATGCAGCACTCCCAACCGCTAGATGGCGCTATTTTCAACTTGCGAAAAGTATCCCATTTATCTGACTGGGCTTATTATTTAATCGCTTTGTAACTATAGGATTTAAGACCAGAAATGCATGATCGTGGCATTACATTCACTTGACGTCAGAAGCATTACATGTGTTTGCTATATTATCAAACGGTTTTTAATTTGGTATTTTTAATATATTTTATTTATTTATTAATTATTTCGTTAATTAAAATAGCAGTTGCATCCTTAAATGGCGGTGCCACGATATTGAAAGAAAATAAGGATTGAAAAATTGTTGCGATGCTTAACGCACAATAGATCAGTTTCAACTGACGTCACAAACATTTATTCACCAGCCAATAGGGATAATTAAGAAAAATAATGTAAATCAATAAACATCCACGATTTTTGTTTTTCTGTTTTCATTAATATATTGCAAAATTTATTGTTTAAACTTACTAAGTTGACACATTGGTGAGTGAGGCTTTACCAAATTTCTTGTTTCATTATTATTATTATTATTATTATTATTATTATTATTATTATTATTATTTTGGAGATTTCAATAGCAACATTCTTTCATTTGTTTATTTGGCGGTACAGTTTGGCGATAGTTTTTTGTTATGAAAAATGGTCGGCGGGATAATAGAGAAGTACCTATTGTTCAAACGAAGTGATGTATATAAAAAGGTAAAAAATAAAATAAAACTTGGAGTTATCGACAGATTGTGCACGTGATTGAGATTTTATTTAACTTTATATATTTATAAAAAAAAAAAAAAAAAAAAAGCCATACGATGGTTATTGTAAATTTAAAGGACACTGTAACTCTAAGCGTTAGAATCAATGACTGGAGTTCCATTGTATTTAGTAGAAATCTTTAGAAAACATATTTATAGAATATTTAGATTCAAAAGAAAATGTATTGCTTGTTTAATTTGTCCTGAATCAGCTAAATTTAACCTTTTATATTAATTTCTTGTGCTTCCTTAATGCTTTCCTTATTATAATAAATTAAGATAAATACAAAAATATGGTAAAGAAACTTTCAATTAAATTGTAAAGTTATAAAATTTTCTTTTAATTCCAAGAAATGAAATAATAAGATAAGATTAAGATAAATATTCTAAAGAAATTTCCAAGTGAATTATAAACATCATCATATTTCTTTTTTATTCTCAACAGATGAAACCACGTGTGACTTGCCAATGACAGATATTTCCGAAAATCAACAATCCGCGTGACAGGTTTTGTCAGAGAAGACGTTTTAACATCTATCATAGTTATTTTCACATCTTCCTGTGACTAGCGAAGACAGATTAATTTTGTTCTTCTGTTCAGAAAGGCGATTTCAGCTTCTTTTTTTTTTTTTTAAATTCATTTGATTTTTTTTCTTTAAAAATTTGATACGTTTTTCTTAATAATGCTTGCTAGATTTCTTGATTAAATTTCATGACAGCTGTAGTGTAGTGGGATTATAATTAACAATTCATTGAAAAAAATGGACTTTTTTTATGTCAGAGAAAATTAATTTCATTGCGATATAATAGCTGTAATTTTATATTTTATCATATATATATATATATTTTTTAACTGGATGTAAAACATATAAATAATTTTATATTAAACTAAAAAAAAAAAAATAATAATAATATTAATAACTGCATGGCGCACAGCGGCTAATTTCTCTGTAATCATGGGCACAACGGGCTGTTTTTTTTCTCTGTATTTTTCGAAAACAAGCTAATACTGAAAATGGAAACTGAACTACTAAATATAAGTGGGGGGGGGGGGGGGGGGAGAGGGGTTGTATTTTATGAAATGTAGAAATTCGCGGATAATATATAGTGAACATCAGCGCAAAATTAAAGTCATTTCATTCATTTAAAAATATTCAATTTCAGAATTTTTTTCTACTTTTTGATTTAAAAATATTATCCATGGAATATTTTAATAAAAGTTAATTTTTATATTAATCACAATTAGATTTATTTCTATTAACACAGTGAAATACTTATTTAAATACGATAAAATGTGCTTACAATTTTACTTTAAAGCGCCTTTTAATATTTAAAATTTCATTTTAGCGCAATATTATCAAATACACCCCTCCCCCACCTTTTTTTAGCAAAGCATATTTAAAGATGTAAAAGGGTCTAACTAAGTATGGTCACGTGATATCTGCCGCAAGACACTAACATACGCACAGACACAATGACTATCGTACGTGCATAAGCACACTCGTTAAAATTCTCAAATTAAGTAAAATTAAATATATTATAATTTTACTATTGAAGTAAAATAACAATCAAGTAAAATAATAAGTGATTAAAGTAAAATTGCAAATAAAATACTGTATTGTTTTGTGTATGTCGCGCGGTTTTTTTTCCGTCAAAATTTACTTTAAAAATTCAGGCGCACGTGATACATGAGTATTTGGAATTTGACCACCCTGTGTATCTATGACCATTGGTCAATACATAAAATCATTGGATGATAATCTTGTATTTAAAGTTACGAAATGATTGAACAATCCAATGCGAATATTGTACAATTTTAGGATTGAGTGCTAGATTTTTTTAGAATATTAAAATCTATTTGAAATGTTTTTTCCCCATGTTTTATCTGAAAATATTTTCCTCAAATAAAGTATTAAAAATCAGGGAGCGTATGTTATACGATGGCACGGCATAATACGCAAAAAATAAGGTAATTGCGACTGAAGTTTAAAGGGTTGCAACTGAAGTTTAAATACTATTTGAAATAAAAAAAATATGACTGAAGCTTGATCGTTATTAATTAATTAATCTGTTAATTAATAGAGACTATTAGTTATTTTTGCATTTATTTATTTATGTTTTATAAAAATAAAAATATATATTTGTTAAATTGTTTAAAACAAAACAGCAAAAGCTTTAATACTGCAAATGAATCTTGTAAAACAATTTTTGCCAAGATTTTGAAACATAGTCTCATATTTTTGAGTTGTCATTTTATCTTTACACTGTCTATTAGATTGTCCATCGATTATACCTGAAAAACAAACAAAATTTGGAAATTAAAAATAATAATAAATTAAAAATCCACAAATATTGATCATATTTTTGTTATAACTAAAAAAAAAAATTTTTTTTTCACTTATAATTCTGAAACAACGTAATACGCATTGAAAAAAAATGACAACTCAAAAACTTGGAATCTGGATTTTAAAATCGTGGTAAAACTATATTCGGAAGATTTACTTTGTCGTACAGTATTCAAACCAACCATTTTTAATTTCTGTAAAACATAAATAAATAAATGCAAACAGAAGGAATAGTCTAAACCACTCACAGGCTTCCTAATCCATGATCAAACTTCAATCAATTTTCGTTATTTTAAACATTTCTAGCCCCCTTAAAGATGAAGTACAGTAATGATGATGGCCATCATCAGTAATGATGATGGCGTGATGAAAAACGAGGAAAAATAGATTCATTCCCGAAGTTCTGTTGTTGACATAATGATTAGTTTTAACAAGAAGATAAATCGGTCAACAAGAAGACAAGAAGATAACAAGAAGGTAACAAGAAGATAGAAATGTCTACGTCGTCGAGTGTTAATAAAGTAGGAATAGATTATTAAGACTGTTCTCAAATCCAAAGGAGCTACTTTTTAACACAATTTTGAATTCACTTTTGATCGGAAAAGTGTTCTTATTGACAAACTATGTCATCGAAATGAGTTTTCCATTTTTTGGTAAAGGCAGAGGATCTTTCAGAAAATACTGTCAAACTCGGCGTTTTGAATCAAATTCCCGAGGCAGTAGACTGAGAAAGGGGAAAATCGTGTTGTTTCGTGACCCGAATCGCTTATAACTCGATAAGTAAATCTATTTATCAAAAAAATAGAAAACTCATTTCGATTCCAAATCGCTTAAATAATCAGCCCTGCCAATTTTATACTTTTGTGTTTAAAAATGAATGAGAAAATGAATAAGAAAAAATGAGAAAAATGAAAGAGAAAAATTTTGGCTTTGTTGAGTAGGTCATTTGAGAATCACCTTAACAGTGCGATAAAAAAGTAATATTAAAAGTTGTTGTCTTCAAATACGGAATATCTTGGTCGATGATAAGAAGAAGGTGGGCTGTTCTACTCATCTGGGTGTTTGTTTTGAATTATCTTGTGAAATTACAATGACTGCTCTTTTGCTGTGAAAGACGTGGGATCGCTTTCAAACCAGTTAAACCACAGATCATTATTGGAATAAGGCCATTAACCATAGTTTTCAGCGCTCAATTTTGATAGTTATACTCCGTAAGTGAGAGCCACATATGTTTGAATGGTTGTTGTTGAAGACATTTCTGCAAGGATGATATATTTTCCTAATCAAAATTATGCATGTCTTTCAAATATCATTCTTGTACAAAATAAAACTTTTAAATTCAGAAAATATTGTACCGTAATATTAAAAAAGAAAATGTTTATAAGAAAAAGATAATTATCAGATTAGAAAATTTCCAGTCAAACTCTAATCAATTTTATCACATAGTTTAAGTATCGAATTTAGTGAAATAACTTATTAAACAATTATATGACAGTAAGTTTTTATATCTAACCGAAATATTATAATGTACCAAATTAATATATAATGTATCAATGATTTATAATGTACCAATATTGTATTTATTGACTGTACATTGAAAATATCTACATAACAATAGCAATAATGAGGAAACACTGGACATTAACATTTGCAGTGGAAATATTTGCAATGCATTATTGATATTTCGGAAATACAGTGTGATTATAATAATAATAATAATAATAATAATAATAATAATAATAATAATATACCGAAAATTACACCGTATAGAGACAATATGGAAAATAGAAATATTTCTGCAATTATATGAATTTATATGTGTTTAGTGTATTACTATGCAGTAATTATAACGTGTGACATATTATTATGTAAAATTATGCAATCTATATCAACGTATGTAATCTATACAGTTCATAATTTTTTCATTACTTTTATTTCATTTTCATTTATTATAAAAAAATAAGTTTAAATTTGTCTTCTTTTTCTTTTCTTTTTTTTTAAATGATTCTACTATACTGGAATAAACCTGTTTTATATAGTATTATATTATCCATCATTTAACCAATAATGAGAAATACTGGAGCTAAATATTTTCTAAATATTTTCCTAATATTAATTCTATATTGCACAGAAAACTGATCAAGTATTGGGCTAATATTAGATTGCTATTACAAGTTACACAGTTATTCAAAAATAATCATTTTAAAATAGGAAGAAAATACAATACAATTCTATTCATATTTAACAGAATTCACAATGATCTTTTGATGTAGAACTTTTTCTTTCATCCCGATTTGGGAAAGGCAATACTTACATATACCTTCTTAATTTCATGTTATGTAGCATACACCTGAGACAAAACCCCTTAGTTCAAGACGGATAAAAGTGAGCCTTGTATGTTAATATACATTTATTCATGACTGCATAGGAAACGCGAAGATTTCTTTTCCGAAAGTACGAATATAAAAAGGAATAAATTTGAAAACATTTTGAAAATCGGCAGTATGAATTTCCGAAACGTGTAAAATGTTTAGTATATTTTTTTCTTTCAGAGAACAAGAGAATAGAATCGATCCCGCTGTCAATGGCGTAATTTTTCTCTTAGCTTCCACGGACACCTTTCAAAGAAGGAATTTTTCTTTGTCAAGAGTGAGAGAGGATATTTTATTCATCATTCCACATGCAGAAAACACGAAAGAGAGGTTGTTGTAAGAATCACGAATTGAGGGGATTCTTCAGGATAGGAAATTTTTCAATGTGTTCTAGTATTTAAAATTTTACTCCAGTGTCTAAAAAGAACCTGAGCACGTACAGGGTGAATGGCGTTTTCCGCATTACAAGTCTGTAGGCTATTTCAGGGCATCCCAGGTCGATATTTTACCTGTTTTGAGCTTGTGCTTTTGGAACAACATCAAATTAACTTTCTGATTTTTTTTTTGGTTATTATTTTTTCACAAGCCCTATTCTGGTGAGAATAACTGTTTAATTGCAGAAAAGTTTAAATTTTGAATATTGTTTTCAAAGTAAGGTATTTCACATACGTATTACAACCAATTCAGACAAACAAATTAACTACATTCAATTTAATACCTATACTGTGAAAAACACTCATATGTGAATGATTGTATAACATTAGACGTTATTGAGCATATATGCTACGCTATGAACATTTTCAATAAAACGAGAATGATATGGAAATTGTGTAATATTTTATAAAATTTAATTTCAAATTAATACAAAAATTTCGCCAACATCAGCGCTTCATTAGGAATATTTCGGATATTGTGCAAACATTTCATAAATATATACACATGTGGGCTGCATAGTTTAAAAATAGAATAATTCAAATATGACAAACTATTGCATAAAAATTGCACAGTATATCGCAAAAAGTAATTAGTTACTAGATGATGCTAAATTATTATCATCAATTAACAATAGAAATAGAATCCAGTAAATCAAGTAACATACATTGCAGAAATTCTACTATCTGGATAAATTTCGTTGCGGGAAAGAGATTTCCATTAACACAATGTAAAAGCCAAATAAACTGATTTTATAAAGCTGAAGTCCCATGTCGGAACCACGAACTTAAAAGGGGATACCATTTATCAGGAATTTAAAAGTCCAGCGACGTTAAAGCACAATACTGGAACGCCTAGCTAAAGCCTTGACAGATGACCATAGCAGACCATGTGTTCGGGAGTGCAATACAGCATGTTGGCGTTAGAGAAAAGCGCGGTAAAACTATCAGATCGAATCGGAGGATGCCGCCGGTAATGCCCCATCCCTTGGTGTTACACATACAACAGAAAACAAACACCCTGGATTCAACGCCCAAGAGCCGAAAAGTTATCTGGAGGAATAAACTGAGATAGATAATGTTTTTAACAGTGAAGAGTAGTTGCTCTTCAGTCTTTACTCTTTACCAAAGAGAGTGAATCACGCCATTCTGTTGTGGGAAGTTTAAGTTCTGTCAAGGACTTAAAGAGTGTTGAATTCATCAGAGATCAGATGAGAAAAGAAGTATAAGCTACCTAAAATTATTAACATTAAACATTCATCGATTGAAATGAATCTTTCAAGTAGCCAGATATCAGTAGTGGAAATTTTAAGTGAATGTATAACTTTTATAGGTAGACTTAACCCTCATACGTGCATCAGTACCTTTACGAAGTGAGAAACCTTAATGATGAACATATTATTCATAGAGAATTTTAGACTATTTCTAAGTATAATCAGCACCAGCTGATCATCAGTAATAACGGACAAAGTTAATTAAGTGCAGTAGCGAATAATTCGAAGTTATGTTCGGTAGAGCCTTAGGCCTAACTAAAGACACTGAACTATTAGAAAAGAGAAAGTGTTGGAAATCGTACTTTACTTGCTGATTGAGTGTTATCTATTTATTTCTGGTTGAAACCGAAACGAACCCGTATTTTTATTTAACTTGATGTAATTAACGAATTCTTTGTTATTTTTATTAAACGCTAATTTGATTCTGTTCACGCTATCATAACATCTCAAAAATAGATCAAAATGTTTCAACTTTTTTTCTGTTTTCTTTTTTTTAATCGATTTAGAAGAATTTAACAATCTTTTATTCACGTAGAATTCTTATTTACCATAGCTGAGAAAGATACTGTAGCTTTACATGAAAACTGTGGAGATTTCTTCTGTAAGAGCACGGATATAAAAAGGAAAACATTTGGACAAAATTTTTGAAACTGGAAGTATAAATTTCCGAAACTTGTAAAATTATTTAGAAAAATTCTCTCTCTCAAAGAATTTGAGAATCTAATCAATCCTGTTGTCAGAGGCGTAGTTTTTCAGTGTCGTTTCTACGGACATCTGACAAAAAAGGAATCTATCTTTGTCAAAAGTGAGAGAAGATATTTTTATCATCATTCCACATGCAGAAAACACGAAAGAGGATGAGGCTTCAGGAATTACGAATAGAGAGGATTCTTTATGATACGAAATTTTTCACTGTGTTCCAACTTTTCAAATTCGACTGCAGTGTCTAAAAAGAATCTGATCACGTTCTAGGAGAATGGAGCTTTTCGCATTATAAGTCAGTAGATAGCTTCAGGGCGTTGCAGCGCGAAACTTTACCCGTCTGATATCTGCTTTTCTTGAAGATTGGTATTACAATTAACTTTCTCCAAAATTATTCTGGTGAGCTTAATTATTTACTTATAGGAAATTTTGCTTTTCGATTTTTGTTTCCATTCTTAGGTACTTCTCATATGTATTATACTTAAATTTGGCCCAAAATCATAATTTTTTTAGCTTAACATCTAAAGTAGGTTCTGTTTTATACCATATTGTAGGACTACTCATTTAGGAATGTATACGCTACATTCGACATTATTGGACATGCGTGCTGACTGGGAATATGTTAATAATACTTACAATGTGATGAGAATATTTTCGAAATAGTGTCATTTTATTAGATATATTTTCAGCTTAATAAATCAAAGTGTTCGTCCAATATTAGTATTTTATTAGAAATATTTACCATGCTATGCCAATATTTCCTAATAATCGGGCAAAGTTTGGCTGAAAAAAATTGGCTGTAAAGTACTTTAGTATGATAACACAAATAAGACGCTCCATGGTACAAAGTTGGCCTAATATTCCACCAAAACGAGTTTCTACTAAGGTTACACATTCATTAGAATTAATCATGGGAATAAATAGAATCATTTATTTTTCCCCTGTAGAATTAACCAATTCCAACAACTTTTTTTTATGTTAATTCTTTCTTGGCGTATTTGAAAAAGTTCATATTTCACATATTCACAAGGAGAGTGCAAAAATTTCGTTGCTAAATTTACAGATATAAGAAGGAATAAAGTTGGAAAAGTTTTTGAAGTATGAATTTCAAAAATGTGTAAAACACTTAGCAAAATTTTCTCACTCAAAGAATTCGAGAATTAATCCGATCTCTCTGTCACAGGCGTAATTTTTTTCTTTCGCTTCCACAGACACTTTTCAAAGAAGGAATCTACCTTTGTCAATGGTGAGAGGGGATATTTTATTCATCATTCCACACGCAGAAAACACGAAACGAAATGTGGATTCAGGAATAACGAATAGAGAAAATTCTTCATGATAGGAAAATGTTCACTTGTGTTCTAGATTTTTAAATTTTACTCCAGTGTCCAGAAAGAACTTGATCACGTTCAGGGAAAATGGCGTTTTTCGCATTACAAGTCAGTAGGTCGCTGCATGGCTTTGCAACTCGATATTTTACCTGTCTCGATTCCAATTTTCCTCGCGAAGCGAAATTTTTGCTCTCGGGAAAAGTTTCATTTATTTTTTTGACTGGTAAAGTTACTACAGGCTTCCCGGGTTACAGAACATAAGGGAAAACTATATATTACTTTTATTGAAAACTCTAATAAAGCTTTTTACATTTCATATATATATTTTAGATTACCCACTCACTAACAACACCCAAAATGGATTTTTTATGCGAGGAATATCAATAACATATTAATACAAATAATTTTTTTTAATTTATTAAAAGCGATACTTTCGTATTACCCGCATACCAGGAGTTAATAGCTAAAGAAACAGTCGTATATCGCTAATTACAACATCTTTTTTTTATTCTAATAATATCAGTGATTTAAACGCGTAGTTAGATTACATATCTATTAAATTGATTTTTTTTGTATTATTTTATTTATCTAGATGACTTTTAGTGAGCATCACTGCTTTAAATGAAGCAGTAAAAAATTATAATACATGTGATGTAACTAATGATGTAACTAGGATCTTCCCCTGAAAGAAGTTCTGAACCCTTATAAAAACTAAAATGTTAAGAAATAAAAGAATGTTACTCTTGAATAAATACAAATAATTTTTTTTTTTTTCAAAATACAGGGTATGTAAAAGTTTAACTCAAAGAAAAGTACAAGACGATACAATAAATTTAGATTATAAATTAAGTAAAATGAGGTTCTTCTTTTGTGCTTAGTAAAAATAAAGAGAATTTGAGACGAAGCAACTGCAAAAATATTTGCCAAAAATGTGTACCGCACTTACTGTAGCTCAGTGTTTATCATTTTGGCCTGATTAAGACTCTTTAAAGAAATCTTGAAACAACTATATTAAATATATTTTGGTTCTTTACGTTTCAAGTAAGATAGGTGCTCCAGTTATGGCCACCCCCTATTATACGTTATCTAATCAAAATTTTGCTAAATGGCATCAATATACCGTGAAGGAGCATCCTAGTGTATCATGTGATCACCTGCCATTCAGCTAGGTTGTGGAATTTGACGCCAATTTCCTATTTTATGTTTTTTTGTGTCATAGCTTCTTGTTTTTATTTGATAAGTCTCCTTTTTTATGCACGTTTGTATATACCAAAATTACGCAAATAATAAAATATAATTTTTGTCCTATTAATACGAGCGAATAAGAAAAATTACTTTACAGCCTATCATTAAAAGGATAGCTTTAGAAAGTGGTTGCATTAGAGTAATTTTGACATTTTTTGCATCTGCTATTGTGTAAATTTTTATTTATTTTTTGCTGTCTTTTTGAAAAACTCAAAACCGTTTAATTTTTTTAACGTTCTTGGGCTTATGGACTTTCATAATAAAATATTGCATTCCGCATGAAAATAGTTTTACTAGTTAAAAAAAAAAAAAAAAAAAAAAAAAAAAAAAAAAAACGGAATTCTATAAGTCTAGCAAGTGGCTCTATCAGGAACATGTGAACATGATATGGCCACCATTATTCCATGTTTTACAAATCGTGATTTTCTTCAATTTAAAAATGCTATTCTGCTAAATTAAATAATTTTGGTGTACAATAAATAAACATAATACTCAATAATTTTTTTTTTGTTATTCAAATGTGATTTTGACCCTTTCCGGCACAGACGAATTCTGTTCGTAAAATGAGAAATTACTGACTGACACCGGAATTTACAAACGACTTTTTTAGAAAATAAGATCTCTGAACAGTCTGATCTCTGAAGAATTTTTTTATGACTATCATCATACTCTGTTCAGTTTTTAATGCTACATCAATTGGTGCTGTCGATGGTTGTGTATATTTTATGAGTTGTTCATAATCAAACGATTTTCGTGAAATATGACCTGCTCATGATATGGTCATACAGGTGATCATATCAAGTGCACCATGCAAGCCTAGGATAAACATAATCTTATTTGTTCCAATTGCGATAAGTAATTTGTTTTAACAAATTTTTTAAACACCAGAAGGATTTCACATTTTTTTCTAAATAAAAACTTAAATTGTAATGTCAATTTTGTAAGCAACTTCATTTTTGATGAAAAATCCTATTTTAACCCTTTATATCCTGAATTAATTTTCCAGCTACTTTTTAGATGCTCAGAATCCTCGATTATTCCCACCAGTTATTATTATTTTTTTTTTTTGTAAAGTTTTCCTTATCTAATCATAGCATTTTTGCGATTCAATTAGGGGAAAATTTCGCATTTGAAAAACCGGTGGTAACAGATTAATAATTCTGTAAAAGACGCTCGTCGCGAAGGGGTTAAAGTGGTACTTATAAGTACCGTCAGGATAAAAAGGGTTAACCCTTTCCGGCACAGTGGTCCCACTTTAGTCACACCTAATTTTAATTCCAAACTTGCATTCGGCACCAAGAATATTTTAATAAAAATTTGTTTCTGTAATGAAAGCTTAAAATTAGGAGTTCTTATTTTCTAAAAAAGTCGTTTGTAAATTCCGGTGTCAGTCAGTAATTTCTCATTTTACGAACAGAATTCGTCTGTGCCGGAAAGGGTCAAAACCACATTTGAATAACAAAAAGAATTATTGAGTATTATGTTTATTTATTGTACACCAAAATTATTTAATTTAGCAGAATAGCATTTTTAAATTGAAGAAAATCATGATTTGTAAAACATGGAATAATGGTGGCCATATCATGTTCACATGTTCCTGATAGAGCCACTTGCTAGACTTATAGAATTCCGTTTTTTTTTTTTTTTTTTTTTTTTTTTTTTTTTAACTAGTAAAACTATTTTCATGCGGAATGCAATATTTTATTATGAAAGTCCATAAGCCCAAGAACGTTAAAAAAATTAAACGGTTTTGAGTTTTTCAAAAAGACAGCAAAAAATAAATAAAAAATTACACAACAGCAGATGCAAAAAATGTCAAAATTACTCTAATGCAACCACTTTCTAAAGTTATCCTTTTAATGATAGGCTGTAAAGTAATTTTTCTTATTCGCCCGTATTAATAGGACAAAAATTATATTTTATTATTTGCGTAATTTTGGTAATACGTGTGCGCTATAGTGATAACTTTATTACCAGAAAATTCATAAAGCTTGTAGGAAATATTCTATTTTAAACTATCATGCTATCTTTGTGTTTATTTTTTTAACTGTTCTATATATTTCTATATGCTTAAAGCGACATTTTCAATATGTAGATAAATATTTATGAAATTGGAATTGTCTTAACCCCTTGAAGGGCACCGGTATATTATACATACCACTTAACTTTAATACCAACATGCTACAATGACACCAGAATTTTATAACCAAATTAAGAATTTATAAGATACCTGGGGAAAAGCTTTTACTTATTTTAAAATAAATTCGTTCGTGAATCCTGGTGTCAATCAATCACTTCAATATTTTAGCTACAAGAGTACTTTGCACCGGAAGGGGTTAACATAAAGATTTAAATTTTTGTTTTTGAGTCTCGCCCTAAAAGAAAATGGAACAACAGACCCTGGTCATGGCTTTGATCCAGGAAAAAATCGCGAAGCACGCATAATCCCCCCGAAATACCAGACTAAATAAATTCAAGCATAGGATAGAAAGAAAAAAAAATAGGAAGCATTTGATATTCGCTTAAGAGGAGACAGAATTCCAAAAATGGTCAAAATGTCGTTTTTTTATTTTATATTTTTATTAGTTCAAATCCTAGCTGTATTTAACAGTTATTATTTAAACCTTTTACTTTTATACATGTAGTACAGAAGACAAAGCTGTATCTTATCTAAAATATGTGTAATATGTACAGAATTGTTGTTCAAGGGTTTTTTTTTTCACAAATAAAAAAATTTAAATGACTTTTTCTCAATGTTAATTTTTTAATTCGTTTTCATGTTTTAAAGATGCTAAACCGTTTTTTGTATTTAAGATAAAGGTTTATAATTTTTTGTACATGTTGTACATGTTTTTTGTATTATGTTGAAAAAACTGTGCAGGAACTAACATTATATATATATATGGATATATATTATTGTCCGATTTCATCGTTTTTTACCATCCATGACAGTATAAAATATATGTTGAGTCTAATAGTAGGTCTAAAAATCCACACACAGTCACGTGTAATAGATTTTTGTAAATGCAAAACAAAATGGGCAAAAATGTCAGCATTTAAAAAAAAATAGTAGGGATTTTTTTTTAAATCAAAAGTTTTTAATTAAAAAAATAATTAAATGTGCATTATAAAAATATTTTTTTTAATATGCTTTTATTGAAATGGAATACAGTAAAAATAATTATAAAAATTCTAAGAAAAGCAAGAAGAACAATTTAAAAATTGCTTTCTTCCTTTAAAGCCAAGCTTCCCTACTAAATAACAAACAGTATTTTGTTAATAAATCCCTTTTTTTAGCTCACAGGCTATCAAAGCCTGAGAGCTAATATGCCCGCCGGTTCTGTATGTATGTATGTATGTATGTAATTCACGCGATAACTCTTGATGAAAATATCCGTTTTGCTTCAAATTTTGTTTATAGGTTCATTCTGATAAGGTGATTCCCTGATTAGTTTTGTGGGTTCATTGGTTAAATACAAAGAGGAGAACGAGGGCTAATCCCCTTTAATTTAGGTAAATGGGTTTTTCATGCAGAATTATCCTATTTGCTTCAAATTTTGTATATAGATTCATTGTGATAAGGCGCTTCCCTGATTAGTTCTGGGGGATTCATTGGTTAAGTATAAAGGGAGGGGGGACTAATCCACCTTAATTTATTATCGATTTCTTTATTTTTCAAGGGGTATTATTCTTTGAAATTAGCGTGATAACCTGTGAGCTCAATGCTATCAGTTTAACTGGGCACTTTTCTTTTTCTTTTATATTTAATTTGTTGCTATTTATTTTTCATATGATTAAAATAACATTTTCTATATTTAAACATTTTTTCCCGAAACTGAGATTGTTGTTATTAATATATAAAGATATAGGAACAATAAACACTTGCATTTTGATCGAAAATCTTTTTTTTTTTTTTTTTTTTCATTAAGTTTGTATTTATTTTTTTTTGTAATTTAAATGATATTTTTCATGTTTAAACAGATTATTTCTGAAATGGGAATTCTTGTAATATAAGAGCTAATATATATATATTGTAGAACCTTCTCCGTAAAAATATAGAAAAATGGATTCTGGTGTTATTGGCTTTGTTCCAAACAATCAATCCCCAAAACATGGTTCCTCAGAAATATCAAAATAAAGAATTTCAATGGATAGAAAAATAATACAAAAATAGTGAACATTCGATCATAAAGACAGTATTCGTTTGAGATTAACTTTCTTAAAGGTCAATAAATGTATTTTTTCTTCCTTTATAAGAGCACGACTCTAAATGAAAGAAAAAAGAATTCATATTCTTAATTCGTTACATAGCAACAATTCTAATTTCATACATTATTTATTTAAATCTAGGAAAACTTTATTTTAATCTTATAAAAAATAAATAAAAACAAATTAACAACATCAACATCTAAATAAAATAAAGATTTATTGGCGAAATTGTTTGTTATATAGCAAGAGAGCTAGTTTCAAGAAATCATTATGACCGAGTGTTTGTTTATTATTTTTTTCACTTCAACTATCCATTCAATTTATTTATTCTGATATTTCAGGGGAATTATGGTTCGGGAATTTTGCTTGGATCAAAGACAAACGACCAGAACCCGTCATTATATCTTTTTTAAGAACACGAGTGTAAAAGAAAATAATATTCTTAACTCTTTGAGGGGCGGTGGTATATATTATATACCACCTAATTTTAATCCGATTCAAACCAGAAACTTTTAATTAAATTTTACTTTTTTAACTTTGACGAGAAAAAGTTGAAAAATTGCGTATTCTTATTTTGAACTAAATTCTTTCCTAAATTCCGGTGGGAATTGAACGTTACAGGAGCACAAGTGCTTGCCCCTGAAAGGGTTAATTCGTTCTACTACAACAAATATAATTTCAGAAATTATTTATTTCAATCTAGAAAATTTTATTTTAATCCCACAAAAAAATAAATAAGAACAAATTAAGAAAAAAAAAATTGTTTTGACGACACTATTTATCAGTTAATAAAACTATGGCATCCAACCCGGGCTAGAGAATATAGGTGAAAACTATTTTTTTCTTTTTTACTATTGAAAACCCTAATAGATTTTTTTACATTTAATATTTTTTTAGATTGCCCCTAACAACACCAAAGAGCATTTTTATATGAAATATGTGAACTATATATTCAAATAAAATTTTGAAATTTATTAAAAGCGCTAATTCCGCATTAGCCTCGTGTCAGAAGTTAATAGCCGAAGAAATCGCTAAAAATTTCGTTACCTTCAGCAGGTTTTTTTTAAAAAAAAATTCTGATAATTTTTGCGGTTTTAAGCGCTTATTGCAATTACATGTCTGTTAAATTTGTGTTTTATTCATACTACTTTATTTATTGCTTAATGAAGTTTTAATTTAGTTATTTATTATCTGGAAATAAATGCTGAACTTTTTATATTGTTTAAAGTGCAAAACTCGTCTGCAAACGATAGAAAAAAAAATGCTTGGAATTTAATTTAAATGCTATAATAATAAATGAGTCAATCTCCACTGTAAAAAATGACGAATGTTTCAGAATGTACGAAAATATAATATAATGACGAATAAATTTATAATATAATCTCATCCTTGTTAACCATGATTCTGAACAGTGTTTTTTTATCTTTAGAAACCTTACACATCAATGGCATTTCGAGATTTAAGGAATTATTTAGAAAAACAAAATTTGTATAGCTGCCCGAAATTTTCGGAAACGTTTACGAGCAGATTTTAAAGTGTATTAATCAGTTTTCTAAGCCCGGAATATAGTTTTTTCCGATGCTATCCATTCTCAAGTAAACATTTTCATGTTCAACAAATATGTTTAACAGACAAACATGCAAAAATTAACAGCATTAGCATTAACATTAAAATTAAGATTATTTCTTTACTCTTTTAAGTATAAATTAACTTATGCGGCTGAAAATGTTTACTTCAGAATGGATGGCATTCAATAAATAGGTATTCCAGGCTGAAGAAACTGATTAATACACTATAAAAACTATTCGGAAACATTTCTGAAAAATTCGGGCAGCTACAGAAATTTTGTTTTTATAAATAATTCTTTAAATTTTGGAAATGTATTGCTTTCTGGGGATTCAAAAGACAATGGAACACGCTTTTCGGAATGTCGGATAACTCAGAAAATTATATTATATTTTCATTCGTGGTTATAGTATATTTTCATAAAATAAGAAACATTGAACATTTTTTACAGTGCCGGTACAGTTTTCAAACAAATTGCATTTTAAAGTAGATTTTTCCCCCTATATAACGGTGTAAAAATTGAAAATGTGCGATGTTTAGTAATTAAAAAAATTGCAGTAGCAAAAATCGCAAATCCGAAATTTCATCGTCAAGTGTTGTCATTCACAAAATGACGTCAGCGTTACGCACGGACACGTTTGTCCTTTATAATATAGATAGATAGCTAATCTCAAAGGAGTATCTCAATAGTGTTTTCCTTAGCTCTGCAATGAATTCCTTTAATTTGATAATTCTGAAGAATCATGTTTCGGAAATTTTGTCTGTGACAAAGCTAAAGGACAAAAATCTTTTGTTCCGTTGTTATTTTTAAGGGCATATCACTAACACAAATTTTTAATATTTTTAACTTTTTATATTGCAACAACTTCGATTTTAGCAATAAGTTATTTAAATATAAAACAGTTTATTTTAATCCCATGAAAAAACTAGTCGTTGGGGACCACCGTAATACTTACCCATCATGGTTACGCATAATATAAAATATGAAAATAAAACGTGTATAAACTATTTATGAAATGCATTGCAATTCGAATAAAATCCTGGCTTGATGACGTCCTAAACTTTAAATGCTTTATTGCTGAATTGCATAAAAGAAAAATTCTTATAACTCCAAAATTGATAATCATATTAACTAACGATTTACTGCGTCGGATTAAGCGTCTCATTTACAATTAAAATATATCTTTGAATTGAAATTTGAATGAAATACAGGGTCATGAAAAATCGAAGAGTGTGGAAAATAGGATTACAAATATCTCGGCAACTCATTATCCGATCGACTTCATTCTTTATGCAAAATTTATGTTTTTTAAATTGTCTTTTATATCCACTCATTAAAATGAACAATTTCGAAAATTTTTATAGACCTTTTATCAGAACGAATATTTCGAGAGTCCGAAAAAAAATAGTTCCGGATAATCAAGGTTACTGAAATTCAATATGCTTCTTCCCATTTTGAGATACTAAGTATATACCACATATCAAGTCTCTATCTCAATTTGTTCAGGAGATAGACCGTCTGCAGACACACAGACAGACGGACGGCGATTTTTTTGTCTCTAAAAGTATGTTTTTCGGAATCTCCAGTGTCTGCAACGTGTAAATCCATCAATTTTCTTTTCGATTTTTAAAACAATCGCAAGACTTATCCTACCTATACTACATATGATGGGTAAGTAATAAATTAAATAACTTAAGAAAAAATAAAGATTTTCTAACAAAATACTAGTTTATTACTCTTATCTCATTATACCAAAAACAATTCATATTTTGAGAAATATTTTAATTATACGAAAATAAATCATAACAAAAAGAGATAGAACAACAGGCTTTGGTCGTTTGACTTTGATCCAAGCAAAAATATTAGAATAAATAAATTCAATAGATAGCAAAAATGAAAAAAATAATAATAATAAACATTTGGTCATAAAACTGTCTTTGTACTTCGATTGGCCATGTTCAGTCTTGAAACTACCTCTCTTACTAAATAACAAACAATTTCGCCAATAAATCTTTATTTTATTCAGATGTTGTTCTTGTAAATTTGTTGTTATTTATGTTTCATATGATTAGAATAAAGTTTTTCTAGATTTAAATAAATAATTTCTGAAATTAGAATTTTTGATATATAACGAATTAAGAATATGAATTATTTTTTCCATCTTTTAGAGGCGTGCCCTTATAAGAAATAGAACAACAGGCTCTGGTCGTTTGGCTTTGATCCAAGCAAAATTTCTGAATTATAATTCCCCTCAAAATATCAGATTAAATAAATAGATAGTATCAAAAGTAAAAAAATAGTTAACATTCGGTCATAATGGTACCTCTTGAGACTAGCTCCCTTACTAAATAACAAACATTTTCCCCAATAAATCCTTATTTTATTTAGATGCTATGTTAATTTGTTCTTATTTATTTTTCCTATGATTAAAATAAAGTTTTTCTAGATATAAATAAATAATTTCTGAAATTGGAATTGTTGTGATATAACGTATTAACACTTTCCAACCTAGTTGAAAAGTGTTTATGACTTCGGTTTGTCTGGCCGTCTGGCCCTCTGGCCGTACTCTAACTCCCGTAAATATGCTCGGATTGCCCTGCAATTTTTATATGTTATAATCGTTATCTATAGCATGTTCCCTATTTCAACGGAAGTGTGTAGCACTTATAGTTTTTTTACAGGGACACTCAAAAGAATTCCGTTACATTGCGGTCTATGGGGAAAAATCATTTGCGGTTTATTTAAATAATGTTTCACTATTTTAAACGCATTGAAATTTATATATATCACTAAGGTGCATTAGAAGAAGCTTAATATGGAATAGGGTCTGCATAGCACTTATACTTACTTTACAGGGACAGTCAAAAGAATCCCGTTACATTACGTCTATGGAGAAAAATCGTCTGCGGTTTATTTAACTAATGTTTCCCTATTTTAAACGCATTGAAATTTATATAAGGTTCATTACAAGAGACTTACTACAGAATATTGTGTGTATAGCAGTCATCGTTCATTTACAGGGACACACAAATAATTCTCTACTGTATGTTAACAATAATTCCTGGAAGTGCGTTTTAAGTTACTGAACGCGATTTTAATTTTAAATCGCTTTTTGTATATTACGTGGTGTGTATAAATTCTGTAGATCCTATACAGGGAAGCACAAAAGTTCGGGAACACATTTCCGTATTATTTAACTTCAGACGGAGAATTTTAAACTGTGCTACGTGTTTCCTAACTGAACTAAAATTTAGCATCCTATGTAGTATATATACAAATCTATAAATCCTATACAGGGCTGAATAAAAGTATTCGGATTACTTAGATGTTATCTTTTAGCTTATTAAAGAGTATGATTCGTAAAATTATTTTGGAAGCGTTGGAAAGTGTTACATAATCTATGCTTGACGCATGATTTTTCGTTCTTGTTCTTTTACAATTGTGTTTTTTTTATACATATATTAAATATTAGACACCAGAAGTTTTAAGACAGATTTTTAACTTTGTCCAGCAACATATTTCACGGGAAATTTACTGAATTAATATTTCTATATAAATATATAGGGGTGGCGACGAAGTTGATTTATTTATTAAAAGTTAAATAAAAAGTGATGGAAATTTACATCACTATGCAATTAAGGGTTAAAATTCCCTGACCACTGGCAATATTAATTTTTTCATTTTGATTCTTGTTTTCGAAATGATAGAATAACAAGATTCTGGTCTTTTGGCTTTCACCCAAATAAAATCCTGGAAGCAAAATTATCAAGAAATATCATAATAAAGGCATTGGATGGATAGCAAAAGAAAATTAAAGTAGTAAATATTCCGTCATAACGGCTGTATTCCTTCGAGTTTAGCTTTCTTCCTGAATGGCAAGCTATTAATAAAACAGCAACGAATAATTTTGTCAAAATTCAATTTTTACTTAACTTGTTCTTATTTATTTTTCAAATGTTTGTGCTGAAATTTTCCTTATTTAAATAATTTACTGCTGAAATTAGTATTGTTGTGATATAAAGCGATAAGAATATTAAACTCGTATATTGGCCGAAAATCTTTATTGTTTTTCTCTTTTTGTTTTAATTTATTTTTATTTCTGAAATGACATTTGTCATATTTAAAGATGATTTTTGAAACATGAGTTGTGATATAAAGAGATAAGAATATTAAACTCGTATATTGGCCGAAAATCTTTATTGTTTTTTTTTCTTTAAATTTATTTTTCATGTGATTGACATGACATTTGTCATATTTAAAGATTATTTTTGAAGCATGAGTTGTGATATAAAAACTGAAAAATATTAAACTCGTATATTAGCCGAAAATCCTTATTGTTCTTTTTTTTTTTTTTTTTTTTTTTTTATAATTTTTTTTTTATGTGATTGAAATGACATTTGTCATATTTAAACAGATTATTTTTTAAACATGAGTTGTGATATAAAGACTTAAAAATATTAAACCCGTATATTGGCAGAAAATCTTTATTGTTTTATTATTATTATTATTATTTATTTATTTATTTTGTAATTTATTTTTCATATAAATCAAATTGCATTTTTCAAATTTAAATAAATTGTTTTTGAAGCAGGAGTTGGGATATAAAGAGACAAGAATATTAAACTCGTATATTGGCTTTATTGTTTTTCTTATTTTTTTTAATTTATTTCTCGTGTGATTCAAATACATTTTTCAAATTTAAATAAATTATTTTTAAAATAGGAGTTGGGAAATAAACAGATAAGAATATTAAACTAGTCTTTTGGTCAATAAACATTTCTTTATATTTTTATTTTTTTTGTTCATATGATTAAAATGATATTTTTCATATTTAACTGCTCTAATAGGATCAAACAGTTCGACACTGTGCCGTAAATATTTTATTTCTGAAATTGAAGCGGTTGTAATATAAATAATTAAGCATATTAAATGTCTTAGACAGAGGATTTTCTTTAAAAATAAAGATGGAACAATGAATCTTGTTCCATTGGCTTTGATCCAGTGAAATTTCTGAAGCACTCCCAGAAATTCTAGAATATATCAAATTTAATGGTTAGCAATGGAAAAAAAAAAGTTGTGAACATTCGATCACAATGGCGGTTTTTGCTAGATGCTATTGCTTATTAAATAACAAAGAATTTGGTGAAGAAATCTTAATTTTTATTAATTTGTGTTTATTTACTTTTCAGATGAAATAAATGGCATTTTACATATTTAAGTGGACCATTTCTGAAATTGGAATAGTTATGACATAACTATATAAAAATATTAAAATTACAGTTTGGTCAATAAATCTTTATTTTTTTTTCTTCTTAATTTATAAAAATTATTTTTGGTTAGCGGAGCTTTGCCCACTTCGCTGGTCAGTTTTACCGAACGAACCTAGTGGTGGGACCATTTTGTCAATAAATCTTTATTTTTATCTGTTAATTTTTCATGTGATTAAAAGGACATTTTTCATATTTAAATAAATTATTTTTTAAATTGAAATTGCTGCAATATAATGAATAAAGAATGTATATACTCTAAATTATACAATCATTCCATATGCTTATCAAAATAGTTCGAACGGTCATGAGATTGACATTGCAATGTTTAGTGTAGTTTTTCTATTAATTTTCTATTTGTTTAAAATCTGTTTCTTACAATAGTATGTGATTTTTTAATGTTTCCTTGTGATTAATATTTCATCTTTCATGTTTTGATTTTTGAGATTTCTCCATTCTTAATTCAAATTATTTCACATGTGGTATCGTTGTTGATAGCACAATTTGAGTAAAGTAACTTATGCTTCACGGCTTACTTTACTAAAAAACAAAAACAAATTGCAATTTACTTATATTGTGGAATATTTCCATTGATAACCGTAGTCGCAATATAAGCTTCCATTTGCTTTTTGTGATATTTACCCAATCTAATCTCATGCTTTTATTTATTTTCCCTTTTTTTTTTCAATTTGTGCATTTTACATTATCGGATAAACATTTTTATACTGTATAATAATTATGGGTCCATTTATATATTGTCGATTTTCCTGGGCTTTAATAGTTATTATTAGCAAAAATATTATATATATATTAGAGCCTTGTCGTTAAAAAAGATGGAACAACTGATCCTGATCCTTTGGCTTACATCCAAATAAAATTACTCCCGAAGGATAACTCCCACGGAATATAAGAATAAATAAATTGAATAGTTAGCAAAAGAGAAAAAAATTGTGAACATTCCGTCATAATGGTCGTATTCTCCAGACGATGGCCCTCTTACCGAATGACAAACAATTAGTACAATAAATGGACAATTATTTTTGTTTTAGAGAGAGCTGAAAATACATTTATCTGCTCCATAAAAAAATTATCTAAACGATAATAAATTATCCTATCATAAAAATATTATTTTGATAAGTAAACTTCTATTAACATTATAATTTTTAAATAAGGAAAAATAAAGAAATAAATAAATGAATTTGCATTTCAAGAGGATTCGTGTTGTATATGATTGCAGGATTTTTTGACAGATAACGAGTAATAAAACTTTCCTCTTAAATTAAAAAAATAATAATAAAATTAAGTAAAAAATAAAATAAACTTCAAGAAATTGTTTCTTGCTTTATTGAACTGATATTTACTTATGGCACGCTTGTCTGCATATTTTCGAAAAAGTGATTTTGTTTAACAGAGTGTTTTTGTAACATCCATTTATTGTTATCCGCATTTATTTTAAATGCCTACATTATAAAAAAACGAAAAACGTTTTCTAATCTACGAAAATGCAATATAACTACGAACGAAAATATACAATAACATCTACTCACGATTCAGAAAAATGCTCTTTATCGTTAGATACCTCAGAAAACAATATATTTTCGAGATTTAAAGAGGCATTTATAAAAACAAAGTTTGTTTTGCTACCACTGATTTTCAAAAAATTAAAGCCTAGTGGAGGTAACCATTTTACTCTCTTAAAATTCTGTACTGAAAGAACCTTTCTGGGATATTTTTGTGTGCTTGCTAACTATTATTTTTCTTTTATTGTTTTTCATTAAATATCATTTGAAGCAAATTTAAAAAATAACATAATACGAGCGAAAATATAAAAGGATTTATGTACCATGAAAAATCGGTACTTCAGGCATCTCGCGCAATGTTTCCTTGGGGCAGTATTTAGAAACCCTGTAAATCGGGACGTCCCGCGTAAATCAACGCACCCGGTAACACTAATACTGATAATGCAATCGACATTTCTTGTTACTGTATTTTTTTACGCTCTCTGTAAGTAATTTTTAACAATTTCTAACATAGTTGAAAGTGTTTATGAATTCGGTTTGTCTATCTGTCTGTCTGCCGTCTGGTTTGTTGTCTGTTCGTGCTATATCTCGCGTAAATGTATTCCGATTCCCATGTATTTTATATATGCTATTGAGGTTTACTACGGCATGTTCGGTATTGAAAATGAAGTTTGTAGCATTTATACTTTTTTTACAAGGACTCTGAAAAGAATTCTGTTACATTGCAGTCTATGGAAAAAAATCGTTTGCGGTCTATTTTAATGATGTTACCCTATTTCAGATATCATGAAATTAATATATATCACTGAGGTGCACTACAAGAAGCTTACTATAGAATAGAATGAGCATAGCATTCATTGTTCATTTACAGGGACACACAAAAGAATCCGGTTACAGTACTGTCTATTAACAATAATTGCTGGAAGTGCGTTTTCAGTTGTGGTTATCCAATTTTAAATTTAACGAATTTTTTTCCTATAACTTGGTGTATATAAATTCTATAGATTATATGCAAGGCAACACAAAAAATCTATACCAATACATTTCCGTTTATTGGCTGAAATTGCTGAAGGGGTATTTTTAATTGTGCATTCCCCACTAAACTAAATTTTAGCATACATTGTAATAAATATACTAAGCTATAGATCACATACAGGGCTCCAAAAAAGACTATTGATGACAATTGCTGATCCAAATTGTTTACTTGGACATCATATTTTACCTAATTAAACGGGGCAGTTTTGTTAAAGTATTTTAGACGCGTTGGAAAATGTTACATAATCTATGTTCGACGCATGATTTTTCTTACTTGTTTTAATTCAAGCATTGAATGACTTTACGACGTTTTTCATTAAATCGAAAGTATACACCACTCCACAGATGTCTGCTCTAAATGTCAAAGGGCTTATGTGCTTATGAAAAATCGCCTCTTTTGTGCACTTCATCGTCTTTCGTGCGCTGTCCCGTTGTATTAGTTTACATCTTGAGAGCCCTCAATGTAAGGAAGTGAATGAAGTATATTCTCTGGATACCGAAGGGCGTGGTGACTTAAGTGAAATGTCAGAACTATCAAAAATAATTAAAAACGCCACCCTCTTTTATGAATGATGAAAATGTCTACACTTTTCCTGTTTAACGGTAGACCTATTAATAGTTTACAAACTCGAAATTTCAATTCTTATGTGAAACGAAAGCTATTTTACCTGAAGTAAACAAAAATATTACGTCTGAACATATTTATATTTATATTAAAATCATTAAAATCCCAGACATTACATTACAATTACGTAAAACATTAAAAACATATTAAAATTTGACGTTTCGGATTTACATGAAAATCCCTCATCAACAAACATTTTTCTTAACGTAAGTCACAGTTCAAAAATATCAACAAATAGAAAATGCAACGTATCAAAATGTCAAGACCAAAGTTACAGTTATAATATGTATATATGTGTAATATGTATAGTATACATATTATAACTGTAACTTTGGCCTCGACATTTTGATACGTTGCATTTTCTGTTTGTTGATATTTTTGAACTGTGACTTACGTTAAGAAAAATGTTTGTTGATGAGGGATTTTCATGTAAATCCGAAACGTCCAATTTTAATATGTTTTTAATGTTTTATGTAATTGTAATGTAATGTCTGTGATTTTAATGATTTTAATAGAAAGCTATTTTAGTTCAAAATATTTTCGATACCAATTTATGTTTATGATTTATTATTTATTTATTTATTTATTTTTATTTTTTTTTTTGGGGGGGGGAGGGGTCTTTTACGTCAGCCGGGCGCCAGTGATATATATATATATATATATATATATATATATACATACATATAAACAATAATAAACTCCAAGGATACATCACATGCAGAAACAATACCACAAAAGCCAATTAAAACATATAAACCACTTGAACACAAAACGAGAAAACTAAACAAAATACTTAAACACAAAGCTAGATATCACACCAAACTACTTTAACACAAAACTATAGAACTCAACAAACTACAACAACAAGAACGAAAAATCATGCGTCAAGCATAGATTATGTAGCACTTTCCAACGCTTCTAAAATAATTTTACAAATCATTACCGTTTAATAAGCTGAAAGATGACATCTAAGTAAACAATTTGGAAAACGCATAACATATTTAAAAACGTAATTTCAGGAATTTTCAATATATACAATATTCGGAAAAATATCCGAATACTTTTATGTAGCCCTGTATATGATCTATAGATTTGTATATATACATAGGATGCTAAATTTCAGTTTAGTTAGGAAACGCGTAGCACAGTTTAAATTCTCCTTCTGGAGTTTCTGTCAATAAACGGAAATGTGTTCGCGAACTTTTGTGCTGCCCTGTATAGGATCTACAGAATTTATACACACCACGTAAAAGACAAAAAGCTAGTTAAGATTAAAATCGCGTTCATTAACTTAAAACGCACTTCCAGGAATTATTGTTAACAGACAGTAGAGAATTCTTTTGTGTGTCCCTGTAAATGAACGATGACTGCTATACACACACTATTCTGTAGTAAGCCTCTTGTAATGCACCTTAGTAATATATATAAACTTCAATGCGTTTAAAATAGTGGAACATTATTTAAATAAGCCGCAGACGATTTTTCTCCATAGACGTAATGTAACGGAATTATTTTGACTGTCCCTGTAAAGTAACTCTAAGTGCTATACACCTACTATTCCATATTAAGCTTCTTATAATGCATCTTAGTGATCTATATAAATTTCAATGCGTTTACAATAGTGAAACATTTTTAAAATAAACCGCAAATGATTTTCCCCCATAGACCGCAATGTAACGGAATTCTTTTGAGTGTCCCTGTAAGAAAACTATAAGTGCTACACACTTCAGTTGAAATAGGGAACGTGCCATAGATAACGACAATAACATATAAAAATTGCAGAGCAATCCGAGCATATTTACGGGAGTTAGAGCACGGACAGACGGTCAGCGGCCATACGGCCAGACGGCCATCCGGCCAGACAAACCGAAGTCATAAGCACTTTTCAACTAGGTTGGAAAGTGCTAATAATGAAAAAATCAACAGAGATGGAATAAAACGACCTTAGTCAGGTGGCATGGCTTGAGACATGCACTGCCGAGTTTAACTAGTTTTATACATGCATTATATATATGTGCATATAAATATATGTACGCACATACATATATATATATACATGTACATATGTATTTTCACACATATATATGAATATAATATATGTATATATATATATATATATATATATATATATATATATATATATATATATGTGTGTCTGTGTGTGTGTGTGTGTGTGTATATGTATGTATATATTATCTCTGTATGTATATATTATCAAAACTTAAAAATATATTAATAAAAGTTTTATTTGTTCTATTAAATCCTATCATACGTAATCTATATAATAAAAGCGCAAGTCATGTGACTGAGGAAAACAAATACGGGCTAACCACATCTTTTCACATATGCCCAGCGGCCATTTTTATTCAAAATTATTTTTTTGAAGAAAATTGCATAAAAGTTACATTTTTAGAAAAATTGTTCAAAAAATTGTTTGCTTGAGAGATGAGTTACATTCATAAATGTATAGATTCTGAGATAACTTCGGTGAAAAATAGATTAACGGACGAATATCTCAATCCATTAAAGCAAATAAACAAAAGATTCATTCATCATGAGTCATAGAAATATTAAATCAGGGAGGTAATCATACGCAAAGCAAGATCTCCATAGTGAATTTTACAGCGCTGTCTGGTGTCGAAAAAAAATTCGCATCTGTAAACATGGCATGCGTAATAAGAAAAAAAAGGCATCCTCATTTCGCTCATAGCAGACGATATACTTTATTTCACTGAAATAATAAAGATGATTTTTTTACATTGTAAAAAACTAGTTATAGCACGAAACGAACGCACCTCATTTGTCACGTTTAACGTACAATTTCCAACTTGTTTAAAAGTTAATTTAGATGCAATGCATTTTATATTTGCTCAAACAATGACTTTATAACACGAAATTTGAACTTTTAAAAATATTAATAACAACTGCTAATGATTCAGGCTTGTGATATACTTTTACATCTAAATACTGCATTAGCTTTTTTTTCTCCTTGTCTTATGATCATTATATTTGGAAAACAACATTGCCATGAAAATCTCGTTAAAATGTTACCTTGAATACTAAACATTTTTATTCTATAGAATTAAAACTTTTCAGTTGTTTTAAATGAACTTTCACAAGTAAATTGGCTAATTAAACAAAAATATAGTTCCTTTCTCACGTGTATATATATACTTTCAAAATTACGGAATTGCAATTTTGCTTCTTTAAAATTACTTTGATAGCTCTGTCAACATTGTTTTATCGCTTTATCAAAATTAATTAGTTTGATATTTTCTAAATTTTAGTGCTGTACATTAAATACTATTATTATCTTTTTCTAATAACTTTTAATAGTTAACTTGCATTTGTTTATTACATCAACTGATAATTTCATTTAACATGTTTGCAAATTTACGAAACTTTCTTGTTTCAAACTAATTATGGTAAGTACATCAAATCCTTTTTATCAATTTTCATGAAATAATTTGTTGTTTGAAAATTACATGATTTGGCTATTTGTTCTTATCAAAATGATTTTGATAATTAAGTTTTCAGATATTGATTTTTTAGTGGTTAATAATTTTTCTGAAATAATTAGTTACATAAATAATGTTCATTATCTTTATCATTTAATTGGTACATGTGTAGAGACAAAAAATGTTGCAAAAAATTAATGTTTGGTTTAAACTTTACCTTTAATAAATCATTTGGATGCATGATGAAATAGTTAATATCCAATTAAAATTTAATCAGGTTTTTAACTATTTTATCTTCTTTTTGAAATATCAGTCGCAACCAATTAAACAAATGATCGTAAATTATTATTTTTCTAGTGTAAACATTTAAAAGATATTAATAGTAACATTTGTTGAAATACTACGAATTATCTCCACATAAAGACGTTATTTAGAGGTAGTAATTATCCATTTGTACGTTTGCAGAAATCGAAGGGTCAAATTATGAAAGCTGTCATTATATATTTCAATATTAGAGAACAACACTATTCTCTATTAATGTTTTCGACAACAACGATATCGAAATCGTACCGATAGCACTCAGAATTGGCCTTAAACTTAAGAAATAAAATGTATAAAAACTTTACAAAATTTTAACTGAGTTCTAATACGTGATTTGTTTTTAACATCCATCATATACAGGGGTAATAACATTAAATTAACTCAGCACAGAAAATGGTAACAATATGTTGTATATCTATCTCCTAATATTATAAAATTTAAAAAATTGATACTTCAAATAACGTACTCGTGTCAACGTCGTTGCAAACTTTTTTTTTTTTTTTTTTTTTTTTTTTTTAATTTGCAATTACAAGAAAAAAAAAAGATTTCTATGTAAGTTTTTTTCCAAGCTGAATGCTTTAATCCCTAAATGTCGTTCTGGTCAATCTGTGAAGGAAATTTCGCTAATAAAAATTATATTTTGTGGGTTTTGATTGCGTACTAGCGATTTTAACCCTCTATAAGGCAGTAATATTTATTTTACAACTTAATTTTAATCCCAAAATTCTAAATTTGTACCAGATTTTTTTAATGAAATTGTGCGTTTACATTTTACGTGACAAAATTTATTTGAAATCTTTTAAATTAATTTGTTCTTAAATTCTGGTGGCATTCCATTATTTCAACATCCTATCAACATAAATAATTTGCCTTATAAAGGGTTAAACTCCTGATTTCTTTTTTATCAGACTTTTCATTTGGAATATTCGGACACATGATCCGTTTTTTCATATCCCAACACAACATTAACAGCGCCGTGTATCGGTAGATATACGTTTATCTTAATTTGACAGTTTATCTATGAATCGGCTAATTAAAAAAAAGAATTGCAAGAAAATAAAATTATGTAGGGGAAGAAAAAAAATACCCTAATGAAATCCTGTGATTGTGTCCAATTTCACGTGTCTTCCATGACCGCACCGAAAACTATAGAACTTTCTTAACCTTTAGAACAAAAATACAGGGTGATCAGAAAATGAGTATACATTTGAAAAATTAATAATTCACGGAATAATGTAGGTAGAGAGGTACAAATTGACACACATGCTTGGAATGACATGGGGTTTTATTGTATCTACAAAAAAGTTCATAAAATGTCCGACAGATGGCGCTTCGTGTGATAAGAAAAGCAATAATTAGCATAACAAATTATGACAAAGCAAAGACGATGTTCTTCAGAACGAATGCTCAACATGTCCACCGTCATCCCGCAAGAATAGCTGTAGCCGAGGGACAATGTTGTGCACAGCACTGTGTAGCATATCTGTAGTTATGGTGAGAAATTGGCGTTGGATGTTATCTTTTAGCATGCCTATTGATATCGGTCGATCGCGACAGATTCCCCATTTTGATAGCAGAGCTTCACTAACATTGCCTTTTCTGGTAACGACAACATGCTGCGATTGCTGGTGCATCTAATTCTCTCTCTCATTACAGCTCCTTTTTCCGATTCTCAGGCAGAGCCACTGACGTTTTGCTGTTCAGTGCCATCTGTCGGCCCTTTTTTAACCTTTTTTTGTGTGGTTACAATAAAACCCTATGTCATTCCAAGCATGTGTGTCAATTTTTACCTCTGTACCTACATTATTCCGTGAATTGTTAATTTTTCAAATGTATACTCATTTTCTAATCACCCTGTATCTATTTTTTGTATAGAAAACTTGAAACAGTGCTTTTTTAATACCAAGTCATTCATGTATGATAGCTACTGTCCATTTTAATAGTTACTATTAGCTACCATAGTTATAGTTACTGCTTTCATAGCCCATTTCAGCAATTACTAATCCATTTTAACGGACGCTTCCGAATGAATTCATTTGTTAGTATTGCATACTAAATTTGCTGATATAATACTATTTCAGTTTTAATACTTCTAAAAGTATTGTAGTAAAATATGAACTATTATAATATGTTAATTATGCATGTTTAAAGCAATAAAAAATTTGCCAACGATTGCAAAAAGAAAAAAAGAAAATTTTGAGAAATACTTTTTTTAACGCTAAGCCATTCAAATGTCATACCTATATATCTATTTTAATGTCTATTTCGTCCTAGAAAAAATTTATCTGTAAGCAACGCATATTAAATTTGCTTTAATAATGATACTTCAAATTTAATGCGCTTACAAATATCCTAATAAAGTTTGTATTAATAGCGAATATGTTATATTTATTCTAAGCGATACATCTGAATACCAACAGTTGACAAAATACCTTTTCACAAAATTTTCAGAAGTTTTCCTTTTATCATCAAGTGTTTCACATATGATAGTTATTTACCTATTTCAATGTATTATGTTTTTGAAATATCTTATTTGAAACAACACATTTTAACAATGATGCCGTAATTTCAATATGCTTAAAAATATTCTGGCAAAGTTTGAAGTAATAACAAATGATGCTTTATGAATATTTCAAATGACATAATAATTGACATCAATCGCCAAAATGAAAAAAAAAAAGGAGTTTTCAAAAGTCTTCTTTTAACATCAATATCGTTTCGAGCAAAAGCTATTTACATATGTTATGTGTGCTGCGTTTCTGAAATAATTTATTTGTAATTAAGGCATATCAAACCATCTTCAACAATGATACTGTAATTTGAATGCTCAAAAAAGTAAATATTTTGGTAAAGCTTAAATAAATGTTGAATGTTAATTATACCTGTTTCTGGTAATGAATGCATTCCACATAATTCTGCACTGGATTTGTTTTCCTGCATAGCGACAATTATGGCAAGGAAACAACATTGCCGTCAACGCAGTGCATACAAAAATATTTCGCTGGTGAGGATGGACGGTTGCAGTTAAGCTAGAATATGACTTTGCATGTTAAAATATTTCATGAGCTATCCCAGAATGAAAATGCAGACATCTGAATACATTTCTGTTATTAAAGGGCGTCAGATGAAATTAGTTGTTTAAATATCAGAAAGATGTTTTAAATGATTGCGCTGAACGGAATAATTCGCAGAATAACGGCTGGTTTTAACTCATAATTCATGTAATGTATGTAATTTGGAACTAGTTGTTTTTAAATGGCAGACGATTTACATATGTGTGCGAAATTGTATTTTCTCGAGAAATAGTTTTCAGCTTATTAAGTCAATGTTAAGTCAGTTAATACATTTCAAATATTAGGGAACAAAATTTTGATTTAGTTGATTTTGTGTGTCAAACACTTTTATTAAATACAAGTATCGAATTTATGCAAATAATGAAGTTGTTTGTAGGAAATAAAGTTATTCATTATAGCTTTGCCATGAATAATTCAAAATGGTGTTTCAAATTTATAATCGATTTGGTGCGAGAGAAAGGGGATTCTCAGTTTGACAAGTACATATAAATTCTTTTATGGTTTATATGTATTTGTCAACTTAATAATAATGTTAGGTTATATATCTGTATCTATATCTATATCTATATATATATACAGTGTCTCACAAAAGTGATGGGACACTTGTGCTTTATAAAAAGAAACTGCAATAAAATAAATAAACAAACATGTGCAAAAATTTTTTGGGTGTGTTTCATATTTAAAGTTAGTAACAATTATTACATAACATACATTTTGTCAAAATATTAAAATATTAATTTAGTAAAAATACAATTGTTCAGAACGGTGCAAAAAATGGCTCACATAAGTGATGGGACACTTACTTTTCCATCAAATATTTATCCAAAAATTTTACTTTTTAAAAGGTTTTAATATTTTGTTGGATTTCCTTTTACTTTTAAAACATGACTTAATCTTTTTGGGATGGATTCGACTATTTTTTTTGTGATTTCTGGAGTGATTTTACCCCATTCTTCTTGAAGCACCGATTTTAGTTGTTGTTTTGAAGAAATGGTGTGTTTGCGAATTCTTGATTCCAATTCTTGCCAAATATTCTCTATGGGATTTAAGTCTGGAGATTGTGGTGGTGTTTTTATTATTTCAGGACAGTTATATAGCAGCCAGAGTCTAACGTTCAGAGCAGTGTGCTTGGGGTCATTGTCCTGGTAGAATTTAAAATCGTTATGAAGGTTCAATTTTCGTGCTGAAGATTTCAAATTTTGCTTTAAAATATCAATATACTTGTACTGATCCATTATACTGTCAATAAAAACAAAATTACCAACTCCAGCGGACGACATACACCCCCATACCATAACTCCTCCTCCACCATGTTTTACTGTTGGTACCAAGTTCTGTTTGCGAAGTTCTTCCCTGGGTTTTCTCCACACCAAGATTCTACCGTCAGAACCAAATATATTAAATTTACTCTCATCAGCAAATATAACTTTATTCCAGTAATCAGAATTCTTATTTATGTTGGATTTTGCGAAAGCTAGTCTGAGTTTTCTATTCTTTTCACTTACGAAGAATTTTTTCCTGGCTACTCTACCGTGATATCCAGCAGATCGAATTACCCTTCTAATAGTTTCAGGATTAACAATTATTCCATATAATGCTTGTAAATCAGCAGCAACTTTTGAAGCACTAATTCTTGGATTTTTTTTAATATTTCGAACGATAATTCGCTTTATTCCATTGGATAGCTTTGATGGTCAGCCAGGTCTTCTTTTATCCTGAATCATATGATTCTTTTTATATCGTTTAATGATATTGAAAACTGTTGAACGACTCAAGTTAACTGTTTCAGCAGTTTTTCTAATAGATTTTCCACGTTCAATATGCAAATTAATAACTAATTTTCGAATTTCAGGCGAAGTTTCTTTTCGTTTAGCATTCATGACTACACAGAGCTAAAAAACACAAAAATTCCAAAACAAACTGGAGAGAAATACTGCAGACGATTTTATAAATTATTGCCAATTGCTTTTAAGTAAAAATAAAACC
The DNA here is from genome assembly GCA_963931845.1 of Maratus michaelseni. Taxonomy (NCBI): domain Eukaryota; kingdom Metazoa; phylum Arthropoda; class Arachnida; order Araneae; family Salticidae; genus Maratus; species Maratus michaelseni. Next base: position 77,316,072 of record OZ007594.1, read on the forward strand.
CCAAAAAATATTTTTATTGCTTATTTCAGACGATTTTTGTTGCATATATAATAGTGTCCCATCACTTATGTGAGCTATTTTTTGCTCCGTTCTAAACATTTGTATTTTTATTAAATTAATATTTTAATATTTTGACAAAATGTGTGTTATGTAATAATCTTTACTAAATTTAAGTATGAAACACACCCACAAAAAAAATGTGTACATGTTTTTTTAATTTATTTGATTAATTTCCTTTTGTAAAGCACAAGTGTCCCATCACTTATGTGAGACACTGTATATATAACCTAGCAGAAATCCCTTTTTATGTAATAACCAAATTGATGTTAAACCAAGCGATTCTTATATTATAGTTACTTATCTGTTTTATGGTATTTTTTGTTTTATTGTATTTAACGAAATAATTTATCTCTAAGCATTGCATTTTAAACTAATTTAAAAAAGGATACCGCAATAGCAATACGGAAAAATAATAAAGATAAAAAAGATTTTGATAAAGCTTTTAAAAATGTTGAGAGATAAGTATAAATGTTACTTCCAATTAATGCCTTTCGCCTAATTCTGTACTAAATGTGTTTTCCTGCTTTGTGGTTATTACGCAAAGAAAAAACAAAATCGTTCACGTTGCATGCAAAAAAAGAAAAAAAAAATCACATGTGAGGTTGGACAGTTGTATTAGAACATTTTTTTTACTTGTTAAAAAATCTTATATGCATTTCCAGAATGAAAATACAGACATCATAATACTTTTCTGTTATTAAAGCGAAATAGTTTAAGTTATCTGAAAGTTAGTGAGTTATCCGCAATTAGTTGTTTAAAATATCAAAAATCAAAAGTAATTGCGCTGTATGGAATTATTCTCGGGAAATGAAGCTTTCCATTCAGTTTAACTCGGAAATTAATGGATAGTATTTCTGATATTAATGGATGCAATTTGGAATTCATTGTTTATAAATGGCAGACGATTTACATATTTGTGCGAAATGGTGTTTTCTCCAGAAATAGTTTTCGGCTTATCTTAATTCAAAGTCAGTTTCTAATATTTGTGCACATAGTTTAGAACTGGTTGATTTCATGTACGAGGCACTTTTGTTAAATGCCAGTATTGAATTTATGTATATAATGATATTATTCGTAGGAAATAAAGTTATTTGGTATAGCTTAAACTCATAATTAACAAATAATGGCTATTAAAATTTTAACCGATATTGTGAAAGGGATATGTATTCTCAGTTCGGTAGGTACGTATAAATTCCTTTATATGTATAATCATGCATAACTTTGGAATGTATGCGCCGACTTTTTGTTATTTGTTTTTAAAAGTTTACACTTCAAACTCCCTTGTGCATTTTATTATTAAGATTTATCTCCACTTTTCTGTTCTTCCACACTCTAACTAATATAAAAATGCTGAGATTGCCACGAATTTAGAATATGTTGCTGATGTAACGTAGAATAATTTTATTTTTGATATTAATATCTTGTAAGCACAGTATGTTTACTGATTTGCAGGAAAATGTTTAATTATTTGCAATCTCAAGTAAATTTAAATATTTTTCACATTAGCATGGAATTTCAATGCTTTGTTAAGATAAATATTTCTCCTGTTTTCTACCTTGTTATTGAGGTAACGTAAATTTGTAATTATGAGTATTTCAAGTGAGACGAGCAGAGAACACCGACCTATGTTCGGTCAAAATTAGCTTTGAGTTCAAATAAAATGACCCATGACCAAAATGACCCACTAATCGAAATTTCTCGAACCTGTGACCTAGCCCAATAGTCTTCTCTGGCCCTAAAACTGTAATATACAAAAATTAGTTCAAATCGTCTGAGCCGTTTTTAAGATAAAAATAGCTTGACCCGTAATGACCCAAAAATGTCCCACTAATCGAATTTTCTTGAACATGTGACCCAGACCAACAATCTTCTCGTGCCCGAAAATGGTAGGATACAAAATCTAGTCAAAGTCGTTTGAATCGTGTTTTAGATACAATTAGCTTGAACTTGACCCATGGTGACCCAAAATAACCCACTAATCGAATTTTTTCGAACATGTGACCTAGCGCAATGGTTTTCTGGTACCCCAAAACGGTAGGATACAAAATTTCGTCAAAATCGCTAGAGTTGTTTTTAAGATAAATTTTGAATATATATATATATATATATATATATATATATATATATATATATATATATAACCACACACACATAAGATTTGCTCGTATTAGAATATATGATAATGATTGGCAAAGATTGTCAAAATGGGAAAAAAAATCCATTCAAAATATTAAATTAATCGACCCGTATGTGACACTTACCTGTTTTATTGTATTCTGATTCTGAAATAATCCAGGTGTAATTATTACACGTGAATCTCTTTTCAACATTCATACCGTAATTTCAATACCCGGAAAAAAATATTTTATTAAAGTTTAAATAAACGGTAAATTTTAATTGCACGTGTTTCTTGCAATAAATACCTTCCGTCTAATTATGTACTAGATTTATTTCTTTGGTTAGCGACTATTGTAGTAAGAAAACAGCATTGCAGTAAACATTGCATACAAAAATATTTCCCTCGTGAGGGTGGACTGTTGCAGTTAATTTAGAATATTACTTTGCAGGTTTATTTTATGTCCAGTTCTGAAATGAAAATACAGACAACCGAATAGTTTTTGTTATTATAGGTAATTAGTTTAAATTGGTTGTTTAAATATAGAAAAGACATTTTTAATGATTGTGCTGAACGGAATAATTCGCGGCGGAAAATGAAATTTTCGACTGGCTTTTACACATAATTAATTCGGAGGATTTCTGATATTAATGAATTCAATTTGGAATAAGTTGTTTATAAATGGCAGACGATTTACATATCTGTTCGAAGTCCGAAATGATATTTTCTCCAGAAATAGTTTTCGGCTTATCTCAATTTTAGTAAGTAGTTTAATAAATATCTAACATTACTGGGCACGATTTGGAATTATTTGATTTTATATATGAAATACTTTTATTAAATGCCAATATCGAATTTATGCTATTAATATTGTTTTAATATTAATTAGCAAATAAAGTAAATCATTGCATATTAATTTTTATAACTAATTAAGAGTAGTTATGGAATTTTTCAGTTACTCATTGAAATGGAAAAAGTTCACAATTCGTCGGGATTGTATGTAATTCTTTTAAGCACGTTCACATGTAAATTTGAAATGCACGTATCTATTTTTTTTATTTATTTGTTTAAAAAATATTTTTTTTTTTCAGGATCTCTTATCTAATTTTTCATTATTATCCCATAAATGTTGCTTATCTGAATACTTTTTTGAACTCACACTTTAACTATTATATATATACTGAGGTAGCCACGAATTTTGATTATGTTGCTGCGATAGAGTACAGAGTTTATATTTTTGACAATAATCATCTAATCATAATATTTTTTAATATCCCATGTTATTTTTTTTTAATAAATAGCAATTTAAAGTTATCATAAAAAAATTCACAGAACAGTAGGAAATTTCAATATATTGTTGAAGTAAATTTTTAATATGGGTTATAGCTCTTGTTGTTAAGGTGAATTAAAATAATATAAATAAAACAAAATTAAACTCAGACTTTTATCCCACTAAAACAAACAAAAAATTAGAAAACAACAATTTTTTTTTCAATTAGTTAGAAAAACCTAATGTGACGTTAAAAGAGAAAAAGAGCTTACAAGTTGCAATACAAATTAGAAAAAAAAATTGTATAATTTTCAATTGAGGAGAAAAATGGAAAATTTTCTATCGCGACGAGAAAGATTTACAGAATTAAAAAAAAAAATTCACCGGTAATTAAGAAAATAAATTTTTGTCTAATTAATTGCAGAAATGCTGTGATTGAATAAGTTAAAATTTTCTATTCAAATTTACCGGTAGGAGTAATCAAGAATTCTGAGCACCTTATACGCGTGATGCTCGTAGCAAAAGGTTTAAGAAAGATATTCGATTAACCGATATCACTCTCTGTCAGCTGTCTCTCTGTCTGTCTGAGCTCTAACTTGTGTAAATATACTCGGATTGCCAAAAATTGATATATGTTATTGAGGCATGTTTTGTATTCAAAATGAAATTTGTAACATTTATATTTCGTTTACAAGGACACACAAAAGAATTCCGTGAGACTATGGTACATGAGGAAAAATCGTTTGTAATGTATCTCAATGTGTTACACTATTTCAAACATACTGAAATTGACATACATCAATAAGGTGCACTACAAGATACTTTCTGTAGAATATTATATGAAAAGTATTCATCGTTCATTTACAAGGGCATAAAATAATTTGGTTACAGTAATGTCTATGTGCGGTTATTGCTGGAAGTGCGGTTTCAGCTGTGGTATGCGTTTTTAAATTAAATTTATTTTCTTTTCTGCATTTTAGTTAGTGTGTATAAATTCTATAGATCATATACAGGGCTGCAAAAAATAATTCGAGTATATTTCCGTATATTGACGAAAAATATTGAAGTGGAATTTTCAACTGTTTTATGCGTTTCCTCTAACTCAACTAAATTTTAGCATACTATGTAGTACAAATCTATCTATTATATACAGGGTTGCGTATACGAATTCGGATATTTTAACAATTATAGATGGTAATTGCTGAAATTGGTTTTCATATATTTATGCGTTTTCCACATTGTTTACATAAATATCATCTTTCCCTTTATTAAAATCCAAAGGTTAGTTATAGTATTCTGGATGTATTGGAAAATGTTTCATAATCTACGCTTGACGCATAATTTTATTTCATGTTTTTAAATTTAACTGTAATATAATCTTATATTTTCATTCACATTACTCACATTTCAACAGTAGATTTTTCTTTTCGTACGATAGATAATATTTTTTCCTTAAAAATTACTCTTTGAATATTTTTCTTCAATTATTAATTAAAATTGACAATTAAAAACGTCTTATAAGAGAAATTAGTGCGTGTAACGTTAAAAGAAGATAAAAGGTTGTTTCAGTTATAACATGTGTTTTAGAAAAATAAAATTAAAGGATCAGTTCATTAAAATATGTATGTTTTCGATATTTTTTTCTTATACAGATATATAGCGAATGATCTCTATATACATTGGGTTGTCGAGAAAATTTGTGCCGTTTGGGAAAATTAATTTGTACCGCGAAATTCTGCCCGTTAATTATTAAGCATTGCTATCGGAATTAATGTCTAATAATTAAATGATAGAATTTTCCGGTACGAATTAATTTTCCCAAACGGCAGGAATTTTTTGGACAACCCAATACCTATATCATGGATCATTCTTCCAGAATCCGACATTTGTAAATGGACATTTAAATAATCTCTTGGAACAGACAACGAGGCTAGCTAGATCGGCAACGTGAAACTTGCGGAAGCTAGGGATTGGTATAACGAAGGAGAAAACTCATAAACACCAAAAATAACAAATAGGAAAAAATAACAGGTTAAAAAAATAATCACAATAGCAACAATCGTAATAGAATAAGAAAAACAAGAATTTCCATCGATTTATAGATCTTGACTTTTCTTTAGCCGATTGTCGCTCTGCATTATGCATTCAATTTTCAATTCTGCCTATAAAAAAACGAAATAAAAAAACGAAAAAAAAAATAGATTCTTTATATTCTTCTATCTATATTTGATTTGATTTGACAGACAGTAAAATTTCCAAATTTGATAGGATTGCAGGAGATTTTTGAAGTGTTTTTAAATCTTAAAATGGTTGTACCTAAACAGGACTGCTACTGGCGACTATTTTTTAATTCTATCTTTCTCAAAACAAAAATCTTTTACATACAAGTTGACATAGAAACAGCAATCGTTGATTGTTTGAATGGGATTTCCAGTTGTAAAATAACTCCACTCTCTGTATATGAGTAGTTGTATATAACATCTTAGAGAAGCCATAAAAAAAAAAGTATAAATGTAGCACATTTGCAGTACAAAATGAAACAAAAGTAAGGGGTTTCACTTAAAATTTCATTAGTCAAGTTAGCATTATGTGCAAGAGAAATATAGTATAAAATTTATTTTTTTTTAAATACTGGTGCGAATAGATATAAAAATAGTAGCTAGTGCCATTTCTGAGTAAGTCTACTTTTCAGAGCTCAAATAAATTAAAAGTATCATATTTTAATAGTAGTTTCTAAGTAGCTTGATTTGAAAAAATTGTTTAAATGTATGGATTTTTATATGAATATATTTAAACTGTAATAAAAACGAAGCTAGAGATTGATACAACGAACGGAAAAATTCGATAACACCAGAAATAGCAAACAGGAAAAAATATCAGGTTAATAATAATAATAATAATAATAATAATAATAATAATAATAATAGTAAGAAATAAAGAACAAAAAACTCAATGGATTTATAGATTTTGATTTTTCTTTAGACGTTTGTCGCACTACAATATGTATTCAATTGCAATTCTGTCTGTAAAAAACGAAATTAAAAAAACGGAGAAAAAAACAGATTCGTTATATTCTTCAATATTTGTTTGATTTATTTTGACAGGCGGTAAAAGTTCCAAACTTGATAGGATTGCAGAAGATTTGTGTGGTGTTGATAAATCATAAAATGGCTGTATTTAAGAAGGGTTGCTATTGGCAACTATTTTTTCATTTTATCTCTGTCACCATTTTCTTAAGAAACATAAAAATATTTTACATACTAGTTACTAACAAGTGCAAGAAAAATATACTATAAAATTTATCTTTTACAAATAATGGTGCGAATAGAGTATAAAAATAGTCGCTAGTAATAGTCGCTAGTGGATTCTTTAGTAAGTCCACTTTTCTGATATAAAATAAATTAAAACTATCATATTATATTAGATCTAAGTAGAATGATTTGAAAAAATTGTTTAAATATATATGTATTTTTATATGAATATATTTAAGCTGTAATAAAAACGAAGCTAGGGATTGATACAAAGAACGGGAAAATTCGTTATCACCAGAAATAGCAAACAGGAAAAAAATACCATGTTAATACGACGACTACTACTACTAATAGTAATAATAGTAAGAAAAGAAGAACAAGAAACTCAATGGATTTATAGATTTTGTCTTTATTTTAGACGATTCTCGCGCTACAATATACATTCAACCACAATTCTGTCTATAAAAAACGAAATAAAAGAACGGGGAAAAATATATTACAAATATTCTTATTTGATTTAACAGGCGGTAAAAGTACCAAACTTGATAGGATTGCAGGAAATTTTTGAGGTATTGATGAATGATAAAATGCCTGTATCTGAGATTAAAGTAAGTCCATTTTTCAGAACTCAAATAAATTAAAACTATCATATTTTATTAATTCTAAATGGCTTGGTTTGAAAAAATTGTTTAAATATATTGATTTTTATATGAATATATTTAAGATGTAATAAAAGCGAAGCTAAGGATCGGTACAACTAATGGGAAATTTAGCAGATTTTATTTTGTGAAATTTCAAAACAAATTTATTTTTGATAAATTGTCTTTTACGAATCTCTTAAAAAATCTCTTATTATTAAAAATATCTTAGCATTCCTACTACTCAGAAAAAAAAGAAAACTTAAAAATAATTGTCTCAATTCCAATTGTCTTTTAATTCCAAAAACTTTATATCTAGGTCCCGTAAAATCGCGCATAATTATACCTCATTTCATCTGTTGAAGCATGAAAATTAAAAAGAAATATCTTTTGTAAGCATCCTTTTGTTTTAATACATCATTGCACATCGAATTTGTAATTTTTACTGATAAATTTTAACAAACAGATCAGCTGATTTTCTTTCATGCATTTTTAATATTTCAAATGACCTTTCTATTTTTTTTTTCATGAAAAATCAGCTGATTTAAAAAAATAAAATAAAATTGGGGTTTGAGATAATAGGTAGTATGATATTTAAAGTCAACTAGGCTATTGTGATGATAGTTTAGTCCTTGAATGGAAAACAATAAAGAACCAAATGCCTGTTTGTATATTCCTTCAACAAACAAGTTTATAGAAAATATTTTTCGTCTTTTTTTTTTTTAAGTAAGCTTGATTTACGTTTTTCATTTATGCTACACTTTTCAATGACTTTTTATAATAGCAAATTTAGGTCAAATTATCGTATTTCGCTATTTTAACATTGAATTGTGGGAATATAAAACTGTTGTTTATAGAATAATAAAATGTATATAATATGAAACAGTCTTTTATGAACTTAACATTTAGCATAATGGAAACAAATCTTTAGAACATAAATTATATTAATTTTTAGGCGATGTAAAAGCAGATATGGTTTTAATTTGACTAACATTTATATATAAATGTGCTGAAATCCCTAGCAGAAAGCCGGTGTTGGCCCAATATTATGTCAACAATGTATTCACTGTAGATACCTCTAATATAATTTTAATATTCGCTAAACATTGATTTTACATCACAAACGCTAACAAGGAACTGCCAATATTGCGAAAGTTTGTCTTTACGCTCAAATATCTGCAATGAAATGATAATATTTCAGAAATATTGGCTTTACGTTGACGAAATATTTCTTGACAATAGATATTTCAAGAAAATATTTAGTCAAAGCCCTAATATTTAGTCAAGATATAACCAATATTGAATAAATATTATTGCACTCCAAGAGATAATTATTTTTAATTTATGTTTACGTAATTTCGACATGATTTGAATACATTTTCTCCCCATTTTTTTAAAGAAATATTTTTAGAATGCCGTATTGAAAATTTTCTTTATATTGAGTGATGGATCATTTGTTTACTCAACCATACTTGTTCTTTCTTTTGCCAAAAAATCTTCAATTTATAAAGAAATGAATTTGTTTAAATGTAGATTTTTTTTTCTTTATAAACGTTTGTGGTATTGCGAACGTTTTCTTATAGGTAAAAATTATCCAGTTTAAGGGCACGGTGGACGTTAAATTTGAATTTTTTTATTTTTTATCATAGATATGTGAAATTTTGTGCACATATACCTTTCACCATAAATATATAGAATACCCTTAAAAAATTCTAATCTTAATATAATTTTAAGATTAAAAAAAAATATATATATAAAAACTAATACTAAAAACTAATCAAAAATATATAATCCAAATCTTAAAAGGCTCCTTGCGTCTTAATTTTTAAGATATTTCCTCGATTTGGCATTTGGATCACCTAATACTATATTACAAACAAATACGCGTATCAGTTATTTAATCTCTTGAATTGTTAATTTTTAAGAGATTTTTTTCTGAATTCCATTTCGATTTTCATCAAAATTTAGCATTTTAATAAGTTATAAATCAAAGTTAATTATTTTAACGAAGTCTAATTGTAAAATACATACACAATTTCTTTGAAAACAGTATCAGGCTTCTTCCATAACAATTTCATGAACTTGGAACAAAAATTATGACGCATGGAACACTTCAAAAATCTAAAAAACGTGTAAAATCTGTATTGAGAAAAATATGTATAAAGTTCACTAAAGCACCAAAAAGTTGATTGTGTACATAATCATCGCCGCTGCATGATTATTAATATAAACTGAAGAATAATAATACACACAAAATAAATTTCGATTTTTGCGTCGATTTTTTATTTAATAAAGGTCTACGGTCCCCTTAAGGAGGAAGAAGAATTTTATATTTTCTTTACAATAAGTTAATATAGTTTTTATGTACCAAAAATTGTGCTTTAAAAATTTCAAAAAGAATTCTTTGTGACACGAAATCGTGTCTAGCATTTCAGAAATTTCATCAGCTGAAGCATCAATAATTGAATCCTCTTATACTTAGGATTTAGCAGAGCCGTAAGAAAAAAAAATACTTTTGAGAGTTTCTATTATACTAAAACATTATATAGCATTATGATTTTTAGGTGCGTTCGTAATTATATAAATACGTAGCACCTATAGTAGTCGTCTGGTCCGTCCGTCCGTCCGCATATAACAGCGCAAAAACTACCCAATCGAATAATTTAAAATTTAATATATATAATTGTTGCAGAATTTTGTCGAGTCATTTCAAATTTTATGAAAATCAAATCAAAACTTAAAAAGATATTAATAAAAATATTTATTAAGGAATTTGAATTTTTCAAAAATCGGTATTTCGTTTTTATAGCAGCTTCCGAGGATTAATCGTCAAACGACCGAGATGTATCGCCAAGTTATCTGGCATGTAAGACGTTATAGTCATATATAACGTATATGACATTTTATAACCTCTATGTCTAAGTTATAGTCACATTCTTCATTCTATCAAATCCTATCATATGTAATTAATTCAGTGATATTTCATAGTACGTAATGATTCTAGGTTGCCATGGTGATACGCCTTATTTAAGATGTAGTCTTATTATTTCCGTATTACTGGATTTAAAAACTGAATTTGTATACCAAAATTGTTCAATTATAGCTATCCTATAATCTACCGACATTTTTTTCTATAGATGTTTCCGGAGAAATAGATATTAAATGGAAAAGGAGTCTAAATATGGATTTCATGTTCTGAAATTTTCAAAGCTAGGCTTAAGATTCCCACTGGCATATTCAGTAAAATTCAACAAAAGATAAAATGTTGCCAACTTAAAATGTATTTATTTTATTACGGAAATTAATCATATCATAACCGTTAAAGCTGTTGGTCAGTGATATCTCAAATTTACTTCGCTAATGTTAAACCTATGGTCGTGTGATGCACTCGCATTTTTACTTTCTTCTATCTTTACAAGAAGAAAGTATTGGATTCATGAAAATTTTCGACTTCCGGTTTTCGACGGATTTATACGTTTTAGAAGGTCCTGAACACGATTTGACTATTTTTAGAAAATGTCTGTCTGTGACTCTGTCTGTCTGTCTGTCTGTATATGACAAAAATTTTGTGGGCGCTCTATCTCAAGAACTAACGCTCGGAATTTAATAAAACTTTAGATTCAGTTAGTCCCTAATATAAATTGGGGCTGATTAGTTTTTGGTAAAAATCGCCCGGCAGGTGGCGCTGCTATGCAGCATTTTTCATGATTTCCGCAATAGCTCTATCTCAAGAACTAATGCTCGGAATTTAATAAAACTTTAGATTCAGTTAGTCCCTGATATAAATTGGTGCTGATTAGGTTTGGTAAAAATCGCCCGGCAGGTGGCGCTGCTAAGCAGCATTTTTCGCGATTTCCGCAATAGCTCTATCTCAAGAACTAATGTTAGGAATTTAATAAAACTTTAGATTTAGTTAGTCCCTGATATAAATTGGTGCTGATTAGTTTTTGGTAAAAATCGCCCGGCAGGTGGCGCTGCTATGCAGCATTTTTCGCGATTTCCGCAATAGCTCTATCTCAAGAACTAATGCTCGGAATTAAATAAAACTTTAGATTCAGTTAGTCTCTGGTATAAATTGGTGCTGATTAGTTTTTGGTAAAAATCACCCAGCAGGTGGCGCTGCTATGCAGCATTTTGAAGGATTTACAAGATTTTAGCGATATTCATATCTCAAGAAATAATGCACGGAATTTAATAAAACTTGAGCTGCAGTTAGATATTGATATAAATTGGTGCTGATTCATTTTTAGTGTATGCGAAACCTGTGTGAGATAGAAGAAAGTTTTGGGATTGACACATCCGACTAGTTTAAATATCTTCTCAGGAAATTAATATATTTAAATTATTTTTTCTGTGTACTCTTCTTGACGGATGTTGCCTTTATTTTTTGTTTTCAAAATATTTCTAAAATATATACCTAATTATATTTGAAGTGTTAAAATCTTACATAGTTTCGCTAAGATTATAACACATAAAATTATAAATTAAGTATATTTTTTTTAAAATATTTTGACAACTGAAAATAAAGGAGACTTCTTTCAAGAAAAGCACGCAGAAAAGAGATTAAAAATATTAATTTTTAAAATACAAGATATTTTTAAAATACAAATTCATCAAACGCCCATAGGTTTAACATTAGCTAGGGCAATTTAAGGTATCATTAACCAACAGCCTTAATGGCCAGCGTCCTATAAATACGACAGCTGAAAACTGTCTCTGTACATCCAGTTAACGCTTCTTTTTGGGTTTTTAGTGCACGTATGCATGTATCCGAGCATCGCTACTCAGTCAGTCCTCCAATCCGCTGCTATGCAAACCAGCATAGTCTAGACTAGAAGGATAAAATTCCCAATTTTAACTTTGTCACAATCATAAGAGTAATGCTGCTTTATTTCTTGACGTTCTAAATATATTCTTTAAAAAAATCTCGCTTAAATTCAAACTTTAAAAGCGACTTGGATGTTAAAGAGTTAAATAATATCTGCGCAATGAAGTAATAGCGAAAACTTTAAGTTGGTTGGTTGATTTGATGGTACTAAGTATACAAGAGGCAGTCAAAAAGTTCCCATAATTTCATTCTAATTCTTTTTTATCACAATATAGGTACATATATTTACTTAATCGTCTTCAACGTAGGCTCCGTCAGAACGCACACACTTGCTCCACCGATCCTGCCACTGTTGGAAACAGCGATGAAAGTCCTGTTTCGGTGTATTTTCAAGTTTAGTCGTCACGTTGGTTTTGATGTCTTCTACGGTGTCAAAACGGTTACCTTTGAGGTCCATTTTGATCTTGGGAAAGAGTCAGAAATCTGATGGTGCTAAATCCGGTGAGTAGGGAGGAAGTTGGAGGAGTGAAGTATTATTTTTTTGCGCGCCATGTCTGCACAATAATCGATATGGAGGAAGGAGCATTGTCTTGATTCGGTGACTATCCTCCTTGCCATTTGGCAGGATGTTTTCTTTGGATTGCCTTTCTCAGTCTTTTCAAAACTTGCACGTAGAAAGGGCTGTTAACAGTTTGTGCAGCTGGTTCATATTCATGGCGTATCACACCTTCGTTGTGGAAAAATCGTTGTTTTCAGCAATGGCAGGAGCGGTGGAGTAAGTATGTGTGTTCTGACGGGGACTTCGAAGAAGATTAAGTAAATGTGAAAAGTAAATGTGGTAATAAATGTGGTAGTAAATATGGTAATAAAGAGTTACAACGAAATTCCAGGAACTGTTTGACTGCCCTTCGTATTTAAAAAAAATCTCGCTTTAATTCAAAGCAACTTGGGTGGTAATGCGTTAACTAATATTTGCACAATGAAGCAATAGTCAAAAGTTTAAGTTGGTTGGTTGATTTGATTGTGCTAAATACATGTTTTGTTAAGGATGCGTAAAACAAACCGAGATTTTCATCTTAAAATGGAATTCGAATTGCTTTGAATATCTAAGCTAGAATCGGCAAAGACGATATCTTGATTAGTGAAAGAGATTTCATTTCCATTTGCAGCATTAGAGATATGGGCTATCCTATAAATAGAACGGCGGACATATGAGGGGGTCGGGGAAAGAAAGTGCCAAGCCACATTTCTGGTGAAATAAATCTAACACAGTAATCTGTTGTTTAATATTGTAAATTATAACATCCTACATATAATTTGTTTCTAATGTCACTTGGTGGCAGCATATGTCCCAGGTTTCGTTTTTGCCCCGGACGTTTATGCCCCCAATGAAGATAGTTAATTTACAACAAAAAGTAATAGTAATATCATTAAAGTAATTTATTGATTGTTACTCAGAATATGTCAAATGTTACTAAGACATTGGCGAGAAAACGTTATCTCTCTTGATCAAACTTTCAATTAGAAATATCTCAGAAGTTCAAAAATGTGACACTGTTTTGCCCCGACCCCCTCATATAATCCACGAAATTCTATTTTTAGGTGCGTTCGTAATTATATAAATACGTAGCACCTATAGTCGTCGTTTGGTCCGTCCGTCTGTCCGTCCGTCTGTCTGTCTGTCCGTCCGTCTGTCTGTCCGTCCGCATATAACAACGCAAAAACTACCCAACCAAATGGTTTGCAATTTAAAATATATTATCTTTGCAGAATTTTGTCGAGACATTTCAAATTTTATTAAAATCGAATCAAAACTTTAGGAGATATTAATAAAAATATTTATTAAGAAATTTGATTTTTTTTTTTAAATCGGTGCTTTTTTGTTAGAGGAGCTTCCGATGGATGTTAAATCGTCAAGCGACCGAGATACTTATTTTATTACAGAAATTAATCTGCAGACGATATAATTCATTTCACAGAATTAAAAATCATCAAGATCTGAATATTTATATAACTAGCTGATACATATATATCTGAATATTTATATAACTAGTTAAGATATTTGTATGAACAGTGTCATAAAATATATACTTAACTAGCTGTTTAGCCCGTTCTACGCATGGGATATCATGAATTTAATTCTAAAACGTGCGTACGAACGCACCTCGTTTGTAACGTTTGACGTACAATTTCCAACTTGTTTAGTATTATGCTACGCAAAGCAGTGCAACTCTTGTTATTTTAACAATGTTAAAATTGAAAATTTCATGCTTTTAAAAATAGACTATACCGGATCTCAGTGGAGTAAATACGAATTCTGGAATACTCTTACCAAAGAGACTAAATGATAGGAAATTTTGATCTACTGAGCTTTTGATTCTCTTGTTCCCACTCATTCGTCGTATCAATCAAAGCATCTTTGATTATTTACAGTTCATGATGTAATCTGATCAAGCTTTTTAACTCAAACAAGGCATTAAAAATATAAAATCACTAAAACAATATGTCACTCGTAAAGAAACAAAATTCTGTTTTTTGAAGCTCATTATAAAATTTTAAAAAGTGAGGGGAAAAAATAAAAAATTCTTTGCATTTCATTTCATGCCAGCCTAAAGTTCAAACGAACCTTTGATTTTGAAAATGAAATATTATCTCTGCAAAGCAAACCAGTTATGTACAAGATGTAAATAAAAGACTCCTTTTTTATTGAAAAACTATATTTTTTAAAAATGATGCTCATAAAATCAGAACAAGATTGATGATTACTTTCATAGAATCCGTTTTTGATTTCTTACAAACTAAAAATGACTATTTTTCAACATAAAATGGCAATTTGCTCTATAAATACAAAAAAGGAAAGACATCTTCTAACAGAACAAACATTTTATGGGCCATTAGGCAAACAACTAAAGAAGCTTTCTCAGACCTTCACAGTTATATAATATATAGCTGTATAACTTCCTAGTTTAAATGCATGATTTATCTGCCATCAAGCCACTTAAATGTACTTTCTTTCCTTCTATGTAGCCCGATATTTATCTCGTGGAATACAAAAGACGGCGTATAATTCACTTTATGGAAGCACCTGTCGTCATCTTAAAAAGGTCTGCCATTTTGGCATTGTGGATGTTTTGGCTTCCCGCCAGAGATGCAGAACTGGATGACTTAATTACGGATAACAGATGTATGTCTGCGTTTCCAAAAAGTAGGGGTGGGCGTAAATGCGATGTTAAATGCTTGATTCA
Source organism: Maratus michaelseni (assembly GCA_963931845.1). Classification (NCBI taxonomy): domain Eukaryota; kingdom Metazoa; phylum Arthropoda; class Arachnida; order Araneae; family Salticidae; genus Maratus; species Maratus michaelseni. The sequence continues at coordinate 77,331,480 of OZ007594.1, forward strand.
AGGGTTTAATGCATTTATCTGAGATTACAACTTTGGTTCATTGAAAAAAACAGAATGTGAAGATAGTCACTTCGCGAAGAAAAGAATATAGTCAATTGGCTATATTCTTTGCTTTGAGAATATAGTCATTGTGATTAAAACTGGATTAACAATTAAGGATAATATGCACATATTTAGAACACCCTGAAACCGTATAAATTCCTTCTTTAATTATGTCTTGCACTGCAAAAAAAAAAAAAAAAAAATGTTTATTTTACAGTATAATACTGGCATTCCAGCTGCCAGGTACGCATGCGCGGTAGTGTATTTTGCAAATTTGCCGATTTCGCGAAAAAAGCAACATCACATATCCCCTAGCAGTGTCTTTTGGAACTACTTTTTTTTCGAGTAATCCTTCGCCTCCCCGTCTTGTTTAATCATTCTACAAAATTTGGCTCCATTATCGCAATTACATCGTGCTACAAAACTCTCTGAGTACTGTCAATTTAATTATGGCTACCTTGTATATTTCGAGACAGAATTACAACAAACTTAATATATAAGATGCTTATCATAAAAAAACATGCTGACATATGTTTTCTTTTAATCACTTAACAGGGGAACTGCCATGCTCTGCTTTTGCGATAAACATTATAGTTTCAATTTTCATTGGTTAAGAAAGCACTAAATTTTACACTAGAAGTCATTAATATAAATATATACACTGTTAAAAATTTGCAGTAAACTGGCCAGTCATTTGACCGTTTTTATAGAAAACGGTTACATAACCGTACTTTAACTCTATTTTGACCATATTATTGCCCATATTATGGTCAGAAGACAGTTAATTTAGAGTTATTTAACCGTTTTCTATAAAATCGGTCAAATGACTGGAAAGTTTACTGCAAATTTTTAACAGTGTATATTGGTTCAACTTCCTCTTTGCATATCTAAAAGAGAGCACCGTTACGTTATGCTTTTCTTATTCTAAAACTGATAACTGTAACTACAATTCAATGTAAATTCAAAGAAATACTCTATACTTCATATTCATAAATCTTTGTGTCCAACTGTGCTATTTAAATTAATATATTACAAATAAGTAGAAGAAAGTTTTGTGATGGCCACAGCATACTTAATTGGGGAGATCGCAACTACTTTATACCAAAGCTCCCTGATAATTTCCTGATATTTCCTTACAAGTTCCCTAATGTTTCCCTGAAAGTTCCCGGTCTTTTCCCTAACCACTCTTCAAAAGATATTGAACCGCAAGAAGTGCAAGTGAACAGACTGTAGTTAGCTGCATTCACAATATGTTGGAGTATTATAAGTCAGAGGAGGCGCTTCTTATCATACTCATAATCAATTTGTGGAATGATTCGCAACTAATCCTACTTAATTACGTTCACATATACAGGGTGTTCTAAAATGGGGTGACTGATTTTTAAATTCAATAACTTCCAAACGGTGACAGCTATTTAAAAAATTCTTGCAGGAGAGTAATGTAAGATGTCAGGAGTTTTTTACCGCAATTCCTGATTTTAGTTCGAATTACCAACAATAGATGGCATTGAGAGATATGAGTGCAATTCAGGCCAAAACTAAAATCAGCCAGCATTGATACGTAGGAAGGAGGTTCAATACATGGAGTGGGTCTTATTCGCTAATACAATCTTGTTCTTAGGGCCCGATTCTGAATAAGATTTTACCCGTGCGAGGATTTCGCACTATAATCTAATATTTTTTATCAATATGTAATATTTATTAGATGCAGGTTTAAACTTCTAAAGAAAAAGTGAGGATAAAATTATCTGCAAACAACATTTAGTTTTTAGTCAAGCCAGAATATCATCTAATTTATTCCATTAAAGTTAGAGTAAAAACAGATCCAAAATTGCAAAAGGCACGCGCGAGAAAAAAAAAAAATAACAATCGTATTTTAACTGCATTAGAGGATGACGTCATCCGTTTCGTGAAAAACATGGGACATAAAAATATAAATCTAAACGTTTCAATTTCAACTTTGCTTTTTAATCATCATAAATATAAAATAAATCCATGCGGGTTTTTTTATAATCATTGCTGAGCATCCTATAATGTGGTATTTTATTTTTGTGGCAACAGTAATGTGAGGAAAACCTTTCATTTCTTTCATGAAATCAATGCCGATTTAATTTTTAATTATCAGCAAATTTTAATCAAAAACATGTTTTAACGAAATGTTAAGTGTGCTATGTCAGAAGCCTGTTCAAAATCCTTTCATATGCTATCTTATTCGTCGTTCTGAGTTTCATATTTTCTTAGAAAAAGGGATGTTGACAGGAGAAATAATATATATGATTGGTGAATGAGACCCACTCCATGTATTGAACATCCTTCCTTCACATCAATACTTGTGATTTCGGCTTTTGTCTAGATTGGATGTCTATTGCTCTCAGTGCCATCTGTTGCTGATAATTCGAACTAAAATCAGGAATCGCAGTGCATTTAACAGTAGTAAACAGGAACATTAACAGTCAATTAACATGGCACTGGGGAAACAAAGATGATTTTTCAGATCGAGATTATTGTGCGAGGTAAATAATGAAAATCGAAATTCATTTTTATAAATTTCTTAATCTATCTCGATCGACAAAATTCCCTGATATGGATAAAATTCCCTGATGATATTTTTTATATGTGTCACCTTGTGTTTTCAATTCTATAGGCAACGAAGCATGTAATATGTCATCTGCTAAAAGACACAATACGATTAGATATAATTTACCATTCGGTAACTGGCTTGGCCATTTTCTGTACGAATTTCGGAAAAGGATGAACAGGAAATAAAAATCTAAGTATAAACTAGAAATAAAAGAAAGGTAATGAGAAGATATATTTTATACACAAAATACACTGCTGTAGATAACATACATCACTTGATGATAGATATAAAAGAAATCATGTCGTTTTATTTGGAAATAATTTTTGCCATCGAGTTCTAATTTCTTTTCTTTGATTTCTTCATAAGAAATAATGGGGATGTAAATTAAATCGCAATAAATTATTGAATAATGCAGTATTTATAAGATTTTTTTTTTTTTTTAGAACATAATCTGTGGATGCAGATCAAGTGGAGTGAACATTACATAAAAATCGCGGCATTTGAGTTAATCTGCATGTGCCAACAAGGATTATGGTGAATACTAGTTATTAGAAGAGGAGTGATTAAAAAATATATACAGAGAGGCGATAAGAACTGCTTATCGCAAACGGATTATCCAAGATAGATTCTCTTACAAGATATATCCTTATGTTGGCAATTTCTCATGCTAAATAAGTGAAAATACTGTACCAAATGTAAAACGGCGGAATTACATAAATTTGTTTCATCGAAATTTTAAACATATTTCTTTGTATAATTTCGTTTTATTGTAAATTAAATTTATTAAAAAGTAATTGATATTCTAATTATGATTCTTTTTTGGTTGAAAAATTGTTATATCTTTGAATACAGAGAGAGAATATTGAAACGAGAGAGAAAAAAAAAGAAGAAATATGGAGAAAAAAGTCCCTAGCAAAAATATAGAAGTTGTTTTTACAGCATACTTTTGGGGTAAAAAGTTATAAATCTCTCTTTCGGAGCAAAGGCTATTTTCGTTAGTCTTCGAGGCCTAACACAAACGAAAATATTCTTGTTTTATGGGTGAGTTTAGATGAGAAAGAGATTGGGTACAGTTTCGGAACAAAGTCTATTAAATAATATTACCAAGGAAACGATAAAAAAGTCCCCGTTTAACTTTTGTTTGAAATATTTGAGTTCCAGATGGCAGCTTATGATGTAGTGTTTATTTTTTTTAGATGTTGCTCTGGGAAATTTTCATTCTAAAAATATCTGGTTGGGTCATTTCTAAAGTTTTTTTTTTTTTTTTTTTTTGCATTATTTTACTATTATATTATTTTATTCTTTTCAGGATTTCTATAGCATTTTAAGGTTTCAATGGCAACATTTTCTGCATTATCCGGTTTTCTTTCTGTTGTTTATAAGAATTTTATATTTTAAAAATGAACAAATAAAACTATTAGTAAGAAATTAAACTTTTTAATATTTTTTTTGCTACACATTGGGGTGCCTGACATAATTAGATATTATTTTTATCAGTTTTTTGTAATTTATTAACCATTATTGAATATCACTAAGTTGCTAAATATGATTTATAATCACTAACTTCTCATAATGAATTTATGTTTTCTGTTATCCTTTGACTAGCCTTCTCTTTATTCAGCTGAAAGTAAAAAAAGTTTTTCGTAAAAAAAATTATACGGAATTGTATATTTTTTAGCTAATATGGAAAAGCTGAGTTTTTTCTTAACCTTATAATTAAGAAAATTGTACGTTAATATCAAGATTTACGTGTAATTCTTTGAAATATGTAATTCTGACACATTTCATAAGAATATGAATATTGTGTATAAACCTTCCTTTGCAGCGACATCCCAATTACAACACCTTTTACTGAGCACCGAAGCGCGCCGTTATAACAAGCGCCAACTGTATACGATTCTCTCTAATATGTGAAAATTTTCTGTAATAAGTTAAATGCGATCTTTAATGATATAGTATCTGCTCATTATTTTTTTATTCCACGCACTTGTGTATTGGTTAGTTATTTTAGAATATGTTAACTAGGTTAAAAAATGAAACACATGTCATGAATATCGCATAAACCTTCTTCATTTTTTAATCCTTTTAATATTTTTTTACAGATAAGCTTTCTTGTTTTTCATTAAAAATCGAAAGAAAAACCATGTATTAAGCATAGATTATGAAACAGTTTCCAACACAAACAGAATACTTAAAGAAACCTTCGCTATTTAATAAGGTAAGTAAATTTCTTAAGTAAGCATTTTAGAAAAGGCAAAACCCATTTGGAAACCAGATTTCAGCAATTTCAGGGCACAGCCAGAAATGTACTACCATTCTTTTGTGCAACCTAGTGTATAATCTATAGATTTGTATATACTCTATATAGTATACTGCAATTTAGTTTAGTATAAGAAAACACAAAACACAGTTGAAAATTCACCTTCAGCAGTTTCTACTAATCGATAGAATATATTTCAATTATTTTATACAGCGATATGCATACTGCTTTAAGAATTTTATACACGCCACATATTAAGCTAAAGTTTAATTCAGGCAAAAAACACGCTGCAAACTATTGAAATCACACTTACCAGAAATTATCATACAGAGGCGGCCATGTATCTAGTTCTTTGCGTGGCTCTGTATATGATTTTATTTATATTCAACAAACATCACTTAGTATAGTAAATATATTTCACGTTCAACATGCATAACTCGATTTAAAAAAAACCTTTAAGCAATTTACGCTGATACACAATAATGCTTACGAATTATTTTGTGTAGCCCTGTATATGATGTGTAGCATTTATTATACATACCACATAGTATGCAAAAATTTAGTTAAACGCATATCTAACTGAAACCGCACTTCCAGCAATTATCGCTTATAGATAACAATCGGATATAGTACTGTATCCTAAATATTTTGTATGTCCCTGTAAATGAACGGTAAATGCTATGCACATCATATTATAAAACAAATTTCTTGTAGTAAACCTCAATAATGTATTTCAATTTCATTATATTTCAAATAATGTGACATAATTAAATACGCTGCAAATAGTTTTTCCCGTAAACCATTGTGTAACCGAATACTTTTGTGTGGCTCTGTAAATGAATGATAAATGCTTTACATTCCATAAAAGCATGTTTTAGTGCACCTTAGAAAATGATATCAATTTCAACATGTTTGTAATAGTGTAACATGATTAAGGGTCACCGCAAACGATTTTCCCCTAATTATAAGTAGACTAATTATAAGTAGTACATGTGCTATATTCGATTGTAAGCTTCTTGTACTGCACTTCAGCGATGTATACCAATTTCAATATATTTGAATTAGTGTAACATCATTAAAATACACTGCAAGGAATTTTTCCAAATAGACCATAATGTAACTCCATTCTTTTGAGTCCCCCTGTACACGAAGTATCAGTGCTACATACTTCGTTTTCAATACCGAACATGCCATAGTAAACCTCAATAACATATACTAATTGCATGAGAATCCGAGTATATTTATGTGAGTTAGAGCACGGACAGACGGCAGACAGACGGACAAACAGACAGACAAACCGCATTCATAAACACTTTTTAACTATGCTGTAAAGTGTTAAAAAGATCAATTTTCATTAACAAGAAATTAATAAAATTACACAAAAAACTTTTTTTTTGCATTTTAAAACTGAATAATTGCTTCCAATTTGCTACATGGAAATAATTAAATTGCATTTAAATTTTTATGAACGTAGTAGACACTACTGAGAAATTAAATTACTTAGAAGAAATTATTTATTAGACTTATAAACACTTAAATACTTTCAACAGCAAGAAATATATTGCTTATCTGTAATTGAATTTCATGAAATTACTTGTCTGTAATAAAAGCAAGAAATAAAAAAGTCATTATTTTCTTTATGTTATTAGAAGATATTTAATTACTGTATGTACTTTATGTGTATAATCTTAGCAAATGATCTATTGTTTACTCAGTGAACTATACGTAATTGTGTCAAGAAAAAGTATTTCGCATGAATAAACAGAGGGATGTTTGTCTTGTTTAATGCTTTCGTATTTATGAGATGGTTATAGGGAAAATCCAATTAACGTACATATCAATTAATAATTAAACTATAATTATTTTTCCAACAAAGCTTTTTTGGCTCTATAAAAAAGGATAGGCTTAAAACATTGTACTTAATTTAGCACGAAAGTAACTTCGATTCGAATTGAAATTTAGATTTATAAATGGTCAAAGTTAGATTTATTTATGGTTTTCGTTTCGATTAACCTGATCAGCATAAAAAGAATACTTCGGAATTTCAGGAAATGATGTTTTGAAAGAGAATTCTCAAATGTTTGACGATGTTATTAAAATCAAAGTCAATTTTGATGATTTAATATATTATAGTTAAAGTAGATGAACTATACACATTGTAAGACCATCACCTGTGAACTTTTAGACCGTCGCTGCTCGCGGAACAGGTGGAACCGTGGGGCTTGGAACGGTATCAGACCCGATCAAGGAAATTCCCACAGGAAAAATTTTAAAGCTAAATTCGGATTATAATTTGTTTGCTTTTTTTATATAAATGCATAGACATTTTAAAATTCATTAAAAGTTAATGTTTCTGTTAAACTATAAATTTATGCTTTTATTTTGTGTGCTTTTTTGGCTCCATAAAAATGCATAGGCCTAAAACGTTGTGCTTAATTTAGCATGTAGGGAACTTTGATTTGAAATCAAATTTTATAAACGTACAAATTTAGATTTATTTATGTTTTTTGGTTTCCATCAACCTGGTCAGCATTAAAAATAAATAAATAAATAAATCGGAATCGCAGGAAATGAAGTTTTGAAAGACTCAGAGATTTGACGATATTATTCAAATGAAGGTAGATTTTGATGATTTAATATATTATACTTAAAACTATATCAACTATACACTTGGTAAGGCATCACTTGTAGACTTTTATTTATAATAACATTAACTTCATACTTTTGCACGCAATCTTCAGACGAAATTTCGTACCTGCATTTCTGTCAACAATACCTTTTTGATCATTATATAGATCTTTAAAATATTTTCATGAATAAAAGACAAGCTAAAACGTTTTTTCCCTCGTTTTGATATAACAAAATCAATAAACTCATTTGTACAAAATAATAGATCTTTTAAGATTGGATTTTACGGTCTGGAATCTTTTTGTGTTTTCTTTTTCAAGAAGAGAATTAATTCAAATGCTCTTTTAAAAATGAAAAGGCGGTGTCTGTTTTTTCTTTTTTCTTTTTAAAAAGACGACGTCTAAAGAGAAAATAAAATAAAATAAAATGATGGATATTTGGGACAATAGAGAAAAATGAAAGAAAACGTCGTCTTCAAGGACTTACTAAATCACACACATAAAATATCTTTTAATACAAAGCTGTGTTTTTTCTTTTTTCTAACTGACGGAAGTCTAACTAGGAAGCAAATGTTTGCCAGAAGAGTTGAGGGCCAGAAATTCTGCTGGATTCATTAGCCATTTTGTTGCTTAGTCTCGTAAAAGGGCACATATTGTAGATAATACTGCTCAAATAGATTATTCTTTATATTGAATTAGTCAGCTCTTAAACCATAGATATTGATTTGAAATACAATGAACAAAATCTTTCAAGGTTTTATTGAATAAAAAAAAAGAAAATAGCCTACATTTGCGTTAAAAATATATATGATTTAAAAACATCTAAGTTTATTCAACAAAATCTGATAATAATAATAATAATAATAATAATAATAATAATAATAATAATAATAATAATAATAATAAAGTTTAGCATTTTCTCCCAAATAAAATAGTTTTGTGGTGGTTCTACTGCTCATACCATATGTAGTGAATTTTCCTTTGATGGAAATTATTTGTTGGATATCAGGAAATATTTGAGTAACAATAATACCAACTTGATATGCAACATCCTTCATTGAATAGAATAATATTTTCTTTTACTTAAAGAAAATTATGTATAATTTGAAGAAATGCATACGCCTTTAGAAATGCTATTTGAATTTATAATTGCTGAATTTTTGCTAGTATAAATTTAATTAGTAAAAACAACTACTTTATCAAAAGTAATTATGAAAATTATTTTTATCAAAAATACGAGATCCACAACAGTATTTTCTCTATTGAAACATATGCTGACGCCTCGTGATTAGAAAAATATTTTCATATTTTACAACTGTTAAACTACTTTATTTAAATTTTGTGCATATTTTTGTGTAGAATGAGAAGTTTTCTCTTGTATGCTTTATTAGTGACCGAATAAGAAAAAAAAAATTGAAAAAGTTTTGTTATGATAAATTATAGGATACTCTAGAAAAGTTCCCGAATTTAAATGTAATATTTGAATTAGGGTTATGAAAGATTTTATATTGTAAAGTGGTCCTTATTATTCTCATTTATTGAAAAAGTGTTGATGTATATATATTACATCTAATGTATGTATTGTAAGCTGCTGTATGATGTAAAAATGGCTATAACCTTTTCTATGCACTGTTAAAAATTTGTAGAAAACTGTCCAGTCATTTGACAGTTTTTATCGAAAACGATTACATAAACGTAATTTTAAGCTATTGTGACCATATTATTGCCTATATTATGGTACAAATAGAGTTAAATTATGGTTACGTAACCGTTTTCTATAAAAACGATCGAATGACCGGACAGTTTACTGCAAATTTTTAACAGTTTGCCATTTAAATATTTCAAGTAATATTTCACACTTTGTGAAAAAGTTACCTATAACTCCCAATTACTGAAAAAATAGCCTATTCATAATTTTTTTGCATAGTCAGTCTCTACGTGTACGATAATGCGATGTGTACCAGGTTTTATTAAAAAAGAAAAAGAAAGAATGAAGACGGCTCATTATTTCGATTGTATTCGACTGTTTCTCGGCTATTAACTTTAACCATTTAACTTTCATAAAAACGTTCAAGTACAGACATAAATGATACGGTATGGAAGAGAGCACTAGAATGTTCCCGATTGACAGTAATAACTATAATCAAAATATGTTATTTTATAGAATCTCATTAACGAACTGGAACATATTATTATCTCATATTGCTAAAGATACGCTGAATATACTAATTTTGCAAAAAGTATAATTATTCAAATGAACTCTCGTTATTTATAATACAGAATGATGATGGCGATCAAGATTATTTTTGGCTGATGCCTGAGAAATTGTCATCTAAAATACTCAATATTATGTTTTTTTACTTTCTTCTATCTGTAATGGGAGAAAGTATTGTAATCGAAAAAATTTTTCGACTTCCGATTTCCGACGGATTTACAGTTTTAGGTGTCAGAGATCCCGAAAAGCATTTTTTTAATATAATGTCTGTCTGTCCGTCTTCATTGTATCATCAAAAAATGTATGAAGTTATGCTTCAAATTGAACCTAATTTCATATATATGTTTTTGGCTAAGACCAGCAGGTCCCACTTGAATTTGGGGCTATTCCACCGGAGGAGGGCGTGTGATAGCGATTTTCTCGATTTCTCGTAGTTGTGTTGTACATCTGATGCTCATGCAGCGAAAGATGATTCACATATAGGTAACCTGGTGATTCGCAAGCAACTAACGTACAACAGAATGACAAAAAGTATTGAGTTTATTGGCGCTGTGATACTTTGAGAAGTTTGAAAAGCTTGAAGTATTAATATGTATGGGGTAGAAGAAAGTTTCGGGCACATTCGACAAGTTTAATATCGAAAAAAATAGAACACTGATTATCCGAGCCCCTTTGGAACTGGACAAAGTCCGGTAACCGAAAGATGGAGTAACCGGACAAATGAGAACAAGCTGAACATCGTCCGTAATGTGAAAGAAAAAGTGATTGCACAATAGCTATGAAATATTCAAGCTGCAACAGGGCATTCACGTTTTCAATATTCGTATAAGTCTATACTGATATTATAAAGAAGTAACGTTTGTATGTTTCTAAGGGGTAATGACTGGAACTATCGAACCAATTTCCAAAACAATGGTGGCAAAAAGCAGGTGATCATCTCTGCACCAACATAGACTATCTTTTATTTGGTATAACAACTTCCAAGGGGATGCAGGAGTAAAATACTTTTTAAAAATGCTAGAAATCTGAAATGTGGTGTGGTAGTTACTTTTAAGTTGTAAATACTTACTATGAAAGGTTTGTAAAAAGTTCAAAATTTAAAAAGAGGAGATGAGCAGAAAACATTCTAAAAATGTTCTAAATTACGATTTGTTTCGAACTGTTAGGGCTAAAAACTTGACATTCAGCATGGCTGTTACTTTAGAAAATGCTTGCGCAGAACAGTTTTAAAAAATTCGAAATCTAAAAAGATGCAGCAGCGGAAAACGTTCTAAAATTGTTTTTTATGTAATACAGCTGATATAGAAGCTCGGAATTTGGCATGGTGGTTAGCTTTAAGATGTAAATGTTCTCTAAGAACGGTTTCTAAAACATTCAAAATTTAAAAAGGTCAAATGAGTGGAAAACATTCTGTTCTAAATTAGTTGGAATTGTTCGGATTATACACTTGAAATTTATTATAGAGGTTACTTTTAAGATGCAGATGCTTGATATAAACAGTTTATCAAAAAAATTAAATTTAAATGTGCGAATTGAACGGAAAACGTTTTAAATTACGATTTATTTAGAATTATTAGAGGTAGAAACTTAAAATTTGACATATCTTTTACTTTTTAACACTCAAATTATCGCACATTTCAAAATTTGAAATTTAAAACGTTACAAAAGCAAAAAACGTTCTAAAATTGCGATTTTTGTGATGGAAAACTAGAAAGAAACTTTAAAGACCAGAAACTTTAAAATTGGCATGGTAATTGTTTTTAAGATGTTCGCTAAAAACAGTTTCTGAAAAATTCGAAATTTTAAAAGATGAGATGAGCGGAAAACTCTCTAAACATATTCTAAACTATGATTTATCTGATATTGTTAGGGATATGGCTGTTACTTTAGAGAGGTAAATAAACCTACGGAACAGTTTCGAATTTTTTGAAATTTAAATGCGTGCAGAAGCAAATAACGTTCTAACATTGCGATTTCTGTGATATAGTTGATATATAAGCTTGGAGAACTAGAAACTTGGAATTCGGCATGGTGGTTATATTTAAGATGTAAATGCTCTCTAATAACGGTTTCTAAAAAATTCGAAATTTCAAATGATAAATGAAATGGGCTGAAAAATTTCCCAAAATGTTATATATTATGATTAATTTTGGAACTGTTAAATCTAGATACATTAGAATACATTCTAAATTATGGTATATTTGGAATTATCTTTAGATTTTCTTATTAATTTACGTCTCATATTAGCCTACTGCAGTATAAGAATGAAGATGTAGCTCAAAATGTGGCTTAACTAGTAATTTTTGAATTATCTGTAGCAGTATATAATTTCCTCTAATTAAATTGGGTATATGGTAAAGATACCATATATATTCTTTTCAAAATTAAAGAAATCTATATTTTAAGTGTTTTATTAAATATATTTTCCCTTTCTGCATTATCGCATTTTATATACATTCCCGGCTGTTAAAAGGCGCACCCGATTTTTCCTTTCTATCAACGAAATCTTTTAGTCAAAATCATACATATTGTTTTCAAATTATCATTAACGTATTTTAATCTGCCTCCCACATATCAATGTAAATGAAATAATACAATGCATAAAATGTTTTCTCTCTCATGGTCAATTTTGACTTTCTAGAAGTCGACCAGATGCTGGTCCGTCTTCCTGACGTCATTACAGCAAATTTGCAAAATGCCTTTCCTAACATTTTCCCAAAACAACAAAACCGTCAAATTCTAAATCACTCTCTTTTTAGTCTCTCTTTAGCACTCCTTGTCAAAAAAGATTTACCTGCCTCTGACGCCAATTACGAAGTTGATATGAAGTATGCGAAACGGTTACAGCAACCCATGCAAAAATGCAATATGCTTGGCTAAAAAAAAAAAAATGTAAATACGTTTGGCATGTTTTCTAGCGCACGCTCCCATATCTCGAGAGAACACTTCGCTTCTGATCTCCAGCCGATTAACATCTTTTAAGATGAATGAATAGGTCCCCTGCGAATTTCTTCAATCTCGTCTTTTTTGCCAAAAACATGACTTCTGTGCTCATTCGACTCCTTTGGATATACTGTGCATTCATTCTACATAAGCCCCACCAGTGGCTGAGAGGTTGTGCTCTCGAAGCTGGTAGACGGGAGGTGCTTGGTTCTATCCCAATCGCGCCCGTCGGCCTAATCGTTCGGAGTTTTCGTGGTTTTCTTCGAGCCGTGGATTTATCCATGCGTAAATACGGATTAGGTTCCCTTAGAAAGACCCCCACGAAGGGCACTCCCCCCGGGCCTATATCCCTAGTGTAGATAATTGGCCGTCAATAATTAACCCAACCCATTCTACATAAAGTTGATGAAATCCTCTTTCACTATTTTCCCGATGACAGGTTTTGAATGTCACCTTTTAATCATTAACTTTTATTGCACGCTCTGGATCAAATAATGTTTGTGAGGTGTGTAATACTGTGAAAGAAATGTTCAACATGTGACATTGTAATGCTTGATTTCTCATTGAAAGACTGTCGTCAACAATTCTGCTTTGCTATTCTTCTTCATACGCCAACCCCAGTTCAGACTCCAGGAATAACGAACCACCTGTTTTTTGCGAAAACGCTCAATGTACCTTTAATTAGCTTTACGTGCCCATTATCCAGTCATTCTGATATTTCTACATTGCCCACTGCAATATTTACATGTTCACTAAATTTAACAGTACTTCACTACCAGCTGTATTGCAACCGAACGCCATCCCAAATAAAAACATATTTATAAGGTACATAAATGCCACTTGGCATATTTCAACAACTACGCGAGCAAAGCCGCGGGTTTTGCTTGTATTTCATAAAGTAAGAAAGATTTTGCTTTTCCACCGTAAGAAAAATGTTCTTTTTATTTTTATGTTCTTTGTTATTGAAGGGGTATTTCCAACGCTCTCTTGCTTTTGAGCGACTCCAATCGAATCTAATATTCATGAAACCGATTATTAAGTTTCCAGTAATCATTGACAGATTGTAAAGATGATCTGATCGAATGGTCTCTCCCTATGAAAGCGACGTCTCAGGTTTATCAACACTCAATGTTAAACGAAAGGAGGGAGTTGGATTTTTGCGTATTTTATCTGTTCATGAGCATTTAAGGAAAAAAGCTTCATTTACTGGATAACATTCTTGCTTTTTTGGAGGAGTGAGATTGGGGAGTGAATTAAGCCCTTTTTATAACTTTTGGGGAAATTTGCTTTTACATACCCCCCCCCCCCCCCCGCTTGTAATTCTCAAAACTTACTCTTTGAATTAAAAGTTTAATGCATGGAATGCGCCGTAAACACGAGAATCTCATTTAATCATACAATTTAGTTTTTTTTTTTTTTTTTTTTTTTTTTTGAAGTTTTACTGCCACTTTTTTTCTTTAATAAAGAAAATTCGTTTAAGTCGTAAGATTCAAAAAAAAAAAAAGTTGACAAGGGTTCGGATAGTTGGAATTCGAATAATCAGTGCTCTGCTGTACTATAATAACTTTGATTAGGAAAATTTATGTTTTATTCTATATTTATATAGTAATTTTGATACATATTTGAAATTTAGAATGGTAAGTAACATACGCAACAAGATGGAGATGTCGCTTGCTTTGCTTCTCAAAGACTAATACGGATGCTTATGTCACATTTATCAATATTGTTGCCACAGCTGGGAGTAAAAATTGCCTCAAAAGTATTTTTCACAGTTTTAAGCTGCCAAGGAAAAAATTATTGCGGAGGTAGCTGCAGGTGGGTTTGTAGAACGCTTAATCTTTTCTTAAAGAATAATATGTTATTTTCTTTTTGTATGGCATCGCTATAAATCCAAGCGTCGAGTATAAAATGAAGTATAACAGTCAGGGAATTCGTTACAGTTACCTCGTAATTTAAAATAGAAAAAAAAACATTTTTGAAGTATAAACTTTTTTAAATTATGTTCAGTTTTCGAAGTTGTTCTTTTGAAGAATTATTACGAAAAGGTTATTATTTTCTAATAATTACGCCAGCAATATTACAAGCGCTATTAAAGAGAATTTTAACTATTACATTTTAAAAAGTCCTTCCGGCCTGTACAGGGAGGAAAAGGTAGCTTTCCTATATCTTCGTTTTAAAATTCTAGCTAATGTTACACGAAAACAGCAAGTTAAAATGCAAAGAAACGTTTACAAAAGATTCGTTAATACTGAATTTGAATAAGATATTCGCCAAATTATTGAGCAATAGCCAAATTGGCTTCATTTATGAAGACTTACTTTGGTCGCCAAATTTGGCGATATTTCGCCAAATGTCGCCAATTTTGCCAATTATGTCGCCAATTTTGGCGCTAACGGATATGAATATATAGTTTTATGCGTATGATTGGGAAAATTATTACAACAATGAAAGAAAATAATTTGCGAGTAATCGCGTTAATGTGCTGTTTTGTTTCAAAATGTCAGCCACCCTAGAATTTTAAACTGCTCTATCTCAGCCATTTTTTAAGATAGAGGTAAACCAAAAAATGCTCTGGAATCCTTGTATCAAGGCCTAACACGTAATTAAAAAATAAATTTGAATTTTTAACTTTTTTGTATATTTATTTTAGTTTTAAATTTTTAAATGAACACCATCTTGAAACAAAATGGCGGACCAAGCTGGTCAATGAACACGGTCGAGACATTGGTTAGCTTAATACACACAATTAGTTTCATCAAAATTGATTTATAAATACGAGCGTTATCATATATATATATATATGTATGGATATATCTATATATATAAATCAACATTTGAACGAAGTGTGGTTTTGGGGTCTCGGGGTCATGATCGGTGAAAATATATCGAAATTTTCCGGAACTGCTTTCCTCCGAACGGCTGCAATAGGTAGCTTTATACTTTTTTGTATTGAAAGCTACCTAAAAGAAGACTTCAAAACTATTTCACTGGAATATCATTTTTTGTAAATAAAATAATGTTAAATATAAACATTAATTATCTCCATAAAGAAAATGTGCCAATAAAATTTAAATAAATTTAATTGAATATTTAAACAGATTTCAACTCGTATAAAATGAAAACGAAATAAGAACACAATTTTGTATGAAATATGAAAAAATAAAATAAAAAATACATTACACTATGAATTTTAGGAAATAAAAATCAATAAATTTCGAAAACTTCTTTAAAATATAAAATAGGAATTGGATGAATAGCTGATACAAATGCCACATAGAATGAAAATGCTTCATTTAAAATGATAACTTATCAAATACTTTTTTATAAATATTTTTTACACATGTATAAACCCAATAATGAAATTCCATTATCTGTCTAATATCGCACATTCAGAAGACAGACATATTCTACTTATCTTCTTTTTTTCCTATCGATAAAAAATAATGTTTTAAAAATAATACATACCAATAAAAATAAATACCTAAACTTTCTTTAGCACTTATTTATAGATTTTCCATTTAAAAAAATTTAGAAAAAAAAAAAACACGCAGAAACAAAAACAAGAAGTCTTGCATCGGACATTTTAGTATACATATACACAATACTCGTATAACAACACAAAAACAAGAATTCTTGCATCGGACATTTTAGTATACATATACACAATACTCGTATAACAACACAAAAACAAGAATTCTTGCATCGGACATTTTAGTATACATATACACAATACTCTTATAATAACACAAAAACAAGAATTCTTGCATCGGACATTTTAGTATACATATACACAATACTCGTATAACAACACAAAAACAAGAAATCTTGCATCGGACATTTTAGTATAAATATATGCAATACTCGTTCATATAAACTTTGCGTCTTTTTTTCATTCATTCTTTTGTAGATTAACCATGACAATTAATTGTTTATGAAGCCAATAATTTTTCCAACTCAAAGAAGTCTTATTAGGGATATAACAACCCACAACAAGTGATGCCACTCCTGTAAACACAATCATTATCGCAGATAATGGTAACTATTATTAAAAAAGCTGTGTTCAAACTCCTTTTGGGTCACCAGACAGCGAACTCATAAATTTAATTTATACGATTTAACTTTTTCTACTGATGTAAACTACGATAAACAGAGATGTACTACTAAATGTAATTTCGATTCGACACAAAATAAAACTAGAGACTAGTCGGATGTGTCAATCCCAAAACTTTCTTCTATCTCACACCGGTTTCGCATGCACTAAAAACGAATCAGCACCAATTTATATCAAGGTATAACTGAATCTAAATTTTTATCAAATTCCGTGCACTAGTTCTTGAGATATGACTATCGCTAAAATCGCGTAAATCATAAAAATTCAGCATAGTAACACCATCTGTTGGGACACTTACACCAAAAACTAATCAACAATACAACTTATCTCAACGTCTAACTAAATCTGAAGTTTGATGAAAATCCATGCATTAGTTCTTGAGATATAGTTATCGTGTAAATCATGAAAACAGTAGCATAGCAGCACCACGTGCTGGGCTATTTATACCAAAACGTAATCAGCATACCTTTATGTCTAGTAAATGGATCTGAAGTTTGATGAAAATCAGTGCATCAATTCTTGCGATAGAACTATTGCAAAAATCGCAAAAAATGTAGCATGGCAGCGCCACCTGTTAGACGATTTACACCAAAAACTAATTAGCATCAATTTATATCAGGGACTAACTGAATCTAACGTTTTATTAAATTCCGTGCATTAGTTATTGAAATAGAGCTGCCACAAAATTTTTGTCACATAAATACAGGCAGGCAGGCAGATAACTCACAGACAGACATTTTCTAAAAACTGTCAAATCGTGTTCAGGACCTTCTAAAACGTATAAATTCGTTGAAAACCGGAAGTCGAAGATTTTCAAGAATCCAAAACTGTCTTCTTGTAAAGACAGAATAAATTAAAGGAACGAGTTCTGCTGAATAAAATTACGTCCTACAAACAAAATTGAATTCTTTTTTTTACTTTTTTGATGTTCCATAATGAATAGCTGATTGGGACATTCTAATTTAATATTATAACTGTAGAAACTGTTGCTAAGTAATTCTATCTATAAGAAAGAATTCATATTTGAAAGAAACGCTTTTACGAATATAAAATTCTAATGGTAGAAAGATTTTAGTTAATTTTTGTATGTATTATATAACGTTTGACTGAAAAGAAGTGTTCCTTTAGATTTATATGATTAAATAGAATACCAACCCAAATGTATTCATAATACTCAATAAATTAATATTTTTCTATAGGTATCAGAAGTATAAAAAAAATATGAAATGACTTCACTCGATTTTCCAAATCCTGGTCCAGGAAGTAGAAATAAAACTAGTCGGATGTGTCAATCCCAAAACTTTCTTCTATCTCACACAGGTTTCGCATACACTAAAAAGAATCAGCACCCATTTATATCAAGGTCTAACTGAAACCCAAGTTTTATTAAATTCCGTGCAATATTTCTTGAGATATGACTGTCTCTAAAATCGTGTAAATCGTGCAAAATGCTGCATAGCAGCGGCACCTGCTCAGTGATTTTTACCAAAAACTAATCAGCACCAATTTATATCAGAGACTAACTGAATCTAAAGTTTTATTAAATTTCGAGCATTAGTTCTTGAGATAGAGCTATTGCGGAAATCGCGAAAATTCTGCATAGCAGCGCCACCTGTCGGGCGATAGTTACCAAAATCTAATCAGCACCAATTTATATCAGGGACTAACTGAATCTAAAGTTTTATTAAATTCCGAGCATTAGTTCTTGAGATAGAGTTATTGCGGAAATCGCGAAAAATACTGCATAGCAGCACCACCTGCCGGGGGATTTTTACCCAAAACTGATCAGCACCAATTTATATCAGGGACTAACTGAATTTAAAGTTTTATTAAATTTGGAGCATTAGTTCTTGAGATAGAGCTATTGCGGCAATCTCGAAAAATGCTGCATAGCAGCGCTACCTGCCGGACGATTTTTACCAAAAACTAATCAGCACCTATTTATGTCAGGGACTAACTAGATCTAAAGTTTGATTAAATTCCGAGCATTGGTTCTTGAGATAGAGCGCCCACAAAATTTGTGTCACATACAGACAGACAGACTCACAGACTCACAGACATACATTTTCTAAAAACAGTCAAATCGTGTTCACGACCTTCTAAAATGTAT
The DNA here is from genome assembly GCA_963931845.1 of Maratus michaelseni. NCBI lineage: Eukaryota > Metazoa > Arthropoda > Arachnida > Araneae > Salticidae > Maratus > Maratus michaelseni. The sequence continues at coordinate 77,350,369 of OZ007594.1, forward strand.
AAATCCGTGGAAAACCGGAAGTCGAAAATTTTCATGAATCCAATACTTTCTTCTTGTAAAGATAGAAGAACGTAAAAAAGGGAGGGGGGTGTAATTATTTCTTTTGACACAATGTGATAAGCTGGAACTCCCATTTTGAAACTAAAGAAGTTATACCTCTGTACTACGAATATTTTATTATATTCTCGCATTATTTGTCACTTATACTTGGTCACGTTTCCTTTGTGATTTTTCGTATACAATCGGTCGCAAAACGGTTTGAAAATTGTTTAAAAATGGGTTAAAAACCTAATTTATCTCTGCCGTTTTCTGTGAAAATCTTTTCTTACAGTGTTACTGATACAAACGTCACATAGAATCAAAACACTTCATTTAAAATTATAAAGTATCAAATATATTTTTTAACTATTTTTTCACATACATATAAACTCAGTAGAGAAATCTCATTATCTATCTGTATTCGCACACACAAACAGACATGTTCTATTTATCTTCTGTTTTTTCCTATCAATAACTAGTCGGATGTGCCAATCCCAAAAGATTCTTCTATCTCACACAGGTTTCGCATACACTATAAACGAACCAGCACCAATTTATATCAAGGTCTAACTGAATCTGAAGTTTTATTGAATTCAGTGCATTGGTTCTTCAAATATGATTATCACTAAAATCGTGTAAAAACTAAAAAATTCATAATAGCAGCGCCACCTGTCGGGAAATTTCGACCAAAACCTAATTAACAACAACTTATGTCAACGTTAAAACGTAATCAGCATCTATTTATGGCAAGGTCTAACAGAATCTGAAGTTTGATGAAATTTCGTGCATTAGTTCTTGAGATACAGCAATCGTGAAAATCATTCAAAAAGTAGCATAGCAGCGCCCCCTGTTGGGATATATACACCAAAACGTAATCAGCGTCTATTTATGTCATGCTTTAAATGAATCTGAATTTTGATGAAAATAAGTGCATTAGTTCTTGAGATACAGCTATTGCGGAAATTACGAAAAATGCAGCATAGCAGCACCCCCTGCTGGGCGATTTTCATCCAAAACTAATCAGAACCAATTTATATCAGGGACTAACTTAATATAAAGTTTTATTAAATTCCGAGCATTAGTTCTTGAGAGAGAGCGCCCACAAAATTTTTGTCACATACAGGCAGACAGACAGAGTCACAGACAGACACTTTCTGAAAACAGTCAAATCGTGTTCAACAGCTTCTAAAACGTATAAATCCGTCGAAAACCAGAAGTCGAAAATTTTCATGAATCCAATATTTTCTTCTTGTAAAGATAGAAGAAAGTAAAAATGAAATTAGATACCTAAAGTTTCTTTCCCACTCATTTATAGGTTTCTTATTAAAAAAAAAAAATAAAGAAAAAAGAAAAAAGAAAAACAAGAATTCTTGCATCGGATATTTTAGTAGTATACAATAGTCGTATATCTAATTTTTGCCTCTTTTTTTTAATTTTTTTTTATTAATTCATTTCTACATTATCCATGACTATTGTTCAAGAAGCCAATAATTTTTTTTTTCCAAGTGAAAAAAGTCTTATTAGGAATATCACAACCCACAACAAGAGATGCGACTCCTGTAAACACAATCATTATCGTAGATAATGGTAACTATTCTTTGAAAAGCTGTGCTCAAATTCCTTTTGGGTCACCAGACAGAACACACTCATAAATTTAATTTACACGATAGAATTCACGTTTAGAGATTTCCCTTTTTCTACTGATGTAAATTACAATAAGCAGAGATGTAGTATTAAATGTAATTTCGATTCCACACAAGATAAAATTAGAGAAAGAACAAGTTCTGCTGAATGAAATTACATCCTACAGACGAAATCGAATTCTTTTTTAACTTTTTGATGTTCTATAATGGATAGCTGATTGGAGCATTCTAATTTAATATTATCACGATAGAAACCGTTGCTAGGCAATTTTGTGTATAAGAAAGAATTCATATTTGGAAAAAAATCCTCTTATGAATATGAAATTCTAATGTTAGAAATAATTCAGTTATTTTTTTTTTTATTCTTATTATTTTGACTTCTTCTTTTTCATTTTTTTATTATTACTTATTATTCTTATTATACGTTTGATTGAAAAAATATTTTTTTTTAATATCCTTGATTATATAAGACTAACACAAATGTATTCATAATACTCAATAAATTATTATTATTTTAAGTATCAGAACTATATAAAAATTCTGAATTGACTCCAATCGACTTTAAAAACACTGGTTCAGAATATATATATATATATGTATATTAGAGATGAGTTCGGGCTCTGTTTTAGGAGCCCGGGTCCGTCCGAGCCCGATGATTTTAAATCCGAGCCCGCCCGAGCCCGAAACATTTTGTATATTTAGAGCCCGATCCCGCCCGAGCCCGAAACCGAAAAAAAATGCATAATATTTAAAATTTGTTTTAAAAGTAAAGTAGTTTTTAAAACTTCGTACGCAAAAATAACTGTTCATCCCGTACACATAATTTATTTTATGGATATTTACATTCTATCTTATCAAAAGAGAAGTTTGGTATCAAATAAAATATACTTCCTTAAAAGGATATAAATATTTTTCTCTCCCAATACGTAAATCTGATAGACACTATTTCTATACGGAAGAATCGAACAACGTTTTCTATTTACTATAAAAGGTGTATTTCGGAACTTATAATTGATTCTTGAATTAAAACAATATTTCTTGTTCCTGAAAAACAGCTTAAATTAAAAATTTGACACCTTTTTCTGAAAGATCCTGTGCTTTTATAGAAAAACTTGAAACACTCTTCGATTGCTTTCTATCGGAATAACAATACATGACAATTATATGTATTTAGAAATGAAAGTGACTTCATAAATGTGCAGAGCAGAGCTTTACCATGAGCAGAGTTCATAATTAAAAATAGAATCACTAACTTTGTTTTCATATGAAGAGGTAGTATACACTGTTAAAAATTTTCGTTTATTGACAGGTTGTCTTCCGTGAATTTTGATCAGAAAGTTTCCGCTTTGTTAGAAAAATGGAATCTGTCCCGTATAACTGTTGCTACCCAGCTAGAAAAAAGTTTGCAAAAAAAGTGCACAAAATCCGAGCGTATCTGGCACCTCTACTTATGCATAAAAACTGCAAACTGAATTGTGCACAAAAAGTGCATAAGCTGTATCCCTAAAGTGTACACTTTTTAGACTTTTAAGATTACAGTGTTTCAAATACGGAATTATTAATGTAAAAATCTATCATCCAATGGGATTGCAGTATTTTTGATCGCCACACATGCGCTTCAACTCCTTCGCGTCTGTATTGCTCCATTTATGGACTACAAAGACGGAACCTTCCTCAAAAAACGGAAATATTCCGGTAACTCTGCTGTCAGTCCTTTCTCCGTAAATTGACGGAATTTTTTTTACAGTATACTGTTAAAAATCATCTGAAATTCACGGGTTTTTTTTCCTGAATTTCACAGAAAAAGTCCCTTTTCACGACAAAAGGGCATTTTCAGTTAAAAGCAGAAATTTTCCTCATATTTCCAGAAAACAACGGAACGGACGGAGAAGAAAGCAGCCAACGGAGATATTCCGTTATCTGCTGCATGTTTATTTTCAATGTTTCAAAAACTGACATGTTGCTGCACAGAAAAACTAAAAATTTAATAAATTAAAATTTCGAGTTTATTTAAAACAACAACAAGAAAATAGTGCTTTCGAATTTAAAAAAGCAAAAAATAATTTTTTCCATTCTTTTAATGTTATTTTCAATTCATTTTTTAAAGTTATAAAAAAGTATTCGCACTTAAAATATATTCTAAACAAACAGATTAATCTACTATATATATATAAAACACAAACGAAAATTTCGTTCCGTTCCTTTATAACTCGAGTTCCGCTGAATGGATTTTGATGGAACTTGCGCTGTTCGATAGATAATTTTTCAGGGAAGGTTTTAGTATATAACACAACGTTCTACGTACATTAGTTAGAGAATTATGATAGAAAATTCTGTTATTTTGGCCGAATAGGTTACCACTGCTAATTTTTTGGCGACCATTATTGTTGCGGAAAGAATTGAAAAGGCTATACAATGCGAAAAATAAAAGAAAAACTGTTAGTAATTTTATTTAAAAAAAAAAAAAAAAACAGAAAGAAAAAAAAAGAGTTTTGATGAGAGAATATTATAAAACGAAAATAGTATTTAATTTAAACATGATTGGGATAGTTCGTAATGCTTAAAAAATTATTCAAGGGGCAAGATTTCTATATTGAAACAATATTTGGCGATGTATCTTTTGTTTTTGGCGATTTTGATTTTACTTTTGACCTCAAACAATTTGATTTTAAGCCAAAAGGTGTCTTTTTTTGTTGCAGAAAGAATTGAAATGGCTATATATCTAGAAAAATAAACGAAAAACTGTTACTAATTTTATTTAAAAAAGAGAAAGAAAAGAAAAAAAAAGGAAAACAGTTTTGATGAGAGATTTTAAGCCAAAAGGTGTTTTTTTAAGTGTACGGCTGCATTTTTGCAGTATTTTTTTTTTTGGTACTTTTCGGTTAGCCGGACGCCAGTGATATATATATATATATACATGTATATATATACGCATATATCTACACAAATACATGTATATACATACATATATATACACTTATATGTATGAATACATACAAATATATATATATGTAATAATAAAAAATTTTCGCCCTATTTCTTTAGTTAAATTATTCCAAATTCTTCAATTCTTTTTTCCCTCTCTTTTAAAATATCTCTTAAATCTATTTTGTATTTTATTCCATAACTTAATCAAAATATTCTGTTATTTATCATTCTAAAAATCTTAATCTGTTAAAAGCTACACGTATTTATTAAAACCTTATTCTCTTAAATTGCAACACTGCCTCTAAACGCACCTGCCTAATTTCTTCTTTTGAGACATTTAATTTTTATTCTTTGGAACTTTTATAATACCATTTTTATTTCTATTTAATTCATTCGGCATCCCATGATTCCAAGCGGTTTTCGCGCCCAAAGGCCTTTTTACCTTTTTAATTTGCCGCTTCTGTTAAAGAGTTTTAATAATACGTCAGAGACACGTCTTCGTGGCCTCATTTTTTCATCCATTAGCGAGAAAGCTCCGCCTTCTTTATCCCCCTAGCACCCTCCGAACATGGATGCGAATGGACCAGCTTGTTCGCGCGTTTTGTACCCTTGGGCCAAATTTTGAAGTATTTATACGGTTACACTGGCTTCGGAGACAGAATTTACCCGAATTAGTGGTTGTCATCTAATTGCCGTCACTGGGGAGTCTACACTATGCATCGGTAATATGTTCTTCAAGCCCTGCTAATTCTTCAAGATCTTCAAATGTGTTCAGTTTTAATGAAGCGAAAGTTGGTGGAGTTGCTTTCATCTCTGTGATCACAATAAAGCCACTGCTCATCTATTAAGTTATTAAGTCTTCTTTTTAATGTTTTTGGGAAATTTCTTCTGGATTTCACCGCCTCTGCTCAATTTTTACGACTGCAATTACACTACGATTTCCGATGTGATATACTTCGAGATTTGTCTTCATGGTGAGCGACTCGAAGTGATGCCCTGTCCGGGTGTCATGACTACATTTCAACGATCTCGACTGCGGCTACCTCGATATGATTATCAGGTAATTTTAGTGGTTTCGGACTGAGATGTTCCGATTGTCTAGTGGAAAGAACGTTCAAGTCGACAGCAATAGCGATCGTCTATAATGTGCCAATTTTCGACAGGAATGTATCATATATATATTACAAAATTTAAATTTTTTCCGCAATTATTCTATAAAATTTGTCCATTCAATAATATTCGGTATATAACCCAGCTTATTAAAATAATTCTCATTCTTAAAATAGCCTTTTACTATCCATATGTAAAGCCAATTATTCCTAATCCACTTAATAATATTTATTCGAATGTAGTTATTCTAAAAATGGCGATAGCTTTTTTAATTTATTCTTTAAATAGAACATCTTTATTTTAATCCATTATTAAAATTCATTAGTATTATTCCCGTGTGGTCAAATTGCTATAACTTCTTTATTTAAATGCTAAAATATCGTATCTCTTAAAATATTCCGCTCAAAAAACCTTATTTCATAAAGTTATCCTATTATTAAATATCAAATGTCTATTAAAATATTTCCGAAAAACTTTAATTCTTTCTTTTTTTTTTCCCTTGTATAAAGATTCATTTTCTTTTCTTCTTATTATTTTTATTACGTATTAAATTCAAAGTTTAGCTACAGCCTCAAAAAAACAGATAAGCTCGTTTGTTGGAATATTCTGGAAGGGCGTAGAAAAGTTTTGCATTTTACAACAAAATAAATCCACCGGAAATATTGATAAAGTTCCAAAAGAGACCTTTTGATTCGATAGAAGTGGGTCACGTGACGTATTCTGTATTATTACGCAAGCTAGTTTAAAAACACGATCATCCTGATTCGGAGAGGATTTTTCGACGCTGGTGTTTGCTAAAAGAATCGGGACGGATTCTAGAAAATAATGGAACGTTGTATTTTTTTTCGTTTAGCGTTGGCTAATGAGCATTTTCCCTGAAGAGATGTCTTAAACTGGAAATAAAAGGTTCTTCGACAAAAATCTGGACTGACATTTCTTGTTGTTGATGATACCACCCGGCCGCCTGATGCGAACTAAAAGGGAAACCAATAACATAGATAACCCTATTTATCACGAGCACGACTGCCTTTTTCCCGGATTTGAACTTGGAAACACGACATTAATATAATAAGTCGACAGGATGCTGTTGATCAACAGAAAGTTTGTGTAGTTAAACGTGAAATTTGCCGATTAGAAGAATATGTTACGAGGACGTCTACGCCATTACAGCACGTTTACGTCTGGTGTTTTGTTATTTTGTACTTTTATAATAAATTAAAAATGGTCAAGCCTAAAAGAGAAAAGAAGAGGAAAAGTTGGCCTAAGTGAAGTTGTTGCTAGAGAATATACTATTCATCTTCATAAGCGTCTTCATGGTGTTGGTTTTAAAGGATTGCGAAAAAGCAGAACTTTTGTGTTATCAAGAAAATTAAAGATTTTTAGATATGTGAAACTTTCCTGTGAAATATGCTCAAGAGTAACTGTAAGTTGGTATTTTTATTTATTGGTATCTTTATATGTTGATATTTATTAGCTTATGTTATATTTAAAATGTTTTATTTATTTAATAGTCTACCTTGAAATTTAAAGATTTTATATACTATGTTATACTGATTAAAATTTTGTTTTAAAAATTTATTTCTGTTGCAAATATTTAAGTGTTGTTAAGGTTAATTAATTTATTTGATGATTTCGTGTGATACGTCATTGTAATATTATAGACAGCGGTATAATTTATATTTTCATGTTTTAAGAACAGATATTCTTAAAAAAAAAAAAAAAAATCTATTATTTTTAAAATGTTACTGAGATCGTAAATTACATATTTATTTACTATTTTATCTATTTCGTTATTTGTATGGTATATAGTGTTATAAGTTTAAAATTTAATGTTTTTAAGATCCGGATATTTAAAAGAAGATCGAGTTAACTCTTTTGTTAGATTAAATATTATGGCAGAACCAAAATTTATAGCATTTGATCCAGATTTAGGAGTTGAGATACAGGCGTGATTAAAATACTTTGATGATGCTTGTGAAAAAGAGAAGAAGGATGATGATTGGAAGTTTAAAAATATTTCTCAAAATTTAAAGGGAGAAGCTCTTAAGATTTACATTAATGATTGCCTTAATTGCACTAAATACGAACAGATAGCTGATATCTTAACTGAGAATTTTATTAGGGTAAATATCCCGAAATTTTCTGAATTTTCTGCTTTGAAATTGGATAGTTTAAATAACTTAGAAACTTATTTTAGAAAGAAAATTGAAATTGGTAGGAAATTGCATTTATGTGAAACTATATTACTACAAGGATTAACCGCTGGTTTAAAACCAGAATATCAAAATTATCTAATTGTTAACCCTCCTGAGAGTACAACAGAATGGTATAGAATTGTTAAGCAATTTGTGGAAGTTTCCACCCCTGCTGTTACAAGTCCATCATTACCAAGTAAACCTAATGCAACTAATTTTGACATTCCTCGATATAGTGTGCAGCCTAATAGACCAAATTTTCAACAAATTAATACTCCTAGGCATTGGATTCAGTCAAATCGGCCCAATAATCAATTTAATTCTCCTCGAAACTGGGTTCCTCGACCAAACTATAATTTTCAAAGACCTAGAAATTTCCAAAACGGAGTACAAAACAATTATTTTCAGAACCAGTACCCATCTAGGCCATGTAGAATTTGTGTAAACAAGGGTATAATGAATGCTTTTCACTGGGAAAAAGAGTGTATTTTTAATAACAACTCAACACCCTCTGATACTCTTCCAATTGGTACTCCTAATATTTGACAATTAATTGTGTATGGATATACGAATAATTATAATTTACCATGTGTCGTCGATACCGGTTCAACTATCGCAATTTTACCATTAAAGTTTCTTAAAAAATTGAATGCTAAAATTGAAATTGTTCCTCCAGTTACTATTGGTCAGGCAAAGGGATTTTTACAAATTAATCAAAAGTGTAGTATTCTTCTTAAAGTGGGTAAAATCCAAAAATATGTTAACTTTTTAGTATGTGATACAGATTTGGATTACTGCATCTTGGGGTTAAAAGAATGTTCAAAATTTAATTTAAATATAAATTGTAAGAATTGTACAGTAAAACAGGGAAGGAAGATTATAAATAGGAGTATATCCATACATGATGAGAGATCACTTCATTTTAATACTGTAACTGTAAAAAAACTACAACAAGGTAAGGATAACTTGATAACTTCTGATTGTGACAATTTGAATTTATTTAATGATGGTAACTTGATAACAACTTATAATGAAGATACTATTTCATGTAAAGATGAGTTATTAACCAATGGTGATAGTAATGAGAGTTTAAATGGATATAATGATGACAAAGTATCACCATATACTAATGAAAATTTTGTGAATATTCAGGACTTTTTTGCAGCTAATTACAATGATTGTAACGTGCAGCCTGATTACAGAAGTTCAATGACTCCTCAAAATTTTCGCGATATTAATGATTATAATTCAGATTTAATTGGGTAAATAAATTTAATTGAAAATGGGGATTTAAGGGAAATAGTTCAAAATTATAGGGATATTTTTGCAAAACATAAATATGATGTGGGTAAGATAAATATTGAACCACAACGCGTTTTACTAAAATCTGACCTACCTATATCTTTGAGGCCCTACAGAACTTCCCCCTTAGAAGAAAAAGAAATAAAAAATCAAATTCAATCTTTGTTAGCGGCTGGTCTCATAAAAGAAAGCAATAGTCCTTATTCTGCCCCCGTCACCTTGGCTATGAAAAGAGAGGAAGGTAAAAAGACCCGACTATGTATAGATTATAGGAAATTAAATGCAATAGTTAAAAACGATGCAGAACCTTTACCTCTTATCGATGAAATTTTAGATAAATTGAGTAGTGACCAGTATTTCTCCACTTTGGACTTAGCCTCTGGCTACTGGCACATACCAATACATCCATCCGATACAGAAAAATTAGCTTTTGCCACCAATTTTGGCCTCTTCGAATGGCTGGTGCTCCCCTTTGGTATAAAGACAGGCCCCCCGATATTTAATAGAACCATTAGAAGAATCCTCAATAAGTATAAAATTGATTTTGCTTGCCATTATTTCGACGATATCATAATTTTCTCCTCCTCTCTAGAAGAACATTTAAATCACTTAGCAAAAATCTTTGAAATCTGTAAACTAGAAAACCTTAAACTTAAACTTTCTAAATGTAAACTAAATCAAAATAAAATTAATTTCTTAGGCTATGAGATCACCAATAGGACTTTAACTCCAGCTAATACCAATATTGAGACAATTAAAAAATTGAAACCTCCCTCTAATGTTAAAGAACTACAACGATTTTTAGGTTCCATTAATGTTTATCACAAATTCATAGATAAATATGCTGAAATTAGATACCCCCTCAATAAATTACTTAGGAAAAACACAATATGGGAATGGAACTCAGAATGTCAAAACTCTTTTGAGAAATTAAAAAATACTCTAATTGCCAAACCAATTTTAAAAATTTATGACCCAAAATTACCCCTCCACATGTTTGTAGATGCCTCTCAGGTAGCAGTAGGTGCAGTTCTAAAACAACCAGGGAAAGATAATTTTTTGCATCCTATTGCTTACCATTCTAGAATTTTGAAGAGTTATGAACAAAATTACTTTATAACTGAATTGGAATGCCTTGCTATCATAGATACTCTTGATAAGTTTTATCACTATTTTCATGGTACTAAATTCACAATCCATACCGACCATGCATCTCTGGTATGGTTAAAGAATGTTAAAAATCTAAGAGGTAGACTTTTTCGATGGTCTTTAAAACTTAGCATGTTCGATTATGAGATCAAGTATCAAAAAGGTTCTACAAATGTCGAAGCGGACATGTTGTCACGAAATCCTGTTGCTTATCTTAATCAACATGTAAGTTTATTATTGGACAAAAAATAAATTATAGCGATGCAAGATAAAGATAATGTTTGTGACAGAAAATACAAAAAAGAGAATGGGATTATAATTATTCAGAGAAAAGGATTCAAAAAAATAGTAGTACCAATGTCACTCAGGAGAAAATTATTACATATTGCTCATGATAATTTTGGACACTTAGGAATACAAAAAATGCTTAACTTAATATCTCCAAACTATTATTGGCCCAACATGACAATGGATATTACACAATTTGTTAAACATTGTGATACATGCCAGAGAAATAAAAAACCAAAACAAAAAAGATTTGGCTTGTTACAAGCTATGCCAGCCACAGATCAACCTTTTGAATGTCTTTCTATTGATACTGTGGGTGGATTTAATTATTACAATTCAACAAAAAAATTCTTACACATAATAATAGATCAGGCAACTAGGTTTGTTTGGGCTTTTCCATCCAAAAGTGTTACTACCGAAACATATACTAACTGTTTAAAACAAATTTTCAATATTCAAGCACCTAAAACAATACTTAGCGATAGACATAAATCTTTTAGGTCTCCAAGATTCAAAAAATTCCTCAGAAAATATCATGTTCAACAACGTTTTACATCATCACATCACCCCCAAACCAATGGGAAGGTAGAACGAGTGAACCAAACTATAGTTACTAGACTTAAATGTAAAGTTAATTCCATTTCTTCTAAAATACCTTGGACTAGATTATTAGACCAAGTCATCCAAGAATACAATAACACACCACATTCCATAACCAAATTCCCACCTGCCTATTTATTTTATGGTCAATTACCTTATGAATCTCCTTTAAAACAAAATTATTACCCTCCTGTTAATAAAGCACTCAAAATTGCAAAAGCGCGAACTTGTGAATTCCACCTTAAAAGTAAAAGACTCTATGATAGAAAATTTGTTGAATCTCCACTAGAAATACAAGATTATGTAATTTGTGAAGAATTTAAATATCCTAACACTAGAAAATTAGAACCTACTTTCTCTGGACCATACAAAATAATAAATAAACTTTCTGATGTGACCTATGAAATAGACAAATTTAATTATGAGACTAAATTAAATTCAGTTATTGTACATGCGTCTAAATTACGACCCTATTTTTCACCAGATAACTTCAGACTATTTCATGAGCAACCCAAACAACAATCAAAATCACCACAGACATCACAATCACCATCACAAAATCAAACTAAAGTAAAAACAATAGAGTAAATTCTAATTATTTAAATATCTGTTATTACAATAATTTTCAACATTATCAGGTATGTTCTTGGTGCGCAACGAGAATATTACTTGTTTTTGAGAGTTTTTGAGGTTGAGTAGACACCTTATGCAGGCATAAGATGTGTATTTTGATTTTAGGAATTGTCAAATTGATGTTGAAAAATGAAATTAAATGTTTTAATTCTATATCAAAATAAACTATTTTTACTTTATTTACTTTTTCTTAAACCAATTGTTTCAAAAATTTAATATTATGTTATTTACTTCAATAGATAATCAAATAGTAACCGTTTATAAGTATTTCTATAATTATATAAATGATTGGATAGTGATGATGTGATTTTACAGTGATTGTTTTGGTGTGACAATAGAAAATTAAGTATCTAAACTAATTGCCTTTGTATTCCATTTCTCAGCTAAAATTAACATCTTTTATTTGTTATTTATTGTCTTTATTTATTCTAAGTTTGCCAAAAAAACAACTCTCTGCATTTAGGATATGAATACTTATAACTTAACAGTATAATTTTGTAAAAGGGTATCAGAGGAAAAAATTATTGTAAGGAACTAATGGTTGAGAGTTCAATTTCTAAATATTTAGATTTAAATTTATTTGGATTTTGAAATTATTATATATATTTTTTTTGTATACTTTCGACTGGCAAAAATGCTTTCTTATATAATTAAAAAATAAGAAATTTATTTATTTGCTATGTAATTATTTTATCCTCAACCAATATTTTTCCTAACAATAAATAAACAAACTGTGATATTTTCTTAAATTATACTGATGTTATTATATTATTATTTCTACTATTGAATTATATTATGAATTACTACATATGTTGAGAAGTATTAGTTATATTGAAAGTTATTATTGTTATGTTTATGAATTGAATTTTATTATAGCATTTATTTATATTATTGAAGAGTTATATTATTTATTAGTGAAAAAATGTTTGACAAATATTAGTTAAAGATGGTGGGATCCCAACAGAAATATAACAAATCCCACAGGAATATAACAAAGATAACATATTCCAAGTACAATAAACGACCAAGAGATACTTTGACTTGTTTATTATGTGAGAAAATTAATGTGATACTTAAAAGAAGATGTTGTGACAAGTGCTAGCATTATAAGGTCATTATGAAGTATTGGTAAGAATGACTACAGTTTTAAAATTTTGATGGAGTAATGTCTTTATTTTCAGCCTTTACATAAAAACTGTATTTTTAAGAAAGGGACTGCAGTAACCATTTAAAAAAAAAAAAATGAGGACTTATCACGATCCAAGAAAGAGACTGAAATAAAACAGTTGGATCTAATGAACTCAAATTTGAATTAAGTCGATTTTTTTTTTTTAAACTTTGTTTTAACAATTTGCTAGTGACTACTTATTCTAAAGCTTGTGAACTTGGTAAAAGCAAAATTCTGTTACTATTATTATCCTGTTTTTCTTGTTTATTAATATTTATTATTTATTGTTATTGTATTTTTCTTGTGCACTTAGAAATGGTAAGTGAGATTGTAACCATTTCTTGTATTATTTTACAGGGTAAATGCTCGTAGCTTTATTTTTATTTATCTATTAATTTTAATCGATTACTATTATTTTATTTTTGTTTTTGTTTTTGTCTTCCAGTTCTTCAGAAATTCCCCATCTCCTTGCTGGCAGTATCTAAATTTATACTAGTCAAAATTCAAATTTCTAAAGTATTAAATTTATATTGTCTGAATTTATAGTTACTTAACTATTAACTTCATCCAAAATCTTTAGGGAGGGGGATGTTCCGATTGTCTGGTGGAAAGAACGTTCAAGTCGACAGCAATAGCGATCGTCTATAATGTGCCAATTTTCGACAGGAATGTATCATATATATATTACAAAATTTAAATTTTTTCCGCAATTATTCTATAAAATTTGTCCATTCAATAATATTCGGTATATAACCCAGCTTATTAAAATAATTCTCATTCTTAAAATAGCCTTTTACTATCCATATGTAAAGCCAATTATTCCTAATCCACTTAATAATATTTATTCGAATGTAGTTATTCTAAAAATGGCGATAGCTTTTTTAATTTATTCTTTAAATAGAACATCTTTATTTTAATCCATTATTAAAATTCATTAGTATTATTCCCGTGCGGTCAAATTGCTATAACTTCTTTATTTAAATGCTAAAATATCGTATCTCTTAAAATATTCCGCTCAAAAAACCTTATTTCATAAAGTTATCCTATTATTAAATATCAAATGTCTATTAAAATATTTCCGAAAAACTTTAATTCTTTCTTTTTTTTCCCCTTGTATAAAGATTCATTTTCTTTTCTTCTTATTATTTTTATTACGTATTAAATTCAAAGTTTAGCTGCAGCCTCAAAAAAACAGATAAGCTCGTTTGTTGATATGACAGGCATCTGGTACGAGATTATGGAATATTCTGGAAGGGCGTAGAAAATTTTTGCATTTTACAACAAAATAAATCCACCGGAAATATTGATAAAGTTCCAAAAGAGACCTTTTGATTCGATAGAAGTGGGTCACGTGACGTATTCTGTATTATTACGCAAGCTAGTTTAAAAACACGATCATCCTGATTCGGAGAGGATTTTTCGACGCTGGTGTTTGCTAAAAGAATCGGGACGGATTCTAGAAAATAATGGAACGTTGTATTTTTTTTCGTTTAGCGTTGGCTAATGAGCATTTTCCCTGAAGAGATGTCTTAAACTGGAAATAAAAGGTTCTTCGACAAAAATATGGACTGACATTTCTTGTTGTTGATGATACCACCCGGCCGCCTGATTCGAACTAAAAGGGAAACCAATAACATAGATAACCCTATTTATCACGAGCACGACTGCCTTTTTCCCGGATTTGAACTTGGAAACACGACATATATATATACATATATATTTATATATATTATATATATATCACTGGCGCCCGGGTAACCGAAAAGTACCTTTTTTTTATTCAAATGCAAACTATATTAATGGCAATATACTTCTATTTACTTCTACATATATGAAATTTCGTTCCGGCTGCTTATAACTCGAGTTCTGCAGATTTGGATTTTCGTAGAACTTAAACTGTAAGATAATTTTTCAGGGAAGGTTTTATTGTATAACATAGTTTACTTACATTACTCCGTAACTTAGTTATAGACTTGTTCTGGGAAGTTCTATAATCAGATCAATCCGAATATGACATATTAGCCTTTTAAAAAGATTTTGCCGAATGGATTTCGATGGAACCTACACTGTTAGATAATTTTCTAGGGAAATTTTTATTATATAATATATCATTCTACGTTGCTTAGTTCTAAAATTATAGGGGGAAATTCGAAAATCGGGTGACCATTTTTTTCATCAAATATTAGTCTTTTCAATATTTGATTCCGATTCTGAAAGATTAGCCTTCTGAAAAAGTTCTACTGGACGGATTTTGATGAGAATTGTATTGTTAGATAGATGCTATTTCAGGATTTTTTTTTAATGTACTACATATTGTTCTACGTTGCTTAGTCAAACAGTTATGTGTGAAGGTTATATAGTCAGGTGAACCCTATTCCGAAAGATTAGCCTTTTTGAAAGTTTTTACTGGGCGTATTTTTGCGACTTGCATTGTTAAGTAGATAATTTGTAAGGATGGTTTTAGTATATTTTTTATCTTTCTGTTAGTTTTAGAATTATGTGGAAAAGTTCTATAATCAGATGAACCCGATTATCAAAAATTAGCCTTTATAAAAACTTCTACTGAATGGATTTTGTTAGTTAATTTGTTTACATTGTTAGTTCGACAATTTTTAGTGATGGTTTTAGTATTGCATATAGTTTTATCATTCTTCGGCAAACCTTAACTGTAAATGACCAAATAAAAGAGTTGGTCCTTAACAGCTAAAATTTTGACTGCATATTAGAAAATACAATAGTGCAATCAGGTCATTTTTCAGTAATGTGGAAGGATATTCCAGGTAAATAGAAACGATATATTTCGTTTGATTCAAGGTTCATTTGTAGAAACCGACCAGCGCAGCGAGCGTAGCTTGCTAGTATATATATAAAATAGCTAAATTAAGTGAAAAAAAATCGATTTTATTTAAAAAAGCAACAAATAAAAATAATGCTTTTGAATTAAACTCATTCCTTTAAAACTATTCGCAATTTTTTTTTAAGTTATAGAAAACACTCACACTGAAAATATATTCTAAAGGAGCACATTTAAAAAATACACATTAGTTGAATAAAAAATCAATTTTCGCGAAAAAGCAAAAAAAAATTTATCGAATTTAATTCAAAATATAATATTTATATTTTAATCTAACAATCAAATTAAGAATATATAATTCATGTTTTTATCCTCTATTAATACTATAGTTTTCAACCATCATCTTGTTACGAAATATCCCCGCAATTAACTTCAAAATTACCAGTTTTCAAAACCCCAAATTGTTTAAGTCATTTATTAAGTTGGATTATTATTATTAAGTTTATTATTGTTATTAAGTTTATTAAGTTTGTTAAGTCAATTGTTAAGCCCAAAGTGTTTAATTTTTAATAGAATTTTTCGTTGTACTTAAATGCAGAAAAGTATTAGAAATCCATTAGAAATCTATAATTTCTGCTATTTAAATATTAAATAGAAAAATACTATTAAAAATTGAGGTAAAAGCGTACGAACCTTGTAATGCAATAGGTCAAGGTTTGTATAAAATTTTAGAGAAAATCGGCCGGAAGGTGGCGTTGTGATAGCGAATTTTGTTCGATTTTCGGGACGGGTGCGGTAGCTATTAATAAATATAGCGTATTAAATCATCTAATTCCCTAACTTAGGTTTGATTTGCATATTTGTAATAAGCAAAAATTTGCAGGTTTTTTGTTATATTATCCGTTAATTTGACTGAATTAAAATTTGTTTGCTCCTCCCCCCCTCCCACCGCGCAAAAAAATACACTTCTTGAAGTATCAACATGCACGAGAGTCTTCGTATTGGCACATCCGTCTAGTTTTGTTTAGAAAAGTCATTTAAAAAGAACTCGGCCGCTTTTCACATGAATGTATTTTATATGGTTTAATTATCAATAAAACTTTAAGCGGTCAATGATGCACTAATTTTGGAGACGTAGAATTGAGGTACTGCTCTTTTTAGTGAAGAAAATGACGTCATCCTCAAAAGGACGGACACATTGTCTTTGTCATCCATGAAAATCTAAATATTTTACTATGAGCGCGTTCAAAAACCGAAACGTGGGTTACTCGTATAATGACGTCATACGAGTTTCTCAGTGTGAAGTTTGTTTTAAACGGCTGTGAACGCTTTTGGGTAAAATTGTGGGCATGTTTACAAACAAACACTTCCGTCAACCAATCTGCCACTACATTTGTATCATAGCGATCATAGCAGGAATCGTCCTGGCGACGTTGGCCAATTATAATTATATCATGGATCTGTTAAACGTAGACCAACCAAATGGTCAGGTTAGAACTCGTAAGCTATAAATCAAACAAACAAACAAACAAAAAACAGCTTTCTTAATCACGTGAACGTGACCACTTTACCCCCAAAAAATCTGATTGGTAATGTGTATTACCCAAAGTCTGGGTAATTTCCGTCTCTGAACACTACGAGTAACCCGCAAAAAGTCACGTGAACACTTAGGGTTACACATGTATTACCCTACGTAATTCAGGTTGCGGTCAGTGAACGTGCCCCTATTTGTTCACCTCATAATCTTAGGCCTATGCGCTGACACAAAAATGGGCGAATTTTTATCAGCATTTGTATGGTCCCCTGAATTTGAATACCAATAATTCCTAAAAGTTTTCTCCTCCTTACTTTTCTGAGATTAAGAAAACTTTTGTAAATACTGGTGTCTAAATTCAGGGGACCTTACAAACGCTTAAAAATCCGCCTACGACAGCCGCCATTTTTGTGTAAGTGTTCAGGCCTAGTATTCAGGGGGTGGTGATCTGTGATAAGATAATTGTGCCAATATGACGTCATATACACTGGTTTTTATTTTTGCACGGAAAGAGAAAGAATTTCATACCATTTATTGAAATTAAGTAGAATAATTAATGTAGTTCACAAGAAAATTCTTTGATTAGCAGAAACTAATATATAATCAAGTTTTCTGCATTATTTACCATTTATTTGATTTTACAGTGGCCCTTAAAGCATGTTTTCATGGTTTGGGGAGCGCCAACGAGCAGGGACAAAACCCCCTACAGTCTCTTCAAAATTAAGAGAGACGGAAAATAGATAAAACCACGTACTTATTTGCAGATTTTATAATATGTTGGCTATAATTAACGATTGGGGCAGCCAAGCCGCGACCTACGTTATACACGGCCGGTGCATGACGTTTAAAACGTCACATGCAGTGTATCATTTTTGCACGGCGATTGGTGCAAAGTTTCGCGCCTCCCGTTTTTCACCAATCGCCGTATAAAATGATCCACTCCATGTGATGTTTTTAACGTCATGAACCGGCCGTGTATAACGTAGGTCGCGGCCAAGCCCAAGCATCGATCGTTGCCAAGGTTACGATAATCGCTTCGCTGTAAAAGAAAACATAGTTTATTTTATTTTATCTTGATCAGTATTGTTTATATTGTTTAAAATAGATAAATAAAAAATATATATATTAATTTTAAAAAAAAAAGGAAAAGAGAAATCATATTTTAGCAAAGTTGAGAAGTAAATGATTTTAAATATTAATAAAGTGGTTAACATTACAACTTAATCCTGAAACTCCAATAACAGATCTTCATAAAGTTTTGATAAAAAGTTCATAAATAAACTCTAAATAACTATTTAATTTGTGTAATTAATGTATATCAATTAATAATTGTTAATTTGATTAGTTAAGTTTTAAATATTTGACTTTTCTTTTCTTATTTTATGTGGGTGGTGGGAGCAAATATTATTATTATTTTTTTAATATGACATCGCCAAATAAACCAAAAACGTGCAAAACTGAAACTCCGTGGAATAAAATAGCAACCTTTGTGTTAATCTCTTAATTTTTAATGAATTGTAATACAATATACAAACAAACTGTATGCATAGATATAGGCAAAGCCGCCTATAAAATTAACTTTAAGCTAACTTTATTGCCGGTTTTGGATATAGGAATATTATATGACTACATCTATGATTGTATGATATCTTTAATTTGAAATCGATTTTGAAAGCAACTTGCCCATGGAGAATACAATTTTATTCACTCAATAAATTCAAGCTAACTTTTCTAAAAGTAAATTTTAACTTCTGCTATATAATCTAACACACACGTGAATTTATTTATCTCTATTTCTATAAATTTTCTTTCTTCATAAAAATGCTTTAATTTCAAACTGACAGAATATTATTTAAGATCATCAAATCTAAAATAGAGGTAAATACATTGGTTGAATATTTATATGAAATATTTGTTTTGTTTTTCATCCCAAAATGTCATTAATTCTCATTTAAATTATAAATGATATACAAGTTGATATTATTACTGGTCAATTACATAAAATATATCGAAAAATCATTTCCAATAGCAAGATTTTGCCAAGATATATCTGATTAATATATAAAGAAAACAAGACCAATCTGCAATCAGAAAATCATATCGAAGCACTCGCATTTCTTCTCAGTAATTAAATCAAATAGCAAAAGTTACGGGAAAAAATTCTACCAGTGTCTCCGAGTTGTAAAGAGAGAAATTTTTTTAAAAGAAAATGTGGAATTCTGAAATCAATCCTGAGGATAATTTACCCTTATTTTCTCCAGACACGAAAAAAGTATCTAATAGCAGCTCTTACTCCGAAAGATCTGTAAGCAGCTCTTGCTCTGAAAAATCTGAAAGCAGTTCTTACTCTGAAAGATCAGAAAGCAGCTCATCTACCTCAGAAACACTAAGCAGCTCTTGCTCTGAAAAATCTGAAAGCAGTTCTTACTCTGAAAGATCAGAAAGCAGCTCATCTACCTCAGAAACACTAAGCAGCTCTAGCTGTGACTCTTTTTCTGAAGATGAGGAAGAGGAAGAAGAAATTTTGGGATCCGATGATGATGAGCAAGAAGATCCAAGAGATTACCGCAAAGGCGGTTACCATCCAGTACAGATCGGCGACCTCTTTCATAATCGTTATCGTGTTATAAGGAAGCTTGGTTGGGGCCATTTTTCTACAGTCTGGCTTTGTTGGGATTTAGTAATCGAAAAGTTCTTCGCCTTAAAAGTTGTGAAAAGTGACATCCATTATACTGAAACTGCATTGGACGAGATAAAACTTCTTCAGTGTGTTAAAGAAAGCGATCCCAGTGACTGTTTTAGAGAAAAAGTTGTGCAATTGCTTGATGACTTCAAGATATCTGGAGTTAACGGGACTCATGTGTGCATGGTTTTCGAAGTCTGCGGACATAATTTGTTGAAGTTAATTATCCATTCTAAATATCAGGGAATCCCTTTAGGTAATGTGAAAACAATTATACGTCAAGTTATTGAAGGTTTAGATTACCTACATCGCAAGTGCAGAATAATTCATACAGACATTAAACCCGAAAATATACTAGTCGCTGTAGATGAAGCTCATATAAGAAAATTAGCCTCTGAAGCAAGCCAATGGCAAAAAACAGAAGTTTTTCTGCCTTGTTCATTAGTAAGTACAGCTCCTGAGTGTCCTAATTCTAATAACGAGTCCGAAGTGTTATCCGAAGAAAACAGTAGATTGAATGATAGTTCGGGTGATTACTGTAATCAAAACTCTGATGAAAGTACATTCTCGCCATCCTCTCCTCAAAAATCCGAAGAACCTGAAATAAAACGAGTTCAATCTTCCCAAGAAACTGACGAGCCTTTAGTCTGTAAACCTGATCCAGTGCATGAAGTATGCGATATATCAGTGAAGATAGCTGATTTAGGAAATGCCTGCTGGATTCATCATCATTTTTGTGAAGATATTCAGACACGACAGTACAGAAGCTTAGAAGTGTTATTAGGTGCAAACTATGGGCCTTCTGCTGACATATGGAGTACGGCCTGCATGACCTTTGAGTTAGCCACCGGAGATTATTTATTTCAACCTCACTCTGGTGAAGATTATTCAAGAACCGAAGATCACTTATCTCGCATAATTGAGCTTCTTGGTGACATACCAAAGCATATTGCTTTTTCGGGAAGATATTCAAAGGCATATTTCAACAAAAAAGGTGAACTACGTCACATAAAAGAATTGAATCCCTGGCGATTGTATGATGTGCTAACAGAAAAATATAAATGGGATCCTGTTGAAGTTCGAGATTTTACTGACTTTTTAATTCCTATGTTAGCCTTTGATCCGAATGAGCGCGCAAAAGCTTTTGATTGCTTAAATCACCCTTGGTTAGCTTCATGACTTCAATAATAATAATAATAATAATAATTTCCTTTCACCTCTAAATTCTCAAACTAAAGATATTCTTGGCATTCAAATCAAGTGAAATTTTTTGTAAATTTAATTTGTCATAGATGTTTCATTCGATAAAAAAAAGGATAATAAACAAATAAAAATAATCAGATCTCTTAAATATTTCTTTCTTCTCTTCCATATTGGTACATTTTATGTATTATAATCTAGAATATTAACTAGCAGGTAGGGTGAACCCTCCAGTAGTTGATCAAATAATGTCAGTGCTACGGGGTTTTCATTATATTTCCTTCGTTTTAAGTTTTAGAAGTAAACTAACATGATTGCTACAACCTTTAATGAATATCCTATAATGGAATAAAGTGAAATTCATTGAAATTAAATAGCAACAAAATTATAAATATATGGGTTTTTTGGTACTTCTCCATTATCCCGTCGACCACTTTTCATAACAAAAAACTATCGCCAAACTGTAACATTAAACGCCAAAAATGCAGTCCCATTTACTTGATGTCAGAAGCATTATACGTGTTTGTTATGTCATCAAGCGGTTTTTAATTCGACCATTTGCGTGTATTTTTCATTATGTTTTACTGATTTATTAGTTATTTCATTAATTAAAATAACAATTGTGTCCTTAAATACTTATATTTTATTTATTTATTTATTTTGATATTCCAATGGCAACGTTCACCCGTTTATTTGGCGTTACCGTTTGGCGACAATTTTTTTTATTATGAGTAGTGGTCGAGGGGATAATATAGAGAAACCGTTTTTTTTTTAATTGCCATTTTCTCTGTGGATGATCAGGCGAATCCAGTTTTTGATCGATTTCATTCCAATAGTTGATCACTGATCATTTTGACCTATTTTTTTCAATGTAAGTAGAAAAAATTAAACAATTTGAGAATAGTAAACATTTTAATGAAACAAATAAAAGTAAAAAAAAAAACAAAATTAGTCTATAACTCATAAGTAATATTGAAACTCAAATTCAGGAACAGAAAAAAGATTTCTTGTTCTACTGGTTTTTGTTGGTTCTATGTGGGAAATAACTTTATCCCACCTATATTTTCTTCATGTCTGGCGAGTCGTGAGGTCATATAATGTTGGCTGAAAACATTGGACAGACAGTTTTTACGTTCGCTAGGCCTAGGTTTTCTGGACGCTCAAGAGTGACATAATTTGGAAGTGAGTCCGTCTATAATCAAATGTTGTTGGAGGATCATCAAATTATAGTGCAATATCAGCAATTGGTGTTAGGATAACATCAACCCCTCGAAACCAATAAATGATCACAGTTGATCAATTTCTGGAATTTATTTATTTAATAAGGCCAGAAATTGATCAGTCAAATTTCAACCCCTAAATGAAATCAATAGAAAATCTAAAAATTATTCTTTAAAATGTCATCCTTCCGCTGTGATTAACAATAATTCTTATAAAAATTTTAGTTGAAATAAACAAGATGGAAGTGCATCATTTTAACTTACCGTAATTGTCTCCTACTAATCAAAAACTAAATGTTTACACTTTATAATTAAAAAAAATTTCATAAAATGGCTTCTCTTAAATGCAGACAGCTGACAACAATGTGACAACAGGTGCACCAACATTAAAACAAAAATATTGGCATGGATGTCATATACGCACCACGTTAGCGCGATTTTTTTTCCCTCGCCAATTTTGCGAAAACTTCGTTTTTGAATATTAGTTACAAATAGCATGCAATAATAGCACGTGATTTTTTATTTCAATATAAACATAAAATAACGTAATAAATGAAATAGCTTCTATTATTTAAAAAAAAAGGAAATAAAAATAAATAAATGATAGTTTGATATAAATAAATATCGATAGACATAATAAAAATAATGTATAGAATTAAAATATAAAAATTAAAAGTAAATAAACAACAATTTTTTTTTGCCAAATTGGCGAGGAAAAAAATTCACACCAATGTGGAGCGTATATGACATCTGTGCTATCTGTGTGTAGCACATAAAACTCATTTCCGTCTAAAATGGCGCAATATTTCAAATATTTGATCAAGTACTGGAAGGGTGTTAACTACTGGCAGGGTCACCCTATATAGATATAATATATTATATTCATTGATACAATATATTTAGATTACATAATATTTATATTACATTCATTCTGGTGGGCATAACAAACCACTGGAAATAAAACTAAGATCGTTACTATCGTTTATTGCTGGTAGCCGTCAATTTGATGTTATGAATTTAATAAATGTATGCTAAATTACTGTTTTGTGTTATTTTAGCTTGCTTTTATATTATTTATCATTTTTAACAATGTTATGCATTTATTAAATGCACATTAAATTACATAACTGCCAACTTTTACGCTTTTTTGTTATCACTAAAAATTAATAGAATTTTTTGCTTTTTGGAATCACAGGATTTCGGCGATTTAATAAGCTAAAATTTACTATAAAATTTTAGCGGTAGGAAAAAAGCGTACAAGTTGGCAGCTATGACATTACCATTTTGAACACGATTGGCAATCGACAACGATCAATAAAATTGGCGATTGAAAACCATTTTTGGCGATTTATCTACCTGGCCCGGATAATACGTAAGTAGCGCTAAGGCTCTTGTGATAATACTCAATTAAGTCTAGCTTAAGACGTAGTCGTATTGTACAACTAAATAAAAATAATATAAGGTACTTCTCTATTATCCCGTCGTCGAATTTCATAACAAAATATTCCAAACTGTAACGCCAAATAAACGGGAGAACATTACCATTGGAATATCAAAATAAATAAATAAATAAAATATAAGAAATTCGGCCGTTTAAGTACACAAATGTTTTTTTAATTAATGAAATAACTAATAAATCAGTAAAACATAATGATAAATACAGACAAATGTCGAATTAAAAACCCCTTGATGACATAACAAACACGTTTAATGCTTCTGACATCAAGTAAATAGGACTGCATTTTTTGTGTTTAATCTTACTGTTTGGCAATAGTTTTTTGTTATGAAAAGTGATCGACGGGATAATAGAGAAGTACCCAATATAATAAATTATAACACCTTGTAATAATATATTTCGTTTAAACGCTAAAAGGTGTAAATTAGCATTATAATAAATATACAGTAAAATAACTTTTATTAGGTTGTTTGGCACATTTCGGCTCCCTCCGAGCCATTTTCAAAAATAAAAATCCGAATATTCATTGAAACCCTGTTGAAAGAATCGGTGAAAACTTTATTGAAGCGCAGCAAGCCGAAGATGAGTGAAGCTTCCTATGTATCCACTCCAATCTGACAATGAAATGGACGCGATTTCTCGGTAATGGCTCTATTGATTACAATGTAAAGCATCACAAACATAGATCCTAGTAAGACAGAGGTCATAGCGTGACCTTATTTTTGAAATTTGATCTGTTTTCTGTGTGATAGGTCAGAGTTCTAATTCAAAACCTATGTGCAACAATCTTCCGTACTAAGGCTAGCCATTGCCGCGGTGTATATAGGCGTCAGTTGATCCACCCACTTTCCCCAACTACCTCCGACAGCAAGCAATAAGCTAGAAAGCAGAAGGAAAATATTTCTCCCATTGCTGATAAACTATTACGTGGTTATGTTATAAGTTCATTACTGAAGCGCAGCGAGCCGAAGCCGAAGGTAATCGAAGCTTCCTATGTATTCACTCCAATTTGACAATGAAATGAGCACGATTTCTCGGCAGTGGCTCTATAAATTACAATGTAACTTAACACAAACATAGATCCTAATAAGACAGGGATAATAGCGTAGCCCGATTTTTGAAATTCCATCTGTGGTCTGAATAACTGAAAGTCAAAGTTCTAATGCAAAATCTATGTGCTACAATTTTCCTTAATCGAGTGCGGCATTCCCATGGTGAATATACACATCGGTTGTGTAGCACACAGTCCGTTTCAAAATTTCCCGAACTGGTTAAATTACCGACCAATAGATGGCGCTGCGTGTCAGCAGGTGATGGTGAAGTGCGACTACACTTCGCCTTGTAAAGCAGTGCAATATGACGCTGCTAGCTGTTGTGTGATGCTAAGAGCATCCGGCTTGTAGTAACAGTGCTAACGTGATCATGTCAGAACTCGCAAAGGTCGAACAACGAACAAACATAAAATTGAAGGTACTACTGTTACTAGACGTTACTATTTGGAAGTGTTGAAGCTTTTCATGGCCCGAGTACGCAGAGTTCGTCCTCGGTACCGACAGCAAGGCAGTTGGTCGATCTTGCAAGGCAACGCACCAGCAAACCTTTCGATCATTTTGCGGGATTTTCTGGCTTCTAAAGGGGTCATCGTGCCCAACCATCTTCTTTGTTCCCCTGATTTATCCCCCTGAGACTATTTCTTGTTTCACAAGTTGATTTTTTTTTTTTTTTTTTTTTTTTTTTTTTTTTTTTTTGAAATCCAGAAATCTGGAATTGAATCCAAAAATTTCTGAGTTGTGCTTTAAGGAGACCTTCTTTGTAAGAATGCGTCTAAAAGACATAAATTTCTGGGCTCTTCACCCGCCTGTACTAAGATTAGAACCTCCAGTCAAGTTTGGTATTCCGTTTATCGACCCCGAAGAGATGAAAGGTTGAGCGAATCATGCCCATATCCGGAGTCGAACTTTGGACCTGTAGCTTGGCAGCACAAGCACTGACCACTAAGCTGCCGGGCTTTTTTTCTTCATAAAATCATTTAATAATCGGCCAAAATATATTAAAATTCGCCCATAAATCATTGCTGGGGTTTCTTTGCCTCATAACTTTTGATTTAAGAACAGGAAAAAAAAAATATTATTACATATTCGTAAAGTACAAATATATATTTTTTAATAACACAAACAAAGTTACATGTGCGTAAAGTTGTCTCAAAACGTTATTATTCAAATAACGATTCTAATCAAATAATTATTAATATTGAAATTTTATCAAATTTATCCAAAGAATCTTTTCTGTGCGTACTCCTGATTTGAAGAACCACAATACGCACATGGCTTTCTCTTGTGCACTCGCCCATTTTGAAGTCGCACGTCTCAGCCTACCATAATACGACTCCGCTAGGGTTTCCGCATAAATTGGCGAAAAATACTCAATTCTGTGTGTGCTATAAAACAAAAACAAAAGAACTTTTTGAATTGTACTTCACAAATATGTAATAATATTTTTCGCCATGTTCTTAAATAAAAAATTATGCGGTAAGGGAACCTCGACAATAATTGATAGACACCCTGTATATTCAAATTAAAAAAATAGTTCAAAGTGCACCGAATCCTCTTTAAGGTTTTTAAAAAAGGATTAAATGTTTAATGAAAAAATAGAAAAAAAACAAACAATAAATATAAGTTTTGCCCTTTCTTCATTTTTTCCTTTTGAAATTAATCATGATTACTGTTCAAGAATCCAATAATTTTTCAAAATGAAGTAGGCATTGTTTGGAATATTGTTACACAAAAAAATAAAATGCTATTCTCGTAAACAAAATCATTATTTTAGGTAATAGAAACTAATTTTTAAAAACTGTGCTGAAATTTCTTTTGGCATTAGACAAAAAACTTTTAAATTTAATATAGACAAATAGAATATACGTTTTGAGATTTCTTTCTTTTTGCTGATGAAAAATATTCTCGTATAGTGTAATTTAATAGTCTTAAATGTAATTTCGATTGAATGTAAGATAAAATTAGAGAAAGAACAAGTTCTTATGATGAATAAAATTACATCCTGCAGACGAAATCGAATTCTTTTTTAATTTTTTCTTTTCTATTATTCGTACTTTATTGGGGCATTATAATTTAATATTATCACAATAGAAAACGTTGCTAAGCAACTGTATGTGTAAGAAACAATTCAAATTTAAATTAACGCTTTTATCACTATGAAATTATAAGGATAGCAAACCTTCAGTTATCTTTTGTATGTGCATTTTAAGATTTTTTAGAAACGAAATATCAATGTGAAGATAATTTAATAAGGATTTCAAAAAAAAAAGAGGCTTTCAATTAAAAATTTTATTGTTAATGTTGTTAATGAAAAAACAGAAAGAAACTGTAAGCCTAATCAAAAATTAAAAAAAAAATCTTGATAAACTACTACCGGCCCCATCCCGTATCTGCGCTGGTGGACAATATGTCGACTACAATGTAAGATAAGGATGGGTGGGTAATTTAAAATAAAAAAAATCTAAATCGGATAAAAGCGGGAGTGAAATAAAATTGAAGTACTTACAAATTATAAATTTTAAATAAAAGTTTGTAAAAATGTGACAAATATTTTTTTCAGATTATGTACATAATGAAACTAATAAATTTATTTTAATGCAGCAGAACCCCCCCCCCAGGTTCGTCAAAGTTAACATTGGCCTTCAGGGTAACATACATAAAAATGTAATATCCTAAGAATACGCCGGTAACAATAACGCATTCGCAACCATAGACCGTCAAAATGGCAATCAGAAAAAACGTATATTATTTTGACGCAATCATACTAAATCCCTCAGGTTTATAAATGATTTTTTAAAACGTTCCTTTAAAAAATGTCTTATGCAAAATATTTAATCAAAAATCAGCAATAGTTGTCTTATTCCTCTAATCTTCCATAATCAGGTTTATATCTGATGTTGACGACGAAGTCATTAAAATAGCTCTAAAAGTACTGAAATACGTGTTTGACTATTTTTTACTACATTGGTTTAGCTGTATTTTATGCTCCTACTTAAAACTGCAGCTGAAATATGGCGAAATGACTTAACATTTTCGACCCCCATTTAACCTCCCTTAGTGGGTGAATTACTAAAATCACTAAAATACACGTTTAGGTGCTTTTTTTTTTTTTTTTT
Organism: Maratus michaelseni; assembly: GCA_963931845.1. Taxonomy (NCBI): domain Eukaryota; kingdom Metazoa; phylum Arthropoda; class Arachnida; order Araneae; family Salticidae; genus Maratus; species Maratus michaelseni. Next base: position 77,378,479 of record OZ007594.1, read on the forward strand.
TTTTTTTTTTTTTTTTGTAGATTTTCTAGGCTGAATTTCACGCTCGTACCTAAAACTGCTGCTGAGATATGGGCAAATGACCTGATACGTTCAATCCCCCTATTTAACCCCCTTAGGGGGTGAATTTATAAAATGGCTGAAATACATGTCTAACCATTTTTTAATAGATTTTTTATCCTGAATTTCATGCTCCTACCTAAAACTGCTTCTGAGATATGGCAAAAAGACCTAAAACGTTCGATTCCACCATTAAACCCCCTTACGGGATGAATTTCTAAAATCACTGAAACACGTGTATAACCATTTTTTAGTAGATTTTTTGTCCTGAATTTCATGCTCCTATCTAAAACTGCTGCTGAGATATGGCGAAATTATCTAAAATGTTCGGACCCCTCCCCATTTAACCCCCTCAGTGTTTGAATTTCTAAAATCACCGAAATACGTGTTTAACTATTTTTTTAGTAGATATGTTATCCTGAATTTAATGCTCCAACCTAAAACTGCTGCTGAGATATGGCGAAAAGACCTAAAACGTTCGGACTCTTCCCCCCCATTTAACCCCATTAGTGGGTAAATTTCTAAAATCGCTAAAATACGTGTTTAACTAGTTTTTTAGTAGATTTGTTATCCCGAATATCTTGCTCCTACTTAAAACTGCTGCTGAGATATGACGAAATGACCTTAAACGTTTGAACCCCTCATTTAAACCCTTTAGGGTGTAAATTTCTTAAATCGTTGAAATACGTGTTAAACCTTTTTTTTTTTTTTTTTTTTTTTTTTTTGAATAGATTTGTTATCCTGAATTTCATGCTCCCCCTAAAACCGTTGCTGAGATATGGCGAAATGACCTAAAACGTTACCCCCCCCCCCCCCATTTAACCCCCTTAGAGGATGAATTTCTAAAATCGATAAAATACGTGTTTAATCATTATTTTAGTAGATTTGTTTTCCTGAATTTCGTGCTGCTACCTAAAACTGCTGACCCCCTTTAAACCACTTCGGGGAGGAAAATTTCGAAAATCCTTTCTTATAGCTTGCCTAGGTCATAACAGGAATCTACTCTCCAAATTTCGTGTTCCTGACTTTAGTCGTTTCAGCTGGGCGTTGATGAGTCAGTCAGTCAGTCGGCCAAGTGTTCCCCCACTCTTTATATGTTAGTACAGATAGATATAGATTAAACAGATTTTAGAATCAAAATATTATAATATAGAAAAAATTTAAACCATAAGACATTTTAAATTAATGGATGGATTTTATTAAAGAATCGATTGTAAATTTGTATTCGTTAGTTCTGTTTTTTTTTTTTTTTTTTTTTTAATGAGTCTTCATTATTTTTAATAACTTTTCACATCTTACTTTAAAAATGGTAAAAAGTTTTGGATTCTATCTAACAGTATCTCTAAAATGAGGGATAATTTATTAAATTTGGAAGCGAAATCTATTTTGAAAACGCGGTACTACTCTTAAAATGATGAGTATAAAACTGCATATATATGCTTATACGAGCAGTTTGGAATGTAATTAATCTCTGCATGTAATAAACACAGTGGATCGAATAAGATTTAAGCTTTAATAAATAAATAAAGTACCACTATATTTAAATAAAAATTCTTAAAAATACAGATGAAAGATGCTTAAAGTGATAAAAACAGAACACAAAAAGGATTATAAAAACCTTTTTAATATGATGATCGACATGTCTTGAACGTACAAATGGAGCCATTATCAAGATCTATATGATAAACAAACTAACCTCGCAAAAAATTGAAAATAAACTTGAAAATATAAACCACGAGATTATATATGTAATAAAAGCAGTTGCTTCAAAATGGTCAACTGTAAACGTGAAAATTAATATTTACTTATTGCTTTTTTAAAATTGAAAAACATTTCGTGCCAAATTTTAGGTAATTCAAAAGAGGCTGATTCATTACACATGTTCTCGTTATGCATTTAGATTTCTATTGATTCACGGATAACAGATGGGAAATAAAGTCTTGATGGATAAATTATTTTACTATTCTTAAAATCAATTTTTAGAGTCTCGGTCCTATGTAGTCTTGCCAAAACTGTAGTTCTTCTGTCATATTTGATATCAAATTGTAATTGCAAAAGTCTTCTATTAAATAAGGCAAAAAATTACTAATTAAAATTTGTGGTATCTAACTATAACTACGACTATAAAAAACGCACTTCCAAAAGAAAATTTCCAGCAGTGTAGGGTTAAAGTACGTTTTCAAGAGGTTTCAACACACTGTTTGGGCTAAGCTGTTGTCTCAAAATATAAGGGTCATTCTCATGAAATTTTAAAATTACATTTTTGTGCTTCTTTTTCTCGTTATTTGCTATAATGGATGATGGATGAATTTTTTTTTTTTTTTTTTTTTTTTTTTTTTTTTTTTTTAATGCATAGGTGTTACATTTATTTATTTATTTGCAGAAAAAAGATGAAATTATCATTTAAAAATAAGAAAAATCCTTTTTCTGGCATTTCACAAATCATGTTTGATATTGTGAGAACCTTTTAAAATGCTACCCAATACACATATATATATATTTTTTCCATCAAGTAATATTGTTGAAAGTTAAGTGTTTTATATTGTGCATGTGTATGTATTGGGAACTGAAATGGAACCTTTGTGTATATTTAAAAAAAAAAAAAAAAAAAAAAAAAAAACTGTTATTATTAAAATTTGTCTTTTTTTTTTTTTTTTTTTTTTTCTTTTGGGTTCAGACATACATGTTTTCTATTATAGCTATAAATGAACTAATTAATAACAAATACTCATACTAACAGAATTGTTTTAAAAAAGGAGTCCAAGAATCAGTGTTTAGAAATTATTTCAATTGCCAATTACCTCAATTGAAATTTAGAGATGTATAGACTTTTACTATATCATTTTCTTGGCTTTGTTGTATTATGCGTCATGTACAATATTTTATATTAATAATATATTGTAACACACAGGAAAAGGATTCCCTTATACAATGTCAAACACGCTAAGTCAAAAATCGAACAAAATTCTACTTTTTTTTTTATTAAAACGTAATTATTTTTCCATTTTTTAAATATTGTATTACATTGTATATATTTACACTTGTATTTGTTATATTTCATTTAACAACAGTAATGAATAATAAAAAAATTCCTCAACGCCCTGGCATGTGCATACCATTACATAAGGTAAGTGGTTCAATAGCAAAATAGTGGCTCAAATTCCAGGTTAATGATATTTCACAATGATAATTTTCATTTTGAAACTATATCTTCTCCAAACAGTTTGAAAGAAATTAGAGCAAACGTACAAATTTTAAAACAAATTACACTTTTAAAGCAAATTTTAAAGTTTCTCATTCTGAAAAATGTCATGTTTTATGAGAATCACGCAGAATTTTTTAATTTATTCTAATCTCCTATACACAGATTTCAAATTATTTGTTTGAATAATCTAATATTTCTTTTCTGGTAAGAAAGAATAAGTTAAAAAGTTCAAACATATCTCGAATGAAATGAAAGAAAACTTTACAATTCAATCCAAACACAACTTCTATTTTTAGATTCTTTTCCAAACAGTTTGACAGAAATTAGAGCAAACGTACAAATTTTAAAACAAATTACACTTTTAAAGCAAATTTAAAAGTTTCTCATTCTGAAAAATGTCATGTTTTATGAGAATCACGCAGAATTTTTTAATTTATTCTAATCTCCTATACACAGATTTCAAATTATTTGTTTGAATAATCTAATATTTCTTTTCTGGTAAGAAAGAATAAGTTAAAAAGTTCAAACATATCTCGAATGAAATGAAAGAAAACTTTACAATTCAATCCAAACACAACTTCTATTTTTAGATTCTTTTCCAAACAGTTTGACAGAAATTAGAGCAAACGTACAAATTTTAAAACAAATTACACTTTTAAAGCAAATTTAAAAGTTTCTCATTCTGAAAAATGTCATGTTTTATGAGAATCACGCAGAATTTTTTAATTTATTCTAATCTCCTATACACAGATTTCAGATTATTTGTTTGAATAATCTAATATTTCTTTTCGTGGAAGAAAGAATAAGTTAAAAAGTTCAACCATATCTCGAATGAAATGAAAGAAAACTTTACAATTCAATCCAAACATAACTTCTATTTTCAGCTTCTTCACATGCATTGTCTGAAACCAGAACCCTTTAAGTTAAGTGGCACTTGAACGGCGCTTGAACTACAGAGCAAACCGAGTGTGAAAATATTTGCTTGTTTTGACTTCAAATGGTCAAGGGGTTTTAATTCTTTTATGTTTTCAGCTTGAAATATATTTGCAAAGCACGTGTAATGTGAGATGATTTTGTCCACTTCATGTTCTTTTTTCAACCAACTTCTGTAATGATAATAGAAGTTGTCGTAAGTGCTTATCGTAACGTTCTCATTTTTAATTTTTCCTCCACGCTAATTAAGTTTGACAAAAGAAAGAATGTTGAATATATTACGATGATATGACGTGCACAATATAATTTTTTTTTAATATCAAACATCATACTACAATGCTTACTATAAAAATTTTAAAATATCATACTACAATGTTTACCATAAAATTTTAAAACAACATCTTTACTTATTTTTACTCAATATAAGAAAACACATTTTATCAGACAATTAAATACACTAAACCAATATGAGTGAAAAATCGACCTGGGCCAGGACTCGAACCTGGAACCTTAAGCGTACCATGCTGACGCTCTGCCAATAAGCCTAATTTATAATAAGGTCAATTTTTCACTCATGTTGGTTTAGTGTATTTAATTGTCTGATAAAATGTGTTTTCTTATATTGTATAAAAATAAATGAGACGTAGTGTTTATGCTTTAATATATATATGTATAAATCTTTACTTATATTTATCATCATTACAATTGTTATCATTAATCATGCACTCTGATAACTAAATAAAAATCATATTTTATTCAAGTTAAACAAAATATATTTTTCAGTATGATTTTATTAGATAAAACTTTTATTTCAACCTAAAGTATTGTAATGATGATAAAATTGCTTATCGTAAAAGTGTCATTCTCAATGTAACCTTTATACTAATTAAGTTTGACAGGGAAATCATTTTATTTATAACGATGGTGTATCTCATTTTTAACAAAAGATTAAACATCATCCCATAATGCTTATCATAAAATTTCAGTTTAACATCATTATTCATATTCATCACCGCTACCATTATTACCCGCAATGTCCATTATCATCATTAGTTACATTTGTTCACATATAGTTTATAAGCTTCTATTATCCAAAACAAACAAGTTTTGCAAGATTCATTTTTTCGCACAATATTGAAACTTTTGTTATTGTATTTTACAATTTAAAAAATATCTTTTATTTCTATAAAACGTAAATAAATAAATGCAAAAAGAAGTCAAAGTCTAAATCAATTATAGATTTATTAATCGACGATGAAATTGCAGACAATTTTCATCATTTTAAACCTTTTTGGTTCTCATAAAAGCACATTTTTAGTTTGCGATTATATTTGATGTAGTTTTGCAATAATTTACAAATTATAATTTTGATAAATGCAATAGAGGATTATCCTGTGCGGTTTTTCTCCCTGACAAAATCCAATGTAAATTCCTGTGGCAAATTTTAGACGACATTTTTCACAACAAGTCCAGCATAGACAACCCATACAAGTAAATTCCAATTAATTTTTCAATTAATTTTCCAGGAGTGAAATTTGCCCGAAACTAATGAGTAACAAACAAGTGGATTTTTCATTGTTAAACTGAGCGTTAAGCCGACAGAGTGAAAAATGTCCCAAGCCGGGAACCGAGCCCTGGACCCCAGAATAGCGCTCTGAGGCTCTACCACTGAGCTACAAAGAACGATTTCCCAGCTCGGCATCTCTCATTCCTATATATGTCGGATAGGTTGCAACAGCAGCACAAGATGGAAACTGTCATCCAGAGCACACAAACCCTGTGGCAAATTTTAGACGATTTTTTTTCACAACAAGTCCAGCATAGACAACACATACAAGTAAATTCCAATTAATTTTTCAATTAATTTTCCAGGCGTGAAATTCGCCCGAAACTAATGAGTAACAAACAAGTGGATTTTCCATTGCTAAACTGGGCGTTATGCCGACAAAGTGAAAAATGTCCCAAGCCGGGAATCGAACCCGAGACCCCAGAATAGCGCTCTGAGGCTCTACCACTGGCCTACAAGAAACGATATCCCAACTAGGCACCTTTCACTCTTATATATGTTGGATAGGCTGCACCGACATATACAGAGTAGAGCCTCACAGCGCTATTCTGGGGTCCCGGGTTCGATTTCCGACTTGGGAAATTTTTCACTCTGACGGCTTAACGCTCAGTTTAGCAATGAAAAAATCCATTTGTTTGTTACTCAAAATCCAATGTCTTAGTACATTGGCGATCATACGTTTTTGTAATATCTGGCTTTTAAAACAGGAGAAGCTCCTCCCTCTTCTGAAAAGTTTTTCATATTTCAATGAGCGTATTTAACATAAAACGTCTTAAAAAAATATGGGCAATATAAATGCATATCCAGAATAAACTTTACACAAAATAATTTTTTAACGTTTTATTTATGCATTCCTTACATAACTTTTAGCTCCCTTAACTTGCCAAAAATAATTTATTGATTATAAAAAAAGCACGTCTGAAAAGACTAAACAAACATTTCTTAATATGCAGATATAGTCAATAATTTTATGACATTTTCTAGAAAGTAATGTAAAGAAAGAAAAAGACAGAAATAAGAAATTTTTGTAATCGATATGTGAGCAAATTAAAAAGTTTACATTTAACCAAATGAAAAATAGTGTTTGGTGCAAACATTTTTCAGAGATAGTAAAGAATCTTTAGAGATTAATTGGATATAATTTTAACGTCTAAATGCCGTGTAACGGAATGCAGTTAAATAACTGTTTGACATCTTTATCTTCAAAGATAGCTAGAAAATAATTAACACCATTTCTCAACTTGATAAATGGTCTTATAATTAATTTCTCTCGAAATTCCTCGTAAAAATTGTTACATTACTACATGTTTAGACAATTTAAGTTATTTGTTACTGAAACTTTCCGAAGAAAATGTCATTTATGTATATAATTTGTAACTTCCCTAAAAATGTCATAGAAAATTCCAGTTTAATCAGGAAAATATTTGATTTTTACACACTACACATGAAATAGGCACAAGCTGCTAAAATCCTATAAAGGAATTATGAAGCAAACTTCTATAACGTTACTAAGAAAAGATGGTTGCAAAATGAGTTAATTTAGTTTTCCGCTCATTTTTTTTTTTCAAAAGTAAGGAAAAATAAATCATTTATTGGCCCAAACGCTGATGTCTAAAATCAACACAAAATCTAATGGGCGTTTCTGTTTTAATTCTAATCTGAGTTTATATATTTTTCTTGTTTAGGATAATTTACATGTACAATAAAAATAATTGGAGGAGAACATTTACGAGAAGACAGGGCCAGTTTTGGGCATGGACAAACGAAGCTGGATCTAATGCCACAGAATTAAGAGGAGGGGGAGAATAGGCAGATAATTTTTTTAATATACTGCAGAGCAGGGCTGTCAAATTATCGGCCAGGCAGAAAATTGAAATTTTCATTAAAAGATTCTTTTGATATAGTTTTTTTTATTTGTTTCTTCTATTATTCATGCCACAAGATAATGCCCGTATACATTTCCAGTTGAAAGAATGCGTTCAGTCAACGCCCCCTAGATAAGAATGCCGTGACACGTGTCACGAAAACGTCATACCAAGCAGGCAAAACAAAGAACAAAAATCGAACAACTTGCATGTTTCGATTTCGATGGCTCGTGGAATTATTAACTATTAGTCGTAAACAATAATTGTTAATTCTATGAGCAAATGAAATCGAAACATGCAATTTGTTCGATTTTTTTTCTTTGTTTTGCCTGCTTGGTATGACGTTTTCGTGACACGTGTCGCGGCTTTCTTATCTAGGGGGCGTTGGTTCAGTCCATTTTTTTGCATTTCAATGAAACTCTTCTGTGTACCTGATATCTGCGAGGTGACGAGTTAGGATAGCTGTGTAAGATATACTATAAAAGCTATCTCGATAAAAAGTAGGTCTAATGACGAAGGCTTGTCATGTTGTTTTCGATAAAGCCTAGTTTGTTGTTTTGTTATCCGGCTGCATTTGGAGCTGCAAAACCGATAAATATGCAAAAATATCATTGAAAATTGCAAAATGTCGGTAAAGTCAGTTAAAGACGTGGTGACGTTGGACAACCACATAATTCATAAAATGTCTGAACGTTCGCAACTTTCCTGTTTTCCCGTTTAGTAAACAAAATAGGCGATAATCTATAGCTCAATTTCTTTTTAACTATACATGACAAAGTACTTGTTTTCTTAGCATAAAGTTATTATCAGTACAGTGTATCAGTGGTACGAGAAAAAAAAATCTGGTCAAATGCGGCCCGATATAAATATTTCTCTTCAAATGCGGCCCATTCAAACTCAACCCGTACAGTTCAATCGTATCAACAATACAGTAACAATTGTACTGCAGTTGACATAGTAACCAATACGACTTCTATGCATTGAAGATGTCTGCGGACTCGGAAGTGGTTATTGGTTCATGCGACCAATGATTTATATATTTTTAATTTTAACGCAGCAGAAATATCTTAAACATTAAATATAAGAAGCGTTAATTAACTTGAATATAAGAATGAGTTCAGATACAATAATGTTTGTGATTTGGCGACATTTACTATTAATACATTAATTATTTGATAATATTACATTATATGCTAACACAACAGGTTTTGAATAAAAATTATAAAAAGTTTAAAAGTTTTTTCATCCCGTTTACTTGTTTACTGACCAGCGGGGCTTCAAGACTTGAGGAAGGCACCGGTGAGGCCAAAACATGTTAGACAGAGTGAAAAATCTTTTAAACTTTTTATGGTTTTTATAGAATGCCTGTTAACATTTAAATTAAGATTATTGAATTCAGGTGTTTTGATTATTTATGTATCTATTTGATTTTTTACAGTTGCAGTACCATATTTATTTTACAAATTTTGAATAAAGTTATTTATAATTTTTTTCTCAATTACCATATTTCAAAGCAATCAGATAGCTGATCTAGATAAGTTAAGTACCAGATAGGACTGCATGATAAAATTTAAATATGTTACAAAAAATGTTAATCAATCGCCCAAAAATTTATGAAGGGGGGTTTTACAAAGGTGTGTCACACGGTGAAATTCTTTAATCAACTTTATGATTTTTTGGTTTTCCTAGATAAAATCTGAATATGTCCTACTTTTAAAACATTTTAACGCTCAATATTTATACATTAGGGGGTCAAAATATTAGAAATAACCTCACTCAAACTTTGACTCGAATCTGCGTTATGCATAATGACGTAATAAATCCTATTGTTTTGATAAAAAGCTTTCTCTTGGTCAGAAGTTACAAGTAAATGTCGACTGTTTATGGAAGCAAACAAGAAATTTAAGAAGGTTCTCCAAAAAATAGTTTTCCCCGCTCAATAATGAGAAAATTTCAGACTTATTTTTAAATCTAAAAGCATGTTTCTTGCAACCGTGATTATTCAAATCATTTGTAATCGAACAGTTTTTCATTTTTCAATAAATTTGTTACATCTTGTGATAAGGTATTCTTGTCTCAGGATATAAATATTTTTCCTTACCTGAACTGTCGCCCCAGATATTCAGTTCAGAACGCTAGCTTTGACAGCATTTTATAAAAATCTTCTTACTTTACAGAAGAACGGAAAAAAAGTTCGATCACATAGTTTCTTAATAAGAGTACCTGCCAGTTTGATATGTTTGCGAAGAAAAAAATTAATTAAAAATGTGTCAGAAAGTAGCCAGTTTGAATTTGAGAACAGTCTTAAGTGACTTTGAAAGCCACATAATCGTGGGTTCCAGAATGACCGGTTCCAGTATCTCTGAAACAGTTAATTTTTGTGTGCTTTTCTTGTACACTCAAGTATTAGAATCTTCAACTAAGGGTCGAGAGTCTTCAACGTAGCCAAAAGACTACAAACAGGCAGCAGAATACTTGGCGGGAGTCATACTTGCGAACTAAAGAAATATTAGGCGACTGGCATACATTATATGCAGCAACAAAAGAGCTACAACGCAACCCATTGCAGCACATTATTATAACTCAGGACCATCCTAAAGCATACACTGTAAAAAAAACCGCTGTAGTTTTACAGCAAAAAATGCTGGCAATATGGGTGCCAGCATATTTTGCTGTAAATTTACAGCTATTTTGTTTTTCATGGATAAACAGCACTTTTGTAAATTCACAGCATTTTTTGCAGTTAATTTTACAGCAGTTCAGTTTTTTTTATTTTACAGTAAATTTGTAAATTTTTACAGCATTTTTTGCTGTTAATTTTACTGCACTCTTAATAGCATAACTGTAAAATTTTTATATATTTTTTGTAGATATATATTTGTATCCCCCCTCCCCCCCCCTGTGTATTATTTATATTTATTTTGAATTTTTCTTATGATACTGAGACATATTTAACAGACTAAGAGCACTAAGTGTTATCTTTATGCTTACTTATATCATTGTTGTAATAACATTTTATATAATCAATTCTATTATACATATGTAAGATACAAATTTAGCACCATAAAACTAAATTATAAAATACACCAAAAAAATAATAAATAGAAAATTTCAAAGTATTATAACTCATTGCAAAGAGTGTTTCATATGCCAATTTCAAGTAGAATACTATACAATATGCATCGAAAACATTCAAAATATCTCTGGATACGAATTATTTTTTATTGTTAGATAATGAACAAAAAAAAAAAAAAAAAAAAAAAAAAGCGATCTGCTGATATTTAATGCTGCAATAATAGTAAACAAACTTTTGAAATATTTTATGAATTAGTAAAATAGCGTATCCAGATTACTCAATAAATAAATTGAAAATCGCATTTAAAAATTTTAAAATAAATGCACGTAAAAAATAATCGATAAAATTTGAATATCACTGGCACAAAATCATCTTTAGTTGTAGTAAGACTGTTATTAAAAATTTAGTGAAGTACAATAAAATTCATTAACTAAATAACACTATTTAAATAAGCACACAAAGTGAACCTAAAATTTTGGAGAATAAAATAATAATTATATGATTTAGATTAGTAATTATATTAAAATACAAACGGATAAAATGAAGTTTTGAAAAATACATAAAAGCGAAATAAAGCATATCTAAAGAATAAGGAACTTCGTTTCCTTTTTCTTCTAATGTGATACTAAGTAAATAATAATACAGTTTTATGAGAAAACGCTAAATAAATTACTTAAAAATTAGATAAACTGCTAAAATAATGTTTTGTTATAATTGAAGCCGAAATATTTAATCTTTATACACGTTATTGACGTGAACGTTTATATACAATACACGTGGTCATAAGCGAAATTTGTATCTTACATTATATAAGAGAACTGACTATTTTATGGTTATTAAATCAATGACAAAAATAAACATAAAAATAAAACTTACCCTTAATTTTTCAAATATTTATCCAGTCTCTATGCTCTAGTTTGTGTATCCAAAAACGACATTATGAATTGCAATAATAAGCACATATGAAGAACGACGCTACCATCGAACAACACTAACGCTAATAATACCCTGCTCTCTGGTCACTTCACACGCACATGTGGGTAATCTCATTTGGAATGCGGTCCGGGTGCTTTCGCCAATCTTAAAAATACGACGATTCCTGTAAATCGGTATTGAAATTACAAAAATGCTGTTTTTTAATGTGAGTGAAGCTATTCACTGCAAAATCAGCAGTATTTTCCCCCGTTTTTTTTTACAGTGTATCCTTACGCTCTACAAGACGTTTAAGTACAATAATACACCAACAAAATACTCAATCAAGTAAATAGTGTTTTCTTAGCTTACAATTTGAAAAATTATCTTTCTCATTGTAATGTAAAAATGTTTTCAATTAAGTATTCAAATACTTTACAGCTAGGATGAAGTTTTCAAAATATGTGAAACAAAGAGTAATTCCGGTTGTATAGTTTATAGTTAAATGCTACAAAATAAAATAAAATGTCACTCCGTTTTTAATATAATTTTTATCTGAATTAGATAAGAATAAAAAAAAATAATATACCTATTTCAGACAGATTCTACGAAGTAGTTCAACGGCTGTTAAGAAATGAAGAAAACGTTTTATGGTTGAAATGAAATAAATATTTTAATTAGGTTTATATTTTTTATTTGGAATGTTTTTAACTATAGTTAAAGGGTTTCAAATAAAAGATTAGGGTGAATGTATGTGAATTAGATAAGAATAAAAAATTATGCATATTTCAGTCAGATTCTACGAAGTATAGTTCAACGCCTGTTAAGAAATGAAGAAAATATTTTACGGTTGCAATGAAATAAATATTTTAATTAGGTTTATATTTTTATTTGAAATATTTTTAACTATAGTCAAAAGGTTTCAAATAAAATATTAGGGTGAAAGTAACGTAGTGTATTAAAGAATGTACCTTATTTTGACATTGGTATGTATTATTAATAAATTATTTAGCTTTCACTAAAACCAGTTGAATTCCAGTTATAACGAGAACAATATGTATTATTTTAAAGTTGATTTATTACTTGAAAAAGGGCCGATGTCCGATTCGCCAATTTGAAAGAAAAACTGATTTAATATATTTCTTTTTATTTTCTTTTTTTAATGTTTTTGATTTATTATTGAAAAAATAATTTCCTTGTGGAATAAATTGTAGGACATTGACACTCATTTGTTTTAGATCTATGATTATTAGGAAGTGGTTGGTGAATATGGAAAAAAGGTAATAGTGATTATTATTATCATTAGGGTTAATGACTTATTTATATTATTTACTTACTTATGCTTATAACCTTTATGTATCCTGCATATGTGCTCAAATGGCATACGATTTTTTTTATGCACAGTATTTTGGGTATGCACGATAAACACACAAAAATGAAAAAAAAAAAAAAATAGGCATTTAAATAGATATAATATGATAGTTTAATAATTTTTAGCATTTATCTAGCATTCACCCTATTAAAGAAGGCTTAAATTTAAATTTTATTGCGAGGTTAAAAGATTAGGTACTATAAAATAGTATCTGTTTAGCATGTTTGACTTTATTGCTTGAAGAGTGATTATTGGAGGGTGGTCAATATTCTATAATGTATAAAAGGGAGGACAATGACATTTTTTCCTTATTAAGATGGTTCTCAAATCCTCTGCTCAACAACGCGAAACTTTCCGACTCATTTTTAAACGAAAAGGCATAGATAAAATTTGTAAGCCTGACTATGGAAGCGATTTGGAATCGAAATGAGTTTTCATTTTTTTAATCAATAGATTACTTATCGATGTATAATCAGCTCGTGTCACGTGATGACATGTTTTTCTCCTTTATGGCGATGTCGCGTCGGGAATTCGGTTCAAAACGCTGACTTTGACAGTATTTTCTAAAAGATATTCTGCCTTTTTCAAGAAATGGAACACGTCTTTCGATTACATAGTTTCTGAATAAGAACACTTGCCAATTACATCCGTTTCCGAAAAAAAAAATGAATTCAAAATTGTGTCAGAAAGTAGCTTCTTTGGATTTGAGAACAGCTTTAATACGTATGACTATTGTGAGATGATTGATGGGAAGAGACCACAAATGGCGGCTTTGAAAATTGGCATGTTTTTACCAAGGTACAGATATATTTTTAATTAGTTTATGCATGAACAGATTTAACCGAAACTGAGACGTTAAAAAAGTATGTAGTCTTGTCTTAACCCATTTATGCCTAGCGTCCCTATTTAGGGACACTTTAGTAAAATGGGAAAAAGTGAATTTCACACCACTTTTTTTTTATAGAAATTTGGTGGCTTATTTTATCGAGGACTCCTCGGTAAAATAAGGTATCAAATTCCTATTACATTTTAAGTGGTGTGAAATGTACTTTTCTCATTTTACACAAAGCATCGACGCTGGGCATAAATGGGTTAAGAAATGACGATATTATATTTTCCGACGTATAACGTGTACTTTTGAAACAAGAAAAATTGATCAAAATTTACAGGTGCGTGTTGTATTACGCATAATTTCCGTCTCCACCGCCGATCGACGATTGGGATTTTTACGCTTTCTTATTATTTGTAAAAGCAAACGCTTCTTAAGTCATTTCCGGTATTTTGGAGTATTATGAAGATATAAGAAGATATAATATAAGAAATTAACATATATTATTAGATTATATAGAAATATTAAATTATATAGAGATTAGATTATATAGAAATTAATTAGATTATATTAGTATAATATTTATTATATTACAGTTATAAATTAATTAGATTATACAGAAGTTAACAGATATTATATAAGAAACCAAGTTCAACCGGAAATGACTTAAGAAGCGTTCGGTTTAACAACTAATCAGAAAGCATGATAATCGCAATCGTCTATCGGCGATGGACAGGGAAATTATGCGTTGTATTACGCCGCCGCACACTGGACAAAAGGCTATTTTCGTGGACGTGGGTGTAGAGCTCGTATAAGACGTAGAAATGACTTGATATTTGGTAACTTTTTATATTGTTAAAGGTGGGGAATGCGAATCTGAAGCCAGAATTAGGAAATTTCTATCACAACATGGGGAAAATCAAGAATTTTATGCTTAAATCTGGCATTTTCAAAAATTGGACTACAAAACCAACTTCGAACGTGTTAGGGAGTTTTAATTTGTTCGAGTTGTAATTTTCCAACTGGACGAAAAATGTCCGGGCCAGGATTCGAACCTGGGATCTATTGGCTAAAGCCGCCACGCTCTACCAACTGAGCTATCCCGGTCGAATCTGGAGGGCATAATTCATCCAGTTAACCTTATTGATCATAGAATCTGGTCTGATATTTGAATCAGCTCAACAGAATAGATCGCAGGTAATGGAACTCCAGTAAACGCTGGAAACGTATCCATCGTTTACTGGAGTTCCATTACCTGCGATCTATTCTGTTGAGCTGATTCAAATATCAGACCAGATTCTATGATCAATAAGGTTAACTGGATGAATTATGCCCTCCAGATTCGACCGGGATAGCTCAGTTGGTAGAGCGTGGCGGCTTCAGCCAATAGCTCCCAGGTTCGAATCCTGGCCCGGACATTTTTCGTCCAGTTGGAAAATTACAACTCGTATGATTTCTTTACCAATTTGAATAATTGTGTTAAAATTAATCTAGTTTTAATTTGTTTCATAGGTCTACCGAACCCGGCGGATTGCGTGGATGTGATTATTATGAATTTATCTAGGGAAAGAAAGAACAAAGCCAGTTTTCCGGAAAACTCGTATTTTTATAAACAAAAGTTATAAAAGCTACAAAAAAAAAGCATGTTTTAGAATTAAATTGTATTTGATTAAATGATGTAGAACGACCAAAAAAACTTGATAATTTTTTAAAGGAAAATATTAACTGCCAGCCCCATCTAAACAATTTGACAAAACCTCAAAATTATGAAAAATTCAATAAAATGGGCAGGTTTATTGAAGTTAAATATATTTTTCTCATAAACTCTGAAATATATAGAACACGTTTATCTAGTTTTTTTTGAGTCATATATATATTTAAGATTGTGTCATATATATATGTAAGATTTAAAATTAAGCATAAAAATCGACATTTCTATATTAATGAACAAGAAAAAAAGGACGGGATCGTTTCAATTTCATTCTTTGTGAGGATTCAAGTAGATAGGCTTGACAGTACTGCATGTCCTTACTTCGCATTTGCTTATTTTATTTATGTTTGTACTAGTTGTTAAACTTTTTTATTCTCTTTATTGTATTTTCATGTTGAGTCGAGTTGGCGATAATGTTTTTCGTTGCGGAGCAGGGTCGAGCCGGGTTAACTCTATTTATTTCGGGTTCGAGTTTGCTTTTACTCTTGCGGGAAAGATTTGATAACCCGTTTTCTCCAAAGAAAATCCACATTAGTGCATAAGATGAAAAAAATATATATTTGATTAAAATAATTATATATATGTTATTTTTCAACATAAAAGATAAAAGTATCATATAAGACTAAAATTATAATTACAGAGTATTTTTTTTTTCATAATTGCTTTAAAATATGCATTAATTTTCTTTTATCTTAGTTTTCAGTCCGGTTTCAGGTCGTATTTTGGTTCGACATCAAAAAACATTTTTCGAGGTCAGGTTGTGCACTCGTATAATCCGACACGTGCATAACTATGAAGTGAATACAAATACAGGATTGCCACAAAAACACGAAGATAAGAAATATCCCTTTGATGTAGGTTTTTTCTGTTTTTGTTAAAAAGTACTTATTTTTTATTTGGACCAGTTAAAGCACGCATAACGTAACATAAATTGTGAGATACTTTCGATCACGACATAAAAAGTTTTGGAAGTAATGTACATACTTTAAATGCAGTGGAATTATCTAAGAAACGCTGTCTTAATGTTTCTGAAACATTTTTTTCCCAAAGCATTTACTATAGTTTAAATATTTAAAACTTTCCTATAGTGAAAAGACTTAAAAAAATATTTTTATTTTTAGGCTATAAGATTAAGTACTATAAAATATTATTTTTCTAGCATATTCAACAATACAATTACTCGAAATTTTATTCACAGGATGAAATATTTTATTAGATAATATCAAAATAAAATGTTATTACCTTGGGTGACAACGTAGCAGTATAATTTACAACCATTTATAAGATCCCATAATAAGGAAAATGGAACATGAGAAATCCCTAGTTCTTTCCGACATAAATAATCCCACTGCAAGTGAATGCGCATTTTTATGTCTGATACCTAACTATGCGTAATTTCTTCCACATTTCTTTGAAACAAATCTTTATTTCAACACCTGTATTTATTCAGTAGTCTACCGCCATTTTCAGAAGCAAACGATTTTCGTCACAACTTTTTTCTAAAAAAAGAAAGTTCGTTCGTATCTTCCATTTGCAGATAAACATAAATATCCATTACAAAAAAGTCGAAGGATAATAACAATAATTCGTTTTACTTTTGTTTTTTCGTTCTGTTTTCTTTTTGTCCTACTTTTACTTTAGTTAATTTATTCTTTCTATCTTCTTTATTCAGCTATTGTAAGATTGTGGCAACTATTTATGATGCAAGTTTTCGTGATAGTTAGATAAAACGCGTCTATCTCATGAATAGTTAGTTTACTCATCTTTTGTCAGATGTGCTTTCTGTAGTACTTAATAAAATGCGTAGGTAGGTTTACTAAAAATGGTACATCAAAGAATTTACATATTTCGTTATTGGAAAGCACATTTAATAGGCAAGTGAATTTAAATAATGCACTTAGATATTTAAATAACACGGGGCAATTTTAAAGTGTTAATGTGCATGGTTGTTGTTTCTGCATATGGATAAGCAGAGTTGCCAAGTCTCCGGCTTTTTGAACACCAGTAATTGTTTTGAGAAAATGTTGTTCTTTTAAATTGCAAAATGTTCCGATTAAACAAAACAACATTTTCTGTACTAAATTACTGGTATCCAAAAAGCCGGAGACTTGGCAAGTCTGGATAAGTATTTTATTTATTAATTTATCCTAGTCTTTCTTTTTTCATAATTCACAGACAGAAATACTTGCCAGATATATCCAGGGTCAGCAGAGAGAGTCTACGGGCCCCGGTACTGATGCGAATGCGGCATTATTCACAGACAGAAATACTTGCCAGATATATCTAGTGTCGACAGAGATAGTCTGCGGATCCCGGTACTGATGCGTATGCGGGCCGTTAAAAAAAAAAATATTAGAAAATATAATTGCTGAATAATTCCTTTTTAAAAGGCATACACATTTGCTTAAAATTTAAGCATTATTAACAAAATGCATAAAATAATTAGCTTCCGCAATGAAAAGCTTTCTGTTGTATATCCACTTTTAGTTGATGATCAGCTTGTGGAATCCTGGCATTTTGTGAGTTTAGTAACTTATAACTGCGCCCCTGATGATATTTATTAGTACAAGTAAATTTTTATTTTAATTGCTTTGTCCTTAGCTCTGTATAATAATATTTTACATGCGAAATTTACAAAGTAGAGTAATGCGGGGTAATTTGATGCTTAATTTTTTTAAACTAAAAAAAAAATAAAAATAAAAATAAAAACTATAGCTTTTTAAAAATATTGAAATGTACAAGGTAAAACATACGTTTTATGCTTTTTAAAATATGTTTTTTTTTTTTTTTTTTTTTTTTTTTTTTTTTTTTACTAAATTAACCCTAAAAAACTAATACAATAAGGTTAGTTGAAATAAAAGTTTTAATACACACATTGTTTATACATCAGTGAAAGCATACATGATAATTAGAAGGTATTAATAGACCTTAATAACATAGAGGAAAACATTTTAAAATGCATATTATGGTATTTTAGATAAGGTACATTTTGAATAATTATAATAAAAAAAACTTTTCAAATAATTTCTTCAGAAATAGCTTTCAACATTGTTGTACTACAGAAAGGTGACAAAATGAACCCCACTCAATGATATAGGCTGGAGTGAGACATTTTAGAATGAAGATAATGATATTTTAGACATTACACAGTTTTCCAAATAATAGACTATATAAAAAAAGAGCTTTTTTAACAGTTTCTTAATAAAAGGCTATGCAATAGCGTAAACATTTTTAAATACAAGTTAAGTCTCATGTCTTGTACATTTCAGTAGCCTAATTCCTATCTGAATCAATCTAGAATAAAGTAATCAGCTGTATACTTTTGAGAAATGATTAACGTTAGTGACAATCAGCAAACATAAGTAAAAATAAATCAGTTTATAAGTAAAATACAGAAGCACCACATTACTCCGCTTTTTTTTTTTTTTTAGGCGGAGTAATTTGGGGCTTGCACACACCAATATTATTTTTTTTTCTGGGTCATTTTCAAAGTTGCAGAAGGAAGAAATGCAATACTTATTAGAGTGTACTTCCAACATGCCAGTACAATTTTTTTATTGATATGTACTCTATCTCGCCTTTTCTTTGGCTTCATGTAAGTAGAGAGATATTGAAACTTCGGAAGGTGGTTATTTTGCACAACTTTTGATAGATTCCAGAAAATATTTCTTTTCCTTCTGATAATGTGCTACTTGCATAATAGGGATATATTGCACAGTACACACGTGTAAGTACTTGTAAAAAAAAATTTAAATATTCAAACCATACAACAAGATCGTGATAATAATAATTGAAAATGACGCACCAAATTACCCCGGCTTACCCTACTACTATTTTTAGTACTACTATTTTTACTAATGTTCGCCTTTTGAGTATCTTTTTTTTTCTGATTTGTAGTTTTCGCTTTATTTAATGACAGAAATCCGGCAATTAAATAAGGCAATGATTACTATTAATAAAGAATGCTACTCAAAAGTATGAAACGTACGAATCCTGTATGTACTTATATGACACCAGATTTAACAGTTTAATTTTTTAATCGTTATTAGTTTAACTTTAAAGTTTTACATAAAACTTTTCGCGTTTACTTTTCACTGCTTTATTTTTATTTTTTTTTAACAGCACCAATGACCAGCCCTGTTTTAAGAAAGTCGAGTCCAAAAAATTTGTACCGGCTTCGTCCACCATCTGCAGCCTTGAATACAAATAAAATATTATTTACGTGGGTAGTAACGTGACAGTATAATTTATAATTCTTTTTAAGATTCCATTACAAATAAAATGGAAACATGGAAAACGCATAATCATTTTCTACGTAAATAATCTCACGCTACATAAATGCACATTCTTATGTCTGATACCTAACTAAATGCAATTCCTTCCAGTTCTTTTTATTTCAACACCTGTATACAAAAGATTTACGCCAGTTTCAGAAGAAAGCGATTCTCGTAACACCTTTTTTGTATATATAAAAAAAAAAATCTTTCTTATCTTTTGTTTTCAGATGAACATAAATATCCATTACAAACAGAAAGGATAATAAAAATAATTCGCTTTGCTTTTCGTTTTCTTGTTGTCATTCTTTCCTTTTAGCTAATTTATTCTTGTTTCTTCTGTTGTGTAATTATTTACAATGCATGTTTTTATGTTAGTTAGATAAAAAGGTGTCTATTCCACGAATAGTTTGGTTGTCTTTTGTCAGGTGCATATTTTATGCTTAATAAAATGCGTAGTTAAAATCAGAAAAAGAGAGCATATCAATAAACTTGCAAATCTCGTATCATTGTTATTGAAAAATGTAATGTACATGTAAATTCAAACAATACAAGAGTTAGATATTTGAATAAGTCTGCGAAAATTTAAATAAATATATCTGTACTATGAATCTTTCTACATGTGAGAGGGTGTTTAATTTAAATAATATTAATATTGTCTGAAATAAAATGCCTAGTTCAAATCAGAACTTGCATAACTATAGTATGAGTATCATTGAAAAATGTAATGTGCATTTAAATTTTAACACTACAAGAGTTAGAGATTTGAATGAGTCTGCGAAACTTTAAATAAATATATCTGTACTATGAATTTTTCTACATATGTGTGGGTGTTTAATTTATTATATTGTTTGAAATGTTTGCGATCAGTTCTCGGATATCAAACAGTGCGGCCGAAGTCATGTGACCGTGTCATATTTCTGGAATGTTTTTTGCATAAAAATAATAACTCTGAGTGATTTGTCTTTCCCAAAGGAGACATCCTTTCTAATAACTTAGCTAAAACAAAATATCGACTGATAACAGGATCGGGGATATATTTTTATGCACCCCTATGTAGATTAAAAGTTTTTAAAACTCTAAAAAGTAATGGAAAAATTAGTCGTCACATTTAATGTTTCCATCCAATATAGGAATTCAACAACATATCCTCTCTTCAAGCTTATGCTTTATTGCACTCATGATTTAATTGATTGTAGAAAACCAATCTCACCTAACCCTTGTCTTTATGGCTCTTCTAACCCTTTGTTTTCTTCATAGATTGGAGCTGACACACTGGGAGTCGTCACAGTAGTCACATTTAATGGATCTACTCAATATAGGAATTCAACAGCATATCCTCTCTTCAAGCTCTTGATTTGGTGCACTCTTTATTTAATTGATTGTGGATAACCAATCTCACCTAACCCTCGTGTTTTATGACTCATCTAACCCTTTGTTTTCTTCATAGATTGGTTCTGAAACACTGGGAGTCGTCACATTAGTAGTCACATTTAATGGATCTACTCAATATAGGAATTCAACAGCATATCCTCTCTTCAAGCTCTTGATTTGGTGCGCTCTTGATTTAATTGATTGTGGATAACCAATCTCACCTAACCCTTGTTGTTTATGGTTCATCTAACCCTTTGTTTTCGTCATAAATTGGTTCTGAAACACTGGAAAGTATGTTTGTAAGTTTTGTTCGAAGCTCTGCTGCAGAAAAAAACCAGAACGAAAAATCATGCCTCAAGCACAGATTATGAAACACTTTCTAACACATTCAGAATACTGTAACAAAACTTTACAGTTCACTAAGTAAACAATTTAGAAAACGCATGACATATTTGAAAACCCAATTTCAGCAATTACTACCAATAGTCAAACAAAATATCTGAATTCTTTTGTGCAGTCCTGTATATGCTCTATAGATTTGTATGTATAATAATCATACAAATCCTCTGCTAACATTTACTTCAGTTAGAAAATACATAGCACAGTTGAAAATTCCTCTTCAGCAATTTCCGTCAATAAACATGTAATACAATAATACGGGAGATCTTTTAAGCAGCCCTGTAAATAATTTATGAAATTTATATGCACCAATTAATGTGCAAAAAATTAGTTATATTTAAAAATGCGTACCACAACTGGAAACGTGCTACCAGCAATTATTGTTCATATAACCAAATATTTTGAGTGTCCCTGTAAATGAAAGATACATTCTATGCACACCATATTCTACATTAAGAACCTTGTACTACACCGTCCAGTTATATGTATGAATTTCAATATGTTTAAAATAATGTAAGATTGTTAAAATACGCCGCAAACTCGTTTTCTCCATAAGCCGTAATGTAACGGATTTCTTTTGAGTGTCCCTGTAAAAAAACAAAACTGCTACACGCTTCATTCTCAATGCCAAACATGCCATAATAAACCCTATAAACATATTTCAATTTCAAGGCAATCCGATTATATTTACCCGAGCTAGAGCACGGACAGACGGCAAACAGACAGGCAGACAAACCGAATTCATAAACACTTTTCAATTATGTTGGAAAGTGTTAAAAATGGAGATATGTATCAACCAACTGAAATGAATTTGCTTTCCAGTATGAGCAAACTCATTTAATTAAAAAAATTAATATCTTTTAATACATTGAACGCCATGGCACAGAAATATGTGCGCTAGAAATATTTCCCTGGGCGGTATATCGCACGAATACAATTGCTATCAATATTTTCATTTAAGACAATTTATTGCTATGAAATGATAATTTATTACCATACATTTAAAAATAGTGTCGGCAATAAGCATCTTGTACATAGCTGCCACTAGCAACTATTTTTATATTCTATTGGCACCACTATTTTTAAAAAATTTAATTTTTTCAGTATATATTTTTTTGTGCATGTTGTCAATGTATATGGAAAATTTTTGTTTTTATAAAGTGGTGCAAGATATATTTAAAAATTAGTGCCAGTACAGTCCTGCTTGTAGTGAACATCAATTACATATATAAATTTCTATACGTTTCAAATAATTTAACAATTTTACAATACGTTGCAAGCAATTATTCTCCGTAGACAATTATGTAACAATTATTTTGTGTGACCTTGAAAATGATTCATAAACGGCTTTTCCATTATAAAACGGTTTTCCCATTATATTCTACAAAAAGCATGTTTCTATCGTCTTCATAAATGCGTATAAATTTCATTATGTTTAAAATAGTGTAACATCATTAAAATACACCGCAAACGATTTTCCCCAGAGACTATAAATTAAAGGGATTCTTTTGAGCGTCTCTGTAAAAGAACTATAAATGCTACACACTCCAATTTCAATAAATAACATGCCATACTATACCTCAGTAACATATATCAAATATATAGCAATCCGAGTATAAAAGAGAGTTAGAGCCCGGACAGACGCAGACAGACAAACCGAACTTACAAACACTTTTCAATTATGTTGGAAAATATCAATACAAATGTGCAGCATAAATTTAAATGTTTCATGTTTTATATGCATTTTTGTTAAAAACTATACTATGACGCCAGTTTCTGTTAGAAATGGCATTTTCTTCATCTCTGTTAATCTTATTTTGTCAGCTAAAGCTAAAATTTCCTTTGACAATAAGATTTTATATTTCATTAAATGCAAAAAGGCGTTAAATAAAAATCATAAAAACAGTAAAAATTTTTTTTTATATATTAACTGTTTACACCTTACAGCTTCGGTACCTCTGTATAAAATATGAATATGATTTTTTAAAATTTATTTATTTACTATCTAATCCGCCCGGAGTTGCCTGGGCCCGAAATATTAATAATCTGTTCTATACGAATATGACTGAAATCTGTAAGGCTATCGAAATCAAGTCGAATGAGGCAAACCCCGTCGTAATCGGGCTCATAAAACACAAGATTGGAAAGCACATCCTTGCGGTCGAAAGTGCAGCTAAAATATTTAAGGCTATAGATATCAAGTCGAATGAACCTAACCCCGTCGTAATCGGGTCTATAGAACCAGATATATTCCTATAGTTCCACTTTCCACCGCCAGGGGGCGCAGTCTGTTCTGGAAGAGGCCTTTTCAGAACACTTGACCCAACCAAATTTCCCAGTAGAATTGAAATTTAACCAAGGGTAAACATTGCCAAAATAGCGGAAATTGCAAAAGTGGGTTACGTAATCGATCGGTTTCTAAAGGGTTAATGTAGATATTTTTTAAAACCCAACCGTGCATTTTGAAGAAAATGAACGTGTCTATGATCTGAAGTTTACTGTTTGTCCGTACTTGCATTTCCCGAGTCGATGCCGATTTTTAAATCTGGACCAAAAAAAGGAAATTCGCGTGAGTGAGTTTTGGAAAGGATTTTTTTTCGGAGAGTTAAAATTAATTTTTTTCAAAACGGATACCAGATTTTAAAAAACAAAGGGATATAGATTAGGCACGGTATTTTTAGTTTTTCGTATCTTGTTTATAAACGCCAATTCGGATTTTTAAAAATAGAAATAGTTAAAAAATCGAAATTGACTTACGGTTAAAAACGTTTTCGAAAGGGTTAACGTGATTTATTTTTTAAACTAAAGGTTTCTGCCTAAACCCGATAGAACGTAGATGTCTTTAGGTGTGTTTGCTTTTTGTTTGGTTATTTTAGAAAGCCGATGCCAGATTTAATATATAGCAGAAAATCGGAATTAGCAAAAGAGAGTCCTGCGCACGAAGTTTTTAAAAAGGGTTAATATTCGTATTTTTCAAAAACAAATACAGATGTCGAAAAAGGAATAAATGTAGATATTGTCTGGTATTTTTAGTTTTTCGTACCTGTCTCTGAATCGCCGATGCAAATTTTTAAAAATTACCAAAATCGCAAAAATCGCAAAACGGCATACAGAAAATTTACTTTTTCGAAGGGTTAATTTTTGCATTTTTTAAAACCAAAGGTGGCTTTAAAAAGGACTAAGACAGTTCTTTAATTTGGTGACCTTTGTTTTTCCGTATCTTTTGTATTCCGGTAGATGCAAGGCTCCGAAAACGAGAGAAAATAAAAAACATGAATTCGATGCTTTTTGATTATTTTTTTTGAAAGGGTTAAATGTAAAATTTTTTCAAACCAACCAGATCGTTTGAGACGTAAAAGTATGTTCTTTTAGAATATGTAGACGGTTTTTCGGTATTTTTAGCCGTTTGTCCATGGGGAATTTAGAAATACTTAAAATAAAAAAACGGAATGTCTTCTGCTTTCTTTCTTCTGTTCCGGAAGACACGGAAATTGGTTTCTGCGCAGGCGCCACACAGTGGTGTATTTGACCCAAAAACCTGGCCAAAAATGCAAGAATTAAAATTTCGTCAACAATTGTAAAAATGATATTTCTTAATAGCTAACTAATTGATGCATCGATCTATGTCTATTTTTGGAACCTGAGTTATATCTAGTGGCTCCTGGCCTCAGTTGAAGAGGAAGTCTTTTTGTGAGAAGACGTGTTTTTTGTTGATTTTAGGCATTGTTGTTATGTTTAAATATAATTTATTTGTGTCTCAATGAATTGTTGAATTGAAACTAAACAGGGCTTGCGTGTTTAACAAAGGTCAGAGCTTAATGTTAAACTATGTGTAAATTTAAATAGTTTAGTTTTTAATGTAATAAAAAAGTATTAAATGAGCAAAAGGGTCATTTTTAAAGCATTTTTCGCTCTAATTTAAACATATCGAAAGCTTTTTTAACATGTGCCGGGCTTTGCCGGACCATGTTTGAATTATAATTGTATTAGTTATAGTCTTGAGTGCCAATTTCTGCAAAAAAATCTTCCGCATATTGTTGCCATTTTTTTATATAATTTTTTTTCGGGTGGACTACTTAAATCCCATTTTTTGCGGCAACCGAATTGAAAAGATAAAAACTTTATTTTTACTCTAGTATTGCAGGTTTTTAGCTTAAAGGATATTGACTGAGAGCTTTTGCCCCTACATATCCTGTATTTATGCATGTACGTACCTATGTAAGTACGTACATACCTACGCAACTCGATACCTCTTGATAGAAATATCAGATCGGCTTCAAATTGTAAATACTTATTTACTGAAAAAAGTGTCTCCATTTAGTTTCGAAGGCTCATAGGTAGAAAATAAGGGGAGAAAGGAGGGAATTAAAGAAGTCTGGAGAAGACGCAGAAATGATTAAAAGGTTGTAAGTAACATTGGAAGTCATAAAAAGTGGTCATCGCATTGACGAAAAAAAGTTCCAAACATCTGCTGATGAAACAGCAAGACTGTATGGTACCCCATGATTCCAACAATGCACAAGGTTTTGATTCATGGTGGCACTGTAATTAAGAAAGCAGTCGTACCCATTGGCCAAAGGTCAGAAGAAGCTGCCAAGTCCAGAAACAAACACTTTAGACAGTACTGTACAAAGTACTCAAGAAAGTGCAATAGAAAAGTTCGCAATAGAGAATTTTGCTGTAGAGATGTTCCAAATTGGCTTCTTTTAAGCAGTGATCCTTTTATAAACTGCTCTACACAAAGACCAAGAGAAAAGAACAAGCCATACAGAAGCGAGACCCTACAACTTCTTACAGCTAGGTCTGATGGTAGTCCTGATAAAAGCCAAGAAGAGTGTGATGAAGAAGATGAAAAACAGAGTTCTGAAGAATCAGATTGAAACTGGTAATCGATTGAATACACTGAAAAACCAGCATCTCTATACTGTAGAGACTCCACTGTATTAAATGTATTATCAAATGTAAATAATCTTTATTAAATGTAAATTAAATGCAGCAATTATTATTAAAGTAAATTAAATGTAAATAATAAATTCTACAGATAGTACAATTAAATACATTTAATTAAACATTACTAGTAAATAAAAAAATCTATCAACAATTACTTTTCTCTTATAAACAGTAAACATTTAAGGCTGCTAGTCACTCGACTTCCAAACTCCCTTCGGTAATGTTAAGTCGTCTATGGGCATATGATGTATTCGTATTTTTAAAATATCTACTTAGTAAATTAATATTTTAACTTCTTTTTTCTTTGTGCTCTTCTTAAATGATGTCTCTTTTTTTTCTAAGTTGTCAAAATATTTATAAAATGTATACTTATTATTATGTGAAGTGGTAAAATTTTACTTACACTTCGTCAGCTTTTAAGATATAAAATATTAAACTAAGCTATGGATTTGTATGTATACTACATAGTATGCTAAAAGTTAGTTCAGTGAAACGCATATCAAAGTTAAACATTTCCATTCAGTCATTTCAGGGAATAAACGGAAATGCACTTGAGAACTTTTGTGCAACCCTGTATATGATCTATAGAATGTACCCGCACCAAGTAATATTAAAAAAAAATTCAATTTAAAAATGCATATCACAACTACAAGCGCACTTCCGGCAATTATTGGTCATAGACTTCAATAGTTAAATTTATTCTTCAGCCAAATTCTTTTGTGTGTCCCTGTAAATGAACGATATATTCTATGCATACCATATTCTACAATAAGTACCTTAATACACCTCAGTGATGTATATAAATTTCAGTACGTTTAAAATAGTGTGATGTCATTAAAATACAGAGCAAACGATTTTTTCCCATAGACATAATGTAAGAGAATTCTTTCAGGTGTCTCTGTAAATGAACCGTAAATGCTATAGACTTCATTTACAATACCAAACATGCCATATTGATACCCAATAACATGTAACAATTTCAAGGCAATCGGACTATATTTACATAGGAAAATATTTTTGTCCAGGATTTCGGTTCAAATACTCCACTGTGCGCCAGTTAGCTTCAGAATAATGACTTTTTTATTTGTGATCTTTGATCAGTTTTGAATTGATAACTACTTTAATTTTCAAAATTTTAAAATTCTGAGGATCAGGTACACCAGGAGAGGGTTTGGACTACCTAAATCTAAAATTCCAGGCTTCTAGGTGGGCTAGATTTTGCTAGCTATCGCCAACAGACACACACACACACGCACACACAGAGCGAAACTTTATTTTATTAGTAATAGATTATTTGCTCAAAATACTTTCAGACGACCAAATTTTGGTTATTATGAACTTGCTCTAAGATCTTTGAATTAACACCAGCACTATGATCTATATCTACACTAAAAATATTTTACATTGTTTGTAATTAAAATGGTACGCAATAGTACTATATAAATATAATAGTATTATATCAGTAAACTAAAAATATATTTTAGAAAATCCAAAATAAAATCGATATAACTATAAAATTTAAGCTTTAATACATAGAATTGCTTTCATTCATGTAAAAAATAATAAAAAAACATAAATTTTCCATAAAGAATGAAGTTGGTCGGGTAATGAGTTGCCGAGATATTTGTAATCCCATTTTTCCACACTCTTCGATTTTTCAACCTTGTATGTCATTCAAATTTCAATTCAAAGATATATTTTAATTGGAAAAGAGACGCTTAATCAGACGCAGTAAACTCTTAGTTAATATGATTATCATTTTTGGAGTTACAAGGATGTTTCTTTTACGCAATTCAGTAATGGAGCATTTAAAGCGAGGCTAACGAAAAAGAAAGGCTACCGCGGTGCTTTACGAGTATCTTTTTTTACAGACCGCGGGAATCACGTGATGCTCGAATGCACCAATGCAGGTGTACGAAAAGAGCATCACGTCACTCTGGCGGTCTGTAAAAAAAGATAAGCAGAATGCACCGTGGTAGCCTGTCTTTTTCGTTAGCCTCGATTTAAAGTTTATGACGTCATCAAGTCACGATTTTATTCGAATTGCAATGCATTTTATAAATAGTTTACACATGTTTTATTTTCATATTTTATATTATGCATATCTATGATGGGTAAGTATTACGGTGGCCCCCAGCGACTTGTTATAGACTTGTTCTATGACATTTGAATATAACATCAGCCCTCTATCTACATTAAAAAAATATTTTACATTATTTGTAATTACAATTGTACGCAATAGTACTATACTATATAAATATAATAGTATATATCAGTAAACTAACAAATTATTTAAAAAATCCAGAACATTATTTTAATAAGAATTATGTCTCATGTTTTTCTAACTTACTCAGATTCGAAAGCAGACTTACTTTCTACAAAATGAGGAACTTGAATAAGTTATTCACGAATTCGTTTTATCGTGATAAGAGGCAAAGCTTCCAATTCAATCCGTTTTTTTTTTACAAATTTTGTAGAAACCTACCCAGAAGGTAAATTTTGTTGAAAATTTTATAAAAACCTATCTCGAAAATCTTTCTTTAGAATTACTGGTATTCAATACACGGGCCAGTGGGAGCTCTGCTAAGGAAAATACTCTGCAAGATTTAAAGGAATTTCTTTAAATAAGAAATAGAGTGGGCAAAATACTTTTCCTTTGAAAGTCCTTTTTGAAAGAATTGCTTTTCTGTTTATTGGGTCTTTAAATAACTTATGTTCTTCTTTTACTACAATATTAGTCCCTTTGTTACACTGTAAAAGAAAGGAAATTGTTTCGTAATCTACGAAAATATACAAGAATTTCTTCAAGTGATCTGTGAATCCGAAAAGCGTTCTTTATCTTTAGAAACCTCAGAAACAACTATATTTTTTATATTTCAAGAAGCATTTATAAAAACAAATTTATTTTCCTGCTACTAATTTTCGGAAACATTTTCGAATAGTTTTTATCATGTATTAAGAGCCTACGCAAATCATCCGAAGAAACTCGAACGCTAATGTTAAGTCTATGGAAAGGTTCTTGACAGATTTCTCGCTCGCATTTTAATATTTTAAAATGATTTTTTAGCATAGGATGGCTGAGGTTGATCTCTAACGTTGTTAGTTTTTACTTTTTCGATTTTGGTTCCAGTTTTTTCTTATAAGCGGACATTTCCAATTTTGTAACCGGTTGGAACCGGTTCTGAAAGTGAAAGTACCCTTATATAAAAAAACTGGAACCAAAATTGAAAATGTAAAAATTAACAACATTAGAAATCGACCTCAGCTATCCTTGGCCAAAAAAGTAATTTAAAAATATTAAAATGCGAGTGAGAAATCTGTCAAGAACCTTCCCAAAGACTTAACATTAGCTTGAGTGTTTCTCCCCGTGATTAGTGTAGGTTCTTAATCAAATATATCACAAAATATGTATGAGGGCTAATTTTTTTTTCAAGGTCCGATCGGTAGCGAAATGAAAATCACAGTGAAAATCCGATGATGCTGTACGCAGATGTGTTTCTTTGTGTCTCTAGTATGCCTGTCGATCGCGTCAGGTCGCAGTTGTCAGTTCTGAGCTCGCAGTGAGCATCGAACAATAGAGAGTCTGAAGTACGTGCTGTCATTCGATTTCTGCATGCTGAGATGTGCAATGCAGCCGAAATTCATCGACGAATGAGTAATGTGTACGGTGCAACTTTCATGAGTGAGATCAAAGTGCAGCAATGGTGCAGGAACTTTGAAGCAAGACGTACAGATGTTCATGGTGTAGGCGGACATAAGACTTCTATAAGGGTTTTAGTATAGGAGCTCTAGGTGGACAGGGAAGGAAGCGAGTGTCAACGTGTCAACCGATGATCTTGTTCAGCAAGTGGATCCTATTTCCATCTCTTTGCTCAGATGAAATGCTGGCTAGGAGGACAGACGTTCGGCTTTGACAACGAGCTGTTGGCCAGCGTACAGAATTGGCTGAAAGCACAGGCGGCTGCCTTCTATGACGAGAGTATAGGAAAGTTGGTATCACGCTACAACAAATGTCTCAGTCGGAGCGGCGACAAGTCATGCTTAAAGTATCATGAATTATACAAGAAGTTTTTCTTCTATGTATGTTTTTACATTAGTATATAATTGTATGTTTTTATGTATGTTTTTATATTAGTATATCATGTAATTATATTTAATTGCAGATGGTTCAATCATTTATTTCGGCAACATAACATCGTAGACTAGAGAAAAAAAATTCTCCTAGTTTCTTCGCTTATTGATATTATTACATTCTTTATATTATTTTTAAGGTACTTAAGTGAAATATTTTGGCAACAATATACATCTTAAAGCTATAATATATCACAAGATATGCAAGAAATTTTCTTCTAAATATATGACTAATCGATATTTTTATATACTTCATATTCCGATGAAGATGTTCTAGTGAAATATTTTGGTGACATGATACATTTCCTTAAGAATATGTCATAAGACATTCAAGATTTTTTTTTTGTCGTTTATATTTTTTAATTAATCGACATATTTGCATTTCTCGTATTTATTAAGAAGAAGTTTTACTGAAATATTTTGGTTACATAATACATTTTCCTGTAAATGCGTATTAAGGCATCCAAGATATCTGTTTGCCATTTATATTTTCAAATAGCTGACAATTTTACATTCTTCAAATTTATCTGCATACTATTAGTT
Source organism: Maratus michaelseni (assembly GCA_963931845.1). Classification (NCBI taxonomy): domain Eukaryota; kingdom Metazoa; phylum Arthropoda; class Arachnida; order Araneae; family Salticidae; genus Maratus; species Maratus michaelseni. The sequence goes on from OZ007594.1 coordinate 77,409,677, forward strand.
TAGAAAACTATTTTCGTAACCTAACACAATTTTCTAAGACTCAATACTATTACTTTTTCAAAGCATCTTAATTCTTCAGAAGTAACTTGATATTTTAATTTACGATGCTTCGTAATTTATAAAATAACTTTACCTTTACGATTTGAAAAGAAATAGTTTGAGAAGTTTTTGAAGTTTGTAGGAAGCACGTTCTTGATTAATGGGTTGCTGCTTCAAGTAAATACTCAAATTTATTAAGAATTCTTTCCAATGTCGAAGAAACCTTAAACTATGAAGCCGTTTCTTAAGTCGATGAAATACTAAAATACCGATGTTTAAGTTTTGTTAATAAAATACAGACGTTAAATAATGGTCTCTAGAAAAATTGAGAGAAGTTTTTGTAGTATACATATAGTTATTTAATTAAATTAAATGCTTTATTAAATTTATTTCTATTTTAAATACAGTTAAATTTTGTACAATGCATACTTAGTAGTTATGTGTAACACATGTAGACATTTTATGCATTCTTGGAATTGTTCATTAAATAATTAGACTGAAATAATCTTTTTATATATTAATAGTTTAGGCTACTGTCAGAAATAACCAAGATAACTTATTAAAAAATGGTGGAATATTAACTTATACAATGCTACATTGCTGCAATTATTTAGTAGTAATAAATATTGTTAAAACATAAAGCACGATAAAGAGCTTACTATAGACATTATTATATTTTTAATATGAATAAAGATTTTTACCAACTTTAGTTAAATATTTCTTTTAATGTATTATCATATGGTATCAATTTAAAGTGGCTCAAATTGCTACTTAAATATGAATGTGTTGCTTAAGTATACGTTGCCACAACGATTTCTAAATTAAAAATGGTCAGCAATAATGTATTACAATGATAATTTTTATTTAAAATTTAAATATATCATCATGTCTTAATATAAACTGAGACATAATGGGTATAGTCATTATCATGTATAGTCATAGTTATATCTTTATAATGTAAGAATGAAATACAGTTTATGTCAAAAGTTTAGGCAGACACTAAAAGATGATAATAAAATTGGAAAAAGAAATATGTAGAATCATTTCACAATAAATATTCAAAATGTAATTAAAATAAAACATAGTGGAGATACTGTGATGGTTTCATCAGCATTATTTATTTTTAAAAATACGCCTTTTTACTTTCTTCTATCTTTACAAGAAGAAAGTATTGGATTCATGAAAATTTTCGACTTCCGGTTTTCGACGGATTTATAAGTTTTAAAAGGTCCTGAACACGATTTGACCATTTTTAGAAAATGTCTGTCTGTGAGTCTGTCTGTCTGTCTGTCTGTATGTGACATAAATTTTGTGGGCGCTCTATCTCAAGAACTAATGCACGAAATTTAATAAAACTTTATTGTCAGTTAGTCCCTGATATAAACTGGTGCTGATTAGTTTTTAGAGAAAATCGCCCGACAGGTGGCGCTGCTATGCTGTTTTTTTGTGATTTCCGCAATAGCTCTATCTCAAGAACTGATGCTAGAAATTTCATCAAACTTCAGGTTCAGTTAGACCTTGACATAAATAGATGCTGATTACGTTTAGGTGTAGATATCCCAACTGGTGGCGCTGCTATACTACTTTTTTCTCTATTATTACGAAAACTATGTCTCAAGAACGAATGCACGGAATTTCATAAACCTCCAGATTCTGCTAGACCTTGACATATATAGATGCTGATTATGTTTTGGTGCAGATATCCCAACAGGGGGCGCTGCTATACCACTTTTTTCTCAATTTTTACGATAACTATATCTCAAGAACTAATGCACGGATTGTTATCAAACTTCAGATTCAGTTAGACGTTGACATAAGTTGTGTTGATTTTGTTTTGGTCTAAATCTCCTAACAGGTGGCGCTGCTATGATGCATTTTGTAGGATTTACATGATTTTAGCAATAGTCATAGGTCAAGAAGTAATGCACGGAATTTAATAAAACTTTTAGGTTCAGTTAGACCTTGATATATATTGGTGCTGATTCTATTTAGTGTATGCGAAATCTGTGTGAAATAGAAAAAAGTTTTGGGATTGGTACATCCGACTAGTTATTTTTGTTAAAAGAAATGACCACTGTCTCAAATGTTTAGGCCCATTATGCAAATGTTAACAAATGCTGGATTGATTTTAACCAACCAATCGTTCCAATCAACGAGCCATTTACCTCGGGTTGTATGACATCAAATATTAAATTTCCATTGGTTATTTAAGATACCGAAAGCTACGGAATTTACACAAGAGGAAATTTTAAAGAAATTTAAGTTGAAATCAAAAAATAAGCCCGTTATTAAAATTTCTAGAATATTAAATCGTTCAAAGCGACGGGTATGCAGTGTACACCCTAGAAATAACAATTTAGATCGAAAACCTACATACGGATGGCCACCTGTAACAAGTGTTCCGACTGATAGAAAAATTGGAAGATTAGTGTCAAAGCAAAATATATCCACAAGGCAAATTCAAATTAATCCCGATGTCAAAGTCTCAAAGGACACAATGAGAGACTGCAAGAAGACTGTTTTAAAAAATATATTTTGCAAGCCGCTTCAAATCACACCATAAACCGACCAGAATGGAATGGACTCGTACGGGAACAAGTCGCTCACCGTATCATCCAGCGACGAAAAGAAGTGGAATATGGACGGTCTTGATGGCTCAAACTTTTACTGGCTTGACCTCAGGGAACAAGTACTTTCTTCAGTAGACAACAAGTCTTTGATGGTTTCGGGGGTGATTGGCTTTCATGATTAAACTTGCCTCCATAGGAAACAAAATTCAACAAAGTATCAAGAAATACTGTGCTGTCCTCTAAAAAAAACCAATTTTTTGAAATTTTCTCTATATAAAGTCTAATAAATAATGAAAAAATATTAAACATTGCTAAATTTTAAAGCTTATTCTGAATAAGATTTTAATGTTGAGCAGATTTTATTTTATCTCTTTATTACAAAGTGGCAGCAAATTAGGCGAGAATTTGAAGAAAACCCATTTTTCTAAAAAATGACCCATGTTACCTGTAAAAAGTCCATACCCGACATAATCAGCTGAAAATGAAGCATTTTATTGCATATTAATGGTTCAACATAAAACAATTGAAAATTTATGTAGATCATTCTAAAATTATTTTGCAACAAGAAAATCTGTAAAAATGAAGCTCATGTTTTGCCAGAATTCTGCAATTGTTAGTTTAAATTATTTTAAAACTAAATAAGCACTCCTTAGATATTTTTAACTATTTTTATTATTCTAAATGGTGCAAAAAAACAGAACAAAGCAAAGAAAATGTCTTTAGGAAACATTGTTTGTTACAATGTTTTTTAGGAAACATTTCACTCTGGGTATTTTTTTTTTTAGAGGACAGCACAATACTTGAGCAATCTCTACTCCGATTTGGAGACATCTTAGGGCGCCCTGAGTGGAGATTTCAATTTCAGTACGACAATGCTTCAGTCCACCACTCACATAGTACGAAACGGGGGCTTTCCGCCCGAAATGTTATCATTTGAGATTAGCTAGCTTTAAACCCGGACTTAAACACAAATGAGAACTTTTGGGATATCTTAATCCATGAAGTATACAAGAATAAACAGCAATATAACTCTACTTAATAACTAAACGTTGCCATTGAAAAAGCATGGTACTACTATGTTATGATAGCTAAATTACTGATGTCTAAATTCCCATGCTCAAATCTTGAGTAAGAAGTAGGTAGAAATAGGTAATTAGAGATGATTTTATAAATTGCTAAATAATTACTCGTTGCATTTTATTAAATAATGCAATTTCTAGTTTCAGCATCTATTATGATAAAGAATAAATCTCATATGCTCCAAAAGATAGCGTATAATATTTATGTGTCTCTCAAACACTTTACTTTTTGGCATTCATTTTAGGTAATAAAAACGTAACTCGGCGCTAAAAGAATATAAATGAAGAATGTAATATGATAAATTAGTATAATTCTGAAGCCTAATTAGAGTTAATTAAAAAAAAAATTCAAATTTCAAAGTCAGGGCAGGCCTTATCTTTAAAGAAGATTCTCGCTCCATTTTCCGCAGAATATCACCCTTTTTTTTCTTCCTTAAAAAATGATATTACGCTTATTTGAGAACTCATATACGAAACTTCAGACTTTGGAGTATTTGTGCTAATTATAGGGTACACATGCTAATTGATCGTTTTTTAATTACTTGCAAATGGGAACTCTTCCGCCATATTGAATTGCTGATGCTGTCGCATTAATACACTCAGTTTTAATGTTTATATTTTTAAAATCTTGATTTACTAATATTTAGCAAACACAAGACTTAATTTTAATAAAACAATTAGAAAAATTTAATAGTTAATCAAATGTAAATCTGTAAGTTTCTACAAAAAAATTTCATATAATAAGAAATTTTAAAAAAATATATAAATTTAAAAGTTCTTTCTCTGGTTCTTTAGTGCATTTTATAACACACCTGTAGAAATTTAATTGTGAAAAAAAATATAAAAAATTCAAGCAGTAGTAGTCTTTTTCAAACATGTGAGAATCAGCTAAATAAAAACAAGTTGGAAATTGTACGTCAAACGTGACAAATGAGGTGCGTTCGTGCTATAGCTAGTTATATAAATATTCAGATCTTGATGATTTTTAATTCTGTGAAATGAATTATATCGCTTGCAGATTAATTTCTGTCATAAAATAAGTATCTCGGTCGCTTGACGATTAAACCTCGGAAGCTCCTCTAACAAGAAAGCATCGATTAAAAAAAAAAAATTCAAATTTCTTAATAAATATTTTTATTAATATCTCCTAAAGTTTTGATTCGATTTTTAAAAAAATTGAAATGTCTCGACAAGATTCTGCAAAGATAATATATCTTAAATTTCAAACCATTCGGTTGGGTAGTTTTTGCGTTGTTATATGCGGACGGACGGACAGACAGACGGACGGACGGACAGACAGACGGACGGACGGACAGACAGACGGACGGACCAAGCGACGACAACAGGTGCTACATAAAACATATAAAACATATTTGTGAATTTCTTTTAAGTGAATATAACTTTTTAAGGCGGCTCGCTACTCTCCATTTGGCGAAAAGTAACAAAAATATCAATTTTACAATTTTTTGTTTTAAATTTGTCCAGAAATATATCTTTAGTAATATTATGAGGAAGTTATATAAAGACTCGCTATTTATAAATATGTAAAAATTAATTTTTACTGCATCAATTTTCGTTTAAATTATTCAGTTACAATATTTAAATTCATTTTTTTCTCAGTTTTTTTTTTCCAATGTATCAGTAGTTTCAAAATGCTAAAACTTCAACATTTATTTCTCAATTTACTTGATTTTTTTTTATTGACGTTTCTTCTGGTGCGTTTTAGGTAATTATCATTTAGATTTACAATCACATAAATAATTTATTTAAAAAAATTGTTGAGTAAAATGATCTTTTTTGCTCTACTTTTACTTTCTTCTATCGATAATAGAAGAAAGTTACTGTAATCAAAAAATTTTTCGACTTCCGTTTTTCGGTGGATTTACACGGTTTAAGGGATCAGAGATTCCGAAAAATATGCTTATACAAAATGTCTGTCTGTCCGTGTGTCAGACCTCATTTTTGCCATCGAAAAGTGTATGAAGTTATGCATAGAATTGAACCAAATTTCATTTATACGGTTTTGACTATGGCCAGCATTTAGAGATATTCTGCTTGAAGGGGACACTGTGATATCGAATTTTGTGCCATCAAAAAGTGTATGAATTTATTCATAGAATAGAACCGAATTTCATTTATATATTTTTCAATATGGCCAGTAGGTTCCACTTGAATTTGGGTTTTCCGTCAGAAGTGGGCTCTGTGATAGCTATTTTTGTGCTATTTTTCGTTGTTGTGTTGTATATAAACTGCTCGTGAGGCAAAGATAATCGCATCTTGATTAATCCTTCGCAACCCAGGTTATCTGAATCTTTCGCATACAGATAACCTGGCGTTTCGCAAGCAGCTTGTACAACAAAATAACGATAAATATTGATTTTAATGTCGCTGTGATGGCGAATTGTAAAATATTAACATGAATGAGACAGAAGAAAGTTTTAAGATTGACACATCCGACTATTTACATATGTCATGGCATTTTATTTTTTATATTAAACTAGATAATGTTTTGGTAATCTGACCCTTAAAGTTATAGGCAACACCTCTAAGAACAACATAAAAAGAAATTACTGCAAAATATTTGAGAGGGTCGGGGCAAGAAAGTGCTGAGCGACACTTTGGCGAAATAAATCTAACACTGTAATCTGTTGCTTAATATTGTAAATTATAATACCCTACATATAATTTGTTTCTAAAGTCACTTGGTGGAACCATATGTAACAGGTTTCGTTTTTGCCCCAGATGTTTATGCCCCCAATGAAGATAGCTAATTTACAAAAAAAAAACGTAATAGTAATATCATTAAGGGTTGGGTTGGGTTGGGTTGATTATTGACGGCCAATTATCTACACTAGGGATATAGGCCCGGGGGGAGTGCCCTTCGTGGGGGTCTTTCTAAGGGAACCTAATCCGTATTTACGCATGGATAAATCCACGGCTCGAAGAAAACCACGAAAACTCCGAACGATTAGGCCGACGGGCGCGATTGGGATCGAACCCAGCACCTCCCGTCTACCAGCTTCGAGAGCACAACCTCTCAGCCACTGTAATATCATTAAGTAATGCCATTTTGCTACTCAGAATATCTGAAATGTTAGTAAGTCATTGGCGAACTGTAGGTTATATATCTTGATTTGAGTATTTGAGTATTTCGGTAGGGTATGTAGGGTTTTAATGTTTTTCTTTAATTTTACTCAAAAACTAAAAATTTTCATATTATACTAACAGATTATAAACAATTTTTTGATCAAATCATTTTCCTTCATAAAATCATTTAATAGTATGCCAAAAGTGTGTCGTAAAAGACTTAAATTTACAAAGATTGTTAAAAAAGTAGCGAATCCCTTTTAGTGTGTGTACATTTAGATAAAAAAGAAAACATTGCTTTATAAATGAAAATAATTTTTTTTACTACGGTCCATGCACTTAGTCTTTACGGTCCAAGGCCATAGATAGAGTATAAACGATCCTAAAAATTATTTATAAAGGTAACAGAATATGACTTTTTATTGTAGAAGTCACTTATAAGTACGTAGCTAAAGAGTTAAAATTTGGCATAAGATTCATGAAGTTTCAGGCCTGACATGCATATGTATATGCCAAAACATGCGTAAATCATATAATGCTATGAAAAAGTAAAATGTCAAAGAACCTTTAACATCAACATAATAGTTTTTAATTATACAAAGCTGTGCAATATTAAAAAGTATATATTTCTTACCAAGTATTTCATAGTAAGAGCAGAATGAAATATTTCATCAGGAACTTACCTAAAAAAGCAAAAAAAGCATAGTAAGTTACAGAAATAAATTAATTTTTTTTTTTTTTTCAGAAATATAATTGCAAATTAATACTTATAGCAACAACCTTGTGAAATTAAATGAAAAAATTGAATGACATAAAATCTAAGCACTTTCTCACAAAATTAAACATATAACATATATATGTATTAAAAAAAATAAACATAAATCTACAAAACTTTTTGAGAGGAATTAAAAAATATATTTAAAGTTAGAGCAATTAACATGGATGTTAGGGAATGAAACAAATAACAAATTAAACTTGGACATTAAATTATTTCTGGCAACTGAAATATGGTGTGAAATATTTTTTTTAAGCAGCGGTATTTTCAAAATTAGATTATTTTATCTGTATTGTTTCACGACCAACCTAAATTTCTTATTAATAGATATCTATCCATAGGTAGACATTCCTGTACATAAAGAGCTAATCAAACACCGTCGCATGTTTATATCGTTGTTTTTAATGACAATTGCAAAAGTCATAGGCTTCTGAAGGCATATAACCCTCATAGGGATTGCTGACTTGGGGTTCCTTATACATTAAAATGTACTTATTTGTTTTGTTTTTTTAAATGCGTTCAATTGTGGAAAGTTACATCATTATGACTTTATAAAATTGAATTTATTGAAGCTCAAATATTAAAATACATTATTCACTTATGTCACAAGATGATCACTAAATGCATAACTTGGATTTGAGCCTATGCGTGTGACACTTCTTCTTAAACACAGAATCATTGCGACTTCTTTATATTGCGGAATATTGTACTTGATAACGTGTTTTACATTATAAGATTCCTTATTTCATTGTTATTTCCTTCTGTTTTAGATTGTTTAGCGATACAACGCATTTAGCATTTTTGAACTGAAGTTATTTCTAACGTGTTTTAATACAATGTTACATTTTTCTAGCGTTACATTTTATCTTATGATTTCATAGTCATGTTATTTACAAAAATGTTTATCATATATATATATATGTTTGTGTGCGTGTATTTGATAAGAAAATATTATACTTTTATAAGAATAATTTCATTAAATTAAAAAAATGTACCTTTTCTTTTTAGCCGACTTTCAGCAAAAGAGGGTATACATTGTGTTTGTATAGACACTCATATCCATACATGGATACACTTTTTAATTATGTCGACGCACATCTTTTGAGAAATATTCCAATTTTCACAATATATATATATAGAAAGGTGATACGTAAAAAGTAAATTTACTGAATTAATTGAACAACTAGACTTCAAAATAACAAAAGCAAGAACTTTAATACCATTCTAGGAAATCAATTCCACAACACTTTGTTGGTTATTTCTTCAAAATATCTAACACTTCTCACATAAAACATACAATATTCTTAATGTTACATAGTCCAATTTGGCCTAGCAGTTCCCTAATTGAATCTTCCATACTTCAACGCTTTTCCCATGATAAAAAATTATATGACTGGCTCTTTGCCAAATCTTGCGATCCAAAATATTTATACCTCGTGCATTTGAATCATGGATGATAGTAATAGTACTAAAGCGTCAGTTAATATGACGATCATGACGTCATAAAGCAATTGAAGTATTAACGCTGAAATCCTACAAATATATATATATATATATATAATGTGATGTGTCAAAATAAGCAATATTGGCAACAATGATATTTAAAATGAATGTGGATAACAATAAAGAGGTGCCACGAAAATACTTACTGCACCAAACCGCTCTTGCTAAAATACACTAACTGGCGTACCATAAACATAAGAGCAATAAAAAAAAAATTACAGTCAATTTTATTTTTGTTTTTTTAAATTTCTTGTTAATATTTATTACGTAAGCAAAATAATTTTAAGTATTAAATTTAAATTAAATTATAATGATTCGATTACAATTCGATGGCATAATTCGAATTACATAACAATTAATTAGATTAAAATTAATTTGATACCACACTGGTTTTACCTGTTAAGACCCTGCTCAAAGTGACAATCTTCTTAAACGAAATTAATTACTGATTTAAACTCAAATTTAAACATTATAATCATATTTTTGCATATACGAGAGTACAAAATTTTAAATGACTAATAAAAATTTTTTTAAATTTTATATTATTCCTTATCCCTATCACTTACTAAAGTAGAATATTATCGAGAGATGATTTAAAACCAACATTTTCAGACAGCGTTGTAGGAAAAGAAAACTATTTTCGAAAAAGTTTCAGAAAACGTGACTGGTAAAGGATACTAAAATTATTTGCTTCGATAACTATTTCAATTTTACATTACTCTGTTGGAATGTTAACAATAAATCCTTCTTTTCCTCCACTCATTATTATTTGTTGTCGTTTTGTTTATTATCTTTATCCCACCTTGCCCAACCAAGAATTATTGCTTGAATTTACGGCAGCATTCGTAGGCAATTAGTCTATGTTTTTAGGAAGTCACGAACACTTTTCATTTTACAAACCAGATACGTGACTAAATTTAATTTTTCTTTTCACTATTTCAAATAAATTTTTACCTCACAACATGAATTTTTCAAATTCGCTTCGCCGTTTTATAGTAGCCATATCGTTTCATCAGATACTTTTCGCACAGAAATTCATTTTTATCTTCTCTTATATCTTCTTTTATTAGTTAGTAACGGAGTGGATAGTAAATTTAATTTGTTTCACTTTTTATTATCATATTTTTTGCGCATCTGTAATCACAGAGTCTTTAATATCTTAAATATCTAAGCAATTTCATTTTATTTAATCAAAAATTTATTGTTTTAGAGAAAGCATTTAGATATATTTTTAGAATCATTCTAGGAAAGTAGTAGATGGTTAAAATAATATGACTTGTGTTGTGAATTAAAACTATTTTCTCTGAATACTATTTCTATTATCTATTACAGACTTGGAATGTTAAACAGAATCTTCTCTTTTTCTTCCTTCACTAACATTATTTGCGAGCATTTTGATCATTTTCTTTATTTCCTTCCAATTATTGCTTTTATTTATAAAATCATTCCGAGGCAATTACTCTACGTATTTTTTCAGAACACACGAACAATTTTCGTTTTGAAACTAGAGAGTGAGTAAACTTAATTTTCTTTCAGTTATCTATAATAATAAAAGAAAGTTTCTCTCTCTCTCTCTCTCTCTCTCTGTGTGTGTCTGTTCGCGATAGCTAGCGAAATCCAAAATCTACCGCACGCAGAAGTCTGAAATTTTGGGTGAGGATAGCCTCATGCACCTGAGGCTCAGATTTTTAGTTTTTCGACAATTGGCCGATATAGTAATTAAAAACACATCAAGAACTCACATCTTTCTTTGCGAGTCGGCAAAACCGCTCGCACATGCCCAGAACCCGATTTACGCATCGGGAGAAAATAAAGAAAAGAATGCGCGTTTTTTTTTTTTTTTTTTTTTTTTTTTTTTGTGTGTGTGTGTGTGTGTGTGTGTGTTAATTTGTAATTTTAAATCAGCCTAAACGACAAAACAGTTCAGTACAATTAAAATTGGAAGATATGTTCAGAAAGATAGTATACTTACGTATGAAATGCTGCAATTAATTCGTAAAAATATCGTTATTAACCCTTTGAAAAGAAATTTTTTTAAAGATTTGTTTTCAAGAAGGACATTTTTCGCCTTATGGTAACTCCAGAGTGCAATTTTATAGGTACCGACAAACAAAAATGCTCTAAAATATGCTCTTAAGCCTGAAGCCTTCTTCTAATAGATGGTGTAATCGGTTTTAAAAAATACGAATTTTAACTCTTTCAGAAACACTGGCAAACGCAGGTCAAACGCATTTTTTTCTACGCTAAAAGTAACTAAACGTCCGTATTTCGACACAATCTTTTTAGAGCACCTCGGTAGACCAGATTTCATCACCTACAAAATTTTCAAAAGTGTAGAAATATTTAAAAAATATATAAAATCTCAAAAAAAAAAAAAAAAAAAAAAAAAAAACGCGAAAAAGTGGTTGCTTTGCCTTATGTTTTCACTACTAAATATGCATATTTTTTCACGAAATTTTTAAGATAGCTTGGACACAGTTATATTTATAACCGATTAAAATTTAAGAGAGTTCGGAAGATGAAAACTATTTTTTTTTAATTTTTATGTTGAAGGAGCTGACGTGAAAACAAACAAAAACAAATCGAGAAGGAAACATATTTATTTTTCAACTATATAACGATATTTTTTCACGAAATTTTTACACGGGCTATAAAACCACTATATTTATAACCGATAAAAATTTGAAAGTATTCCGACAGCAAGAACTTTTTAAAATGAAACTATGAAACGACCCTACGTGAAAAAACAAGAAAAGTCTTCTTACGCGCGCTTTTACCACTAAATATTAATATTTTTTCGCGAATTTTTCATTTCAAAATATCATTCCATACAAAACCATGTTTTAAATAAAACCATACAAACTTGAGGTTTGTTTTAATTTATTATCACGGGATCGGGCAACGGTCAGCTAGACCAGAATTGCCTGAAATTCACAGAACAAATCCTTCACTGCCGGAAAATAGATCTTCCTCGCGACACGGTGCAGCGAGGTCCTGAGGTTCTTGAAAATGACCTGAGGATATTTAGATATTTTAATGTAGAAACTTAGTAAGAGTTGTTTTATCAAAACAAATAGATGTCTAATGAATAAAATATTCCGTCTAATGGATATTTATAGGCGGTCCTCGACTTTCAAACACATTTCAGGAGCCAATTTATGTTTGAAAATCGAGGAGAACTTGTACTTGATTGAACTTTTTTAGTTAAATCAACTATATGATGTTTTCCCCATGATCCATCTTGTGTCTACTGTATATTTCAATTAGAAAACGCCGATTTTTGAGAGACGCAATAAGTATAAAATTAAGTTAAAATCATGTAGTGAATGATATTTTTGACAACTGTTATCGATACATTTAGATACAAATGTATGACAAAACGACAGATATTAGAATAATCAGTTTTTTTTTAACCGCCTTCACATTTTTATTTTACAGGATCAAGAAGGAAAAAGTTCATTTTAGCTTAACCTAACGTAAAAGAGTCCTTGAGATGGTAATTTTACGTAGGCTCAGACCGAGCATAATGTGCCGCTTGTCCTTGGGACTTATTTATGAAAATGATGAAACATTATTTATGGTGACATGCACTTTCTGAATCAAAGTAATTAATTCTGGCTGCCAAAATTCAGGGCTTTATTTAAGAATATATTTTCATTAGAATGCTCCAGTTTTGGATTGGGTTAGTTATCCTTCTAAGTCGTTTCCCTTAAGTTTTGTTTTACAGTCTTAAAAAATATTAAATAATATATTAATCAGCATTCGCATTTCATCAGAAATTTTTTAAGATACAGGGTGATCAATTTAAAAGAGTACCCGTTTGTTTTTTGTATTATTCACATCTATAATATATGTAGCAAGACTTTCAACATCATTACTTATTTAATATGTCTATATTTAATGCGCTGGTATTGTTTTTTTCACTTTCTAAATGCGAAAACTCGTTTTTAACACTTTCCAACCTAGTTGAAAAGTGTTTATGACTTCGGTTTGTTGGGCCGTATGGTCGTCTGCCGTCTGCCGTCTGTCCATGCTCTAACTCCCGTAAATATGCTCGGATTGCCCTGCAATTTTTATATGTTATTGTCGTTATCTATAGCATGTTTCCTATTTCAACTGAAGTGTGTAGCACTTATAGTTTTTTTACAGGGACACTCAAAAGAATTCCGTTACATTACGATGTATGGGGAAAAATCATTTGCGGTTTATTTTAATAATGTTACACAATTTCAAACACATTGTAATTGATATATATCACTAAGGTGCTTTACAAGAAGCTGAATATGGAATAGGGTGTGCATAGCACTTATAGTTACTTTACAGGGACAGTCAAAAGAATTCCGTTACATTACGTCTATGGAGAAAAATCGTTTGTGGTTTAATTAAATAATGTTTCACTATTTTAAACGCATTGAAATTTATATGTATCACTAAGGTGCGTTACAAGAGGCTTAGTACAGAATATTGTGTGTATAGCAGTCATCGTTCATTTACAGGACTCACAAAAGAATTCTCTACTGTCTGTTAACAATAATTCCTGGAAGTGCGTTTTAAGTTGCTGAACGCGATTTTAAATTTAACTCACTTTTTGTCTGTTACTTGGTGTGTATAAATTGTGTAGATCCTATATAGGGCAGCGCAAAAGTTCGCGAACACATTTCCGTTTATTGACAGAAACTCCAGAAGGAGAATTTTAAACTGTGCTACGCGTTTCCTAACTAAACTAAAATTTAGCAGTATCCTATGTAGTATATATACAAATCTTTAGATCATATACAGAGCTGAATAAAAGTATTCGGATATTTTTCTGAATATTGTATATGTTGGAAATATATGTTGGAAATTCCTGAAATTACGTTTTTAAATATGTTATGCGTTTTCCAAATTGTTTACTTAGATGTTATCTTTCAGCTTATTAAACGGTAATGATTTGTAAAATTATTTTGAAAGCGTTGGAAAGTGTTACATAATCTATGCTTGACGCATGATTTTTCGTTCTTGTTTAAACATAAATTTGCGTGAACATCGTTAGAAATTTTTAATCCGATGATTTGAGTAAATCGTCTGCTTCTTTCACCGTTTTTATTATTCTTTTATTTTTGAAAACTGTGGGGTTATCTCAAAGATAGGGTTTTCCAGAGAAGTCCTGCAAATATCGAGGAATTAAAACAAATCATAACTAAGGAAATCTTGTCAATAACACCAATAAAGTTGCGAAGTGTGTCAAAAAAACTTGTTCGACGTTTTCATGTTTGCATACAAAATGGTGGCGAACATTTTCAACATTTGCTGTAAGGAATGATAATGTAAAAAATTTGAATTAAATTATGCTTTTCAAAAATGAAATTATCACAGGATTAAGTAACATTGTGCGCTTCCATTTCTGTTTTACCTCACAAATAAAATTATAATAGTCCAGCAATGTTGGAAATTGTCTTCCACACTTAAACAAGGTTCAAACAATTATACTTCAGTGTTAGAATAGTTGCCACATCCGTCAGATTTAAGGGTAATAAGAAAAACCAACGGGTACTCTTTTAAATTGATCATCCTGTATAATTAACAATTCGCACATCTTGAAATGCTCGAAAAAAATTACAAAAAAATATGCTTGAAAAATGATTACATTTTACAATTGAATCCATTTGGACACTACACTGTTAACTAGTATTTTAAAAACACAAATTGCACAAATTGTGCTTATTAGTTGCTAAAATCAGTGTAAAAATTGTTTTAAACTCATAAAAGAGCTAAAATCCTACATGTTTCGGCTTCAAACTTAAAGCCATCATCGGGGAAGAGGAACAACACAAACGACTACTGATCTTTTAATTTTCGACACGAGAAGATTGAAATCAACAATATGGAAAAATTTAAATAAAATAAACGGGCACTCTCTGTTGCCAAAGAGCGAAAAACAAAACAATGAATTAACAAGGGGTTAAAATTATTATTAACAATTATTAACTTATTAAAATTAACAATACAGGAGTTACCCCTCGTTTGATTGGAAGACTCAAAGACCATAAACCAAATCTCCCTATGAGACCTATTGTTTCTAGGTGTTCTGGCCCAATATATTTTATTGAAAAAGCTTTCGTTATATTCCTAAAATTAATTTTACCAAGTTCAAGCAAAACTGTACAGTCAACAGAAGATGTTATCCATAAAATAGAAAATATGCAGATTTCTAAAGGAACTATTCTAGCTAGTTTAGATATTGTGTCTCTTTACCCATCTATTGATACAAATGAAGTTGCACAAAATATTAATTTGGAAATTGATAAACAAAATAATTTAAGTGATAGCGTAAAATCATCTCTAAAGGCAGGACTTAACCTTATCATTAATAACAACGTTTTCATGTTTAATAAGAAATTTTACAGACAAAATAAAGGAGCACCTATGGGATCTCCTATTTCCGGTCTGTTGGCTGAATTTAAACTTAGACCGATGGAGGAATTTATTTTTAAAAGTTTGAATTTAACACCAGAAGTTTGGCTAAGATACGTGGACGATATCTTTATCACATGGAATCATGGAAAGCAGGAACTCCTATCTTTCCTCTCAAAAATAAACGAAATAGATGAAAATATTAAGTTTACGTTGGAAATAGAAGAAAATTCATCACTGCCGTTCCTGGATATTCAATTAATTAAAGATGACAACAACCTAAAACGTAAAGTCTATCGTAAACCGATGAGAAGTAACACAATAATCCCTGTTCAAGTGAATTCATCCAAGATGAACTTAATTTTATCAGAGATATCGCCATTGACCATGGTTTCCCCGCTCATCACGTACAGAAAATTATAGAAAAATTCAATGGCCATTTAATTCAGCATCCTGTCCCTAGCAATAATAAATCAAACTATCGGAAATTCCAATATATACCTATTATATTTGAAAGGATTAAAAGGGCCCTCCGTAAATACAATATCCATCTTATTGCTGTCCCTCCCAGAAAATTGGTTGACTTAGTTTCATATAAATTAGATCCTATCCCCCCTGATCAATTCGCAGGTGTTTATGAAATCCCCATTAGCTTAAATAATAATAGTATAATATTTTACATTGGTATGACTAAAAGAAAGTTTTTGGAAAGATTAAAAGAGCATAAAAACGACATAAAATTTGGAAAATTATCCACTGCACTCTCCCGGTTTTACGCTAAAAATAATGATATTGTAATTAATTTCGATAAAGCAAGAATTATCCATAGGTTCAATAACCCATTTAAAGCCGCCATTAGGGAATCATTGGAAATTAAAATTAGAAAAGATTGTATTTGTAATGATAACTTTTCTTTCAGCATACCTGGTTTATGGGATACATTTTTAACCCCTTGTTAATTCATTGTTTTGTTTTTCGCTCTTTGGCAACAGAGAGTGCCCGTTTATTTTATTTAAATTTTTCCATATTGTTGATTTCAATCTTCTCGTGTCGAAAATTAAAAGATCAGTAGTCGTTTGTGTTGTTCCTCTTCCCCGGTGATGGCTTTAAGTTTGAAGCCGAAACATGTAGGATTTTAGCTCTTTTATGAGTTTAAAACAATTTTTACACTGATTTTAGATTACATTTTAGTTTTCAATGTTTTAATTTGCCTTAGGATGGCCGCAAGAAATCAATGTCCTAATTTCTCTTATGGGAACACCTAAAAAGGAGCCAATTGGTATAAAAATGAGATTGTCAACGTTTGAGGTAAATTGGATAACGTTAAGACATCATCAGATCTAAAGTATTAAAAAAACTGTTTCTTAAAACTTTAGGGCTGTTGAAGCAAGTTTTAACGTTATCCGAAAGAGATAAAACTTTGAGAATCTCATTTTTACACCAATTTGTTCCTTCTTAGGGGTTCCCGTCAAAGGCACGAAATTTCCACCCTTTGTTCTGCGACTACCCTAGAGAGTAATAGGTCTATGTACAAATTTCTTTGACGGGAATCCCTAAAAAGTTGCCAATTAGTGTAAAATGAGAATGTCAAAGTTTGAATTCGATAGGATAACGTTAAGACCGACCTCATCATCCCTAAAGTATTACAAAAATGTTCTTTTTTTTTTTTAATATTTAAAGGTTGATGAGTCAGGTCTTAACGTTTTCTGATCGATTTCAAACTTTGACAATCTCATTGTTACACCAATTGGCCACTTTTTCAGGGGTTCTCGTTGAAGATACAGCGAAAACAAATTTCCCCTTTTGTCTTGCGACCACCCTAACTGGGTGCTTACTGACAATATCGCATCATTAAAATTTAAGTGATAACACATAAGACATACGGAATAGCCAAGAAACATTTAAAATTAAATTTCTTTTCCATAACGAAGTTTGAATTAAATTCTTACATTATATTCTTACTCAGTTTGAAAGTACCTTAGCAGAAAAAAAAAACGTGTATATTTTAGTTTGATTAACTTTATTTACAAATTGTAAATAATTTCATTATTACATTTTTTTTGTTTCTTGCACATGTGTTTTATAATAATATAATAAGACATGGAGCTCCAAAAATTAACAAAATAACATTTTTGGCTGTCATAAACAAATTAATAAAAAACATGAAATTTATAAAGGCTTCATACTATGATACATCACTTAGCAAAATAACAAGATGAAAAGAAATTGAAACTTTTGCAATACACAGTATATCAAAAAAAGTTAAAGCATGATGTATCATACCGCCCCCCCCCCCCCCAAATAGACCGGCTGATATGGAAGTTGACCACCACACACCCCCACACAGGTTGCACAACGAGCCCCTGAAACTGTTAATGAAATTCATGGTGTCAGCTTGCTATAATAAAACCCCCACTAAAAATAATCTGAAGATTTTCTTAAGAAATCGCCACTTTCTTCAGAAGTTCTACAAAAATTTAAAGACTTTTGCAGATTAAGCTTTACCTTTAAAATATCTGCAGAGTTTTTTAAGACATTTCACAAACGTTTTGCAGATTTAATTTACCTTTAAGACATTTCGTAGACATTTAGAATATTATAAGATAAATGAAATTTTGTCTTCAGATATTTTACAGGTATGAGAAAATCTTTTAAATATAAAGTTAAATCTACAAAATGTCTACAGAATTTATTCAGACATTTTGAATATATATATATAAGATATACATTATTATATTCTAAAGTACTACGAAAAATTTAGAACTTTGAAAATAATTTCGGTTTTTAATTCACCAAGTAAAAAAGTTATCGAAAAACCTTTAAACACAACTACATAAAAAAAAAAAAAAAAAAAAAACAGAACTAAAGTTATCCGTAATGGAGGATTTAAGGGCAAAATTCTCAGATCTTCGCTGTCTCGACCCACTCATCTTAAAGTTCAAAGACGTCTGCCATGACTCTTCTTAACCTACACAGTATCACAATATCCTTAACCCGGCGGTAGCCGCATGTCGGTCTTTTTGCCACCCATATCAATTATCTTCTCCTAACACAAATAGAATATCCGTTTATAAATACAACGGGGAAATTCCATATACCGGGTGGTTATAATTAAAGTTACACTACTCAGACCAATCTGGGAGCCCATTCCGGTTGACGGATTTCGTTGAAACTTGGTATATACGTTATATTCACCATGGGAAAGCGAAATATCCAATAAAAGAAAATTATTCAAATTTCAACCACCAGATGAAAAGATGGCGCATAAAGAACCGGAAACACAAATTGGAAACATGAAACTTTATTTAATAACAGCATTTGTTCAATGCGCATTCCATTGAAGTGATTCTTGCGGAATTGAAGCGACATGGCGTGTTATGTTTGCTTTCTGTTGAACATGTTTTAACACGTTTTAACACGTTTGACACGTTTGGACACGTTAACATGTCATTGACATAAATGAAATGCACATTGAACAAATGCTGTAATTAAATAAAGTTTCATGCTTCCAATTTGTGTTTCTGGTTCTCTATGCGCCATCTTTTCACTGGTGGTCAAAATTTGAACTATTTTTTATTTGATATTTCTCTTCCCCATGGTCCATATAAAGTATATACCAAGTTTCAACGAAAGTCGTCAACCAGAACGGGCTCCAGATTGGCATGAGTGGTATAACTTTAATTATAATCAACCGGTAGCTGATCTCCGAATGTTTCTCCACCACCATAGACGTCTTTATTTTTTCCAGCTACATTTTTTCAGGCGAAGTTTAAATTCTGCGGAATGATGGCTAGTGTCAGTTCATTTTTACTTTTTCCCAATATTCCAAAGCCAGTGAGAAAAATATACAATTTAAGTAAACTTCTAATTTATAACTCATTGAAATGTAATATTCGAATATTAAATGGAAAATTGTTTCTTGTTTTCCATATTATGTATGTGGGGACAGGTGGCAAAAAGACCATTAGCGTCCAATAGCGTTCTGAAAAAAGACGCGACTACTCTCGGGTTAAATGGATTAATGTCTAGCGACATTGCGGGCGTATTCATACGATAAATGATCTCCATCTCAGTAAAATAATCAGCAAATTGTATTCTGTATGGCCTCGTATATTGTCATAAAATGATGTCTGGATAGATTAACTGTTCCCCGTAATCACTGAACATTTTTTTTAAATTGTTGATTTAGTGTGTATATTTTTTAAAAAAGTGCTTTATTTTCATCTTCCAATGCTGCTAGGATGTCTCATAGTATGAAGCACTTCTATATCAAATTTCTTGATCTAATATTAATCTGTTTATAAGTTAGGTAAAAATCTGTATGTATCTTAATTTTTGGAAGCCAGTGTATATTTTCAACCAATTAAAAATAAAATTGCAATAAATTTGTAGTAAACATTAAAAAAAATTACATTTTTAAAAAATTATGTCAACAAAATATGTGCTGCAAGTTACAATAGCACTCTTAAGATTTTACTTAGTTCATTAATATGAGACCCACAATCTTTTAAGTTATATAGTTGAAACAAATCTTGAAAGAAAATAGATGCTTCCTAAAACTAGTCATACTCAAATAATGTGGCGCGAAATCTGTTCTGATAAGTAGTTTTAGTTTCTATAACGTTAAAATACCCTAATTTGCGGCATATAATCCGAAAACCAAACAAATATGTTTAGTAAAAAATTTAAAAAATAAATTAACTACGTGAAATAGCACAAATAAAACACATGAACTAACAAATAGCTGTTTCGGAGCCTCTAAAACTCCATCATCAGTGCCAATTCAAAAGATTAAAACCGATTTAAAATCCTAAGCCATGTCAATTTGCCTGCTCTGTCGCACGCTCCAAGATGGAATGGCCTGAATGGATGGAATGAATTTATTTTTTAATATAACGGCACAAAGTTAAATCCACAAAAATTTTTAGAAATATGTTTAGATTAGAAATTTTAATTAATAAAATATAACTTTTTCTAAATAGGCAACATTTTTAAGCACAATTTTCTTAACTAATTTGAACTAATTTTTCAATTAATTTTCAGCAGTGACATTCGCCCGAAATTATTGAATAATAAACGTGAATTTTTTACGAATTTTTTTATGGGATTTTTTAAAATTATTTTTTTTAAACAATTTTTTTTTTCAAAACAGATTTAACGACTTAACACTCTTCCTCGAACGCCGCTCGGGCAAGAAGAGTTTGTCTGCTTCGTTACAAAAAGCTTTTGGATACCACTAATTTTTAACTGTAATCTTTTCTTTCCTAATTGGCAGACAATATTTGATTACAAAAGACAAATATTTTGGTACAGAAAAAGTGGTATTTAGTCCTTATTTTTTGTTTATTGTGTTAAAAAAACGAAACAGTTAAGGGATTAATTGATCCGCGTATTGTACGCCAGAAACTATAGAAGTAAAATAAAAAAGTAATAAATTTTTAACTGTAATTTTTTCTTTCGTAATTGGCAGACATTGTTTGATTACATAAGGCAAATATTTTAGTACAGAAAAAGTGGTATTTGGTCTCTCTCTTTTTTTTTCTTTTTTTTTACTGTGTTAAAAAAAAAAAACGAAACAGTTAAGGGATTAACTGATCCGCATATTGTACGCTAGAAATTATGGAAATAAAAAAAAATTCATTTTTATGAATTAAATGTATCATTAACTCAGCACATCTTTATTATAATATGTTCGCATTTTAGAATATTTCAATTAAAAAAATCAAATTCAGATTGCTAATTTTTTCTTCAATATGAAACTTTATACAAATTTTTAATCAAATATGTAATTATAATTCCCCAGAGCACAAAATCACTGAAAATTAATATTGTTAATGAAAGAAGCAACTCAAAATCTATCTTACATTTACAGTGAATTATAACATTGTTGCTAATGGTATATTTCCTACTCCTGTATCATATATAACCCAAATCCACAGAACGAAACAAATCCCCACTCTATTAGTGTCTTTTCTCCAGTATTCGATTTGCTGCCTAGGCATTTATTGATACCAGACGTACAGTTCAATAAAAAGGCTGATCTTTCCAAATGACAAATTGTATCTCTATATCATCAATTAGAGCGACATCCTCCATATCTGATGGTACACAGAGTATGGTTTATCTAAGCCAAACGATCGGGGGTCGGAAGTGAGGGCAAAGAATAATTGCAGCAACCAATCGATGATACCACGGAACAAAAAAAAACTATATTTTCTGTATAGTTATATGGCCGGACGGAAGGAAAAAAAAACTAGATGATACAGCAAGATTTTATATTGTTCTCATCCTATATAGATAAAGCATGGGAGAAAAATTTCCTCACAGTTGCTCATGCTCTTAAAATCATCTTTCCTCCTTCACTTCATGTTTTGATACAAAACAAAGAAAGTTTCCTTTATTTTTGTATCTTTTATTAATTTTACTTTTTCAGTTGTTTATAAATCAATTTTATCTTTTATCCTACCTTTTCTTCTTAATCTCACCTCCCTTTTCTCTCCCTTTGATTGTTATCTCATTTTTATTGTTAGTGTTTATTTAGTGAATATTTGTGTGTAACTTACTTGCACCTGTAAGCTTTTTATGGTATACGAGGAGTTGATTATTAAATAAATAAAAAGAGTGTTTCACATTTAATACACCAGAGGAAAATTTATCCAAATTGTTAATGTATTTTAGTTGACTATACACAGCCACTTGCCATACACAGTAGTGAAGCTAACGAAATTGGATATCAAGTACTTAACGCTGTTAGTGTTTATTTAGTGCATATTTGTGTGCAACTTACTTGCACCTGTAAGCCTTTGGTGGTACACGAGGAGTTGATTATTGAATAAATAAAAAGAGTCTTACAGAGCCTTTCACATTTTATACATCAGAGGAAAATTTATCCAAATTGTTAATGCATTTTAGTTGACTATACACAGCCACTTGCTATACACAGTGGTGGAGCTAACGAAATTGGATATCAAGTACTTAACGCTGTTAGTGTTTATTTGGTGCATATTTGTGCGTAACTTACTTGTACCTGTAAGCCTTTTGTGGTATACGAGGAGTTGATAATTAAATAAATAATAATAGTGTCTTACAGAGTCTTTCGTATTTTATACATCAGAGGAAAATTTATCCAAATTGTCAATGTATTTTAGCTGACTATACCCAGCCACTTGCTATACACAGTGGTAGAGGTGTTGAATTTGGATATCAAATACTTAACGTTCTCTTAACCCTTTCAGGGGCAAGCACTTGTGCTCCTGTAACGTTCAATTCCCACCGGAATTTAGGAAAGAATTTAGTTCAAAATAAGAATACGCAATTTTTCAACTTTTTCTCGTCAAAGTTAAAAAAGTAAAATTTAATTAAAAGTTTCTGGTTTGAATCGGATTAAAATTAGGTGGTATATAATATATACCACCGCCCCTCAAAGAGTTAAACGCAGAACAAAATTAAACTAAATTTTAAAAAAAGAAGAAAGCTAAACTGCATGCTCTTTTAGGTAAAGTTTCAAAAAATGTACGCTTAATTATATACGTTTGGACTGAATTCGATGCATGTACAGGTATCCCTTGCTTAATGTGGTTTCGGTTAGTGCGATTTGTAGTTAGTGCAGTAAACTTTTTTAGATGCCCCCTCGATTAGTGCAGCCAAAATCCGATTAGTGCACGAAATGGATTATGCTTCTTTTCCTGCAAGAAGTCATCGAATATTTGAAAATGAAATATGCAAAAAATGTCGAAAAAAGAAATAACATTACAGAATTCTAAGAAGCTTTTTAAAAATGAGAATTTATCAGACAGCGTTTGATAAATATAGACTCAGATGGAGTTATGCAAGTGTACCAAGAATTAGAAAATAAAACTTTCTGTGACTGCAAGATATAATCCAAAAAGAAGAAAAAACTTTTCAATTGTCAATTGATAAATTTTCTCTAAACTAAGTTGAAATGAATGCAAATTTAAAGCCATCAAATTATATTACAATACGTTTTAAATCAAATTATGCATTTTTTTAAATTAACCAAATGATAAGTAAACTAATATAAAAACCTAAAAAATTATAGTAATGGTGAATTAAAATTAAAATTGACTTTTCAGTGTTCCTCGATTGTTACTTATTAAATTAGCTCACATGTTTTTGCTAGTGGTAATTCCTGAAAATTAGATGAACTCTTTTTTAATTTTTAAGTCAAGCTGTAAGATGTACTTTTTAACAATGAGATCAAAACAATATGATAGCACATTATTACACTACCTATATATGTATATTGGGTTTTTGAGAAAGTTGACTGTGGATTTATTGCAGTTTTTTCCATTCAGTGTGTGTTTCTATTAGTGTGATATTATAGCAAGATTAATTAACCACAATAATCGAAGGAACCTATGTTCTTTCATGACATTTTAGAATGAATTCTGACCATATTAAAATTTAATAAAGACTCTAAATGTCTAAATCAATATATAATCGGAAAGTTCTCTAAATTATATCTAGAGTTTAGAATTCCAATTGAACAAATTTAATATCTACTTAAAATACACATTATAAATTTTAAAATCAAAAGATTTCACCTACGTCGAATAAAAACTAAATGAATCGGAAAATTCATACGCTTACATCATATATGCATATTAGTTTAAAATTCTTAAAAAAGTTCATTCCTTCTATACATTTCAAATACTATTAAACTTTATTATTCTAGTAATATATTGTAATAGTAAACATTTGAACCAACATATATAAACATTTTGAACCAAAATATATAAATATTTTGAGCCAACATATTTAGAAACAAAACAGAATAACAAAAACAGCAACGTCCTTAACTTTTTAACATAGTTAAAAGTTTACAGTTATTGCTATTAGTTACTAAAATTACAATTTTAATTTGATTGTTATTCTGGGAATTTTAAAGTATTTAAATTTACTTTGTTATGTCATTAAATTTAAATGCATCTTTAAAACGATGAATTTTTCATTTCATCTTTTTTTTTAACTTTTGAAAGTTTTAGACTTTACGTACGACGTTTCACATGTTTTCTGTAAATAGAAATGGGTTCCGGATTTCATCTCTATTATACGCAATATTTAAGTATCTTATAACGTTTTTGAACTAGTTAAGAATTATTTATTTATAATTTTATTTATTTTATATATTTGTTTAGTTATTCGATAGAATAATTCAATAAGAAGTTTAAAAAAAAGTCAAGATTTGAAAAGCGCGTTATGATGCATTTTATTTTTATCCCTTTTTTATGTAATCGATAAATGTAAAAATATTCCATGTAGCATTTGGCATTCTTTTTTCCTTTTTTGTTAAAATTCATTTTATCAGACTTGAAGAAATAAAAGTATTTTTTAACAAAGCTTTTATTCCTGTCAAAGAATAAAAGGAAAATTTCAACATTCACAAGGTACTTTTTTACTTAATTGTGGTATAATTTATTCAGCGGCTCCAAGTGAAGTGTGAATAAGCAACTGGAAATATATATATAGAGAGTAAAACTTCAATATGCTAGCGAAGAATTACTGCAATCTGAGACTGTGTGTGTGTAAGGGGGAAGGGGATGGGGGGAATCATGTAAATAGCATTTCACTATGCATTAAACGAAAAACATAAATCTGAAATCGATAAAAAAAATTAGTTCTTTTTCTGGAGAACTGCTTGTTGTTCTTTCGATTATTGTTTTCTATTTTTCCTTTTTGTTTAAAATCAATCGCTAGCTAAAATAGTTTAACCAGTTTATTTTTTTAATGTAACAGAAACGCTTTTTTTATTTTCAGAAAATGCAAAAAAGTTCTGTGAAATTTCTGCTTTAAAAATTATGGCAATGACTATGCAAGCCTCCTAGATAAAAATCCTTTAAAAAAAATTACTGGGACTTTTAACATTAGCAAAAATATTTGTTAATTTGTTAATATCTAGAATATTATGTTAAGCTGTTAAAATAAAAGATTGTATTGAAGCAAAGGTTGAACTATACTACTTTACTAGATCAATCTGTTGGCAAAAATATTCAATCAAATATTTTAAATTATAACAAATTAGATATAAAAAACATATGCACCAATAAAAATAAAATTAAGTTAAGTATTTTTTTTTTCATTTGAGGATAAGTGGTACTTTAGATTGTTGCAGGGAAAAAACAACTAGGGATTCATGATAGTTCTGCAGTCATCACTCATTTTTCTAAATGTTCCTTTAATATTTATCAATTCTTTTAGACAATATTATTATAGTTTTTATTTACAATATAAATAGGTTACTGCAGCGGAAAAAATCTACGAATTCCTTAACGTTCTGTAGTCATCAATTATTTTTCTAAATGTTCCTTTAAAACTAATCATTTCTTTTAGACAACATTATTACAGTTTTAGTTTACAATATAAGTATATCTGGATTATTAGATATGTTTATTTTTCCTTTTGAGGATACGTGGCACTTTCGGTTATGCAGAAAAAAAAAGAAAACTAGGGATTCGTAAACATTCTGTAGTTATCACTTATTTTTCTAAGTGGTCATATTAATCAATTCTTTTAGACAATATTGTTATATTGTTATAGTTTTAATTTTTAATATAAATATATCTGGAGAAGAATGTTTTTGCTATATTTATGGTAATGTGTGACATAATGGTAAATTACCCTTGATTATGTTAATTCATTTACGGTTCTTCTGCATTTAGCATTGATTATTATAATTATGAATGGTCAATGTCTTCGAGTGAAATAATTCATGACGATAGCAGAAAGCAAGCTACTCTTATTTTATTTATTGTAAATTTAAAATAATTCCAAAAATCAGCAACTATTCTGCTTATGAGATGTAGGATTTTGGCAATACTAAATTTGATTTAAAAAAAAAAAAGAATTTCTTAGTGTTCTTAATTTTGATTATTAGCATATCAAGGGCAACTTAAATATCACAAGAGGAAAAAGTTCAACAGTATTCTACGGTGTATACTCCGGTGAAAGCATGTTGTAGTCCATCTTATATATATTAATTGCAGTATGTTTGAAATATCGTAACATCAAACAAATTCGTCGCAAACGATTTTTCCCTATAGACCATAATGTAATGTAATTGTTTTGTGTATCCCTGTAAATAAACTATTAATGCTACACACTTCATTCACAATACCTAACATTCTATAGTAAAATTCAATAATGTATAAAAATTCCATGACAATTCGAGTATATTTACGTGAGTTAAGGCAGACGGACAGACAGACAAACCTAATTCATAAACACTTTTCAACTATGTTGGAAAGTGTTAAAAATAACATAGAATTATATATCCGACTTTCTGTAAGGTCCGTAAAAAATCTTTCGTTATCATTTTCTTAGTCTTTTCCTTAGCACAAGACCATAAAAAGAAGCAATTTCTACAAGACAAGTATCTCCTAACTTTTTAAGATGAATAAATGAACGAATAGTTTTCTATTTCCAAGATTATCTAGAAACAAATGTGTAATTCTCCTGTGTAGCATGAAGTCAGGCCAGACAAGCCAACATATAATCAATAACGTCATAGGATAAATGGATAATCTGCTTGAAATTGTGATTTCTTCAGGGATTATCTAACAAGCATAAGAAATATTTCGAAGAATATGAAGATCTTAAATTCATTGACGTTATTTTTGTTTTATAAAGCTCTAAGTCTTAATATTTTCGGTTATCAATAAAGTCTACTGTAAGGTGTTATATTATTATTATTATTATTATTATTATTATTATTATTTTGATGGATGAAAATATTGTTACTATTATTACAGAAAAAAAGAAAGAAAAAAAAAAGAAAAACCTCACGTGACAATAATACTTTCATCGCTATAATTGAGAATTTTTACTCTCTTTTATATTTAACTTAACTTGGTTTTTTTGTATGTAAATATAGAATTTTGCAATCGGTTTTTAATTCATTTCCTGATAGACTAAAATTAATAACATTATGTACATAGGTGTATTTTCGATGATAATACATTTTAATATTTTTAAAACAACTTAATTTAAAATTAAAATATTATCTTATATAATATTATTAATATCTTAATAAAGAAATCGAGCAAAAATTGTATATTTTTTATAACTCCACTTCGCTCGCGCTTTCTACCAAGAGTAAAAATAGCAGAGTATTTTAAATAATCGAGTTGAATATTGAATGCTTATAAAAGAATGTGTTTTTTAAAAATATATTGTAACATTTATACTTATTTCGAAAATTAGAACGAATTGTCAGATTAACAATTTGAACATAAGTATTTTTTAACATCATTCAAATATATTTATGAATTACAAGTCTTTACAAATACGACTGCATTACAAGCAGATTTTTTCTTTTTTTATCAATTCAAATAGCCATTGTATTTAATAAATAATATCTACAAAAATATTTATAAAATAATGATAAAAGAATATTTATAAAAGGAATTTTCCGTTAGCAAATTTTAAACTTTTACTTTTAGTACAAGGCCATAAAATTAAACAATTCCTTAAAGACAACCTTCTCGTAAATTTCTTAAAATGAATATATGAAAAAATAGTTTCGTTTGTTAATATCTCTGGAAATAGATGTATAATACTGCTGCGTAGCATGAAGGTCAGAACAGACAAACCACCATAAAATCAGTAACATCATAGAAAAATGCAATTACTTCAGGGATTTCCGATTAAATTTAATGAGTACCTTAAAGAAAATGGAGAGATTTAAACTTCATTTGACATTAAAAGTTTTTATAAACTTCTATATAGTTTCTATAAACTTCTTCTTCTCTGAATATATTTGGTTATTTTCCGTTACGGTTTATAGTCAATAAAGTCTACACTAAAGTGTCAATATTGATATGAAATTGTTTTATATTGAAAGAGAAATAGCCACTAATATATATATATATGGCGACCAAAATAAATTAAACCAACTTGTATATAGCTGAATAATTTGGTAAAATTCCCAATCAAATTCAGTATTGGGCAATTCCAAGCCAATGTTACCATTTCTAGTAATTTATTTTTTACATCAAATAGGTAATATATATTTTTTCTAATAGTATTAAACCTATATTTGCAATGCATTTTAGGAAAGTTTGAATAGTCAAAATCAATAAAATCCATTAGAATCAGCATGGCTTCTTTTTATATGTTTATTTGTTTGTCTGGTGCATGTTAAATGTTGGTCTGTTACAGATAAGATTACATATTTTTCATAACTATCTTATGGCAACAGTAACATTTTGTGAAAGATGTATGTTTCAGAACTTCTTTAGAATGAAAATACATTTTTATTATAATAAATTGTAAGTTATTACTTAAAACAACATAAATGTCTAGAAACATATACGCACCATTTTATAAAATTTCTTTACTTAAGGTGTTTTCATATACAAATCGGTATTTTCACATTGAAAATCCTAGCGCTTTCGAGCTAACTTTAGCTCGTCTTAGAAAAAAAGAAATAAAGAAATTTTATAAAATAGTGCGTATATGTTTTTAGAAATTTATGTTGTTTTAAGTAATATTTATAGTACAAAGGTGAATATGGATTCAATGAGTGCGTTTTCATAACTGAAGTGTAAATTGTAAGTTATTTTATAAGTAATATCGATAAACATCAAGGTATCCGAAAAGCATGGTAATTCCTGTTTGTCTGTTACATTACCATTTTTGAATAATAATTATTTACATTACATAATTTATTCATAATAACTACATTAATTTATCTTTTAATATCATATGCTAATTGTAGCCATCTTTGAATTACATAATTATTATTTTTTAAATGAGGTAAGGCCATTTTTTCCTTTATAACTATTACTCTGTTACAATGGAATTGCCCTATTGGCTAAAACTGTGAAATAAACTTCTCTAATCGGGTTCGATTAAATTTAAGGAGTATCTCAAAGAAAATGGAGATTTAAACTTCATTTGTCAGTAAAAATTTTTTATAGAGTTCTATCTTCGCCTAAGTATGTTTGGATATTATCCGTTACAGTTTATAGTCAGTAAATTCTACATTAAAGTGTGAATACTGACATGAAATCGTTTTGTAATGAAAGAGAAATTGCTACTAATATGTATATGTATGTATATGGCGACCAAAATAAATCGCCATAAATGAAGCCAACTTGGCTATAGCTGAATAATTTAGTAAAATTCCCATTCAAATACAAAATTGCCGAAAACTGGTAAAGAATCTTCTCTAATAGGGTTCTTCGCATTGTAACTTCGTGTTTTCGAGTAAAATTGGCTAAAATCTTAAAACCAAGAAATGAAGAAGCCACCTTTCTCTTCCGATACAGGTCGTAAGGACTTTTTCTTTAATGGTATTAAACGTACTGAAATACTAACTTGAGATACATCAGACATTTTTCATATGTATAGTCATACTTTGCACTAGGATTATCCGGTGCATTTTTTGAATAATTTGCTCCGTGGTTTTATGAAAAAGAAAAGCTATCGAAGAGAACTGAAGTCAATTTTTGAATACAGAGGTTGTTTATTCGTGAGGGACTCTGAGAAGAAAGCGATACTGATTTTTAACTATTCACTGTACAATAAGGCCTGGAGTTAATTTGTTTCTTTTAATGGTTGTAACAAGTCTGGAAAGAGTTGTAAGCATAAAAATTGTTTAACAAAGCTTACATGTCGCAATCCATGCGCTTGTCTTTAAATTAAATTTCCCATTCATTTATTTAAAAGTTTTTAGCTCGTATTGTTGAGTTTATAATTAGTGTTTGAGTTACTGTCTCTCTAATATACGAGGGGCAGTCGGAAAATAAGTTTCCCCTGGTGACTGTGGACAGAGGTGTGTATGAAAGACAAAAAATGTAATGAGACATTAAAGATAAAACATAACTTTATTTTTCCACATAAGTACCAAGCACATTGAGACATTTGTCATACCGCTTTATAAGCTTTAAGAAGCCCTCCAGGAAAAAAATCAGGGCTTTGCATACGGACGAAGCGTTGAACGGCTATGGGCGAAAGACGACACAGCAGGTGTACGCGAACGTGCAAGACACCGATACCATTGGGTAGAGGTCGACCGCGATCAAGCAGATGGCGCTGTTGACTGCAATTGCGCTCTCACTGCAACATCGCCATCTGCTTGATCGCGGTCGACCTCTACCCAATGGTATCGGTGTCTTGCACGTTCGCGTACACCTGCTGTGTCGTCTTTCGCCCATAGCCGTTCAACGCTTCGTCCGTATGCAAAGCCCTGATTTTTTCCTGGAGGGCTTCTTAAAGCTTATAAAGCGGTATGACAAATGTCTCAATGTGCTTGGTACTTATGTGGAAAAATAAAGTTATGTTTTATCTTTAATGTCTCATTACATTTTTTGTCTTTCATACACACCTCTGTCCACAGTCGCCAGGGGAAACTTATTTTCTGTCCCTCGTATGTGGTTGTTTATATTTCAGGTTTGTATAAGTTTATTAGTTCATTGTGTTTTAACGTTTAAGTTCTCGTTTTCATCTAATTAGTACATAATTAATAGAGTTGATTATTGAATATATGTCTATATACAGGTTGTCCCAGAAGTACTTGACATATTTTAAAATTCAATAGAAGATCAAGCAATTGGCGTAGGAAAGTGCGGTTTGGACGAAAATGCTTCTTATGATCTGAAATTTTGTTTAAACAAATATAAAAAAAATTGTTCAAAAAATTTCTCATAGATGGCGTTGCTTCTGGAAAGTTATCGAATAGGTAGAATGCCTTTATACGTAACAATGGCGAAAGACGCACATTGCGTATGCACAGTCTTTGTCCAAACTATGGCAACCCACATTCCAGAAGTTAACAATACGCCTTTATCCATTCTCACTCGTCTATTCGAACTCAGGAGGGCGAGTATTGTTAATTTCTGGAATGTAGGTTGCCATAGTTTGGAAAAAAACTCTGCATACGCACTGGCGTCTTTCGCCATTGTTACGTATAAAGGCATTCTACCTATTCGATAACTTTCCAGAAGCAACGCCATCTATGAGAAATTTTTTGAACAAATTTTTTTATTTGCTTAAACAAAATTTCAGATTATAAGAAGCATTTTCGTCTAAACCGTACTCTCGTAACGCCAATTGCTTGATCTTTTATTGAATTTTAAAATGTGTCAGGGACTTTCAGTACATCCTGTATATATACAAATCATGTCGGATTGAATAAAAGCTTTATATCTGTATACCTGAGCTTTTTTTTCCCTTTTTTTTTCTTTTTTGATAATTAGAACGAATAGTCAGTTTGATGCTTTGAAATCATAAGTATTTATCAACGCTATCCAAATGCATTTACCGATTTGAAGGCTGAAAAATACAACTGCGTTGAAGACAGATACCTTTTAATCATTTTAAATAATAACAATGTTTAAAGAAGAATATCGCATATCATTTATAAAAAAAAATTGTTAGCATTTTTTTAATCTTTTAATATAAAACCATAAAATCAAAAAATTCCTACAAGACAAATAAATACCTCGTAACTTTCTTAAAATGGATAAAAGAACGGATAATTTCTATTTCTAACATGTTCTGTAAATAGATCAGTAATTCTCCCGTGTAGCATGAAGGTCATGCCAGACAAACCAATATATAATCAATAATCTCATAGAATAAATGGCTAATCTGCGTGAAAATGCTGCTACTCTAGGGATTTCAGATCGAACATAAGGAGTATCTAGAATAAAATGCAGATTTTAAATTCGCGTGACATTAAATTAAATGTTTTTATAAAGTTCTTTGACTGAGTGTATTTGGTTATTGTCCATTACAGATGATGATCTATAAAATATACTCCAAGGTATAAATATTGATACAAAATAATTTGTTAATAGGAGACAAATTGCGATTACTGTTAATAATAATGTAAAAAGTCCTTCCGGCCTGTACCGGGAAGAAAAAGTAGCTTCCTTGTTCCTTGCTTTTAAAAATTCAGCTAATTTTGCTCAAGCACACGAAGCTAAAGTGCGCGGAACCCGATTATAGAAGATTCAATCCCAGTATTCGTCAATACTGAAATTAAATGCGAATTTTACCAAATTAGTCAGCTATTGCCAAATTGACGTCTAATTTATCGGACATTAATCGGACAGAAATGAATCCGATTCATTTTTGTTCGCCAAGCTTGGCTATAATTTGACTCTGGCGGGTAGAACTATGTAGTTTTAAGCATATGAGAGTAGCAACAATGGTTACAAAAATTAAAGTAAGTTTGCGAGATGCCACGTTTTCAAAAACGCATAAATGAAACTGATTATGAAAAAATCAACCACGCTAGAGTTTCAAACTGGTGTCGCGTCGATTCGTCACGCACAATTCATCGCGCACAATTCATCGCAGCGTCAATCCGTCGTGGTATCAATTCGTCGTGGTGTCAATTCGTCGCAACGAAAATGTTTTTGAAGGCTATGATCATAAAATAAAGATAATTTAGTAAAATTATTTGATGATAATTTGTTTTTTTAGATATAATCGCATGTAAATTGTTAGTTATAATTCTCTATATCTAAAAAACTAATTACCATTAAACATTTTTACTAAATTGACTTTATTTTATCATAATAGCCTTCAAAAACATTTTCGTTGCGACGAATTGACGTTGCGACGAATGGACACCACGACGAATTGACGCTGCGATGAGTTGTCGCCGTGACGAATTGACGCTGCAATGAATTGTGCGCGATGAATTGTTCCGCGATGAATTGTTCCATGATGAATTGTTCCGCGATGGATTTTGCGCGACGAATTGACGCAGAACCATTTCAAACTTCTATATCCCAGCCATTTTTAGAATAGAGGCAAAACAAAAAATTTCCCGAAAACCTTGTATTAAGGCAGAACACTTAAAGGGTGAAAAATTTAATTTTTGAATTTCAAATTTTTTGTACGTATTTTTTAATTCAAATGTTAAGTGGTCTCCATTTTGAAACAAGATGGCGGATGAAACTGGCCAACGAACTCGGTTGAGACTTAGGTATGTCCTGTACGTATGTTCAGTCACATCCGAATCGGTTTATAAATACGAGTACTACAGCATGACGAAAATCAGATATATATATTGTATATATATCAACATTTGCACGTGGAATGTTTTTATAGTCTAGACGTCATGATCTGTGGAAATAGTATACCAAAATTTTCCAGAATTGCTTTCTTCCGGACGGCTGCAGCAGGAAGGTTCTTACTTTTTATAATGGAAGCTACCTAAAAAGCCCATACAGGACTAAGTGAAAGCCTTATACGAACTCTTTCTTTTATAACTATAATTAAAAACAAATTTCGGAAATTTGAAAAAGTAGTCAGATTTGAAATAGTATTTTATAAAAACATTCATGAATTTCAAGGCTTAAACAATGCGACTGCATTAAGACAGATTTTTTTTTTCTATCAATTCAAATAATCATTACACTTAACAAAGAATATCATTTATAAGGGAAATTTCCGATAGCATTTTTTTAATGTTTATTTAGTACAAGACTACAAAATCCTGCAATTCGTATAAAACAAGTATCTCGTAACTTTCTTTAGAATGAATAAATGAACGAATAGTTTCTATTTCCAAGATCATCTAGAAATAGATGCATATAATTCTCCTGTGTGGCATTAAGGTTAAACCAGACAGAACAATATAATCAATAACTTCATAGAATAAATGTATCCATTTATTCTATGAAGTTATTGATTATATTGTTGCGTGAAAATGTTATTACTCTTTTATTTTAGAACAAACTTAAGGAGTATCACGTTCAGTAAAAAGTTTTCCGCCATTTTTTTTTAAATTGTAAAATGTTAAATACATACGAAATCATCAAATCTAATAAGGATTGTAATCTCTGTTTAAATCTACAATCGTTTGCCAACGTTTTTGGCAACTTTTCAATCCCTTCTGCGAAAAATTGTGGCGTGCGCGAGTCCAGAAAGAGATCGACCTCATTTATGACCTCCTCATTTGAATGGAAAATTGTGCCATCAAGGTGTAGCTGCAGATGTGAAAAGAGGTAGAAATCTAAAGAATCCATGTCGGGGCAGTATGGTGGATGTTGCATCAAATCCCACTCCAGCTTGTAGAGCGTCCAGCCGGTTATCGTACTAACGTGTGGCCGGATGTTATCTTGATGAAAGAGATACACCTTCCTTCTGAACTCGTTTCTTCGTTTTTCGCGAATGGCATCTCGAACTTGCATTAGCATGTTGCTGTATATTGCACTGTTGACAGTCTGTCCAACTCTTTGTACAGAATTCCACGACAATCCCACCAGATGCAGAGGAGTACCTTCTTGTTAGTTAAGGCATGTCTTGCAACCGAACCAGCTGATTCCTGAGGTGCTGACCACCCTCCTTATGACTTGTAATGTAGTAGTACATCCATTTTTCATCACAGGTCACAATTCTGTCCAGAATGTTCTCTTTCCTTTGATCTCTGAGCAGAGCCAAACAACAGTTTTTTCTCCTGTGCTTGTCTTCAGCAGTCAATTCGTGAGGCACCCAGCAGTTGAACTTAAACGTTAGGTTTATGCGTCTTAGAGCGTTAACTATTGTTTTTTGGCAAACGTTAAGCTCTAACGCAATAGTTCGTGTTGAAACATTTCTGCCTTGATCAATGATTTGCTTTAACTGCTCACAATCAACTTCAATAGGGCGGCCGGAACGTGGTTCATCTTCACTGTTCAAATGTCCAGCTTTAAACTTCGAAACCAAACTTTGACTGTATCATAAGAAACAGTATTGATCCCTAAACTTTCACACATCTTTCTGTGGCATTCAGTCGCACTGAGTTTATTACGGAACTATCGTTCTGATCTACTGACGTGATAGCTCCATTTTAAACACTTTTTTGCAGCACAAGATAATAGATTTTTAACAAACAAATTACACAGTCATGTAGTTCCTATGCTCTGCTTTCGAATGCAAAAACTGATTGGCTGAAAAGCTAACAACTGAACAAATGACAGTTGTTTGCGAGAAGGTATCTCTCCTTGGCGGAAAACTTTTTACTCAACGTAATATTTCAAATACAGTGAAGATTTTAAATTTGTGTGACATTAAAAATTTGTATAAAGTTATTTGTCTGAGTATATTTTGTTCTTGTTCATTACAGATAATAGTCTATAAAGACTATTCTAAAGTATGATTGTTGGTACGAAGTTATGCTTTAATTGAAAACAATTTTCGAAAATTTGAAAAAGTAGTCAGATTTGAAATTGTAAGTATTTTATAAATACATTCATGAATTTCAAGGCTTAAACAATACAACTGCATTACAGACAGAATTTTTTTTTTTATCAATTCAAATAATCATTACATTTAACAAAGAATATCATTCATA
The DNA here is from genome assembly GCA_963931845.1 of Maratus michaelseni. NCBI lineage: Eukaryota > Metazoa > Arthropoda > Arachnida > Araneae > Salticidae > Maratus > Maratus michaelseni. The sequence continues at coordinate 77,445,434 of OZ007594.1, forward strand.
AGGGAAATTTCCGTTAGCATTTCTTTATATTTTATTTAGTACAAGACTATAAAATCATGCAATTCCCATAAGACAAGTATCTGGTAACTTTCTTTAGAATGAATAAATGAACGAATAGTTTCTATTTCCAAGATCATCTAGAAATAGATGCATATAATTCTCCTGTGCTGCATGAAAGTTAAATCAGACAGAACAATATAATCAATAACTTCATAGAATAAATGGATAATGTGCGTGAAAATGCAGTTACTCCAGGGATTTTAGATCGAATTTAAAGTGTATTTCAAATACAGTGAAAATTTTAAATTCATCTGACATTAAAAGTTTTTATAAAGTTATTCTTCTGAGTATATTTGGTACTTGTCCATTACAGATAATATCTATAAAGTCTATTCTAAAGTATGAATGTTGGTATGAAGTTATACTTTAATGAAAGAAAAATTACTACTAATATACACAAAAAGAAAGGAAAAATATCTCATGTGTGACTAATTAAAAACTTCATCGGCAATCTTTCTTTCATTCACTATAATTCAATACTTTTTCGGAAAAATCCAACAAACAGTCCGATTGAAAAGTTATATGTATTTTTATAGTTACATTTAAATACATTTATATGAATTCGAAGGCTTAAAAAGAATTTACATTTTTTTAATCACTTGAAATAATAATTATAATTAATGATTAATGTTTTCATTAAAAATAAAGCTTTCATTTATTATATATGTCATAAAATTGCTATGAAGCTCTACTAAATTCACTCATAATTGCGTTCCACATTTTTTTTTTTTTCAAAAGCCTTTGGTTCTGTTTTTACCCAAACTACTTGGTAAGTATATTTTTCTTTAAGCCTTTAGCTTAATTCCCATAAATTCTACTCTGCTTTAAGTCCCAATTAACATTCCAATTAGATTTAATTTCTTGACCAAACAAACACAAGACTGTTAATTCTATAACTCATAACCACTCACATTACATAAGAAAGTGAAATTCAGTTATCAAATATTTATTCTCAAAGTACACTGTAAATCTTTATACACTTTTCAAAACACTTTTTAGAACACTTCTTTTGTCATCTTTTTCAGAACACTTTGAAGCGCACTTTTGGAACAGTTTTTAGAATACTCCTGAAAGCACTTATTTTGTTCAGCACACTTTCTAACGCACTTTTGAAAGCGATAATTTCACAAGTGTGCCCAATCCGTTCTGAAATGTGTTCCCAAGTTTAGATTTAACAAATATCCTGAGCGGAACACTTTCAGTACACTTTCGGAACACTTTCTTTTTAGCGGAGCATATTCGGAACACTTTCTTTTTAGCGGAGTATATTCGGAACACATTCAGTACGCATTAAGGTAACTGGAACACTTTTTTGAATCAAAGTGTTCCAAATGTGTTCCCATTGTGTGCTGGGAATTTGCAGTGCATCTGTCTCAAGATATAATGATGTCAACGCAACCTGTTAAATATTTAAGTTAATATTTTTAAAGTACTCTCTTAGCAACTTCCCGTATGGTCATTCTTTTACTAACTGCCATTGCGATCCGAAGACACTCGGGGTGTCAAGAAATGGTTTTACAGAAAGTTTGATTAGTAATGTTTATTGCAGTCTTCTCTCTAAGTTGTTTCTTAAAGTTTTGAATAAAATACTTTAACCACGAAAATGTTATTTCATTTAAGTAATAAGTCTCATGCCAGCCCTGATTCCCCGTAAAAGTTTTATCATAACACACACACACTCTCCCCCCCCCCCTCCTCTCTCTCTCGCACACATACACGCACCCAAATCAGTGTTAGTTTCAATACATTCCTTATACTATGTGTTCGGAAAATAATATAATATGCAACATAAAATATTACTTCGAAGCAGGAATTCATCTGTTTCTTTTCTCTTTTATCCAGTAAAATGTCGTAAATTTGAATAATTCCCGTAAGACATAACTGGTAACTTCTTTAAATGAATAAATGAACGAATATTTTCTATTTCCGTTCAGAAATAAAAGAGCAATTCCCCCGTGTGACCTGAAGGTCACATAAGACAAACCAACAAATAATCAATCAATAATCTCACTTTATGAAAGGATCATCTACAGGAAAATAATCTTTTCTCGTGGGATTTTCGATCAAACTTGGGGCGTTTTTGAAGTAGATGAAGTTTTACATTTGCTTTATGTGAGAAATTTTTAAAGAATATTTTTCTAAAAATATTTGCTAATTTTTTTAACAATACATAATCCCGTACTAATTGAGGGACTCTCTGGAATAACAAGGCTTACAAGCAAAGGATTTTTTTTTTTTAGTTGCGTCATCAATATGGTTATTAATATTTTTTCATTAAACGTTTTGTGGTTTGGACTTCAAAATAAATAAAAAACAAATAACAGTTATATTATCATTTTATTTGAATTTGTTCATTCAAGTGAAATACCGATATTTCAACAAAATATAAAATGTATCTGATATTTTAATAGTTGATAATGACTGACATATTAACGTCCAACCTCAATAACTGGTTATAAAGTTAAGAAATTTGGAGGATAGGTAATTTATTGTTTGTTACGTAGATGTCAACGAAGAAATCATTTTGAAGAAAACTTTAAATAAAGGTTGTTTAAAATTTTTAAAAATGTACATTTATCTTAATCACGCTGGGGCATAAATTAAATCTGGCAATAATTAATTTTATTCCTTTATTCATGTAATGAGGGATTCTGCTCTAAAATTTTAATAACTAGTAAATAAAAACACACTTTAAAAAAATCCGATTGTATATAGTTATATACGATTGTATCTAGTAAATATACTAAATTTCCCCTTCCTTATAGATTTTAAGAGGTGCAAAATTTTGTGTCCGCTGATTGTTTTTCAAACTACTGTTCTATGTAGTATCCTTGGATAAAATAATAAGTTTATTCGTCACTATTCTTTTAGAATAATAGGTATCTTATTAAAATCCGTGTGCGTATCTATGTAACCTAAAAAACTTGGAAACCACAGGGCGCAGAGCTACGAAATTTGGCACACGGGTTGCTGGTAGGGGGCCCATGAACGATTGGGGCAAAAAAAATTGAAAATTTTAAATAGGTTTTTTCAATTTTATGTTTTTGACGAATTTTTACCTTTTTTATGTTGTAATCTCGCGAGTTCTAACCAATTCTAAATGTTTACTGCAATGTGAGATATACATATTACGTACGCCACGCTGCAATAATAATAAGCTGTAGCGTGTAGTAAGATAATTGTTTCACCTCGCATGCAAATAATTAGAGATTATTTAATTGGGCTTGATTAGTACCTTATAAGAAAAAAACATTTTATCTCAAACATCAACAAAACTTTTTATTCTATTTATTCCCTTATTCCAAAGATATCGTTTTATAGTCTGCTGTCATAGCAACATGATAAATTAAATTTCATTAAAAAAAATGCACAAAAAATATTTTTTCTAAATCGAACACTTATTGAACAACTCAACACTTTAACAGGGGAATTCTTATTTCTTATTTAGATTATTTAAAAATTTTTGCTTGGTTGTGCTGATTTTTATTTTTAATTTTGGTTTTAGAATTTAATTCATGAACTCCCGTGCGTAGAACGGGTTAAATAGCTAGTAAGATATAAAAACTTTGTTATTTATGTTTCAAGATGTATATATGTATTTCGTCCAATCTGATAGTTTAAAGATGCAAATATAAAATTTTAGTGCAGTTAAAATGATCGCAAGATATGCCAAAGAAAAATTATTTTAAATAATCGAGTTACTTTTTTTTGCTATTAAAGTAAATATTAAAAGTGCACATCATCATGCTTTATGGGACGAATTATTCAAATACGAAAAAAATATATAATTAATAGCTAATTGTTCTAATAAAATTCAACGCATTAAAACATATTTCCCTAAAAAACACCAATCAGATAAAAAAAAGAATTATAGTACTCAAAAAGTGCAAATAATAATCATTGAGAAAATGCATTATGCTCGTTACTAAATAATAAGCATAAAAATTTCTATAATTCTTAACTGATCATTATAGTAAATATCTATGCATTAAAATATATTTCCATGTAAAGCATCAAACATGTAAAAATTAAATAATAATAATAATAATAAATAAATAAAAGAATGTACTAAATGTAATGTAACCTTCTCTCCCCACCTTCCCCACCTCCTTTTTAGTAAAAATGAAATAAAATTTTAAATTTAAATAAATTAAAAACTTTTCTACTTTTTCCTTCGATAACTTCTTGACTCTTCGTTTTGTCTCTATTCTTGCAATCTTCAACCGATTCAGTTTTTTTTTTTTTTTTTTAAATCAAACGATTTTTTTTTATTTATTAAAATATGTGTTCCTAGAGTTAAAGTTAGGAAATAAAAAATCTTCTTTTTTTTTAAGCTAATCTTAGGTAAGAGAAACTGTAAAAAACAAATGCGTTTTTTTTTCTTCTTATAATCTTCTCCAATTTATTTCCCAAACAAAAAATGAATTACTTACTCAACTTCTATTTCTCCTTATTCTAAATAAGTAACAAGCTACGCCGAACAAATATCAATAAAGCGTACAGAATTGAATACACAGAATTACGCTTCTTTTATTTATTTATTTCATGTATGTAAGAAACAAAAAAATGTCATTTTTTTATAAAGTACTTTATCTCATTAAAGAAATACGATCCATAAAAAAAGTACTCATTACAGACATATCTTTTCTTCTGTGCCAATTGTAAGTAAATTTCTAAGATCGGACTAGGAAAAGAAAAAAATTAAGGGAATTAGAGGAGCTAGGGGAAAGAAAAAATAATCCTTACAGAAACGAATGAATCTTATGCAAAAGTTCTAGTTACTGTTTTGAAATATATAAGTGTTTAAATATAACGGTAATGAGGTCAATATGTATAATATCTAAAAGCAAATGAAGTAAATAAGTTTAATCAGTTTCAATAAGTTTAATCGGAATATGTAGTTTTATTTCTTTCCTTTTTAATATTGAGATTTCATTTCTTTCCTTTTTAATATCAATATTTTATTTTAAAATTTTATATACTATTATTTATTTATTTATTTATTTATTTTAATTTATAAAGCTAAGCTCTTGACATTATTTAAAATAATGAATTCCAGCCATACAAAATGAGTACAATTTATTTTTATTAATTAATATTTAATTTATTTTTATTATATTATTATAGCTAATAATAATTAATTAATTAATAATAATTAATTTATAAAGAATTTTTGTGGTAACCACCTAAGTATTAGAGTGAAATTCAATGCAAAATATCGATAAAATAATAATAATAATAATAATAATAATAATAATAATAATAATAATAATAATAATAAGGAAAATGTATATAAAAATGCTTAAATAATTACATTTTAATTATCTTTCCCATTCAAAGGATAAAATCAAAAACTTCTTTTCTTATCCACCTTCTAAAACTTCTTGACTTCTCTTTTGTTTCAATTATTCCGATCTGCACTCAATATCGATTTAAATAAGATTGAAACTAATTTTTATATGAAAAAAGAATGGCTAATTCTCCAGTTAAAGCAAAATAAAATATCGTTCGCCTTGAGATATCTTTAAACCTAATTCATATAAGAGAAATTAAAATAATAATAATAATAATAAAGATTTTTTTGTTTATAATTTTCTCCAATTTATTTCCCATATAAAAAATTAACTGATCAACTTCTATTTCGTCTTATTCTGAATAAGTAATGAGATACGCAGAACACATATCAATCAAACGAACGGGATTGAATGCATAGATGTACTTTTTATTCATTTATTTCTTGTGGAAGAAACAAAAAAATGCCATTTATCCCAAGTACCTTATCTTAACAAAGAAACACCATCCATAAAAAGAGTATTCATTACGGCCTTATATTTTTGTCTGTGCTAAATGTAAATGATTTCTAAGCATTGGTAACGAATTAAGGGGAATGAAAAAAATAATTATTGCAGAAGTGAATAAAAATTACATAAAATTCCATTTTCTGATGCTACATGATCATGATGAGGGCTTTGCAAATTTGATAAAATCTGGAAGAATGTAAAAAATAATACCTCCCCCCCCACACACACACACTTTTTTTTATAGATTTTCGAAAAGCACGGAAGTTTTTTATGAATAAATTGAGAAAAAATAATAACAAGCATTGTTTAGAATTAGTTAAATAATTTAGAATAGCACATAATTTAGAAAGGTACTATTTCTAATGAAACTAAAGAGCCTGAATTTTAATTAAATTTTATAAATTTACTTCAAATGAATTACTTATAATCATTTATTTGTTATTTTTCTTTAAAATGAATGTGATAGAAATACATTCAAAGATAGATTAATTCCGGACACAAAAATCTGATTTGAAACTTACAGAAAAACTTGGAGCATCTTTTAGATGATACGAAAGCTGGATTGACACTATTTCTTATAGTTTTATTGAAACTTGCCCCCTTTCCCTACACTCTAATTATCTGACCTGATTACGCGTTCTGTGCATGAGACAGAAAATGTCTTTTAAATTTGTTTCTTCTAATAAAAGTACGAAAGAAGAGAAATATCGCTGCTTACTGCGCACGAACAGGGTTCGGGGAGAGAAAAAATGCGGTCTGTGCTCATTTCGTAGGTAAATTTTTGTACCAAGGAAAAGAACTGCCAGATTAACTAGCTTGGTCGCTAGGTATAAAAGCTTGGTCGCCAGGTAAAAAAAAGCTTGGTCGCCAGTGGCGACCTGACAACTTCATTTGTTAAGCCCTAACATGATACATGATGATGCATAAAGGACGGAAATATCAGGATAATTAAGTATGAAACCTGTAAGGCAAATAAATTTAAGCAGTATGAACTTGTAAGTCTCTAAGGTAAATAAATTTAAGCAGTATAAAACATACTTTTGTCTTTTATTAATATTGAGATTTTATCGAAAGAATCGTTAAATACTAAAACGTTTCGTATTTATAAAAAATAGTCTTTTGACATTATTCAAAACGGTAGACTTTCATACTATACAACTATTAAAATTTATTTCTAAATTTGCATAGTATATATTTAATTTTCATGGTATTTTATAAGCAACAGAGCAACTTTGAACAAAAAATAATAATAATAATAATAATAAAGATTTACATTATTATAAATAATATTAAATTCTTAAATAAATGGCGTCTTCCTTTTTATTTGAAATATATACATATATATATATATATATATAAGTTATAAAAAATAAATAATGATATTATTGTAAAAAATGTACTAATGTAATGTAACTATCTTTCCTTTTTTTGCCTTTTTTGCCGTAATTTTTCAAAAAAAATTTTTTTTGAAATAAAAAAAAAAATGTTAATTTTTTTCCACTTTTCCTTTTAAATAAATTCTTGATTTCTCTTTCCATTCTTACAATATTCGTGCAATTCAGTTTTAAATAAAATTCAAACGAATTTGTATTCAAATAGGTACTTTTCAAAGTTATAAAATAAAAAAAAACCTCCTTTAAGATTTTTTTTAAACTATAATCTCATATCACTAAAAAAATAAAAATAAAAATAAAAACGCGATTTTTACTTTGTAATTTTTTCCAATGTATTACACGCGTAAAAAATGAATAACTTTCTTCTTATTCTGAATAAGTAACAAGGTACCCCGAAGAAATATTAATAAAGCGAACAGAAATGAATACCCTGAACTATTTTTCTTTCACTTCTTTCTTTTATGTATGTAAAAAAAAAAAAAAAAATTGCCTTTTTTCATAAAGTACCTTATCTGATCAAAGAAACATCACCATAAAAAGAGTTATCATTACTGCCTTATATTTTCTTCTACGCTAAATGTAAGCAATTTCCAAGATTGGATTGGTAACGAATTACAGAGGGAGAGAAATAATTCTTGCAGAAGTGAATGAATCTTACACAGAACTTATAGTTACTGATATAAAACACATCAATATCACATTAACGAGATCAATAAATAAGCTTATAAGAAATAAATCGGTCTCGGAATATATTTCCTCCTTCTTCATCTCATTCTTCTCTCTCTCTTTTTACTTACCCATCATACGTAGTATTGCGTAGTATAGGGTAAGTCTTGTAATCGTTTTGAAAATCGAAAAAAAAAAAATTGACGGATTTACACGTTTCAGACACCAGAGATTCCGAAAAACATATTGTTAGAAAAAAAAATTTGTCGTCCGTCTGTCTATGTGTGTGTGTGTGTGTGTCTGTAAACGATCTATTTCCCGAAAAAATTGAGATAGAGACTTGAAATTTGGTATGTACTTAGTATATAAAAATGGAAAGAAGCTTATTGAATTTCAGTAACCTCGATTATCCGGAACTATTTATTTCGGACTCTCGAAATATTCGTTCTGATAAAAGGTATATAAAAATTTTCGAAATTGTTTATTTTAAGGAGTAAATATAAAAGACTACAAAAAAACATAAATTTTGCATAAAGAATGAAGTTGATCGAATAATGAGTTACCGAGATATTTGTAATCTTATTTACCACACTCTTCGATTTTTCATGACCCTGTATTTTATTCAAATTTCAATTCAAAGATACATTTTAATTGTAAATGAAACGCTTAATGTGACGCAGTTAACCGTTAGTTAATATGATTATCATTTTTGGAGTTATTAGGAGGTTTCGTTTACGCAATTCAGTAATAGAGCATTTAAAGTTTATGACGTCATCAAGCCACGATTTTATTCGAATTGCAGTGCATTTTATAAATAATTTACACATGTTTTATTTTCATATTTTATATTATGCATATCCATGATGGGTAAATATTACGGTGGCCCCCAACGACTCGTTTATATCGAGAACTTTATTGCAAAAATCTTTTTATGCTCTCAACTGTTTGGAATTTATAAAATGAAACTCTTAAAAATGCTTAAACTCATAGATTTCAGTATTACATAATAATTACAAATTATTTTTGAAATTACTTAATTTATAATTTCTTTTTTATGGTAAATATGTAAGCATTAGAGCAACATTTATTGCAAAATAACAAACAAATAAAACAAATGATATTATTATGGGAAAAAAATCTGTTAACCCTTAACTGCTCTGACAAAAATCGTCGCATAGATACTGTGAGCGGACTCTAATGAGACCGCTCGACCGAAAGATGAATAAGAGGCTCGATTAACATATTCGGTACTGTGTCTGTTAAACTTTATATACAGGACTGTTATAATTAAAATTCGCCTATTCAGAAGCCTCTACCGACACACTGAGAAAAATGACACTTTCAAATCTGAGTAAATCGATGTTTTCATTTTGTTCATTATGAAACTTTTTGTGTCAAATAGGACGACCCAACGCTTTCAATTCTGAAATACCAGAAATACTCACGATATTGAAACAGGGACATACTCAAAACTGAGCACATAGAGGTCAGTCCATACTCATTTTTGAAACATGGACATACTCAAAACTAAGCACATGATGTTTTATTCTTGAGTGTGTACATGTTTTCAGAAATGAGAATATACATGTTTCAAACTTAAGTAATTTTGATTCGAAGCCATTTTGACAATGCGACATACTCAGATTTTAGTATTTTTTTGCTCAGTTTTGAAAATGTCGTTTTTAGATTGTAGTAAAAAGAGTCAAAACGAAACAAAATGACAGTGGTATTTATAGTTGAGCTGAAAAAAATTTCAAGTTTAACTATGAAAACTGAAAAAAGCAGCAGTCTGTGAGACTGCTAACAGCAGTTAAGGGTTTAAAATGTTTCTTTGCTTTTATCCATTTAGACAATAGAATCAAAAACGCTCTCACTTCTCCCCTTCGAAAATACCTTGATTCCTATTTTGCCTCTATTCTTACAATCTTCATCCAATACAGTTTTACATAAAATTCAAACGAATTTTTATTACAATAGTTGCTTTTCGAGTTAAAATTACAAAATAAAAATCTTATCTTAAATAAAAAGCTAATCTTATGTACTAAAAGAAACTATTTATGAAAAAAAAACTGAATGGTTTTCTTTTCCTCTATAATCTTCTACAATTTATTTCCCACATTAAAAAAGGAATAACTTACTCAACTTATATTTCTTTTTATTTTGAATATTTAATAAAGTACACCAAACAAATATCAATAAAACTAACAGAATTGATCACACAGAACTACTCTTCTTTCATTTATTTCTTTTATGTATGTAAGAAACAAAAATTGTCCTTTCTCACAAAGAACCTCATTTCATCAAAGAAACACCATCCATAAAAAAGGAGTACTCATTACGTCTTATCTTTTCTTCTATTATAAGTGAAAGTAGTTTCTATGTTCAGGTTGGTAACGAATCACGGGGAAAAATAATTCTTGCAGAATTCAATAAATCTTACAAAAATCTTCTAGTTACTGATGTGAAATACATCAATGATAAAACAATCAGGATAAAGATATTAATAAATAACCGATCGATAAACCCACGAGGAATAAAATTGAATCAATATAAAATGATCTTTTAAACTATGTATTGAGGTTTTATTAAAAAAAATAGATAGATGTTGGAACATTCGGAATTTATGAAAATAAACTCTTGACTTAGAATTAAAAAAAATGACTAATCGTATGATTTTGTTCTAAAAAAAGAAAAAAAGCATGGTGTTTTTACCGTCACGGGATCAACCTTTTGCGGAATTAATTCAGCTAAGTTCTTGACTTATAAATTAGAATAAATAACTATTACGTTCAACTTTATGATATGGTTTTAAAAGGGCTAATGTTTCTACTATTGGGTTGTTAGGAATGCTTCTTTTGTTTGGGAAAATCAATTCGTACCAGAAAATTCTGCTCGTCAATTATTAGACATTAGATATCGGAATTAATGTCTAATAATTAAATGATAGAATTTTCCGGTACGCATTGTTTTTTCCAAACGGAAGGAACTTTCCAAACAACCCAATACTTAATTTGAAAAAATCACATGCAATGACCTATATTTTATGGCTAAATGTTCTATCGTCATGGAATCAAATATCAGTGTCGTTTATTAAACTAATCTATTGCTTATAAATTAAAAAATAAAACTATTACGTTTAATTAAATGTTTGGTTATAAAAGGCTGTTATGCCCATTAATTAAAAAAAAATCGCAAATAACCTCTGTTTTGAGACTATGTAGTATTCTGCCAGTGGATGAACCTTTTTCGGAATTTATAAAACCAAGTTCTCAATTTATAAATTAGAATATATAACTATTACTTATAATTCTGTGATTTGAGTTTTAAATAACTATTTTTTTTTACATTAATTCAAAAACATTAAAAGTAACGTTTGTAAGATAAAGCCATATGTTCTACAGTGTCGGGCTCAGCATTTTATTTAAAAATAGGATAAAGAAGATAAAGAACAAAGAAAACTATTTTAATGTGTCTATTTTTCATTTAATTCCATGCTCTTGTCACAAACTTGACATTATTGTGATTTCTTTATGAGTACATTTTGCAACTCGCTTCGAAAAACACCATATGCATTTCAATTTATAATAGTAACATTTTTGTGTTGCTTGTTGCTTTGTTCGGAAATATCGATGATGCATTAATTTTATAGGACCAGAAAGGAATTACTTAAATTGAATGAAGTTTCATCGTGGATTAGGAGCCCTGTAAGGAATTTAAGCTATTACTTCGTTCTGCATTTATTTATTTATGTTATATATATATATATATATATATATATATATATATATATATATATATATATATATATATATATATATATATAAATTTTGTTAAATTGTAAATCATAAAAAAAGTAGTCATCTTACCAGATAAAGTGTCTTTTATTATTATTATTATTATTATTATTATTTTATAGAGACTTTTTAGAATCTTAATATATGATATGCGCATCAAACATGGATGAAACTGGCAAAAATATTGCTTAAATTAATTTGGTCAGCAACAAAAGGGTGTAAAAAAAAAACCTCTTTTTGTGCCAAACCCATCTTGTTAAAATACTTCAACTAGAGTGAAGTACAGTAGATAAATAAAAAAAATTGGCAATCATTTGAAGTCGGTTTTATTTTTTAAGCAACAATGCACCTTTATAGCATAAAAAAAGAAAAGAAAATCGAACTGTTTTATTTTTTCAGATTAAAATTTTGTTAATTTTTAATGCTTTAATTTTTACAACATTCGAAATTTTGCGTCAAGGGGCCACTTCACTGAAACTCCCCTACCACAAAATCCAATGTTACCCTATGAGGAAACTGAAAAGCGCGATTACTCATTAACTAATATAATCATTAAAATACGGTTTTCACCATCAAAAAGTAGACGTCAGATGCCGACGATGTGTGTTTTTAAAAATGGTCTCTTTGAATTTTAAGTACTTAACATATCCCTATAAATTTTGAAATTTCCACTTGATGAAATTTTATCATCTTCTTAAAAATATTTAAAATTTACTGAGGCAATTTTAAAAAACGAAAAAAAACGTCGGTATATGACGTCTAATTTCTTATGCTGAAAACCGTACTTTAATATATTTATATTAGATAATGAGTCATCGCGCTTTTTATTTTTAGCGTAAGTTAATATAGGATTTCGCGATCGGGGAGTTTAAGTTAAGCTGCCCCTTAAAACAAAAGTTACGATAAAAAGCATTTCAGCTATCGTTAGATACGGCATAGGGAATGGTCATTTTTACTTTATTCTATCTATAATAGAAGAAAGTATTGTAATTGAAAAAAAAATTTCGACTTCCGGTTTTCGACGGATTTACACGTTTTAGGGGTCAGAGATTCTGAAAAACATGTTTTTACAAAATGTCTGTCTGTCCTCATTGTATCCTCGAAAAAGTGTATAAAGTTATGAATATAATTGAACCAAATTGGATTTATAGGTTTGTGACTATGGCCAGTAGGTGCTCCTTAAATTTTTTTAGTATTCCGTCGGAAAGGGGCACTGCGATAACGATTTTTGTGCCATTTTTATTATTGCATCATCGACAAGTGTATGGAGTTGTGCGTAGATTTTATGTATATGTTTTTGACTATGGCCTGCAGGTCCTAGTTGAATTTGGGGATATTCCGCCAGAAAAAGGGCGCTGTGATAGCCAATTAAAAATTTCAAATTCAGAAAGATGTACAAAAAATTTGAAAATCTAAAAGTTTTTCCCTTAAATGTTCGGTCTTGATCCTAGGATTCCGAAACAATTTTTGCTTTGCCTCTATTTAAAAAAACGGCTGACATATAGCATCTCTAAATTTTAGGGTGGCATTTTGAGACAAGACAGCAGGATGAAAGGTTCTAATTTATGAGTTTTAAACCCAGAAAAAGGTTGGGTTGGGTTGATTATTGACGGCCAATTATCTACACTAGGGATATAGGCCCGGGGGGAGTGCCCTTCGTGGGGGTCTTTCAAAGGGAACCTAACCCGTATTTACGCATGGATAAATCCACGGCTCGAAGAAAACCACGAAAACTTCGAACGATTAGGCCGACGGGCGCGATTGGGATCGAACCCAGCACCTCCCGTCTACCAGCTTCGAGAGCAGGACCTCTCAGCCACTAGTGGGGCTCTCAGAAAAAGGAATTGATTAAAACAACAAAACATGTTTTGTTGAGTACATTTTGTTGTTTCAGGCAAGATTTTTAGTTGAAGTAAAAAGTTGGTTTTGTTGCAATGACAAAAAAAAAATACTGTTAACACTCTTACAAAATTTTAACAACATTTCATCAATTTTACTTGAGTTAACAAAATCTGTTTTTTCAATTTTACCGTAATTTTGTAATTTAAGTTTGTAATTTATACAAAATTTAAATTGTTGTGTAGTAGCCATAACTCTCTCACGTAACTTGGTTTATTTGACTTATATAGCTATATAATTAAAGGATTAACATAATTTTTGGATAATTAAAACTTTTTAAATTGGCACGGACCAAGGTAATTTTAAAAATCCCCCTATCCCATTTATTACTTTCTTCTATCTTTACAAGAAGAAAGTATTGGAGTCATGAAATTTTTCAACTTCTGCTTTTCGACGGATTTTAGAAGGTCCTGAACACAATCTGACTGTTTTCAGAAAATGACTTTCTATGACTCTGTCTGTATGTGACAAAAATTTTGTGGGCGCTCTATTTCAAGAACTAATGCACGGAATTTATTAAAACTTTATATTCAGTTACTTCCTGATATAAATTAGTGCTGATTAGTTTTTGGCGTAAATAGCGCAACAGGTGGCGCTGCTATGTTGCAATTTGCGCCATTTCTGCAATAGATTCGCGATTTCTCAAGAACTAATGCACTGATTTACATCAAACTACAGATTGAGTTAGACCTTGACATAATTAGAAGCAGATTACGTTTTGGTGTAAAGAGCCCAACAGCCGGCGCTGCTATGCTACTTTTTCATGATTTTCACTATAAATAAATCTCAAGAACTAATGCACGGATTAATTTTTAATTTATTTTCAGCAGTGATTTACGTCTGTAATTCTTAAATAATAACCAGTGAATTTTTATCCTGCATTTTTTCAAGTGTAAACCGACAGAGTGAAAATTGTCCCAAGCCGGGAATCGTACCCGGGTCCTCAGAATAGCGCTCTGAGGCCCCAGCATACTGCAACACAGTAAAATTTTAATTAATTTTCTGCAGTGAATTACGCCTGTAATCCTTGAATAATAACCAGCGAATTTTTATCCTGCTTTTTGCAGGCGTAATTCACTGCTGAAAATGAATTAAAAATTAACTATATGTTGCCATATGCTGGGCTTTGTATTTTCGTCTCATGTTTGCCGCAGAAATTTGCATGCTCATGCAGGGCCTGTTTACCGAATAGGCCCGGGAAGCCCGTGCTTACCCAAAGAAATAAAAAGGTACCCCAAAATTTATTTTTCAAAATAACTTTTTACAGAAAAAAAAATCAATCAGGGTAAAAAATGCACTTTTTCTATGCGAAATTTTTATCTAAGAATCTCTCTCTTTCTAAATTGTTGTTTACTCGAAATTTTGATGGTAAAATTTCAAATTGTTGCAGCATACCAAAAGTGATTTAGTAAATAACAAAGCAAATGGTAGAGGGGGACCCCAGAGTAACGTCCGGCTTCCCCTACTTTTATGTCTTAAGATGGCCCTGTGCGCATGATGACATTTCCATTTTGTGCTGCGGTTGCAGCCGGTCCGACATATATAAGAGTGATAGATTTCGAGTTTGGATATCCTTCCTTGTAGCTCAGTGGTAGAGTCTCAGCGCGTTGTTCAGAGGACCCGGGATCGAGTCCTGGCTTGGGACATTGTTCAATCTGTCGGTTTACGCTTGATAAAAAGCAAGATAAAAATTCACTTGTTATTCAAGTTTTACAGGCGTAATTCACTGCTGAAAATGAATTAAAAAATAGTTAAGTTTAGATTGGTACTAATACAAAAGAAAATTTAAGTAAAAGAACTCTTAAAGTAACAGATAATTATATTTATTTTTAGAAAACTTTCAACAAAAGAATTTTGTTAATTCAAGTAAAATTGCCCATTTTTACTTGAATTAACAAAACATTTTTTTATTGATGATACAAAATTTTTTGTTCGAACTGCAAAAAAAGTCAACAATATTTTTCTTGTTGATTCAAACAAAATTTCCATTGACCCATATTTAAACGGAAGGTTTTGTTGGGCCAAACAAATTTTTGTTGATTCATCAAAACTTTTCTCTGAGTGTGAGTGTGAATTGCTTAAGGGTGTTTATTTTATTCTGTTACGCATTTTTCAGCTGAACTATATTTAGTATACTAAGTATACTATAGTATACTAAGAAGTGTTTGAAGAATAAAAATAAATTCATATACAGGGCTACGCAAGGAACTGTATGCATTACCGTATAAGGGCTATTTATTTTTGAAAATATATTTTCAGCTAAATTTTTTACTTGTATCTTCTTTCACCTTATTACGGTGAAGTTCTGTTACAATAGTTTGGAAGTATTGGAAACTCTTTCCTAATCTGTGCTTGACGCATGATTTTTTTGGTTTATACTCGTAATTAGACAAATTGCGTCTAGTTAAAATGAACTGAAATCGAAACAAAACATGCATGCCTATAATAATAAAATGCAAATGTTTCATAAAAGTGGGCCATTCAGAAATATCTTTGAAATATAAACAAACTGAATTCTATATTTATTAACTAGAGGACCAAAATATTGGTTCATATCATGTACATTCGTCTACTGTACAAGATGTTAACAAGTCATGAAAATCTATCTATCCATTTTTGCAATTTTTTTTACACAGTCTGCTAAAGTAACCGTTTTGAATAAAATGACTTTCAACTACTCAGATGTGCCAAGCTCAAAACTTTCTTCTATCTCATACCTGCTAATATTTCAAAATTCGCTATCACACCGCCAAAAAATCGTCATTCTGTTGTACGTCAACTGCTTGCGAATCGTCGGGTTACGTGGTTGCGAACAACCAATGTATACTAAATTACGGAAAATCCTTCTGGTCTGTACCGGCAGGTAAAGATAGCCTCCCTATTCCTTCGTCTTAAAATTTTAGCTAATTTTACTCGAAAACACGAAGCTAAAATGCGCAGAACCCGATTACAGAAGATTCATTTCCAGTTCTCGCCAGTATAGAATTTGAATCAGAATAACGCCAAATTAGTCAGGCATAGCTAAGTTGGCTTAATTTATGGCAACCTATTTATGTCGCCAAATTTGTAGATATTTTGCCAAGTGTCTCCAAGCTTGGCGAGAATTTGACGTTGGCGAATATAAATATATAGTGTTAAACATATAAGAGTTGGAACGATTGTTACAACAATAAAAGAAATTTTGCTAGAAAGCATGTAAATTACACTCAGAGAAAAGTTTTGTTGAATCAACAAAAATTTGTTTGGCCCAACAAAACTTTCCGTTTAAATATGGGTCAATGGAAATTTTGTTTGAATCAACAAGAAAAATATTGTTGATTTTTTTTGCAGTTCGAACAAAAAATTTTATATCATCAATAAAAAAATGTTTTGTTAATTCAAGTAAAAATGGGCAATTTTACTTGAATTAACAAAATTCTTTTGTTGAAAGTTTTCTAAAAATAAATATAATTATCTGTTACTTTAAGAGTTCTTTTCAGTTTCGGTAACAAAAACTTTTGTATAAAGAACAATTGTTTAGTGTAATTTTAAGAATTTTCATTGTTTTAACAACAATTGTTTTGTGCAATTTTAAGAATTTTCTTTGTTTTAACAACAAAATGTTTTTGTTACAGAAACAATTATAATATTTACTTAATTTTTTTTTTGTATTAGTACCAATCTAAACTTAACTATTTTTTAATTCATTTTCAGCAGTGAATGACGCCTGTAAACCTTGAATAACAAGTGAATTTTTATCAAGCGTAAACCGACAGATTGAACAATATCCCAAGCCGGGTCTCGATCCCGGGTCCTCTAAACAACGCGCTGAGACTCTACCACTGAGCTACAAGGAAGGATATCCAAACTCGAAATCTATCACTCTTATATATGTCGGACCGGCTGCAACCGCAGCACAAAATGGAAATGTCATCATACGCACAGGGCCATCTTAAGACATAAAAGTAGGGGAAGCCGGACGTTACTCTGGGGTCCCCCTCTACCATTTGCTTTGTTATTTTCTAAATCCATTTTTGGTATGCTGCAACAATTTGAAATTTTACCATCAAAATTTCGAGTAAACAACAATTTAGAAAGAGAGAGATTCTTAGATAAAAATTTCGTAAAGAAAAAGTGCATTTTTTACCCTGATTGATTTTTTTTTCTGTAAAAAGTTATTTTGAAAAATAAATTTTGGGGTACCTTTGTATTTATTTGGGTAAGCACGGGCTTCCCGGGCCTATTCGGTAAACAGGCCCTGCATGAGCATGCAAATTTCTGCGGCAAACATGAGACGAAAATACAAAGCCCAGCATATGGCAACATATAGTTAATTTTTAATTCATTTTCAGCAGTGAATTACGCCTGTAAAAAGCAGGATAAAAATTCACTGGTTATTATTCAAGGATTACAGGCGTAATTCACTGCAGAAAATTAATTAAAAATTTACTGTGTTGCAGTATGCTGGGGCCTCAGAGCGCTATTCTGAGGACCCGGGTACGATTCCCGGCATGGGACAATTTTCACTCTGTCGGTTTACACTTGAAAAAATGCAGGATAAAAATTCACTGGTTATTATTTAAGAATTACAGGCGTAAATCACTGCTGAAAATAAATTAAAAATTAATCCGTGCATTAGTTCTTGAGATTTATTTATAGTGAAAATCATGAAAAAGTAGCATAGCAGCGCCGGCTGTTGGGCTCTTTACACCAAAACGTAATCAGCTTCTATTTATGTCAAGGTCTAACTCAATCTGTAGTTTGATGTAAATCAGTGCATTAGTTCTTGAGAAATCGCGAATCTATTGCAGAAATGGCGAAAATTGCAACATAGCAGCGCCACCTGTTGCGCTATTTACGCCAAAAACTAATCAGCACCAATTTATATCAGGAAGTAACTGAATATAAAGTTTTATTAAATTCCGTGCATTAGTTCTTTAAATAGAGCGCCCACAAAATTTTTGTCACATACAGACAGTGTCATAGACAGTCATTTTCTGAAAACAGTCAGATTGTGTTCAGGACCTTCTAAAATCCGTCGAAAACCAGAAGTTGAAAAATTTCATGACTCCAATACTTTCTTCTTGTAAAGATAGAAGAAAGTAATAAATGGGATAGGGGGATTTTTAAAATTACCTTGGTCCGTGCCAATTTAAAAAGTTTTAATTATCCAAAAATTATGTTAATCCTTTAATTATATAGCTATATAAGTCAAATAAACCAAGTTACGTGAGAGAGTTATGGCTACTACACAACAATTTAAATTTTGTATAAATTACAAACTTAAATTACAAAATTATGGTAAAATTGATAAAACAGATTTTGTTAACTCAAGTAAAATTGATGAAATTTTGTTAAAATTTTGTAAGAGTGTTAACAGTATTTTTTTGTCAATGCAACAAAACCAACTTTTTACTTCAACTAAAAATTTTGCCTGAAATAACAAAATGTACTCAACAAAACATGTTTTGTTGTTTTAATAAATTCCTTTTTCTGGGTGCATACACAGTAATTCTTACGAATTCTTTTGTGCAACCCTTATATGATCTACTTTTAGATTCTAGAATGTATACACAAAAATAAATGTGCAAGAAATTATTTAAACTTAAAAACGCATACGAAAACTGAAAACGCACTTCCAGCTTTATCGCTCGTAGAAAATACTGTAACTGAATTTTTTGTGTCCCCCTGTAAATGAATGATATTTGCTTTGCATTCCACATTCAACATAAAGCATGTTTTAGTGTACATCAGAACTTTATATCAATTTTATTGTGCTTGAAGTAACATAATATCATTAAAATACACCGCAAACGGTTTTTACCCGTAGACCATAATGTAACGAGATTCTTTTGAGTGTCTTTGTAAACGAACCATAAATGCGGCACACTTCATTTTCAATAGCGTACATACCATAGTGAACTTCAATAACATATATCAATTACAGGGCAATCCAAGTATATTTACGAAAGTTAGAGTAGGGACAGACGGCAGACAGACAGACATACCGAATTCATAACCACTTTTCAAATATGTTGGAAAATGTAAAAAAACCCTTATACGGTTAAATTATCCGAGTTTTATCCTGTGCACAGTGACAAAAATATTCATCTACTTTTGACTTAAGAAATATATAAATAAACTTCTTAAAAATAAAAGTTCAAAGGAATAAGGTTGTTTCGGTATCCCTTTAACATTTTGTACACACAAATGGATCAAACACTTTATAAAGTAACAACCTTTAAATCTTTCTTTAATTTTAACATCTTAAAGGTGCAATGTCTCCTTAAAAAATATATTTGTCTAAAACGGAATTGATTTAAAGAAATCAAAAAAGACATTTTTCAAAAATACCTGTTTCAAATCAGGAAATAAAAAATATACACATGGAAAAACCAAAGACAAGTTTATGTTAGAACAAGAGACAATCGAGTAGCAGAATTGGAAAAAAAAAAAGACATGTCGGATTTTACGAGAGACCATCTCTTTTCCAAAAACGTGATATGTGTATTTTATAGGCCGAAGGGAAATTTTGAAAAAGAAAACAGAAATTCTTCTATTATTTAAATAATTTCCAATTCTTTCTGGATTTCGTGCACAGATTTCTGTTAGTAGGTATGTTTTAGGATTATAAATAAGAAGAGTTTTATTATTCCGAAAGCTAAGGAATTTTTATTCATTTATTTTTTTAAGATAAAGGTGGAGTGGAGGAATACATTTAGACAATCACTAGTGTCTAGACATGGGGTGTCGCTCAAAGGAGTATTTGAGGCAAAATCCTGGCCAAAATTATTCTTCATGTGGTTTTAAAGTTAAAACCATTGCTGTTGACTTTACTTCTTGACTCTACGTAAATACACTTAATTAGTGTTATACATACATAATTGCATGCATTTATTAAAATATATATATAAGTAATACAACGTTTACTTAAAAGTTTATTATTTATAAGAGGAGAGTAATTGTTGATAGGTTTGTTTTATTTACAAGTAATGTTTTATTAAATATTGTTAATTTTACTATACATAAATGTTAAATTATTGATATAAACAAATGTTTATAATATATATATTACTTGCATTTAGTAATTTAACAAAGTTGAGTCTCTATAGTACAGAGAGGCTGGTTTTTGAGTGTTTTCAATAGATTTGCAGTCCTTCCAAAAAACATTGATATCTAAAAATGGCAACAATATGCGGAAATTGTTTTACAAAAATTTGCATTCGAAACTATAGCCAAAAACGATTATAACTAAAAATGGTTCGACAAACCCCGACACAGCTTTAAAAAACTTTGAATCTGTTAGATAACACACTTCAATAAATATATTTCAATAAATTAGATCTAAAAATGATTAATATTAACCCATTTTCAATGTTAATTATTTTTTATTATATGAAAAGTAAAATTATTTAAATACACATGTCAATGTATACATTTAAACACAATAACAAAGCTGAAACATAACAAAAAAGCACGACTTCTCACAAAGAAATTTTCACTTCAACTGAGGCTAGGAGCCGCCGAATATGACTCATACTCTTGAAATACACATAGATCGATGCACCAGTTAGTCAGATATTATAAAATAGGATTTTTCCAGTTGTTAAGCAAATTTTAATTTCTGCCTTTTTGGTCAGGATTTTGCATCCAGGAGTAGCAAGATTTTCGAACAAAAGTGCCCGAGACTCGCAACCTAAATGAAGAATGTAAACTTGAAATAATCTAAACTAAGAATTCATTATAAAAACTCCCGCGCAAGACAATTTTCAAACATATCAATGGAATAAAAAACAATATAAAATCGTACCAATTACGAAATAATTAAAAATAGAAAAATAGGTTGTTGTTGTTTTTTCTAATGGGGAACAGTTTTTTTTTCTTTTTAGCCTGCTTAAGATAATTTTTCAAACACATGGATATAAAAGAACTAAATATTGTCTTTCACGGGAGGTTCAGGGGAGTAGAATCGTCTATAAAAAAAAAAAATCTTAGGTTCTTTTTTTCTTTGTGCTTATTTATTTTAAATCGCTTGGGAAGAATTCATTTTTACTTAGTTTTTCTTTTGAAAATTATCAGAAAGAAAAATGTAGTTAATTTAATTTTAAATTCCTGGTAGGGGCAATGACCCTCCTCTTTACCGCGCCATTGTGGGAAGAAGTCTTTTCAAGATTGACATTCTCTTATTTTAAAGCCGAGCCCACTGAACATATCAAAGGAATATCTCTTTTAGTGTAATACATTTTCATAGTTGCAAATCACTGTCATTAGATTTTATGCTAAACACCCCTGTATAAATGGAATTGCATGTTTTGAAATAAAGTGAATTGAGCAATCTTTAATTTAATTTATTATTACTAAATGCTGAAGCATAAATGAGATCATAATAATAAATGTATAGACATATACTATCATTACTAAATGCAGGTAATAATAAAAATATTTGTTAAGACATAGTAATACTGAATGAAAAGACATGTACAATTAATAGGACACCAGACCCGAGGGGGATAATATAAAAATTGTCTGAAATCAGCTAATCCAAGCTGCATTTTCGTCAAATCACACTGATATTCTGCACGCACTTTTTCGTTTTAGAAATGGAATTTTTAAAACTTCCTTTTCCCGTCAAACAACAGATACTTTGCGATCCTAACTTAAAATTTCCTGAAATTTTCACATCAAAAGACGGAAATTTCCTGAATTTTTTCTGTCAAAAGACGGACATTTCCTCAGATAATATATATATATATATCTTACGGGGTATTCCGGCTACTTGCTGTCACTATTTTTTATATTTTTTGACGGAAAACTTTTTTACAGTGTTCATAAATCGTAAAAAAAAAAAAAAAAAAAAAAAAAAAAAAAACAATATAGTATAATGTTACTCAGTAAAATAGGGTACGTTCGAACATAATTTTCTAGCAAAAAATGTGAAGAATTATTAGGATCGGTCAAATTACACAAAATCTGTTTTTACAGTGTTCATAAATCGTACAAAAACAATATAAAATGTTACCCGATAAAATAGGGTACATTCGAACATAATTTTCTAGCAAAAAATATGAAAAATGTTTAGGATTGTTCAAATTACACAAAATTGCAATAAGAATGACAGTGATATATCGGACAATGTAGCCATTATATAGTGTGTAGTCACTGGTGTCCCAATTTACAAGGGGTGTCCCGATTTCTAAGAGTTCCGAGTCTCATCCAGCGGAACCAGTGTGTGGGACACGTAAAGTGCTCATTTTTCGTGATGTACAAGCTTTTTTAAATATCTTTTAGTACTATTCTGCATATATGCTATTTAGTACTATGCTCTGCATCGAGTAAACTTACTAGTTCGGAATCTCGAGTAACCAGCGTAAGATTCCTGTTCAGACAGGTTCCCGTCTTAGAATTTAGATTTCTACGGTACTCTTTCCGCCAGGACCATGGATTTTATCACGTTTGATTTAAAATAAGATTCCGTTATAGACAGATTCCTTATTCATAAGATTTACTATATTTTTATATCCCGATTCAGAAGCCACTGTCCCGCTTTTTCTGGTTCCCTAACCGCATTTTTGTGACCTGACAAACTAGTCGTTACAATATCCCTTCCAAATCCCCTTCTTTCCCACTCTATTAACAACCCACAATCTAGTACTTGCTTTTGTAACCTACAATATTTATTGCGTAACAGAAGGGGGGGAAAAGCAGCCAAGAAGCAAATGAATGACCCTTCTAAATGACAAAGTGCAGCTCTATATCACTGATTAGCGAGAATTCCAGCGTGTCCACGAGAAAAAGGAATGATTTATTCATCTCATCCTCGGTAGGGTCATAAAAGAGAACTAAGAATAACTGCATCGTTCGATCGATGACGCCACAAAACAAAAACTAATATTTACTTACCGTATTATTGTAATGTATATATAAAAAAGATTATTATAGAAAACTACATGGTCCAAGAAGAATAACAATATATGTAGTCTGGTCTGTAAATTGCATTGTTTTTAAATAATAAATCTATGTATTACATGACAAAACTGTGTGTTCTTAATGTTTTTTCAAATGTTTACATTGAGGAAGGAAAATATAATTTAAAAGTTCCAGCATCAGTTAAATATGAAGTGTTCGTAAATACGTGCAAAGAAATGTGGACATATTCTCCGTACAACAAAGAAAGAAGTAAAAAAAGGTTCATATACATCGTGTAAAAATACTCTAGAAACTTCATCAATCCAGTGGAAATAACAAACATGAGCGTTTGTATTTCTGCTGTCCCCGTCGATGGGAGTCGTTAATTAATTGTTTTAATTATCATGAGGATTTTTCATGATTTTATAGCGTTTAAAGAAGTTTTATGCACAATAATTTTCGCTTATAGATTATTTATTTTTAAAAGGCGTATGTTGAATCGTACGTATGTGATGTTTATTTTTACTTTCTTCAATTTATAATAGAAGAAAGTATTGTAATAGAGAAGAAATTATTAATTTTTTTCGACTGATTTACACTTTTTAGGGGTCAGAGATCCCGAAAAACATGTTTATACAAAATGTCTGTCCGTCCGTCTGCGTGTCTGTCTGTCCTCAATGTATCATCGAAAAGTGAACGAAGATATGCATAGAATTGAACCAATATTTATGACTATGGCAAGTAGATCGTCCTTGAATTTAGAGATAGTCCGCCGGAAGGGGGCGCTGTAATAGCAATTTATACGCCATTTTCATTATTGTACCATTGAAAAGTGTATGAAGTTATGCGTAGAATTGAACTAAATTTTTTTAATAGGTTTGTGGCTATGACCACCAGGTTCTTCCTGAATTTGGAGATATTTCTCCAGAAGGGAGCGCTGTAATAGCAATTTTTGTGTCATTTTCATTGGCGCTGTTGATAACAAATTTTAACGAATTAGCATGTATGAGATAGCGAAAAGTTTTGGGATTGACACATCCGACTAGTTAGGTTTTTAACTGGCTACTTTTCAAACTTTTATTTAAAGGATGACGATCCAGCGTGTCAGTGGGACAATTATTCTTTTTCAACTAACACACATTCAATCCAATGTTTGTAAAAACTGTATTTTTTTTATTTTTTTAGTAAAAGTGATCTTATTAAAAACGAGATCAAATATAAGTTGAATATATTAGGGTAATATTATTTTTTTTAAAGTGATTTTAGAGACATTTTATTTTAAATCATAACGTTTTTTACACTCTTTTGTTTAAATTAACTTCGTTCTTGTGTGTAAAGAAGGCATTTTGTAATCAATCTTTCTTTCACTCATTTCCTGATGTGCTAGAATGAAAAAATTTATGTACACAGGCGTGTTTTCAATGACAATATAACATTTTAAGGATTTTAGAACGTAATTATAAATAAATAAATTAATTTTAAGGCATTTTTTCGTTATTTAGGCAAAGGTTGTAAAAAAAAACAAATATTCTTTCAAATAAACAATATGGTTACAAATGTATATGAGTTACAACTACAACGGAGTTCATTATGTGTCAAACCAATCTCGTAAAAATAGGGCAACTGGCTATGAAACTGCATGAATGAAATTTGAAATTTGTTAATTTATTATTAATAAATAAACTACATCAATGAAATATTTTATTTTCTCTAAAAAGTAAAAAATAAAAAATAAATATAAAATTATAAGTGTAATAATTAAAAAAAATACGCTTTTATCAATTAATAGTTTGATACTACTTAAATTATAATTATACGTTAAGAAAACAATTTAGAAATCCACAATAGATGTTTAAATAATGCTTTTATTCTTTCCTGTTGCCACACCTTAAAAAAAGACCACAACAAAAGTTATTGATATTCTTTAATAGTTTCTCTAGTTCTCACTTTCTAATAAGCGTAAATCAAACCGGCGAATTTTTAATAGTTGGGACCCACGCTAAGTGTTGTCTTAAAAAACTATTTTTACTTTCATATTTATTTATGATTGCTTTAATTATTCTGACATCTTGATATCCTGATTATGTTCAGAACACATTAGTCCAGATAATTGGAGTTTCACTGTGGTATCCGAGAACCAAAATGCATTTGTAAAATATTCATTAAATCATAATTCTGTAAATAAAAAGTATATTTACTAAAGCACATTTATCATTATTGCAAAGATGTTACATAAATAGTGTTTTCCCAATTTATTTATTTTTTCAATCAGAACACATAAGTCCGGATAATGGGAGTTTCACTGTAGTATCCGAAAACCAAAATACACTGGAAAAGTTTTCATTAAATTATAAATATATAAATGAAAAGTATATATATATTTAGTAAAATAGATTTATCATTATTACAAAGGTGCTGCATAAATAATGTTTTCCTAATTTATTACTTTTTTTTCGCTCAGAATACATTTGCCGGATTTTTTTTTCGTTCAAAACACATTAGTCCGGATAATTGGAGTTTCACTGTAGTATACGAGAACAAAAATACATTGAAAAAGTTTTCAATAAATTATAAATCTATAATAAGTTATTTATTAAAATAGATTTATCATTATTACAAAAATGCTACATAAATAATATTTTACTTTTTTTTTTCCCATTCAGAACATATCGGTCCGGATAATGGAAGATTCACGGTAGTATCCGAGAACCAAAATACACTGGAAAAGTTTTCCTTAAATTATAAATCTATAAATAATAAACATATTTAGCAAAATGATTTATCATTCTAACAAAGATGCTACATAAATAATGCTTTCCCACTTTATACTTTTTTTTTCGCTCAGAACACATTAGCCTGATTTATTTTTTCGTTCAAAACACATTAGTCTGAGTAATTGGAGTTTCACTGTAGTATCCAAGAACTAAAATATACTGGAAAAGCTTTCATTAAATTATAAATCTATAAATAGAAAGTATATTTAGTAAAACAGATTTATCATTATTATAAAGATGCTAGATAAATAATGTTTTCCTAATTTATTACTATTTTTTTCGCTAAGAACACGTTAGCCGGATTTATTTTTTCATTCAAAACACATGAGTCCGGATAATTGGAGTTTCACTATAGTATCCCAGAACAAAGATACACTGGAAAAGTTTTCATTAAATTATAATTCTATAAATAAACTGTATATTTAGTAAAATAGATTTATCATTATTACAAAGATGCTACATAAATAATGTTTTCCCAATTTATTACTTTTCATTTTGCTCAGAACACATTAGCTGGATTTATTTTTTTCGTTCAAAACACATCAGTTAGGATAATTGGAATTTTACTGTAGTGTCCGATATCAAAAATACACTGGAAAAGTTTTCATTAAATTATAAATCTATAAATAAAAAGTGTATTCGGTAAAATAGATTTATCATTATTACAAAGATGCTACGTAAAGAATGTTTTCCCAATCTACTACTTTTTTTCGTTCAGAACACATTAGTCCGGATTTAATTTTTCTTTCAAAACACTTCGGTAAAATAGATTTATCATTATTACAAAGATGCTACGTAAAGAATGTTTTCCCAATCTACTACTTTTTTTCGTTCAGAACACATTAGTCCGGATTTAATTTTTCTTTCAAAACACTTCGGTAAAATAGATTTATCATTATTACAAAGATGCTACGTAAAGAATGTTTTCCCAATCTACTACTTTTTTTCGTTCAGAACACATTAGTCCGGATTTAATTTTTCTTTCAAAACACTTCGGTAAAATAGATTTATCATTATTACAAAGATGCTACGTAAAGAATGTTTTCCCAATCTACTACTTTTTTTCGTTCAGAACACATTAGTCCGGATTTAATTTTTCTTTCAAAACACATCAATCCGGATAATTGGAGTTTCACTTTAGTATACGCGAACAAAAATACGAAAAGTTTTCGTTAAGTTATAAACCTATAAATAAAAGTATATTTAGTGAAACAGATTTATCATTATTACAAAGATGCTGCATAAATAATGTTTTACCAATTTATTAATTTTTGTTTCATTCAGAACACATTAGTCCGGAATTATTTTTTCGTTCAAAACACATTAGTCCGGATAGTTGAAATTTCACTGTAGTACCCGAGAACGAAAACACATTGGTAAAGTATTCATTAAATCATAATTCTGTAACTAAAAAGTACATTTAGTGAAACAGGTTAATCATTATTACAAAATTCTACATAAATAATGTTTTCTCAATTTATTATTTATTTATTTTCCTCCGTTCAAGTTAAAAAGCCAAAATGATCACGATTCCGACGAGATTGATAGCAGTGAACTCTCCCGAGTGAATAAGTGAATAAATCTTCAGCATTTCAGAGATGATCCGGAAATGGATGTGTAATTCTCTCCAGAGCGGTGTGAAGGTCAACTTCAGACAAACTAACACTCAATCGATAATGTCAAGGAGCGAAAAGGATAATCCATGCGAAAATGAAAATATCTCGAGGGATTTTCGGTGAATTAACTTTCAGCTGGAATAAAATATGGATTGATCAAGTATTGGAATTTTCAGACATTTTGTATTTATTTCATGTCAGACTGTTCTCAAATTCAAACTGGCTAATTTCTGACACATTACGGAATTCGTTTTTGTTCGCAAACTCATGAAATTGGCAGGTACTGTTATTCAGAAACTATATAATCGAAAATTTTTCCAATCTATCTGTAAAGGCAGAAGATCTCTCAAAAAATTCTGTTAAATATAGCGTTTTGAACTAACTTTCCAGATGTGACAGAGCAAGAAAAGGAAATACTGAGATGATAATAATAAGACGACAATTGCTTATAACTCAAGATGTAATTCATTTATCGAAAAATGGAAAAAACCTTTCCAATTAGAAATTACTTCAATAATCATGTCTGTAAGTGTCGTTACGTTTAAAAATGTGTCAGAAAATTCCGCATTATTTTGTGTATATATATATATATATATATATATATATATATATATATTTAGAACTGCCTTAATGTAAGGGATTGAGATGAGTGTGTGTGTGTGTGTGTGTATGTGTACAAACGGAAAAGTTGTTTTCATGATTTTCTTTTTCTTAACTTCTTTCTTTCATTCTTATTTATTATATGTGTACATATTTACAAAATTTTACATGGGTGTTTGAAGGGAACACTGTAATTGCGAAATAGCGAGAAAGAAGAAAATATATCTAAAAACAACACAGAAGTTTG
Organism: Maratus michaelseni; assembly: GCA_963931845.1. Taxonomy (NCBI): domain Eukaryota; kingdom Metazoa; phylum Arthropoda; class Arachnida; order Araneae; family Salticidae; genus Maratus; species Maratus michaelseni. The sequence continues at coordinate 77,474,170 of OZ007594.1, forward strand.
TGAAACGTTAAAGAGAAAAATGAAAAATGAAAAGCAACTGAAGAGAAGGGATGATCGGTTTAGAGACAGCGGATTTCTAAATCAAATAGCTTAGAATTTTATCATTAAGTGCCTCAATCACCATGTAAATCCAGAAAATACTTAAATTTTAAATTAAATCATTTTTTAAAGATCATCGCTTATTTACAGGGTCACGAAGTCTGATTTTCTAAGGAATTTATTAATGGGTTGCTGCGCCAGCAGTGGGAGACAAACGTCCTTAAATTATGTCAAAAGTCTTCGAAATTCGAGAACGTCCCCAATTTTTCAGAATGTGGTTCACATATGTTCCCGCAGTTTTTGATTTAAAACACTTATTATATTTTAAGAAGAATATAAATTCGTTCGACAAATAAAAATAAATAATAAAGCTTAAAAAGTTAACATTTTTAAGTTATAAAAGCTGTTAAAAAGTCCCGTCACAAAATAGTTAAAAAATTTAATCAGGGTAAACCGGAATTTCTCGAAAAAGTCCTGAAAATGCTTTCAGATGAAAAACTCACATTTTGAATATGAGTGAGTACATAATATATTCAATTTTCTTGATTAAGAGATAAAATTTATATTAGCGATATGATTATAGATTATTCTTTCTTAAATTTGCCTATTTCTTTTATTTCGGGTAACGTGTCTGTTTCGTGTTTAGATATTTTTGTTTTGGTTCGTTTGGAGTCGATGTAAAATATTTTGATGGCTTTAGATCGGGTTGCAGATTCACTTTAAATTAATTTATCGGATTCGGATTGGGTTAAATACAATTTCTGAAGAATTAGTCTGGTGAATGTGTGTACATGTGCAATAGGAGATCTTGGTTCCGAGATGTATCATATTTCTTTTTTATTTCATTAGCCATTGTTGCTGTTTTGTAATATGGTTCTTACCTTCATATACATTACTCGATAGTTAATGTCTTTCTTAATTCCCATTCTCTCCTTTATTCTTAAGAAATAAGAGATGAACCAATGATTTATTGTGTGTTTCTTCAATAAATCCATCTTATGTATCATTCTTTATCTCTATTGCAGTATGATAATTTCTCCTTATATTTTAAACAGATAACGCGGTAAGAGTTGGATTTTACATTAGCTTAAAAGCCATCTCCTTGAAAGAAACACTTCTTGATTTCTTTTGCTTCTTTATTCCTAAGAAATAGTTGATTTATTGTGTTTCTTCAATATATCCATCTTATGAATCATTCTTTATCTCTATTGCAGTATCATACTTTCTCCTTATATTTTTAACAGATATCGCGGTAAGAGTTTGATTTTACATTAGCTTAAAAGCCATCTCTTTCAAAGAAACACCTCTTGATTTCTTTTGCTCCTTTATTCCTACGAAATAGTTGATTGTGTGTTTCTTTAATAAACTCATTTTATGTATCATTCTTTATCGCTAGTGCAGTATGATAATTTCTCCTTATATATTTTTTAAAGAGATATCACGGTAAAAGGTGGATTTTTTATTAGCTTAAAAGATACCTCCTTCAAAGAAACACCTCTTGATTTCTTTTGTTTATTTATTTGCCCCACATTGTGAAATTTGCCTCTTGATGAAACATTTCATAATGCATTCGTATCAATCTTTCCGAACTTGTTCATATATTACGGTCCCGTACTTAAAAAAATGAAAACGGAACCATTATAAGATCACTCGTGTGTTTATCTGTCTGTCCGTCTGTTTTTCTCGTAAACTATATAGAAAAAGGAAAATTCAAAGTTGAGAAAGTTATAAAGCCTTTTATGACTCTCATATTTTCAGATTATTAGACATTTACAAATATGTTTAGGAAAAATTTAGGGGGATAATTAAGTTACTTAATTTTTTTTTCTTTGTATATCGTGTGAAATATTTCGTAACATTGAACTGAAACATATATTTGTTTTAATTTTAGGTGTTATACTTTCAGAGATATCATCGAACGAGTACTTCAAAAAAATGCCAACGATTTTAAAATCCTTCTTTCCCTTCGATTTTACAATAATAAGTACAGATCTTTAAAATTATGTTTGTAAGAGTCTTCTCTATAACTTTACGGGTCGATTTTGGAATTAATTGATTAATTTTTAAGAAAAAGTAATAAAACGCATATATCTATGAAAAAATTCAGAGAAAAACACGGATTCTGTTACATTTTAATTTTTTTTCTTCTCGTTATACTTCAAAATCCATTCTTTTTTTTTTATTAAGTAGATCATACTGAATATTTTTAAAAAATTAAGCATGATATTTGAAAAATTTGCAAGGTTTTCGCCTTTTAAATACAGCAAGTTTTCAAAACAGAGCAAACTATGCAAAAGCAATTGAAAGATTTTATGCTTAGAAAAAAATATTTAAAACTGTTCAAATTTTCTAAGTACTAACTGAATATATTTGCTACTTATATACCTCTAAGTTACAGACGTTACAGTTGTATTGATAAAAAATTTAATGGTGTGAACATTTAGTGGGCGTAGTATTTAAAGGGCTGGCAAAATAATAAAAAATATTTTTACTAAACTTATATTTGTTAAATAGTTTCAAAACGTTGCTCAAATATATACAACAAGTGCCAAAGTTTATTTTTGGAAAAAAAAAATCAATAATTTCTTTCTTTTTAAGAATTTGAAGGCTGCCATACCCCTTACTGGTTCATACACACATGTTTTTTATTTATTCATTTTTAATTTCTTTAGCTTGAACTCGCACTTCTAACTTCTTCAAAATTAGGTCAAGTCTGTTTAAACAATAAATTCGATAAATTTCACTATTATCTCCAAGTGTTATTTTAATTATGCAATTCATACAAATTTCAGGTAGCATGACTCCTTGAAGTTAGTGAATACAGACCAAAGTCAACAAAGATCAAATTTCACCCTTTGTGATTTTGGCCTCTCCAATTCTTTTAATGAGGCATGTACTAATTAGAAGAAACTTTAGTTTTCCTTTATTTTTTATTTATAAATTATGTGTACCTTTGCAGAAATATACATGAAACAAATATTTAATATACATCGTTCCCTCAAACTACTGCACCGTTTTCTTACATGATGAACAGTAGCTATTTTTTTTTACAAAATAATCTCATTTTATAAAATAAATATGACCTTATAAAAAGCAACTCAGTAGAGAATTGTCCTTTTCTTATCTACTAAATCAATATAATTTGTAGGATTGTCATGGTAACGAATTAAGAGGAAGAAGTAAATACTCACAAACGAAAGAATCCTACTTCCGACATCCTCTGGTAATGGATATGTATCACATCCTTATTTGGAGGGTAAACAAATATAGATTCGATAAGTCCAATAGAACTCAGAGATATAATCTTTGTCCAAACATGGATTTACAAGAAACTATACGATTTCGGAGAATAAATAATGAATATACTGTGGTATTCGAAGACGTTGAAGTTGATATTTTTATTTATATGCCAAGGTTATTTTTTTATAAATATTTTAAGAGTAGGTATTAAGCTTGTTTCACACTTTCGTGATAACACTGACAGTAGTAAAAATTTAAATTTTCATGAATTAATTGATTTACATGTGTTCTTCAGACATTTTTACCAAAATACTATCATGCAACAAATATGTTAAGTGAATTTGTTTCCCAATAAGTTGAAGCCTAGTCATACAGTTTCTTATTATACTATTTGTTTATTTGGTAGCTCTAAAGTCAGTAACTTACAATTCGATTTGAGGTGTTTCAGACATTTGTGTTGTTGAACTCTGCCGATGAATTTGGATTCTCCATCGAAAATAAGGGGGCACGTGTTTCGCGACTTTTTGATTGAAACCAACTAGCACAGATTGTTGGTCCATCGTTGGCAGCTTGTAGAAACCGTATGAAAATTGTTGGTTGATATGTCAACAATAAGAAAACAGAAGCCCATCTAATTTCGAGAGTAGTATATAAGGGCGGATAACAATTGGAAAATTGTTGAGCCTTTGTTGTCAAATGGTTCATTGGCCAATAGTATGGCACGATGGACATATCGTATTATGGGCCAACGTGGGACAGCAATAAGCCAACAATCAGCCAAAATTGGTTCAACCATTTTGCGTTATTTGGAAAATCAGCGCGTAGGCTTTATTATTAACTCATGTAGCACAAAATGGTTTTGTCAATACTAGGTAGTTGTTGGCTAATTCTTGGCCGACGTTGGCCTACATTTGCCTGCACACTTGCCTGCAACGTGAAATGTCCGCATTACCGTACCATTGGCCAATGAACCATTTGCCAACAAAGGAATAAGAGTTGTTCAACCATTAGCATCTCAGAATCCTGCTCACCAGGAAATCACGCCGTAGTGTAATAATGAAAAAAGTCTAAGTAAGCAGCAATCGAAAGAGCATAGTGAAAAGTGTCTTTTGGCAAATAAATCATTTACCCTCGCCTGACTGTTATCGAGATATAAAGTCTTAAAGTTTGCTAATTTATTTGTTTCATTTAGGGAGGAAAGGCGTGGTTCTGATTCAGAAATTTTAATAATCAGATTAATGTTAAATACAAAATATATTTAGATATAATAATATAAAAATGAAAAAAACCCGCCAAAAAAAAGGCTAAGAACAAATATGGTGACAAAAAATGACTGAAACATAGAAACTCGAGGCGCCAAGAACATATCTTGAACTTAAATCTTGTGCAATGATTACGATAGTCACCCCCTGCGAAAAATAAAATTGCCAGAGCGTTTCAAATGGAAGTGGACGAGTTTTCACTAATCCAGACTTTTACCAAGCATAAGCTAATCATGTCGGAGTATTGCGATGCACTAAACTGGAAATGGACAAGTGACTGGAGTTTGATGATGTTACGTTGAAAAATATCGGGGAGACGATTGCAAATGAATTATGCGTTCCCTGGTCAGATGATATCCAAATTTGAAGGGCCTCTTTTTGTTTATTGTTGGCATACTAACCCTACCATAATCCAACATTTTCTTTCAAATGCCAACGATGGTCCAACAATCTCAGCTACTTGGTAATACATTTCGAATTTACTGTACATTTTCTTTGATTTACATTTATAAATAACAAATATGTCTGTTTTTATTTCAACATTACTTGTTCTTTTACTACATTTATTTAAAAACATGTGCTCCGTAAAATGAAAGTTAAACTTTAAAAAAAAAAGAAAGAAAGAAAGTGAAGAAAATATTTGTATTAAACCAAACAGAAAGGTAATCTTTGAAGAAGAAAGAGTCAAGCAGTGAATTCTCAAAGGATCGTGTCGAGCTGGAAAAGATATCGTCTCTTTTCCAAAACGTGACATGGTTTCTTGAGATGTCGCATTGAAATTTAAAATTCCGGAAGAAAAATTCCATCATTTAAACACTTTTCACTCACTCTTTGTGATTTTCTGAGCAGCTTTTATGTAGATTTTGAGAGGTGAGGTCGTGAATAAAAAATCCTGCCTTCCGATCTTTTTTAAAGATATTCGGAAAAGAGGGATAAATTGTGAGACTAAAAAAGGCAGCTACTTGGGGATAGTTGTTCAAAGTTTGTTTAGTTTATTACCATTATTTTTTTGTTTATTAATTCATCTTAAAATTTAACAAATGTAAAAAGTAATTCAAATTAGCTTTAAAGTTTCGCAGGACACCCCCAAACAAACATTCTCCGTCTTATTATGCGCAATTAAAATTGAAGCAAAGTTCTAAGAGAGATCGTTGAGAAAAAAAAAATGTCTACTATTTTTCTGTTGTTCTTGTTTACAACATAGTTGGAAATATTTTCTAAATTTTTTTTTACATGACGTGATTGTCTAAGAAAATGATTATATAAAAACAAAACATAAGAAGAAATCTCGAGTAAATTTTTACGAAAGTTAATTTTATTTTCCATTTTTTTTATAAAAATCACAAGTTGGTCGCAAAAATAATCGCTCTTACTACATTGCAAATCGTTATACGCTTTTCAGAACACTTTTTAGAACACTTATTTTGTCACCTTTTTTAGAAGACTTTGAAGCGCACTTTTTGAAACAATTTTAGAATACTCTGAAGACACTTATTTTGTTAAGCACACTTTCTGTCACACTTCTTGAAAGCGATGACTTCACAAGTGTGCCCAAATGAGCTCCCAACCCATTCTCGCATGCGTTTTCTTAAATGTTCCCTCAAATGTGTTCAAACTGAGTAGAAAAATTAAGTTAGAAAAACTCACATAATTTCTTTATCAATGAATACGATTAAGTTAAAATATTAAAGTGTAGATACACATCCATCGCTTGAGCCATTTACACTTTTTGAAAATGTGGCAGGTCTATTTTAACCCTTTGTGACTCAAGAACTCCGACTTGAAAAATATTTACTCAGATGTTAGAATACATCATTTTAAGCATGTAAAAATGATTTAAAAATGTTTAGAACATAAAATTAAAAAAATATTGATTAAAAGGTACTTTTTTAGAAAATTATATACTTCTCATAAAAGTGTCAATTTTCTAGTACAAAATTGTAACGTATAAGAACTGACCTTTGTAAAAAAATCTATTTTTAGACATGTCCAGCCTTTTTAAGCCAACCACGAGTATATTCATGGTTTTTCAATTTAATATTACGAATTTGTACCGGAAATTTTGAGAGAAGAATTTTTATTTCATGATATCACGAAATGTCTGTAATTAAATAAAGTAAATATTGCTATTAGTATTTTCCTGTATGAATTCAAACTTCCTAAATAAAATAAAATTCCAGTAATTTTAACCCGGCAGTAAACGTGTTAGTTTGACAAAATTTATGAAATGCATTTTAGCCAAAACGATGTATGTGATACTGTTCAAATGTTAAATAAAACTTTGTCATGAAAAGTTAACTCAGTATCGCCGTCTGTTCAGAATTCTATGAACAATTTATGTTAACTGCTGTTATGGAAGATAGCAAAAATATAAATAAAACCAGTTGATCCGTGCGAAGATTTCGCGCTGCAGTCTAATATTTTTTAGCAATATCTAATATTTTTTAGATGCAGGTTTAAACTTTAAAATAAATAATAATAAATAAGGCCTAAAAATATCTGCAAACAACATTAGTCAAGCCAGAATATCATTTAATTTATTACATCAAAGTTACACTAAAAACTGACCGAAGGTAGAAAACTTAAGAACTGTATAAGTAACATTGACTTTTGGGTATGTTGCAGATATGCAACGCGTTGATAAAGCTGTTGCTCGATGCTGTTGCTAGATGGTTAAGCTATTGCTAGATGCCTAATGAATTTGAATGAGTTTTAAAATATTAATCAGTAGTACACTTACTTATTTTACATTTTTTGTAGCCTTAATTTATGTAAATTTAATATGCAATAAGAGTTATCCGTGTTGCATGAAAAAAAAAATCGTAGTTTTGTTATACCGCAATGGACTTGTCTCACTTTCAAACGCAATTGTTGAAAACGCTGATTTTTTTTTTTTTCCTTGAGTGGAAAATAGTTATAACAAAAAACTAGTCGTTGGGGGGCCACCGTAATATTTACCCATCATGGATATGCATAATATAAAATATGAAAATAAAACATATGTGTAAGCTATTTATAAAATGCTTTGCAATTCGAATAAAATCCCGGCTTGATAACGTCCTAAACTTTAAATGCTCTATTACTGAACTGCGTAAAAGAAACATCCTTATAACGCCAAAAATAATAATCCTATTAACTAATGGTTTACTGGGTCGGATTAAGCGTCTGATTTCCAATTAAAATATATCTTTGAATTGAAATTGGAATGAAATACAGGGTCATGAAAAATCGAAGAGCATGGAAAATAGGATTACAAATATCTCGGCAACTCATTATCCGATCGACTTCATTCTTTATGCAAAATTTATGTTTTCTTATTGTATTCTATATTCACTCCTTAAAATAAACAATTTCGAAAATTTTTATGTACCTTTTATTAGAACGAATATTTTGAGAGTCCAAAAAAATAGTTCCGGATAATCGAGGTTGCTGAAATTCAATAAGTTTCTTCTCATTATTACATACTAAGTACATACCAAGTGTTTACAGACACACAGACAGGCGGACGGCAATTTTTTGTTTTTTTTAATATGTTTTTCGGAATCTCCAGTGTCTGAAACGTGTAAATCCGTCCAAAAATTGTTCGATTTTTAACGCGATTACAAGATTTACCTTATACTACGTATGATGGGTAAGTGATAATTGAATATTTTATTTCATTTACTTATTTTTTATTTCAATATTTCGTTCTGCTTTAGAAAAAGTGCAATCAAACGAAAAATAAATTTTATAAGAAAAAGTGAAAAAGAAAAAAGAAGAAAGAAGAAAGTCCAGCAATATGTTTTACACATTAAAATTATATTTCTTAATTTGGATAGTGAACATTTTTAAAGCATTCCTGAAATAGAATTCTGGTTGTGCTTGTTAATTATAGTAGAAGATCACTCTTCCCTACAACTTAGTCCCTAGTGTTTTGTAGATTTGAGCCTTTTTGCGAATTACAGGTCATGCCTGTTAATTCTTTATTTACAATTTGTTAATTCAACTTTTGGCCAAATTTAGATTGTTAAAGATTAAAAATAAATAAATTGCACACTTAAATATTTAAATAAAATAAGAATCATTAAAAAAATAATTTATTCATTTTTATATTTTTAAATCGTCATCAATATTTGTTTGTATTAAAACATTTGGCTTATGTTTTAGTATCGCATCTTACTGTCTATCATTAGTCCTAAATGTATTCTGAACAATAAAATTTTGTCTTTAGAAATTTCAACATCCTTTTGTAAATATTGTAAATACACGTGTAAATATTAAATAAGAATTTGTTGATTTTTATATTTATTAACATTAATTTAAGGAATGAAATGGTTTGTTTTTGAATAAATGGTTTTATTTTCAATTGTTTGAACTGTAAATATTTCTAGATGAGAGATTAAAAAGTAAGTCTAAGTAACTTGTCTAAGTAACCAACTTTTTTTAAGACAAATACTTTTAGTACAAGTTTTTAAAAGAAAGAGTTTTTTTTTTTTTTTATTTACCATATCAATGATTAAATAAAATATTTTTATATGTATTATCGTTTTAAATAATATATTTTTTAAGAGAATTGAATTATAAATGATAATATAAGTTAAAGTTGGAGAAAAAAAATTTAAAAAAGTTGCTATTTGTTAAATAATTTTAAGAACTAAATATCTTTGTTTATATTCATACATACACTATACAGTGCAGATTACAGATGTTTGTGAATTACAGGCTTGCGGATTAGTGGCCCTCTATTGTATTATGCAACATAAAAATAAGTTGGAAATTGTACGTCAAAAGTGACAAATAAGGTGCTTTCGTACTGTTATTATTTTAGTGAAATGAATTATATCGTCTGTTATTATGATACGATTAATTTCCGTAATAAAATAAGTACATAGGAAGAATTTTACTATAACTTGGTCATAGAAATTATAAAATGTCATAAACGTCATATAACGTCATAGATGCCAGCTAGCTTGGCGATACATCTCGGTCGCTTGACGATTAATTCTTGGAAGCTGCTATAACAAGGAAGTGCCGATTTTTAAAAAAATCTAATTACTTAATAAATATTTTTATTAATATCTTTTTTAAGTTTTGATTTGATTTTCATGGCCCAGACGACGACTATAGGTGCTACGTATTTATATAATTATGAACGCACCTAAAAATCATATGCTATCCATGTGGAACAAAAAAGGCCAATAATAAATAAAAAACATTTATCTGACGTAAAGGAAGATTACAATACATTACAATTCAATGTCAGAAAGGAGACGATGAGACATTTTTATAGGAATATGTTTTAACTCGTCCGGCAATCCTTCGACCGTCGGTGTCGGCTGTGCGTTGACCTTCGTGGCCGCAACTTCGAACAATTTCTATAAAAGTGTGTCGTCGTCTCTTTCCTGACGTTGAACTGCAATGCATTGTAATCATGCTTCACGTCATATAAAATTTTCTCCACTTATTATTGTCCCTTTTTGTTTCACTCAACGTCACACCCTTCATAACTTTTTTTGCGATTTTCTCCCGCTAAACGTAGTTTGCGACCCCATGTTCCACAGTAAGTTTTCATCCTCTTGATGCCTCCTATCATCCCTCTTAATTTGTCGGCCGAATTTTGGAACACTCTGTATATATAAATATACAGATCTATATATCATATACAGGGATGCACAGAAGAATTTGGATAATTTTCCGACTGCCAATGGGAATTGCTGAAGTTTTCAAATGTGTTATGCGTTTTCTAAATTGTTCACACAAACATCATATTTCACTTTATTAAATGGCGAAGTTTTGTTACATTATTTTAAACGTGTTGTAAAGTGTTTCATAATCTATGCTTGACGCATGATTTTTCTTTCTTGTTTCTGATATATTTATATGAAAAACATTTTTCACATACGAAGACTTACAGAAAACACAATCCACATCACCACTTTTCACTGGCCATTGAAATCACAAAATTGAAAAAATAAACTTCTTACACGATTTTTCAGAAAATTTTCTGCTGCATTTTAAATGCCACTTCAAATATTGGAAGGAATTTCGAGCTTTTGCCTGCCATAAATATTAAGGAAAAGTTCTTTTTCATGCGTTTGATTTCTTTTTAGTGAATATAAAAGGCTTATCTCAAATCGATAAGACATTTTTAACTCTGTGCCTCAGGTAGAAAGTTTCTAGCTTGTCTTGTAAGTTAAACAAAAATAAACGAGAAATTTCCAAGAGAAACTACACTTTGATAATATCGATAAAATTTTGTATTTGCATACCATTGCATTTGATATTTGCAATCTATCTCATTCGTTTTACTTCAAAGACTAAGCAATTTTAGTGTGATATAAAATAACTTAAGAAAAAAAAAATAATTGTATAAAACACTTCAAATGCTTTTATAATAAGAGAGACGAAATTTTCGAGATTAATAAGTTTTATAGGTGTCTTCGTCAATCGAAGCATACAATGGGATCACTTCAAAATATTAAAAAAACGAAAAATCATGCACCAGGCATAGATTATGAAACACTTTCCAACACTAACAGAGTATCGTTAAGAAATTTCATTTTTTCACACGATGATATCTATCATAGACTGACTTATAACCGAATACTTTTGTGTGTCTCTGTAAATGAACCATAAATGATACGCTTTTCATAATTTATAGAAAACATGTTCTAATTCACCTTAGTGATACTTTTAATTTTTATTATGTTTGAAGTATTGTAAACACCTTTAAAATTCACCGTAAACGATTTTCTCCCATACACAATAATGTAACGGATTTCTTTTACGTGTTCCTGTAAAGGAACTATAAATGCTACCCACTCCATCTTCAGTACCGAACCTTCTGCACTAAATCTCAATAACATATATATACAGTGGTGGCCAAAAGTTTGGACATTTTTTGAAAGTTTCATGTTTTTCAAATTTGTGTGCTTGTAGAATATATCAATTTTCACTTAAATACAAACGTTTATATATCAACTGGAAAGTAATTGAATGTAGAAATTAATAATAAAAACAGTATTATAATATCTGTATTACAAAAAAAAGTTATGCTCACTTTAGTAGAACAAACAAACACAAATCGTTTTGAATAAGGACATGTTTTGTGATAAAAGCGTACTAGCCAATCACAAACCCTTTTCTGAGGACAAATCAAATGTCTGTAACTATAGTTTAGGTTATTTGGATGGTAAAAGAGTTATTGTTGTGGAAATATTTTGCGGAATGATGCATACTAGTACAATTAAATAGAGTATTGCTGTTTTTGAATATTTAAAGTCCTTTTTTTTTAATTAAACTAATTTCAAACAATGTCATCAACAAGAAGAACTAATTCGACATCTACAAAAAGAAGCCGAATTGTCATTGAGAGAAAATGGCCTCTTTTATGCTGAAATTGCAAGACAAGTTGGTGTTCAGTGACTTGTTCTGGTGTACGAAAGTTCTGTTTACGTTATGAAAAAACGAAATCAGTGGAAAATAAGGCCGAAAAAAATGCACAAGTGCTACTGCCGATAGAAAAATTAAACGGCTATGTCTTCAAGATAGAAAAATTTCATCAGATGCCATTAGATGTGAAATGAATGCAGCGGGTATTGCAGTAAGTTCAAGAACAATAAGATGAAGGTTATCAGGATTTGGACTACAAGCTAGAATTCCAAGGAAAAAACCATATTTAAATCAAAAGCAACGCGAAAACCGAGTTTACTGGGCAAAAGAACACATTAAATGGTCAGAAAATCAATGGAAGCAAGTAATCTGGAGCGATGAAAATAAAATATCGCTCTTTGGTAGTGATGGTAGAAAATACGTGAGACGTAGAGTAGGAGAAGCACTTCATCCTGATTGCATTGAAGCAACTACAAAAAACCTAACAAATGTCATGATTTGAGCATGTATGTCTGCAGATGGTGTGGGCCGAATTCAAGTGATTGATGGCATCCTGAAAGCCAAAATATACATCGAAACTGTCCTGGAACCAAAATTGATACCTTCCATCAGGGATCTCTTCCCCAACAACGCACCATTTATTTTTCACCAGGATTCAGCTCCATGCCACACAGCAAAAGTATGCAAAGCATGGTTTCAAAATAAAGACATAGATATATTACCATGGCCAGGAAACAGCCCTGACCTCAATCCAATTGAAAATTTCTGGCGACGTTTGAAAATTCTTGTACGAAAAAAACGTCCATCCAATAAAAGACAACTTATTGAAACTATAATTGATTCTTGGCAGCATGTGATTACGAAAGATGAACTCCAAACACTCGTTCACTCGATGAAAAGACGCTGTGAAGCTGTCTTAAAAAATAAGGGTTATCCTACTAAGTATTGATTGTGTAAGTATCACCTTAAAACAATGCAAATCCAAGATAGATCTTACTATTAGTTGCATAACTTTTTTTGTAACACAGATATTGCAATACTGATTTTATTATTAAATTTTACATTAAATTACCTTCAATTTGATATATAAATGTTTATATATAAGTGAAAATTAATATATTCTACAAGCACATAAAGTTGAAAAACATGAAAATTTCAAAAAATGTCCACACTTTTGACCACCACTGTATATTACATGGTAGTCTGAGTATATTTACGAGAGTTTGAGCACACCCAGACAGACAGACAAACGGCCAGAGAAACCGAATTCATAAACACTTTTCAACTATGTTGAAATGTGTTAAAAACGCATTTGGAAACCTGTGTATTGCACAAGCAAATTCTGTCGTATCGTTAATACTTTTTCCTCCATAACTATTAAAAAAAAAAAAAAACATACATTTTGCAAAAATGTATAACAAACTCAATCCACATCATTATTTTCAACATCCATTCCAAACTTAAGAATTAAAAAGAAATCAAACTAAATAATAAAAACAGAGCTTCTTATAAAAGTTTTTTTTTTTTAAATATTCACATGAAAAAAATTACAGGTCACAGAAAATTACAGCAAATAGAATCCTAATCATCCTTTTTCTTCAGTAGTCATGCCAAACTTAAAAAAAAAAAAAAAAAAAAAAAGAAAACCTCCAAACTCAAACAACAAAAATTTTACTTCTTAAAGGGATTTCTTTTAAATATGCGTATAAGAAACATGCATAGAACTTAACAAATACAATTTATATCTATAATTTTCACTACATACGCAATGTAAAGTTTATTTAGGAAGATCAAAATTTTACTTCAGATATTTTTGGACATATTTATGTAAAAGATATGTATGACTTACACTAAATACAATCCACATTCCCATACTTCACAAAACATTCCAATCTGAAAATAGGAAAGGTAAACTTTTTATTATACGATTTTTCAAAAATATTTCTGCTTTATTTTTAAATGCGTTACCAAATAGTGGGAGGATTTTCTGGTTTTTGAATGCCAAAAATGATGAGGAAAAAGCCTTTTTCGTGTGTTTGATTTCTTTTTAGCAAATAAAGGGTTTATCTTAAAATCGATAAGACTTTTTACTTTGTGTCGCAGATAGAAAGCTTTCAGTTTGTCAAGAAAGTTAAACAAAAATGGATAGAAGTTTTGAAGATATACTATATTTTCGATAATATCGTTTGAAAATTCGCTTAAATATTGTACATTGGGATTTGCGAGCTATTTCATTATATCTTTTCATTTTTACTTTTCAAGACATATTATTTTAGTATAATATAAAATAATTTCAAAATAATGTATTATTTTAACTAACTACAGCTTATACATGGATGAAATCGTACATTTTTTATGATATCTGTAGTAATTTGGGCTTTATGACTCTGCTACTGTGACACAAATATTTCATTGATTCATCTTTTTTTATTTTATTTTTTCCCTTCCAATATATTTTATATTATATTGGTTCTATATTCTATTTTTATGAATGATGATTCTGTTTTGTCTTTTAACGCTTATATATATATATATATATCACACACACACACACACATATACATATATATATATAATGGAAATGGGAGCACAATAGATGGAGCACAAACACCCTACAGCGGTATCCCAGAGATCTAAAACGACCAAGAAGACGACCTCAAGAGTAAGATTCAGTGACAAAATCAGAAAAGTGGCCGGCTTCAATTGGATGACTAAAGCACTGGACAGGAAGCAATGGAAAAATCTGGGGGAGACCTGCAGTGGATTGAAAACGGTTAATAATGATGATAATGATGATATATATATATATGTGTGTGTACACATATAAATTTCTGATACAATGGAATCATTTAAATTCGAACGCTGCGCTGGACATTATTGACGTTACCTCTTCTCTATTAATGCTTTATTATATCGTCACAATATTTATCTCGTATACTCTGTCATATTTCTTTGGTCACTCTCCCTACATAATCGATTGCAAAATGTTTTGAAAGATGTTTAAAAATGGATTAACTACTTCATCCGACGACCGATCTATACGAAAATCTTCATTTTAAAAAAAAGACGAAAATTTAAGCTAGGAAAATATAATATAACAACGAACAAAAATTTACAATAACCTCTTCCAAGTTACCTGCTATTTGGAAAAGCGTTCTATATTTTTAGAAACCTCATAAACTAATATATTTCCAGGATTTAGAAAAGTATGTATAATAAAAAAAAAATTCTTTTTGCTGCGACTGATTTTTGGAAACTTTTCCGAGTAGTGTTTCTTGTGTAATAATCAGTTTTCTCAAGCCGGAATATCGGTTTTTCGGATGTTACAAAATGTTCAACAAACATGTTTTACAGACAAACATGATACATTAACAGTATTAACATTAGCATTAATGTTATTTTCTCACTCTTGTGTGTCAAATGTTTAATTGAAAATGGATAGTACACTAAAAACCGACATTCCGATTTGAAAAAAAAACTGATTAATACACTATAAAATCTACTCGGACAAGTTTGCGAAAATCAGTGGCAGCAAAAGAAACTTTGTTTCTCTAAATGCTTCTCTAAATCTCCAAAATATATTGGTTTCTTAGATTTCTAAAGGAAAAGAACGCTTTTCGGAAACATTGGTATCTCGGAAGAGGTTATTATATATTTTTGTTCCTGGTTATATTATATTTTCGTATATTAAAAACGCTATCATTATTATTAGTTAAGACGGCAGTAGAAAAGATTTTTGCTCCCTGAGGATGATCACGGCTGCCGTTCAAAAGTGTTTGGAGGGTTTTTAAACATTTTAAACATCTTTAAATATCTATTTGTGTTTTTAAATGTAATTTGTTAAGTAACATTGAGATCTATTGAATCTCATGTTGATATTTTATGATTAAGAATCATTTGTCATTTTTTGCAGTGTGGGTTATCTTGAAGACTCCCCATTCATATTAAATATGGTGTACAAACACGGAAATAACAATTGTCCATTGAAGATAATAAAGATCTCATCTGGAAATCCATAAATACATCACTGGCTTGGTAATATTTAGAATACACGAACTGGATGAAAACAGATGGTCAAATGTATTTATTCTTATTTTTCCTCTCGTTCAAATATTCGTTATTTTTTATACGTATTATACAAAGTCTACTAACGAAAATTATATTATATACAATAATATATTTGTTTAATATATTTATATAATATATTTGTTCATAATCCATAAATACATCACTGGCTTGGTAATATTTAGAATACACGAACAAGATGAAAATAGATGGTCAAATGTATTTATTCTTATTTTACCTCTCATTCAAATATTCGTTCTTTTTTTTTATACGTATTATACATAAACATAACAAAGTAAAACAAACCCATTAGATAACTCATGATTATCCAGATACCTTAGAAAAATGCATTATCTTTTCAAAATTCGCAGACAGAACTACATCAGCAGAATTAGAGAACAATACATTAGACAACAGGAGAAAGATACACGTAATCTCAAGTAAATATCCCAGAAAATGTGCTTCTTGAAACATGTCACGCATAGTGGAGTGTCATGAAAAGACAAGAAAAAAAAAATGCCAGTACATCAATTTCGTAAAGTATCTGCCTTCTCGAAAAATAACTCGCTAATACCTTTAGGAAAAAAAAAAAGATTTTTTTTTTAATAACATGATTTATTGTATCTTCTGCGCTTAAAATAAATATAATGGTCTGCCTTTTAGCCTGACATTAACCGCCGTAAAAGTTAATTATTGTTCGTTAACCCTTTGTGGCGTTCAAAAAAAAATCTCTTGGAGGTAACAGAAAAAAAATGTATTTTTCCCGATAAAGGTGATCCAAGAAATTAAAGAAAAAAATATTTTGATTCTTCCTTTTCATAGTGATCTTGGTGAGATTAAGAAAAAAGACTTGGTGAAAGAAGGAAATTTTTCGCAAAGGCTTTCATGCATTCTATTATTTAATCCGTACACAGAACTAATTTGATCATAATGTATACAAAAGGGTGAAATCTTTTACTAATATTTGCAGTAAGAAGAGAAACTTCTGGTATTAAGGAATACTGTTTGCATTTGGGGCAATACAACATCTAGATATTGTTTAAGGCTGCTCGTCAGTAAACTTCCCGATTCCCCTCGCTAACGTTATTCCTATGGGCGTAGGATGCATTCGTATTTTTAAAATATCTCCTCGGAAAATTAATATTTTTAACTTATCTTTTCTTTGTTTTGTTCTTAAAGAATGTCTCTTTTTTTCTTAGTTGTCAATTTTTTTCTAAAATATATACTTAATTTTATATGAAACGTTAAAATCTTATTCAGTTTTGCTAAGATTTTAGCATATAAAAATATAAATTAAGCACATAGTTTAGAAATATTTTGATAACTAAGAAAAAAAGAGACATTCTTTAAGAACAGTACACAGGAAACAGAAGTTAAAAATATTAATTTCTCGAAAAGACATTTTAAAAATACGAATGCATCCTACGCCCATAGGAATAACATTAGCGAGGGGAATCGGGAAGTTTACTGACGAGCAGCCTTAAAACCCATAAACCAAATACAATTACAAACTTCAACTATCTTCAAATTGTTTTTATACACAAAAATTATTTTATGAGATTTCATTACTTGCAAACAAATAACAATAATAATAAACTTATTTTGAGGGCATCGGTAGATAATTAGAAAATATGGAGTAGTGGTTTAAAAATGAAAAAAAAAATTGCCAATATTTTCTGGTATCAAGAGAGCACGATCAAAATATAGTGTCTACGTAGTCAGCTAGTATACTTCAATTCATACCACATCAGATTTGCACAAATCACAAATATAAGTATATGTCTTTGCGCCACCATAATTCATGAAGTATTTATGAGATATCGCTATGCCCTATAACCCGAAACTGCCGATTTGGGAAAAAAATTACTCTATGTTGATTGGTGTGTATCGTGTGCTAAAGAACGAGTATTACATTGTGAACTGTTAGTAGTTCAGTGTACA
The DNA here is from genome assembly GCA_963931845.1 of Maratus michaelseni. NCBI lineage: Eukaryota > Metazoa > Arthropoda > Arachnida > Araneae > Salticidae > Maratus > Maratus michaelseni. The sequence goes on from OZ007594.1 coordinate 77,492,088, forward strand.
TTATGCTTAATTTCAATGTAAAAATATTACTTCTAAAAATGAATAAAAGATATTGAATAATTATCGTCTGAAACTTTCCAAACACGAAAACAAATATTTATTCACACAACGCGCCCTGACGCCGACCGACGAACTGCGCATTCTGGGGGAGCATTCTGGAAACGTTCTTAAGTAGTTCATGGTATTGCCGCTTGGTGGCAGCATTTTATTAACAGAAACCTTGCTATTCCTATTATCTGACTACCCCATACACTGCAAAAAAAAATTGCTGATTTTACAGTATAATACTGGCATCCCAGCTGCCAGAATTATACCGTAAAATTAACAGTAATAAACAGTAAAATAAGCAGCAATACGCTGCTGCGCGTGCGCGGTAGGTAAAATATTTATTATACTATTTATTACTGTTAATTTTACGGTGTAATTCTGGCAGCTGGGATGCCAGTATTATACTGTAAAATCAACATTTTTTTTTTTTTTTTGCAGTGTAATACCCGAAGTTCACCCATAACTAAAATTTTGACTAATATCAGTTCACAGATATTGCGACGCTCAGCTCAGTATGACGCACTCAATTTGCACTCGATTTTCTGTTTTTTAGCTTTTGCTCTCCAATAGTTTCCAAAATGTTCAAAATTTATACAAGGCACTACAAGGGAAATTATTACAAGCATTTCTTTAGACAATTTCATAGCTCAAATAAAAATGCTTTACAAAGGGTTCGAAATTTGACTATTGCACGTGTTCGGTTTGTTGTACATTCACCAACAATGAACTAACCGCTGAGAACTCCGTCTACGAGGCAGAACCCTTTGCTACAAAAAACACAATGTTATGGGCAAACTCAACATCTTATCACACAACCTATCTGGTCTAGTCACCTTATAAAATTTAAAAAATCCGACTACTAATTTCAGAAATTTTAGAACTAATTACTAATGTTTCTTGTCATATTTCGAATCTGATAATAACACCAAACCCAGCATCACAATTCAGTTCCATTTATCTCGAGGGATATATGTAAATCTTTTCAATAATTATGCAATTATATCCACTAATATGTTTATTTATCATAGCACAACACCCCCATACTTCAAACGCACAAACATTCAAAATATTTCACAAAACTAAAAGTTAAAACCTCAGCGTTCCATATTAGCACACTCCTCCCTCCAATTCAAAAGCTGTACTTAGATCACTGTCTCGTTGCCATTTGTCGCTCCCTGAAAATTCGGCACCCGGAGAAAGAGCCCAGGGAGTCTAAACTAGGCGATGCCGTTTTTTGTCCATTGGCATAACGACTTTTACACTATAAAAACTCACCAACATATCATTCCATTTTATTTGGATTCAACGGCCATTCATAATATTTTATCATCATATTTCAAATTATATTTTCGTAGATTAAGAAACATTTGTCTTTTATTTACTGATCATACGTAGTATAGGGTAAGTCTTATAATCGTTTTGAAAATCGAAAAAAAAATTTCCCGGATTTACACGTTTCAGACACTGGAGATTCCGAAAAACACATTTTTCGAAAAAAAATATTGCCGTCCGTCTGTCTGTGTGTCTGTGTGTCGGTAAACGCTCTATCTCCCGAAAAAATTGAGATAGAGACTTGCAATTTGGTATGTACTATGTAATAATGGGAAGAAGCTTATTGAATTTCAGTAACCTCGATTATCCGGAACTATTTTTTTCGGACTCTCGAAATATTCGTTCTGATAAAAGGCATATAAAAATCTTCGAAATTGTTTATTTTAAGGAGTGAATATAAAAGACAATAAAAAAAACATAAATTTTGCATAAAGAATGAATTCGATCGGATAATGAGTTACCGAGATGTTTGTAATGCTATTTCCCACACTCTTCGAATTTTCATAACCCTGTATTTCATTCAAATTTCATTTCAAAGATATATTTTAATTGGAAATGAGACGTTTCATCCGACGCAGTAAACCGTTAGTTATTAGGATTAACATTTTTGGAATTATAAGGATGTTTCTTTTACGCAATTCAGTAATAGAGCATTTAAAGTTTAGGACGTCATGAAGCCAGCATTTTATTCGAATTGCAATGCATTTTATAAATAGTTTACACATGTTTTATTTTCATATTTTATGTTAGGCATATCCATGATGGGTAAGTATTACGGTGGCCCCCAACGACTAGTTTTTACAGTGCAATACGGAACATTGTTTTTTTCTTTTCTTTTCTTTCTTTTTTTAAAAATTAACTGAAGCGTTTATAATATATACTGGTGATCTTCTTCCTCTCTTTAGGTTCGAGTCGCGAAGAATCAAGAGCGTAAAAGAGAAACGGTACAAGTAGGACATCAGGGACGACTGTTGTAATGGGATACGTTACATTTTGTCATTTTCGCGAGAAAATTTAACGCAGCATCAGAAAGAAAAGATGATATCTTTAGATATAAACCTTATAATGTGATTCGCATTACGAGAAATTGTTTTAGTTCGTGTATGAAATTTTGTTTCGCTATAACGTGTTTATATAAATATACTTTTTTTCCTGTTCTTATAAAAAATGTTTCACAATTTCTTGCAGTATGTCGGACGTATTGGACATATTTTTGGACATATTTGGACATATCACAAGCATTGGACATATTACAAGCTTTTATTTAACTTGCTTTGTCTGTTCGTTTGGCTCAAATCTTGCAATCTAATTTTAGCACACTTACTATGCTACAACTGACCTGATTTTTGATAGTTTGATGTATTTCTGGTGACAATAAAAATTCTGTACAAAATAAATAAATAAATAAATAAATAAATTTGCCAACGCCACCCTTTAAGGGGGTGGGGGACATTTGTCCAAAAAGAGTATGTAAATTTCGTGAAGTATGTGATAACATAAATGTCACTGATTGCTTCAGAAATAAACTGATGTTCTTCGACTGAACCGTGTCATGGTTAATAAATGCGCCATAATTGAACTGCAGAGGTGATCGGGTGTGGAGTCGATCCTCAAGCGGCGTTTGTTGATTTGTCGGGAAGCTGGATTTAAAATTGTATATCCATTTTATTTAAAAAAAAAGATATATAATTATTCGAAATTTAATTTATTTCTTTAAAAAAGAGTTATTTATTTCTATCAATTGTCCTTCAACATTTTAACATTTTTCCCTTTTTAGTACATTATAATAAAATATTGTATATATATATATATATATATATATATATATATATATATATATATATATATATATATATATTACTTATAAATTATTTTATTTTACTGATACTTTCGCAGATTTATTTTCCCGAGCATTCTTCCGTTACTATTAAAACTTTCAAATGGTCATTTATTACAAACCTGTAATTTATGTATTAGTAGGAAATCCTGCTTTGTTCGCAGGTTCGTAATACCTATCTCATTGACCAAAAGTATAAAAGAGAATACCAGAAAAGAAAAGAAAATACTTTTTGAGTAAAATACATTTTACACATTGATGAAAAACTGATTGGCTACATTTTGCTATTTTCTATTTGTTGTGTTAGTTGAAAAGTTACGTCGTCTTTTGTTTACAGATAAGAATAATTGTTATTTGTCCAAAAATGTAAAAACAAAAACAAAAACTGGTTATGGAAAATCTTCTAATTCTTATGTGAAACTTAAAGTTTCTGTTGTGCATCGAAGGAAAATTGGTGTTTTTAATTTAGTCAAGACCATACTCGCGAGTTACAATTTAGAAAATTACATGTGTTGTATGATTGTTGTCCACTAAAGACGACAAAAAGATCTTTTTTAAATCGAACGAAAATTTAATGATATATTATTCCTTGATTTAAAGAATTTTTTAAAAAGAGCCGTAAAATATTATATTAAAAAAAAACAGGATTCGTACGCTGTTACAACAATTTTTAAATAATGTTTTTTTCTGTTTAATATTTAAATAGCAGAAATTGTAGACGTCTCGCTAAATTCCAGGATTTGTAATTCTTTTCTGCATTTAAATAAGGTGAAAAATTCTATTAAAAAATTGTAGTAAAAACGTACAAACCTTGAAAAAGGATAAAAACTACTTAGACTTGTATTGAAAAAAAATGAAAAAAAGAAAGAAAAGAAAAGAAATTGCGGATGAAACGCTTTGGGCTTAACTAATATTCTACTTTTTATTTTTTATCCAAAACAGAAATAAATTAAGACTTTTCTCAAATTCAAACAGGCTACTTTTTGACACATTTTTGAATTAATTTTCATTCGTAAATGCATCGGTTTGGTAGGTATTCTTATTCAGAGACTATGTAATTACACAGTTTTTTTTCCTTTTTTTGATAAAGGCAGAAGATCTTTCAGAAAATGCTGTTAAAGTTTTCGTTTTGAACCAAATTTCCGCACCTGACAGTGGAAGAAAACTGTCAATCATGAGACAATAATCGCTTATAATTCAAAATGTAATTCTTTTATTGAAAAATGAAAAAAAACTGTTAAAATAAAGATCACTTCAACAATCATGCCATAAATGTCATGTTTTTACGCTTAAAACCGAGTCAGAAAGTTTCGCGTTGTTGAACAGTAAAAACATTTTTTTTTTTGAGAACTGCTTTAAGATAGTACAGTAATCCCTCAACATTCTCGGTTTTAACGTTCGGGAGTTTTAATTATTCGCGAATATGAAAATACAGAAGAACTTATCATTTGCGAGAATTTGACTTGATTATTCATGATTTTTTTTTCTTTTTACCTCTTTCTTTTACAGAATGTATAGTGATTAAAGATTATTTCCCCTGTGTTTTCTTAGTGTATCTATTTACAAATCAATTTTCAGTTGTCAACTTAAAAAGGAGCGAGTGTTGTAAGCAAAATATAACAGCAGCAGAATACACATTGCAATGGGGATATTAGAAGTGGTAAGATAACGTCATCTTCAATCTATTAACTTAAAATGTGCAGATTCTCGCAGAGATGGGGCTGAAGCTGCACTTAGATAGAAAATAAAAGCATTTCTGAAGCATTTAGCTGTATTTAAACATCGTATTTTAATATTGTATCACATACTGACCCACTAATACATTACCATCTCTTTGCGAACAGAGAGAATCTAAACTACTTTATACAAAAACCTATGTTTTTTGTTTATTTTAAGCTGTAATTATTTCTCCAGTCAGTTAATTTGAATTATCTTCATTAAATAAATTTCATATTTATGAATATGTGTGTACATTCATCTTCTACATGTATAATATGAATAACGTATTGTCAATACATGTATTATTTTTGTTAGTTCTTTGAAATGCTGTGCCACTCTAATTAAAATTTTACAGAACGTAATTCATTTTTTAGTGAAGAGAGATAGCCTGAACATTCGAGGATTTGACATTCACGAGGAGTCACGAGGTTTTCCTCGAACGTAACCTTTGCGAATGTTAAGGGATAACTGTATTATAATATGTACGTTAAAAAGTTAACTACAAAAACCTTAACGTCTAAACGTTGTAAACGAGCAATTTTATATTTATGTTCCTCCCATTAATAAAATATTAAAGGCTTTTAGTCCGGGTAATATTGTCTTCGGATCGATCTTCTCTGCTTATAATCTCTTTGGGTGACAACCTCAAATGAAAATAAAGTGTGTAAGAAAAACGATACCACAAGGACATCACAAACGGCTGTTGTAATGGGGTATACTTTCCATTCCGTCATTTTCGTGAGAAAATTTAATGCATCATCAGAAAAACACATGATGTCTTTTTCAGAAATAAACTAAAGTAATGTGATTCGCATTACGGGAAACTGTTTTTGCCCATATGTGAAATTTCGTTCGGATATAATGTGTTTCCGTACCACATGTAGTAAAAATATTAGCAAAGTTATTTTTTTTTTAATCCAACAACAATTTAATGAAATATTTTCGACTGATTTCACAGGGTATTTTTAATGTGAAGAGAACAATTTTTTTTTTTTAGTATCACAAGATTTTTATTTCCAACAAAGAAATAAAAACGCAAAGAATAATTTATCTCCTTTTTCCGAGAAATAAAAAAGGTAAATTAAGATAGAGTTATACATATTTCTAAATTATTATAAATTACCTTAACGCCTACACGTTGTAAGTGAGCTACACTGTTAAAAATTTGCAACAAACAGTCATTTGACAGTTTTTGTAGAAAACAATTACATAACTGTAATTTAGCAATAATACGGTCAGAATATAGTTAAATTACGGTTATGTAATCGTTTTCTACAAAAACGGTGAAATAACTGTTTGCTGCAAATTTTTAACAGTGTATTTTATCTTTATGTTCCTCCAACTAATCACATTGTAAAAGCTTCTTAGTCTAATAAGCAAATGATAATAGACAACCCAGCCAATGACAAAACATAACTCACCAAGAGGATATCAGAAACAACCCAATAGGTATGAGCCCATAAAAGTGCCAAAAAACCCTAACAGAAAGAAATAAACACAAAAATGAAATCCGCCCATAAAAGCGGCGATAAACATGATAGTGACAAACCACATGACAGAGACAAACTAACCCAATAGGGATTAGCCCATGAAAGCAGCAAAAACCCTAACAGAGACAAATAAACACAACAAAGAGACTAGCCCATAATAGATGCGACAAACATGACAACGACAAGCTATCATGAAAGAGTCAAACTAGCCAAGTGGAGCGACGCTACGCGACGATCATGTACGCTAATGGCGCCCGGTGCATGTAAAATACGTCGTGGGTGCGAATTCCTCCAAGTTCCCTGTGAATTATACCTCTGCAGGTGCCTATTCAGGTGAAGGTCTGGTCACCTGATCAAGATTCTAATGTAAGAGACCAACTCACGTAGCGGAGACATTACGTATGGGTGTGCGATGCAGCGAGAAATTAGTAAATACTCCAGCATCTCACATCCGTCCAGCATGACTTCGCTACATTGTGCAGTGCTGAATCGACTCATCCAAACATCAGTTAGCAACCGGGAAACTAAGGAAAAGCAACTTAGGCAACAAGCTGCACTGAAGCCACATCGGCCTAGAGGCTTATCAAACAGATCTTCGCCATGCGGATATCGGGCGAATCCTTGCCCCGTTGCCAGACATCAACCCGTTAAGCTGGGAAAAGCCCGACAGGTAGGGGCCTGGTCAGCGGTATAAAAAATGGCTTCTTAGTCACTACATCCATATATTAACTGGAATATTTATAATATTGTTTTCGGAACGATCTTTTCTCCTTATAATCACTTTGGGTGACAACCGCATTTGAAGAATATAGTAAATAAGAAAAACGATACTACTAGAACACCAGGAACGACTGTTATAATGGGATATACTTTCCATTCTGTCCTTTTCATGGAAAAAATTTAATGCATCATAAAAAAGACAGATGATCTATTTTCGGAACAAAACCATTGTATTGCGAATTGAATTACGTGTGTTTTGCACTTACATGAAATTTTATCCTGATATAATGTTTTTGGCGTATTAAAAATATTGTTAAAGTGAACTTCTTTAAATCAAAGAAGAATTTAATGAAATTTTTTTGCCTTATTTCACAGGATATTTTTATTGCGAGGAGAACAAATTGGTCATTTCACTATCACAAGATTTTTTTTCAACAAAGGAATAAAAATACTGTGACGGATTACGTGTGTTATGATTTAAAAATTTAACTCTTAATTTATTCAGTATTTTACATTTAACTTTAATTTATTCTTCAATTTAATTAAATTCATTAAATTAATTAAGCTAAATTTCATTTTTGCATTTTAAATCTAACATTCTTTCTAAATTGTTTACTTTTGGTGAAAATATAAATTAATTTCAGAATCTTTCCATTACATATGTTTTAGGATATTTATTCATTCAGTTTAATTTACATTTTATTCACTTTGCAATATTAATTAAACTTCATTTCAAATTATCTAAAATAAAAATATTTATAACTTACTTTTTCTAACTTTTAAATAATATACAGTCTAAAATAAATTATTCCAAAATATAGTGTATTTCCTTTTTAATAATATTGATTAAAAATTGGTTAATTGTTAATTTTATTCTTTTCAGAAAGTTCAAATTCATTTATTTTAATTCAGGCAAATTCTTTCAGAATCGCGAACTTTTCCATATTTCATTTCAAAATTTCTAAGTCCAATAATCATTTTTCAAAATTTCTTAATTTAAATATTTTACTTTCAAAAACATATCTGGTGGAAAGAAATTTTAATTTTATTTAGATTGCTAAAATTTCATTTGTTTTCATCCATTAGTTTGGCAGTTATAGATTTTTAATTACTTTCGTTTTTTCTGTTTTGAATTTCGTCGAGATTTACGATCAGACGCCATTGATGAGTATTTGGATGTTTCGGGTAAACAAGCAGGCATTATTTCTTAGTTCCCGCGCATTTGTATCTGGGTCAGTGACTCACGAGAGGCAAGGTCATTATCAGTCCGATTCAAGGTGACAGATAGAAGCTCATAGAACATTCGCAATGACGTGTCGTCAACAGTTAATATTTGACTTTGACCGCGTGGGTAAGCTTCTTCAAAAAATCCATCAGGTGGTGTCACGAGCGCGACAGTTAGATTCGGAACCGTTAGGATATGCTCTTTTTTGATTGGCGGAGATTTCAAATCTCAGAGAGAGATCGTACTTTGAGTATTGAAGGAGAATCACTTCGCCAAATTCGTTTGATCGACTAACAACGTTTTTTTTTTAGGCTGTCGGGCCTCTGGCCTGGCGGCAGTTGAGCTTGTTCCAGCACTGGATGAAGTTATTCACTTAGTGGGTGGAAATGTGTTATGATTTTCTCGAGAGATAGAGATACTTAGATTTTTAGATGCTACGGAGCAGTGTTACCATCTCTTTTCGACATCTTGAGCTATTTATTAGATATCGCTAGTTTATTGAAGAGTATTTACGATGTATTAAATTGAACCAGCAGAATTAGATGCTAGCCAATCTACTTTGACATCTAGACCCACCTACATACTTCAGCGTGTTCGGAGAGCCAGTCCGTGAATTTTCGTACATCCCTGAGTGATTTCTCATCAGATAGATGCAAGCTTGATAGAAGAAAAACGTTCATATTCTTTATTTTCATATTCCAACAATGAACTCCATTTCTTGAATTTATCCATATATAACAATAGCATTTCATTTCAAGTATAAAAAATTATGTTCATCGACAACTGAATTTACCGTGTAAAAGAATCTGCCATTTTTCTGAGAGACTTTTTTTTAATCTTCAAGAACATCCTTAATGACGAACATTAAATTTTGAAACAATAAACTTATTTAAACGAATAACATTTTAAATTAATCTAAAAGGACTGAACATCATACATTTTGAATGTATTCTCATGATTTAAAATTATCTGGTAAGAATTATTGTGAAAGAAGAAAGAATGTGAATTAATATAATCAAATGAAGTTCTTTGCATATTAATATTTTGTGAGTGCTCTTTCTGCTTCAAATAAATCTATGTGTGTCATCTATTTGGTGAGTTATTTATTTTCTTAATTTACGTTTCACCTATTTCAGATGGATCAACTTTGGTAAAAATGTTTATCATTCTTAAATTTTACAATTAAGCTTTCAACTTAAATTCTAATATTCCAACATTAAATTTTAACCTTTTTAATTTAACTTATTTCACAACGCAATGTTACTGTCACTTGAGATTACGCCATATAGAGAGATTTTGGGATAGTTAACTTGTACTATTTTCAAAATTGAATTTTCAGGTTTGGATTCAATCGGAGTATTTTTCGTGAGAATCATCACTTCATTAATTTTTCCCGGTATAAGTTCTCCGATCCCTAAATCTCGCTATAACGTGCAATAAACGAAAGGAAAAAAGAAATTGCGGAGAAACGTATGCGAACTCAGTTTATCATCTCTTTTTTTTCCGAAAAGAAGAGGTGTATTAAGATAGCGTTGTACATGTTTCAAAATTATTATGAATTACCTTAACACCTAAACGTTGTAATTGAGTTATTTTATCTTTATGTTCCTCCAACTAATCAAATTGTGAAGGCATTTTAGTCACTGCATTAACTGAAGCGTTTCTAATATTGTCTTCGGATCGATCTTCTCCCATTATTATCCCTTTGGGTGACAGCGGCAGATGATAATGAATTGTGTAAGACAAATGATACTGCTAGGACATCAAGAACGGCTGCAGTAATAGGAGACGTTACATTCTGTCATTTCTGAAAACAATTTTAATGCATCATCAGAAAAAATAGATGATGTATTTTTCATATAGCAACCAATATGTTCCAATTCTCATTACAAGTAATTGTTTTTGCCAGTGTATGAAATTCCGTTTGCTATTATGTGTTTCCGTGGCGCATTTAAGGGAAACATTTAGTAGGTACTTGTGTATTATTCCGTCGACCACTTTCTATTAAAAAAAAATATGTTGCCAAACCATGGGATTTAACGCCAATAATAAAAAAGTGTGATGTCACGTTTGATTTAAAGTGTAGAGCTACGCTATGTGCGTATTCCATTTTTATTTATTTTGTGGACAAGTCAATTTGATTTTTCTAATATAATATATAAGTTAACTACTATTTCTCGTTTAAGAAAGAAAAAAAAGGTAAAGATCTGGTATTTTTTATCTACAGAACTAATTTTAAGATCATGGAGTTCTGCCATCAAAAAACGTGTGCAATAATCAGCATGATATGAGACTTTATCTGGAAATGGATAAACAATGGACATGTAATGTTAAAAACTGTGATAAGCTAATATCTGTTAAAAAAGAAACGTGGTTCGATGGTTCCAAAATCATTTGTTATTTCATTAAAGTTATTTATGACTGCTCAGACGAATTGACATCAATAAAATAGGTAAAAAAAACAGTTGGATTTAAGCTAGAATACAGTGATTGATTGCAGTAGTTATCTCCGAGAAATCTTGAACGTCTAACTTTCTAGTAAGTTATTTCGGAAAATTGGGAGGACCTAAAAATATTGTAGAATTTGACGAAAGTCTTTTATAAAGCGGAACAATCAATCTAGAATTATTTTTAAACTTTTCGGTGAAGTATCTTCCCGACAATCATCCGTATTTGGGATACACGGACAAAGCATTCAGCCACGGCTATTGGCCAAAAATCGTGAACGTGTAACGAATGTGACGTTACAATTACGCCTTTTTAGCGTTAAATCTTATTGTTTGGCGACAGTTATTTTTTAATAGGAAATGGTCGACGGGATAGCATTTCGCCCTTTCCACACCGCAAATTCGCAGCACACATTTGGAACACATTTGAAACGCTTTGATTCAAAAAAACTGTTCCAGTTACCTTAATGTGTACTGAATGTGTTCGAATATGCTATGCTATAAAGAAAGTGTTCTGAAAGAGTTCTGCTAAGGATATCTGTTAAATCTAAACTTGGGAACACATTTGAGAACTGATTGGGAGCACATTTGGGCACCACATGTGAAATCATCGCTTTTAAACAGTGCGCTAGAAAGTATGCTGAACAAAAGAAGTGTTCTCAGAAGTATTCTAAAAACTGTTTCAAAAAGTGCGATTCAAAGTGTTCTAAAAAAGGTGACAAAATAACTGTTCTAAAAAGTGTTCTATAAAGTGTATAAAAATTTGCAGTGTACCGTTACGAATACCATATTGCATATGACTTCTTTTTGTACAAATACAGGTTAGCATAAATGAATGACCAAATTTTATTTTTTATTTTTATTTTCAAAACTATTACACATATTATAATAGGTAATATATGAAAATAAAGAAAATTATCCCCCTCCCTTTTTTTGTTTGTTTTCTGTCACTCAGCGCTGGATTTGTAGCGCGGGTAACAATGATTTACTTTTATTCACATGGCCGCCAAGATCACCGGATCTTACGCAATGTGATTTCTTTTGTGGGGTTAGATCAAAGATCTTGTTTATGAAACACAATTGCCGAAAACACTTAAAGAACTTAAAGAACTCATCAGGGCTGCATTAAGAACCGTTGACAGTGTAAAACTGTAAAATGTGTGGAACAAACTTGATCATTGATCAGATGTTTGTCGTGTTACAAAAGGTTCACACATCGAAGATTTGTAAGTGAAAAAAAAAACACCTTGGAATGTTTTTCTTTATTTCAGATATCATTTATTATAATATTTGTAAAAGTTTTGAAAATATAATTATTTTTAAATCCGCTTATTCATCTATTCTAAACATGTACTTCAACAGATTTTAAATATTTCTTTTAGTATAATTAAAGATTTTGAACTTTTACTCATATTAGCCACACATTAGAAATCCATTATGGAAATGTTCATTGCTAATATCCTCGGTTCTTTTTCACAGAATAGTGTGTTTGCTTATAACCGAAGAATGAGAAATAGTAATTGAACAATGAAATGTACTAATTCTCGTGTTAAATATAATGAAATTTTATACATTAATGCAAAATCCGATTGCTTTTGTTATTTTCATGACCACTTTTACCATTTTATATGGGCAATATTATTATATACTACAGTGTAAAAAAAATATTTCAAAACGTTTCCGAAAATCGTAACTCGTTTATTTCAAAAATACCTATTGATTTCTAAGTTTTCTTATCTGTTCTACTCTTATGGCTTTGTGGAGATAAGAAAAATATTTCTGAAATTCTGAGTAACTTTGAAGTTTTACGAAATTAATTTAAATTTTCGTTAATATTTCTGAATTATTTTTCATTTTCCACTACAGTACCCAAACTGTACTTTATAAAACAAACAACTGGAAATTTTTGTGTAATTTAAAAATTATAGTTCGCCTACTGTAGTGGACAGTAAAAAAATGTAAATTAATTTCGGAAATATTTACGAAAATTTAACATAAACTCGTAAAACTTCAGAGTTGCTCAGAATTTCAGAAACATTTCCCTTATCTCCACAAAACTATAGGATTAGAACAAATAAGAAAAGTTACAAATCAATATAGATTTTCGAAATAAAAAAGACCTAATTTTTGGAAACATTTTGAAAGATTTTTTTTTACACTATATTATATAATACATTTTCATATATTAAATGGTGAAAGAAGGTTATGAAAATAACAAAAGCAATCAGGTTTTCTATCAATATATAAAATATGTTTTCGTTGATTTTATAGGTTGTTTTATTGTGAAGATGATAAGAAATTTTTCACTCTAATTTTGGAAGATTTTTTCTATAAGCAACAAGCAGTATTAAACACATTATTGTACTGCAAGCACACAAAAAGAAGAAGTTGAGGAATGAGAAGTACATCTTCTTCGTTTTTTATTGGATGTAACGCTACACTCGAGCTCACTCGTGTTTTCATGTTATGTGTGTACTCAGATGTAAGGTAACAACAACAAAACGTAATTTATTTGGTCTCAACAGGGAAATAAAAAGTGTAAGTGACAAAAATAATAAGAAGAAAATAAGCTCGACATCGCAAAAACTTCACTTAAAGTATGTTTCAAATATGTTTATCACTTCTTAATATCTAACCTTAATCAACTTCGAAGTCACTAATTAAAATCTAAATTTCAAGAAATCGGTGCAACTCATTAATTCTGGAAGTTGCGTGTAAAATTATACTTCTATACTTCAAAGTTAATTAGACTCCATGAGTCTACAACAATCTTTATTTATAGTATCAAACTCAACACCTTACCATTACAAAACACTGCAGTTAGACTGGGAACGATATTGAATGAAGACTCAACTCCATCATGCTGAGAAAAAAGAGAGAAACAGCTCATTTTTTTTCAACAGATCAATATTCGTTGTAAACAGCCGCATTTTATAGTATCCAAAACGAAAAGCGTAAATCGTATTATCGTAACATGCAAACTACTAAGCAAAAAAGCAATTCTGCTGGATCATCTACAACATAAGAAAATTAAAATTTGAAATGATAGAACCGTTCAATCGCGCCCACTGCGTTAGATATGGAAACATCGTGGAATCTCATGTTAAACTATTGGACAACGTAGAAGCTCAATTACTGATTACCTAATATCTGTATTAAAATACGGTTTTCCCCATCAGAAAATGAACATCGGAAGCCGATGATGTGCGTTTTTAAAAAATGTCTCCGTAGATTTTATGTATTTTTAAGAAGATGATAAAATTTCACCAAGTGAAAATATCAAAGTGCATAGAGATTTTTTAAATACTTAAAATTAAGTAGATAATTTTTAAAAAAGCACATCGTCAGCATTTGATGTCTACTTTGTGATGGCGAAAACCGTATTTTAATAATTATATTAGTTAATGAATAATGGCGCTTCTAACTTTTCCAATAGGTTAACATGGATTTCGCGATCGAGGAGTTTCAGTGAAGTGGCGCCTTAAGGGGAAATATTCGCTGAGGACCTTTATACTCAGAGTAACAAGCGACCCCATCACAGTGGGGAGGGCAAATAAATTAACGACATATACATTAATATTGTTAATTAATGACAAATAAATTAATGGCATATGCTCTTTTCAAATTTAACTATAAATTATCTTATCGCGAAAAACGTTGTACTATTTTATTACATTTATACAAGTTGGATAAACGTAATAAAATATCTTAACGCCTAACGTTAGAGACGAGATTTTTATGTTTAGGCTTCTCCGACTAATCATATATCGTAAAGACTTTTAAGTCCACAACGCCGCGCCGTTTACTTACATGAACTGGAGCGTTTATAATATTGTCTTCGGATCGATCTTCTCCCATTATAATCTCTTTGGATGACAGCCGCAGATGAGAATAAAGTGAGTAAGAAAAATGATATTACTAGGCCATCAGGAACGGCTGTTATAATGGGATACCTTACATTCTGTCATTTTCGCGAGAAAACTTAATGCATCACCAGAAAAAAAGTTGATGTCTTTTTAGATGTAAACCGATATATTACGATTCGCATTACGAAAAATTGTTGCTGCGCTTGTACGATTTTTTTTGGCTTATAATCAATTTGTTTCTGCGATGAATTTGATAAAATATTTAGAAAAGTATTCGGTTAGGTATTATTTAGTATTTAATTTATTTTTCTGAAGTTTGTTGAAAATATCGTTTCAATATCATCATTTTTGCTTAGTTATGAACGAAAAGAGAATTCGGCTTGAAGTCAGATACCATGTATTTTCTGACTAAATTGCGACCAAGGCATGATTATCACAGGGGTACACGGGGCACATGACCAGGCCCACATTTTCAGGGGTGGCCCAAAATGCATTTTGTCTACTATCTGGAGGACCTAATTCGCCCAGTTAACCTTATATTGATCATATAGCATATGGTCTGATATCTGAATCAGCTCAACAGAATAAATGGCAGGTAATGGAACTCCAGTAAATGCTGGATACGTGATTTCACTAGATTAATCTTAACACAATCATTCAAACTGGTAAAGAAATCATATGAGTTGTAATTTTCCAACTGTGCGAAAACTGTCCGGGTCAGGATTCGAACCTAGGATCTCTTGGCTTAAGATGCCAATGTTCTACCAACTGAGCCATCCCTTGGGATGGCCCCACTTGCAGGATGTTGTTAGAGCACTGGCAGCTGAAGCCAAGAGAAACTTCCTAATTACAATAGAACCTTATTTTAAAATGAAAAAAGTATTAATTTTAAAAAATATATCGTGATCAAATTTTACTTTTAAAGGAAAATTACTATAAACTAAATATATATTGAATAAATTATTACCTGTTTAACATAATTTCCAGGATTAAAGACAAAGAAAAGTTCTTACCTGAAATGTAAAGGAAAATCTAATGAATAAAAATCACTGCAAAATTACAATAAACAGGCAACATCATTATATAATGCAAATAATAAAAACTGTCAAATTAAACAGATTGCACATAATTTCAAACTGAGTGAGTTCACCAGTAATTGACTACCCAGATACAAAACTATATTAAACAAACAATAATGAACAGATATATTAATCTTAGCAGAAATTTTAACTTGTATGGTTTCAAAATCGATGATTTTGAATAAGTTAAAAAATAATTCAATATCATCACGTATTCATCGTTTAATATGGTGTTCCATTACCTGTGGCTTAATCTGTTGAAATACGTCACTTATCGCACACCATAATGCCTAAAGACTGTCTCAGTGAAATGAGTCGGCCGGACTTGTCCAGAATAGTTTAGTTGTAGAAGATTTGTAGTTAAAGCCGTGGGTTAGAGACCCGGTCTGAACACATTTTCACTCAGTTTGGAATTCTTCGAGTTATACGAACATTCACATTTTGAAATTTGCAATGAAAAAAGTGGTCAAATACTGGTTCACCTGGTGAGTTATTGGGTCCTGGTGGTCAATTACTATCGCCATCTCATTTTCAAAATTTACGTTTAGTAGTTTATGTTGTAAAAAAGAAAGTATTGATTTTTTTTCTTTTATTAAGATTAGTAATCCTCATACAATAATTGGTATTTACGCATATTTTCAGAAATATATGTCAATCATTGTATTAGGTTTGAGAAAAAAATCTTAAAGAAACTTCCATTTAATGGTCAATTACTGGTACACTCAGCTATGTATAAACAGCTAGTTCTAAAAGACAAAGAACAATATTAATAAACAAAACTGATAAAACATAAAAGAAATTATTTAATTTTTTCTCTTCCTGCAGGATCCTCCTTCCATGTTATTTGCAATACGTGGTTTAACTGTACGTATATTTAAGTTTTTATTACATATAGCGTTAATATGAAATTATTATCTGAATTGAGTTAAGATGCATTTTCATCCAGAATCGAAAAATGCCATAAAAATAATTTGATAATTATAACGAAAAATAAAATTCATGGCTACCAACTTTCCCGGGTTCTTTCAAGTCAAATCAGTTTTGAATAATCAAGGCTCTTTGCAAATAGCCTAAGCTGTTTGCAAAGAGCCAAATTTCTTAATTACTCTACGACATATACACCGAATGATCCAAAAGTCAGTAAAATAAATAAATAAAAATTGTTATTAAAAAAGTATATAGAGTACCACGATGGGGTTTTCATTTAAATGTACAGACTTTTTTTATAACAATTTATCTTTTTTTAATAACGAAAATGCTTATGCAGGAATAATGATATTTGCCACCAACAAGTGGCAGTCCAGTTATGTCAGCAGTTTATACAGCAGCACAAAACAGCGGCGCTGCGCGGTAGTTTATTACTGCTTATTTTACTGTTTGTTACTGTTAAATTTACGGTATAACACTGGCAGCTGGGGTGCCAATATTATACTGTAATATAATTTTTTTTCAGTAAATACAATGCTAATTTTCAGTAACAACTGCAATTATTATAGCACTATTTTTTTTTCTTGTTGCAATCAAAAAGTCCGATACATTTCTGTATATGTATTTGAAAACCGTATCCTGCTACTGACTTAGGCTTTTTGAATTATTTATTTATTTATTTATTTATTATCACTTATTGGTCACTCTGTAGAAATATGTATGTGCATATAACTTTTATGTATATTTTGGATGCATGCTCCTGTATTGATCCTTCTTTTTGTCAAAATGGGTTTGTTATTGTGATAATCCCAGCATATCAATTTCCTCAGCATCCAAAAGATGCCTGCCTGATTGTTTTAGATTGATTTCTTTATTAATCGACCAAATACGAACACTTCGTTATCCATCTATTGCTATAGAATGCAAATCATCTCATCATGATAACATTCAAAATATGGAACCAATTTGAACCCAATTGGGACAGAATATTGATCTTGGAAATATACTGGATGAATTCGTTAATCGGGTATGTTTCTCTTAAAGTTCGTTTTAAGGGGCACACAAAATTAAGAATAGTATTCAATGGCATTCATTAAATGACTTGAGTTACATATTGATCTAGCAAATATCTTGAATGTATTCGTTAATCAAGTATGTTGTTCTAATAGTTCATTTACAGGAACACACAAAAGTGAGAATAGTATTCGTTGGTATTCATTAAGCGTAATTTAAAATGTCACTGGAAATTACTTTTTTCGCCAAAATAGTGAACTTAGAAGGAGTGTAACCAATTTGTTTAATAAGTATTAAATCTGATGTATGTACCTTAATCAACCTATTCTTCCGACTACGCCAAAAGGACTTGTTTTGTCTTTTTAGGTAAGTTTGTAATTATATAAATACGTAGCATCTATAGTCATCGTCTGGTCCGTCCGTCTATCCACATATACAAGCGCAAAAATTACCCAACCGAATGGTTGGAAATTCAATATATATAATCGTTGCAGAATTTTGTCGCGACATTTCAAATTTTATGAAAATCGAATCAAAACTTCAAGATATTAACAAAAGTTTTCTTCTTTCTATTAAATATCCTATAATACGTAATTAATTCAATGATATCCCATGCTATGTAATGATTCTGGGGGGTTGCCATGGTGGTTACGTCATATTTAAGATGGAGTCCTATTATTTGTGTATTACTGAATTTAAAAACCAAATTTCTATACTAAAATTGTTTAATTATAGCAATCATATTATAATCTACCGACAGTTTTTTGAAATGATGTTCCCGGAGAAATAGATATTACCTGGAAAAAGAGTTTAAATATGGATTTCAAGTTCTGAAATTTTGAAAGCTACGTTTATGTTTCCCATTGGCATTTTCAGTAAATGTCAACAAAAAAATAAAAGATGCCAACTTAAAAGGTACTTATTATCTTACAGAAATTAATCACATCATAATAACAGATGATATATATTTTTTTTTCAGTGAAATATTAACGGTGATTTTTTTTTACATTGTCTTGTATTGGATATTTCAGCATAGTATAATTTTAATGTAACGGAATTGTAATTAATTGTTTGTAAAAGGGTATTGAAACTTAATTTCATAAAATAAAATTTATATCTGTAATATGAAATTCTTCACATAAAAAATTTTTATTCATGCATTTTTTCATGAGAGTGCAAAAGCTATTGCACCAAGATCTGAATATTTATAAAACTAGTTGTAGTACGAACTGCACCTCATTTGTCACGTTTGACGTACAATTTCCAGCTTGTTTAAATAATTAAAATTGATATAACCTGAGACATTAACCCCTATAGGTACACTATAAAAAAAGGACAATTTTTTATTAATTTACTAAAATATAACCCCGAACAAATATATGCAATCTTTTCCAAGTTACTACGATTCCGAAAAACGTTCTTTATGTTTATAAATCTCAGAAACCACATATTTTCTAGATTTAAAGAAACATTTACAAAAAAATACAGTTGTTTTTAGTGCCACTGATTTTCGGAAATGTTTTCGAGTAGTTTTCATAGTGTGTTAATTAGTTTTCTCAAATCAGAATATCGGTTTTAGTATGCTATAAATTCTCAATTATACATTTTCAACTGCGTAACTGAATTTATACTTGCAAGACAAACTAATTAATTTTATGTTAATGTTAATGCTGTTAATTGGTTTTCCATTTTCTGTAAAACATTTTTATATTTATTTGAGAACGGATTGCTTCCGAAAATCTATATTTTGGGTTGGGAAACTAATTAATACACTATAAAAACTACTCAGAAACGTTTCCGAAAATAATTGGCAGGAAAATAAACTTCGTTTTGATATATTCTTCTTTAAATTCTCAAAAATATATTGGTTTCTTATGTTTTTAAAGTTAAAGAACGCTTTTAGGAATCGTGGCTACACTGCAAATTAACAGAACACATTGAAAACACATATGAAACATTTTGATTAAAAAAAAGTGTTCCAGTTACCTTAATGTGTACTGAAATGTGTTCCGAATATGCTCCACTATAAAGAAAGTGTTCCGAAAGTGTACCGAAAGTGTTATGATCAGGATATTTGTTAAATCTAAACTTGGGAACACATTTGAGAACAGATTGGGAGCACATTTGTACGCTAAAAAGTGTGCTTGAACAAAAGAAGTATTCTAAAAATTGTTCCAAAAGGTGCGCTTCAAAGTGTACTAAAAAAAAAATAACAGAAAAGTGTTCTAAAAAGTGTTCACAAACGTGTATAAAGATTTGCAGTGTAACCTGGACGTGGTTATTGTATATTATCGTTTGCGGTTATATTATATTTTCATAGTTGCCAATCTCCCGATTTTTTGAATACCAGTAAAATCTTACAAAAATTTTCGCTTTATTAAATTTCAGAAATAAAACAAATATTTTTACATAAAAATATTGGTATGCAAAGAATCGGGAGGTCGGCAACTATGTATTTTCCTTGAAACATTTGTCTCCTTCTATAGTGTTAGGTTTTGGTCCTCCTTGTATGAACATATCTACATACAGACGGACAGACTTATAGTTAAAAAGGTATATAAACGTGAATTTCAATTCTACCAGAGTGCTCCTTTGAATTAAACTAAAAACTGCGTTTCGAACACATGAGAAAAATTTCTATTTTAATCATAACATTAGTTAAAAAAAGAAAGAAAGAAAGAAAGAAATACTTTAGATCGCATTCCTTTCACGAAATCCTTTTATTCTCCTAAGATACAACCATTCACTTTCCCCTTACCGTGTATCTTATCTTATAAAAGAAATATATAACCTACTTAATTCAGCTTTATCTTTTCGTCAGTGAAGATTCCATCTAATTTGCAGGATCGGCACGGGAACGAATCAAGGGGAAATAATAAATGAGTCTTCGAAGAATGAACGAGTCTTTTTCTTGGGAGTATTTTCCAGTAATGGATGCGTAACACATCATTGATGGTGAAGGTCAGGACATCCAGATCAACAAACATAAGATCGATAATTCTGCGAAGGAAACGCATTTAATCGCTAAGGAAACATGGTTTCTCCGAAGATTTATAAGATTTCATTGTAAGGATTAAGGAGATATGTAAAAAAAATCAGAGTTTGCGAAGCTAAAAGTTTGTAGGTTTAGTTTGCTTAGAGTACGGATTAATGATAATTGAAATAGTAAATTAAGAAATCTTCTACTTTGTTGGCTTGAAACAAGCAATTTTTAAAGCAAATATAAAAGGACTTCAACGGATTGTTTCTTATGTTATTACACTGAAACTTACTTATTGCACGCCAGTTGGCGCATTATGAGCGAGAGTAGTCTAGCAGGACATAATAATTTGTGGTAATCTTTTATTATTATCCATATTAATATTAAATACCATTGATGTCTATATCGTTAGTTGTGAGGTGCAGATGTCCATGTAAAGAAACTACATACGATAAGACGACTATTTTAAAAACATAAAGTGGTGTGTACTTCACAGGTATATGTGTATTTCATAAACATATTCAAATTTCGCAGCGATTTAGCAATTCTTACGTAGGTTATAGTCTTAAAAGTAAAAAAATAAAAGACAAGAAAAGGAACACGCAAACAAACATAACATTTTTGGAACTTTGTGAAATTTATAATGGGACCACCACCAAAACAAGCTCTGTCCAACCATAAAAGAATGATTAAAATCGGAGCAAAAGTTGTGCGTGGGTATACAATAAAAGAAAAGAAAAGGAAAGAAAAGAAAGAAAAATTATACGTCAAGAATAGATTATGAAGTGTTTTCTAACACATTCAAAGTATTGTAACAAAACTTCAAAGTATAATAATATTAAAGAGGATAATAAAGTAAACAATTTGAAAAACTAATAACACATTTAAAAACCCAGCTTCAGCAATTACATTCTATAGTCGGAAAAGTAGTCAAATTCTTTTGTGGAGCCCTGTATATGATCTATAGATTAGTGTATAAACTACATAATATGCTAAAATTTAATTCAATTACAAAACGCATAACATAGTTGAAAATTCCCTTTCAGAAATTTTCGTCAAAAAACGGAAATGAATTCTTTTGTGCAACCAAATGTTTTATCTGTATAATTTATAAACAATAAGTTATATGCAAAAAATTAGTTACATTTAAAAACACATGCCACAACTGAAAACGCATTTTCAGCAATTATCGTTCATAGACAGTACTGTAACCGAGTTCTTTTATGTGTCCCCTGTAAATGAACGATGAATGCTATGCACACAATATTTTACAGTGAGCATCTTATACACTCTAAAAACGAGAAACACTCAAATCTGAGTATATCGCATAGTCAAAATGGATCCGAATCAAAATCACTCAAGTTTGAAACATGTATACACTCATTTCTGAAAACATGCACACACTCAAGAATAAAACATCATGTGCTCATATTTGAGTATGTCCATGTTTCAAGAATATGAGTATGAACTGACTTCTATGTGCTCATTTTGGGTATTTCCATGTTTCAAAAATGAGTTTGTTCTGATCCTAATCATTTTTGAGTTCGTCCATGTTTCAGAAATGAGTATGAACTGACCTCTATGTGCTCAGTTTTGAGTATGTCCAGTCCATGTTTCAATATTCTGAGTATTTCTGGTATTTCAGAATTGAAAGCGTTGGGTCGTCCTATTTGAAACAAAAAGTTTCATAACAAAATGAAAACATCGATTTACTGAGATTTGAAATTGTCATTTTTCTCAGTGTAGTACAGCTCAGTAATATATATCAGTTTTAATATGTTTGGAATATAAAACATTATTAAAATGTGTTGCAAACGATTTTTCTTCTTAGACCATAACATAACGGCATTCTTTTAAGTGTCCCTGTAAACGAACTATATAGGCTACATACTTCATTTTTAATACCGAAGTTGCCGTCTAATCCCCAATAAAATATATCACTTATTGGCAATCCGAGTATATAAACACGAGTTAGAGCACGGAGAGATGGACAGACAAATTGAAATCATAAACACTTTTCATCTTGTTGGAAAGTACCTCATCAGAAAATAACCTCATTTCGTTGGAAATCCGTTTAAAATATTTTAAGTTACATTCTTTTTCACGGAATCCATTTTATTCTCCTACGAAACTATTACATTTTCTTTTACCTTATTTTAATGGTTTTCAACAGATGTGCAGATGCACAACGATGCGCCATAAACAATTTAAGTCAAGCTGTATCAAGATTTTAAGATTTAAAAGAAGTATCGATACTTTAACGTCCAAACTTTCATGTTGTACGATTTACATTGAAATGAGTTTTAGGATCATAAAGTTGTATTGATTGGAATTTAATAGAAGTATGCCAGCAAATCATGAAAAAGGTTTCACATCTTCAGATAAATTTAATTCTTTCATAGAAAAATTATGGCAGAGAAAAATGTATTGGGTTGTTTGGAAAATTCTTTCCATTTGGAAAAGTTGGTTCGTACCGAAAAATTCTATCTCATTATTAAACATTAATCCAGATATCTAAAGTCTAATAATTGACGGGCAGAACTTTCCGGTACGAATTGGTTTTCCCAATCGGAAGGAACATTTCTAACAACCGAATAAATTGCAATACAAATAGTTGTTGGAAAATGATTTAAGAATATGTCTATCAGAAAACTACAAGGAAATATTACAAACAAAATATTCTATTTAAAAAACAGTTAAACTCAGGTATCTCTTTAAATGTGAATGTATTTTAAAAATAAATGCAAAAAGTGAGATTTTAAGAATTTTAATAATCTTTTGTTACAATTCATAATGAATTATTTTGCTTTGTTTCGCTCTGAATTTTGTCTGGAGCATTTTGTTTGTGTTAATAATTTAACTGGAAATAACAATTATTCCTTTTACAAAGCGTTTTCTTCATCATAAATTTTAGTGTTCTGTGGAAGTTTAACCATGGATTTAAGTGTACCGTGAAGTAAAAAAGTTGAGAAACACTGACTTATCTTATCAAAGAAATAGATAGCATACTGAATTCAGCTTTATCTTTTCATCAGGGAAGATTATATCTAATTTGCAGTATCTACACGAGATCGAATAAAGAAGAAATAATAAATGACTCTTCAGAGAATGAGAGAATCTTGCTGAGGAATATTTTCAGTAATGAATGAGTAAAATATCATTCATGTAGAGGTTAGGACTTGAGATGAGAAGGGTTCGGCCCGAGATCGTGAGCTAGAGCCCAACCCCGACATGAGTTCGGGATCGGGCACAAAATTAAAATTTTATTTATTCACAAAAATAAAAAACGAAATGTTAAACAAACTTATTATTCATTATCTTTTCATCCTTTAATTAACAACCAATATTTAATATGAATTTTTATTGATGTTGTCTTTGCATGAATTTTCTTATGTATGAATTGATATTACATATATGCATTTTTATGTATTTTAACTGATTTAGAATTTCAAACTCAGGCAAATGCGGTTGTTATTGCGGCCAACATTATTTCTTCCAAATTTCCCTATACGGCATTTTCTAAAGTAATTGTTTCATCCACGGCATATATTTTAATATTAATTTTCCTATTTTCTTCAGCCCCTTTCAACCCCATCTTTTAGCAGGAAAAAAAGAGTTCCTATTTGGAAAACAAGAATGCTGTCAAAGTTTCTTAAAGTGTTTTACATTCCTTTAAAAATCAATTTGAAAGGGAATTGAATTGCTATTGATCGGATATAAGGAGAAATATTCTATATAATTATGAAACATGTACACCCTCTAAAAACGACATTTTCAAAATTGAGCAAAAAATATTCAAATTTAGTATGTCGCGCATAGTAAAAATGTCTCCGAATCAAAATTACTCATCTCTGAAAACATGCACACACTCAAAAATAAAACATCATGTGCTCATTTTTGAGTATTTTCATGTCTCAAAAATGAGTTTGAACTGATTCCAATATTTTTTGAGAATGTCCATGTTTCAAAAATGAGTATGAACTGACCTCTATGTACTCAGTTTTGAGTATGTCCGTGTTTCAATATTCTGAGTATTTCTGGTATTTCAGATTTGAAAGCCTTGGGTCGTCATATTTCAAACAAAAAATTTCAAAACAAACTGAGAACATCGATTTACTCAGATTTGAAAGTGTCATTTTTCTCAGTGCACGGTCAGTGTAGGTAATATAAAGAAGCCGTGAGATATCCCTTGTCTTTTCTCGTTTTATGTTTGAAGTCCCTTCACAGAGATACTGGAAAACACAACTCATATCTTTCTACCATAGTTGTACAATGATATTTTAAAAGAATAAAAATTGTGACTTTTGCGGTTTCTGTCATAGGTTGGGTGTAAATAAAAAATTCGATATTTTAAACAGATTTCAGGGATGTGAAAACACACATGTATAACATGTATAAACATGTGATTTTGTGATTTATGTTTATCATTTTCAAAAATTTTACGAAAATAGCTTATTTTACCATTTACGATCGTGAAGATGTTGCCGTTTGAGCGTATGAAACATGTCATCTTTATATTAAAAGGTATTTTTAAACATTTAGTGTAACGTTTTATCACTTTAAGCATTAATTACATCTTTAATTTAACGTTAATAAGTGATTTTATTATATAATTTTGAAAGGATCTCTTTTTATTACTTTCTATCAGAGTTGAAAAATGTAAAAGGATTCGGTTTGTCTGACCGTCTGTTTGTCTGTTCGTCCGTGGTCTAACTCCCATAAATATATTCGGATTGCTAAACAATTGATATATGTTATTGAGGATACTATGGCATGTTCGGTATTGAAAATAAAGTGCGTTAATTTATAATTCGTTTAAGGGGGCACTCAAACTAATTCCGTAATATTATGGTCAAGAAAAAACTCGTCTACTGTCATAAGCGATAAATGCTGAAGGTGCGTTTTTAGTTATGGTATGCGTTTTGAAATTTAACTACTTTTACTTACCATCATACGTAGTATAGGGTAAGTCTTGTAATCGTTTTGAAAATCGAAAAAAAAAATTTGACGGATTGACTCGTTTCAGACACTGCAGATTCCGAAAAACATATTTTTTAGAAAAAAAAATTTGCCGTCCGTCTGTCTGTGTGGGTGGTCTGTGTGTATGTATGTGTGTGTCTGTAAACGCTCTATCTCCCGAACAAATTGAGATAGAGACTTGAAATTTAGTATGTACTTTAGTATGTAATAGTGGAAAAGAGCTTATTAAATTTCAGTAACCTCGATTATCCGGAACTATTTTTTTCAGACTCTCAAAATATTCGTTCTGATAAAAGGTCTATAAAAATTTTCGAAATTGTTTATTTTAAGGAGTGAATATAAAAAACAATACAAAAACATAATTTGTGCATAAAGAATGAAGTCGATCGGATAATGAGTTGCCAAGATATTTGTAATCCTATTTCCACACTCTTCGATTTTCATGACCCTGCATTTCATTCAAATTTCTATTCAAAGATATATTTCAATTGGAAATGAGACGCTTAATCCGACGCAGTAAACCGTTAGTTAATAGGATTATCCATTTTGGAGTTATAAGGATGTTTCTTTTATGCAATTCAGTTATAGAGCATTTAAAGCTTACGACGTCTTTTATTTTTTTATTTTTATTTTTTTTTTTTGCAATGCATTTTATAAGTAGTTTACACATGTTTTTTTTTTCATATTTTATGTTATGCATATTCATGATGGGTAAGTATTACGATGTCCCCCAATGACTATTTTGAATATTACTTACTGTGTATAAATTCTGTACATCATATGCAGTGTAGCACAAAAGTATTCACTTCCGTTTATTGACGAAAATTGCTGAAGGGAAATTTTCAACTGTGTTATGCGTTTCCTAATTGAACTAAATTTTAGCATATTAAGAAGTATATATGCAATGGATCATATACAGGGCTTCACAAAAGAATTTAAATATTTTTCCGACTTTAGATGTTAATTACTTAAATTGAATTTTCAAATATGTTATGCGTTTTTAAAATTTTAAAATTAAACATCATTCACCTTATTAAACTGTGGAGTTTTCTTATAATATTCTGAATCTGTTGGAAAATGTTTCATAGTCTATGTTTCAAGCATGATTTTTCTTTCCTGTTCTGTGTCTTAAAGAATAGTAAACGGTTTCAAAACTTCGAAATCTCGTAGCTAATTAGTTCCTTGTTTCTCCCACTAAAAGTACTTTTTTTTTAATTCGGTAGAATGATTTTACCTCATAATTATCGAATTTGTATTGAAAATCAATACTTGCTGCATTTTAAAACTTTTTTTATATTTTTTTTTTCAAGAGGGGGGAAAAACCTCTTGAAAAAAAAAACGCATAATCTCTCAAGCTGTGAATTAAAACTGTTATTTGAATAAAAAAAAAACTTTCTTATATTCAATCAAAATGGAATTAAACAAATTTCCATTTATTAAAAGAGAATTTACGCTATTTAAAGAAAAATCGATTAAACAGGATTTCTTTAAATGTTTATTAACGAAAGAAGAGCTGTAACATAAAGAATCTCAATAAATCAATAACTATATCTCAAAAAATATTTAACTCGTTAATAAATGAAACCTTTAAATGTATAGTATGTAACTAATTCTTAATTATCGTCGAATAATGTGGCTATAATTTATATCGACTATATTTTAATTTTACTAAAAATAAATTTCGACGAATATTTTCTACCACAGCACAAGTAATAAAATAATTCATATTCAATAATTAGTTTTGTTTCATGTAGCATTAGTAAGTATTTTTTAAAGTTAAAAATGATTTGTCATTTTCCTAACTGCTTTTAACAAATGCATTTATAAAAATATGAGACTAAGCAATGGATAAGCTGAAATAAGTTAGCAATATCTTTATCCCAACAATTTAATTGTAACCATTTCAAGAAAATGTCTGAAATTAAAAACTATTTGACAAAATTTTAAACATAAAAATTTTTAGAGTTTCTTTTTTATTTCCTTTTTCTTAGTTTTTAACCTTTTACAATGCATTTGAAATTATGAAATTCTTCAAATAAAATCCATTAAATGCTAATATTTGAATAAAATTTTATTATATTTTTTAAACGTTACACGAATTTATTAACTTTTCACAAGATTAAATATAAAGCAAACTAAGCTATGTAAAAAGTGCAAACTAAGTATGCAAACTAAACTATGTTAGTTCTTGAGCTATTACTATTGCTAAAATCGTGTAAATCCTGCAAAATGCAGCATAACAGCGCCACGTGTTGGAGATTTAAACCAAAACCTAATCAACAGCAACTTATGTCAACGTCTAACTGAATCTGAAGTTTGATGAAAGTACGTGCATTAATTCTTGAGATATAATTATCGTGTTAATAATGAAAAAAGTAGCATAGCAGCGCCACCTGTTGGGCTATTTACACCAAAACGTACGCAGCATCTATTTATGTCAAGGTCTAATAGAATCTGAAGTTTGATGAAATTCCGTGCATTCGTTCTTGAGATATAGCTATCGTAAAAATCATGGAACAAATGGTATCGCAGCGCCAACTGTTGGGTTATCTACACCAAAACGTAATCAGCGTCTGTTTATGTCAAGGTATAACTGAATCTGAAATTTGATTAAAATCTGGGCATTAGTTCTTGAGATAGAGCCATTTCGGAAATCGCTAAAAATGAAACATAGCAGCGCCACCTGTTTGACGATTTTCACCAAAAACTAATCAGCATTAATTTATGTCAGGGACTAACTGAATATGAAGATTTATTAAATTTCGTGCATTACTTCTTGAGATAGAACGCCCACAAATTTTTTGTCATATACAGACAGACAGAAAGATGGACTCCCAGACATTTTCTAAAAACAGTCAAATCGTGTTCAGGATCTTCTAAAATGTATAAATCCGTCCAAACCAGAAGTCGAAAATTTTCATGAATCCAATACTTTCTTCTTGTAAAGATAGAAGAAAGTAAAAAAAGAAACAGAAATGATACACAGTTCTTAAACAACAAACTCAGTACTTTCTGACACATTCATGAAGGTATTTTCATTCATAAATTCATAAAATTGGCAGGTATTCTCAATTACATTTATCATTTTCTTACAAAGGCAAGAAATATATTTGAAAAGTGTCCAAGTTGGCGTTTTGAACTGACAGCTGTGAACACGTAAGCATCGGAGAGTAATCGGCTTAGCTTATAAAATATATAAAATTTATAGTAAAGTAAAAAAAAAAATTAAAAGAAAAGAAAAGATGTTAGATTCCTAAGGCACTTGATGGTTTGTTGATAGGTTGGTTATACTGGCACAAAGACCACATCAGAATATTTAAAGATATAAATTACAGAAAAAAAGTGTATATATAGTTATGAGATACATTATCTAAAAACAACATGCAAAGTTTACATAAAAAAGACCTATCTAGATGGGCTACTCATCCAGATTATAAATTATAGAACCACACGTGATATTAAAAAGCAATTAGAACAGTAGTAAAAGTAAAATTAATTATGCTGATAAAAAGGAGATGCGAAAAATGCTATATTCGATAAAATACTGCATGCTTTAAAAAGGTAAATATATTTTTCATTGGGTTTTTAAGCAAATGAGGTGATATCGTAGGAATTTGAATGATAGAAAAAAATATTCAAATAAGTATGAAAATTAATTTATAAATATATAAAAAAGTTTTGTTTTGTACAGCAGGGATTAAACAAAAGACCTGAGGAATTTTAACAAGCAAAATTTTTTATAGTATCCAGCTTTACAAAATAACGTGTTTTTTATTTTATTTATTAATTAAATTTTTTGTTGCTATTTTAAGTAGTAATAAATTTCAGTCATATTAATTATTAAGTTAATTGCATACATTAATTAGTTACATTCTTCATCTAATTATATTAATCATTAGCTACATTTTCAGTATAACATGTAAAATACATACTTTTTTTAATGAAAATGCCTTTTATATACATCAACAAAAAGTTTATTTTATCGCATGAAATTATATATTAATTATTTTCAATATACTACGACAAAACTTTTTTTGGCATTAACTTATGATAAATTTTAGTTAGGTATATTTTTTAATAGTAAATAACCTTTAAAAAGAACGTATTTTAATTAATAATAACAACAAGCGGTGCACATTTTGAAAACTATAAAAGATACTGACAATTAAATGTAAAGAAAAACAAATAGGCACCCGCTGGTAATATCATATCATTATATGTTACCATATGTATCCTTATATATATATAAAAAATCATAAAAAATTAAAATATCTTATTAAAAATACATAATAATCTTAACTAAAAGACTGTCGAAAGATTTTTCTGGGATATTGAATTTGGATAAAACATAAGTATTTAGAAAATTATAATGTTTGAACTTTTGATTATAAGTATTTTTGATAGCAATTACAAGAACGCCAAAGAAAAAACATCCAACGGTGTTAGATGATTCTGTCACAGCCGATGATCTTTACTGAAAGATGCTGAATGGGGGGTTTTCTGTCTAGAATTTCGAGAAATCGATGCTTGAGTCTTTTATTTTATGGTGCAAAAGCACGCATCACACGCGAGAACAATTCCTCTATTGAATTTTATTTTTTGGTCGAAGTAGAATTTCGGAAGATGATTAAGCTAATTCATCACAGAGATCATTCAATTTAACACTGCCTATACTAGAAGTATAAATTAAAAACAGCAAGACATTCTAAATAATTGTCATTTTATTCATATGAAGTCCAGCTTCGGTTTCACGTTCAGGCTTAAATATTAAGGTATCAATATTTAATGGGGAGAGGGGGTTAAATATGGCTACTCAATGTTTCTATATAACTCTCTGCTCTATAACTCTATCCTTCGTTATTTTTATAATCGAAGGGAAATTTTGTTTCAGTTAAATGTTTTTTATTTTAAAAGCGTCGACATTTATTTTATTAAGCAGAAAGTTATAATATTGATTTGAATTTGCCTAAAGTAAATTAATTCTGATAATTTTCTGAATCAATTAACTAATGTCCAATGTATATCCAATGCTTTTTTCAGATTCATAATGTAAAATGCTATAGTTATAGCTCGGATGAATAAAATTAGTGCTGCGGTTCGCAGCCTTGTCCAACAAATAAGAGTGAGATATGCCAGTCAGGATATTGTCGGGATAGCTCAGTAGGGAGAGCGATGGCACGGCAAACCAAAGTACCCAGAGGTTCGAGTCCTGGTCCCAGCATATTTCGTTCTATTGGAGAAAATCTCAGCTATGATACTCCAACCATTGGATATAATTTACCTAGTTGAATATATTTTCCTCTATTCATTATGACCCAATTAACTAATGATTTGATAAGCTGCGGGTACAGAATAACATTTTCATTTAAATTGATTGCGAGATCGGTTAACAATGACCTCGGTACATTGTAAAAAAAGACGTGTATCGTAATCTATGAAAATATAATATAACGACAAACGATATACAATAACCTCTTCCGTGTTTACCCACGATTCCGAAAAACGTTTCTTTATCTTTAGAAATCTCAGAAACTATATCTTTTCAAGATTAAATGAAGAATTTATTATAAAAACGAAGTTTCACTGCCACTGATTTTCGGAAATGTTTCCGAGTAATTTTTATAGTGTATTAATTAGTTTTCTCAACTCGGAATACAGGTGTATCGGATTCTATTAATTCTCAAATAAACAGTTTCATGTTGAACAAACATGATAAATTAAAAGTATTATAATTAACACTAAAATTAATAGTATAACGCTGAATTATTAGTGAATTAATTGAACACACATAGGGCATAGAATTAATAGTGAGAAATTGTCGAGATTTTACATCTCGGAAATCTATTGTTTTCAGAGGTTTCTATAAAGATTACGGAACGCTTTTCGGAATCACGGGTAACAGTGAAGAATTTATATTCCATTTTAATAAACCTTAAGAACGATAAGAACTAGTTTAAGAAACATTTGTCTTTTTTTTTGCCGTGTATATTTGTATAAAACACACACACACATCTATCTATCTATCTATCTATATAGTATATGTGTGTGTGTTTCTACTTTTAAGTGAGAATATCATCATATTACTGGATTCTCTAGAATGCAATAAAATCGGAAAATGTTTGAAAAAAAATCGATCAGTATGCATAATAAAGAGAGGGGAAATGCCAGGGAGGAAAAATCATCAGAATAGGTTAGAAGAAGAGGAAGAAGAAGCTTAAAAATTCGGAATATTGAGGATCAGCAAAAAGCCTGAAAATGTTGGCTGGCATCCTTCCACTAGCATTCATGGAAAATTTTCATTTTATTGCATTTATCAGAATTAATGAAATGAGTACGACAAGAGCAGCAGAAAATAAACTAAGGCAGCATTTTGAATAATTTTCTGTCTGCCTTTTATCATTTTATACACTCGCTTAAAAAATTTACATATTTCATTTTCACGATTGTCAATACAACCAATTTTTGTGAATACAGTGAACTCCCTTTAGTACGAACTATTTTTAGTTCGTACTAACCGAAGTCTGCATTAAACAATGTAAACATTTGAATGGTCTAAAATAAACCCTTTCGTTGAACAAACTGAATTCAGTTTTTGAGAGAAATTAAATAAGTTACCAACTTAATGCTAAAAATAAACAACTTTTTCTGTAATTCAATAACTTTAGTTAAAAATCCACTTAGTGACAAATTAATACAAAAGTATAAATTACGAAATAGATAAGCAAAATAATTACCGTCTTTACATAGTTTAGCTTTAATGAAAGTGATATTTCACTTTTTTGCGTTATTTGGACAAATGATCTTCTTACCATAACATTTATATAGTTTTGCGACTTACTAGAAAATTTGGTCTGTTATGTCACATTTTCATTGATAATATCGGTGAACAGCCGTTAGCAATTTTTGCACCTCTCATATTTTAAATGGTAGAAAGTTTTCTTTATTAGTTCCACTCACAACTTTTTAATCTTTCGTTAACCAAAGTTACATCAAAGGTGCTTTTTAAAAAATAATGTGCAAAAAAAGTTTCGATTATTTTTGGTCTGTTTGTGAAAAAAAAATAATACTCATTATCCTATGAAAAATACACTTTATTACTAA
This sequence comes from Maratus michaelseni, assembly GCA_963931845.1. Taxonomy (NCBI): domain Eukaryota; kingdom Metazoa; phylum Arthropoda; class Arachnida; order Araneae; family Salticidae; genus Maratus; species Maratus michaelseni. The sequence goes on from OZ007594.1 coordinate 77,524,853, forward strand.
TAGTATTTAACATTAATACTAGTACTAGCACTAGTATTTAATATTAATTGCGAATAGGAAATAAATGGGAAAATGAAATTGTCCTCATTAAACGGATGTACGTCTTAACCGGAGACGCATTAACGAGAGTCCACTGTATATATTTTTTATTTGTAATTCAGAACATTTATTATTCCCTCATAACGTATAACAACAACAAAAAATAAATATATCTCAGTTACGAACTTAACTCGAATACCTTCAGTTTCGGTCATTTTGTCTTCCAAATATGATACAAACATTAAATAATGCATGGAGTGTTTAGAAAAAGTAACCTTTACGACAAATTTTAATTTCAAAAATTACATTACGTACTTTATTAGAGGAAGGATTTGTTTAAAAAAAAAAAAAGATACAAATTTCTTGAATTCATCTCTCGTGTTTATCATTAACATATAATTTCAAAACCTACATCTAACGAAAAGTATTTTAGATGAATTATTAGTCACTATTTTAGAAACCAAATTGCCAAGTTTTTTGTTGATTCCGCAATGTCCGAATAAAAACTAGTTCGGTGTAAACTTTGAACCTAGTGTTAATTAAATATTAAAATTTTCTTACACATTATCCAGATATTTTTCAAAACTAGTTATGCCTTATACCGTTTGTATTTCCTTTTTTTTCTGTTTCTGCAATTTAAATTAAGAAATAAATGTAATAATTGGTTTCAGAAACGTAAGAAAGCATCAACAAATCGCGCCAAGTTGACGTTGTTCCAAATGCGATATATAGCAGTTTATAATGTGAAAATTACATTAAAATATGTAGATACAATGAACTCCTGTTAGTGCAGATTTACAAAGGCCGCTATATTCCGTGCACATTAAACGTTGTAAACATTTGAATGGTGTAATAATAGTTCCTTCTCTTTAACTGTTTTGAGGAAAATTAAATAGGTTAAAAAGTAAAAGAAATAACCTTTTCTGTAATTTGTAATTTTAGTAAAAACGAAAATCAATGACACTATTATTAATACTAAAGAATTAATTACTCACGTCAAACAAGATATGCGAAAATTCGCCGTTAGCAAATAAATTAACTTTATCTAAATTAATCTTTCACGTCTTTTCTGCAATAATTTAACAAATGATCTTTTACTTATTATTATTATTATTATTATTATTATTATTATTATTATTATTTTGCATCATACACATAAATTTGGTAAGCTGCATCAGATTTTAATTGATAAAATCGGTAAACAGCCAACATGATTTATTGAACTTCTCACTGCGTCGGTGGCAGAATGTTTTTCATTTTCATCACTGTCACTAATAATTTTTTGATTTCCCAATAAAAAATATTGCTACCAAAGTTGTTTTAGAAAAAATGATATACAAATCCAGCTTTTTAAGATTCTGCTGAGTCAATTTGTAAAAAATAATTAAAATTTAAAATTAAAAAAAAATGCGTTATCTGATTTGTAGTACGCATTAAGCGATATCATTAGCGTTAATTAGAAACAGAAAATGAAGGAGAAAATTAAATTATCCTAATTAACTGGAGGTACATCTTAAGCGAAAACGCATTAACAAGAGTCTACTGTATTTAATAGATTGACATTTTAAAATGACTTTTGAGTTAAAATATTATATTGTTTGTAACTTATTAGTGTTAACAGTGGCATAAAACATGCTAATAGGATTTAGAAGATACGCTTGTTAAAATGAGAGTGACTAAACATGTTAACCAGAAAGATTTAAGCAATCATTTAAAGAATTAAAAAAAAAGGAAAATACTCTCTTTTTGGATGAATAGAAAAAGAGGAAATGTAGTCAAAAATTTCGGAAAAATAATAAAAGTTAATAGAATAACGTCGAATTACTATTTTTTCCCCATATGAATTATAACAATAAATAATTTGGAAACTATAGTAAAATATGCACTGTAAAAAAAGACAAATGTTTCTTAAAATACAAAAATATAATAGGAACGAAAATACAATAATCTCTTCTGAGTTACCCGCGATTACGGAAAGGGTTCTTTATCTTTAAAAAAAAAAGTGAAATTCAAATTGAAACTGAAAAGGAAATTGAAAGATGCAGTTATAAAAACAAAGTTTCTTTTGCTTCCACTGATTTTCGGAAACATTTCGGAATAGTTTTTATAGATTATTAATAAGTTTTTTCAAACCGGGATATCGGGTTTTCGGAAACTATCTATTCTCAATTAAACATTTTCAGCTGCATAACTGAATTTATACATGCAAGAATAACAAATTAATATTAATTTTAATGTTAATGTTAATGGTGTTAATTTAGCATTTTTGTCTGTAAATCCTGTTTTTTTTTTTTTTTTATCATGAAAACGTTTACTTGAGAATTAATAATCATCCAAAAAACTGATATTCCGAGTTCAGAAAACCAATTAATACATATAAAATTATCCGGAAACGTTTCCGAAAATACACTGAGAAAAATGACACTTTCAAATCTGAGTTAATCGATGTTTTCATTTTGTTATGAAACTTTCTGTTTCAAATAGGACGATCCAACGCTTTCAATTCTGAAATACCAGAAATACTCAGAATATTCAAACATGGACATACTCAAAACTGAGCATATAGCGATCAGTTCATACTCATTTTTGAAACATGGACATACTCAAAAAATAATTAGGGGCAGTTCAAACTCATTTTTGAAACATGGACATACTCAAAAATGAGCACATAGAAGTCAGTTCATACTTATTTTGAAACATGGACATACTCAAATATGATCACATGATGCTTTATTCTTGAGTCTGTGGATATTTTCAGAAATGAGTATATACATGTTTCAAATTTGAGTAATTTTGATTCGGAGCCATTTTGACTATGTGACATACTCAGATTTGAGTATTTTTTGGTCAATTTTGAAAATGTCGTTTTTAGAGTGTAAGTGTCAAATGATACCTTGTTTTTATAAATGCTCGTTTAAATTTCGAAAATACATCGGTTTTTGAACTTTCTAAAGGTAAATAACGCTTTTCGAAATCGTGGGTAACTTGGAGAATTTTATTGTATGTTTTCATTCATGATTACAGTATATTTTATTAGATTAAGAAATATTTGTCTTTTTTTTTTACAGCGAGCGTGTAACTATTACTGAAATAATTTTCGCTTTAAATATTAAACTGTTTGTAAGTTATTAATTTTTTTACTGTAAATTGAAATACTGAACTAATTTTCGTGTTATATATTAAACTGTATGTAACTTATTGATATTGACATTTATTTTTCGTTTTTAAACATACTGGTACAAATTGGGAGCAGTTAAGCTCCATAAAAAGCGTAAATTGCAGAGTTTTAAATACTTTTTTTTTCTTTTCTTTTCTTTTCTTTTTTTTATGGTTAAACGCTTATTTTTCTGCAGAATGTAGACGAGTAAAAACAGTGAAAAGTCTTATAAAAAATAAGGAAATGTCAATAAAATCACGCCGAATTACTATTGTTCCACGTACGAATGATTACTCTTTATCACGTAAATAATATGTAAATATTCGCTATGTAAACTAATGTACTAAAATAATTTCAATTAATTATTATACTGTTTGTAATTCATTAGTATTGGCAATTATTAGTAATCTTTTAATATGTACTGGTGCGGCATAGGGAATGCATTTCATAAAAAATGCCGATCGCAGGATTTTAAAACTTGTTTGAATGAATGCTTTTTTTTCTTAGAGAAAATCATCTTTTTATACAGCGTGGAAAAATTGAAATGACAATATTTTCAGAAAAATAAGTAAAAAACAATCGAATGGCTCCAAATGACTGGTGTTCGATATGCGATTTTATAAAAGTTTATCAAGTGGAAATTATGTTAAAATGTGTAGCTACTTTAAGTAAACTGACCTATTAAAGTTCGTTTCGTGTTAAATATTATATTATTTGTAATTTAATGGTATTGTCTCATATTAGTAATTTTTTTAATTTTCTTTACGATTTAGGAGATAAGATTCTTAAATTGTGAAAGATTTTAAACAATATTTGAATGGAAATTTCAAAATATATAATAGAGATGCATGACATAAATCTACAGAAATGAAAACTGCTAAGATATTTTGGTTAATATTTTTTTATCAAAAAAGTGACCCCCTTTTTTTAATAACATCCCATATTATTCTATTCCGCAAATGATTAAAGCTACATTACGATGATTGATTTTCTCTATTTGTTCTCATTAATGTAACAGACAAGTGGATTTTCCGCGTTTCTCAAATGTATTCAAATTTTTACGATGACATTAAAAGTTTTACACTAATTAATAATGGGAAATTTTATGTAAACATACTTTAAAGAATATTTTTACTTATCAATAAGATTCTTCCATAATACCAAGAATGTAAATATAACCAACTAAAAAAACAACAAAGGAATTTTCCGCACATCCTAAATGTATTCAAATTTTTACGATGACATTAAAAGTTATACGCTAATTAATATTGAACCTTTTTATGTACGTTATTTCAAGAATATTTTTACTTGCCAATAAAATTCTTGCATATACTTTATACCAATTGCAAATAAAACAAACTAAAATAAACAACAAATGAATTTTCCGCACTTCTTAAATGCGTTCACATTTTTACGATGGCATTAAAATTTATACGTTAATTAGTAATGAACTTTTTTATGTACATAATTTCAAAACTATTTTTACTTGCCAGTAAGATTCTTGGAATACAAGTATAACCAACTAAAGTACACAACAAATGAATTCCCCGTACTTCTTAGATGCATTCGAATTTTTACGATGGCATTAAAAGTTATACGCTAATAATTAATGTGCCTTTTTTATATATACATATTTTAAAGAATCTTTTTACTTGGAAATAAGATTCTTGCGTAATACCAGGAATGCAAATATAACCAAATGAAGTAAACAACAAATGCATTTTCCGAACTTCTTAAATGCATCAAATTTTTACGATGACATTAAAAGTTTTAAGCTAATTAATAATGGGAATTTTTATGTATACATATTTTAAAGAATATTTTTACTTGCCAATAAGATTCTTGCATAATAACAGGAATGCAAGTAATATAACCAACTAAAGTAAACAACAAATGAATTTTCCGAACTTCTTAAATGTATTCACATTTTTACGATGATATTAAAAGTTATACGTTAATTAATAATGGGAATTAATTTTTATGTATACATATTTTAAAGAACCTTTTTACTTGACAATAAAAATTTTGCACAATACCAAGAATGCAAGTAAAACTAACTAAGTAAACAACAAATGAATTTTTGGCACTTCTTAAATGTATTCAAATTTTTACGATGACATTTAATTTAAAGTTATACCCAATTAATAACGGGCATTTTTATGCATACATATTAAAAAAAACTCTTTAACTTGTCAATAAGATTCTTGCAGAATACCAGAAATGCAAGTATAACCAACACACGAATTCTTATAATCAATTTCTTAGGATGACTTTAAAAGTTTTATGCTGATTAATAATAAGCATATTTTTGTACATATTTTCAAGAATATTTTTACTTGCCAATAACATTCTTGCATAATACCAGGAATAGCAAGTATAACCTACTAAAATGAACAGCAAATGAATTTTCCGCACTTCTTAAATGTATTCAAATTTTTTACGATGCCTTTAAAAGTTTTATGATAATTTTTTGTACATATTCTCAAGAATATTTTTACTTGCCAATAAAATTCTTGTATAATACCAAGACTACCAAGTATAACCTACTAAAGTGAACAGCAAATGAATTTTCCGCACTTCTTAAATGTATTAAAATTTTTACGATCTCTTTAAAAGTTTTATGTTAATTATTTATGAGCCTTTTTATGTACATATTTTCAAGAATATTTTTACTTGCCAATAACATTCTTGTATAATACCAGGATTGCAAGTATAACCATTTATTTTGTTTTATCTGAGCTCTTGTCTAACAAAAAGTCGATATAAGTAATGATTATTAAAGCAATAAATTATAATTTCATATACGTGGATAAACTGTATTTCTTTTACATAATCACATAAACCTTTTCATTTTCATCTTATTTCGTAGGCATCGATTTTGTGTATCATTCTTATACTTTTGGGCAATAAATTCTACATTTTTCATGGTACATAATTTCTTTTAAACATGAAATTTTTATAAAATAATAATTGTACTGAAAATTAGTAGAATATATTTGTAAATTATTCCTTTTAATATATAAAAATATTTTTCAGCCTGTTTGCGGAATAACAACGACATTTTCTAGACAATTCACTTTTAGAACTATTCAAAATTCACTAGACAATCAGCTATCAGTTTTCTTATTTTAAGATCGTAAACTGAGAAGTGTGAGATTCTTAAAACAAAATGACGTCACTTCTGGAAAAGTTTCATATATCAAAATTTTAAAATTTAGAACTTTAAAAATGTTAAAAAATCTTACCTTAGTAATTACCATCTCCTCCGTTTTTAAACTATTCCTTTTAATATCTCAAAATATGTTTCAGCCTGTTTGACGTATAACAACGACATTTTACAGAGAATTCACTTTTAGAATTATTCAAAATTCACTAGACAATCAGTTATCAGTTTTCTTATTTTAAGATCGTAAAATGATAAGTTTGATATTCTTAAAACAAAATGACATCACTTCTGGAAAAGTTTCATATATCAAAATTTTAGAATTTAGAACTTTAAAAATGTTTAAAAATCTTACCTTAGTAATCAACATCTCCTCCATTTTTAAACTATTCCTTTTAATATCTCAAAATATTTTTCAGCCTCTTTGCTCTATAACAAGGACATTTTCTAGACAATTCACTTTTAGAACTACTCAAAATTCACTAGACAATCAGTTATCGGTTTTCTTATTTTAAAATCGTAAACTGAGAAGTTTTGAGATTCTTAAAAAAAAAATTACATCACTCCCGGAAAAGTTTCACACATCAAAATTTTAGAATTTTGAACTTTAAAAAAGTTTAAAATTCTTACCTTAGTAATCACCATCTCCTCTTCCATTTCTTCTTTAGAAAACTGCAGCGTCAGTTTCCGTTCTTTGATATTTTTTTCCATTTTCGAAAAGTCACTATTAAATCGCTGTAAACTGTTCTCTAAATATGACTAAACTTTTTTTTTTTTTTCAAAATACAAATTTTAGAAAACTGTTCCTTGTGCTAAAATTATATTTTATACAATTCACTTTCTAGGTCCAATCACAGAAACTGTAAAATTATTCTTCGAATCTTTTATTGTTTACTTATTTATTTTTTTCTCTGGCCTGTAGTAAAATGCTTTTAAAAAATATATCCTAAAGAGAAAAAACTCCCTCTAATTTACGTTTTAAATAAATTGATGTATCCCTGAACTACTTAATAAAAATCGTATACTTTTTTTGTTTTGGATTATTTGCTAGTATAGTAATATACTTCGAAAGTATCTCCGGTGAAATGCATATTTTTTGCTAAGTTGAACGAATCACTGCGACTGCTGTTCTTATCCATAAAAAAATGTTTAATTAGCTTGTTCTTGAGTTGTAACGCGACTGAGATAAAATAAATCCACTTCCGAATTACCTTGATTGTCGAGTATAGTTATTTAATAATTACTTGTAGGGCTTCACCTTTCTCAGCTGCGAGCGTTGGAACAAGTCCAACAGATTCGAGGGGCATTATCCAACGAACAAGATAAACTTTTTGTTTTGTTTCGTTTTGTTATTTCTTCCTCCGTTTCCGAATTTTTTTAACTTATGTTTCTTTTTTTTTTTAAACTCCGGCAATTTTAACGCCCTCTTAGATTGTCATGTTTGATTATGAAGGAAGACACGCAAGAGGATCTAAGTTACACTGTTGAATACTATATATCAATACTATATCCTGGGGCATAGCCAGTTATTTTTATCATCCGGTATTTTTTTACTGTGGTTTCTAAACTCCGGAGAAAGGACATATTGCCGATCGTTTAACTTTTAGAAGGTGATTCTTTTACCCCGAAAAGAATTGGTGCCATGTCCTGGATTTCATCCAAAATGCTTTAGGGGGAAAACTTCTTAGGACGGCCCCTCCAGGCAGGGCAGTGGTCAAAGCTGAACCACCTGATGGAGAGCAGTAAAAGAGACTGACTAGCCAATGGGACGATGCGAATGTAGGTGTCGAAGGATGTGGAGCGCTCCGGTTTCCATGACAACCGGCTTGCTCCATCCCACTTCTAAATATTTTTTTTCCTTAACCTGACAAACTTTAATTTCTTAAACGTGTATAGATTCGGTATTAGGTCTTGTGTAAGGCCCAATACACTTGTGTGACATCTGAAAGCGTACGAGATCCTGGAATCGCTCTTTATTGGATTAAGAGGAAAAGTCTTCCCAATCTTTATTTTTAGAAAAGGAATCGATTCCGGCGCAAGCCAGATTTTATCCCGTGACGTCACAATGACGCAAGGGCCTCTTCTCTGAAAGAAAAGATGTGTAGTTTTACGCCTCCCCCCTCCCCCTCCCCCGCCCCCACCTCCTTATCCAGTGATTCCTCATATCGGTTTCATTTTTCAAATTTACTTCTAATTGACCATAAAAGTGTGAAGTCAAAATCCATTTAAGTGAATGGAGTGTGTTGTGATTATGATTTTTAACTTTTGAAGATGAGTAGTGTTAAAGGTTTTTGATTTCAGGCATTTTTAAAAGATATTTTTCTAATGAAATTAACTGTGTGCGTGTGTTTTATAAAAATGTTATAAACATAAAAACGATTTAAATTAAATATCTCCGTTTAAGGAAAAACTATTTGACAGAAGTAGATGAAGTAAACAAATAAACGTATGCGTAGATTTACGCCCGCCTCTCTTCCCTCCGATTTCTCAAATAAGCTTCATTTTTCAAATTTATTTCTAATTGAGCATAAACGTGTGAAATCAAAATACATTTAAGTGATTGACGTGTTTTGTGATTATGCTTTTAAACATTTGAACATAAGTAGTGTTAAAGGTATTAGTTTTCAGGTATTTTAGAAAGATATTTTTCTAATAAAATTAACTCATATTTAATGTTTTACAAGTGCTATAAACGTAAGTACTTTTATATGATTAAATGGTTTAAATTAACATAAATCCGTTTGAGGAACATCTATTTGACAATAGTAGATGAAGTAAACAAAGAAACTTGTATTCAGTTTCATCCCACCCTTCTCAGATTTCTCATATCGGTTTCATTTTTTCAAACTTACTTCTAAGTGAGCATAAAAGTGAGAAGTCAAAATCCATTTAAGGGAATGAAGCGTGTTGTGATTATACTTTTTAACTTTTGAAAATAAGTAGTGTTAAAAGTTTTTGATTTCAGGCATTTTTAAAACATATTTTTTCTAATGAAATTAACTTTTTTTCTTTTTCACAAAAATGTTCTAAACGTAAGCACTTTTTATTTGTAAATGATTTAAATTAAAATATCGCCATTTAAGGATAATCTCTTTGACAGAAGCAGATGAATTAAACAGGTTAACTTGTGTGTGATTTTACTTACCCCCTTCTCCCTCCACCTCTTCCCATCCCACCCGTTTCCTTAGATTTCTCAAATAAGTTTCATTTTCAAATTTACTTTTAACTGAACATAAAAGTGTGAAGTCAAAATCCATTTAAGTGAATAAAGCGTGGTATGCTTTTTAAGTTTTGTACACAAATAGTGTTTAGTTTTCATATCAGTTTTCAGGCCTTTTAGAGAAATATTTTTCTTATGAAATTAACTCATATTTTATCTTTTAAAAGTGTCATTAACTTAAGCACTTCTTTATGATTAAATGATTTAAATTAAAATAATTCCGTTTGAATAAGATAATATTTGACAAAAGCAGATGAAGTAAACTGATGTGTTGTAGCTTCATCACATTCTTCACATATGCTTTATATCGGTGTCATTTTTCATCAATTTATTTCTAATTGAGCATAAAAACGTGAAATCGAAATCGATTTAAGTAAATAATGCGTGTTGTAACTTATGTTCTTTTTTTAACTTTTGAAGATTTGAATATAATTAGGGTTAAATTTTTTATTTTCGGACTTAAAGATATTTTCTAATAACATTAACTTTATTTTATGTCAAAGTCTCTAAACTGAAGCAGTTTGTATGGTGAAGTTATTTAAATTAAAATAACACGTAATGAACCAAATAAATAAACTTATGTGTAGTTTTACTCCCTCGCCCATCCCCTCGCCCATCCCCTCCCTCTTCCGAATTTTCATACCGCTTTCATTTTTCATATTTACTTTTAATTTACCATAAGAGCGTGAAGTAACATTTCATTTAAGTGAATGGCGAGTATTCATCATGTGTGAATTACGCTTTTTAACTTTTGAAGATAAGGTAAGAATGAAATTTTTGTTTTCAGGCAGTTTCGAAAGAAAATTTTATAATAAAATTAACTCCTTTTTTACGTCATAAAAGTGTGATAAATAAATGTGCGTATGTATTTTTACGGTCAAAATATTTCAATTAAAATATCTTCATTTCAGGAGTATTTATTTGGCAAAAGTGAATGAAGTAATTATTTTTAAAAATATTTGGTAATTTTAGGAATTTCAACGAAAGTATATCATATGAAAAATATTTATACTCAGAGGAATTTGAATAATCTAAAAATCGTTTGGGGAATGTAGTACTTAATTAAGTTAGATCTTTGAAAAAAATATATTAAATTCTAAATCAAAATTATAGATTAAGTTTTACACTTTAGCGTTGTTTTGTATGGTATTCAGTGAATAGTCCATATTTATACTGAATCTGAAAAAAATACATAAACATTCAGATAACCATACTTATTTAAGCTAAACTCAAATAAAAATTTATTTCCTATTTCACATAGATGTTTAAGAAAAATTCATACAAAAAAGGTAAAAGAAAAAAGAAAGAAAGAAAAGAAAGAAAGCAAATGAAAGAAAGAAAGTCGTAATTATTCGCATTTTGGAGTAAAGGCAGAATGGATTATTAGCTCACATAATATTAGGCAAAAGAAAGTTCTTTCAAAAAATTTAATATTATTATTATTTTTTTTAACAAAACTCTGTTTTCTTACAAAATTTTCAAGCTTTCCCTCTTCATTAAAATGTAAAAATAAAAGTATGCAGCATCGTATTTTCATATTATTTTTTCTGTTAAAGAAAAATATGTTTAAACGTTAATTTGATATTTACCACGTTTGACTCTGAATTGCAACCACGGGATATATCGTGCATTCTTAATGTGTCCGCAGAAGGCTTGGCAGCCAACATGTTATTAAATTAAATTGCTAAATTTTTATGGTGCATCCTTAGAAATTTCCCAAAATCGTATAATTATTTTTAAACTTTTTATTACCACTTTTTTATTTGAAATAAATAAATATGTTAGGTGTATTAGGTAGATACCTAAATAAACAGATACACGCATGGGAGCCATTTCACACGCATTCGCGCGCGCATACTTATATACAAAAGTATACAGGGTGTTCCTTTCTTATCGTTGACCAAAAACTAAATTTTAAACAGTTAGTTTTAGAAATATAATCCCAATTGCGAAAAATTGTTTCAAAGTTTGTTATTCCTCATATGAAATTATATTTACATTAAAATGGTTATTTAAAAATAATAATAACGAAAATTAATTTTTTTTATATGTTCTTTGGATCTTATAAGGTATATTTAAAAATATTTTCTCCCTGTTCTGATAAATAAAATAGTAAAAATTTCATTTTTCTACAATCAAAACTTAACAATTTAGAATACTTTGAGTTTTATGAACTAATTAATTATAGCTTTGAATTTTATTAATTTTATTACAAGAAAAACGGAAAAACGTGGCTTGAGCAAATACCACCTTATGTGGGATTATATAAATAGACTATTTTGTATCAATGATTAGGTAAAAAATGCTGATTTCGGAAAAATGCAGCAGGTAGCCTTCCCCCCTACCTCTCTGGCTACGACAGTGCGAACGTCATTTTTAAGAGAAAATAAAACCGACGTCAAAGGATTGTATCTTGCCTTATTTCACTGATATTTATTGGCTTGAGCAAGTACCACCATATGTGGGATTATATAAATAGACTATATTGTACCATTGGTTTGGTAAAAAATGCTGATTTCGAAAATAGGCCGCAGGTAGTCTTCTTCACCCCCTTCTCTGGCTACGACAGTGCGAACAAGTCATTTTTAAGAGAAAATAAAACCGACTTCAAAGGATTGTATCTTGCCTTATTTCACTGACATATATTTATTGCACTCGAATTTTTTTCATAAGAATACTTTGGTACCAACCGAAGTATTTTTGTGCGAATCCTTTAATAGCTACAAAGTCCTATTTTTTTCCCTACGGACTTTTCTGTAATCGTCAGATATATGTTGTAAATTTTTTGGCGGCTCCCAAAAACTGGTGCTATTTTTATCGTTCATACATCCATTCTAAAAATTGCATAACTGCAACTTTTACATCAATGAATAGAGAAAAATTGTACTTACGAATGAAATTTGTTTTAAAACTCTAGCTCACACTGAAAAAAAAAATGGGTTCTCAAAATTGAGTAAAAAGTACTCAATTTTAAATACGTCCCATATTCAAAATAGCTCCTATCCAATTGTAGTAAAAATTAAGAAACACGTGTACTCATTTTTGATTCCGTGGATGTGTTCAAATATGGACACATTTTAAATCCCATTCTTCTAATTTTCTTTTCACGAACTAATCCATCTCACTTAGCACACACACCGGACTGACTGCGTATGAATATACCAAGCACTCATAGCAACAACGCAATGTAATCTTACGCATTATAAAGGAGACGAAAGATATATTTCCTTCCGAGGAATAAAAATGCAATATTATTCCCTAATTTTCAGGTTATATTGCATCGTTTTTCTATTAATGAACATATTTTATAATCGTCATGAATGAAATAAACCATTTTAAATTACAAAATTATCCTTTCGTTTATGTTTGATAATATGTGACGTTTAAAAATTGAGAAATCATACTTGACGTCATATAAATGTTTTTTCTACAAGGTGACAAGAAATAACTTGGACAAAGTTTCAAACAAAAAATCTGGAACTACCACTAAAGTTATAAAGTAATTATCATACGGAATTGATTCCAGAAAGCTACTAAACAGGTGTAAGAAGTTTAGTTGTGATAACCATTATGGTTAACAAACGATCTGCCATACTTGAATTACATGAGCAAGGAATAAAACAATGTGAAATTGTTCAATGATTGAAAGTGTTTAAGCAGACAGTTTCATACACAATCAAAAGGTTTCAAGAACTCGGACATGATGGTGACAGGCCAGGAAGAGGAAGAAAGCGCACAGTTAACACATCAAGAAACCGGGTGGTTATCAAAAAGCGAGTTCAACGAAATCCTAGGATTTCAATGAGAAAGGTTTCTAGAGAGATGAAGATCAACAGAGAAACCGCACGTTTGTTGACAAAAGTAGAGCTTGGTCTTCACCCTTACAAATTGAAAGAGGCTCAAAAGCTAACAGCAGAGAAGAAACGCTCAAGACTTCAGATTTGTAAAGAATTGTTAAAGCGGGCCGCCGGTGATCGATGGAAAACATTTGTCTTCACAGATGAGAAACTGTTTTCGATTGAACAAGCTCACAATAGCCATAATGATAGAGTTTGGTCAGTAGAAGCAGCTGGACCTTCTTGCATTGTTGAACGGCGTCAACGACCACAATCTGTAATGGTTTGGGTGTGGGATATGTGCTAGTGGGAAAACACCACTTGTTTTTGTTGATCAAGGGATAAAGATTAATCAACAAACATATCAAAACTCATTTTGGAAGATGTTGTCTTACCTTCGTCACAAACGTTCTTTGGAAACAAAAGATTTATCTTCTTACAGGATTCCGCACCTGCACACAGAGCTAAAGGCACTCAAGATTGGTGCAAGACACATTTTCCTGACTTCATCCCAGCTCAAGAATGGCCATCGTATTTCCCAGATTTGAACCCAATGGATTATTCTGTTTGGTCCATCTTGGAGACCAGGGTGTGTGCTAAACCTCATAAAACTTTGGCATCCCTAAAGAAATCCTTATGCAAGGAATAGAATAAAATATCAGTAAATGAGTTGCGGCCCATAGCCGAAAATTTTGTGACACGTTTAAAGCTCTGTATTAAGGCTAAAGGTAGCCACTTTGAAAATTTGTAAATATATTAGACGAAATAATGTATTCATATTTATTTTGAAGTTTGGTCGTAATATTTTCATTAGTATTCAAGTTATAATGTATCATGTGTGTCCAAGTTATTTCTTGTCACCCTGTACTTATTAATTGCCTTTTTTGTTCCACTCAACGCCACACCCTTCATAATTATATTTGCGATTTTTTCCCACTAAACGTGATTTGCGACCCTATATAGTAAGACCCCATATAGTGTTCTATAGTAAGTTTTCATTATCTTGATGCCTTCATCCCTCCTAATTTGTCGGAAGAATTTTGGAACACTCTGTAAATATATATATATATATATATATATATATATATATGTATATATATATATATATATATATATATATATATATTTACAGAAATATATATATATATTTACAGAAATATATATATATATATATATAATGAAATATATATATATATGTCATTTTTCTTCTTTTCGAAATAAATTTTCAGTAAAATTATGGATTGTAACCTATGAGTTTTTTAGCCGAAATCCATTTTTAGAAGTTTCAAATACGCGAATTTAAAGTTTTAGCTCAATTCGTTAAGTAACTTTTGAGTTATGTTTAAAGAATACATTACAGCCTTTTTTACAACGATTACAAATGATTTTAACATTACGAATTCATAACTTTAAACTTTCCAAATTCTTAAACTACTCAACCGAATGTCTTTCCATTCGGTAACCCAGGAAAAAATTTACCAAATTAAATTATGTCAAATATACTAAATTATGTCAAATTAATTTATGTACTAAATTTAGGTGTCCGTATTGAAAACATTGGATTTTGGTACAATGTTAGTACGAAGAAACCGCACAAGCTTATTATTTTTTTTTTTTTTTACATAAATTGAAAGAAGATATAATTTCCAGTCAAATGACCATTTATGTTTTTCTGGGATAATTTGGTGATAAAAAAAATATAAAGTTTTTTTTTTTTTTTTTTTTTTTTTTTTTTTTTTTTTTGTGCAACATGTTTGTTGAAATTCGGTTAATAAATATGCTTTGATCATCCATGTTTTATGTGGTGCACATAGTATCGAACTGTAGCGAAATTAGTCATAGTAGTTATTTCTCACTCAAAAGTAAAATAATCAACTCAAATACAGTAATCCCTTAACATTTACGAGAGTTACGTTCAAGGAAAACCTCGCAAATGTGATTGTACTCACATATTCATAAATATGAAACTTACTTAAAGAAGATAATTCAAATTAACTGACTGGAGAAATAATTACAGCTAAAAAAAAGGCAGAGGTGTTTGTATAAAGTAATTTCGACTCTCTCTCTCTATTCGGCAAAGAAATGATAATGTATTAGTTGGTCAGTATGCGATACGATATTTAAATACGATATTTAAATACAGCTAAATGCTTCAGAAATGCTTTTATTTCCCATATAGGAGCAGCTTCAGCTCCATCTCTACGAGAACCTGCACATTTTAAATGAATAGATTGAAGATGCCGTTACCTTACCAATTCTATAACAATATCCCCACTGCAATGAGTATTCCGCTTCCTTTTCAGGTAACCACTGAAAATTGATTTGTAAATAGATACTAAGAAAACACAGGGTAAATGATCTTTAACCACTGTGAATGCTGCAAAAGAAAGATATAATTTAAGAAAAAATCGTGAATAATAAAGTCAGATTCTCGCGAATGTTACATTTTTCTGCATTTTCATATTTGCGAATAATCATAACTCAAACTGTTAAATCCGCGAATGTTGAGGGATTATTGTATTTAAATTTCGGCATCTTGCCAAACTACTGCGACCAAAATAGAATTCATAGAAACGCCTATTTATTATTTTCACAGTATAAATTTGAATTTCACGGAGCATAAATCAACAAAAGTATCTTGCTCACGGGTGCATCAAAACGTTTCGTGTTTATGAAATCAACCGAGTTCAAATATTTTATATTTCTCTCCAATAACATTTATAACAGCATTGAAAAGTCATCGTTTGACACATTTTGTCAAAACTGCACTTTATGATGTTTTCTTAGCGTGACATTATATTTCGGAAAATATATATTATTCCTGTTTTATCAAGTAAAGTTCATGAAGAGATATTTTATTTCTGAAATTCAAAATACAGGTTTATAAGATTTTATTTTATTTTATTTTATTTTATTTTTTGCTTTAAAGATCGTACTGAGAACTAAAATATGCAACATATATAACAAATCACAACACCCAGAGATAGTATACTATTAACTGCTCAAAGGTGGTTAAAAAAATATATAAAAAAGCAGTAAAAATTGTTTTAATAAACTGTTTACGTGTTTCGACTCCACCGATGCCATTATCAAAACAAATAAGAATATTCTATAGTTCCATGATCTATAATGTAACGTCATCATTCAATTTTTCACGTACTCTCTCAGATTGCGCACGCTATTTTATTTTATTTATACTTGGATGTTCATTTCAATATGCGTAATCATGGAGTAACTCAAACCATAATTTTGGTAAATTAAATGATGCCGCATCGTTACATATTGTATTTTTACGTGTTACAATATCTACGGTTGCTCTTATAATGGATGGATATAGTATGGATTGGAGGGAAAAATTATCTTACTTCCATTGCAATTTATTTGGACGGTTTCTTATTGATATAATCTTGCATGACCTGTGGTTTTTCTATTAAACAGGATCATTATAAAAAAAATATCCCGATATATGAGCCCCTAGCTGTCATACCGTTCACAGGAACTGAATGAAATTTTGATTTAAAATATTTTGAGGTATGTGCCCAAGAATCATATGAAAAACAACAGTTAAGCTCTAAGAATTACGGTTACAGTGACAAAATTTCGAAATTTTCAACTGGCAACCCCTACTTTTTTTTTATTGGAATGTGACATACATAGTGAAAAACAATAAAAAACGATGGAACGGTACCTGTAGCACGAAAATCGTCAGCGCTTAGACAGACTAAGAAAAAAAAGGAAAACAACCAATAAAGGACAGAGAAGCAAGAGAAAGTAAAACATTTTATTGTTATCCACCATCTGCCGCATGCTAAGTGTCATCGTGTGTGAAGTGGAAAATTTGTGAAACACAATAAAGTGTTTTGTTTTCTGTTGCTTCTCTGTCTTTATTGGTTGTTTTCATTTTTCTTCTTAGTCTGTCTAGCGCCGGCAATTTTCGTGCTATAGGTTCCGTTCCAACGCTTTTTTATAGTTTTTCACTATGAAGATCACATTCCAATGAAACTTGTAGGTGTTGCCATTTGAAATTTTCGAAATTTTGTCACTGTAACCGTAACTGTTAGAATTTAACTGTTGTTTTTCACATGATTCTTATGCGCATATCTCAAAATACTTTTTTAAAAAAATTCTCCAGTTTCTGGGAACGATATGTTAGTTAGGGGCTCATATATCGGGATAGTTTTATTATAATCACCATATACTTTATATCACCTATGTGCTCCTTTCTTCTATAAATGACGCCCCTGCATGCCATATAGTAATCATGCCATATAGTAATTCGTTCTTTCATTGGCTTTAATAAATGGCATTTCATATATACTCCTGAATAATTTTCAAAATGAATTGGGTCAATTTTAGTACAAATTGATATCCTTTAATTTCGGAGGGGTTTGGTTGTAAAGCCGACATTGAAACGTTTAAGGCTGTATTTTAGTTTTCAAAAAATATTGTGAAATATTGAAGAGTATTTTACTTTAAATGACTTTCTTTTGAATTTTAAGCATATTTTTAAAAATGCACATCATCTAAATTCATGATTTTAACTAACAGAGTACACTATTAAAATATCATTAAAGAGAGCGTAAAAAATGCTTTTAGTTATGTTAAACTCTTATCCAAATGCTTGCATTGACAAAAAAAAAAACTTTTTTTTTTTTTTTTTTTTTTTTTTTTTTGTCGTTTTACCGAACTTTTCGTTAAAACCTAAATTCCAACAACATTAAGATTACTGTACTTTGAGTAACGAAAATAAGAAATGTTTTTTTTTCCTCTTATTTTAATCGTGAAAATTTAATTATGTATTTATAATGTTTGTATTTCTGCGAATCAATATTATTGTTAATAATAAGAAGTCTTAAAACAAATAAAAAAACTCTTCAATGTTTCCCAAGCTTTTTTAAGAAATTAAAATATTTATTTGAATTCACAGGTCTTATCTCAGTACGGGCAGACGGAAAATTCCTTGAAAATAACGTCATAATTTTAGAAAAATATTCCAGCTTTATAAATGAAAATGCACGTTTTCTTTAGAGCATGAAAAAAATTCACCTTTGTAAAATGATGATTCAAGTTTTTTATTTATTTTTCATATTACTAATATGTTTGAACGCATAGTATTCTGTAAAATGTTTGCTAAGTTCAGTGGTGTCACTCCAGATATATTATTTTTTCTTTTCGTGCAAGCATACTTCTAATCTACAAACTTTAAATGACTTTCTTTTGAATTTTAAGCATATTTTTAAAAATGCACATCATCTAAATTCATGATTTTAACTAACAGAGTACACTATTAAAATATCATTAAAGAGAGCGTAAAAAATGCTTTTAGTTATGTTAAACTCTTATCCAAATGCTTGCATTGACAAAAAAAAAAACTTTTTTTTTTTTTTTTTTTTTTTTTTTTTTTTGTCGTTTTACCGAACTTTTCGTTAAAACCTAAATTCCAACAACATTAAGATTACTGTACTTTGAGTAACGAAAATAAGAAATGTTTTTTTTCCTCTTATTTTAATCGTGAAAATTTAATTATCTCATGTGCATTAGTAAACTAGTCGTTGGGGGCCACCGTAATACTTACCCATCATGGATATGCATAATGTAAAATATTAAAATAAAAATGTGTAAACTACTTATAAAATGCATTGCAATTCAAATAAAATCGTGGCTTGATGACGTCACAAACTTTAAATGCTCGATTACTGAATTGCTTGAAAGAGGTTTTTCCTTATAACTCCAAAAATAATAATCCTATTAACTAGCGGTTTATTGCATCTGATTAAGCGTCAAATTTCCAATTAAAATATATCTTTGAAGTGAAATTTGGATGAAATACAGGGTCATGAAAAATCGAAGAGTGTGGAAAATAGGATTCCAAATATCTCGGCAACTAATTATCCGATCGACTTCATGCTTTATTCAAAATTTATGTTTTTTTATTGTCTTTTATATTCATTTCTTAAAATAAACAATTTCGAAAATTTTTATATACCTTTCATCAGAACGAATATTTCGAGAGTCCGAAAAAAATTGTTCCGGTTAATCGAGGTTATTGAAATGAAATAGGCTTCTTCCCATTATTACATACTAAGTACATACCAAATTGCAAGTCTCTATCTCAATTTTTTCGGGAGATAGAGCGTTTACAGACACACAGACACACACACAGACACACACACAGACACACACACAGACACACACACAGACACACAGACGGACGGCAAAAATTTTTTTCTAAAAATATGTTTTTCGGAATCTCCAGTGTCTGAAACGTGTAAATCCGTCAAAAAAATTTTTTCGATTTTCAAAACGATTACAAGACTTACCCTATACTACGTATGATGGGTAAGTAATATCTAGGTGTTTATATAAGTGGATTCTGTGTTAATGGAATTTCACGAAACTAATTTGGAAAGACACAGAGACATGTTTATTTTCTTCTTTTTTATGTCAATATCTGCTAGGGATTTAAGAGTGGGCGAGAAAAGATGTAGTTAGTTAAACACGTGTGACTTTTTTTTTTTTAAATGTGTCTGAAATAAATTTTTAACGGATTTCGAAGAAAGCTGTTCGGATTTCGACTATATACAGGGTGCGACTATTTATCGCTCACCTATAGCTAATTCCTAAATTATTAGATTTAGAGATATATATTTTTTCTATTTTAAAAATCTGCAGTGATTCTAATCGACTTTCGGTGTGACTTGGTATTCGACTTGGGGTACGTATCCAAAAAGTAAACAATAAAATAAATAAATAAATATTTATAAATTTCTCACACAGTGGAAGTAGCTGGAATTGAACGCTGGACCTCCAGTTTTGAAACTGGAGACGTTACCTCTGCGCCATTAATTCTTGATTGCTTCGCCGCAATAGCTATTACTTATACTCTGTCACATTCCCTTGGTGATTTTCCTTATGGAATCAGTTGCAAAAAGGTTTAAAAATGGTTTAAAAATGTATTAAATATCTAATCCGTGAGTCGATATTTACGAAAATATGTACAGTTCTTGCGGTTGTGATTTATAATATATTCTCCAAAGAGGAGCTCAATCGAAAGCACCGTTTGGGTGTTATCGTGTTCATATAAACACACATGCTCACACCTCATGATTGCAATTTTTTCCTTAGACAATGTACTCTGAAAATAAAACTTTTTCAATTGTTGTTTCAACTACCCATTATATTAAAAGCCATTTACATCAATGAAATAATTTTTCTAAAATTTGCAAAATTTAAATGTTTTATTTTTATCCTTTGTTTTACATTATGAAGTTTTAATTTAAAGAATCGAATAATTATGAATTATATTATTACGAATTGTATTAACGAATTATAACAGTAAATAAGCTATACTCCTGAACATTACGAGATACTCGCAAGCAAAATACATACAACAAATTTATTATAATTACTTCATTTTTCTTTTCCTTTTTATGAAAATTAACAATTTATTTAACCACCAGTAGATCTATACGAAGTTTTGGCACTCTGAGATTCTTACTTTTTTCTATCTTATAATAGAAGAAATCGAAATTTATTTTTGATTGCCGGTGCTCGACGGATTTACACGTTTTAGGCGTCAGAGATCCCGAAAAGCCTGTTTATACAAAATATCTGTGTGTCCGTCTGTTTGTGTGTGGCTTTATTGTATCATCAAAAAGTGCATGAAGTTATGCATAGAATTGAACCAAATTTCATAAATAGGTTTTTGGTGTGCTAGCAGGTCCCAGTTGAATTTGGGGATATTTCGCCAAAAGGGGTCGCTGTGGTAGCGATTTGTGTCATTTTCACTATTGAATCATCGAAAAGTGTATGACGTTATGTATAGAATCGAACCAAATTTTATTTATATGCTTTATATGTCTATGGCCAACAGGTCCCAGTTGAATTTGGGAATATTCCGATTGAAGGGGGCGCTGTGGTAGCGATTTTTGTGCCACTTTCCTTATTGTGCCATCGAAAAGTGTATGGAGTTATGCATAGAATTGAACCAAATTATATATATATATATATATATATATATATATATATATATATATATATATATGTATATATATGTATATATATATTACTATGGGCGTCAGGTCCCAGTGGAAAATGTGGTATACCGCTGGGGGGCACTGTGATAGCGATTTTCTCGATATTTTGCAGTTTAAGTGCAGAATTTACGAATATTGTTCGACGAAATTCATATTTAGATGTAATGTAATAGGCTGAGGTTTGTATAAAATTTTGGATAAAAGTGACCTTTAGGTGGCGCTGTAATAGCTAATTTTGTTCGATTTTCGTAATTGGCGCGGTAGCTGTTGATAAAAAATTCTTACTGAATCGCCAATTATCCAATCTAGATTTAATTTGCATATTTCTAATAAACAATTTTTTTTAATGTTTTTTTGATATATGAACCGTTAATTAGACTTAATAACAAATTGATTTTTCATGCATCCCTCTCCTTCCATGTTTTTGAAACATTTATTGACAAAAAACTTGAAGTGTAATTAAAAAAATATATGTATGAGATATAAGAAAGTTTTGAGATTGAAATAATAAGAAAACTAGTCGGATGTGCCAATCTTTGATATTATTTTCTGATAATTTATCTGTGAGATAAATTATTAAGATTATATTTGCTTGTTATTAATTTTTAATTAACTGCAATTTTTAATCAAACTTTCTGTTTTAACGTGATCAGACTGCATTACATTAAAAGCTTGTTCAAAAACCTCTCGTATGATATTTCTTTTATCGTTGTGCGTTTTCCATGCGCATAGAAAAAGGGATGTTGACGTCAGAAATATGATAAAAACCATGTTATTTTATTTTTTATAAAAAACTAGATCCGAAAAACTTTTTTTTTTTTTTTTTTTAAACATTTGTATGAGTTTTATATTAAAATCTAAACTTCAGACTAAACTAAGACTACTTAATTTTGAATAGTTTAATAAAAAAATTACTTTTTCTTCTTCCTATTTTTATGATGAAAATTCAATTATCGTGTACACACCTTCTTAAATACCTTGCTATTTATTTCAGTAAACTAGTTTTTAAAAGAGTCTGGAGAAACAAGCTAGGAGGAAAACACAGACATGTCTATTCTTCTTTGTTTTTATGCAGGGATTACGGCATAAAAATTAAATGTTATATAATTGACAAAGAGACATCCGGCCCTTTAATTAACTTTGGAGATTTTTTTCTTTTCTTCATAATCTTGTGTTGTTATGTAATGTAGAAGTAAAAATGTCCGGGTTATTCTCTTTTTGTATTGCTATGTAAATAACAAAATAAAATTTAGTTTAAATGTGGAAGAAAAAAACTGTTTTACATAATTTTATTCATTAAATTAGAGATTTCCAAATGGTGTACTAGCGCGGTCTTTTTTACACATATAGAAGATAAAATAAATAAAATAAACACGTTCTTTATAATTTATAATATATTGAATACGGGAGGCGCTTTTAAAAATATCTTAAGCAGTTAAAAATTAAAGAAAAGATAACCATAGTAAAATAAAATAATTTATTTTTGAAAGTTACACTGAAAAAAAAAATAGGGTGATTTTATAGTATAATACTAGCATTCCAGCTGCCAGTATTATACCGTAAAATTAACAGTAATAAACAGTAAAATAAGCAGTAATATACTGCCGCGCATGCACGATTACACAGTAGCACATGCATGGTTTGTATATCACATTTGTGAAAATAAACACACGCGGTGGCACAGTAGCACATGCATGGCTTGTATATCACATTTGTGAAAATAAATGAAAAAAGTATGAAACAAGTCGGAGTGGAAATACAAATATAAATCTATGAATTTGTTATGGACTTTTTAGAAGAGCTTCATAAGCACAATTCATAGTAAAAATATGTTATTTCATCTACTAATGACGTCACAAGGCCTACGAATGATAATTTTAACACCTTATAACATTTCGAAAAAAAAAACAGAATAATTGAACTATTATAATAAAATAACAAACAATGAATGAAAATTGAACAAATATATACAGAAAGCTTAAAAAAAAAATAACTAAAATAGTTCACCAAACAGAAACAACCAACAAAGATGCAACCGGATACAACGGTGTAATACACATTTATATTTGTATTTACAACAACTTCCTATAGTCGAATAAAAAGAAATGCGAAAGTTTGCCCTCACCCCACACGTATTTTCATTTTAAAGAAAACTTTACATTTTTTTTTTTTTTGTCTCTTCAAGATAAACTTTCCAGTCTCAAAAAAATAAACGTAAAATAAACGTTTCTGCTTGCACCTAAAGAAAGCTTCAGGATTTATAGCTGAAGGGTAAAAGAAATGATAGTCTAGAACAATATAAATTTAGATTAACTATCTAAAAAAAAGGCCTAACTGAAAAAGGTTTAAAGCAAATATCATTGTCGCTTTGGGATACTATTATTCATTGCATACGATTCAGATATATATTTGATAAAATAAACGTAACATAAGAAAAAAAATCAAAATCGTATTTTTGTATGATAAGATGTAGTTTAAAAATGAAATGTTTATAAATGATGTCATCTGATAAGAATATTCGTATTCTCTTATCAGATGAGATTTATGTATATATATATATATATATATATATATAAAGAATCAGGATATATTGTTAAATGTGTTCTATTGTAAAATTCAGTTTTTGTGTCTGCGCATATTTTTAAATTAAAATATCAAGAGAGATGAAGTATTATTTTTACAAAAACATAACTTACCATTTAAAAACATTGTCTGACTATATTTATGTTTGATCCAAGTTCATATTAAAATGGATTGTTTTTTTTTCTTTAGAGAAAATTATATCAGCGTAAATAAAAAGATACTTTGGGAAAAATGGGAAATTTATTTAATTTAAGTGTCTAAAGTGGAGATTAGAACGTTATTATTTAAGTAAATTTTGAAATTATTGTAAAATATTATTACTGTCTTGTTTACAATGAATAACGGCTTTTTATTTATCTTTAAGCCAATTGAGGGGAAGTTAAGTAAAAATTTCATTTTCATTTTCATTTTTGTTATTCGATTCCTTACAATAATTTTAGCTTGTTGAACGTAATGCCGCAATTCTACGCACAGTTCTACGCTCAAAGTGTATTTCGTCCCGAAACCATGTCGAAAATAACTGGGCAACCATTTTTTTCGAGAACTAATTCGACCGATTTCCATCATTAAAAATATAATAATAATAAAAAGAAATGTAATCATTTTTGCTGGAGCTTATTCCACCGAAAAGTATAATGTTCATCGATTAATTATTTTTTTCAAGGTCACGAAATGTGAAAAAAAATGGCGAAAAAATGAACTTTTTGTTCAAATGAAAGCCATTTTGTCAAAACCAACTTTTCAAAGTAAATATTGGTATAAGCTCTAGAGAATTTAATACCCTTTCCTAATTTGGCAACCAAATTTGTTTCAGATGCTTGTGACCGGAGAAAAACGGTCGTCGGATTGGCAGTTTGTGATGCGCTCCTGCATGTACTCCCAGTCTCACAAAGCGTAGTATTCATTTTTTAATTTTTTTTAATTTTTTTTTTTTTACACATAAAATTTTAAATATATAAGTGAAATGTCAATAAATATAATGCCAAAAAAAAAAAAACCCCGAGGGTTCGGCTTACAGGCACAGGTACATTTCGAAGACGCAGACCGTGGGACACCTGTTTATTAGGAATTGCAGAAGAAGGACATTTATGCCATGATGCGGCAGTTTACACCGCTTAATTCGAAATCCACCTGTGCCTGTAGGCGAATCCGGCAGGGATTTATTTTATTTTATTTTTTATTTTTCTGTAAGAGTTGACCTTTAAAAAACTTGTCAATATAAAAATTGTAGATAATATTAAGAAGATTTATAATAAATTTAAGCGGATTTGATATCTTGTGAATTGATGAGGTTATGAAAATTTTCTTCTTAAACCCCTGTCTCCCTCCCCCTTTGAGGCCATTTTTAATGATATCAAAAATCGGTCCTACATAAATTTTTGGCCCTTTTCCAAGAAGTAATAATAACTTTAAACGGATTCGATATGTATCATAATTAAGAAGTTATGGGTTTTTTTTCAGTTTTCACACCCCGCCCCCCTATCCACCGCCGTTAGTTCGATTTTATGCCCCTTGATTTTACGTATCAGTTTGGAAGAGATTTGTGCAAAAATATAGGAGTTATCATGTCCATAAAAAAGTGATATAAATACATAGATCGATCGATAGATAGATAAAGTTTTGAACTGGGGATGGTTTTTTGTTCTATGAGTCATAATCGGCGTAGATCTGCATTTTTTTTTTTTTTTTTTTTTTTTCAGAAATTTCAACATAGGGGAGAATGTAAAAGGTAGTATTTCTTACGAAATCCACGTAAAATCCGATATCTCTTTTCTTTCTAACCGAAAGAAAATCGTAAAAATCACGTGAATTTCGGGCGAAAGGGGTAGAAGCTTCCAATAAGAGTTTATTGACTGTCAAGAATTTTGTAAAATCCATCTCTATGCCATCATTTCTTTAATTTTGAATATAAGATTTTGAATTGTTTTTTGCTTTGTAAGGAGCACTGTACATTCTGCACTTTCTAATTTTATTTTTTGTCCGAAATATATAGGCAAAGTTCGCTTCATCCGCTTAGTGATAAGAAAAATTAAAATATGTTTAACAATTTTTCAATAATTGTTTTTTTTTTTAGAATTTTTCCGAAAAAAAAAACAATTATTAAATATTGTTTTAAGATTGATCATACAATTTGTAAAAATAAGTATGCAATATTTTATTATAAATTACAAATTAATATTAGCTCTTTTGATACTCGACAGTAATCAAAAATGAGATTATTAACTGGAGCTGAACAATATGTTAAACAAAATCTTAATTTTACTCCATATAATGAGTGGAAAATGCGACTATATAGTTTCGAGAGCAATTGATTATTATCGGCTCTCTGCATCAAATGATTAATAGCAGCGAGTAGTTAACCCGACACGGGTAAAATGATTCTGTTCAAACAAGTCTGAACTTGCTTTCCTGGTGTTGGTTAACTACTTTCTGCTACTAATCACCTTATGAAGAGAGCCGATAATAATCAATTGCTCTCGAAACTATAGTCGCATTTTCCACTCATTATATGGAGTAAAATTAAGATTTTGTTCAACATATCTCAACAGTAAGCTCAAACCTTTTTTTAGAAACTTTAATATTCATTTTATTTCAACAATATATTTGCCGAAACGTCAGTTGAAGCTTATTGTAAAGAGCCGAAAATTATTTGATGTCTATTTGTCTATTTGTGTCTATTTGTCTATTGATGTCTATTTGTACGTCCGTGTGTATGTCTCGCGATAACTGCGGCAAAAAGCATCTGATTTGTCTGTAATTAGGTAGGTATGTTTGTGAGGTACTAAAAATTAGCTGTATTGGCTTTGGTTAAATTTGGTTCATTCATTCGAAAAATATAGAACATTTCCTTTTACATCATTATGTTTTCCACGGGAATTTAGACGATTTTCAAAATTTTTCATGCATGGAAAATAAAATGACGCATTTCGATAATTGATTTAAATGTTAAATTATGTATGTTGAAATTCCCCATGGTTGTCTCAAATTACTCAGATAAGTTTAAAATGTTTTTCAATACATATATCAGACATTTTAAAATAGTTGTATACGATGGAATTTTCTGCATCTGTTCGAAAAATATAAAGCATTTTAGCTTTTCAATTTTTTTTATTTTTGTTATCAGAAGTATTTTTTTTTTACTTTACCAGTTGCGCCTAGCAACTCCATTTCATAGCGTGTCAGTAAAAAACAATTTATTAAAATAATTTATTCATTGTGACTTACCCGATTACCAAAGATTTGGAAACAAAAATGTTTAGAAATTATAGGAAGATAAAAATTAAAATGTCTTGTAAAATTGAGATTGAGGCCTTTGATTTGAAGATTTTCTAAGTTTATTTCAGTTTCCCCATTATTATTACCCAAACTGTTTTTACAAACTTTTTGCAGTCAAATAAAAAGAAACGGGAAAATTTGCATATATATTTTCAGTGTAAAAGAAACTTTTTTTTCGTACCTGTAAGGTAAACTTTCAGACGTTGAAAGTAAACATAAGATAAGCGTTTTAAATAGCATCCAAAATTTCAGCACTTTATATATAGTCTATCCCAAAAGATTGGACACAACTAGAAAATAACGCTTGTGAAATAACAATACAAATTTTAAAAAAAACTCATTGATTTACCTATTAAATTCTGTAAAATTATTCAAATAAAAAATATTAAAATGAATAAATGGATACATTTTCACAACAATTAAAGGCACAATAAAAATAAACACATCCTTTAAAAGTTTTACATGATGTTACTTATTAGTAGTATTTCCTTGGTTTCGAATAATTTTAAATAATCGTGTTTACGTTGTATCAATTAATTTTTGAAATATTATTCAATTTGTTATTGTTATTATTCTATTTGTTATCAAAGAATATCAATTGCCACTTTAGTTCTTTAGTAGAGTATTATTGCATTCCGTTTTTGTATACTTCACCGGTTATGAAAATGTAACAATCGTAATATAGCTTACCACTAGCTGGCTGCCCGGCGTCCCGGGACCGTGATATTAAATTTAAAAAAAACATCAAGTTTTTATATCTTTAAACGGATTTTGTATGAAATTATGTTTTAAAATGAAAAATTCGCGAAAGAATATTGATGTTTAGTAATAAAAGCGCCCATTTTCGTGATTTTTCACATCGAGTCGTTTCATAGTTTTAAAATAAAAAGTTCTTTTTGTTCGAACTCTTTTAAATCTTTATTGGTTATAAATAAAACAGTTTTACAGTCCGTGTAAAAATTTTGTGAAAAAATATTGTTATCTAGTTGTAAAAGAAATGTTTTCTTCTCGCTTTTTTGTTTGTTCGTTTGTTTTCGCGTTGGCTCCTTTAACATAGCAATAAAAAAAACAGGTCTCATCTTCCGAACTCTCTGGCATTTCAATCGGTTATAAGTATAACTGTATCCAAGCTCTTTTTAAAATTTTCCGAAAAAATATGCATATTTAGTAGTAAAAACATGAATTCTTTTTTTTTTAAAAAAAAAAAGCTTTCAACGCAATGGCCATATTACGCCATCCGTTTTCAATCAACCTTTTTCAATCCCCCTAGGCTAAACGTTTCCCGTTTCTGAGGGGAGAAGCCTTCAAAAAAAGTTGAAGCATGCGTATTGAGACGATGTTCGTGTGAATTTGACAGAATGCGCCTTTTGCTTTAAATACATAGATGTTTCACTTTAACTACATTTTGAGTATTTATTGTGAAATTATTTCATAGATTTATCCTTTCAATCTTATTATAACATTTTAGCGTGTGTCTAAATTTTTGAGACGGATTGTAGTTGACATGTAAAAGGAATGTCAGTGTTGTAAATGAAAAAGATTTTAAGTCAAATTACCTAGTAAACTTTATTTTTTATTCAAAGCTCTTTTAAAAACTTTATCATTCTTCTTTTTCCCCGATTTATTTTATTCAAGATTGCCAGAAATCTTGCCCGAACAATTTTTCACCAACTTCTTAAACTGCAGTACAAAGAAATGAGAAAGATTGCAATACCTATTTATTTTAAAAGTTTTTTTTTCTTCAAAGATAAACTTTGAGATATAAAAAAATAAACGTAAAATAAACGTTTTAGTCAAACATATACAGTTTCAGGGTTTTATAGCTGACGGGTAAATGAATTGATAGAGTTGTAAAAGTAAGTATATAAAGTTAAATTAACTATCCAAAAAAAAAATCGTAAACAAAATAAACTGAAAGCAAATATTACTGTCTCTTTGGATTCCATTTTTCATTGTATACTATGAAGATATGTTTGATAAAGGAACCGCAAAGTAAGAAAAATACTTTTAAAACCCTATCTTTGGAAGATCAATTGCAGTTTAAAAATGAAATGGCTGGCTTACAAATTGTATTAGATATTCGCATTTTCTTATCAGACGAACTCATGAAAACACAATCATAATTTTTTTAAAATCTATAAATTATAGAAATTCAGTTTTTGTAGTATGTGAATGGTTGTTAATCATAATATTGTGAGAGATAATATAATATTCGACTTTAAGAAATTCTTTAAGTTTAAAAACGTAATCGATTTCTTTCCTCAGCACAATCAAACAAAAACATAGAAGATATAGAGATGATCAAAATAGATAATCACATTTTAATGGTTTTATCTTTTATACAAAAGCATTCAAATATACATAAACGGAGCAATTTTTCTGTTTTGGATCATTCGAAAATTAAACATTCAAGGCTTTTAACTAAATTGAAATACTATGTAATCATATATAATGAGATCACTAATAATAATTAAAATAAAGATAAAAATGTTGAAGTGATACAAACAGAACACAAAAAGGCTTATAAAAAACCTTTTAATATAAAGATCGATATTTGTTCCATCGCTCAAACGGCGCCATTATCAAGAACTACAACGAAAAACTGAGCTGCGCCGCCAGACGCCTGAGGGTCGCCCGTCAGCACGTCAACCGTCGCACCCATGTCCTGAGGGACATACACTATATTGCCAAAGGTGACCGGTCACTTGCGATTTTAGACATTTTGTTAACTATCTAGAAAAATACATGAGGAATTAACCTGAAACTGCAGGTGTGTAAACAATATAGTATAGGTTATATATTTCCGTGAAGATTTTTTTCCGAAACCCCATAGGGGACTGTCAATAAATTGAAAAAGAGAGAATATCTTTTGGATAACCCTGTAAAAACTAATGTAGCAAAAGCGTTCAAACTCGAGATTATTAATAAGTGGCTTATTGTAATATACTGTGTTCATTTTTATGAGGATAGCATGTATACTCGTAGAGACATTAAGGTTTTTATAAAAACAGTCCCAAATTTCGCCTAGTTTTTTGCTTATAATTTGCAGAGTTCTTAATATAAAAAAAGTTATTTTGAAAAAGTATGTCAAACAACATTGTACACAATACTCTGCAATTAGAATTAAAAAATAATAAAAATTGAATGAAAAATGAGCAGGTTTACTAAAAAATGTTTCACTGCGTATGCGCGAATGCAATCAAAATATAATGTGCATATGGTATAAGCTAAGTATATAGAGCAACTTTTGTGAAAGTCTCAAAATCATAGCTTGAAAATTCTGAAAATTATCGTCGATAGAATAAGCTCGAAATCCGTTGTTCCCAAAAGGAAGCAAAGAGATGAGGGGTTGTATCCAAATATAGTATATATAAAGGTACGTGCAATATTGTGTACACTATCTTGGCACTAATCAACAGATATTTGATACAACCCCTCATCTTTTTGCTTCTTATTGGGAACAACGGATTTCGAGCTTATTCTATCGACGATCATTTTCAGAATTTTCAAGCTATGATTTTGAGACTTTCACAAAAGTTGCTGTATATACATAGCTAATACATTATGCATATTATATTTTGATTGCATTCGTGCATGCGCAGTGAAACATATTTTAGTAAACCTGCTCATTTTTCATCCAATTTTTATTATTTTTTAATTCTGATTGCAGAGTATTATGTATAATGTTGTTTGTCATATTTTCTGAAAAGAACTTTTTTTTTATATTAAGAACTCTGCAAATTATAAGCAAAAAACTTGGCAAAATTTGGGACTGTTTTTACAAAAATCTTAATTTATCTACGAGTATACATCCTATCCTCATAAAAATGAACACAGTATATTACAATAAGCCACTTATTAATAATCTCTAGTTTAAAACCTTCATTAGTTTTTACAGGGTTATCCAAAAGATATTCGTCCTTTTTCAATTTGTTGAGAGTCCCCTATGGGGTTTCGGGAAAAAATCTTCACGGAAATATATAACCTATACTATACTGTTTACACACCTGCAGGTTAATTCCTCATGTATTTTTCCAGATAGTTAACAAAACGACTAAAATCGCAAGTGACCGGTCACCTTTGGCAATATAGTGTATAACATGCACGACCAGGAGAGGCGTCCCGTATACCCTGCGACCGGTCGGGGCACCGCCACCTGCGCATCACCCCGATTGAACCCATGTATTGACGACATAGGTCGTTGCGATACGCAATGAATCCCATTATCAGGATAGACCACCACGAAAACACTTGGGGACGGGTCGGAGTCCCCCAACAGCTTCGGAGCTGAACAGCCAAAAGGAAGCCAGGTCCTGGGCCTTAAGTCAGATTTTCCCGACCCGCACTTGCTAAACAAAGTTTTCTTACAATTTTTTGAAAATAAACTTGAAAAACATTAATTACGAGATCATACATGTAAAAAAGCAGGTGCTTAAAATAGTCAAGTGTAAAACGTGAATATTAATATATATATTTTTTTTTAACTGGAAAATACTATTTAAAAATTATATTAAAAGGTTTTTATAAACCTTTTTGTGTTCTGTTTGTATCACTTAAGTATTTTTATCTATATTTTGAAATACTATGTTTTTATTTGGGTATTAATAATTCTCTAATAAGGCTACAATAGTAATATCCTAATAAGGATATAAGGATATAATACCCTAGTAATGATCTAGGTTCTCTTTGATCTTCAAAAGTAAATATTAGTTACTCAAAGCTCATCTAAAAAACTCCATCATTTTTTCTGATTTCTGGATTTATCTTATTCAAGCGATAAACAGTTTTGCTTAAACAGTTCCATATAAATTTCTTGTAGTTAAATGGAAAATAAATGAGAAAATGTTACCATTTTCTATCTTCATTTTAAAGAAAGTTATAAGTTTTCGTCTTTTCGAGATAAATTTTAAAGTTGTAGAAAATAAAAGTACAATAAACGTTTCAGCTGTAAACGATTCAGATATATTTGATCAGAAAAAGCGCAAAGGGAGAAAAATACTTTACGAAACATATCATTGTTTGATCGCAATTATACTTTAGAAATAAAATGGTATGCTTATAAACTGAGTTAGATATTCGCATATTCTTACCAGATAAGCTCTATACACAAACAAAATCATAAAAAAATATTAAATCTATAACAATATATTATATCATTCACGTTTGTGTCCACGCAAGGTTTTTAACCTTTATGTATGGAGAGAGGTAATATATTATTCGATGCAAAACACAAGTTACTTTTAAAAAAAACCTAAGATCATAATCAGAGAGACAACCGTGGAAGATAGTCATATTTTAATTGCTGTCTCTTTTATCAATAAATATTCAAAAATTTAAAAACGAATTTTTTTTCAGCAAAGAAAAATCATTGCACAACCAATATTGTACACATCCATTAAATATAGTGGCATATGTGGAAGTTAGTTATACTTTAATGGTAGTCACTTTTATCCCTAAATATTCCAAAGTTTAAAAATGTATATATTGTTTTCTACTTCAGAAAATTCATACAAAATCATAAAATATTTGAAAATAAATTGAAATACTCTATTGTTATAAAGACATCAGTAATAACACTTTTTATCTGCAACCGTAAGTTTTACTTATGCAAAGACCTTTTAAAAACTTCGATATACTTTCTGATTCCTCTATATTTTATTCAAGATTGTAAGCATTTCTTTTTTCAAACAGTTTCATACAAATTTCTTGTACTAGAATAGAGAAGAAATGAGAAAATTTGTCATTCTATTTTTGTTTTAAAGAAGGCTTTACATTTTGACTCTCCGAGATAAATTTTGCAGTCGTAAAAAAAAGGCACAAAGGGAGAAAATATACTTTAAAAACTATGCCTTTTATCATCTTTAGTTTAAAAAGAAGGGAATGCTTATAAAATGCTTATAAATTGTGTTAGATATTTGCATATTCTTATAAACTGAGGTATCTATATATAGACAAGCTTATAAAAAAATTGAATTTATAACAATATATTATAAATTTTAAATTATTGTGCTTACACATGCTTTTTAACCATATTAGGGAGAAAAATAATATATTTTTCGGTGAGAAACATAATTTACCGTTTTTTCACTGATGCTTTCACGATTTCAGAGCTAGCTGACATGTAAAAGGATTGATAGTGTACAGTAAAAGAAAAATATATAAATTCAGATTAACTATCCAAAAAAGGTGTAAACAAAACAGACTCAAAACAAATATTATTGTAGCTTTCGGCCCCATTATTATGTATAAACGACTCTGATATACCTGATAAAAGAAGCAGCATATTCTTAGTACATAAGCGTAGTACAAAAAGAACAAAATAAGTAAAAAATGAAATAAAAAAAAATAAAAAAAAACTGTTGTATCAATACTAATATAAAATTTTGTTTCCTCCCCCCCTCCCCTCTCTCTCTCTGTCTCTCTTTCTCTTTCTCTTTTTCTACAACAAATTTATTATGGCTTCGTCACATCTTATTATTAAAAATTAACAATGTATTTAACAACAAAACGATATTTTTTTTTCCTTTACCAAAACCTACATCTGAAAGAGAAAATCTTTGACATTTTTACGAGCTTTTCATTAAAACCTAAATTTTAGACAAAATTAAGACTACGAAATTTTGAATAGAGCAAAATTAAGAAAATTAAGAAATCCTTTTTTCTACCATTTTTATTATAAAAATTCAATTATCGCCTAAGAATTTTCTTAAAGAAATGTCTTCTGTTTATTTTTGTAAATTCTAAATTAATGGAGTTTTAAGAAACTAGTTGGAAGGAGACTATTTTCTTGTTGTCTTATACGAGTCTCATGAAGGAACGATATTAATAAATAAAGTTTTTATCTGTGTGTATGCGCGTGCGCGTGCGTGTCTGTTTGATGGCTAGGAAAATCTGTCGCGGGTAGAGTTCTGTAAATTTCATTCTGGATAGACGGACAAGTTCGATAATACCTGAGACTGAGATTTTGAATCTTTTGTTATTTTATATTGAATCATATCTCCACTATTTTCCAAGTTCGCCGGCGGTTTTGAACCACTCATAAAAACAATCCCCAATTTAAACCAATAAAAACAATCCAATATTTTAGGCCAATATAGTGAAAGCAGTGTACCCGCTCAAGGATTTCGCCATTTTTTTTAGCAATATCTAATATTTTTAGATGCAACTTTAAACTTCTAAAGAAAAAATAAGGATAAAAATATCTGCATGCAACATTAGTCAAGACAGAATATCACCTCATTTATTCGATCAAAGTTGCAGTAAAAACTGATTAAAGATAAAAAAAGACACTCA
This sequence comes from Maratus michaelseni, assembly GCA_963931845.1. Taxonomy (NCBI): domain Eukaryota; kingdom Metazoa; phylum Arthropoda; class Arachnida; order Araneae; family Salticidae; genus Maratus; species Maratus michaelseni. The sequence continues at coordinate 77,559,456 of OZ007594.1, forward strand.
CGAAAAAAAACAAAAAAACAAAAAAAAACAACTAACAATCGTATTTTAACTATATTAGAGGATGGCGTCATCCGCTTCCAGAAAAGCAGGAGACAAAGAAAAATAAATGGAATACATATAAAATACAATTTAATTTAATATAACAAATCATACATTTTAGGCTACACGTGAAATACCACCGCTTCGATTGACCGATGGTGACTTTTTATTCAAAACAATTTAATTTCAATTTTGCTCTTTAATCATAAATATAAAATAAACTTGTGTGGAGACGTCCCACTTTATTTCTTTTGTACTATTTATTTTTTTATAACCATTGTTGAGCACGATATAATGCGGTATTTTATTTTTGAGGCAACATTGATTTGAGGAAAACATTTCATTTCATTTTTGAAAACAAAAGAATGAAAATTAACTGCAATTTTTAATCAAAAACGTGCTTTACGAAATGTGAGTGCACCGTGTCCATCTAAGTTACAGTAAAAACTGACCGAATATAGCAAACGCAATATATATATATATCGTATTTTAACTGCATTAGAGGGTGACATCATCTGTTTTGGAAAAAAAACATGGGATAAAGAAAATTAAATTGAGCATTTGAATTTAAATTTTGCTTTTTAACAATAAATATAAAGTAAACCCGTGCAGCAACTATGTCCCACTTTATATTTATTGAACATCTTTTTGTTTTTAATCATTGATGCGGTATTGTATTTTTGTGAAAACACTGATTTGAGAAAACCTTTCATTTCATTTATAAAAACAATGCTGATTTAAGTTTTTAATTAACTGCAATTTTTAATCATAAAACAGGTTTTAATGAAATGCGAGTGTACTATGTTCTGTTCAAAATCGTTTCATATGGTATCTCATTCATCATTCTGCGTTTTGTGTTTGCTTAGAAAAAGGGATGTTGACAACATAAATAATATATACGATGATTTATCCTCTGTAACCTGCCCGATATAGTAAAATTTCACACAGTTGCCCAATTCACCTCTGTGGTAATCACACCCAAGTAACTTTCTTTCCTAAGGATCGAATTATACGTTGGCTTAAGAAATGAGTCTGTGGGGAGAAATATTAAAACTAAACTTTGTTGTATGCCCCATTAAGTTAATTGTACTTTAATGTTTGCCTCTTTCATCCATAAACATTCTAAAGTTCAAAAGATATGCATGGTCTTTATTACCAGTATACTGAAACAAAAACATATTGGACTTTTATATAAAATTTAAATACTATGTTGTTAATCCTCCAATATATAGTATCTGTTCTTTTGATCTATGACAGAATTATTCAAAGCATTTTTTTTAACTATCATTCTTCCTTTTATACCACGATTTATCCATTCAAGATTGCAAGCAGTTTTACTAAGGCAATTTTACATTCTTCTTACAGTCAAATAAAGAGAAATGATAAAGTTTCCATATACATTTCCATTTTAAAGAATACTTTAAGTTTTTTTTTTACTCTTGTAGATAAACTTTCCAGTCATAGAACATAACCGTAAAATAAAAGTTTCAGCTAGCATCTGAAGCTAAAGGGCTTTATAGTTGAAGGGTAAAAAGAAATACTTGTAGTAAAAGAAAAAGATATAAATACAGATTGATTACCTATCCAGAAGAGGTGAAAACGAAACAGGTCTAAAGCAAAGTTGCTTTGAAACTCGTTTTTCGTTGTATGCAGTTCAGATATATTTATTTGATAAAAGAATAAAAGTAAAAATAGTTTTAAAAAAGCACTATTTTATAAGCATTTAAGGTTTATCTTGAAAATCAGGCCTAATTTTATAACTGCAATTCCTGTTTTTTCCCGAAAATTTCCGTTAAAATACATTAATTTGGCATGAGCACCGAACTCGATTATGGAAAATTCACTACTTTTCGTTATGCTTTTCGTTATGCGTGATGTAGCAAATTTATTAAAAAAATAAATTTTTTGCCCTGTTTCATTTTAAGATACGACAACAGGCAAGAAAAAAAAAATTAAACCTTATTTAAACTATCTCTTTGGGATTTATAAATTAATTTCTCTACCTATAATCATAATTTAATTGATATAAATCTATTTATTGATTAAAGCATATATTTTTAAAAAATATATAGACTTTAATTTTAATTTTAATTTTCTTCTTTTTAGTTTTTAAATTTTTTGTTGTTGTTGTTGCAGTTTCACACTCAGATGGCCCTTTTTTTGGCAAGCATAGTTTGGCACATCATTAAATCCAGTGTTGTTGTAACTCGTTTACAACTGTAACCATAAAGAATATTTGGCGATTTATCACCTGTTGCCGGCTAACGGTAAAATGCCTTAAAATTTATTTACTAACTTATAATTAAGTTCTAAAAATATTAAAATGTTATATTGTCATCAGAAACACACCTGTGAACATAATTTTTATAACTGTAGCATATGAAGAAGTCAGTGAAAAATCGATTACAAAATTGCATCTTTACATACAAAAACCAAGTTGAATTAAACTAGTCGGATGTGACAATCCTAAAACTTTCTTTTATCTCATACAGGTTCACATACCTCAGAAACGAATTAGCACCAATTTATATCAAGGTCTAACTGAATATAAAGTTTTTATTAAATTCCGTACATTAGTTCTTGAGATAGAGCATCCACAAACTTTTTGTCTCATACAGACAGATAGACAGACTCACAGACAGACATTTTCTAAAAACGGTCAAAAAACGGACCTTTTAAAACGTATAAATCTATCAAAAAGTGGAATTCGAAAATTTTAATGAATCCAATACTTTATTCTTGTAAAGATAGAAGAAAGTAATTAAAAAGTTTAAAAAGCCGTATTGATAGAAGATGTAAGATAAATAACATTAAAATCACATTTTTGCATCAGCTACACATGAAGAATGAATTTAAATACTTATAAATTGGGTTAGATTTTGCCATGTTCTTATGAAATAAGCTACAGGAAAAAAGGAACTGTATTTTCATTATATTAAATTTATACTGTTTTGTTTGTTTTTCAGCAATATATAAAAACAATCAATTACTAATATAAAATTTAGTTTTTGTCTCTATGTAGGGTTTTAATCAAATATAGAAAGATATAATAAATTATTTTTCAGAAAAGCGAAAACTTTACTATTATTTCCGTTTGTTTGATTTATGATGAAAAATTTTTATATTTTTTTTTTCTCTTTTGTCAAATAGAAAGAAATTCAAAAGTTTCCCTCCCTGTCTACTCCCATACTTATTCTCATTTTAAAGAAAACTTTAAGTTTTTGTCTCATCGAGTAGCAGAAAATAAACTTCAAATAAATTTTTCAGCCATACTATCTATATTCGGGACTTTATAGCTGGCGGATAAAAAGAATAATAGTGTAGTAAAAGAAAAAGATATGAGGCCTATACAAAAAGACGTAAGCAAAACAGCTTTAAGGGGAACCAGAAAGGTTTGAAATGACGAACAAATGTATTTATTATTAATTTTTACCAGTGAACCCGTGCGATGATTTCGCACTGCACTCTAATATTTTTTTAGACGCAGGTTTGAACTGCTAAAGAAAAATTAAGGATAAAAATATCCGCAAACAACATTAGTCAAGTTAGAATATCATCTCATTTATTCCAGAAAAGTTAAAATAAAACTGATCGAAGATAGTTAAAGGTACGCGTAAGAAAAAAAAAATAACAATCGTATTTTAACTGCATTAGAGGATGACGTCATTCGGTTCGGTAATAACATAGGACAAAGAAAGTATTTTATTTTTGTGACAACACTAATTTGAGAAAAACCTTTTATTTCAGTTATGAAAACAATGTGGATTTAATTTTTAATTAACAGCAAATTTTGATTAAAAAAATAAATTTTAACGAAATGTGACTGTACTGTATCAGAAGTCTGTTTAAAATCCTTTCATATGGTATCTCATTTATCGTGGCCGAAGTGCTGCAGGGACACAAACCTGCTGGTGCGATAAAAGTCCCTCAGGACTTGGGTTCGGTGGTCGTCAACGCGCCGGGCGCTCCTCATGGCTCCTAGCGGCGCAGCTTACTTTATCTCATTTATGGTTTTGCGTTGTGTATTTGCTAAAAAAAAAAGGATGTTGAAAACAGGAATAATATATATAATTATTACTTTGTAGTTTTTGAACCTTTAACAAGGTTAGTATAGTTGATCCGATATGAAAATTCCTAAAATTACGGTCGTATAAACCGTAAACGTTGAGCCACGCATTAGCGAATTGTGAAGGCAAAAATTTAAACTGAATGATCTCGAAACATTGTTTTTCAGCGGTTTTGTCACGACACCTTTTGAGCAAATTAACGTATTTCCATGGTTTTTATTTTCTTTAACTAAATGAAATTAAATTATCTCTATAACTGAAAACAAGCATTTTTTTTCTTTTCAAGTCACAACGAAAATATGATGCATTTGTTTTAAATTTTGAATTTATTATATATTTTGTAAAAAAAAATATAATATATATATATATTACAAATTTTTGTTTGTTTTTCAGGTGTTCTAAAGTGATAGCGCAATAAATAGTATAAAGAAGAAATGAAGACTCAAAAATATGGAATCTGGACTTCAAAATCATGGCAAAACTAATTTTTCATGGTTATTTTTGTCGTATATTATTAAGACTTTTGTTATTGTTTTTGACCATTTAACAAATGTTTTTTTTTCTACTTCTATGAAACATAAATAAACAAGAAAGAATAATCATGCGTGAAGCATAGATTATGAAACACTTTCCAACACATTCCGAATACTGTAACAAATCTTCACGGTTTACTGAGTAAACAAGGTCAAGGTCAAACCTGGCGAGGAAGCCTACCTTACGGCTTAAGCTCTACTAGCCCCGCGCATACAAAGTAAACAATTTAGAAAAGCCTAACACATTTGAAAACCTGATTTCAGCAATTACTAACAATAGTCGAACAAAATACCTGATCGTTTTTGTGCAGCCCTATATATATGATCTATAAAATTGTATGTATACTACACAGTATAAACTTTATTCCAGTTAGGACGTACATAGTACAATTGAAAATTCCCCTTCAGCAGTTTCCGTCAACAAAGGAAATATATTTGAGATCTTTTGAGCAGCCCTGTATGATCTATAGAATTTAAATGCACCAATTAATATACAAAAAATCATGTACCACAATTGAATGCGTACTAAAACACGCGTAACATAACTGAAAACGAGCTACCAACAATTATTATTCATAGACAGTACTGTAACCAAATTCTTTTCAGTGCCCCTGTAAATGAACGATGCATTTTACGCAAACCGTATTCTACAATAAGCGCCTTGTAGTGCACCTCAGTCATATGCATGAATTTGAATATGTATAAAATAGTGAAACATCATTAAAATATGCCGCAAACGATTTTCCTCTTATTTAAAGACCTTAATTTAACGGAAATATTTTAAGTGTCTCTGTGAAAGAACCATGAATGCTACATACGTCATTTTCAATACTGAAAATGCCTTAGTAAACCCAATAACATATATCTACTTCGAGGCAATCCGAGTATCTTTACGTGAGTTACAGCACGGACAGACGACAAACAGACAGACACAAACCGAATTCATAAATATTTTTCAACTGTGTTGGAAAGTGTTAAAAAATTGCAAAAAGAAGTAAAGGTCTAAATTAATTACAGGATTTCTTGTCCAAGCTCAAGTTTCAGTCAATTAACGTCATTTCAAACCTTTCTTAAGTATGAAATGGAATGCGGCGTTAAATTCAGGGGGTGGCCCTGAGGGGACATTCCCCCTGGAGCATATTGAAATTTCCCCTACCCCAGAAGATTTGAGATTTTATGTTTTTATTGGTTAAAAAGTGCAATTCTCCCCCTGAAACTCTGTAATGTCCCCCCGGTAATCACAGAAATCGCTCTCGGAGAAAAATGTCTGAATTCAACACTGGCTGTTAGATATTCGAGCATATTCTTATCAGACACGCTCTTTACATTTAAAAAAAAAAAAAAAAAAAAAATCGTAAAACTTACTAAATCTACACTAATAAATCATAAAAATCAATTTTCGTATTCACGTATAGTTTTAAACTTAGTATGGAGAGATAGATATTAATATTATTCCATACAATATATTATTAACCTTTTTTTTTTTAATGTGATTTGTGGAACTGGATTTATGTTTGTTCATGCTAAGGCTGTTTGTCAGTGAACTTCCCGACTCCCCTAGCTAATGCTAAACATATGGACGTAGGATGCATTCGTATATTTAAAATATCTCCTCAGGAAATTAATATTTTTAACTTTGTTTTCTTTGTAATGTTCTTAAAGCATGTCTCTTTTTTTCTTAGTTTCTCAATTTTTTTCTAAAATATACACTTAATTCTTAATAAATCTCATTCAGTTTTGAAAAGATTTTAACATATAAAATTATAAATTAAGCACATATTTTAGAAATATTTTGACAACTAAGAAAAAAAGGAGACATTCTTTTATAACAGTATAAAGAAAACAGAAGTTTAAAATATTAATTTCCTGAGGGTATATTTCAACTATACGAATGCATCCTACGCCCACAGGATTAACATTAGCGAGGGGAATCGAGAAGTTCACTAACGAACAACCTTAATGAAAAAATGGCAAATCCTTCTTTTAAAAAAGTTACCAATTTAAAAGAAGCTATTCTGAGAAATAATTTTGAATTTATTTTATTTCAGTAGCTTTAGAAAGAGTAGATGAGAAAATTGCAGTTAGTGTTATTTAGTATTATAAGTAGTTAATTTGTTGTACCTAATATTATAAGTAGTTAATTAGTGTTATATAATTTTTGCAGTAGTTAATTAGTGCTATATACCAAAATAAGATATATATTGTTTCTAACCTTTACAATGAAAACGGCCCTTTTTTAGGGTTCCGTACTTAAAAAGTAGAAACGGGACCATTATAACACTCCTGTGTCTGTCCGTCTGTCTGTCACAGCCTTTTTTCTCGTAAACTATAGGACGTGGAAAGTTATAAAGCCTTTTTGTATTTGTTTTAATTTTAGGTATTATATTTTCAGAGATATTGTGGAAAATCACTGCAAAAATATGTCCCCCCCCCCTCTATTTCCGAATCTACCAAAATTAAAATTATGGGAAAATTAGGGGTAGTAAGCGTTCATTTAAACCTTGCAAGAAAACTATAGCGATTTTCCTAGGTAACATAGTTTTCGAGAAATACGCATTTTTCTGTTGCACACAAACTTTAGCGGGGGAGTTGACGAACTCTCGAAATATCTATCGACACAGAATCATCCAAGGATATTTGATAAGGATTTTAGAGAACAATTGTCGGTAATTAGCCGAGATATTAATTAAGTTACTTGAGAATTAAATTTTCGTTTTATATATCGTGTAGGGTATCGTTCAAAAGATCTCGTAACATCACAATCAAAAATATATTTGTTTTAATTTTAGGTATTATATTTTCAGAGATATCGTCGAAAGTATACTGGAAAAATATGCCCGCCGCCCGCACACACACACCTCCTATTTCCATAAAATTATGAAAAAATTAGGGGTAGTAAGACTTTATTAATTAATAAATAGTAGTTAATAAATGTAATGTACGGAACCCTTTGAGCGCGAGCTATAATCGTACTTTTTTTAATGATAATTAAGAATTTATTAAAATCATTTGTATGACTTTCATAAAAAAAAGAGCATTTAAATTTATGCAGTTCAACATTTTTTATTCTGTCCAAGACTGCTTTTAAGGAGATTTTCATTCGTTTAGTGGTAAGAAAAATTGGACTACGGTTTAACTATGTTTTTACGTGTTAACGTTATGCGTAAACGTTTAAACATTATTTCATTATATGAAATAATTTTTAAATATACTTTTCTTTTTACAAATTATATGTGTACAACTTACAATACATTTTTTTGATCTATTCTCACCAACTATTCAAAAAAGTTGTTATACGTAATTTTAAGATGAAAAATACGTTACATTATTTAAAAAACAATATTTAACAATTTTATAAAATAATGTGTAATCCTTATCCGATAAAATTGTTAAATATAGTTTTTCCTTTTACAAATTGTATGAGCCCATCTTGCAATCCATATTTTTATCTATGCGCTCACAAACTTTTAAAAAAAACTTGTTAGATATAGTTTAAGATGAATTATGTGTTACATTATTTTTACACATATGGGATAAAATTGTTAAATATATTTTTTCTTTTTGAAAATTGAGTGGAAAGATCTTGAAATACACATTTTTATCTATACTCACCACTATTTAAAATAAACCTAAAGTAGCAATTTATGAAAATCTTTCCCAACAGGAGCTTCATTTGAACCTATCTTTATTGCCTTAGATTTCATTTAGATGTAGAAATTTATATATATGAAAGGATAAAAGCTAAACCCCTTTTTAAAATGTCCTTTAAAGTCTCACTGCATCCCATCGACCGATTAAGCCAACGCCTCTGTCCTGCACAATCAATCACTCAGCTCGCGGCCAATTAAAATTAGAAATACGCCTCTTTTGACTTCGACGACCTCTAGCAGAAATAATGCAAAACCTCATATTTATATGCCGCGCGATTTAACGAACTTTTTACGATTTCCATCATCTATCCAATTCACGCCAATCTGCTCTCTGGGAGTTGCCTGGCGATGTACGAACTTTCGATGTCCAGACAGACTTAAAAAGCAGCTCTCACGCCAATATGGGCCTGGTTTAAAAGGACTCATGTAATAAAAAGAAATAAACCAGGTTCCGTAATAAACTGTGTCTTCATTTAACATCAGTATGACTATTCACTCGGACTGTGATTGAATCCCGAATAACAAACACTCACGGCCCATGACTACAGAGGAATATGCTCGTAACTTCGAGTGAGCGCTTTGACGTAAGTACGGAGCCGCCATCAGTCCGCGCAGCCACCGGCCCGGCGCCCAGCGAAGCCACGATCGAGGGCCCCAACCACCGAAGGAGTCCCGCTTCGTTTCATATATATATATATATATATGTATGTATGTATATGTATTAAAACGCAAAAAAAAAGTCTGTTCCCTTTAAAATGTAGATTTTTTTTAACTGGTGTCAATTTCAAGATCAATACTCTATTTTTCAATTAAAAAAATAACTAGGGTTAAATAAACTATATCATTTATAAAAACTTATGACAATGAACAATAATGAACATTATTATAAAAGTTCAATAACAAAGATATAATAAACAAATTTAATAAAGATATTACTAAGAAAAATATGAATAAAGCCTGGTGCATTCATAACTTGTCCTTAGTTTTATTATTGTTGGAGAAAATTTTTACGAGACTATATTAGAATCTTGTTACAATCTAATAAGAAAAAGAAATCGAAAATCAATTTTCTGAACTATCTTAACAGACGAGATCTCTTTATATAACTTTCAAAAATATTCAATATAAAAATGAAAGACAAGAATCTAATGACTTTTTCAAAAAGAAAATTGCACATAAATCCGTCTATTGTTTTCATTTTTATCTAATACTATAAGCATATACTAGCTGTTTCATTAAAGTCAGAAATGGAAAAGAAATAGTGGAAAAAATGAAAACGCATGACTGAGCAAACTTTTACGACGTTTGCAATCATCAAGTGAAGATATCTGCTAGAATTTTTCTCCATAGTAAATCTGATAATAAAGATGCTGAAAACAGATTTAAGACTAAATTTTCTTTCATTTATCCTCGTCAATTTTATTCTGATATATGATGGAGAATATCTATTACAGTTTGCTACTTAAAGTACAATAATGTTTTTTACCTTGTTTTCAACAAAGGTTTGTAAATTGAATAGAATTATACAAAATGAATTTCTAATGCAACAAAATACAAATAAAGTTGTTTTTTTTAATATAACTGTGTGAATTGTTAATGCAATTTTTCTTAATCCAATCTAATGCTATTGTTTCGCTGGTATGGAAAACATAATTAACTTTTTATTATGGTAACGACTGCCATAATAAGAGCCTTCTCTTATTTAAGGATTGTCATGTCACACATTTATGAACTTTTGTTTGTTATCAGCATTATTATTTTGCTATATCTCTGTTTGTGAACTTCTATATAGATTTTCGACAAGGTTCATATCAAAATAATTTCTTTCGCAAAGCAAAAGTGCTCTGCTAAAAATATGGCAATGCTTCTGTCTTTATGGCAAAAAGCTGAATCATGCATTAACAGATATTCTTCTCTTATAAATATACTCTCAACAAAAAATCGTCAAAAAGCATAAAAAGTACAGGCAGCAAGTTACCGAAACATTTCTGTGATTGAAAGAAATTTCCATCTTTTTGACCAGAAATTTTTAGGAAATTTTGTGCTAAGGTTCGTAACTGTTTCGTATTTTTAAAGAGAAATGACATACCTAAAAATCCGTTTCTAATACGAAAAAGTAACAGTCAGCACAGTCAACGGACACACCCTTGTGGATTTAAGAAAAATGTAGCTAGGTTGGAATATTTCGAATATTTTTTACGTTAGATTGGTTGTTTTCTGTATGTTGGTGGGAAATCGACAAATCAAAGCGAAAATTTTTGTGTTTTAACAAAAACAAAAACAAAAGCAACGGTTGGAAAAAATCGTTCAATTTACGGATTTTTTTAGAGTGTACTACTACACTGTTCAAAATATGGATAAAACTGTCCACTCATTCAATCGTTTTTGTAAATAACGTTTAAAAGTAAAATTGATCTGCTAAACTGTAGCAATGCTTCTGTCTTTATGCCAAGAAGCTGAATCATACATTACAAGATATTCTTCTCTGATACTTTACAGTCGCAAAAAATAATTCAACAATTGGATCCAAAACAGTGGACCAGTGAGAACACTTTTTACTATGGTTAAGTAACCGTTTTTGAAAATAACGGTTATTTGACCATATTATGAAGTGTTCTCATTGGTAAGGATTGATTAAAATTACGGTTAAGTAAACGTTATCTATATATAAAAACGCTCGAATGACTGGACAATTTGCTGAAGATTTTTAACAGTGTAATTGAAACAATTACACTGCATCAATAACATAGCAGTTTTATTGTAATAATGAGCTCTGTGTGTGGGTTGCGTGAATGAGTGAACACGATAACTCACAAACGGTACTTCTAATACAGCTCCCATTTAGAGAATTTTTCATAGACCATCGTTGCAAGAACTGCATAGATTTCCGTAAAAAAATGACTCGCGGATTAAGTATTTAGTCCAATTTAAACCATTTTCAAACCATTTTGCGACCGATTCCATACTGAAAATCACCAAGGAACTGTTAGGGTATAAGTAATAATTATTGCGTCGAAGTAATCAAGGATTAGTTAGTGGCGCGTAATGTCCAGCGTTCAAATCCAGCCATTTCCATTATGTCAGGAATTTATACAAATTCAATTTATTTTTCTTTTGTTCAAATCCAAAACTAACGGTTTAGGAACGGAGGTAATTGGTCAGCGATAAATGGTTACACCCTGTATATTAGTCGAAATACGTAACTTCCTTTCTTCAAAATCTGTTAAAATTTTATTTCAGACACTAAAAAAAAAATCAGATGTCATTTAAGTAACTACTTGTTTTCTCGTTTACTTCTTAATCCTTAGACAATATTGGCATAAAAAAAGAAAAAAAGAAAAAAAAGTAAACGTCTCTGTGTCTTTCCAAATTAGTTTCGGAAAAATCCATTAACACGGAATCCACTTACATAAACACCGAGATATTTACTAATGCATATAAGATAATTAAATTTTTACGAGAAAAATGAGAGAGAAAAAAATCATTTCTTAAATTCGTTACTCAAACTACAGTAATCTTAATGTTGTCGGAATTTAGGTTTTAACGAAAAATTCAACATGCAAAAAAATATTTTTTTCAGTTTCAGTGCAAGCATTTGGATAAGAGCTTAACATAACTGAAAGCATTTTTTGTGTTCCCTTTAATAAGATTTTAATAGTGTACTCTGTTAGTAAAGATCATGAATTTGGATTATGTGCATTTTTAAAAATATGCTTAAATTTTCAAAAGAAAGGAATTTAAAGTTTATAGATTTGAAGTATGTTTGCACGAAAAGAAAAAAAATATATATCTGGAGTGACACCACTGAAGTTTTCAAACACATTACAGAACACTGTTCTGTTAGTAAAGATTGTGAATTTAAATTATGTGTATTTAAAAAATATATATGCTTTAAATTAAAAAAAAAAGTCATTTAAAGTGTATAGATTAAAAGTTAGTTCGCATGAAAAAAAAAAAAAATCTGTAGTGGCACCATGCACTGAACTTTCTTAGAACATTACAGAATACTATACGTTCGAACAAGCAGTAATACAGTGTATTTATGATGTTGAGGCATGAGACGACAAGGTAAATAACCAAAACAAATCCCTATAGCAAAAAAGAAATCATGTAAAATGTATAGCATCACAATCATTAATTAAAAGAAAGTGCAAAACATGCGTAAAAACGCAGAAAAGTTCTTATTAAAATGAACGAGGGTGTCAATAAAAAGTAATTGATTTTGATATTTATTTTATGTTGTATTTAAATTTAAAAGCAAATAATTTATTATTTTTAAGTTTAAAAAATTACTATTTCTTACACATAAAAATCTGGAGAACTCTACTTGACTTTATATATAAATGTAACATTCATATTTGTCTTAATGAGAAATTCGTTTAGAAATAAGGAACTGCGTTAGGTAAAGCGGTCGGCTCGACACTGAACCAACTTATTTACATCGGTTGAATTCGAACGGTGAACCTTTCGTTTTAAAACTGGAGATATTACCTAAGCGCTATTATTACTTGACTACATCGCCGCAATATTTGTAGACTTATACTCTGTCGGATTTCCTTGGTGATTTTAACTATAGAACCTTTTTTAAAAAAATAGATTAAATAATTAATCCGTCGGCTGATTTGTGCGAAAATCTATACAATTATTGCTACAATATTCTTCGAACGGAAGCTGAAGAGGCTACTTCACGCGAAAATACCTGGTCGCTAATGTTAATCTTATGGGAGAATTTTTTAAGGATATCTCGTTCGCATTTCAATATTTTTATTTATTTATTTATTTATTTATTTATTTTGCATTGGATAGCAAGTCGATCTGTACAAAAACCGTTTTTCACTTTTTCGATTTTGGATGCAGTTTTTTTTTCTTTAAATAAGGATGGATATTTTTACTTTCGAAGCTGGTTCTAAAAGTAAAAGTATCCTTAAAAAAAAAACTGCAACCAAAATCGAAAAAGTGAAAAACGACCTTTGTACAGATCGACTTCAGCTATTCAATACAAAAAAAAAAATCATTTTAAAATACTGATATTCAAACGAGATATCCTTAAAAAATTCTCCCATAGGATTAGCATTAGCAACCAGATGTTTTCGCATGACATCGTGTGCACACACACTCGCACAAATCATGATTACAATATTTGACTTGCATTGTGTGTTCGGACAGTAATAAAAAATATTTGTGTACAACCAGTAATATATTGTATTAATTTCATCACCAATAATATCACAGTCTATTTTGATTTGTTAACCCATTGTAAGTCTTCGAAATAAATATGCGTATATCAAATATTTCAACCTTTAATGTTGCCGTCTACATCTTAGTCAGGCAGCATATTACTTACAATATATTTACTTGGTTTCATTTTTTTTTTCGTTTGAAAAAGCATAGAATTATAAAACAATGTTGCATCAGTTTCAAAAATTATATATTTTACGAAACAGAATAGCATATTATCAAATCATACTTAAAAGTTATAAAACAATATAAATAGGAATAAATTAAAGTTAAATTATAAATTTAATTTTTAAATTAGATCTAACGAATATTTGTTTTTCGTTAGTTAATCATATTTTGAACTTATAAAGTATGTCTTTTAGTAGATTTTATCTACATATATGCAAAAACTGTATTTCTAAAAAAAACTCTCTTCAATAAATTAGTTTATTAATAGCTAAAACTATCCGTGTAATGAAATAGATTTGAGGATAAAAAATAAATTAGAGACGCAATTTAAAATTTAATTATGAAAATGACAGGTCGATAATTTCTTTAACTATCACCTATCTCGTAAAATGGTTAAAGAATGCACTGAAGTGAAAGCAATTAATGTTTGGCACTTTATCGTTGTTCAGTGTTTAATTAGTGCAGTAAAAATTTCGTTGATGATTATGAATAGCTTACAATACAGGCTGCTTCAGAGAAATGTATACATGCACTGTATAACGAGTCCTAACTTTCAATTTTTTTCTTTCTTTTCAAAATGTAATTAATTGGAATAATGAATGGACCAAGATTAACTTTTGAAAAAAAAGAAAATTTATTTTAAAATACTATTGTAAGTACGAAAATGTAGCAGAAGTACAAAAACAATATCGCAGAGAGTTTCAGTCAGATCCACCTATGCGACTTACAATTCATCGGATAAAAGATAAGTTTGAAATTAATGGATGTTTTTGACAACCTTCTGGAACTGCAATTGAGCAAGAATGCGTCACAACACCCAATGAAATGTTTGTTGAAGTTTGAGAATCAATAGCTCACCGTTATAAGCAATGCATTGACCAGAACGATAATAACTTTGAACATATGCGTTAAGAGAAAAGTTATACATTTTATGTAGATTCTTTTGCAATTTTAATATTAATTATATGTGAATAAAAACTGGAGTTGTAATCATTCAAAATGTGTATACATTTTTCTGACGCACATTAAAGACGTATATTAAAGATTTCAACTTTTAATGTTGGCGGCTATATATTACTCAGTCTGCATATATATTTATTTAGTTTCATTTTTTTTTTCGTTTGAAAATGCATAGAATTATAAAAGAGGCGCCTGAAAAGTGCCCCATGAAAAGTTCCCCCATACGTCATTTTTACGTCACAGAAGATGGGGGTAGATTTCCAGTCATAGAGAATTTTACTTTCGTCGAAAATTGGAAAACTTCCCCCTGAAAAGTTCCCCCAAAGCAGAAGGGGGAAGTTTTCCAGTGAGATGGGATTTTCTTTTCACTGAGATCTTGAAAACTTCCCCCATGAAAAGTATCCCCGTACGCCATTTTGACGTCACCACAGATGGGGGCAGATTTCCAGTCCTAGAGAGTTTTACTTTCGTCGAAAATTGGAAAACTTCCCCCATGAAAAGTTCCCCCAAACTAAAAGGGGGAAGTTTTCCAGTGCCAGGCAATTTCTTTTTCACTGAGATCTTGAAAAGTCGAAAATTGGAAAACTTCCCCCATGAAAAGTATCCCCATACTTCATTCTGACGTCATAGCAGATGGGGATACATATCAAGGGGGAACTTTTCCAGTGCTAGAGAATTTTCCTTTTACTGAGAGCTTGAAATCCATCCCCATGAAAAGTGTCCCCATATCTCATTTTGACGTCACAATATAGGGTCACATATCCAATGCTATAACATTTTACTTGTTTCGAGAGCTGAATATCTGGCACTCGAAATGTGTTTCTCTTTTATGTCTAGTTACTATTGTTACTGTGAATTATTATTATACGGACTTGAAGAAATGCGCAGAAGAGATTTAGTGCGTAATGTAAAAGTATCTTGCTTACTTTTCATATTCGGTTATCAAACACATACTAGGCGGTCAAAAAGGATTTAAGTATTAATGTTATATAATGTTGCTCAAAGCATAATCTGTTAGAAGGCTCATGGAAACTCATCGAAAACAAAGATTTTTGTATTAGCGGAAAGTGTGTGCATATGATATTTGTTGTTGAGTAGAGCATCAAATGTGAATCTTTAATGAAAAATTCCCATTAGATATTATTATTATTATTATTATTATTATTTTTTTTTTTTTTTTTTTTGAAAATTAGAATTTGCTCTTTTTTTTAAATTTTTTGTTAATATTCCCAATCAAATATCCAATATTAATAATTTGACACAGTAATGATCACTTTAACTTTTCTACTATTATATAAAAAAAACCAAGTCATTAAATATCCATCATCAATCTATAACATTAATAACTAGAAATTAAAAATTAATTTTTTGTAAGGTATTTCATGTTTTTGGCAAACATTTCCGTAATAATTTGACATCGAATTCCACTATAAAAAATATACAGATTTTTTACGCTTGGTAGAAATCACAAACAAGCGATTTTTTTCAAAAATACATAGTTTTTTTTTTAAATCTTTTTTAAGGTAATGCAACTAAAAAGAAAAAAATAAACATTATTTAATTTCTTATTTTAGAATTTAAAATTTGATTTCTCAACGCATAATCGTAAATTAATTAAAATTAAATTACTATTTCATAAAAAGCTTTTTTTTTTTTTTTTTTTTTTTTTTTTTAGAATATAAGTAACTTTTATGGATAGTACCAGATTTACAGGTATATTAATAAGAAAGAAAGGGGGTGCTTCAACTAACTCATTAACCACATGGTTTCCAAAAATAATAAACAGATTAAGAACTCTTAACTTTTATGCAAATTTTGTGCCAGTGATAATCCTTTTACAACCAAAAGGTGTTGATATTAATTACCACATGTTTTCTTTGCTTTAGCAATTAAAAATAATTATTTTAACTTCCGTAAAGGTGCGCCTGTTGTCTTTCTATTTAAGTTGCTATATTTCTTTTTTATAGAATTTCTTCTAAACACGAGCATTTAAATAAAAACAAAGTCTAAATTAATCTACTTTAAAGCATTATATTTACATTATTTTTTATACATTATTATTAAGAGTGAATGAAATTGGGCTTCAGTACCAAGCGTGAATACTGCCTTTAAGATTTCACACAGTTTTCATGTATCCAATTATTTATCTCATGTTTAATATTTTCTTACGTTTTTGCGGCTATAATTTGAGAATATGTAATGTGCTAAGTAGAATAATTTAATTAAAAGTAAATTATTTCTGTGAAATACTTCATTTGGAAATAGCATATTTTGCCGTAATAATTCAGAGGAAAACAAACATCGCGAATATAACAGTTTAGAAATTGTTACATAATGTATGCTTAGTTTTATTATTATTATTATTATTATTATTATTATTATTATTATTATTATATTAGTATGCTTTCATTTTATTTTATCTATCTCGTGCTTTTAATGTGCATATAGTATGTATAGCACTTATACAGCAGGTATATCAAACTCGTTTATCGCCGCGGACCAAATTAAGCGTTATATACAAAGCCAAAAAAAAAAAAAAAAAAAAAAAAAAAGATAATATTATTACCATTGCACAGAATAAAATTTGTTCGTATAAAACACATCCATGTTAAAGAAATGTGCATGTAAAGTTCAAAAGTAAATAAAATTCATAGCTTGTTTTATCTTATTTTTCGAAAAAATACTCGAAATTGCTTTCTATCAACCGAATCAACTGAATTTAATTTTTTTTTTCTAATTTGTATTTATTTTGCAATTTGGTTGTGCACGATGACCTGTTAATCTTTTACCTAGCAAAGAAATAGCTGCCAATCTTCCGTATTTTTTTCCAGTGAAAAAGAAAACATATTTCGAATCAAAAAATTTCTTTAAAAATTTGTGTTTTGTATCTATGCTCTACTTATTCTTTTTTATTTTCATTTATTAAATAGATTTTCTGTTTTAACGTATGTTGACTTGAAAAATAACAAAAGGTTGGCCGCTATACGCAAAGAAGCCGTACAAAAGCGCATTTGTTCAAAAAATGTCCACTCCGATGTTTTTCTAATAATGTTTGGCAACATATAAAATAAAATACATTTTCTTTTTGAAAGTTGTTTTGTCAAAATAATAAATTCTATTTGAAAATGCTAATCATGGCCGGATTAAGGGGGGGGGGGGAGGAGGGGCTCGGGCCCCAATCCGTCAGGAGCCCTCGTCAACAGCTTAAGTTTTATCAAAATTTTGTTTCAAAAATTACTTAAATTTTTAAAAGAAAGAAAGAAAAAAGAAAATTTTTGCTTCTAAAATGAAAAAACTTTTTCTGAAATAACGAGATAAAATCGGGTTTCAAGCGTCATCACTTTTTCCTTTTGCAATTCCAAAACTTTGAAGTACGATTTAAGGGTAGTCGTCACTCCCTTGAAAACACCCGATAGTTATTGTTAAACCTATGGCCAGGTTGCTTTCAAATTTCTCGTTTAAATTTAAATAGTTTTAAAAGATTTTTTTTTTTTTGCATAAGATAGCTGAGGTCGATCCGTAATATGACGATTTTTTATTTTTTCGATTTCAGTTGCAGATCTGTTTAGTAAAGGTATTTTCACTTTCGGAACCGGTTTTGAAAGTGAAAGTACCTTTATTAAAAAAATCTGCAACTAAAATATCAACCTCAGCTATCTTATGAAAAAAAAAAAAAAAAAAAAAAAACTTTTCAAAATATTCAAATTTAAATGAGAAATTCGAAAACAACATGGCCATACGTTTAACATTAGCGAGCGGGTGTTTTCATATTCTTTTACTATTTTTACCCTACTTTTGCCCGATACCAAAAGAAGAAAACATCTTTACCATTTTCCGCTTCTACCACCTAATCTCAAAAAACATGTGCACGCTCAGGGGAAGAATCTTGAATTGTAAGGTCTATGTGTGCACGGCATACGATTTCTTAGAAATTAGTACAAGGTCAGGACCCCCCCCCCCCCCCCCCCAATGCCTAACATCCGACACTTCCCAAGGGCAACCCCCTCCCCACTCCCCAATGACATGACCAGTATCTTTCAACAGTATTTTGCGTAAGAACTGAGAACCATTGACCAGTGCATTGAGAATCATCTCTGTCTGCCTCTCCTGCATAAAAGTCTATGGGGAAAAAAAAAAAAAAAAACAGACAGATAATCAAAAAGAATGTTTTGTTCGTAAACTTTTATTTTAATATGATAAGAAGTAGATTTTAGGAAGTGTGTTTGCTTCCCTTTTCCTTTATCTTTAATGTTTTTATTTAATACTAAGTAAAGAAAAGCGTTTATTTAATTGAGAAAAATGCTTATCCTTGAGTATGAGTACATTTAACTTGTAGAAAACCATTGTTTTTACTGCATGTGTTTAGGTGGCTTAAAAAAAAAGAAAGAGAAAAAAAAGGTTAAATAATATTACACCTCTTATGGGTTCGATTGTTTGTGAAATATTTTTTATCGCCATCTTTTATCTTATCAATTTAAGTTAAGTTGATTAATTATGAATTTCATTATTTAAATGGCTTTACACACATCCTTATTTTATTAAAATTCCCATATTCATATATAAATTGTTTCTTTTGTGCAATTTTTACTAAAAATCAATACGTATGGGTTAAATTCTTTAATATACTCAGATTAATTTGTTTAAGGCGGTTCTCAAATTCCCTCCTCAACAACGCGAAACTACCTGACGTGTTTTCTAACTCATTTTTAAATGTAAAGGCATACAATTGGAAAATCTGACTATTGGAGGGATTTAGGATCGAAAAGCGTTTTAAATTTTTTGATAAATATATTAAGTTATAAGAGATTCTTGTCAAGTGACGACAAGTTTTAATTTTTTCTCGTGCTGCTGCGTCCGGAAATTTGATTTAAAATGCCATCTTTGACAGTATTTTCTAAATGAGCTTCTGCCTTTTCCAAAATATGTAAATCGCCATTCGATTACATAGTTTCTGAATAAGAACAATTGATAATTTCATGCGCTTCCGAACAAAAATGAATCAGAAATGTGTCACAAAGTAACTCCTTTGGATTTGAGAACAGCCTTAATAAAATTAATCATATTTTGCACATAAATTGACATATTTCAGTCAAACTGGAAAATTTTAGCATATATATATATATATTTAGATATTTTAATTCATTCTCAAGATATAGATTCCACTAGAAAAGTAAATTTTTTTTAAAGTTTGAGGTGTTGCATTTTTTTTAATCAGGAAAAAATTGCTTTTTGTAATAAAAGTTTTATCTCACATTTATATTTTCTAACAAAACTAGTGGGCTCTGCTCCCTTCGAGCTACGCTCGCCAACTCCCGTGCAGACCCCGCAGAATCGAAAAACACGTTAATTGGTCTAAAAACACGCTAATTTTTTCTATTTTAAAAAGATTATCCGATTACGGAAGACTGATTGCAATGAATTTATTTAATAAAATTTCATATATTTTGCGCAAAAATTGACTTGTTTTAGTCAAACTGAAAAATTTTAGCATGCATATTTATAACATTTTGCTCATTGTCAAGATATAAATTTAACTTAAAAAGTAAATTTCCTAAAAAGTTTGAAGTGGTGCCATTTTTTAAAATCAGATTTTTTTTTTTTTTTTTGTAATAAAAGTTTAACTCACAGTTACATTTTCTAACAAAACTAGGAATTTCCGCCCCCAACGAGCTACGCTTCCCAAGACTTCACAGGCTCTACAAACACAATGATATAATCTGTTTTAAAAAGATTACTTGATTACGAAAGATTGGATATTAACACGACCAGTAGTGATCTTTTATAATCGGGTATCTATTCATTTCCCTTTGACTTGAACATTCCCAGGGCCGCATCCACCGCTGTCGCAACTGCTGGAAGATTTTTTTCTTTTAGACGCTATAAGAAAATAGTTTTAAATATATATATATATATATATATATCATAATCTTTACCACTGAATGCTTTCCGCACATAAAAATGTAATTATTTGAAAGTTTTCTTTCTCTTTTAATATTCACGTGTAAATATTTTTTCGAATTGAAAAAATATTTGGAAATATTATTATTTGGAGTTTTTAAATACAATGCAAATTTCTTCATTAAATGCTTTACACACATAATAACTTAATTGTTTTAAATTTTCCTGTCATTTTTAATATTCGCGTGTAAGTATATTTTGCAAATGGAAAATGTTTAGAAATATTACTTGGGCTTTATAAACATCTAGCACCAGAGGTAAAAAACGGCTTTTTGGAAAAAAGAAATAAATATCCATTCAAGTAATAAAATTTTGGATTAAGGGAAAGAAAAACATAAATATAAAATTAGACACTATATATATATATATATATATAACCATAAATGAAACATTATCATAACACCAACTTAAACATTTATTTAATTAAGTATGAAATAATTAGTTGACAATAAAAGATTCCCCAACACACTGAATATGGAATCAAAAACATTGAAAGAATAAGAAATTAAATAAAAATTTGAATATATGGAATTAAATGAATTAAATGAAATGAAATTTGTGGAATTTAGACAGAATTATCAAGTCCCAATTGCCTAAATACCACAAATAAAATGAAATGAGATGTTTCATCATCATATTAGCCATATATTGCTAAAAAATATGATATTGGGACTACATCTCAAATACAATGATTCAAATCAGTGATAAAATAAAAAATAAAATACAATATAAAAAAGGAAAGAAACCATACTTATAAATTACAGAGAGAACATTTAATAGAGACATTAAGTATAAAATCCATAAAGATGAAAAGAGATAAAAATAAGATACCTTGCAGTTCATGAACCATCATGAAAACTCCAACATGACTGGGGAATGAATTGCATAAAAAATCATAACATGTTGCCAATTTTAGAAATATAAATTGCTTAGAAATATAAATTGCTTTGCAGTGATGCCAGAAATAATGTTAAAATATAATGGATTATAAAATAAACAGGAACATTAGTGCTGCCATCTATTAGTAAAAGTGAATATAATCTGAATCGAAGGAATTGTATGGAAATAAATGTTTCATAAATCAACCAAATTACTATCTTAATTGATACCAATTAGTTAAATAATAAATTAATGAAATTAATTAATAAATAGAAAATTGAATTACATTAAAGGATGTATTAATGAATAATTCTATGTTATAAATAAGTATTAAGATGGAAAAATTAATAATAAAAAACAACTTAAAATAGTGCTGCCCTCTAGTGGTAAAAGTAAATATAAAGTAATGGATGAAAATTAGTGTTTAATAATTAAACCAAATTACTATCTTAATGATAGCCATAAGTTAAATAATAAATAAATGAAATTAATTAATAAATAGAATGTTGAATAATATCTAAGTAATGGATGTATCAATTAATAATACTATGTTATAAATATATGGAAAAATTAATAATTAATGCAACATTAAAAATGTACCATTAAATGACAACAACGATTAAATAACTGTACTAAAATTGCAACATCAATTAAAATAATTTAAATTAAAATACTAAAGATTTGAATTAAAATAATGAATATAATATAATATAAAATAATGAATCAAGAGTATGAAGTATTGTTTTAATTTCCTAATTTTTTTATTTCCTTAATTTTAATTATTTTACGAGCATCCTGATTTGATTACTTTTATAATTTAAAAGAAAACTAAAATAACCCCATATTTATTTATTTATTTATTTATTTATTTATTTATTTATTTTTTGAATTGCCTTTCTTGATTAAAGTGGTTATCAAATTCCCGGCTCAATAACGCCAAACTTTCTTACTTCTTTCAAAACGTCATGGCATAAAATTGGCAGGCCTGACTGCTAAATGAACTGCGATTTGGAATCCAATGGCGTTTTCATTTTTTAATAAATAAATTACTTATTGAGTTAAAAGCAATTGCTGTCACGTGATGATAGATTTTTTATCCTTTCGTGCGCCCGGAAATTATGTACAAAACATCAACTTTGACAGTATTTTCTGAAAGATCACCTGCCTTTACTAAAACATTGAAAACACCACTCGATTACATAATTTCTGAATAAAGAACACCTGCCCATTTCATGCGTTTCCGAACAAAAATTAATTCAGAAATTTGTCAGAATGTAGCTCCTTTGGATTTGAAAACAGCCATAATGCTATGCAATAAAGGGCTAATTTGTAAAACAAGTAACTAAAAAAATGCCATTACGAGATATTCAAGATTAAAGTTTTTTAATAAAGTAAAGAAAAATATAAACTATACTATTGTGATTGCTTCCTCTAAAATAGCTTATTTGTTAAAGACTGTATCCTCAGTTAACGTATGTGCAGCATATTTTGAATAATATATTTTATTTTATTGAATTTATGGAGTCTTCGTTTATAAAATTCACATCCCTGAATATCATGGCATATAGTGATTAAAAAATAAAACTTGCACGTTTTAAAGGTTGTCAGGCCAGGATGCAGTTTACATGAAAATGAGAAAAACATTTAAAAGTACAGTTACCATCGCCGCGGTGGACAGCCCTGCTCAAAGGCACCCACTCTGTCTGTATTAGATTACACATTTCAAAAATCTTAAAGATAATATTCTTTACTGAAAGCTGAATAAAATATTTCGATAAACTCTGCCAATTAATTCATAATATAGCCGATCTAGTTCGTTGCTCACATAAATAAGAAATAGAAAATTAATTAATGTTTTTCATGCTTTCATGTGTATGTTCCGTTCAGATAATCTTTTATATTTCTCAACTCTTTTACTGCAAATACGGTATTTTTAAAATATTTTCTTCCTTTTTTTTCTTTCGAAGAAAATTATATGACCGTTTAATTTTATAATTAAAAATAATTATAATTAAAAATATCTTATTACTTTATAGTGATGTTTCACTTTATTTATATCATATAGTATTTAAAAATGCATTTAATAATTGATGCATCTTTTATACATAAAGTTTGAGATACTAGCGAAAATAAGATAAGAAAGACAGAAAACAAGGGGAAAAATCGTTTCATATAATTCATAGGATTCACAGTTAATTATTCACATTAAATATTCATATCTTACATAAGAATATATATAAAAAGTTTGCATTATTTTGATAATATCGAAAAATCCATATTAAACAGAGTTTGAGTTTCAACCCAAAAAAAATTCATGGTTAAGCTGTTTCGCTAAGTACTGACTTGCAAATAGACTGTTTTCTACCCCGCCCGAGGCGAGGCATCTGTTTGCTTCACACAGCCCGTTCATCGTCTTTTGTTAATGACTTATTGAGTGACCAGGCTATATTTCCGCTAACAATTCAAACGTATACAGAAGATGAAGAGTGGAAAACGGGTTTAGTACTCTGTACATTCTTCCTTTTATAGTGATTTTTCTCGGAACTAGAGCTCCTATTATAGGACTCTTACTCGGAACGGTATTTCTACCAAAATTTTCACTTTTCATTCAGAAGAATAAATGAAAAAAAAAATTTATTCATTCAATTTTAAACAAGAACGAAAAATCATGCGTCAAGCATAGATTCTGTAACACTTTACAACACTTCTAAAATAATTTTACAAATCTTTACCATTTAACAACATTAAAAGAAAAATAAATACATTAATTAAGAAAATTATTTCATTCCCGATAATTAAAAACGTTAATAATTAACTAACTATTTATCTTATTTCATAGGAGACAATACGGTATTTTTTATTATAGGGACCTTGACATAACCCAGTCTTAAAAAAGTGAAATTTTTTGCCAAATAATCGCGAAAATAAAATTGCAACCAATGCAATAAGGAGGGCCAAATAAAATCGTGGAAATAGACGAATTGGGTAAAAACAAATATCAATTTTACCTGATAAAAAATTTTACTTTTAAGTCTTTGTGAAACGTTTTAACATCCTTCAAAAAAACCTTAATTGGAAATAGTATATGCTTTTTCTTTAAATTCAATTCTGCCTCCTTGGTTTAATGTATAGTTGAAACAAATCTTGTTTTCTAAATGACAGTATGTTGACAGGCACTTTTTGTTCTCCAGAATAAATTGATTTATGAAGTTTGTATATGTGAAAATATGTTTTTGTTTTTCGGAAAATTTACTGAAATCAATTCAGTTTTAATGAGAAAATGGTGTAAAAAATATACTAATATGTTTTATTTCTCCTTTTTTATACACAAATATGGAGTAATTTCCTTTCCGTTTTTAGATAAACTTCGTTAAAATTTACAAAAAAAAAAAAAAAAGAAAAAGAAAAGAAAAGAAAGAAAAAGAAAAAAAAAATCTTGGAATATAATTTAATTTTTTAAATTCTGAAAGTTTGTGCGACATCCTCGGATCAAGTAAATCGAGTTGCGTTCAATAATCTAAGAGTAGTTGCGAAATACAAAAACACGGTCAGATTTTAATATAATAGATTCGTGTTCATTTTCCTTTTCTTAAAATTATGATGTGATTTTTAGCAGAAAACTCTCATTTGTATATAACGGATACTCATGCTTAATAATCAGTATAGATAACAAAACATTTAAATTTTTCGTTATAAATATGGCGTGAAACTCATCTACTTTCTATACTTACTGATCCTTGTATTATTAATGTAAGGAATTAATTCACACTCATTTTAAAACATATTGGAAAATTCCCGTTTTATTTCAAATATGAAGTCTCTTTTTCACCAGAGAAATCCCTTTTTAATGACATAATTCTTGTTAATTTTCTTTTCCAGGCAATTAATTTCAATACTGGCATAGGAGAAATTAAGTCATTTTAACGAAATAATATTAAATCTTTAGGTTTTATCAACAAAAATGGAACTGTTAACATTCGTCATTTTTTTTAGGTAATCGAGTTATTTCTTAATAGTTTTAAGAAATAGTTTTAAGAATGAAATAACTATTTCTCGCTATCCATGACATCATTTTCGACATGGATAATTTTGCGGAGCATATTAATGACATTTGCTAACCATTTTCTTTTGAAACTTCTTTTTACTTTTTAAAAATTTAAATAAAAAATACGGTTTAGTTATATTAGCCGTGCGCAGACGGTAAAACGTCAAGTATTGTTACCATACAAAAGAAAAAAAAAAGAAAAAAAGTGAAGAAAAAACCCAAGATCATTTTATTTCCCCACTTTATTTTAGATGAATATCCGCTTTATTTTAGATGAATGACGTCATATTCGCCTGTTTCATATGGTTACGCATATTGAGACCTTGTATTATTATCAAAAACTAAAAAAAGTACGTTTTATTTCTAATAATATTATTTTATCTTATTTTTAATTCTTTAATTTTTTTATTTCATTTTCATTTTTCATTGAAAAATTTTCAGTTGAAACTAAATTGTTGAGTAAAAATTATTATTCCGGGTTTTGAATTAGTTTTCGCAATGATAAAGTACTAGCAACGGTAAAGTAAATTTAACCATTTTAAAATATTATACAAAAAAATTTCCATTTATTCTCTATGAAAATAATGAAATTTTGAATTATTAAGAAAAATATTTGAATAAAATAAACAAAAAACAGCCTATGTTCATTTGAGGGTTATTATCAACCTATACGCAAAGATACAGGATCATTAAATGTTCCATTTTGACGCTGGCTTCAGCCTAACATTTGAACGCAATCAGATTTATAATATTATTAGGATAGGATGTAAAGAAAACATATTTTTAATTTCCAGTTATAGATGTTATAAATTTATGATGGATATTTAATGACTTGGTTTTATGTAATAGTAGAAAAGTTAAAGTTCAGTTTACTATTTAAATTCGTTTCAATGGGTTATTAGTAGTTCGAAATAATTTATCCTTTTAAAATAAAAATTCAAAACCGTGAAAATGCATTATGATCCAGACAACTGTGAGAGGTTGGGATCTTAGACCAAGACCCCGATTGTTAACAGGTTAATGCGGCACTGCATCCAATGTCTGCTTTGCTAATAAATTGTAGTATTTATGAGGATTTTATTTTAATGTGTCTCGATTTTTTTTTTTCAAGAATTACAGCTGTTGAGAATAGGCTCTTCGTTTTCGTAAAATGTTAAAAATGAAAAAAAAAAAATTAATAATAATAACGATTTGTTCCTAGTCGCTTTAAATTGAAAAAAAAAAAAAAAAAAAAAAAAAAAGCAAAGCCCTGAAAAAAATTGCCTTTGACTCAACAATCGTAGAACAATTTGGTAAAAATAGTTTTTCTTAAGCTATAAATAGGCTTAAAATTACACAATGTGCTAAATACTTAAAAGATGACAGAAATATTGAAAGAAAATTTTTATAATTATTTTAATTCACAGTACTTTCAGGCATAAACATAGCCGCCGTCAGAGAATACAATAAACCAATTAAATTGTTTTAAAAATATTTTTATCATCTTTTAATTAATCAGCACATTCTATAATTTTAAGTCTAACTTTTAAAGATGAATTTAGCATTCTATTTATTTATCTATTTGCTCATATAAATGGGGTATCACAGATTAATCAATTAAAAAAAATAGTAATTTTGTTACAAATTCTGTTCAAAAATCAGATTTCTTATGTATTTTATGGTCTACTAAAAGTTAAAATTCCATTTATATTTTTGAAGCTAATGTTCGTTATATAATTATTTATTTGTAAGTTTGTTGTACACTAATGACATAGTATCTTTTTTAGTTTGTTCTTAAGATTTGTTTACCTTTCAATTAATATGGTTATTTTTTTAAAAAACACAATTTTAAAGATAATAATAAAGAAGTTGATAGTTGATTTCAATTCTAAATTCTGATCTGCTGATTCAAGAATTATTTGTTTTTGTGTCAAATTATTGATATTGGATATTTGATTTGGAGTATTAACAAAAAAAAAAAAAAAAAAAAAAAAAAAAAAAAAAAAAAGAACAAATTCTTATTTTTCCAAAAAAAAAAAAAAAAAAAAAAAAAAAAAAAAAAAAATATTCTTATTTTTCCAAAAAATTAAAATTTTTTTTAAAAAAAAGTAAATAACTTATGTGAATTTTTCATTAAAGATTCACATTTGATGCTCTACTCAACAACAAATATCACATGCACACACTTTCCGCTAACATAACAAAAATCTTTGTTTTCGTCGAGTTTCCATGAACCTTCTAACAGATTATGCTTTGAGCAATATTATATCACATTAATACTTAAATCCTTTTTGTCCGCCTAGTATGTGTTTGATAACCGAATATGAAAAGTAAGCAAGATACTTTTACATTACGCACTAAATCTCTTCTGCGCATTTCTTCAAATCCTTATAATAATAATTCACAATAACAATAGTAACTAGACATAAAAGAGAAACACATTTCGAGTGCCAGATATTCAGCTCTCGAAACAAGTAAAATATTCTAGCATTGGATATGTGACCCTATATTGTGACGTCAAAATTTGGTATGGGGACACTTTTCATGGGAATGGATTTCAAGTTCTCAGTAAAAAGAAAATTCTCTAGCACTGGAAAAGTTCCCCCATGATATGTATCCCCATCTGCTATGACATCAGAATGACGTATGGGGACACTTTTCATGGGGGAAGTTTTCAAGATCTCAGTGAAAAAGAAAATTACCTGGTACTGGAAAACTTCCCCCTTCTGGTTTAGGGGAACTTTTCATGGGGGAACTTTTCCAATTTTCGACGAAAGTAAAACTCTCTAGGACTGGAAATCTTCCCCCATCTGTAGTGGCATCAAAATGACGTATGGGGACATATTTTCATGGGGGAAGTTTTCCAGAACTCAGTGAAGAAGAAAATTACCTGGCACTGGAAAACTTCTTCCTTCTGGTTTGGGGGAACTTTTCAGGGGGAAGTTTTCCAATTTTCGACGAAAGTAAAATTCTCTATGACTGGAAATCTACCCCCATCTGCTGTGACGTAAGAATGACGTATGGGGGAACTTTTCATGGGGGTAGTTTTCAGCGCTCCCTTATAAAATACAAAAATTATATTTTTAATGAAACAGAATAGCATATTTATCAAAGTATACTTAAAAGTTTTAAAGCACTGTAAATAGAAATAAATTAAAGTTAATTATAAATTTAATTTTAAAATTATATCTAACATATATTTTTTTCTTTCGTTAGTTTGAATTTATAAAGTATGTCTTTTAGCAGATTTCATCTGCATATATGCAAACACTGGATTTCTAAAAAGGAAAAAAGAATAAAAATAAAACTTTTGGGCAAATTAGTTCATTAACTGCTAAGATTATCCGCATAATAAAAGAGGAAGAGATTAGAGAATAAAAAAATTAATTAAAGGTGCAGTTTAAAATTTAATTATGGAAAATGGCAGGTCGGCAATTTCCTTAACTATCACCTATCTCGCAAAATGATTAAATAATGCACTGAAGGGAAAGTAATTAATGTTCTGCACTTTATCGCCGTTCGGTGTTTAATTAGCGCAGTCAAAATTTCGTTGATGATTTTATGTTGTGATGAGAATGAATAGCTTAAAATAGATGATTTTGTGAACAGATGCAGAAATAATTAATTTTAGTAATTGGATCGTTTTTCTTACATATTAGATATATAAATGATTCATAGCGAGTTTATGTTAAAACAATTGAATTATCTTAAATAAGCATTTATAATTACTGTCTGACCCTCCCGGCGTTGCCCGGACCCGTGATAATATATATATATATATTAATCAAGTTTTTATTATTTTTATGTCTTTAATCCGATTTTGTATGAAATTATATTTTAAAATGAAAAATTCGCGAAAAACTATTGTAATTTAGTGATAAAAGCGCTCATTTTCTTGTTTTTTACGTAGGATCGTTTCATAGTTTTAAAATAAAAAGTTATTTTTGTCCGAACTCTTTGAAATCTTTATTGGTTATAAATAAAACGATTTTACAGCCCGTGTAAAAATTTCGTGAAAAAAATATTGTTATCTAGTTGTAAAAGAAATGTTTTCTTCTCGCTTTTTTGTTTATTTGTTTGCTTTCGCGTCAGCTCCTTTAACATAGCAATTAAAAAAATAGTTCTCATCTTCCGAACTCTCTGAAATTTCAATCGGTTATAAATATAACTCTATCCAAGCTCTGATAAGGACTTTAGTTGATTATTTACAGTAGGATTTGGTAAAGAATGATTGAACGATACGCAATATACTAATACCATACTTGAAAATTGAACAATAAAATTCTCATCAAAATTATTTTTTAATCGAATTCACCTGATTATAAAAATTCCTCCCATAATTTAAGAACTAAGCAACATAGAACAATATGTTATATACTAAACCCTCCCTGAAAATAATCTATCAAACAGTGATATACTTAATAGAATTTTTCTAAGAGCTAAACTTTCATAAACGAATTCATATGACACATAATTCTGACACTAAACAACGTAGAACGATTTTATATACCAAAACATTCTCTAGAAAAATATCTGACAAACAGTTCAATTCCAATCAAAATCCATTCAGCCAAATGTTTAAAAGCGGCTATCATTCATAATCGGATTTTGCCGATTATAGAAATTTCACCCATAATTCTAATTTCGTCACATTTATATTATAATGATGAAAAGAAGTCCCTCGTGTTTTATCCAATGTTATAATTATATAAGTAAAATTGATAAAAACAAGCGATTTTTCCAGGAAAGTTTTGTAACAGGAGTCGTTTGCGAAGAAAAGGTTTGTGGCGACTTTATAGTATACTCTAAAAGAAAAATAAATGTTTCTTAATCTAGGAAGTATAGTGAAGTATATTCAGTTTCAGTATAGTATACTCTAAAAGAAAAATAAATGTTTCTTAATCTAGGAAGTATAGTAAAGTATACTCTAGTTTCGGTATAGTATACTCTAAAAGAAAAATAAATGTTTCTTAATCTAATAAAATATAATGTAACTACAAAATAAATTATATAATAACATTTACCGAGTTACCCATTATTCCGAAAAGCGTACTTATCTTTAGAAACCTCAGAAACCAATATATTTTCTAGAATTAAAAAAACATTTATAAAAAGACAGTTTCTTTTGCTGCCACTAATTTTTGGGAACATTTCCAAGCAATTTTTATAGTGTATTAATCGGTTTTCTCAACCTGAGATGTGAGTTTTTCGAATGCTATCAATTCTGATATAAACATTTTCGTGATCAACATACATGTTTTACAGACAAACATGTTAAATTAAAAGTATTAACATTACCGTGAGAATTAATATTGTTTTATTACCAGTGCATGTATAAATTACGCAGCTGAAAATGTTTAACGGAGAATGAATAGCATCCTAAAATCCGATATTCCGGCTTGAAAAAATTCCGGTTTTCTTTAAATTTCGAAAATTCACTTGTTTCTGAGGTTTCTAAAGATAAAGGGGCGTGAGTAACTCTCTAGAGGTTATCGTATATTTTTGTTCGTGGTTATATTATAATTTCGTAAATTAAGAATCATTTGTTTTTTATTTGTTTGTTTGCATGTTTGTTTGCAGTATACCATACAAGAGCAGGACCTGATTAAAGAGAATGTTTCAGACAAGACAACTGATTATGTGAAGCTGATAAACAATGTAGGGATCAGAATTGTTATAGGAGCTAGGGTTTTGTTCCCGAATAGGCCTAAATTAATATTAAGCCTATTTGCTTGGCTCTTTCTTGTTGTTGTTGTTGTTGTTGTTGTTGTTTTGCCTAGAAGACTGCAGAAGAAAATGCAATATTTTTGAAAATGAACTATTTCTATACAACATAATACCATTTTTTAATCATTTTTTTTACAAATTTTGAAAGAAGGAGAAAAATAAACCAAATAAAAATTATAAAATCCGACAGTTCCGATTAGTTAAACAGATTAAACTTATAAAAACAGTCGCTTTGTAGATTTCATCTACACAAATACCATCACTGTATTTGGGGGGAAAAATCTTCTAGATAAATCATTGACGGCTAAAATTATAAATCCCCATAATAAAAGAGTAAGAGATTAGAGAGAAAAAAATAAATGAGTGATGCAATTTAAACTTAATTATAGAAAATGACAGATCGGCAATTTCCTTATCTATCGCCTATCTCGTAAAATGGTTAAAGAGTGAACTGAAGTAAAAATAATTAATGTTCTGCCCTTTATCGCCGTTCTGTGTTTAATTAGCTTGGTCGATGTTTTGTGGGTGATTTTGTATTTGATGAGTATTGCATCGCATTCAATAGATTGTTTCATATAATTATTTTTTCACTACATTTCGCTATGTGATATTCATATTTAAAATTAATGTGTTACATTTACATATAGATATTTTAATTTACATCTAACAGATATTTCCTTGAAATTTAAGCAGATTAAACTTCTAAATTAGTGATACAAATTAAACTTAATTATAAAAAATGACAGGACGGCAATTTCCTTAAGTTTAATTTGCATCACTAATTTATTTTTTAACCCCTAATATCTTACTGTTTTACTATGCGGATAATTTTAATGAAATGGCTTCTAAAATAGTTTTTATTTTTGAGAAATATTTAGCGAATAATTTATCATTTATGTAGATAAAATCTGGTAAATACCACGCTTTAGACGTTTAATCTGCTTAAATTTCAAGGAAATATCCGTTAGATGAAAATTAAAATATCTATACATGTAAATGTAATACATTAATTGTAAATATGAATATCACAAAGCGAAATATAGTGAAAAAAATAATTATTTAAAGTATTTCTACATACGTGCATTAAACAAGCTATTGAATGCGATGCAATACTCATCAAATACAAACTCACCAGCAATACATCGACCGCGCTAATTAAACGCTGAACGGCAATAAAGGGCAGAACATATTAATTACTTTAACTTCACTGCACTCTTTAACCAGTTTACGAGATAGGTGATAGTTAGGAAATAGCCGACCTGACATATTCTATAATTAACTATACCACCTATTTCGTGAACTGGCTAAAGAGTGAACTGAAGTGAAAATAATTAATGTTCTGCCCTTTATCGCCGTTCAATGTTTAATTAGCACGGTCGATGTTTTGTTGGTGATTTTGTATTTGATGAGTATTGTATCGCATTCAATAGCTTGTTTCATGCCCAGATGTAGAAATAATTTTAATAATTATTTTTACACTATATCTCACTTTGTGATATTCATATTTAAAATTAATGCATTACATTTACATGTATAGATATTTTAATTTGCATCTAACGGATATTTCCTTGAAATTTAAGGATATTAAACTTCTAAAGCATGGCATTTAGCAGATTTTATCTACATAAACGCTAAATTATTCGCTAAATATTTCTAAAAAATAAAAACCAATTTTTAGAAGCCAATCCATTAAAATTATCCGCATAGTAAAACAGAAAGAGATTAAAGGCGAAAAAAAAAAATTAGTGATGCAGTTCGAAACTTAATTAAAGAAAATGCCAGGTCGGCAAATTTTTTTAACTATCAGAGTGCACGGAACCAAAAGTATAGACCACGTAATACAGTCGCAAAAAACATTCGATGTCAACGGCCGAGTTATCGTAAGCGAACTATAATTAATGTTCGGTCCTATATCGGTACTGAATTAGCGTAGTTGAGGTTTCGTTAATGAAAGAATACATTTAAAAAATTATACAAGGTTCGTACACTTTTACCACAATTTTTGTATAGAATTTTCTGTTTGATATTTAAAAAGAAGCTATTATAATTATCACATTTAATTGTAAGATTTGTAATACTATTCTGCATTTATATAAGCCGAAAAACTCTTTTAAAAATTGTGGTACGAACCCTATATATTATATTTAAATAATATAATACACATTATGTATTGCATAATTTAACAGTACAACATATAATATACTTTATATGTTCCATATATTTTAATAATATAATATATAATACATTTTATATTATTTAATATATTTTAATAATATATTTTATATATTTTTAAGATATTTTAATAATATTATATATAGCATATTTTATATATTTTAATATATTTTACATACTTTAATATTTTTATTATATATATATTTTATAACTTATTTATACTATTTTATATTTATGCTATACTTTTATTTTTATTTTTATTCATTTATTTATATTTATTTTTTTATATTATACAGCTTTAATATATATATTTAACCTGATATGTTTTATATTTAACATTTAATATATTTTTTATTTAAATAACATAATTCTCTGTCATTTAAATATTTTAACACAATCCAACTGATTGGTAAATAAATCATACGATTTTATTGGAGTTCCTTTACCCGGTGTTTATTATGTTGAACTCTTTCAGGTAACAGACCAGATGCATTTACCAATAGGTTGCCTGAGTGAAATATATCCGTCGGATTTGTCCAAGATAACTTAGTGGGAAGAGCATTAGCAGTTTAAGCCAACGTCCTGGAGTTCGCGTGAATCCTTTTTCACCCAGTTGGAAAAGTTACATTTCTTATAATTATCTCTGTTTTTTTTTTTTTTTTTTTTTTTTTCATGAATATTAATCACATTCCGTGCCTAGATGTAGAAATAATATTAATAATTGCTATTTCGTTATATCGACGTATGATATTAAAATTTATAATTAATGTATCATGAGTTTATGTTAAAACAAGACAGTTACGCTAACCAGTTGCGCTAAAAAGACGTGTCTTGCGCATCAAAATGCTTTTGTGTCAAGTCTCGTACCACTACTTTTTAATAGTAATATTCGTCTTATTTGATGGCAGAAACTCCGTGATTAATAAATAGATAACCAGATAGATTCATTTACAGTTAAAATTACCGCGTAATAAAACAGAAAGATATATAAGAATGAGCGTTAAAAAAATTAGTAATGTAATTTAAAACTTAAATTAAGGAAATGTCAGGTCGGCAATTAATTTAACTATCACAAATCTCGTAAAATGATTAAAGAGCCCACTGAAGTGAAAGTAATTGATGTTCAGATGTTTCGGCGTTCAGTTAGCGCAGTCAAACTTTGTCGATGAAAAGCTTAATAATAGATTATTTTGATGAATGAGTGTAGAAATCTAGTAATTGCCCATCGTTATCTTGCTATGATACATTGAGATTTAAAATTAATGCATCATAAGTTTATGCTAAAATAATAAATTAAGTTAAATTATAAGTTTAAAATGACGTAAGTAAAACTGATAAAACAAACAATTTTCAAGAAAGTTTTGAACATGAGACATTTAAGATTAAAATTCTTGAAGCATTCTTACAATATAATATCACATAAAATTAGAGCTGGATTATAAAGAATGTCTTTCTTCCACTACCACTGAATATGTGAAAGTGATAAACAATGTAAAGGTAAGAATTTTCGGAAGAAAAGATAATATTGAGTTGCTCCAAGACTTCGAAAATGAGCTCTTTCGTTATCCAACCAAAGTTCTGTTCCCGAACAGGCCGTTTAAAAATAAATGTTTATCAAAGCTCGCAACGTTTATAAAAGTTTTTATCTTTGCGACCACTATTATGTAAAAGTAAAATTTGTCGCATATTTCTGTGGCATAATATTTTGTTTTAACTTAGCGTAGCAAAGGTAGAAATTTTAGAAACGCTGCGAGCACTATGTTGTATAGAGGGTGATTATAATTAAAGTTCAACTTTCAAAAAGATGTAAATATAGAACCACTGGTCAGAATGACCTAAAATTTGATCTGAATATGAGGGAAGAAAGGGGAAATGGTATGGTATAAGAAAAAGAATTGTTCTAAATTTTAGCGATAGATGGCGCTTTACTGGCATAATATGCAAAATACAAAACGTGTCACGCGCACCACACATTGTTATAAAAACGCGGGGTTCCTGCCGTTACCTTCATATTGCGTCTGAGAAGCTCGTCATGACTCTCTCAATGAAGGATAGTTCTGCTTGTGAAGCTATTTTACAAGAACGGTGAGTGTGCGGCAATACCTCTGAAGAAGTTCCGGACAGTAAAAGGTATAAAAAAAAACTCGCCAGCAGTCTGGAGAAAATTAGTAAGAAATTCGAAGATACGGGTTCATTTGGAGTGAAATATGACAGAGGGAGGAAACCAATTGCTTCGATGACAGTAGAAGATGTAGCTACGGAATTGCAGGAAAAGACGAGCAGTGGTATGAGAAATTACAGTGCACGGGGAATTTCACTATCGTTAGATATACCTGTGAGCACGGTGCATAAAATTTTACGAAACATCCTGCATTGCTATCCATTCAAAATTACTCATATTCTTTAAGAATATGAGTAAGTCATATTCTTAAGACTCATTGAGAATATCAGTATAATTCAGCAGGATATGTCAGTTACATATCCTGCTGATTTGCTAGTACGACAAACTTTTGCTGTAGAATTTCTTGCTCGCATGGACACATGGGCAATGAATGGCCATGGAGCAATTTGTGGACAGGCAAAGCTCATTTCCTTCTCCTAGGGAATGTTTACTACTCAGAATTGCAGAATATGAGCAACGGAATATCCATTCGGACTTGAACCAGCACCTCTTCATGGTAACTGTGTGGTGCGGGTTTACGGCATGGTTTATCATTTGTAAAACTCACGCAATAGTCGTTTTCGAGAAGATAGGTCCTGTGGGTACTGTCACCTGTACTGTTAATGGTTAATGCTATGAGTCTGTTTCGCGCAACCATGTCATTCCAGCACTTCAGCAGTGTGCATGTGTGGGTAGCATAATTTTTATGTAAGATGGCGCTCCAAATTGCAAATCCAGTGAAGCAGCTGCTCAACATGCATTTCGGAAATGATAGAATTATCAGTCGTCATTTTACAACGGCCTGGTCGCCAAGATCACCTGATCTTAATCCTTGTGATTTCTGGTTGTGGGGTTATCAGAAAAATATTGTATTCAGTAGTCCGATTGGCAACTTAGCTGAATTGAATACACGTATTAAGCTATACGTTCACAAGTCACCACTGATACACTCCAATCTGTTGTGCAACATGCTGTTTCTTGGTTTCAACTTATGGCAGAAAACGGAGGACAGCATATTGAACATTTCTTGTGCAAATCTAGCAACAATTAAAAACCGATTTCGTTGTTACTTTTTCTGCAGTTTTTGGCATCAGTACAATTAAAAACCGATTTTCCCATCTGATGTGAAAACACCTTGTTGTGGTGCATGGGCTTTCCACTATGTGTGCCACAACTGCTAAATGAATTGGAAGTCATTTTTTTAATAAAGAACCGATACAGTCAGGCACATTGAACAGTACAGTTGGTTTAACCTGCAACTCACGCAATAGCTATCGCATTAGGATTGTAGTGTCACTGTTAGCCGACCTCATTTACGTTATGAGAAGTAAAGCGCCATATATTGCTAAAATTTCGAACTACTTTTTATGCCATATTATTTCCCTTCTTCGCGTATATTGAAATCACATTTTAGGTCATTCTGACCAGTGGCTCTTTCTTTACAGCTTTTTGAAAGTTGAACTTTGTTTATAATCATCCTGGAGCGAATGTAACAGGTTTGCATTCTATATTGGGTGCGTATGTTTTGTTTTTATTTTTTGCACCATGATATTTTAATCGTAATCGTCGCTTTGTCTAATCGCACAATTCTTTGATTACATAAGGCAAAACGATTTTATTCAAAATTACTGATATTAAAAATTTAAATTATTTTTGTATCTCTTAAGTGTGTAGATTGTTGCTCTAAAGCAGTTTCGTGATATTCCAATTCCTTACAATATTTTTTTCTCGCGGCAGCATTAAAAAAAAGCTTTTTTAAACTGTAAACTTGTTTTTCATGAAACCATGTTTTTCAAACTGGGAGACTATTTTTCTCGAGAACTATTCGACCTATTTTCTAACTTTTTTTAAAAAAGAAAGGAAATATTTTTACTGGAGCTTTTATCATCGAAAAATATAATTTCCCATTATGAATTATTTTTTTCGAGCTTTCAAAAGTTTAAAAAAAGTGTAAAAAAATACTTCAAATGACCGCCATTTTGTCAAAAATCAACTTTTAAAATAAATGTTGGCATAAACTCCAATGAATTTAATGCCGTTTCATAATTTGGTGACCCAATTTCTCCAGATGCTTGTGGCTGGAGAAAACGGTCTCCCGATTGGAAGTTCATGGCACGCACCTACCTGTAGGATCTTCTCTCCACCGCACAAGCCGTATTACTCTTTTTTTTTTTTTTACACACAAAAAAATAAAAGATATAGGTGGTGAAATGTCAATAAATATAATGCAAAAATTCCGAAAATGATATCTCTTTTCTTTAGAACTTGAAAGAAAATCGTAAAAATCACGTGAATTTTAGGTCAAAGAAGTAAGAAACTCCGACTTACTGCATACTGCACTATAATGCCGGAGTATAATACAGGGTGATTCATAAGTAAGTATACAACTTCCAGATACTATAAAACAGGAACAGTTTAAGGCACGTTCCTCAAATGGTGTTCAGTAAGATAGGTGTACTTATAAAGTTTTTTCCCGCTTCTGTGCGAAGAAGTGACACAGGCGGTAGCTAGCGTGTCATGCGAATATCAGTATAAATGGCTGCATCTGCAGTGGATAAGGCATTTTCAGTGATGGAACAGTGTCGCAGTAGCTGGGCGATTCTCACTACTAAATTTTAATAGAATAGTTTTCTTCGCCTTAAAAAATCTATGAAACTATGTCCTTGATTAAGACAAAGAGTGCAATTTAAATTTAATGGTGTCAATTAATTCTCTGCTGCACCACTGTTCCATCACTGCATTTTGTGTTCTTGAATTGAATAAAACGAAATCTGTCACCATTGTGCAACGGTATTTTCGAACACGATTTGGAAAAGAACCTCTAACCAGAAAATCCATTTATGATTGGCTTAAAAAATCTATGTGTGCACCCTTATTCACATGGCACACATCAAACCGGTAATCTATTTCTGTCCACTTTGCAGAAGCAGGCCGTAGTTAAAAATTTTTAAACCAATCATAAATGGATTTTCAAGTTAGAGGTTCTTTTCCAAATCGTGTTCGAAAATGCCGTTGCACAATGGTGACACATTTCATTTTGCTCAATTCAAGAACACAAAATGCCTTCTCCACTGTCAGACGCAGCCATTTCTACTGATATTCGTCTGACACGCTTCCTATCACCTATGTCACTTCGCACAGCAGCGGGAGAAAACTTTATGAGTACACCTACCTTACGGCTTGCATTTGGAGAGCGTGCCTTAAACTGTTTCTGTTTTACAGCATCTGGAAGTTGTATATTTACTTATGAATCACCCTGTATTTGAATATGAAGTATCACAAAGAAAATTGCAGTCTTTAATAATTTAAATTTTAGTGTTGCCGATAACATTAAGCCTATTTTCTTGGCTCTTTTTTTCCCCTTGAAAGGCTTTAGAAAGAAAAATGCAATATTTATTCATTTTGAAATACAAAGGATGTGAATTATCAGCTTACTAAACAGCGAACAACCAATAGAGTGAAAAAAAAAGTCCAGACCGGGGTTCGATCCCTGATCTCTTGGTATAGCGCTCCAAAAGTGCTTTAGCATTTAAGCCATCTGGACGATATGCGGTCTAGCATTCTCTCACTCTTATATGGCTGGACTACAACCTTGTAGAACAAGACATAACGTCAATTATGAATACAACTCCAGCGCCATATCAAGAGATCCGGGATCGAACCCCGGTCTGGACATTTTTTCACTCTATTGGTTGTACGCTGTTTAGTAAAGTGATAATTCACATTCGTTGTATTTCATTAATTTACAACGTAATTTCAGATCAGCTGAAAAATTAATTAGTATACAAATACGTTTTATTTTACATTTAACAGTTGTGGCAGGTTAAGCAGATTAAACTTATAAAGCACGTCGTATTCTAGATTTCATCTATATATATGCAAACGCTGTATTGCTAAAAAAAATCTCTTTTGGATAAATCAATTCGTTAACAGTTAAAATTATCCCCATCATAAAAGAGCTAGAGATTAGAGGGTAAAAATAAATGAGTGATGCAATTTAAATTCAATTAAAGATAATGACAAGTCAGCAATTTCCTTAACTATCACCGATCTCGTAAAATGGTTAAAGATTGCACTGAAGTGAAAGTAATTAATTTTAGG
The DNA here is from genome assembly GCA_963931845.1 of Maratus michaelseni. Lineage (NCBI taxonomy): Eukaryota > Metazoa > Arthropoda > Arachnida > Araneae > Salticidae > Maratus > Maratus michaelseni. The sequence goes on from OZ007594.1 coordinate 77,599,133, forward strand.
CCCTTTATGTCTGTTCGGTGTTTAATTAGCGCAGCGAACCTTTAGTTGATGATTTAAGTTTTTATGAGTATGAATAGCTTATACGACAGAGTTTAGTCGTAAGACATTGCGAAATTCTGTGACTAATAAATAGATAAATACAATGACAAATTCATTAACAACGAAAATTATCTACATAATAAAAATAACAAAATATCAGAGGGTGAAGAATAAATTAGTAATGGAATTTAAAACCTAAATTGAAGAAATCATTTTCAAAATAAATTGCGATAGATTGTTTCATCCGCAGATGTAGAAATAATTTTGGTAATTTCTCTTTCATTATCTTGCTTTACAACAGTCAGATTTATAATTGATACACAATGGATTCAGTTAAAGCAATATAATTATGTTCAATTTCAATCAGTTACAATGAATCAATTTCAAAACAAATTAAGATTGTTTCATATCAGAATAAAAGTCTTTATTACAATAGATTGTTCCGTACACAATAAGTAATGTTTAGTAATTTCTCTTTCATTATTTCTATTCACGAAAGTCACATTTATAATTGATAGATAATAGGTTGATGTTAAAACAATATAATTACTTTAAATAATGATTTATATCGATGTAAGTAAAATGAATAAAAATAAGTGAATGCAAAATGAATGCAAAATAGTTTTGAAACATAAATCATTTAATAAGGAAAATGCTTGAGGCATTATTACTTTACAAACATATACTAAATCATATGGGTTGTATTATAAATATGTAAATAACATAAGTCTTATCATAAACGTATAAATCATATAAATCATATATTATATAATCTACGAATTATACGTATTGAAACATATAGAATCAGAATTCCAGAAACTGTCTGTCGAGACCAGTGGACATGTTAATCTATTAATAAGAATAGATAATACTGACAAAGAATGTGAATTAATTTTCACTTTACTAAACAACGCATAACCAACAGAGTAAAAAATGTGTCCAGACTGGGGATCGAACCCAGATGCCCTGGTATAGCGCACCAAGTTCTTTTACCATTTAAGCCATCTGGACGACATCCAGTCTGGCATTTATCCCCTATACGTTGGCACGGTTGCAACCTTGCAGCGCAAAATAGAAGATATCAGTAGTAGAAGAACAAGAGTTAGACTCCAGCAGGCGCTGTGTGCGTGGTGGAGGTGGGTACCGGAAGTAAGCCTGGCAGTGGAAGCGGAAGTGATGGAAGATAAGACAGGAAGTGAAAGAAGATAAGACAGGAAGTGAACCGGAAGTGTTGGAAGATAAGAGAGGAAGTGAAGTAGGGGAGGGCTTAATTTTTTTAACCGATAAGGGAGAGAGGGGAGGGCTTATTTTTAGGGGGGGTTAATTTTTTTGTAGGAAAATAAAGGGTTTTAATCAGATTCTTTCATGAAAGGGAATTTTTTTTTTTTTTTTTTTTTTTTTTTAAATATGAAGTTTAGATGTAAGATATTTGTGAAATATAAACTACAACTTGGACTACTTTTGGAAATTTTCTTATTTTTAGGGGGTCTTCTAGGTAGGTAGGGGAGGGCTTATTTTTAGGGGGCTTAATTTTTTTTGTGAAAAATAAAGGGTTTTAATCAGATTCTTTCTTGTCAGGGAATTTTTTTTTTTTTAAATACGAAGTTTAGATGTAAGATATTTAAGAAATATAAACTGCAACTTGGAGTACTTTTTGAAATTTTCTTATTTTTAGGGGGTCTTCTAGGTAGGTAGGGGAGGGCTTATTTTTAGGGGGGGCTTAATTTTTTTTGCTGAAAAATAAAGGGTTTTAATCAGATTCTTTCTTGACAGGGATTTTTTTTTTTTTCATTAAAAGTTTCTTATGGTTGGTGGGAAATGTTAAAGTAACAGAATGTCAACAGTGCTAGTGGAGTTGAGGGGTAGGAACCCTGCAATAAAAATAATACCTGTAAAAGAAATATTTATGTGCTACCTTTCGCGCTCGTCGACCTAACTGTTCAGAGTTTAACATGAGATTTACTTATAATTCACCTGTAAAAGAATTTTTTTTTTTCATTCTTTAAACATTAACTTAAATGTGAATGAGATTAAAATAGATGCGAGGGCTAAATTTTTAGAGAGTTAAAATGAAAATTCACTAAGAGTTGCTAAATAAAAGAAGATGATCGACTTTGACAGCATTTTTCTAAAAGTTTATTTATCGAAAAAGGAATCATACGTTTCGATTATATTTGTTAACTATTATAGTTTAACATTAAAAAGCAGGTAGACATTCACATCTTTAGCGCTCGTCGACCTAACTGTTCGGAATTTTCTTCGAACCCATTATTTTTGACTTTATAAAAGTTTCATATAAAAAAATTATTCTTTAAGTATTAACTGAAATGAGATTAAAATAGATGTAATGGCTAAATTTTTAAGGATTTAAAATGAAAATTGTGATAGCCATGTAAATAAAAGTAATGTGATTACTTTATAAAAATCTAACACGAAAAAAGCTGGTAGACGTTTACCTTTCGCACTCGTCGACCTAACCGTTCGGAATTTTGTTTAAACTTCTCTCGAGTTCGTCGACATAACCGTTCAGAGTTTTCGTCGAAATCCGGATATAGATTAACTTACAATAGCTAACTTTTTAAGGGAAGTTTAAATAACATATTTCCCAAAGTGTCTTACAAACATTTCAGAATTTATACACACATAAGCACCTCGCCTATAGGTGCAAGGTTCTGACTTTAAAGCTACTAGATGTTGAAATTTAAACTTCTTGCGCTCGGCGACCTAACCATTCAGAGTTTTTTTTTCAAACCTTGTGTCAATACGTGTTAGGAACCCTTAGAAAGACCTACATGGAGGCACTTATCCCTAATATAGATAATCAACCCTAAACTAACCAGTTACAACATACAAGACATAATCGTTACATTCAGTTAATAAGTGATTTGACATGCAAAATATTAGATATAAAAACATACAATATGATATATACAAAACAATTTTAAAGATTTTTTTCCCTTTCATATGAACAATTTTTAGCAATATTTTAACTTGAGAGCAGGTATTTTTTTTAGAGTTATACGATTATAATAAATTTTAACCCTATTTTACTTAATACAACTAACATTTAAAAAAAGAGAACGACATCTAGTTTTTTTAACGTCACATGTTTGAATTATTAACCTATTTTAGTTAAAAGTATGATACTTAAGTGATTTTATTTGAAAAATCAATTCAACAGTTTAAAAGCAGTCGAAAGATTTTTACTTTTAAAAATAACTAACAGAATTTTAATTTTTTAAGCATTGGGTAGATGACACTAACTTTAAATTAATTTTTAATAGGTCACTTTAAATAAAATACATATTTTTTATTATTATTAAAGAAATATAAACTACTCACACATTATTATGCTGCATTTTAACATAACTGAAATACTACAACCTTTCTGCTGACATGTGGTCACAGAATAAATCTTTTCGTAGGATGCAAGATAAGATAAGATAATATCACGTAATGATTTAATAAACGCGATTCGTTATGCATATTTTAAAACAGGAAATACATCCGTCAGATAACATTACTTTGTTTATATGAAGTGACCAAATACAAATTTTGCTGATAAGATTAATTTAATTTCGAAAATATTATTGACAGAACATTCAAATTTTACACAATATTTTTAAAAATTTAAATAAGGGAAATCAGAAAATTGTACACGATATTTTAAAAAATAAATAAATTAGGGAAGTTACAAAATGTTGTACACTCTTTTATTTAGAAAAAGAGAGCGGGTATTTTGTTTTGAGTTATACGATTAAAATAAATTTTCATTATATTTGATTTTACACAACCAACATTTTCAAAAAAGAGAATGGAATCTAGTTTTTATAAATTAACGTACTTCAATTTTTCAAATACTTAACACTCCCTCTTTTGCTAGACTTTATACACATAAGACATAAAAGGTGTTTTCGAATACATCATTTAGAAATTAAGCGACTTGATAAGTAAAACATTATTTATAAAAGCAATAGATACGAAAGTAATAAAGATTTTTACTTACAAATGTACGAACTTCTGATAGGTAAGACTTTCTTAATCACTGTGCAAGAATTAAGTGGTGATTAAACTTATAACATTATATGATGAAATAATCACGTGACGTATTTTTAAACCAATAAAATGTCAGTATTTTTAAACTAATACAAAGTTAGTATTTTTACACGAGCGCCCTCTATCATTATATAAATTTCAATGAAACGAGTTCATAACATTCTACTGCGACCTGATATCGTTGTAATAGGTTGTATTTTTCGTTAAGTTAGTTTTCATTTAAATTATTATGGAACGAGTTATGAATTCTTATGTTGGTGATGTAACCAACTTGGAGTGTCAGCACTCATCACCAGAGTTAAATAATCAAGAGATGGATTCTACACTTTTATCTAAACAAGGACCCGTTTCGAATTGTGAAGTGAAACCCACCTCATCAGGACTAAAGAAACAGAAGTTACCTCATGTGTGTAAGATGTGTAACAAGGCATTTCCTCGAAAAGTTAACTTAGTGTTTCATATGAAATGTCATTTAAAGGAAAAGTCTTTTCGTTGTGAGGTGTGTGCTGAAGTTTTTTCGCGAAAGAGTGATTTACGTATGCATCAAAAGATTCACAAATCACCCAAACAATACAAGTGTGGGGATTGCAACGAACTGTTTTCAATAATGTATGATTTATTAATTCACAAGAAGACCCATAAGACTCATAAACAACATTCATGTATAAAGTGTAGCGAAATGTTTGATTGTGAATCAGATTTAGTACAACATTGTGATACTTTTCATAAAGCTGTGAAATCACCCTATTCAAAAGATTTGTTATTTGAAAAAGTGAAGCATTTTAAAAGACAAAATGATGTGCGAAATATTTTTACTAAAACTATCATTGTATCCAATGAGATGAATCAAAAAGACTTTCATTCATTTTTTAACAGTATTCGAACGGATGTTTTAAACGAATTAAATTATCAATTGCAAATGAAAAAGTCAATAAAATGGTATGCAACCGTTAAAGTGGATGTCTGTCGTGAATCACAGGATGGTAACTTAGAGAGAGCAACCCCCTTTTTCCTTTCCAAAAGTGAACTGGAATTAACAGACCAAAACATACAAGTGCATGTTGAGAATGCCTTTCTAAAGTTGTACAACGGCTTTGAAGATTTTACAGAACGTGTGTTTAATTGGACATTACAAAAAATTTTAAAATTAGAATTGATTACAGCTCAATATGACAGTCTTATTTGATTTGTATTATTTTAGATGAATAATAAATAGTTTGGTTGTGAAAAAAGTGTTATGTGTTTTCTCAAGCTTACACTGTGTGATGTTTGAACTAATGATGTATATTTCGATTGACTTAGACAAAATAGGAGTGTGTGTTGACATTTAAAAAGATTTTAACATGAGATAAGAGAGTTATAATAAAAATTGACTCACCTAAAATTTTTTCAAGATAGTCTATCTACGTTTCCAATCTAAACTTGTTATCAGCTTGCTCTATGCATGTTTGAGTGACTCATTTTTACCTGTGTCGAACTGTCTGTTAGGAAAATGATTGCCATTTTTAACACGTGTAGACGATTTTTACCCGGAAGCTGTTTGAACTATTAAATTTCAGATATCACCCATTTTTCTACAACATCTAAATATTTTAATGTATTTTCACTTGTATATTGGAAACTTGGGATTATCGCCTTTATATCGGAACATGGAAGATAGAAAAAATAATAACTGTACACTGAGACAATATTTTAATCTAACAAAAATAGACTTAACACATTGTTAGAGGTTTTGGAAAAATATATAGTTGGTTAAAAATTTTAGAAAATTTAACATAAAGTAACAAATTTTAAAAAATAAACATTTCGATAAATGAAAAAAATTAAATTTTGGTAAACTTTACACTTAGACAATACTTCAAACTAAGAAAAATAATAACTTTACACTTATACAATATTTTCAACTAAGGAAAATTAATAACTTATCACATTGTTAAAGTTTTTTTGAAAACAACACAACATTTCCAAAGCAGTGGAAATTGCATACCTGTAAAAAATTCAACTTAGTGGAATTTAATAGTGAAATTTTTAATCTCACTCAATTAAAAAATAAAACTTTATAAAATTTTCACCTTTTTTAAAATAAACAACTGTTAAACATTTTGAATGTCTTAGACAAAGTAGGAATAAATTTGTTAAAATTCTATAAAACATGAAAAATTTCATAACTTTTAAAAGAAATTTTATTTATGGTGAAATAAACTCGAGGTATTTATTATATGTTACTTAAACTACAAGAGAATTGATTGAAAATGTGTTACTTTTAATCACTCACAAGATAAGACATGATGTTAGGAATTATATATGGGGTTTTCCCCCCACACATGACGTCACTGGTAACATATTTACTGATCAAGTCATAAAATTATAGTTTAAAGTAGGTTTTTGAGCACGAAGTTTAGATTTAAGATATTTGAGAAATATAAACTACAACTTTGACTACTTTTTGAAATTTCCCCCTACATAAGAAAAAGGACATAGGAAAATAAATTGAAAAGTCGTATTTGAATGGAATCGAATTATTATCCTTTCACTTAACAGTTGAATGCGTCGGCAATTACATCACAAAGGCACTGATAACAACTGATTGAATATATTGTGTTTCTTTTTTAAGGTTAAATTGATTTAATATTCAAGTTATTTCTTAATGATACACTTAAAAACAATAAACTTAATTAGCATTCAAAAAGCAAACGAGCACATTATTGTGTAAAACAATCAAATGTTTTAAAAGTCACGAGTTAAAATTTGAAATGACTTAGAGTTTAAGTAGAATTTAGATGTGAACCTTTTAAAATGAAATAATAGTTTTTTGTATAACCCTCTATCGGTGGGTAATAGAATTAAGAGATAATTAAAAGTTTTAACTTGAATTCGAACCCAGAACAAAAATTATTTTTCGGTTTTATAATTTAGGGTAGGTTTAACTGAGCAAGCCATGATATAACAGTATTTATAGACGATTTAAGATATTCGATAAAGGAAATCATCTAAATTTCTAATTTAATTGAAGGGTTTACTGCTTAAAGTACTACACGATGCATAGTTTTTTAATTAATTATATTTTTCGAAAGGTTAAATTGAATTATTGATAAACTTAGGATTTATGTTTAAAGTGAATAAATTTGATATGTTAGGTTCACTTAATAACAGAGGGTTGAATAAGTTATTTTTAATAAAAATAAAGTTTACTAAAAGTTTTTAAAGTTAAAAAAAATGTAAGTTACGTTAAAAAAGTTAACAAAAATATAGTTTTAAAAAATTTAAAGTTTACAAAAAGTTTAAAAATCTTTAAGTAAATCAAAATTAATTTTTTAATTTTAACTAATGAGAGACTATAATCTAACTGTTTATCCTTGTAACCAACTGGTGCATATCAACTATCTGCACATGTGCAGTAAAAACATACACTAACTTGAGTCCGATTTTAAATTATTTGCTAATTTTTATACAGCTCGGTTACCTTTCAGAAACAAAACAGAATGAAATACTTACCAAAAAACATGTCAACGTCTTATACTTGCTTTCACTTAACTAATCTTTCTACATTAGCTTTGCTAGGGGGCGCTGCAATCGCCGCTAGAGACGCTACTAGTTTCCGGTTTGTGACGTAGTTTCCGGTTTGCGATAAGAACAAGGTTAAAATAAAACCCACGTGCATTCAGTTGGTGTTGTTTACCTGTACCTTGTTATAAGCCGTTTGCCTTCTCTTGGTCACTCGCTTGTCCAGACTTGTTTATGTGCTGCACGCCTGTTTTGCTGACTCATCTCTTGCTTTAACTGTTTGGACTTGTCTGATGTCAACTATCTCAGGTCTTTTGTCATAGCTTGAATGTATTTTATGTCGATCACTTTAATATAAAAGTTATGTCCCAACTTACTTAAACTTTGATAAAAATATTATTTATTTATAAATTATATCAAATTCTTATTTTTCTAACACATTTACTAAGTCACTTTCGTTCAAAAATATGGTAAAGCCCGATTTTAAATTGAAGTTTAGGATAAATTCCCCAAATTTTGTAACATTTTAGCACTAATAAGAAATATTGTAAACACCATGTACATAAAAAATAATATTAAATTCCCAAATTTTGTAACATTTTAGCACTAATAATAAATATTGTAAACACCCTGTACATACAAGTTTTGTAAAAATAATATTACTTATAGCTAACTCGTTTAGTCGCATGATAAGAACCTTCAATATCGCTAAAATCAGTGTTAAACGAAAATGCAACCATAGGTTTTACCGTCTAATTACATGTCTTTACATATTATTTTAAAATGTAAAGCATTATATCTGAACGAATGATATAAGAAAAAGTTAGAATAGATCACATATTTTTGTTATTAAAAAAACTTATATGCAAACACACACTTACAAGGTTACAAGACTCGACAAACGATTCACCATGTTTTTTAAACTTAGTAAAATATTTTAAATTTATAAATTTAAATTAAAAATAAAATATTTTTAAATAAGAATATTTAAGAATTTTTAAAGTATTTTAATTTAAATTTATAAATTTAAAATATTTTACTAAGTTTAAAAAACATGGTGAATCGTTTGTCGAGTCTTGTAACCTTGTAAGTGTGTGTTTGCATATAAGTTTTTTTAATAACAAAAATATGTGATCTATTCTAACTTTTTCTTATATCATTCGTTCAGATATAATGCTTTACATTTTAAAATAATATGTAAAGACATGTAATTAGACGGTAAAACCTATGGTTGCATTTTCGTTTAACACTGATTTTAGCGATATTGAAGGTTCTTATCATGCGACTAAACGAGTTAGCTATAAGTAATATTATTTTTACAAAACTTGTATGTACAGGGTGTTTACAATATTTATTATTAGTGCTAAAATGTTACAAAATTTGGGAATTTAATATTATTTTTTATGTACAGGGTGTTTACAATATTTCTTATTAGTGCTAAAATGTTACAAAATTTGGGGAATTTATCCTAAACTTCAATTTAAAATCGGGCTTTACCATATTTTTGAACGAAAGTGACTTAGTAAATGTGTTAGAAAAATAAGAATTTGATATAATTTATAAATAAATAATATTTTTATCAAAGTTTAAGTAAGTTGGGACATAACTTTTATATTAAAGTGATCGACATAAAATACATTCAAGCTATGACAAAAGACCTGAGATAGTTGACATCAGACAAGTCCAAACAGTTAAAGCAAGAGATGAGTCAGCAAAACAGGCGTGCAGCACATAAACAAGTCTGGACAAGCGAGTGACCAAGAGAAGGCAAACGGCTTATAACAAGGTACAGGTAAACAACACCAACTGAATGCACGTGGGTTTTATTTTAACCTTGTTCTTATCGCAAACCGGAAACTACGTCACAAACCGGAAACTAGTAGCGTCTCTAGCGGCGATTGCAGCGCCCCCTAGCAAAGCTAATGTAGAAAGATTAGTTAAGTGAAAGCAAGTATAAGACGTTGACATGTTTTTTGGTAAGTATTTCATTCTGTTTTGTTTCTGAAAGGTAACCGAGCTGTATAAAAATTAGCAAATAATTTAAAATCGGACTCAAGTTAGTGTATGTTTTTACTGCACATGTGCAGATAGTTGATATGCACCAGTTGGTTACAAGGATAAACAGTTAGATTATAGTCTCTCATTAGTTAAAATTAAAAAATTAATTTTGATTTACTTAAAGATTTTTAAACTTTTTGTAAACTTTAAATTTTTTAAAACTATATTTTTGTTAACTTTTTTAACGTAACTTACATTTTTTTTAACTTTAAAAACTTTTAGTAAACTTTATTTTTATTAAAAATAACTTATTCAACCCTCTGTTATTAAGTGAACCTAACATATCAAATTTATTCACTTTAAACATAAATCCTAAGTTTATCAATAATTCAATTTAACCTTTCGAAAAATATAATTAATTAAAAAACTATGCATCGTGTAGTACTTTAAGCAGTAAACCCTTCAATTAAATTAGAAATTTAGATGATTTCCTTTATCGAATATCTTAAATCGTCTATAAATACTGTTATATCATGGCTTGCTCAGTTAAACCTACCCTAAATTATAAAACCGAAAAATAATTTTTGTTCTGGGTTCGAATTCAAGTTAAAACTTTTAATTATCTCTTAATTCTATTACCCACCGATAGAGGGCTATACAAAAAACTATTATTTCATTTTAAAAGGTTCACATCTAAATTCTACTTAAACTCTAAGTCATTTCAAATTTTAACTCGTGACTTTTAAAACATTTGATTGTTTTACACAATAATGTGCTCGTTTGCTTTTTGAATGCTAATTAAGTTTATTGTTTTTAAGTGTATCATTAAGAAATAACTTGAATATTAAATCAATTTAACCTTAAAAAAGAAACACAATATATTCAATCAGTTGTTATCAGTGCCTTTGTGATGTAATTGCCGACGCATTCAACTGTTAAGTGAAAGGATAATAATTCGATTCCATTCAAATACGACTTTTCAATTTATTTTCCTATGTCCTTTTTCTTATGTAGGGGGAAATTTCAAAAAGTAGTCAAAGTTGTAGTTTATATTTCTCAAATATCTTAAATCTAAACTTCGTGCTCAAAAACCTACTTTAAACTATAATTTTATGACTTGATCAGTAAATATGTTACCAGTGACGTCATGTGTGGGGGGAAAACCCCATATATAATTCCTAACATCATGTCTTATCTTGTGAGTGATTAAAAGTAACACATTTTCAATCAATTCTCTTGTAGTTTAAGTAACATATAATAAATACCTCGAGTTTATTTCACCATAAATAAAATTTCTTTTAAAAGTTATGAAATTTTTCATGTTTTATAGAATTTTAACAAATTTATTCCTACTTTGTCTAAGACATTCAAAATGTTTAACAGTTGTTTATTTTAAAAAAGGTGAAAATTTTATAAAGTTTTATTTTTTAATTGAGTGAGATTAAAAATTTCACTATTAAATTCCACTAAGTTGAATTTTTTACAGGTATGCAATTTCCACTGCTTTGGAAATGTTGTGTTGTTTTCAAAAAAACTTTAACAATGTGATAAGTTATTAATTTTCCTTAGTTGAAAATATTGTATAAGTGTAAAGTTATTATTTTTCTTAGTTTGAAGTATTGTCTAAGTGTAAAGTTTACCAAAATTTAATTTTTTTCATTTATCGAAATGTTTATTTTTTAAAATTTGTTACTTTATGTTAAATTTTCTAAAATTTTTAACCAACTATATATTTTTCCAAAACCTCTAACAATGTGTTAAGTCTATTTTTGTTAGATTAAAATATTGTCTCAGTGTACAGTTATTATTTTTTCTATCTTCCATGTTCCGATATAAAGGCGATAATCCCAAGTTTCCAATATACAAGTGAAAATACATTAAAATATTTAGATGTTGTAGAAAAATGGGTGATATCTGAAATTTAATAGTTCAAACAGCTTCCGGGTAAAAATCGTCTACACGTGTTAAAAATGGCAATCATTTTCCTAACAGACAGTTCGACACAGGTAAAAATGAGTCACTCAAACATGCATAGAGCAAGCTGATAACAAGTTTAGATTGGAAACGTAGATAGACTATCTTGAAAAAATTTTAGGTGAGTCAATTTTTATTATAACTCTCTTATCTCATGTTAAAATCTTTTTAAATGTCAACACACACTCCTATTTTGTCTAAGTCAATCGAAATATACATCATTAGTTCAAACATCACACAGTGTAAGCTTGAGAAAACACATAACACTTTTTTCACAACCAAACTATTTATTATTCATCTAAAATAATACAAATCAAATAAGACTGTCATATTGAGCTGTAATCAATTCTAATTTTAAAATTTTTTGTAATGTCCAATTAAACACACGTTCTGTAAAATCTTCAAAGCCGTTGTACAACTTTAGAAAGGCATTCTCAACATGCACTTGTATGTTTTGGTCTGTTAATTCCAGTTCACTTTTGGAAAGGAAAAAGGGGGTTGCTCTCTCTAAGTTACCATCCTGTGATTCACGACAGACATCCACTTTAACGGTTGCATACCATTTTATTGACTTTTTCATTTGCAATTGATAATTTAATTCGTTTAAAACATCCGTTCGAATACTGTTAAAAAATGAATGAAAGTCTTTTTGATTCATCTCATTGGATACAATGATAGTTTTAGTAAAAATATTTCGCACATCATTTTGTCTTTTAAAATGCTTCACTTTTTCAAATAACAAATCTTTTGAATAGGGTGATTTCACAGCTTTATGAAAAGTATCACAATGTTGTACTAAATCTGATTCACAATCAAACATTTCGCTACACTTTATACATGAATGTTGTTTATGAGTCTTATGGGTCTTCTTGTGAATTAATAAATCATACATTATTGAAAACAGTTCGTTGCAATCCCCACACTTGTATTGTTTGGGTGATTTGTGAATCTTTTGATGCATACGTAAATCACTCTTTCGCGAAAAAACTTCAGCACACACCTCACAACGAAAAGACTTTTCCTTTAAATGACATTTCATATGAAACACTAAGTTAACTTTTCGAGGAAATGCCTTGTTACACATCTTACACACATGAGGTAACTTCTGTTTCTTTAGTCCTGATGAGGTGGGTTTCACTTCACAATTCGAAACGGGTCCTTGTTTAGATAAAAGTGTAGAATCCATCTCTTGATTATTTAACTCTGGTGATGAGTGCTGACACTCCAAGTTGGTTACATCACCAACATAAGAATTCATAACTCGTTCCATAATAATTTAAATGAAAACTAACTTAACGAAAAATACAACCTATTACAACGATATCAGGTCGCAGTAGAATGTTATGAACTCGTTTCATTGAAATTTATATAATGATAGAGGGCGCTCGTGTAAAAATACTAACTTTGTATTAGTTTAAAAATACTGACATTTTATTGGTTTAAAAATACGTCACGTGATTATTTCATCATATAATGTTATAAGTTTAATCACCACTTAATTCTTGCACAGTGATTAAGAAAGTCTTACCTATCAGAAGTTCGTACATTTGTAAGTAAAAATCTTTATTACTTTCGTATCTATTGCTTTTATAAATAATGTTTTACTTATCAAGTCGCTTAATTTCTAAATGATGTATTCGAAAACACCTTTTATGTCTTATGTGTATAAAGTCTAGCAAAAGAGGGAGTGTTAAGTATTTGAAAAATTGAAGTACGTTAATTTATAAAAACTAGATTCCATTCTCTTTTTTGAAAATGTTGGTTGTGTAAAATCAAATATAATGAAAATTTATTTTAATCGTATAACTCAAAACAAAATACCCGCTCTCTTTTTCTAAATAAAAGAGTGTACAACATTTTGTAACTTCCCTAATTTATTTATTTTTTAAAATATCGTGTACAATTTTCTGATTTCCCTTATTTAAATTTTTAAAAATATTGTGTAAAATTTGAATGTTCTGTCAATAATATTTTCGAAATTAAATTAATCTTATCAGCAAAATTTGTATTTGGTCACTTCATATAAACAAAGTAATGTTATCTGACGGATGTATTTCCTGTTTTAAAATATGCATAACGAATCGCGTTTATTAAATCATTACGTGATATTATCTTATCTTATCTTGCATCCTACGAAAAGATTTATTCTGTGACCACATGTCAGCAGAAAGGTTGTAGTATTTCAGTTATGTTAAAATGCAGCATAATAATGTGTGAGTAGTTTATATTTCTTTAATAATAATAAAAAATATGTATTTTATTTAAAGTGACCTATTAAAAATTAATTTAAAGTTAGTGTCATCTACCCAATGCTTAAAAAATTAAAATTCTGTTAGTTATTTTTAAAAGTAAAAATCTTTCGACTGCTTTTAAACTGTTGAATTGATTTTTCAAATAAAATCACTTAAGTATCATACTTTTAACTAAAATAGGTTAATAATTCAAACATGTGACGTTAAAAAAACTAGATGTCGTTCTCTTTTTTTAAATGTTAGTTGTATTAAGTAAAATAGGGTTAAAATTTATTATAATCGTATAACTCTAAAAAAAATACCTGCTCTCAAGTTAAAATATTGCTAAAAATTGTTCATATGAAAGGGAAAAAAATCTTTAAAATTGTTTTGTATATATCATATTGTATGTTTTTATATCTAATATTTTGCATGTCAAATCACTTATTAACTGAATGTAACGATTATGTCTTGTATGTTGTAACTGGTTAGTTTAGGGTTGATTATCTATATTAGGGATAAGTGCCTCCATGTAGGTCTTTCTAAGGGTTCCTAACACGTATTGACACAAGGTTTGAAAAAAAAAACTCTGAATGGTTAGGTCGCCGAGCGCAAGAAGTTTAAATTTCAACATCTAGTAGCTTTAAAGTCAGAACCTTGCACCTATAGGCGAGGTGCTTATGTGTGTATAAATTCTGAAATGTTTGTAAGACACTTTGGGAAATATGTTATTTAAACTTCCCTTAAAAAGTTAGCTATTGTAAGTTAATCTATATCCGGATTTCGACGAAAACTCTGAACGGTTATGTCGACGAACTCGAGAGAAGTTTAAACAAAATTCCGAACGGTTAGGTCGACGAGTGCGAAAGGTAAACGTCTACCAGCTTTTTTCGTGTTAGATTTTTATAAAGTAATCACATTACTTTTATTTACATGGCTATCACAATTTTCATTTTAAATCCTTAAAAATTTAGCCATTACATCTATTTTAATCTCATTTCAGTTAATACTTAAAGAATAATTTTTTTATATGAAACTTTTATAAAGTCAAAAATAATGGGTTCGAAGAAAATTCCGAACAGTTAGGTCGACGAGCGCTAAAGATGTGAATGTCTACCTGCTTTTTAATGTTAAACTATAATAGTTAACAAATATAATCGAAACGTATGATTCCTTTTTCGATAAATAAACTTTTAGAAAAATGCTGTCAAAGTCGATCATCTTCTTTTATTTAGCAACTCTTAGTGAATTTTCATTTTAACTCTCTAAAAATTTAGCCCTCGCATCTATTTTAATCTCATTCACATTTAAGTTAATGTTTAAAGAATGAAAAAAAAAAATTCTTTTACAGGTGAATTATAAGTAAATCTCATGTTAAACTCTGAACAGTTAGGTCGACGAGCGCGAAAGGTAGCACATAAATATTTCTTTTACAGGTATTATTTTTATAGCAGGGTTCCTACCCCTCAACTCCACTAGCACTGTTGACCTTTTGTTACTTTAACATTTCCCACCAACCATAAGAAACTTTTATGAAAAAAAATTGTATATTCTATTAATATTATTATTTTTACAGCAGGGTTCCTACCCCTCAACTCTACTCGAAAAGGTTACACATATTATTTACAAAAAATGATGTGCATTTTGTTCAATCGCAGTTCACCTATAGGTCGGTCCAATCCTTTCATCTCCCTTTATTTTCCTGCAAAAAAAAATTAAGCCCCCTAAAAATAAGCCCTCCCCTACCTAAAAGACCCCCTAAAAATAAGAAAATTTCAAAAAGTACTCCAAGTTGTAGTTTATATTTCTTAAATATCTTACATCTAAACTTCGTATTTAAAAAAAAAAAAAAAATTCCCTGACAAGAAAGAATCTGATTAAAACCCTTTATTTTTCAGCAAAAAAAAAATTAAGCCCCCCCTAAAAATAAGCCCTCCCCTCTCTCCCTTATCGGTTAAAAAAATTAAGCCCTCCCCTACTTCACTTCCTCTCTTATCTTCCAACACTTCCGGTTCACTTCCTGTCTTATCTTCTTTCACTTCCTGTCTTATCTTCCATCACTTCCGCTTCCACTGCTAGGCTTACTTCCGGTACCCACCTCCACCACGCACACAGCGCCTGCTGGAGTCTAACTCTTGTTCTTCTACTACTGATATCATCCGATGAAGGGAATTTATTCATCTCATGTACGTCACTGGGTAGTGTGATCTAGAGATCTGCACGGGCCGGGCCAAGGCCCGAAGCCCGTACTCGGCCCGGCCCGCGGGCCGGGCTCGGGCCTATTTTTGTACACGGCACTCGGGCCGGGCCGGGCCTGGGCCATATTTTTTTCTGAATACTCGGGCCAGGCCGAGTGATTACTCTTTACGGGCAGGGCCTTACTTTTTTCTTGAAGTATAAGGCCGTGCCTTAAATTATTTTTTCCGTACAGAGCCGGGACTGGTTTCATTTTTCCTAGTCTTCACGCCTCAAAATTTTTAGTCCTGGTTTTGATCCGTATGAAAGTCATTATCTCGACGTGCCTGGTCCTTTCGAAGGTCAGTAAAATAAGATCTGGCATAAAAATCATTGCAAAACATGCATACATTTTTAAATCGCCATTATTTTATAATTAAACATTAAAATTTATTCTTTTTAAAGAATAGTAGATTTATACACTTATTAAAATATGGCTAAATTAAAATATAGTAAAACGTGTGAAAAAGAACCTGCTTATGACGGAATCCTGTCTTAAATTGAAAAATGTGTTGATCCATTAAAAATGAATATACTAATACGTAAGAAAAGAATATATAATACATTTACACCTGATAAGAAGGCAAATTGTCTATAACTCATTTTTTTCTTCCCTATGAAATTCCATTTTAGAAGATTTTACTGCATAGCATTTTTCTGATTTTTAACACTTCAATAAATGGAATATGGATTAACAATATTGATGATAACTTAAACACATACATACAACAAATAGAGATTTATTAAAAAAATAAACATTCCAGCTTGCGGCACCTCGATAAATATGAAGATTATAAACATGAAAAAAAAAAAGGCTAAGATAGAAATTTTTGGTTAGATCTCCTCCTACGAGGCAAATTTTTAACCAAATCGACGTAAAAATTATGTTTTGTAGAAATTTACTCGGGCCGGGTTCGGGCCGAGATTTTAACTTTTTTTCGGGCCGGGCCGGGCTCGGGCCGAACTTTTAACTTTTAAATCGGGCCGGGCCGGGCCAATATTTTTTTTGTTCGGGCCGGGCTGGGCTCGGGCCGAACTTTTAATTTTTGTATCGGGCCGGGCCAAATTTTTTTTGTATGGGTCGGGCCGGGCTCGGGCCTGGAAATTTCGGCCCGTGCAGACCTCTAGTGTGATCATGTTTGACCTTCCATCTTGCGCTGCAAGGTTGCAGCTGTGCCAACGTATAAGTAAAAATGCCAAACTGGATATCGACCAGATGGCTTAAATGGTAAAAGCACTTGGTGCGCTATTCCAGGGCATCTGGGTTCGATCCCTAGTCTGGACACATTTTTCACTGTGTTGGTTATGCGTTGTTTAGCAAAGATGAAAAATAATTAATTCACATCCTTTGTCAGTATTATTAATTTACAGCGAAGTTTCAGTCCTGCTGAAAAATAAATTGGGAATTTAAAATAGATAAATTTCGCAAAATAAATAAATAAATAAATAAATTAAAATTAAAAAATAAGTGAAAAGAACATTAATTAATACAAAAATGTTTATCCCAAATTGAATGACATTTCAGAAATATTTTTTTAACTTTTACCATTTTAAAAAGCACATCAGAAAAAATTCGACAGTCGAGGCGAATGGAGCATGAGTACATTTTAAATACAATGCAGTCATTTATTATGACATTTTAAAATATTTCTGTAAATAAAAAATAAAAAATTAAGGGTATCTGTAAATGTCTTATTATTCCTGCCAAAGATAAAATTAAATGTTTTGCTCTTTAAATAATGCTAAAAGTTTGTAACATACAATAATTAATTTCCTAATATGCAATGATGCATCCAGGGGACGGATTCTGCAACCAGATGAGATTTTAAATCATTATTTACTGATAAAATGAACATATGTAAAGTTGTTTTTAGTAAATATGTGACATATAAAAACCAACGTAAGGAAAAGCACGAGCAGCCAAAATAAATTTAACATCTAGGTGTTCCATGACTTCATAAATGAACCCTTTCTTCAATATTCATATCACAATACAAGAAAGGAACTAAGAAACTCGAAGCTCTAATACATGTCTCTTGTTGCTATTTATTCTTCATTCTTTTTGTATCAAAGAAGGTTCTCTTATTATAAAGCCTTGAAACAGTTTTATGTTAAAATTAATTCGAATTCTTATCATTTTTCTTTCATTTGATTTTACTTATCATGGTTCCATCTTAACACAATGGATTTTGTATGCCTATTATCAGTTTATAAGGTTCCGGGAAGGGTTTTAACACATAAATCCTCTCTTTGCTGAGGCAGTATATATAAGATGAAATAGGCAGTAATAGCTTTTTAAAATTAAACTTTAATTTAAATTAATTATCGTCTTAGTTTGTTTCCCTCTGCAATATTACACAAAATATAAGATAAACGATTCTTATATTTTCAGTGTTATAATTTGAATTCATACGCTTGCTGAAAACTTTTTAAGTCCTCTGAAAATTTATGTAATTTTTGTTTTGATTTTTGATCAGCATTTTCTTTTTAATATTTCTAACGCATTACTATTTAAAAGAAATTAAAGTCACATTAATTGCATTCAAAAAATAAAATCCCCCATCAAATTAAAACCGCAATCTGTAGTACTAAAAAAGGAGCACAATTTTTCTCAATTACTTAGTTGCATATCCTTTGAGTTAAAAAGTAATTTCTTTAACATTTCTTTAATATTAATTTAATTCATTAACGTTGACTACCTTAAATATGCCATACCACTTCATTTCTGAAAAACGTTCAAGAGCTTTAATTTTATTTCAAGAGCTACTCACGTTTATTTGAAACGGGTGCAAATTTTCTCCGCAGTAACTACATTTCAAATATGCCCAGAGTGGTATTCTTAGTTTGTAATTAAAATGTTGAATTACGCAGCAATTTTCAGAAAGTTGTTGACGTACTCCATTGATCCTGAGGCAAAGCGCAGATTAAATGGGTGGTGTATATTTCAACAGAAGGGAATGTTTAATTTGCAGAACAGATTGTAAATTTCACATACCAGTGAACATGCAGTTGTTAGTTTAACGATTGTAATTTGGAAGAATAATTTTTTTTTTTAGATTTAAATATTTTTTAAGCATGATATATCTAAAGAGATTTAATTGGAACAGAAAATATATAGAGTCGGTTACCACCCATAAACAAACACACACACAAAATGTTCAGTTAATTTATAGTTCACTTAGTTCACTTAATGTTCATAATTTGCAATAAAATGTGTTGTCATTTAATAAATGATTACCATTAATCTCAGTGTTAAATTTTATTTACATGCTATTGTAGATTTTATACAATTTTAAACATTTTTTGAGGATTCATTTTTATGAAGAAAAAAAAAACATTTAAATATTTTAGAGATTTTCCAACTTAATGAGACTTGCTACCCTTTGAATTTTTTTTTTATTCCAGTATTTTAAGATAAACTTTTGGCATATTATAAAATGGTTTTACGAAGGAAAATAATTTAATTAAGAAAAAATGCCATTTTTGTGACAAAATTCAATAAATATATTTTTTTCCTATTTTTTAAGGATATTTTAATACTATACTTCTACAATTTTGAACTTTTTGAACATTTTGTGAAACAATTACCAATAGTTAAACTGTTATACTTTTTATTCATAACGCTCTCTGCGAATTTTGTAGATTCTGTGCAGTTTTAAATATTTATTTTTATTTTTAACGTATAAAAAACTTTTTAAATGTTTGCGGCATAAATTTATTTAATGTAAATTAAAACCACATATTCAGAAAATAAGGTTAAGCACAAAATTTAAAAGGAAAGAAGAATTGCGTACTTACTAAATGTAATCTCTTTAACGTATATTTCTTAATGATAATTTAGTTTAATGAAATATACCAGGATTGTCCAAAAAAATAGCGAGTCAATTTCTGTCAGTGTGACTAGCTATCTTTTATAAGGGTATTTTAATAGACGAGTGAGTTTTAAAATATTGCATGCATGTCCTGAATTATAACCTTTGTGTATGAATGAGACCTGTTCTGTCATATCTTTATGTTTCGCAAAGTGCATATGTATCTCCAGGAATTTGAGTTTCACGAATGATATGTTAACTAGGCAACTCTGGTTATGTAGTAACTATATACAGTGCGGTGGTAGATGGATTTAGTGAATTTGGAGCGCATCTAGTCCTAGGGTACATCGCCTAGTGTGGAAAACGACTACAATATAGTACTAAAAAGTTGAATCCGATAAATGTACAACGGTGCTGAACGATAAGAGGTCGATCGCAGTGACATCTGCTGGCTCTTTTCAATGCGACTTTTCAAATACATTCAAGAATAGCATTTATTTGATAAATTACAAGTAATATTAATAACAATCAATTTGCAGTATCATTTATGCATACAGCGGAACTAACTCATATGTGTACGTGCATTAATGATTCAGAAATTTCTTTGAATAAAAATTTCCTTATAGGCTAAAACTGTCTGGATTTTCATTTTCACATTTTTGTAAAAACAAATCCTTTTTTTTTTCGTTTATTTCCGAAAGCGATTTAGCAATGATGATATATAGTTACTTTTTTAAAAGATATTCTGCAACTTATTTTATGTCATTGCTTATCAACTTATAACTATTCAAAATACATATGATAGTTACTAAATTTTTGCAATACAATGTTTACGTTGAAAAGAGCTAGCAGATGTCACTGCGATCGCCCTATTATCTTAGAGCATCGTTGCACATTTATCGGCTACAATTTTTTAGAACTTTTTAAAGCATTACTGGGATAGCCGGTTTCCACACTATGTATTCTAGGCGCTGTTCATAGGGTTTGTGAATTCTCTCGTTAAATCCCAGCTACATGTTGACTTCAAGCGGAGTTTCCGATTAGCAGTTTGGATAGAGTCTTCGGCTGTGAGTTTTCGGCAATTTGGTAAGGAGTTGAGCTTTCTACTTAAATAAAGAGCTATCGGAGTCCCGGGATTCCATTTACAGTGATATTATCAGCTAAAGTGAATTCTTATGCTCCTGTAGAACGGCAAGGTCTTTTGACGACGAGTTATGTTAGTTAAATTTAATAAGTTTTGGGAAAGGATTTCCCCCCTCTCAGTCTTTAATTAAAGTGAGCTTATTTCTGACTGTCGGCATTAAATCCAGCTGTTCCACTGCTAATTCCCTGTTTACTGTTATGAATAAATTGTTGTGTGGTTAAATCATGTTGTGTGGTATGGGCTCCTTTCTAGTTGACAGCCTCAAAGGGTATGTCAGAAATTGAAAAGCATATGTGATTTTTTTATTATTTTGTCTATAATGATATATTGAAAAAATAAAAACTGAGAAAATGAGTTAAAGTTTGCTATTCTGAATCATTTAAAGGGAAATAAAAACATTTTCATCAAAAGCCTTTTAAGACAAAAAGTTGAAAAATTGATATTTGCGTCATTTTTAGCAAAGTGGGAGATACCCAGTGCCCTTAAAATTAATTAAGAACATTTATTTTACATTCAGAAAGTCCATCGATAAATAAACAAGAACGAAAAATCATGCATCACGCATAGATTAATGAAACACTTATTAACACTAACAGAATGTTGTTAAGAAATATAATTTTTTTCATACAATGAAATGAGATATCTAAATAAGAAATTTAGAAAACTCATAACTCAGTAAAAATCCATTTTCAGTAATTTCTGTCCATATCCGGTAATGTGGGTGAACTATTTCGTGCAGCCCTGTGTATTGGCTATAGAATTTATAGACACCACATATTAATTAAATATATATATAAGTTTAAAAATGCATACCACAGTGGAAAACGCACTTGCAGCAATTATCGATCACAGTCAGTCCTGTGACTGAATTCTTTTGTGAGCCTCTGTAAATGAACGTTAATTCTACGCAGTCCATAATCTATAGAAAACACGTTGTGGTGCGCCTCGGTAAATCTTTTTAATTTCATTATGTTTGAAACATCGAAACATGAATAAAATGCAACACAAACGATTTTTCCCCATACATCAGAATGTAACGGATTTTTTTGTGTGTCATTGTAAAAGAACTATAAAGGCTGCAAACTTCATTTTCAATTCCGAACATTCCATAAACCTCAATATATATAAATTACATGAGTATATTTATGAGAGTTAGAGCTCGGCCAGATGGACACACAGTCAAACCGAATTGATAACCGTTTTCAAGTAGGCTGGGAAGTGTTAAAAACACAATCCACAGTACGAGAAACAATGGAGAAAGTAGTTTATCAAACCAATAAGTCACTTACTTGTTTCTCTGGAGTATATGAAACTCCGTTTGAATTGACCGATGGTACAAATTCAGCATATATTGATATGATAAAACGTCGCATCGCAGAAAGACTTAAAGAGCACAAAAGTGATTTAAAATATAATAAAATTTCCACTGCCTTATCAAGGACTTTTGCTGATGGACAGATTAAGTTTATTAATTTTGAAATTGTTAAAATTATTTCCAGACAAGACAATCCATTTAAAGCTTATATTCGTGAATCTCTAGAGATTTCATTAAGAAAGCATGAAATTTGTAATGATAACACATCATTTTCTATTCCCGCTACCTGGAAATGTATTTTGAATGGACTTTGATTTGGTTAAACATGGTTTCCAGTAAGGTAGCTGGTTCATAGATGGCGCCACCAGGCCTATTTTGAATATGATTTTGTAAATTTCCGTTATTTTCGTTGTCCTTTCAGTTGAACATTTTTCTCATTTATCTAACACGTATTTAGTTTATTCGCTGTTTGTTTTTATGAGAATTTTCTCCTGGAGATGGCTATGAAGAATAGCCGAAACGTCGAGAGTAGTTTATTTATGTAGTTTTTTAAAATAGCTCATATTTAAATTAAACGAAATACGTTGAAAGCAAGTGTTTGATGTTTGAACAATAATTCTATTTTTTTAAACTAAAAAGTAAATTCTTTAATCCTTAACTAGTGCCATGAAATTTTTATACGCAACTGGTGTTATGGAGCCATTTCATCCCCAGCTAGTTTTATAACTTATAAAAATAAAGAAATAAATAAATAAAAGGAATTTTATAAAAACAATGGTACTTTTCATGACTGTATTTGACAGTGGAATAAATCAGTAAGTGTTTTACATATATACTTTATTGTTTTTTTTATCTGCATCTCACTGATATATGAAAAAAATACACGAGCAGGAAAAATACGTGGGGAATAAATGGCACCAAAACACCAGTTAAGCGTTAATATTAAATTAATTCATTAATTTTCAGTTCTTAATACTATATACCTCAGAATCCCATATGTGAAAGTTTCAAGCTCTTTAATTTTAATTTTAAGCGCTACTCAAGTTTACATGTAAAATGCTCAAAATTTCCTCCACAGTAACTACACTTTAAATATCTCCGGATGGACATTCTTGGCTTGTAATTAAGACGATGAATTAAGGAACAATTTTCAGAAAGTTGTAGACGTGCACCATTGATCCTGAGGACGAAGAGATTTCAGATTAAATGGGTGGTGTATATATCAGCAGAAGAAAATGTTTAATTTGCAGAACAGATTGTAAATTTCACATACCAAAAAACATGTACTAGTCGTTAATTTAAAGATTTAAAATGTATATATACATATTAGAATCGAAAGCGGAAAGAGGACAAAGAGTAATTTTCTAATATTGAAATTTGTAAACACATTTATTTATTTATGTGTAAACATTCTTTATCGGTAAACAGATTTAACTGGAACAAAAATTATTTTTTAGAGTCGAATACTACACACAAAAATGTAAAAAGAAAAAGAAAGATAAAACTTAACATTGTTTTTGACATTATATATTAAGGTTTAATAATTTTCAGACTCTTTCACAAATAATAAAAATCATCCCGAAAACTTAAAAAATGTTATTGTTGAGCTCTTATAATGCATATATTAGCCAGATTTGTTGTTATTATTTTTTCAAATATATATGTACTCTAATTATTTAATCTACATATGTGTATAAAGCCATATGATCCAATGGATTGACTGCTTTATATTAAATGTTTATACGCATAATAATAAAAAAAAATTCAAACACAAACCACTCAGTGACCGACTTATTATTGCTGGAAATAACCGAAACACTAAATACCACTTGTGCAATATTGTGCAAGATATCATTAATAATATTAGTAGTTTCAATGATATAATTTTTATTCATATGCTTTTGTAGAGAGGCTATGCAGTTTAAAACACTTTTTGTATGTTAATTTTAATCAACAATAAAAATCTTAGATTATTATGCAGGAAAATCACTTATTATCATTACAGTAGAGATGAAATATGTATTTGCTTCAAGTGATAACAGTACACATAAAGGCTGTGATGGCTTGGGACCATCATCATAATTCATTTTATGATAGGATTAAAGTAATCCCAGAATAAGGGAAGTGATGTGCCTTGAGTGGCACCTATTGTAAGAGGTTTTTCTTAGCTAGAAGATCTCTTTTGTTCATTTCAACTATGAATTAAAAACATTTCATGCTTTGTATAGCCTTTCTAAGTGTGTATGGACTTTTCTAAAACAAGATTACCTGAATGGGTTTAAAATGTGCCAGAAAGGTATTCGTAGGAATAGTATGAGAAAATAAATGGATTTCAAAATACCCAGAGATAAGAAGAGGGTGGAGAAAGGAAGAAGGAAGGGTCAATCAAGTAGGATCTGAGTTGTTATGCAGGCTGGAAGGAGATTGAGTTTTTAGACATTGAGAGGCAGGCATGTTTTTGTGTTCTGAGGAGACGGATCTTTGTTTTGGAGATAAGAAAGCAAGGGTTCCTTGGATGTACGGGGAATGTCTTGTAATATTGTCTTAAATTTGATTATCATGTTTTTACAATTGTTATTTATTAAGTAAAACATTTTCGTTTAATACGAACTGGTATGATTTAATTATATGTATGTGATTACTCTACCACAAGGCTTATAAATTAATTTTAATGAACTTGATAAAATCAAGTTTATAAGATAATGAACTTGATACTGAACTTGATAAACTTGATACTGAACTTACTGAACATGATAAACTTGATAAAATCAAGTTTATCAAGTTCATTTAAAAATTGCGAAAACAGTTTATTTATCTTTATTGATCTTGAAAATATCGCCGATTGTGCGTTACGAAACTTGTTGATATATTTATTAAAAGATGGTTTTAATAAATAGATCTTATTTATAAGCCTTTATGTGTGCTGTTATCACTTTAAGCAAATGCACTTTTACTTTAATAAAAATATACTTTTTTAATTTCTTAAATATTATTTTAAATGTGTTCCTATTAACATATATATTAATAAAACTATTTCAATATTGAGAAAATTAACTACCAAATTAAAAACGCCATCCACAGCTCTATAACAATTTTTAAAAAAAATTTGTTTTTCTGACTGTTAATTATAAATAATTTAAGTTAAAAAGTATATTATTTAATATTAATTTAATTCATTAACATTAACTACTTTAAATATGCTTGACCGCTGTATGTCAGAAAGGTTCAAATTCTTTAATTCCAATTTCAACCGCTACTCACGTTTACATAAAACAGGCGCAAAATTTCCTTCACAGTAACTACTCTTCAAATGTGCCCAGAGTGGTATTCTTAGTTTGTAATTAAAATGTTGAATTACGCAGCAATTTTCAGGAAGTTGTTGACGTACTCCATTGATCCTGAGGCAAAGCGCAAATTAAATAGATGGTGTATATTTCAGCAGAAGAGGGAGTTTAATTTGCAGAACAGATTGTGAATTTCACATACCAGCGAACATTCAGTTGTAAGTTTAAAGATTAAAAAAATGTATTAGAATCGAAAGCGGAACAAGAACAATTTTCAACTGTGAAAGAAAGTTACTGTCTAACATTGCAAGTTGTACAAAAAATAAAAAAAACTAATTTTTATATTTAAATATTCTTTAAACATGAAATATCTAGACTGACCTAACTGGAAAAGAAAAAATCCAATAGTAATTTTTCAGTGTTGGTTGTCACACATACACATACACACACAAAATAAATAAATAAATAAAACATTTCAACTTATTTGATTTATTTACGACACGATGAATTATGATTTAATAAACAATTAACTTTAGTTTCACTATTATAATTTTCATGCATATGCTTTCTGGAATTTTTTTTAATTGTATGCAGTTTTTAATTTTTTTAAAATAAATTTTAATAAACAAAAACTATTTAAATATCTCCGAAATATTCCCATTTAAAAGAATTTAAGAACACTTTTTTTAGATTCAGAATATTCACCTCCAAATTAAAAACGCAATCCACGGGGCGAGGGAAAAAAACAAGGAAAAGGGTTTTTACAATTACAAATTGTGATTTTTTTCGACTAAAATGTAAATTCTTAAATATAAAGTTAATTCATTAACAATAACTTCTTTAAATATGCCTGACCGTTGCACGTCTAAAATAGTTCAAGTGCTTTAATTTAAAGCGCTAGTTATGTTTATGTGTAACTGACGCTAAAATTTCACCAAACACTGTAAAAAAAAAAAAAAAAAAAAAAAAAAAAAAAAAAAAAAAAAAAAAAAGATAAATGTTTCTTAATCTATGAAAATACAGAGTGTTCCAAAATTCAACCAACAAATTAAGAGGGATGATAGAAGGTATCAAGAGGATGAAAACTTACTATAGAACATGGGGTCGCAAACCACGTTTAGTAGGAGAAAATCGCAAAAATAGTTATGAAGGGTGTGACGTCGAGTGGAACAAAAAGGGCCAATAATAAGTAGAAAAAACATATATATCACGTCAAGCATGATTACAATGCATTGCAGTTCAACATCGGAAAAGCGACGACGACACATTTTTATAGAAATTCTTCGAAGTTGCGGCCACGAAGGTCATTGCACAACCAACACTGACGGACGAAGGATTGCCGGACGTAGTAAAACATATTACTAGAAAAATGTCTCGTCGTCTCTTTTCTGCCGTTGTACCGTAATGCATTGTAATCATGCTTTACGTCTAATTTTAATTGTTTTTTTCTTTATTTATGATTGGCCCTTTTTGTTCCACTCGACATCACACCGTTCATAAATATTTTTGAGATTTTCTCCCGCTGAACGTGGTTTGCGACACCATGTTCTAGGGTAAGTTTTCATCCTCTTGATACCTTCTATCACCCCTCTTAATTTGTCGGTCGAATTTTGGAACACCATGTATATTATATCCCCGAACGAAAATTTACAATAACTTTTCCCGAGCTACCCGAGATTAAAAAAGCGTTCTTTATCTTTAGAAATCCCAGAAACTTTTATATTTTCTAAATTTAAAGAAGTATTTATAAAAACAAAGTTTATTTTGCTGTCACTGATTGTCGGAAACGTTTCCGAATATATTTTATAGTGTATTAATCAGTCCTCTCAACCCGGAATATACGTTTTTCGGATGCTATCAATTTTCGAGTATACATTTTTATGCTCAGCAAACATGTTGACAGAAAACATGATAAATTAACAGCATTAACATTAACATTAAAATTAATATTTTTTGTGACTCTTGCATCTATAAATTCAAATACGCAACTGAAAATGTTTAATTGATAACTGATAGCATTCTCAAAACTGATATTTCGATTTAAGAAAGCGGATTAATACACTATCAAAAACTACTCGGAAACGTTTCCGGAAATCATTGGCAGCAAAACAAACTTGTTTATATATATATATATATATATATATATATATATATATATATATATATATATATATACACTGTAAAAAATGACTAATGTTTCTTATTTTATGAAAATATGCTATAACCACGAACGAAAATATAATATAATCTTCTGAGTTATCCGAAATTTCAAATAGCATGTTACATTGTCTTTTGAATCCCTAGAAACCAATACATTTTCAAAATTTAAAGTATAATTTATAAAAACAAATTATTTTTATCTGCCCGAATTTTTCAGAAACGTTTCCGAAGGGTTTTTATAGTGTATTAATTAGTGTCCTCAGGCTGGTATACCTGTTTTTCGAATGCTATCAATTCTGAAGTAAACATTTTCATGCTCAAAAAATATGTTTAACAGACAAACATGCAAAATTAACAGCGTTAACAATAACATTAAAATTAAGATTATTTATTTACTCTTTCATGTATAAATTAACTTATGCGGCTGAAAACGTGTACTTGAGAATGAATAACATTCGAAAAACAGGTATACCAGCCTGAGGACACTAATTAATACACTATAAAAACCCTTCGGAAACGTTTCTGAAAAATTCGGGCAGCTAAAAATAATTTGTTTTTATAAATTATTCTTTAAATTTTGAAAATGTATTCGTTTCTGGGAATTCAAAAGACAATGTAACATGCTATTTGAAATTTCGGATAACTCAGAAGATTATATTATATTTTCGTTCGTGGTTATAGCATTATTTTCATAAAATAAGAAACATTGGTCATTTTTTACAGTGTATATATATATATATATATGTTTTCTTTAAATCTCGAAAATATATCGGTTTCTGGGGTTTCTAATGATAGAAAACGCTTTTCGGAATCATGGGTGACTCGGAAGAGGTTATTGTATATTTTTTTTCGTTGTTATATTATAATTTCATAGATGATGAATCATTTGTCTTTTTGTACAGTGCAGTAACTGCGCTTCAAATGTGCCCGGAGTGATATTCTAAGCTTGTAATTAACTCGTAAGTCTTGTCCTGAATTTTTTGTACATTGTAAAGTATGGGAAAGGAGTCCCTGGATTCCAACGACGCCGATTATGGATAAAATGTTGAATTAGTCAACATTTTTCTGAAAGTTGTTGACGTACGTTATTGATCCTGAGACAAAGCGCAAATTAAACGGGTGGTGTCTATTTCTGCAGCAGAGAATTTTTAATAAGCAGAACACATTGTGAGTTTCACAAATCAAGGAACATGTAGTTAGTTTACTAATTTTTTAAAATGACATACTAGAATCAAAAGCGGGAAGAGAACAATTTTCAGCTGTGAAACAAAGATATTTTCTAACACAGTAAATTGGAAAAATAATTATCTTCCATATTTAAATATTACTAATATTAAGCATGAAATAGTTAGGCAAATCAAATTGTAACAGATATATATTTTTAGTGTTGGTTGCCACGCATTCATACTCACAAAGAAAAAAATAAATAAAGAAAGAAAATGGTTATATTAGTATTACTTACAACGCCATGTATTTTGCTTTAATAAACAAGTACTAATCGTTTCACTGTTACAATTTTTATTCATACACTTTCTGTAAATTTTGTAGATTTTATGCAATACACCTTTTCAAACATTTTTAAAAACTATATGAATAAAACCTTTTTAAATGTTTGCGGCATAAATCTATTTAAACAAAAATTCAAACCAGTTATTCAGAAAATGAAATTAACCAACCACAAAATTTAAAGGGACTTTCCTTTAATCTAACCAAACGTAATTTCTTTGATGCTCTTTTCTTTAATATTAATTTAATTCATTAAGGTTAACTACTTTAAATACACCTGACCGCTGCATGTCTCAAAAAATCCAATTGCTTTAATTTTAATTTTAAACATTACTTATGTTTACTTAAAACTTAAAAATTTCTTCCTAACTATTCTTCAAATATATCTGGAGTGGTGCTTTAATTAAAATGTTGAATTACTCACCAATTTCCAGAAATTTGTTTGCATATTCTATTGATCCTGAGGCAAAGCGCAGATTAAATGGGTGCTGTATTATATTTCAGCAGAAGGATATGTTGAATTTGCTGAACAAGTTGTGAATTTCACATACCAGTGAACATGTAATTGTTAGTTTGAAAATTAAAATATATATATATACATATATTTGGTTTGAAAGCGGAAAGAGAACAATTTTCTACTGTGCTAGAGGGTAATTTTCTAACATTGCAATTTAGAAAAATAATTATTTTTTTAGATTTAAATATTTTTGAAATATAAAAAGAATTCATTTTGTTGCTACATGCGCATTTGTTGCTACATGTTGCTACATGCGCAAAAAAAGGGAAAAAAAAAGAAGAAAAAAGAAAGAAAGAAAAAAAAATAAAGAAAGAAAAGAAATAAAGAAAACGTAAAACGCTCCACTAATTGGTATTATTTTGAACGCTATGAATTGTGATTTATAATTTTCTAGTTTCTGCATAAATATTCAACAAAAGAATGAATGGAAGAATCTGGAGCAGCCACAAAAATTTTTAGCAAGTGACAAAATTAATAATAAAATTTAAATTTAAATTAAAAAAAACACACTTTTATTAATGTACTTAAAAGTAGAATTGGGTGGTGTATAATTCTGCAGTAGAGACTTTTTAATATGCAGATAGTGAATCAAACAGCGAACATGCAGTTAGTGAACATTGTTTTTTTAAGAAGACATACTAGAATCGAATGCGGAAAGAGAACAATTTTCAGCTGTGAAACAAAATAATTTTCTAACACAGTAAATTAGAAAAATAATTATCTTTAATATTTAAATATTCTTAGGCATGAAATAGCTAGATAAATCTAATTGTAGCAGAAATATTTTTTTAGAGTTGGTTGCCACGCATACACGCACACACAAAGAAAAATAAATAAATAAATAAAATGGTTATATTACTTACAACACTGTGTATTTAAATTTAATAAACAATTACCAATCTTTTCACTGTTATAATTTTTATTCATACACTTTCTGTGAATTTTGTAGATTTTATGCAATACGCCTTTTCAAACATTTTTAAAAACTATATGAATAAAACCTTTTTAAATGTTTGCGGCATAAATCTATTTTAAAAAGTTCAAACCAGTTATTCAGAAAATGAAATTAACCAACCACAAAATTTAAAGGGACTTTTCTTTAATCTAACCAAACGTAATTTCGTTAACGTTTATTTCTTTAATATTAATTTAATTCATTAACGTTAACTACTTTAAATGCACCTGACCGCTGCACGTGTCAAAGAATCCAATTGCTTTAATTTTAATTTTAAACATTACTTATGTTTACTTAAAACTTAAAAATTTCTTCCTCAGTAACTATTCTTCAAATATATCTGGAGTGGTGCTTTAATTAAAATGTTGAATTACTCACCAATTTCCAGAAATTTGTTTGCATATTCTATTGATCCTGAGGCAAAGCGCAGATTAAATGGGTGCTGTATTATATTTCAGCAGAAGGATATGTTGAATTTGCTGAACAAGTTGTGAATTTCACATACCAGTGAACATGTAATTGTTAGTTTGAAAATTAAAAAAATATATATATATTTGGTTTGAAAGCGGAAAGAGGACAATTTTCTACTGTGCTAGAGGGTAATTTTCTAACATTGCAATTTAGAAAATTAATTATTTTTTTAGATTTAAATATTTTTGAAATATAAGATGAATTTATTTTGTGTCGGTTGCTACATGCGCAAAAAAAGGAAAAAAAAAGAAAGAAAAAAGAAAGAAAAGAAAAGAAAGAAATAAGGAAAAGAAAAGAAATAAAGAAAATGTAAAACGCTCCACTAATTGGTGTTATTTTGAACGCTATGAATTGTGATTTATAATTTTCTAGTTTCTGCATAAATATTCGACAAAAGAATGAATGGAAGAATCTGGAGCAGCCACAAAAATTTTTAGCAAGTGACAAAAGTAATAATAAAATTTAAATTTAAATTAAAAAAAAAAACCACACTTTTATTAATGTACTTAAAAGTAGAATTTGTTTTATCAAAAATCTATAGATCAATCACAAAATCGTGTAGCGCTGATAGAAATGAATCCATTATTTGAAAAGCTACAAAAGTAGCAGATTCAAAAGATTTCTAGAATTTTAACCATTTTCATCCATAAATAAAATTTATCCATAAGACAGTTATTTTTATTATTATTTTTTTTAAATATAGTAAAACCTCCATAACGGACATTCGCGAATAGTGGACCCTTTATTTAACGGATACTTTTTTCATCTTCACTCCTAAACCTATACATTTTTATGCTTCATTTGCATTCGGTAAAAACTGATCTGCACACAAATGCTAGATTTTTTAAGAACATTTTTGTACTTATTATATTTATTAAATCTTTAAATTTGTTTGTCGATTATCAGTTATTTATTTTATAAGGATTATTTTTTTTAAATCTTAAACATGTGGTCTTATATTGTTTTTGAAAGAAACGGAATTCATTGCTCTACAAATGGTACGAAAAAAAAGATATTAGTCATATTTTTATAAGGTATTTGACAAAATAGACATAAATTATTAACGTCTGCATCTTAAGTTTTGACATCAGGCAGAAGTGCAAAGTATTACAGATTATTAATACCACTATTTTCAAGTTGTAATATTTGTCTTCTTCAATCGCATAATGCTGCTAATAAATAATGTGGTATTCGGAATTAGAATTCAAAAACCGTAATCCTTGGCATCTACTATTAAGGTAAATGGTACACTGATATCCAAAACTTAAGGAGCAGACCGGAAGTTTTCGATTTTACACAGTTTGAAGAATATCTTCTGAAATTCTCGACGAATTGTCCTTGAGCTTCAAGGATGTAAAGAACATGTTTGACTTCATATTTTTCAGTGATGATTTAGTCACGAGGGCAACTAGGGGGGCAATAATAAATTAATAATAAAATAATATTTCTGATCGCCCAAATAATAGAATATACTCAAATTGGTCTATCACTGCAGCAAATGACTATGTGGATCCTGTTCAACATTTGTGTGCATTTGTGTAAAATAGCACGCATATTCGTGAAGATGATAACGTTTGTGTGACAAATTCAAAAGGTTTTTTTTTTGTCTATAGCAGACAGACCAAATTTACCACCACTTTCCGAAAACTTGACAAAAAAACAGTAGAAACAGTATACTGCAATTAAAAAAGGAACATATTGAACATTTGATGAGATATGGGCATTTGTATGAAATAATTTTTAACTGCACATGCATGAAATATACCAAAATTTTTATTTCATAATTTAGTAGTAAGTTATTTAAAGCAAGTTATTTTAAAAGTCCAGTCAAGTATTGTGAAAATTCAGAGCGATATCGGCAATACATTGAGCAGATTGACATATTGTGGAAAATCCCTTATCGTCGAGCTACTTTTAGAAAGCAACTCACTATATCGCCGATGCCTTTCTGAGTTTTCACGATATTTGACTGTACTTTTTATATAAGTTGCCCTAAATAGCGGACTACTAAATTATGAAACAAAAGTGTTGGTATATTTCATACATGCACAGTTAAAAACTGTTTCATATAAATGCCCATATCTCATCAAATATTCAATATACTCATTTTTTAATTGCAGTATACTTTTTTTCTGTTCTTTATCAAGTTTTCGGAAAGTGGCGTTAAATTTGGTTGAAAACTCTGCATGCTATAAACAAAAAATATTTGAATTTTTTACAGAAATGTTAACATCTTCACGAATATACGGGTTATGCTTACTCAAATGCACACAAATATTGAACAGTACCCACTTAGTCATTTCTTACAATGACACACAATATTCACTTAAACAACTGAAGTTAAGTATGTACTTTACATCCTCGAAGTTCAAGGACAATTCTTCGAGAATTTCAGTAGATATTTGACAAATCGTGTAAAATCAAAAACTTGAGTGACTGCCTCTTAATTTTTGGACATCAGTGCAGTTATGAGTTGTAATTTTCCCATCTGAGCGAAAATGTGTCCAGGGTGTGACTCGAACCTAGCACCTTTGGTTTCGATTGCCAATGCTCTTCCAATTGAGCTATCTGGACTACATCCCAGTTAACACAATATTCGCTCATAACAACTATTTGGTCATGACATCTGGATTATTATTTGGAAACAGTACAACAGAACGATTGGGCTACACAACAGAATACCTGCGGCAACAGCACAACATAATAAATCGCAAGTATTCTGTTGTGTAGCCCAACCGTTCTGTTGTACTGTTTCAAATAACAATCCAGATGTCATGACCAAATAGTTGTTACGAGCGAATATTGTGTTAGCTGGGATGTTGTTCAGATAGCTCAATTGGAAGAGCATTGGCAACTGAAACCAAAGGTTCTGTGTTCGAGTCCCATCCTGGACACATTTTCGCTCAGATGGTAAAATTACTACTCATATGAATTATTTACCAATTAGTTGATTATGTAAAAAATAATTAAATAGTAGTTATATTCACCATCATGTTCGATTCCTTTTATTTTTCTTGCATATACCTTGGTATTGTCATTGTCATTTCGTTTGTGGATATAATATATTTTCTTAGTACACATTTTTCTTTTTTTACAGTGTATGTTGGCTTATTAAGGTCTCCAAATTTAGTAATAAAGTGTATGTAAATGGAAAATTTTATGTAAAATTCAATTTCGTGGCAGTTTTTATTTATTTTATTAATTAACTGTCTGTGTGATTTAAAAAATCCCTGACGGCTTGGCCTACAGGCACAGGTAGATTTCGAGGATGCAGACCGTGGGGCGCCTGTTTGTTGGAAATTGCGGAAGAAATTACCTTTTTGTCATGATGTGGCATTTGGAAACGCCCACTTCGAAACCTAACTTGTTTGCAGGCGGAGCCGTAAAGGGAATTTTTTTTTCTATAAGGGTTAGTCCTATAAAAAACTTGTCAATATAAAAAGTTTTAGTTAATATTAAGAGGATTTATAATAAATTTAAGAGGATTTGATATCTTCTGAATTGACGAAGTTATGAATGTTTTTCTTCTAACC
Source organism: Maratus michaelseni (assembly GCA_963931845.1). Lineage (NCBI taxonomy): Eukaryota > Metazoa > Arthropoda > Arachnida > Araneae > Salticidae > Maratus > Maratus michaelseni. The sequence continues at coordinate 77,633,867 of OZ007594.1, forward strand.
CCCCCCCCCTTTTCCCCCCTTGGGGCCATTTTTTATGATATCAAAAATCTTTCTTACATGAATTTTCGGCCCTTTTCCTAGAAGTAATAATAACTTTAAACGGATTCGATACGTATTTTAATTAAGACGTTATGGGATATTTCTGTTTTCACAAAAAGTCCCCCCCCCATCCCCCCCCTGGTTCGATTTTCCCCATTAACGAACTTGACCAAGATTTTATGCCCCTTGATTTTATGTATCAGTTTGAAGAGATTTGTGCAGAATTATGGCAGTTATCGTGTCCATAAAAAGGTGACATAGATAGATAGATAGATAGATAGATAGATAAAGTTTTGAACTGGGCGTGGTTTTGGGTTCTGGGAGGCATGATCGGCGTAGATCTGAAAAATTTTTTCAAAAATTCCAACTTAGGTGAGAATGTAATAGGTAGTATTTCTTACGAAATCTACCTAAAATTGATGGACAAATATTTTAATAAAATCCGTTTAAATAATACACTAAGAGAAAAATATTTTGAAAATTAGAAAGAATGGAGTATTTTTTTAAATTAAACTAATTAATAGCTTGAACAAATTAATTTTCAGTAATTTGTTTTTTCAAATATGTATTGAATATATTGTATAGAATAAACCTTTGGTGAACTTTTCATTTCATTAACACTAATATTAAAATTTTTAAACCACCGCCCCTTAAAAAAACTCCATATAACTGTTCCACTGAACCCAATTGGAACCGAGAAAAAATATGTGAACCATTTTATCATTTGAAAGAGAAATCCTAAACCATCTGTTCAAAAAGAGACATTTGTTTAACAATTCTATTTTAAAACAATTGTCGATTTAACCAAAAATACTTTTTCAGTTCGCCGCAATTAGAGAGCTAATTCAGTAGCTCAATTATCACAAACGATTGCAATGAATTAAATAAAGTCCCATTTATTTTCGATCCGAATGAATTATTATACGTTCAGTGCATTGTTGTCGAACAACAGTAATTATGAAAATTGGCTTTTTAAAAAATATATCTAATCTACAATGTAATTCGATATTTTGTTATAATCGATGACATTTACCATTTGTAAAACACTTTACTGTCATGTTCTCAATGACATAAATCCAGGAACAAAAAAATAAAAATAATTAAAATTTTCAAAAACTAAGGTTTTTTTTTTTTATCCTTTCACGTCAAAAACTAAATTTAATTGTGGTAGAGACAGACGGAGAACTTAAAAGTATGGCAGAAATGTTTAGCTAACAATCAGATTACAGTATAAGTGTTTCAAAAATATGACCATATTCTTTGGTTTTGGTTTGTTAAATTTTCTTTTTACTTGCTTGATTTAGTTTTACGGGACCTAACAAATTCTTTATTTAAATGGAAAGTTTTTGTATATGTTTTTATCTTTTTCTGTAAAGTTTAAAAATGTTTATATAGAAGAAGTTTTGTTTTATGAGTGGTAAATTTTGTGGTTAGTATGATGTTATGATAAATCTTCGGTAATTGGGATATCAAAATAAAAAATTCAAATAACGTACTTCAGCAACTGTGCTTTGGCGTAAAAGCGTTGTTTAAAATCTTCAGTGGTATTCACATACATTTTAAATGACATTCTAGCCATAACGACAATGTTGGGAAGAAGTGGGCCCATTTACAGAAGATTAATAATTTTAATAATAAAAAAATATATATTTCTTAGTTTGCTCTGGCAATCAATTGCTCATTGTGGAAACTCATCTGTCACTAGCTACTTTCCATTTCTGTAGCAAAAAAAAATTTCATCGTTGAGATAGATTAAAAACAAAATTCATGCTTTAAAATTATTTAAACAATCACTAAAAAAAATCAGTTTAAGAGCTTCAGTTTTCAAACAAATGTTATTCAAAAGTACATTTTTCCTCGTATTCGATGATGTAAAAATCGAAATAATGCTATGTTTAGTAGTGATGTAAAAACAATAAAAGCGAAAGTCATTGAGCCGGTTGTTACCACCATCGTTATGCATCTCTAAAAATAGGCACTGGTTTTTCCTAGTCGTACGAAAATGAACTACCATTTTTGGAGACGAGAGAAAAGCTCATAGTGAAATAAATAAGACTTTGTCCGATAATTGATAGCAGTAATGTTAATTCAAGTATAGTTATGATAGAGGTAAAACAGAATTTAGTCCTTTCTCGAATTAGTCCGGAATATTATAGAGAATCAATTACGAGTACGATATGCGTAAAACAGGAATTATAAGCCGCCTTCTATAAATAAAAAACTGCACTTTTTTTTCGCTTTGCTTCAATTCTAAATGAAATTATATCCCGAATTCAGATATCTTTTCTTTTTTTCACTATACTAAATAATAATAATAATTAAATAATAATAATAATAATAATAATAATAATAATAATAATAATAATAAACAGATTACCTTCCACAGAACGTTGTCAGAACCAGAAAATACCTACGAGATAAGGTTTATTTAATAAGAGAAAATTATATATATTTTTTAATATTTTATTTAAAAGCAATTGGCAATTTAATTGAAACTGAAATAAGCACTTTTAGATCGCTGAAATTAAAAAGCTAATTCCTAAAAGCATACCTAACTAACACAAACAGACGTTTTCTGAGTATTAAAATAAATCACACTGATTTTCATTCGGAATGAGTTATTACCCATTCAGTGCATTGTTGTCGAACAAGAGCATTATGCCCATTGACTCTTTAAATCATTATTTAATCTGATATGTAGTTCTGCATTTTACCATAATCGATGATAACTACCTTTTATAAACCACTTAGATGTCCTCTTGACATTATCCCAGGAACATAGAGATAAAATATTCAAAACTTCTAGAAACTATGTCTTTCTTTTTTTTTCTTTTCTATTTGCGTACACGTTGAAAAATATATTGAATTGTGGAAGAGACGTAAAGCTTGTTTTTGAACTGAAAAGATTTTAGCTAACAATAAGATTACAATATAAGTGATAAAAAAAATATGCTCATATTCTTTGCTTTTGGTTTGTTAAATTTTCTACTTACCTGCTTGATTTAGTTTTATGGGACTGGGAAAAATTCCTTATATGCATAAAAAAAATTCGTAAAAAAATGTGTAATTTTTTTTCAAAAGTTAAAAAAGTTTATGTTGAAGAAGTTTACTTTATGAGTGGTACATTTAAGTAATTATTATTTTGAATAACAGGGGAAAACTGCGTGTTATTTTACAGCATATATTGAATATTCTCACATTCTACTTTTTGCTAGATATTATAATATTGTATGAAAACATATGGTATACATAAATTATAGTAATGCTAATTAAACTACAGTTATGATAGAGATAACACAAAAATAGAAAAGGTCTGTCAGGATTCAGTCCCAAGGGAGTCAGTTGCGGGTATGATGATCGATAAAAAACACAATTCATATAAGAATTTACACAAATAAAAACGGCAAATTTTTCATAAATTAGAACTGAAATTATAGCCTGTATGAGTTTTTGTTGTTGTTGTTTGTGCACTGTATAGGAAATGATAGTAATAACCAACTCGCTACTTCTATGTTATAAGTACCTTGGAATAACCCATTCTTAAGAATGTGCCATTTCATGTCAAATTTTATATGACTTATTTATGTTATTCTAATCTCTTCTAATGTTATGTTTATTCTAATCTTATATGACTTATTTATGTTATATATTTTCTATTATTATTATAAGTCTTATTTATGTATAAAATTATTACTCTTATTTATGTAAAATTCGTCTTATGTATGCATAAAATATTAAAGAAATTGCGTATTTAAAAAATAATGTAAATGTGATTCAAATTGTTTGTGCGTTTGATACATTGATGGTTATTTTATAAAGATATACAAATCTGATTACGTTTATAAAATGCAAATAAAGATTTCCAGGCAGTTCTTTTGAAAATTTCGCCAAATTCAACCTCGAAATTTTCTCTCTCGCGCAAAGATCCTTTTAACAAAGAGGTACCACAAATTTATTACAGTTCCATCAAATTTCGTCGAAAAGGAAGGAAACAATATGTAAGCCACTTCGTAATTTCAAAAAGAAATTCTATGTGATTTATTTGACAAGAAATAAAAATCATGCATCAAGCATAGATTATGAAACATTTTCCAACACATTCAGAATACTGTAACAAAGCTTCGCCGCTTACTAAGGTGAAAGATGATCTCCAAGTAAACAATTTGGAAGAAGCATAAAACATTTCAAAACACAACATCGTCAATTACCATCTACAGTCGGAAAAGAATTCACATTATTTTGTCAGTTCGTATATATGATCTATACATTTGTATTTATAATGGACATTATGCTAAAATTTAGTTCAGTTAGGAAACGCTTAACCCAGCTAAAAATTCTCTTTCAGAAATTTACGCCAATAAACGAAAATGTATTCAAAATATTTTATACAGCTCTGTATAAAATAATTTGATCTATATATTTTATAGATAGTATATATGATCTATAGATAGTATATATATATGACAGTATATACGATCTATTATAGATAGTATATATGATAGTATATACGATCTATATATTTTATAGATAGTATATATGATAGTACATAAGATGTATTTGTATATATGATCTATATATTTTATACACACCAAAATAATATGCAAAAAATTAGTTAAATGTAAAAACGCATACCATAACTATAAACGCACACCCCAACAATTATCGCTGATAATGTGTAATGCAACCTAACACTTTTGTGTGCTGTACGTGAATGATAAATGCTACGCACTCCATATTCAACAGCAAGCATCTCGTTGTGCACCTCAGTGATATATATTAATTTGAATATGTCTGAAATAGTTTAACATCATTAAAATACATTGCAAATGATTTTCCCCATATACTATAATGTAACGGAATTCTTTTGAGTATCTCTGTAAATGAGCTATCACTGGTACACACTTAATTTTAATACCGAACATAGCATAGTATATCTCAATAAAATCTACCATGACAATCCAACAATTAACATGACAATCCAACTATATTAACACGAGTTACAGCTTGGACAGACAGACTGACAGACGGCCAGACAAACTTAACTCATAAACACTTTTCAACTATGTTGGAAAGTGTTAAAAAGACAGAACTATTATTTCTTTAACGATTCTGCTTTAAAACAATTGGCAATTATATTGAAAAAAAAAAACACTGTTTTAGATCGACGCAATTAGAAAGCTAATCCATTACCCCAACTATTACAAATATGACCTTCTATACAATGAGTTAAATAAAATCACATATATTTTCAATCAGAATGAGTTATTATCCATTCAGTTTATTGTCGTCGAACAAAAGTATTATGCTTAATGCTTTTTTGAACATTATCCAATCTGAAATGTAATTCTACATTTCACCATAATCGATAACAAATATCCTTTATAAGCGACTTAACTGCCATGCTCTTGACATGAACATAAGAATAAAAGGAATAAAATATTCAACACTTCTAAAATTATGGGTTTCTTTTCTTCCTTTGCGTGTACACTTTTGTCTGTACTTCTCAAAATTATTTTCCGTAAAACTAAATTCAATTGCGGAAGAAAAGGGAAAGCTTATTTTTGAATTGAAAAAGATGACGAAAGTTTTGGGCCAAGATTGAGATTACCGTTTAAGTGTGTAAAAATATATGTTCAAATTCTTTGTTTTTGGTTTGAATTATTTTATGTTTACTTCCTCAATTTAGTTTTTACGGTGCTGGCAAAATTTCAAATTTGCTTAATGAAGTTTCTATAAAATAGTTTAGCTTTTATTCAAAGTTTTAAAGCAGTTATGGTGAAAAAATTTTACTTTGTGAGTGCTACATTTACGTAAATTTTATTTAGAGTAAAAGTACAAAAATATTGTGTTCTTTTATAGTTTTTAAAATGTTTTATTTTAAGTATATAATATAGCACTGCCATATAATATACATAATAACGCAAATCACGTGACTGCCCTAAATAAATACGGGGCTGACCGCTATACATTATCTTTTCGAATAAAACTGCGGAAGTGTTATATTTTAGAAAGATCGTTAAAAAAATTATTTTTGAAAGGTGAGCATTCTAAAATTTTCATATTTAGAGTTATCGGCATTCAAAATTTCATTCCTAATGTAAAGAAAATTTTTGAAAATTAATAAAATTTATTGTGATTTTTATCGTTCCGAAAACCATTGTGAACGATACACACTTCGTTCAAGTGCAGAGAATAAAATCAGAAAAGACCTTTGATGTAACTTGTTTATGAACCATTGAAGTCTGGTTTTAGTTTTAAAAGATAAGTTTTAGTCAACTCAAATCGATTTTTTGCACATTGATTTCCGAAATGCAAAAATAGAGTATTATGTCGCAAAATGGCTGTTATAGTCCCGCTGGTAATTATTGCAGCGGAAAAATTTTTAATACCTGATAATTTTATTATATCTGCTTGCTTTCAACTGATAGGTACAATTATCGTGTATTAAAATTTTACTGGTATGAAAGGTATTAAAATACAGCAGAACTTTTGCATCGAGTTTCATGCGGCTGGAAAAGTATCAGATTTTCATGGAAAGTTTTTGTAGTTTATCATTTGTCCTAAATTTAAAAAAACATTTGTGTTAAAGAAATTTTATTGAGTGGTACATTTATGTAAATTTCATTTACAGTAATTGAGAAAAACTTTGCTGTGTCACTTTACAGCACATGAGCCGTTGATTTTGAAAGTGGAATTAGCCGAATTTTGTAATTGCTAGACACTAAATGTTTTGAATTTGAATGGGCTTAATAATATTTGTAAGAATGGTGAATATTTTTAAATATTTTTATGAATATTTTTAAACTCATCAGACTTATCGGTACTTACGCATTATCTGGCCAGGTCAAATACAACTGCTCCAAGCATGACGCCAATTATACTAATTACAGTAATCCTTATTTTTTTACAACTACATAGTTTATTTATTTATTGTAGTTTATCTTTTTTTTTTATAATTTATAGTTTTTTAATTATATTTTATAGTTTTTTGTTATTTATTTATTATTTTTCATTTATTTATTTATTTTACATTATTTACCATTTTTAACAATGTTATGTATTTAATAACACTAAATTATGGTTTTGAACATGATTGGCAACGATAAACAAGATGGGCAATCGGCAACCATTTTCGGCTATCTGTCTCCTGACCCGGATAATACGTAAGTACCGACTTATTTTATATTTCTTGTAGTCTTATTTCATGTAAATTTAGCATGCAATAATGGTTATTCGTGTTAGCTATGAAAAAAAATCATGATTTTGGCATGTGCCAATGGTTTCGCCTCACTTTCAAAAGCAATTATTTGTTGAAAACCTTGATTATTTTTGAATGGCATGTAATTATAATACCAAAAAATTAAATGTTTTATCTTATTTATTATTTATTTTATTTCAATATTTCATTCGTCTTTAGAAAAGTTACAATGAAACAAAAAAAAAGTTTAATTTTATAAGGAAAAGTGGAAATTATAAGAAAAAAAATTTCAATATTAAGTTGTATGCATATAATTATAAATTATGATAAAACAACATTTTACAAATGTTACCAATTCACCACAGTTTTAGTAGAACTGCTAATTTCTGAATGTGTTTGTTAAGGGGTTAGGTACTCTTTAATGTGTAAAAACTATTAGCTTATAATTAAATATGATTTTTTAGAAACATTTTAAAATTAAACCCATGGAAAAATTCACTTTAGAAGAGGAGTTATGTCTAAAACAGTCTGGGCTCTTTTTGTATGATCAAGGGGTTATTTGATCTTTAAAGTCAATTTTCTTAAAACAGCAATTTTAGTCATTGTGCGCACGATTTCTGAAAAATGGTTGGTTAAAATTTCACGAAATTTGGATTGAACTTATTAACTGTATAGATACACAAAATGACCAATTATTACGTTTCTGAAGTAATGAACACTTAATTTTGACATCGTATTTGGCTTTTTTGGTAAATATTACCAAAAATGGTACCAAACGGGAAGTCATTCAGTCAAGCAGTTTAGGAATTATAACAATAAATAAATAAATAAATAAATTAGAGTTTGGAATTGTTAATATTAAATGCATTTGTAATCGTTGCAAAACAGGTTGCAATGTTAACGGAATGAGCTGTAATTTTGAATTTCCGTATTTCAAGCTTTTAGAAATCGATTTCTGTTAAAACAGTTATAGGTTATAACACATTTTTTTTTTCGAAAATGCACGTTTTTTTATTATTATTATTATTATTTTTGAAAAAATATTAATTGTAACGTATAAATTTTTTAACAGAAATCGATTTTTAGAAACTTTAAATATGCGAATCCAACATTACAGCTCATTCCGATAAGTAGTTTTTAAGTTATGTTTAAAAGCAAACTACCCGCAATATGTCTTTTAGCGTTAAAAATGAATTTAATTTTAGGAATTCCAAATTTTAAGCCGGCATAATTCCTAAACAACTTGACCGAATGACTTCCCATTTGGCATCCAAAAGTAAAATCCAAATATGATATCAAAATATAGTGTTACTATTGAATAATTTTAAAGTTTGATAACATTTCAGTATAAATACGACGCCTTAAACGTAATTTTTTTTAAACAAATTGAAAGAATTAAATTAAATTGAAATTAAATGACTATTTTCGTTGTTTTTTTTTTTTTGGGGGGGGGGGGGGAGCGGACAATTTTGTGATTAAAATGTATGAGATTTTGTTTTCGACTGTACATTGAGACTTGCTTTTGACATTTATGACAAATACAAACATTGATTCTATTAAATTAACAGTAATAACAATATAATATAATATAATATAATATAATAATAATAATAATAATAATAACGTTATTTATTAATAACGTTAGTTAATAACGTTAGTTTATTCACACTTTTTCTGGAAGAAGACCTTTGAATTTTATAACTTAAGTTATAACCCGATTCAAAATTTTGTATCGGGTCAATATTATCTATTAGGCCGATATAGTATTTCAACATTTTTCCTATTTTCATTGAAAGAATTTCTACAAGTACAGCATTTCAAACTTTTTATTTGTTATATAAAAAGAAAACCTGTACACTGAGAAAAATGACACTCTCAATTCTGAGTAAATCGATGTTTTCATTTTGTGATGAAAATATATGCAATGCTTTCAATTCTGAAATACCAAAAATACTCAGTATATTGAAACATGTACATACTCAAAACTGAGCACATAGAAGTCAGTTAGGTACTTTTTGAAACATAGGCATACTCAAATATGAGCACAATATGTTTTATTGTTGAGTGTGTGCATGTTTTCAGAAATAAGTATATACGTGTTTCAAACTTGAGTAATTTTGATTCGGAGCCATTTTGACTGTGCGACATACTCAGATTTGAGTATTTTTTGCTCAGTTTTGAAAATGTCGTTTTTAGAGTGTATGAATTAATTCAATCTAAAGTGTCTGAGAAAGCCCCCCACTTCCATACTTATTTCAAATCAAGTGATAATCATTTATATAAAAATTAATTATCATACTAAAAATTTTAGTTAAAATAAAAATCATTTATTTAACTAAAGAACTTTTGATTCATCTCAATTACATTGAGAACGCCATGGTGAAATTTTGTCACAAAACACATATATACACGTTTCTAAGATGACTAAAACCACATTTATTTTCATTCAGAATAAATTATTATGCACTCAGTGCATTGTTATTGAATAAGAGTGTTAAGTTTAGTGAATTTTAAAAATATTATTTAATCTGAAATCTAGTTCTACATATTATCATAATCGATGTCAAATCCCATTTAAAAATAACTTAACTATAGTGCCCTTGACATAAACAGAGGAACAAAGAAATGAAAAATTCAAAAACTTTCACAAACTGTGGCTTTAGTTTCTTTTGTGTTCACGTTGTAAAACTTAAATTCAATTGTGGGAGAGACAGAAAGCTCATTTTTGAAGTAAAAAGGATGACGGAAGTTTTGGGCCAAGAAATGGGATTACAGTTTAAACTGTTCAAAGAAGTATGTTCATATTCTTGGCTTTTGGTTTGTTAAACATTATGTTTACTTCCTTAATTTAGTTTTACGAGGATGGAAAAGTTTCCAAATTTATACGGATAGTTTCTGTGAACTAGTTTATCTTTTGTTCGAAGTTTTAAAATAGGGATGTTGGAAAAAATTTAGTTTATAAATATAGCATTTAAGTTAATTTTATTTAGAACAAGAACAAATATATGTGTCACTTTACATACTTCAGTTACATTCCGTTTGTTTCTTAAGAATTTTTTTAAGCTGAATTAACCCTATGCAAAATGGATGTTGCATAAACTAAACACATTAAAAAGTTAACTATGGGTATGATGCAGACAAAATAAGAATATAAGATTAATCTATCCGTTCTTATGGATTACTTGAATGAGCAACGTAATGACATGATCTTATTGTAATTTGTTCTGTGTAATACCGTTTAAGTCATTTTCTCACATGAAATATTTGTGGTACGTTTCCTGTACCACCTGTTTAATTCTATCTATATCATGCTTCTTTAAAAATGTACTTTTAATGTGAAATAAAGATACAGAAAGAAGTAAAACATGAACTGAAAAGCCATTACTGAGAAATTTATTTCAGAATATATCTAAACAAAAAACAACTATAACCCATCGTTGTCATGACGAAATAAACTTATAAGTAAAGGTACCAGAATCCTTGGCGGCCGGCAAATTTATATTTTTATAGCACATTCGATTAGTCTTATTGAGTTTAGAAATTTGATGGCTCACATATCTGTCATTGGGTTTTAATAATGACAGGGGACTGGATCAAAGTTCAAAATTTCGTTCAATTAAAAACAGTTGCCGTCAAAGAATTAAGTATGATTTAAGTTTAGTTATGGTTCTTACACTGCCCTATATTGATGGTAACTATTATATGACTATATTAATACGGTTATTATAATATATTCTAATTGCAGATAAATTGTTGGTATATTTGACAAGCAATACAACTCTGTTTTCGAATTCCGCTTTGTTTCACGTTGAAGACGAGCAAATTAATCTGAAATGTATGCCTGCAAATTCAACTAGTCTCATTCAACCGCTGGATTTGACGTGTTTCCATCCTTGGAAAGTCATTGTAAAATTCAATCAAGGCTACATTTTATTGATGAAATGATCATGGTGAAATGATACTCATGAGTTAATTAAATAGTTCTTTCATGATTAGGAGAAACGTCATTAAGCTTCAATCACTGCCACATTATCAGTTTGTATCAGTTAAGTTCATCCCTATATTCAAGTATGGGTTTGTCAAAGGAGGCTACATTCATAAAGATGAAAATTGCATCACCCCGACAGATTGCTGTTTAAAATTCAAGAAAATAAGCAGACCTATTTTGAGTGCATCGCCGAGTCAACTAAAGAAGAAGTCTTTGCTCGTTTTGCTCACTGCGAGAAATATTTTTGCTTTACTCATTTATTGAGTTTTAATAATGACGGGTCAAAGTTCAGAATTTCGTTCATTTTTAAAAAGGTGCTGTCAAAGAAATAAGTACGATTTAAGTTTAGTTATGGTTCTTACACTGCCCTACATTCATGGTAACTACTATATGACTATATTATAACTGCAGATAAATTGCTGGTATACTTGACAAGCAAGACAACTCTGTTTTCGAATTCCGCTTTGTTTCACGTTGAAGATGAGCAAATTAATCTGAAGTGCATGCCTGCAAATTCAACTAGTCTCATTCAACCGCTGTATTTGATGTGTTTCCGTTCTTAGAATTTCTTTGTAAAATTCATTCAAGACTAAATTTTATTGATGAAATGATCATGATGAAATGATGATGATGAAATGATACTCATGTGGTAATTAAATATTCCCTCATGATTAGGAACAATATCATCAAGTTTCAATCAATCCCACACTATCAGTTTGTATCAGTTAAGTTCATCCCTATAATCAAGTATGAGTTTGCCAAAGATGGCTACATTCATAAGAACGAAAATTACAACACACCTACAGACTTTTTAATATTCAAGAAAGGAAGCAGACCAATTTTGAGTGCATAGTTGAATCAACTGAAGAAGAAGCATTTGCTCGTTTTGCTCACTGCGAGAAATATTTTTGCTTTACTCATTTCTGCGAAGAGAACAATGTGTCACAAATTGATTATCATTAGTGTATGGCAGTGTAAAAACCATATGTAAACTTATGTCGTACTTATTTTTTGGCGGCAACTGTTTTTAAATGAACGAAATTTTGAACTTTGCTCCGGTCCCCTGTCATTTATAAAGCTAAATAGCAGATATGAGAGGTATCAAATTACTAAATTCGAGACGAATCGAATGAGCTATAAAAATATGAATTCGCCGTCAAGGACTCGGGTACCTGTACTTGTTAGAGGAAAGATTCGGATGATCTATTACTTATAAAACTATGCATACAATTAAAAGAAAGATGTGTGTGTGACAAAGAGTGAGAGAGAGAGAGAGAGTTTATCCAGGATGGTTAGGAAATCTACCATACGTAGAGATCTGAAAATTTGGATGAAGATAGTCCAAGACAGGTCCTGGTGCACCTGAGGTTCAGATTATTATTTTTTGTTAATTAATCGGATATTAATTAAAAACCACAACTAACACTGATCAAAATGACATTCATTTTCTCAAAATGGCGCGCAGTGACAGTTCCGGATGATCGAAGTCAGTGAAGCTCCAATGACCGTTAATGGCTTTTTCTTTTTTCCTTGTTTTTTGAATCTCCAGTCAACTAAACCATTGTAAATACGGGAAAACTAAAATGTTCTATTTTATTCAATGGCTGCAGTATCATAGTTGAGATTTATTCCCACAGGGCGAAAACTGCCGGGACCAGGACTCGAACCTGGGTAATTTGACTTGCCGTCTTTCCTCCTTTCATTATGAACTAAAAAGTTCATTTGTTAAGAATGGTGTTAACTAAGTTCATTTGTTAGGAACGGTGTTAACTAAGTTCATTTGTTAAGAATGGTGTTAACTAAGTTCATTTGTTAGGAACGGTGTTAACTAAGTTCATTTGTTAAGAACGGAAATGAGGTGTTAAAATTTTTTGACTCGAAAGAGACTTTCTCTTTAACAGTTTTTTATACTCTATTATTTATTTAGCTCAACTTGTTTTTTTGTATGTAAAGATAGAATTTTAGTTTATATTTCACCCACTTCCTGATAGGCTAGAATTATGAAAATTATATACACATGTGTGTTTCCGATAACAATACAACATTTTAATATGTTTAGAACTAAATTATAAATTGATACATTAGTTTTAAGGCATTTTTCCGTTATCCGGCTGCATATGCTAATAGGCGAAATCATCTTTATTGTTTCAATTGTATACCAGTTACAACAACAATGGATTTCATGATGCGCCAAACCACGCTCGCCAAAATGAGCCAACTGGCGGTGAAACTATACAGCGAAATATTTTAAACATTAAATAGTAGAAAATATAAATAAAAAATAAAGAGTATAATATATATATTTTTAAAAATACGCTTTAAACAATTAATAGTTTCATATTGATTAAATTATAGTTATACGTTAAGAAATCAGCTTAGAAATCCTAAAAAGATAGTGTAAATAATGCTTTTTTTTCTTTTCTGTTCCCATATCTTAAAAAAGAAACAGAGCAATAATTATAATTATTTTTAACAAATTCATTAGTTCGTGCTTTCTACCATGTGTAAACAAAAGAGGCGAATTTTCTATAATCGAATTAAGTGACTATTCTTATCTGCCCAGGCGAAATTAACTTATTTTAATGGAATTTGTTTGGAAAAATCATGAATTTCAGTCAAAGAATTAGGCATAATTTACAAGATAAACACTGGATACTTATAAAAGAGTGTTTTTAAACTATTTTTTACTTTTATACATACTAGAGCATTCAACCCGGGCTTCCCGGGATAGAGAACATATGAGAAAACCATTTTTTGTTATTGAAAAGTAATAATTTTTTTACATTTAATAATTTTTGTTAGGTTGCTCGCTTACAACACCAAAGAAATCGCTAAAAATTTCGTTATCTACGGTAGTTTTTAGGTGCGTTCGTAATTATATAAATACGTAGCACCTATAGTCGTCGCTTGGTCCGTCCGTCTGTCTGTCTGTCTGTCTGTCTGTCCGTCTGTCTGTCTGTCTGTCCGTCTGTCTGTCCGTCCGTCTGTCTGTCTGTCTGTCCGCATATAACAACGCAAAAACTACCCAACCAAATGGTTTGCAATTTAAAATATATTATCTTTGCAGAATTTTGTCGAGACATTTCAAATTTTATTAAAATCGAATCAAAACTTTAGGAGATATTAATAAAAATATTTATTAAGAAATTTGATTTTTTTTTTAAATCGGTGCTTTTTTGTTATAGGAGCTTCAGAAGTTAAATCGTCAAGCGACCGAGATACTTATTTTATGACAGAAATTAATCTGCAGACGATATACGTAATTCATTTCACAGAATTAAAAATCATCAAGATCTGAATATTCATATAACTAGCTGATACATATATATCTGAATATTTATATAACTAGTTAAGATATTTGTATGAACAGTGTCATAAAATATATACTTAACTAGCTGTTTAACCCGTTCTACGCACGGGAGATCATGAATTTAATTCTAAAACGTGCGTACGAACGCACCTCGTTTGTAACGTTTGACGTACAATTTCCAACTTGTTTTTTTTATTCTGATAATATCAGCAGTTTTAAGCGTTTATTTCAACTACATGTCTGTTAAATGTGTGTTTTATTTATTCTGTTTTATTTATCCCTTAATGAAGTTTTAATTTCGTTATTGAATATTTTAGCTGGAGACAAATGCTGAACCTTTTATACTGTTTAAAATGCAAACAGATTAATATTTTGTAATCGTCTGCAAGTGAAAGAGATAGATTTTTTTTTTTTTTAATCATGCTTGAAATTTAATTTAAATGTTATAATAAATCAGTCAATTCAGATACAGTTTTCAAACAAATTGCATTTGAAAGTAGATTTTTTCCCTAAATAACGGTGTAAAAATTAAAAATATGCGATGTTTAGAAATTAAAAAAATTGAAGAAGCAAAAATCACAAAACCGAAATGTCATCGTCAACTGTTGCCATTCGCAAAATGACGTCAGCGTTACGCACGGACACGTTTGTCCTTTATAATATAGATAGATAGATACTTGGAACAGTTTTCACAGTTCTTGGCTCAAATTCAATCATCTCCGACAGACCACTGAACATTTTTCAAACTTTAATTGAATTTGACTGCGTGTGCAATACAAATTGAAATTAAAAATTTTAATAATTCGTCGCAGATGTTTAATTACTGGGTACTGTTTAATCTTATTAGCAGGTCTGATATGCACGCATTCATTTCATTTCATTAAAATTAGAGCGATATTAAATTCGCTTGAATGAATCTTTAGAAATTAAATTTCAATACTTTAGTAAACTATTCAAATTTTAGATTCATGAGGCCTGATGCATCAAGCAGTAAAATTTGATTATATAATTGCTTTTAGTTTATATGTTTGGGTTTCTTTTAGAAAGAAATATTTACGTGAAATAATCTGCTATAAATCATATATATTGTTTCTGTTGTCAACATATTTCTTTTTTAAGCATTTACAAAACGTACAACAATGTATGAGGTATCATTCGAAAGATTTTTCAACCAGCTTCTGACATAGTACAGTCACATTTCGTTAAAACATGTTTTTTGATTAAAATTTTCTGTTAAATTGAAATTAAATCAGCATTGTTTTCATAAATGAAATGAAAGGTTTTTCTCAAATCAATGTTGCCACAAAAATAAAATATCGCATTATAGCGTACGCAACAATGTTTATAAAAATATAAACAGTACAAAGAGGATAAAGTGGGACGTCTGCGCACGTGTTTATTTTACATTTATGATTAAAAAAGAAAATTCAAAATTTAAATGTTTGGAAGAAAAAGACATCATCGTTCGATCGATCAAAGCAGTGACATTTCAAGTGTAGCGTAAAAGGTATATTA
Source organism: Maratus michaelseni (assembly GCA_963931845.1). Taxonomy (NCBI): domain Eukaryota; kingdom Metazoa; phylum Arthropoda; class Arachnida; order Araneae; family Salticidae; genus Maratus; species Maratus michaelseni. The sequence goes on from OZ007594.1 coordinate 77,649,917, forward strand.
GATTAAATTGTATTATATATGTATTCAATTTATTTTTCTTTCTCCAAAGTTTTTTCCGAAGCAAATGACGTCATTCTCTAATGCAGTTAAAATACGATTGTTTTTTTTTTTCGCGCGTGCCTTTTGCTATCTTTGATCACTTTTTACTGTAACTTTGATGGAATCAATTAGATGATATTCTGGCTTGCTGTTTTTGTTTACAGATATTTTTATCCTCAATTTTTCTTTAGAAGTTTAAACTAGCATTTACAAAATCTTAAACTGCAGGGCGAATTACTCGCTCGGGTCCAAAGGTATCAACATATGTGCTGAAAGGTCAAAGACTTCAATAATATGATAAAAATGAAAAAGTTTTCCTTTTTCCTTTATTCAATACCGCTCCCCGTGTCTTCCCTGATTAATAAGTAATAATAATTTAAATACAACATTTAGGATTTGAATAAGGTCTTGGCCAACAAATGACAATATTTATCGACTGAATATTTTGAATTGAAGTTATTTCATTAGCTGGTTTAAAAGCAAAGTTGAAAAGTGTTTATGAATTCAGTTTGTCTGTCTTTCTGTCATCTGTCTGTCGTCTGTCCGTGCTCTTAATCGTGTAAATATACTCGAATTGCTTTGAAATTGATGCATGTTATTGGGGTTAACTATAGCATACTTGGAATTGAAAATGAAGTGTGTAGCATTTACGGTTCATTTACAGGGACACTCAAAATAATTTCGTTACATTACGGTCTATGGAGAAAAATCGTTTGCGGCGTATTTTAACGATGTTACACTATTTTAAACATATTCAAATTGATACATATCACTGAGGTGCATTACACGGCGCTTACGGTAGAATATGGTATGCATAAAATGCATCGTTCATTTACAGGGACACTCAAACTAATTTGGTTACAGTACAATCTATGAACAAAAATTACTGGTAGCTCGTTCAATTATGGTACACGTGTTTAAATGTAACTATTTTTTTATATTAATTGGTGTATATAAATTCTATAGATCAGATCACATACAGCGCTGCTCAAACGATCTCACGTACAGACGCTAATTGCTGAAGGGGAATTTTCAATTGTGCTATGTTTTTCCTAACTGAAATAAATTTTAACATACTGTGTAGTATACATACAAATCTATACATCATATACAGGGCTGCACAAAAGCAATTGGATATTTTGTTTGACAATTGGTAGTAATTTATGAAATTGCGTTTTCAAATGTGTTATGCGTTTTCTAAATTGTTTACTTATTAAATTGTGAAGTTTTGTTACAGTGTTTTGAGTGTATTGGAAAGTGTTTCATAATCTGTGCTTAGCGCATGATTTTTCGTTCTTTTTTATCTTTGTTCACTATTTTCAAAGACAGAGCATATCCCTCATGATTAATCGTATTCTGAAATTGATATTAGTTGTTTTGAAGACACCGATAATAGTGATATTGATTGTAATTTATCAGATTCCTCTCGAAATAGCGATGGTTCGGAAGACGAGTCATTATCCATGCAAAGCGTTTGGTACTGGTGCAAAATTTATATGGAATATGTTCCTTCATCTCCCGCCTCATTTCCGTTTAGGAATAATCCAGGAATAACTGAATATGTATAACAATGCAAGTGTTTTGGAGTATTTTGAATTTTGCATATCGATTCTTTGAACTTTGCATCTCTTATTGCATATCTTCTCTCAAGATCTAAATCTATATTAAAATTTTAAAAAAATCTCTGTTCCAAAAAAAGAATTGCATATTATAATTCCCATATATATATATAAATTTGAAACATAGAATTAAAAAAATACACAATTTTTTAATTGTTTTAGAGTATTTTGACCTGTTTGTATATCTATTCTTTGAACGTTGCATATCTACTCTTTGAACTTTGCATCTCTTATTGCATATCTTCTCTCAGGATCTAAATCTATATTAAAATTAAAAAAAAATATATCTGTTCCAAAAAAAGAATTGCATATTATCATTCCCATATATATATATAAATTTGAAACATAGAATTAAAAAAAATACACAATTTTCGAATTGTTTTGGAGTATTTTGACCTGTTTGGATATCTATTCTTTGAACGTTGCATATCTACTCTTTGAACTTTGCATCTCTTATTGCATATCTTTTCTCGAGGTCTAAAGCTTTGTAAAAAAAAAAAAAAAAAAATAAAAATTATGTACCAAAAAATAATTGCATATTTTAATTCCCAAATATACAGGGAGCATCAGAAAAATGTATACATACACTGTTTAATGGGTTATAACTTTATACCTTTTCTTTCTTTTTAAAGTGTTATTAATTGGAAATAATGAGTGGACCAAGATTAACTTTTGAAAAAAGAAAATTCATTTTAAAACGATGTTGTAAGCATGAAAACGTAGCAGAAGTACAAAAAAAAATATCGCAGGTATGATATGAAATCATGTATTTCTATTTCTTTTTATTCCAAAAATAATATTTCCTATGTTAAATTTTCTATGTCTGTTATTTTCCTTTATTTAAAATTTATTTTTATTTTAAACCTCAAAAAGAGCTTTCCCCATGTCAAAATGCGCCTGATATTATTTTAGCATTTATTTGTAAGTTATGTACTCAAAATTAATTTTTTTCCTAAATTACCTTCCGTTATTTCATTTAAATAGTCATAAATTTAATCCCTTGCAATATCTGTCTATTAGGTATTCGAATTCTTTATGTTTAATCAAAATGATTTTCTTTCAAGTCAAGTGATATTTATTGGTAGCGTAAATTAATCTTAATGATTTATTTCTTTCAAAATCAATCTTCAGATAATATGCTTTCATGCGTACATGTAATTTTTAACCGTTACTTTAAAAAAACATTAAACTTTTAAATGTTGACAGATTCTAATTAGATAGCCAATCATTTTAGTTCAATATTTCGAAATGTTTACTATTGCAATACAATAATAATAATCAAATCACTCACATCCGTTATTTTTAAAGCCTGTCCCAAATAATAAGTTACATTTTTAAGGTTCTTAATTGATAAGTCGCCAATCTGAAATACGCTTGGCGTTACATCGTTCAAAAACTTAATATGTATTTATCTCAAACGTACAAAAATTGTCTTACCGCGTTGGCTGATTCGCAAGAAAAATTGTGGAAACACAAACTGAGCTAATTTCTTATATCTCTTCTAACCTTTGTACTAAAAAGTTCAAAATATTTGGATATGTTTCGAAGACCACCCTTCTCCTTTCTTCTACCTGTTGATTTCTCTTGAACAAAGAAAGCTTTTTCACGTGAACTTTTGTTGTTTGTTTGAACTGATGGTTTCTTCTGACTTTTTTTTCCTAATAGGAGGAGAACCTTTGGAGTTAATTCGTCAAACGCAATGTTATGAAAGTTTTCCATTATCTTCGATGTTTTCTCTGATCACGAAAATTTAAAAATCTATTTACTTACTCCAGTCAACTATATCATAGCAGGGAGTTTCAAGCAGATCCACCTATGCGACTTACAATTCATTGGATAACGATAAGTTTGAAACGAATCATAGATTCATTCAAACAAATGTTCATAGACAACATTCTGGAACCGCAATTGAGCAAGAATGCGCCCCAACACCAAATGAAATATTATTTTAAGTTTGTGAATTAATAGCCCATCGTCATAAGCAGTGTATTGACCAGAACGGTAATAATTTTGAACGATTGTGGAGAGAGGAAAAGTTATGTATTTTATGTAAATTCTTTTGCAATTTAAATATTAATTATATGTGAATAAAAACTGGAGTTATAATCATTCAAAGATTTGAAATATGCAATTAAAAAAATACAAAATTTTTGGTTCAAAAATTGAGCAGTCAGAGGATTAACTGTTAAATTAGAAAGAATACAAAAGGAATTATACCTTTCTTTTTCAGTCTATTCGTTAAACTATATACTTGAGCACATTATCAAACTTTTTTTTTTATCTCTGTTCAAAAAACCTAACGATAAACACATCTGAATATAGTCCATCTTATCCTTTGATCATAAATATTTATTTTAATTAATAGAAAACAAAATCCTTTTATTTTTCGTGAATAGCCCAAAACCCAAACACACTGAAATAATCATAAAAGATTAGCATCGAATGCTTTTAGCTAATTACTCCAATGCACGTAGCATCGTTTTCTCCTAATGACGATCCCGCATAAATATTTAAACGGGAAGTTTTTGCAACCTCTATCTCTTCATCCATTAGTGTAATGCGTTGCCATCCATAAGTTAAATATATCAAACAAAGGGTTCTCTTAAGCACTTGCGAGAGCTTTATGGAAGATTTTTATTCATTGAGGGCAAAGACAGTAAGAGACACGTGTAATTCAGTCAAATGAGATTTTGACCTCTTTTCAAAATTATCAAAAAAATGTAGTTAATTAAATTACAAAATTTCGCGTTGTCGTTCGTTATCAGATGATTACATAATTTGCAGTATATTTGCAGATCAACGGTTTCAATAACAATTTGGGTGCGAGATATTTTGACTTTCTGTTCATTTTCAACGACAGAGCAGCTGTTGTTTTCAATCATCTGAGAAATGGCATTAGTATGATAATAATTATAAATAAAAAATTTTTTTAAAGACAAGCACTTGCAAGAGTTTTATGGAGATTTTTTACATTGAGGGTAAAGACAATAAGAGAAACGTGTAATTCAGTCAAATGATTTTTACCTCTTTTTTAAATTATCAAAAACAATGAAAAAAATGTAGTTAATTAAATTACAAAATTTCGCGTTGTCGTTCTTTATTAGATGATTACATAATTTGTAGTATATTTGCAGATCAGCACTTTCAATAGCAATTTGGGTACGAGATGTTTTGACTTTCTGTTCATTTTTAACGACAGAGTAGCTGTTGTTTTCAATCATCTGAGAAATGGCATTAATATGATAATAATTATAAGTAAAAAAAAAAAAAATTAAAGAAACAAGCACTTGTGAAAGCTTTATGAAGGTTTTATTCATTGAGGGTAAAGACAGTAAGAGACACGTGTAATTCAGTCAAATGATTTTGACCTCTTTTTAAAATTAACAAAAACAATGAAAAAATGTAGTTAGTTAAATTAAGCGTAAATGAAGTAACCTCTTAAATTAACGTGTAATACCTATTAAGATATACTTCGAGATTTCGTCGTAGCAGGTTTTGATGTATGTGAATAACTAAAAAGCCCTTAAAGTATTTTTTTAATACTGTAAAACCTGTGAAAATCAGATCGCTAGGAGCCGGAAAAAATTCCCATTTAAAAAAGTTTCCGTTTCACCAGGTAGATGGTATGGTATTCTTTTCCTCGATACCAAAAAATTTAGTCGCTTAATGCAGGTGTTGTTATAGATAACTTCCGTTTTAACAGGTTTTGCTGTAGTAAATAATATTGACTTTATCTTCTAATTTCTGAACAATATGACAAATTCGCTTCTTAATAATGAAATATCGTTTGAAATGTGAGTATATCATTCGGTAAAGACTATTACGTGATAAAGAGTAAAACAGAAAAAACATGAATATAGTCATGATTTTTAAACGAGTATATGCAAAAATTTCTCCTCACGTAAAAATTAATTCGCCTTTTTATTTCGCTAGAATCGTAATTATGTTGCAAATTCCCTTACACTGTTTCTCATTTTGAGAAACATGTAACTAATTAAAATTTCTCTTAATTCTCTATGTTTTCATATTTTTTATATGTAAAACTGCAGCCGTTGCGAGGGATTTTTCTGTTTCTGATTATCTGTTATTTCTTTTTTCACGGTCAATTTATCATTTTAAAAAGAGTCAAGTAGATGTTTTGCATTTGCAGAAAGCTTTTAGAAAATGAGTCAGACAGAAGAAAATGTAATAAAAAAAGGATTTTTTCAAACGATTTTTTTTTCTTTTTTATTACTTACCCATCATACGTAGTATAAAAATCGAAAACAAATTTTGACGGATTTACACGTTTCAGACACTAAAGATTCTGAAAAATCTTTAGAAGAAAAAAAAATGCCGTCCGTCTGTCTGTATGTGTGTCTGTGTGTCTGTAAATGCTCTATCTCCCAAACAAATTGAGATAGAGACTTGAAATTTGATACGTACTTAATATGTAATAATGAGAAGAAGCTTATTGAATTTCAGTAACCTCGATTATTCAGATTTTTTTTTTTTTTTTTTGACTCTCGAAATATTCGTTCTGATTAAAGGTATATAAAAATTTTCGAAATTGTTTTTTTAAGGACTGAATATAAAAAACAATAAAAAAAACATAAATTGTGCATAAAGAATGAAGTCGATCGGATAATGAGTTGCCGAGATATTTGTAATCCTATTTCCACACTCTTCGATTTTCATGACCCTGCATTTCATTCAAGTTTCAATTCAAAGATATATTTTAATTGGAAAAGAGACGCTTAATCCGACGCAGTAAACTGTTAGTTAATATGATCATCATTTTTAGAGTTATAAGGATGTTTCTCTTACGCAATTCAGTAATAAAGCATTTAAAGTTTATGACGTCATAAAGCCAGGATTTTATTCGAATTGCAATGCATTTTATAAATAGTTTACACATGTTTTATTTTCATGTTTTATATTGTGCATATCCATGAGTGGTAAGTATTACGGTGGCCCCCAACGACTAGTTTCCATCTTTCTTAATAAAAAAAGTGTTGGATTCGAGAAATTTTTCGAGTTTCGATTTTTGATGGGTTAACACATTTTGGGAATGAATACGGTTTGAGTGTTCTTGTACCGATGTCTCTATGTCTAACTGTCTGTGTTTTATACTAATTTTCTGGTTGCTGTAACTCAATAACTAATGCGCGGAATTTCAGAAAATTTAAAATATAGTGAGACCTTAACATAATTTATTGCCAATTAGATTCGGACAAATATCGCCCATCCTTCTATGGCATGTCTTTCAGGATTTTTATGGTAGCTATATCATTCCATCTATAGTATAGAATTGCACCACACTTTATGTGTAAGGTGTTTATTGTAAACAGCTATACTGAGTCAATTTCAATTTTGATTTTGATCACTAAACATGGGGCGCTGTGTTATTATTATTTTTTTAATGTATCGTTATAGCTGTATCGGTGAACATTATAGCTGTAACTCGATTTCTGTTTAGTGTATCAAATGTATCATATATATTCATCAAATATTATGTTTGTCTAAGCATATACTTCAGAATGGACACAAAATGACGACACTGCTTTTGGGTTAATTAATAATATATATGTTAGTCTAAATTTGGATTCGAATACCCAACAAGCTACGTTGTTATGTGTAATTATTATTCTTTTTTTAACACTATCCAACATAGCTGTAAAGTGTTTATGGATTCGGTTTGTCTGTCTGTCTGTCTCTTCGTGACCAATGTATCATTTTGAAGAAAATAAAATAAATTCGTTGCATTTAGACGAGGAGTAAGACAGAAGAAAATGAATGTAGTTAGGGCATGATTTGCAAACAGTTTTATATAAAAAAAAATTATCTACATAAAAATTAATTCGTCTTTCTGTTTCACTAGAACTTTAAATGTATTGTTCGTTTCTTTATACCATTTCTCATTTCTAACACTTTCCAACATAGTTGAAAAGTGTTTATGAACTCCGTTTTTATGTCTCTGTTTGTATGTCTGTATGTACTCTAACTCGCGTAAATATACTCGGATTGTCATGCAATTGATATATGTTAATGAGATTAACTGTGGCATGTTCGGTATTGTAAATGAAGTATGTAGCGTTTATAGTTCATTTACAGGAACACTAAAAGAATTCCGTTACATTACGGTCTATGAGGAAAATCGTTTGCTGTGGATTTTAACGATGTTATACTACAACATGTTTAAATTTTTACCACATGTTTACTACAACATACTACAACATGTTAAATTTTAACATGTTTACTACATGTTTAAAACATGTTTAAATTGATATATATCACTGATGTGCACTACTAGAGTCTTATTATAGAATAGGGTATGCATAGCATTCGTCGTTCATTTACAGGAACACACAAAATAATTCTGTTAGAGTACTGTCTAAGAACAACAATTGCTGGAAGTGCGTTCTAAGTTGTGGTATGTTTTTAAATTAAACTAATTTTTTGCCTGTTACTTGGTTTTTATAAATTATATAGATGATATACAGGGCAGCACAAAATATCTCGAGTACATTTCCGCTTACTGACGGAAAGTGCAGTAGGGGAATTTATAACTTTGCTAAGCGTTTTTAACTGAACTAAATTTTAGCATACTATGTAGTATATATACAAATCTATCGATCATATACAGGGCTGCACAAAATAATTCGGATATGTCTCCCGGTGAGTTGCACAGTAGCATATTTTAAAAAGTTTTGTGGTTCACCAGCAGAATATCATTTTAAATGCAAACTAAATGACTTCTAAAGTTTCACGAAAGAAACTTTTGAAACAACATATTCCAAAATTATATTATTTTCTAGTAAACATTTTTTTTTTCAAGTACATTTCAGGAAAGGAATTTTTGGAACAGTCTTAAAGCGTATTCCAAATTTTGTTGTTCACTAAAAAAAATATTTTTCCAAACTCAATTCACGAATGAGATTTGTAAAACATACTTCAAAAGTCAACTTACCGATTTTTTGCTGAAAGATGAGCGCAATCGATTGCGGAAATATCGGAAACATTCTTCCGACGAATTCTGTTTGAACGTCTGCCTCATTCCTCTTCTTTATCCACTCGAATCCTCTTCACTGGATAAAAGTTCAGAACCATTTTCCCCCACTTCAAAAACTCTTCATTGTTTTGTTTTTAGGGTGTTAGATTAAAAGGAAAGCAAAATCAACAACTCGTTCCGGTCTCGGATATAAAATCCAATCTACAAACTTAGTTGCTTCCCAGTCACGATCAAAGAAACGCCCTGCATGCCTAGCCGGAAAATGCCTTGTTTTCTCCAGATGTCCGATATTGCTTTTTTTGTGTTCGGCAATATAGCACAAAAGAATGGCTGAAAGATGCATCGGGGGAAAAATAAAATCAAATAACCTGGTAGAAATAGAAGTCTCTGTACCTCGTTGAAAAGCAGTTTTCTGAACAAAGAATGAATACATGTGTGTTAATAGTTGATGGTAAATTGACTGTTTTAGATTATTTCCGGAAGTTTATCTCATGAAGAATGCAATCATCTGAATTTCTGTTTTAAAAAAGTCAATGTAACAATAGTAGGTAGAAAAATAAAGTCAATAACGGCAAGTACCTAACTAGAGTGCAATTTTAATATTAATTTAATGTTAACAAACCCCATTTACACCATAAAGAGCTTCTGAATACATAATTTGTCAGATTAACAAAAATATTTGAAAACTTTTATGTGAAAGAAGTAAAACCCCATTTACTCGTACAAATGTTACTTTTAAAACTTTAAATGTAATAATGTGGGTAATATGTCAGATAAATAATGAAATTATCACTTGAATTAGTTTTTCTTGTTAGGGAGAAGAAACTGTGCTTTATAATTATGAATTAAATAGTATTTAATTTAGACTGAAGAAGAATTCACGTTTGTAAATGACTAAGATCGAGAAATAAAATATTTTTCAATAAAAATATTTTCACAAAAATTGAGTTTCATATGAAAGATATGTGTAATTTTAACGTGAAAGTTGGCATTATTCATTTACGAAATAAAATATTGAACACAAAATATAAAAATAAAAAAGTAAGAATAATCGATGATGAATTTTTATAATTTAAACAATAAAGTTGTTGAAAACGGTGGTCTGGTTTCTTAGAAATTTTTGAGGTAAAATGAATAAAGAATGTTATTTTATCTAAGATTTAAGGAGATTTGGTAAAAACTACTTATTATTATTATTGGTATTAACTACTAAACACTTTTTATCAAAGATGAGCACAATCGATTGCTGAAATATAGGAAACGTTCTTCTGACGGATGTTGTTTGAACGTCTGCCTCAAATTCTCTTCTTTACCTCCTCGAATCCTCTTCACTGGATAAAGGTTCAGAACGATTTTCTCCCCACTTCAAAGACTTTTTCATTGTTTTATTTTTGGGTGTAGATTAAAATGAAAGCAAAATCAACAACTCGTTCCGGTACGGGATATGGAATCCAATCCACAAACTTGGTTGTTTCCTAGTCACTTATCAAAGAAACGCCCTGTAATGCTAGCCGGATAATGCTTTGTTTTCTACAGATGTCCGACAAATGCCCGTTTTTTTATTTTTTAATTTATTTGAGAATATAACACAAAAGAATTGCTGAAATATGCATCGCGAAAAAAATAAAATCGAAATATCCTAATAGAAGTCTGGCGTCTGGAAGAAATATAATCTTCAGAATAAAAAAGAAATGAATAAGTGATAATAGCTAATGGTAAGCAGTAAATTATCAGAATATTTCATATTTTTTCTTGGAAACTGATAACATAAAGAATATAAAGACAACTTTATTTATATAAATTATATATAAAAGATCATTAGAAATTTAAAACCCAATGAATAAGTGTTGCACTAATAGCAATTCTAAAATTAACTAAATTTTAACGTTAATCATTATTATCTAAATCCGCACTTTTCAATCGCTGCATCGCAGCACATTTTGCTTAAATAAATTTAATTGAACAAAATTTTTAACGTTTATTAATTTAATTATCTTTTGCTTATTTTTCAAGAATAAGTCTCTAAATGTTCAAGAAAAAAAGAAAAAAATTGCTTTTTTCTCCAAAAATCAACTTTCCCGTTTTCTCTACCATTCCAAGGCCTCTATAACAAGAAAATACCTCCTTAGAAATATAATGTAATAAAATAAAAGTGAGAGAAAGTGCTTGTTCCGTTCTTAACGTCATATTTGTACGAGTTGAGCTTTTCTGCAATTAAAATTAGGAAAAATGAAAAATAATGAAGGCTAGTATAATTAGAAGACGTTTAAGAGTATGTTACGCCAAAGTTCATCTTTAGAAAGAAAATTTTAAATGTCAAGATCAGATATCGCATGAAATGTTCACTTGCAATTAATAAAAAATAAATATATACTCTTAAACATTTTGTGGTAGGTTGAACTAAAGTTTGGTACTGCAGTAGCTACAACAGATGATGAAATATCGTTCCAACATTTGAGATCTTAGATCAATTTTGCACATCATCTGCATCATCTGCACACCTTATATCATTTCATGACACAACAATGTGCTGCGGTTGAAAATCCCTGATTTAGATGATGATGATTGACGTTAAAATTTAGGGTCAACCGGAGCTTCAAATGTTGGAACGGTATTTCAACATCTTATGGTTGCAGCTGTAGCAAAATCAAAATTTGGTTTAAACCAGCGCAAAATTTTTAATACTGCAGATAGATAGAATTTTAAACACTTGCATAGTGAACATTTAAATTTAATAAATTCACTTTTTCTGCCTCATTACAATTATTTCTTTAAAGCCTCTGGCAAATAAGACACTTTTAATGACAAATGTTTAATTTCTTATTTGCTGTGACAACCACCTCATTATTTAATATTCCTGGATTGAAATTAAATAAGATTGTACGTTTCTTGCAAATGATCTTTTTTAGCTTTATGATACAACAAATAATAAACTCTTTTCGAATTTTCATTAGAGGAACACATAATTCAAAAATTATTCTTCTAATAATCTATGTCAAGTCATCAGCCTATCAGTTTTGACGTAAACTAAAGAAATCTAAAGGAATATGCGAACGGAACGATTAAAATTTTAATAATTGCACATTTTCAGCCTAATTAATCCTTTGAAGAATGGCGAGATATATTTTATACCACTTAATTTTTACTAAGAATTTTGTACCAGAATTTTGTATCAAAATTTTACTATTATACCTTTGGTTAAAAAAAAAATGCACTAAAATTTCATTTCCTTTGTTTCAAATAATCTTTCGAAATTTTTGGTGTGAATTCAACATTACAAAAACACAAGTATTTACCCTTAACTTTACAGAAGCACAATTACTTGCCATTGAAAGGGTTAAACAATTTTCTGCAAAGTACCTCATAAATAAAACAGTTTTAACCCTACTAAGATAATTTTTCATTTTTTCTGACTATTACGTCACATTTAATAACTCCGGATCATGCATAATCGAGTTAAATGCTTCACATGTATACTATTTTCTTTTAAATAATGAAAGAAAGAAAAACCCGCTATCAATATTATACTTTCCATGATGAAACATACATTCTAAAATTACGTATAAAAAATATGTCCCTGTAATCGACAGCGCCGAACAACTATGCCATCAACGAAAATAACGTTAGTTTTAACGAAAACATGCGAAATCCGAACGGATATTAAATACTAAATGTATCCCGTGAAAATTTAATAAACGCACTTTTTCTGCCTCATTAGCCAATCTTCCCTCAATACCTCTGGTAAATAAAACAGTTTTAACTACAAATAATTTATTGTTTGCTCCAAAGACCAAGTAATGATTTCCGTTCTGTTTGGTTAAACTAACTAACCATTTATTTCAGGAGAAAATTATTTTCGCAATGCGGTTTAATGATCTAAAACATTAATTATAAAAAAAAAATTTTAAAACCTTTAACTGCTGCTATAAAGATTGTTTATAAAATCATTGTTTGTCGAACACCCAGCATTTTGTTTCACTTTCTTCGTAATGGGAAGATTAGAGTTTAATAGTTCCAGCTACGAAATTTTAAGCTAATTTTGGGCTGTTATTTTTATTTCAAGTTTTGATTTAGAAAAATAAAATATATTTTTTAAACATTTCATTAATTAGAACGAATTTCATATTATTTTAACAATTGTATAACAACATAAACATGACAATATAAAAACAATCTTCATGTTCTTTTAACATAATATAACAATATAACTTGTTATTTCATGAGATAATGCAAATCTGACGTTTTATATATATTTATTTATATTTATATGTATATGTACCGGTCGATTCAAAATTAAAGGAAAATGTAGTAATTCAAAAAGAACAGTCTTCAAATTATTTTAGTAAATAAGGTTGCATGTTTCTTATAATTTTTGCTCTTTAATTTTATGATAGAAAAAAATAATAATAAACATGCTTCGGTACTTATTTAGGAGAACACATAATGCAAAAATTATTCTTCTACTCACCTATGTCAAAACACCTGTGCCTTCAATGAAAATAACATCAGTGTTGATGAAATCGAAAGAAATCGAAAGCAATATGCAAACGAATCGATTAAAATTTTAATATTTGCAATTTTTCTGCCTGATTAAAAAATCTTTTGCAAAGTATCTCGTAAATAAAACAGTTTTTACCATATATGGTTAATTTCTCATTTTTGTGACGATCACGTCATATTTAATAACTCTAGATCATGCATACCCGAGTTAAATGCTTCTCATGTATACCCTTTTCGGTACTTTTCCAGTATTGAGGCCTTGGCTTTAAAAAAAAAAGTTTGGTGAAATTCGAGCTTTCGAAAGTGAAATTAGATGCCAAATAAGATAAACATTTATGCAAACAAACCTGATTAACTTTTATGTTTGTTTATTTATTTATATATAAATATTTTATTTATATGTTATTATTTTTTATATATAAAATTTACTTCAGTTTGTTTATAAAAATAGAAAAATGGCTTGTTTATATTAAATAAATTGCATAAACATTGAAAAAATTGCTTGTGTATATGAAACGATGAATAGGTTGCCAGAAAAAAATTCATGAAAGATTTCCTTCTCTAGCTAAGTCTATTTTCCCTATCTCACCAAGGACCCTATACTGGAAAAATACCCTCTTTCCTTTTCATTAATAAAACAAAGAAAAATTCGCTGCTAGTGTTATAACTTTCCATGATGAAACAAATTATAAACACTACGTACAGAATTCTGTCCCTGTAATCAACAGCGCCTAACAACTACGCCATCAGCGCCAATAACATTAGTTTTAACGAAAACATACGAAATCCGAAAGGATATTCAACAGCAAATGTATCCAGTGAAAATTTTATAAATACACTTTATCTGTCTCATTAGCCAATCATCAGCAAAGTAATAATTGATAAATAAAACAGTGTTAACCATAGATCGTTAATTTCTCGTTTTTCTGTGACAATCACGTCATATTCAATAAATCTAGATCATGCATAATCGAGTTAAATGCGTCTCATGTATCCTCTTTTCTTTTCAATAATAAAAGAAAGAAAAACTCGCTACCAATGTTATATTTTCCATGATGAAACATATATTGTGAAAACTACGTATAAAAAAAAAATCTGTCCCTGTAATCAACAGCGCAGAACAACTACACCATCAGCGCCAATAACATTAGCTTTAACGACAACATACGAAATCCGAATGGATATTAAATAGTAAATGCATGTATTGAAAATTTAATAAATGCACTTTTTCTGCCTCATTAGCCAATCTTTTACAAAATACTAACTGGTAAATAAAACAGTATTAACCATAGTTCGTTAATTTCTCATTTTTTGTGACAATCACGTCTTATTTAAGAACTCTGGATTATGCATAATCGAGTTAATTCTCATATATACTTTTTTTCTTTTCATTATTAAATAAAAGAAAAGCTCGCTACTAATGTTATACGTTCCATGATGAAACATACATTATAAAAATTACGTATAAAAAAATCTGTCCCTCTAATCAACAGCGTAGAACAACTACGCCATCAGCACCAATAACATTAGTTTTAACGAAAACATACGAAATCCGAACGGATATTAAATAGTAAATGTATCTATTGAAAATTTAATAAATGCACTTTTTCCACCTCATTAAGCAATCTTCCCTCAAAGCCTCTGGTAAATAAAACACTTTAAACCCACACATGGTTAATTTATTGTTTGTTCTAACAACCAAGTAATGGTTTCCGTTCTGTTTGGTTAAACTAACTAACCATTTATTTCAAGAGAAAATTATTTTCGCAAAGCGGTTTAATGATCTGAAAACACTAATTACAAAATTTTGTCTTTAAAAACTTTAACTTGCTGCTATAAAAGTTGTTTATAAATTCATTGTTTGTCAAACACTCAGCATTTTGTTTCACTTTCTTTGTAAGGGGAGGATTAGTTTAATAGTTGGAGCTACGAAATTTTAGGTTAAGTTTTGTCCATTATTTTATTTCAAATTTTGATTGCCAAAATAAAATATGGATTTTTAACACTTCCTTTATGGATTTTTAACATTTCCTTTATGGATTTTTAACATATCCTTTATGGATTTTTAACATTTCCTTTACGTATTTTTAACATTTCTTAATGGTATTACGAACTTCATATTCTCTGAACAATAACATATCAATATACACTGTAAAAAAAAAGTCAAATGTGTTTTAATGTACGAAAATACAATATAACCCGGAACAAAAATATACAGTAGCCACTTTCTAGTTACTTACGATTCCGAAAAGTGTTTTTTATCTTTAGAAACCACAGAAACCAATATATTTTCCAGATTTCAAGAAGCATTTATAAAAATAAAGATCATTTACTGCCACTGATTTTCGGAAACGTTTCCGAGTAGTTTTTAGAGTGCATTAATGAGTTTTCTCAACCCGGAATATCGGTCTTTAGGATGCTATCAATTCTCAGTTAACATTTTCAGCTGCGTAACTGAATTTATACATGCAAGCCTTACAAAATAATATTAATTTTAATGTTAATGTTAATACTTTTAGTTTATCATGTTTGTATGTAAAACATGTATGTTAAACATGAAAATGTTTACTTGAGAATGTATAAGTTATATTTGAACAAATCCGAAAACCTATATTCCGAGGTGAGAAAATTGATTAATACACTACGAAAATTACTCGGAAACGTTTCTGAAGCTAATTTTACATAAATAACACTACGTTTTTCCTTTGACTCGAAGACAAAAATAAAAAAATTAAGTATTTGGCTTTATAATGTTCAAAATTTCTCTTTGATGAAACACTTTTATTATTTTATAAAAATTCGAAAAGTATCAAAATTGAAGTATTGGAATCTGTTTTTAAGTAGGCACATAATATTATTTTTTTATTGGAATTTAATTAGCTGCGGATTGCTTAAAATGTTATTTTAAAACTCTTGGCGTTAAAATGTTAGAAGTTTTTTTGTTTGTTTGTTTGTTTTAATAAATATCTGTAATAATAATTATAAATAATAATATTCATTGCAATTTGGACTAATTATAGATTTTTTGTTTAATTAAATATTTTGCATATATACCTTTAGAAGGATATAAAAAGCATCGTCTTCTATTCTAGCTAATTTGAATAAAATTCAAAATAAAGATTATTTATAAAAGAAAGCTTCAATAAAGATCAGTACAAAGATTGATGCTACAAAGAAAAACAATATTATTTTCCGATAGCAAAACTCTGAAGAAAAGAATATCGATATCATTAAAAATGATCGGTCATCCATGCCTAACCTCTTAACCCTTTAGTTAACATGCTTGCACAGCAATAAAAAATTATGGAAACAACAAAAATACATCTCAACTTCACTCTATCTTTTGTTGAACACCGAGAGATTTTCGTTGATTATACTTTCCATTCAGTTTTTCGATCGCCCTTGCGAATCGAATCAGATTTTCTTAACCATGACCGTGACTTTACGGGAAATTATTTTTTATTTTTTTGCTATCCTAGGCAAATCCTATCAGGCTCGCATATCTGAATGCACACGCTTTCTTAAAGGAAGTTACACAGGAATTTTGCATTTCTTTGTTTAGTGAAAATTTGTTTCACTGCACCGCAAAATTAGCCCCATATCTTCATTATTTTGTTCATGTTAGTAATGTCGAAACGGAAGTGAATTGGATACATAATATTGCACTATTTTTATATTTATATTTCTTTCTTCTTTTACAGTCTCGGCATCCAATTTGAATTCATCGCACGTCTGAAGTAATAATGATCAAATAAAAAGATTGTGGAAGGAAAACTAACGTAAAATTGCACATGACTAGAAAAAAAAGGGGGAGGATATTTCTTGGTTATTTAAAATGCTCAGTATAGTGAATGATTTTTATCGACAAGTATAGGTATTATTTTCGTTTTCTGAAAAAGAATTGTTATGAAAAATTGCAAGACATCTCGATTATGCAGAACTCCTTAATTTATATTCATATGTATATAAACTGGAAATAAAATTTAGTAGCCGTTCGTTTAGAGTCAGTTTGACGTTACACGGTGTGGGACTCCTGGCAACGCTAACCGCAACTTAGTCATGAAAAATAGAGTTTTTCTTGCTGTGTATTATTACTTGCAAAACTTTGCACACACACACGCTGGAAAAAAGTAGCTTCCTTTTTTAGGTGCGTTCGTAATTATATAAATACGTAGTACCTATAGTCGCCGTCTGGTCCGTCCGTCTGTCTGTCCGTCCGTCCGCATATAACAGCGCAAAAACTACCCAACCAAATAGTTTGAAATTTAATTTATATAATCGTTTCAGAATTTATTCGAGTCATTTCAAATTTTATGAAAATCGATTCAAAACTTAAAAATATATTAATAATAGTTTTCTTTATTCTATCAAATCCCATCATACGTAATCTATATAGTAAAAGCGCAAGTCTGTGACTGAGGAAAACAAATACGGGCTAATCACAACTTTTTTCATACGTGGCCATTTTTATTCAAATTTTTTTTTTTTTTCGAATGAAATTGCGTAAGAGTTACATTTTTAGAACGATCGTTCAAAAAATTGTTTGCTTAAGAGATGAGTTACATTAAAAAATGTATAGATTCTGAGATAACTTCAGTGGAAATTAGGTTAACAGCCGAATATATCAATCCATTAAAGTAAATAAACACAAGAGATTCGTTCATCGTGACTCGTAGAAATATTAAACCATGGAAATAATCATTCTCAAAGCAAGATCTCCATGGTGAATTTTACACACTGTCAGATGTCGAAAAAAAAATTCACATCTATGAACGTGGCATGAGTAATAAGGGGAATAAAGGGCGTGCTTCCCTCATAACAGACGATATAATTCATTTCACTAAAATAATAACGATGATTTTTTTTTTTTTTTTTTTTTTTTTTTTTTTTTTTTTTTTTTGCAAAACTAGTTATAGTTCGAACGCACCTCATTTGTCATGTTTAATGTACAATTTCCAACTTGTTATCCTTTTGCCTTATTGAGTACTTACCTAAAAACATCTGTGCAAATCTTTACGTAGTAGAAGAGATTTTGAATCGGTAAAACCTTTTAAAATGTATTCTTCTTATTAGTTTCGGCTACGATATTTAAATATGCATTAACAGTTCATTTTATTTAATGCATTAAATTTCTTACATTTCACTTAAAATGTCAGTTATTCTATTAAAATCTATACTTTTGCTTTCTCGGTAATTAAATTAAAAATTTGTAAACTAATGATTTTTTAATCTTACGAAACACAGACCATTAATCGAACGCTTTAACTTCTGCGAAAAGAATTCTGCTTTTTAAATGAATACCTGATTAAAAATTCAATTACGCACTAAATTGGAAAAAAAATTAATAGAAAAAACGAATCAGTTTCCGTTTATTTATTTAAAGACAGTTACGTCTAAGTAGCAGTAAAAACATTTCTTCTAATGCCAACGATCATTCTAGTCGTTTTCCAACAAATTTAATACAAAATCGTTGTAAAGATTGTTTTAAGTGATTCTGTTTTGTTGTTGTTGTTGTTTTTCTTTCAAAGTTATTAAACGTATGCTTCTAACGTCTGATACACTGAGAAAAATGACACTTTCAAATCTGGGTAAATCGATGTTTTCCTTTCGTTATGAAACTTTTGTTTAAAATATGACGATCCAATGCTTTCAATTCTGGAATACCAGAAATACTCAGAATATTGAAACATGGACATATTCAAAACAGAGCAGGTAGAGGTCAATTCATACTCATTTTTAAAACATGGACTTACTCAAAAAAATATTAGGGTCAGTTCAAACTCATTTTTGAAACATGAAAATACTCAAAAATGAGCACATTAGAAGTCCGTTCACACTCATTTTTGAAACATGGACATACTCTAAAATGAGCACATGATGTTTTATTTTTGAGTGTGTGCATGTTTTCAGAAATGAGTATGTACATGTTTCAAACTTGAGTCATTTTGATTCGGAACCATTTTGACTATGCGACATACTCAGATTTGAGTATTTTTTGCTCAGTTTTGAAAATGTCGTTTTTAGAGTGTACCACAAATTAATCTGTCACGTGCCATTTTAAAACATCTCATTGGTTTTTTAATTTAAAGGATTCGGGTACTAGTGCTTCAATTATATCATCTATCCGTACTAAAAGAATTATTCAATTTATTTTGCAGGTAAAAAAGGGAAGAATACGTCAGCTGCTTAAAATTTTGTGTTCTATATGAACATGGCATGAATTCACAGTGGCTTAGTTGTGTTATGTATTTTGTCTACAGTTTTTTAGACTCGTGTTTAGATACAACTAGCGAAAGGTTTGAAAAAAAAAATGTTTTTTTTTTTTTCGAAATATTTAATCAAGTTATGAAAAATAATTTTAAACAATATTAAAAATTTATGTAATATGAAAATTTTTATACGCGTTTTAGTGATCGCGGTTTTAACGAATTTCATATTTTTAGAGATTCCTGTACAACGAGTTAGCTTAATCTACTGATGTCTTTTTGGTTTGCATGGGCTCGAAGTGCTCATACACGCGTTTTAATGATAGCGGCTATAAAGAAGTTGATATTTTTAGATTCCACTGATTTTTATTTATTTATTTATTTATTTATTTATTTTGTAGTTTTCAAACGGAGCATTCATGCTTGCGTTATAGTGATAGCGGATTTAAGAAATTTCATATTTTTCATACTGACGGAGAAAAAAATATTAAAAAATTCAGAAAAAATGCGTAATTAACAGATCAGTTTTTAACAAAGTTCAATAAATGATTTAGTTAATTATTTTTAGTTGAACAAATGATTTTTTTTCAACGCATCACTTTCCCGTTTCGCTAGACACTCGAAAATTTGGTCTGTTACATTACATTTGTTTGGAAATATGGGGAAAAAGTCGTTAGCAATTTTTTGGAACCTCTCATATTTTTCGTATTGGAATGTTTTCTTTCTGCTCATCACTTCCCCTGACAATTTCTTGATCAATTTCTTTTATGGCTAAAACCTTGAACAGTTGATGTCGGTTAAGAGGCTTCCGAGTTGCAATCAACTTAGCGCCCAGTCTAGCCGTTGGGAAAAGTTAAGATGTAGCATTAACTACATGATAAAGGAACAATTCAAATATAAAGGATAGATGTAAAATAAGAAATGATCATGTGAAATTTGAGATTCAAAAGTTTTAAAATTTGGCTGGTAGAAAATTCTCTATTTTTCTTTTCTTTCTTTTTTTTTTTTTTTTTTTTTTTTGTATCTTAATGGCATACATTTGTCGGATTTTTTTTTATTTCTTTCTTATTTTATTTATTTATTTATTTATTTTTGCAAAACTTCTTTTCGCATTCTGCAACAAAGTATAAATACCAAAGTTAAAAAAAATATTCCAAATAGTTTATCTTGTAGAGCCCTTCAAACACGTGAACTTTAAATGTGACCAGGCGATAGGTATTGTACACGTCTTTTTGTAGGAAGTCCGTGAAAAATAAAAGAAGTGTTATTATTAACGTCCTATTAACATTTTTACGTTTTCCACAAATAAACTGAACAACAATCCAATACAAACAATTTAAACACAATTCAGTTCAATGTACAATAACGCATAAGATTCGTAATAACAGTGTTACAAAGCGGACTATTTTTGGTGTAATTTAATACACCTGTTTGCTTCAGTTGTGGAACATTATGCAAATATATGGATCATGGTTAAATATATAGAATTTATTAGAATGTAATGCATCATACATGATGCGAAATTCAGTGAAGGGTAAAAAAGTATTGTCACTACATTTCACTTCACACTTCGGTCATTTAAACAATTTAGCGTTTTAGGAAATTCTTAACTTTAAATAGACCGCTGAAATCATTACTCATTTTATAATTATTATTGTTTACAAATCTGTCCAATTTATCAGTTTCAATATTTTAGAATATATTAAGTTTTAGTCCTTCTAGCTAAGATCACTGGATAATAAGTTACCATTAAAGCTCTAATTTTAATGTGACGATACAGAATAAGGAAAATTTTTGGTCTCGATTTTGTTAAAATGAAATTATTATAATTTAGTAATTCACCCGAATGGTAGAAGCAAAAGTAACTTCATACCTGTTATTTGACCTCATTCAGTAGTTTTTAAAAGTATTTTCTAGATATAAAACTTTTATAATAATAATAATAATAATAATTAATTTGAGCAGAAACCCAAATAGTCAAATTGTTCGTAATATTAACGAATACAACATCTACCGTATATATCCGGCGAATAACACACTCCAGTGTATAATTCACACCTATACTTTCAGACTTCATTTTCTAATTTTTATAATGCGCCTTTTTATTCTTTGGAAAGAAACCATCATGAGATACATAGCAAAAATTAAATAAAGGCCATTCCAAAATGTAATAACTATTACTTAAATAAATAGCATGTTTATTAAATTAGCTCTTATGATATCATCTTTTTTTCTTACTTTTTAATTCTTATTTTTTACAATTGGCGTATAACACACAGCTGTAATTTTCTATCAGTCTTCTTGCATCAAAAGTGACTATACGCCGGAATATACGGTAATTACCTTTTTATTTTGGATGTTTTACCATTTGTTTTCAAGTAATCTGATAACGAAAAAAATTGTTTTGTAAATAAATAGCATGTTTATTAAATGAGAAATCTTAGCTCTTATGATCATGTATATTTTTCTTTATTTTAATCTTTTATTTTTATAACTCTCATATAACGCTCACCTGGTAATTTTCGACCAATTTCCTTGTATCGAAACAGCACGTTATACGCCTGAATATACGGTAATTACATTTCCATTTTATATGTTTTACTATTACTTTTCAAGAAATCTGATAGCGATAATAATTTTTTGTAGCTAAATAGCATGTTCATTAAATTATAAATCTTAGCTCTTATGACCATCTATTTTTTTACTTAATATTCAATCGTTCATTTTTATAACCGGCGTATAACGCGCACCTGTAATTTTCAATCGATTTCCTTGTGTCAAATGTGCGCGTAATACGTCGGAATATACGGTAATTACTTTTCTATTTTGAGTGTTTTATACTATGTTTAAAAGCAAGCATTTAAAATTACTATATAATAAATTGCTTTGCCACTATATTTCATTTTGAATCCATCAAATCATTAATTACAGTTTTCAGGAAACTTTATACGCCAAACACACAACTAAAATCATTAATTATATTTCAATCATTAATATTTGATACTTGGCCAATTTATTAGTTTTAATACTTTTGAAGTATTTTAATTGTTCGCTTTCAAATAACCCAGTTAAAATCTCTAGCTTTTGAATCGATTTGTCCCTAAATTTCCTTCAACGTCTGGTCAAACCATCCTGCGGAGATTGAAAGCTGTATTAGAATTGATATTATTGTCTATTCATTGATCGCGTAAAATATATACTTGCGCAAATAAGCGAAATCGGATAAGAATATGAATAAGCTTAGTTTGGAATTGGAGCTGCGGGTTGCCCCGAAGAGTTGTGATTTCAATTAGGCGGAGCAGAGCAAAATAAGTGGTCTTTGATCTCGAATTATTTAACAGTTGCATTTCTTAATATTCGTTTGAAATAGTTTTACCATCATCTATTATTAAGATTGGTTTCATTTTCTTCTTTTACAAACGGATATTATTTTTTTATATAATATATGATTTTTTTTTCATACACAAATCCGTAAATAACTCTACTTGGCATCTAGTGTAAAACAATAAGTTTGCTTTTCTACTGATAAAAAATGCCTCCGTACTGATAAGTATCCTGTAAGAGAAAAGAGAAATGTTTCCGTATCTAGCAACACTTAACAAAACTATAATATAACGGTATAATACTAAAAGCTGGGGTGTCAGTATTATACTGTAAAATCAACAATTTTTTGTGTAGTGTACCCATTTCCAATTAAACAGTTTCAGCTAAGTAACTGAATTTATCCATACAATAGTAACAAAATATTGTAAATTTTAATGTTAATGTTAATGCTGTTGATTGAACATGTTTGTCTGCAAAACGAAATATGAAAAGGTTTATTTGAGAACTGATAGCATTCGAAAAACCAAATTGAGAAAACTTATTAATATACTGTTACTTGGAAATGTTTCCGAAAATCCATCGTATCAACAGCTACTTTGTAGAAATTTTTCTTTAAATCTCGAAAATATATTGGTTTTTGAGGTTTCGATAGATTAAGAACACTTTACGTAATCATGGGTAACTCGGAAGATGTTATTGTATATTTTCGTTCGTGACTATATTATATTTTCGTATATTAAAAAATATTTGCCTTATTTTACAGTATGATACTTAATGTGGCTGTTGCGTAGAATAGCAACAGGGTGTGGTATGGATGGTCCCCCCCCCCTCCAAGAAACATATATTAAAAGTAATAAAATATGTAGTAATATGTAATTATGTATGTAACAAAATAACATAATCTTTCTGAAGAAAATTAAATTGAAAGTCAATTTAAAATAGATATTCAAACATGTAATATATATATGTGTGTGTGTGTGTGTGTGGTCGTTTTAAAATCAGGTCTGAGCTACATTCCTTATTTGTCTCTATCTTTTCTAAAATACTTTTCAAAAAACAACAACATTTTTTCATTATCTTCAAAAACTTAAATAGATCAGAATAAAAAACAGTGAAGAGAAAACATAAATAAACAGAAACATCCTTCGCAACGAATGCATTTTTATCAGAAAATGAAGAGAGAAAGAAAAAAAATGTAATTAGTCACACATTCTTCAAAGTGAAAAATGTAAGGGAATGAGCAAATTATGATTTTAGCAAAGTGTATGGACGAATTAATTTTTGGGTAGAGCAATTTATGTATAAAATTATTTTAAAATAATGTTCTAACTACACTGTAAAAAAAAAAAGCAATTGTTTCTTTATCTAGAGAAATATAATACAACCTCTTATGAGATATCCGAGATATACACGATTCCAAAGAACAGTCTTTATCTTTAAAAGCATTAAAAATCTATATATTTTCGAGATATAAAGAAGCATTTATAAAAACAAAGTTTATTTTGCTTCCACTGATTTTCGGAAAGGTTTCCGAGCAGTTTTTTTAGTGCATTAGTCAGTTTTCTCCAACCGGAATGTAGGTAATTCAATTGAGAATGGATATCATTCCAAAAACTGATATTCCTGTTTGAGAAAACGGATTAATGCACTCCAAAATGTACTCAGAAATATTTCCGAAAATCAGTAGCAGCAAAGGAAACTTTGTTTTTATAAATGCTTCTTTAAATTGCTAAAATATATTGGTTTCTGAGGTTTCTAAATATAAAGAACGCTTATCGGAACCATGGGTAACACGGAGGAGGTTATTGTATATTTTTATTCGCGGGTATATTATATTATCCTAAATTAAGAAAGATTTGTATTTGTATTTATTTTTATTTATTTATTTATTTATTTATTTATTTTTTTTGAGTATAAACTGTAAAAAATGACCAATGTTTCTTATTTTATGAAAATATACTATAACCACGAACGAAAATATAACATAATCTTCTGAGTTATCCGAAATTCCGAAAAGCGTGTTCCATTGTCTTTTGAATCTCCAAAAACCAATACATTTCCAAAATTTAAAGAATTATTTATAAAAGCAAAGTATTTTTTGCTGCCCGTATTTTTCAGAAACGTTTCCGAATAGTTTTTTATAGTGTATTAATCAGTTTCCTCAGCCTGGAATACCTATTTTTCGAATGTCATCCATTCTGAAGTAAACTTTTTCTGCTGCATAAGTTAATTTATACATGAAAGAGTAAAGAAATAATCTTAATTTGAATGTTAATGTTAGCTGTGTTCATTTTCCATGTTTCTCTGTTAAACATATTGGTTGAACATGAAAATATTTACTTGAGAATGGATAGCATCGGAAAAAACTATATTCCGGGCTTAAAAAACTAATTAATACACTTTAAAAGCTACTCGTAAACGTTTCGGAAAATTACGGTCAGCAAGAGCAATTTTGTTTTTATAAATGATTCTTTAAATCTCGAAATGCCATTGATGTCTGAGGTTTCTAAAGATAAAGAAACACTTTTCAGAATCATGGTTAACAAGGATGAGTTTATATTATAAATTTATTCGTGATTATATTATGTTTTCGTAGATTAATAAACATTTGTCATTTTTTACAGTGTACATTAATTTTCTTCTAACTCAATCCTTTTCTAAAATATTTCTTGAAATACAATTTTTTTCTCTTCTAAATTAATTTATTAAATTGGGTATAGAGAAATGAAATCTCACAACGACTGAAAAATTATCACAAAAAGGGAGATAGAGTATTATAAAAAATTGTAATTAGTTACATGTACTATAAAATGAGAGGCAGTGCAAGGAAACAAGTAATTACAATTACGATCTAGCAAAATGAAAAGACGAATTAATTTTTATGTCGAAGCAATTTTTATATAATGAAGCGTATCAAATGAGAAAATGAAAAGAACATGTTTGGAGAACAGATGATTACAAAATACATTATTTCATTAATTTTTTACAAAAGAATTCTGGATAATTTTGAATTATTAAGTAAGTCTCCAAAAGAAGCCAATCCCCATTTCTATTTTTAAATCTATTTTTAAATCATGTATAAGATTGTCAGAAAAAAAAACGGATTTTCGAGGAAGGGTGGGAGTTGCTCCTTATATTTTGGTCTCTATGTTCTAGAAATAGACAAAAAAAATAACGTAACAATCAAAATATGTTTGTATAAGATTTAAAAACAATGTTTCACGATATTCAGATTCTAGATTTTTAAAAATATTTTTCTTTTAAATCATGGCCCATTACATATATCTTCTGTCTCACTTTTCTTCTAAACTACTTTTGGCAATAAATCTATGTTTATTTCTTCATATCCATTTCAATATCTCATTTTGAAGAGAAAATAAGTTGCATTTCAAGAAATATTTTAAATAAAGAATGAGATTAATACAGAGATAAAATTAATGTAGTTACCGCATTATTTTAAAAAGATTTTATACATAAATTGTTCTACACAAAAATTAATTATTCCATCCATTTTATTAAAATCATAATTGTTTGACTCATTTCTTTGCACTGTTTTTCATTTTGCAGAACATGTGACTAATTACAATTTGTTTTCTTCCTTTCTTCATTTTTTGATAAAATTTCAGTTGTTACGAGGGATGTTATTATTTATTTATGTTTTCTTACCATTTCTTCTTATTCCGTTCTAATTTAATTTTCGAAGATATATATATACATACATATATATATATATATAAAACGCATGGTTAATTTATTTTACACAAAAAAAATAAAAAATAAGAGGGCATTTTGATTTACACATACGCTTACTAATGCACTTTTTGTAATGGACTTTGATGTAGTACTTTTATATGTGAATTACCGTAGTTATATTTAAATCTTCATTAATTAATTTAAATGAATTATTCACTACTATTAAGAATGTTTATTGATTTATTGTATTTACTTTTATGCCCATGGGGGACAATATCATATTATAATATAATGTAATACTTTATTAAACACTAATATAATATATATTAATTCAAATTAATTTTATTCCCTAACAACTTATATCATGTGAATTTAAATTTTAACTTTGTATGCAAAAACATAATATGTTACTTATTATGTAGTTTATTTTCAAAATCATAGATGGCAGCACCATGGTTTGTGATGCTTTTTAAAAAATTCCATATATCCATGTAATTCATTTTCTAAATTGGCAACAGGGTATGTAATCTTCTAAAACTGTTTTTGGCAACATTTAGTAAATTATTTTTTGCAATTCATTGCCTTTATTTGTCTTCATGTATTTGGTAAGTATTGGTAGTAGGAATCCATCTTCATCGTGTAGATTATGGCATTTGTCGATCTATTATCCAGTTCTTCTCTTATAATTCTGGGTAAGGTTTCTCTCTTTTTAAGTATTGTATTTGTTTTATGAATTTTCAGTCTTTTTTTTTTTAATTAGATGGTTATGGTCATAGAGTGGTCGTCCCAAATTCATATTCTTTAGCAATTTTAATGCTAATATGAAGATGAAATCACTCATTTTATTTGTGGAATTTATGCATTTGGGACTTGATAATTCTGTATAAATTCCACAAATTTCATTCATTCTATTTTATTAAAATTTAATTTAATTTCTACTTCTTTTATATTAGTATCTAATATCTATATTCATTGTGCTGGGGTTACAATTTCGTTGTCAATAAATTATTACTTCCTATATCATAATTTCAAGTTTCAGTTGGTGTTATCGTAATGTTTCATTAATGGTTATATATATATATATATATATATATATATATAATGTGATATTGTATAATAAATGTAATTATTTCATAATTTTATAAACATTAGTTTTATTAAATATTTTAATTAATATATGCTTTTTACAAATTAATATCTTTTTATGTTAGTTAAATAAATAAAGTGTAACTATATCTTCTTATATCTTTGCATAGATGGCAGTAACGTTGCTAGAAATTCCATTGATACATCGCATTCAATATATCGATTATCATTAAGTAATATCGTATCATTTCTTCTTAATTCTGTGCTGTAAATATTTTAATTTCAAAATAGCTTTCATTATTATCATCATCATTAATATTATATATACTTTAAAATACGATAAATAATTTATAAGTGTATTTGAATTATTTTTAAATTTGTTAAAATAGTTTACTTATTTCATTAACTGCCAATGTAACGGTTATACGCCATATGCTTTTGTAAAGGATAACGTGGTTTTTGATAGTTAAAATGTCAATGCTTGGGTATGTTTTACTTCTATATTTCTCTTTTGGTTTAAAATTCTTTATTAAATACGTTTTTGTATTTAATAATGTTTACTATTCATTGATTTTTGCACATATTATGTTCAATTATTCAATATTTGTCCATTTTTATTCAAATTTTCTTTAAATTTGACTTCGTAACTGATCGTTCAATTTGAGTTAATAAATTTGGCTCAGGCCTATTTACTTAAACAGAAATCAATTACATTTTACTTATATTAGTGGAATATTATCCTTGATAGTTTCACTTGAGTGTTTCACTATATAAGTTTCCAATTGCTTCTCGTAATAATTTTCACCTTCAGCACATTGGATTTTGTTCTCACATAACTTTAAGTATTTTTTTCACATGTTTTAATTTTGATAATTTTACATTTTTGGATATATATATATATATATATATATATATATGTGTGTGTGTGTGTGTGTGTGTGTGTGTGTGTATTGTATTATAATTATCGGTTTATCTATTGTCGATTATTTATGTGATTTAATGGTTATTATTAACAAAAGTTTTATTATGAATATATACATATTGTATATATATATTGTAGTATTATAATTATCGGTTTATCTATTGTCGATTACTTATGTTATTTAATGGTTATTATTAACAAAAGTTTTATTATATATATATATGTATATATATACAAGCTTGAAAGAAAATTCTCTTAACATATCGCTCAATACAAACATTTTTTATCTTCTTTTTTTTAAAGTGACAAATTTAACTGGATGAAAAAGAATCAACAGAAAAATGGAATAAACAGAAATATCCGTCGCAAGGATTGCACTTTCATAAAAAAGAAAGATAGAGAGAAATAAAAGAATTTTTTTTCTATTTATTTCATATTCTGGAAAATAAGAAACAGCGTAAAATAATGAGACAATACAATAATAACAAGTCCCACGAAATAGAAATAATGGAATTATTTTTCATGTAGAAGAAATTTTTGTAAGCAAAATGAGAAAATAAATTTTAAAATGTACTTAATGTCAAGTTTATGACTGGCAGAAAAATAAACTGATTCTAAAGTAGTTTTTTGGGGGGGGGCTATTTGCTCTTTTTATACAAGAAATAAATAAGAATATTTCTAAGTAAATACAAGAAATTCTCATTGTAAAAATGCTAAAATCAATATCCCATACACTGTTATCGAAGAAAAAAAAGCTTCGATAACTTTCAGTGTCTCATTTTTAATAGATTTTTTTTTCTTTTGAATGCATTAATTTGTTTTGTTTTTATAGTATTATCTCATATTATAATACACTGCTCAAAACAATTAAAGGATATTGCAGTTTTAGGTGGATTTTGTATCTGGGAAACTTTTTAGCTGATTGATACATGGTCGACAGACATAGTAGGTTATATGAGAATAAATTACACATGTTTGGCAGAAAAAAATGCATTTTATTGCGCATTTGTGTACAAAAGGAAAAAAACACAATTTGTGCATATGAGAAAAAAAGAATGAGAAAAGGTGTTTTCTTCAAAGAAAATCATTTTCAGTAGGGGGTATGGTTTCCACGGGCGGCCAGCAACGTTGAACACCTTTGAGGCATGGACTCAATGAGGCTATTAATGACGAGTTGGGGTATTCTGCCCCACTCTTCCAGAAGAGCTCTTTCCAGTTCTTGGAGAGTTTGTGGGGGTTGTTGGCGGCCAGAAACTCGTCTTCCTAGAGTGTCCCAAACGTGCTCGATTGGATTCATGTCTGAAGAACACGCTGGCCATTCCATTCGAACGATTCCTTCCTCGAAAAGGAAATCCTCCACTAGGATGTGGCCTGCAGTTATCGTCCATTAAAATGAAGTTATCTCCGATTGCTGCAGCGTAAGGGACTACAATAGGTCTGAGGATCTCATCCCTATATCGGCGACCAGTCAGAGCTCCATCTCGAATGATGTAGAGGTCAGTGCGCCCGTCAATGGAGATGCCACCATACACCAACACTCCTCCACCGCCAAATCTGACACTTTCGTGCACGAACGCAGGATTATTCCTATACTGCCACGGTCTCTCCAGATGAAAATACGCCTATTATCCGGATGCACAGAAAAACGGGACTCGTCAGAAAACAGAATATTGCTCCATTCATTTCTCCTCCAGTTGACATGCTCGGTTGCCCACTCCCTGCGGTCGCGACGATGCCTTGATGTTAATCTAACACATACCATCGGTCGGCGACCTTGCTCTGGTCTTCGGCCTGCACATCCACTCTCCAAAAAACGGTTCCAGATCCTGGAAATGACACTTTGTGACACTCCAATGGCTTGCGCTACTTCGGCTTGAGTTTGGCCCCCTTCTAACCTACCATCAATTCTCCAAGCTTCTGAATCTGTCAAATGACTTCGCTGAGACATCGTACTCATCGAAATAAAGCAATCACTGAATGCCGATCATCCTTGTCTTCATTCTCTTTTATCCAGTTGAAAGTCAAATTTCATTCGCTGCCGCTGAAGCGACGTTTTTGACGTCGAACTCAAAATTTGCATACTCCACAGTTTGAAAACCAGAAAAATTTGCATTTGTGATTCTCTTCTTCTATTTTCGGCAAAAAAAATTTCGTTTATATCTTTATTTTATATAAAACTTCAAATATCCTTTAATTGTTTTGAGCAGTGTATTTCTCAGTGATTAAATGGCAAATTTGAACAACGCACATACACTGTACTGTACGAATACTTTAAAGAAAAAAATCTGCGTAAATATAATATAACCACCACCGAAAATTTACAGTTATCTTTTCCGAATTACCCATGATTCCTAAAAGCGTTCTTTATTTTTAGAAGCCTCGGAAGCTAAGGATTTTCGAAATTTAAAGAAGCGTTTACAAAAGCTACGATTCCTTTTCTGCTACTGATTTTCGTAAATGTGTTCGGGTAGTTTTTATAGCACAATAATCAGTTTTTTTCAACCTGTAATATAGATTTTTAAGATAACATCAATTCTCAGTTAAACATTTTCAGCTGCGTAACTAAATTTATGCATGCAAGAATAACAAATCAATATTAATTTGAATGTTAATGTTAATGCTGTTAATTTATCATGTTTGTCTGTAAAAAATGTTGGCTGAATGTGAAAATGTTTACTTGAGAATTGATAACATCCTAGAAACCAATATTTCATATTGAGAAAACTGATTAATGCAGCGTAAAGACTACTCGGAAACGTTTCCAAGAAACAGTGGCAGCCAGAAAAAAAAAAACATGCAAAAAAAAATTAAATCTAGAAAATATTTTGGTTTCTGAGCTTTCTATGATAATAAATGCTTTTCAGATTCATGGGTAACTCGGAAGAGGTTATTGTATACTTTCGTTTGTTGTTATAATATATTTTCCTAGATTAAGAAACATTTCTATTTTTTTTACAGTGTACTTATTTAAAAGAAAAAAAAAATCTGCTCAAAAATAAAAATCTAAACTATCACGAAGCTTTTTTTTCTACAGTGTATACATCATTACAAACCTTATTTCATTATATACCTTTCCTAATAATAAATAAAAACGTTTTAAAATAATGCCTCCAATACATTTATTACATTTATGTCGTACTCTCTTTCTAAGATACTTCTGAAATACAAGAGAACTGTTTTGATCCTCTTTAAAATGATAAATCGAAGGGGAGAACAGGAAATGAACAGAGATCAGAAATAGATGGAGAAATCCCTCAAGACAGCTGCGATTTTATTTATTCTTATTTTTCTTTTCACTAAAGTTCATAGAGAAATAAATCGAAAAGTTGTAATTAGTTACATTTTCCAACAAGAAGGTCAAGCATATTTTATGAAACATTTTTCAATACTTCCAGATTACTGTAACAAAACTTCACAGTTTAATAAGATGAAAGATGGTGTCTAAGTAAACAAAGTCAAAGTTAAACCTGCGGGAAGACTACCTTTCGACTTAAGCTCAACTAGCCCCATCCAGTCTAAGTAAACAATTTGTAAAATGCATAACACATTTGAAAACCCTATTTCAGGAATTACCATGAAATGTAAAAAAAAAATAGCCCTATTCTTTTGGGAAACCCTGTGTATGATTCATAGATTTGTATATATACTACGTAGCATGTTAAAATTTAGTTAAATTAAGAAACCCATAGCACGGTTGTAAATTCCCCTTCAGCAATTTCCGTTAATAAACGGAATTACTGGAGATCTTTTGTGCTGCCTTGTATACTATCTATTCAATTTATGCACACCAAGTAATATGCAAAAAAATTGGTATAATTTAAAAACGCGTACCGCAACTTAAAACGACTTCCAGCAGTCATTGTTCTTTGACAGTACTGTAACTGAATTCTTTTGTGTGAACTTGTAAATGAACGATACTGCTATGCACATCCTATACTATAGTAAACCTTCTTGTAGTGCACCTCAGTTATATATATATATATATATATATATATATATATATATATATATATATATATATATATATCAATTTAAATATGTTTGAAATAGTGCGACATGACTAAAATACACTGCAAACTATATTCCTCCATAGACCGTAATGTAACGGAATTTTTTTCAGAGTGCCTGTAAATGAAATACAAACGATAAATACTTCATTTTCAATACCGAACATATCATAGTAATCCTCATTAATATACATGAATTTCATGGCAATCCGAGCATATTTGTGAGAGTTAGAGCACGGACAGTCAGACAGCAGACAGACAGACAGACAAACCGAATTCATAAAATCCTTTTCAACTATGTTGGAAAATATTAAAATGAGATGTAGTGTAAAGAAACGTACAATACATTTAAAGTTCTAGCGAAACAGAAAGAGGAATTAATATTTCTGTAGATGAAACAATTGCATAAAACTCTTTGCAAATCATGTCCTAACTACATAATTTTCTTCATTCTTACTTTTTTATTAAATACAGCTAATTTATTTTATTTTCTTCAAATGATAAATTCACAATGTTAAAAATAATGAATAGAGAACTCAAATAAACAGGAAAATCCCTTACAACGAATGTTTTTCTTTTGTTTGTTTGTTTAAGTGGGAAACGGAGAAATAAAAAAGAAGTTAATTAATAATATGATCTGCAGTATAATAAACATTCTAAGCAACACAATTACAATTCCAGCAAAGTAGAAGGACGAATTAACCCCTTCGCGATGAGCGTCCTTTACAGAATTTTTAATCTTTTACCACCGGTTTTTCAAAACAGAAATTTGCGCCTATATTTGAATCGCAGAAATGCTAAGATTAAATAAGGCAAAGCTTACAATAAAAATTAACTGGTGGTAATAATGAAGGATTCTGAGCATCTTATGCGTCACGTATACGTGTCACCCGTCCCCAACGGGTTAATTCTCATGTAGAAGTAATTTTTGTATAACGTGATACACAGGGTGAACCAAAAGTCTTTTATAATAATTCATTACAAAATAACCGTTTGTATAATAATGTAACTTGTACCATTGGAGAAGTCAGTTTTAGTATCTATTTTGTGCAATAGATGGCGCGAATTGGATAGACCAGGAGGCGGCAGCACAGACAATCACCTCATCGAGTTCACGGCCGAAATTCCATAATTAGTTAAGTCTCGATTCGCATATTAAAACGCAATCGGTCTTCCAAGTCATATCTTGGTGGAAAACACCTTAAAACCTGATTTTAGCGGTTTATTCGTATGTTTACCATTGTGTTTTCCTGCACTCAAAGGTATGAAAACATGGAGGACTGGGAGCAGGAACACACAATGGTAAACAACAATGGCCAACCGCTAAAAGCGGGTTTTCGGGTGGCTTCCACCAAGATATGACTTGGCAGACCGATTGCGTTTTAATATGCGAATCAAGTTTTAATTAATTCTGGAATTTTAGCCATGAACTCGATGAGGTGATTGTGTGTGCTGCCGCCTCCCGGCCTACTAGGATACAAGCTGTTGTGTATACTGTAACAGAAAACATGCTAAAGAACACTTGACGGGAACTAGAATACCGCATAAATATTCTCCGAGCTACCAAGGGGGCACACGTTGAAATTTACTGAGGTACGTGGTCTTATAAAAAAAATTATAACAGTACTTACAATGTATCCAAACAAACATAGGTCTAAGTATAATAGTTTGAGCACAATAAATATTTTTAATCAGGGCAAGACTTTGGGTTCACCCTATATATCAAAACTGCTTGCCTGATTAATACACTGTAAAAAAATGACGCACGTTTCTCAATCTCGGAAGTTTCTTTTGCTGCCCCTGATTTTCGAAAAAGTTTCCGAGTTTTTTTAAAAGTGTATTAAACAATTTTCTCAAACCGGAATATAAGTCTTTCGGATGCTATCCATTCTCAATTAAACATTTTCATGTTCAACAAACATGTTTTACATATAAACATGATAAATTAACAGCATTAACATTACCATTAAAATTAATAGTATTTTTTTTTTACTCTTCCATGTATAAATTCAATTATGCAACTGAAAATGTTTTATCACTTAAGAGTTTTGCCCGAACGCCACTCGGGCAAGAAGAGTTTGCTTACTTCGTTACTAAAAGATTTCGGATACCACTAATTTTTAACTGTAATTTCCAGCTTATTAATTGGCCGACATTTTTTGATTATATAAGGTAAAGCTAGGATAGTCTGCGTGCAATTCAAAAGAATAGCAATAAAAAATCTAAATACTAATTTTTTGCTGAACTATTCATGAATAATTTTTTATGCATTTCCATTGCTATTTTGTTGTTATGTTGCAATTTAATAGAACAGCTGTAATAAAACCAAGAAAGTTATTTTGCGCAATCTGTCCTTACAGGGTTGGTGTGATTGCGCACATGGGTAGGAGAGATCGTTACTAATAATAACTTCAGATAAATTGTTAACAGTAATAATTACACTTAAATGACATTGCTGTAAGGTATTTGTGAACAAATATTAGTGTATTAGGGGTGAATATTTCAACCTAATGATTAAAGAATCGGAAAAAGGAAATAATTTTAAAAACGGTTAAAAAATTTTAATTAAAGGAAAAAAATTAAAGAATCAGAAAAAGCAACTTCAGATAAGATTACAAAATAAAATTATGTTACTTAATAATACGTTTAACTTAAAATTAGTCTATTTTCATTTTTCAGTTTTTTATGCAAATTTACCAATAAGCTGCGTAATCTCTCCTAGCATGGAAACTAATGGGAACACTGCGCCATCTCTCCTAAGTAATAGATGCGCAAACTCTCCAATTTTGGTAGGAGAGATTGCGCGGCCTTTTATTTAAATATGGCCTCTTCTAAAACGAAACGTTGATGTTCACATTGTTAGTCTAGATTAGTAGCTTATGAGAAATCGTTTAAGTTAAAAATATTTTGTACTATTGACAGTGTATAGAAATTCTGATAAATAGCTATGAAAATTCAAGCACTTAAGTTGGGAAAACAAAACAAAATAGCAATACTTTATCTTAGACGCTCAAAGCAATCAAAGTGCACTTTCAAATAGACACTCCACTACTGTTGTTGTACAACTACCTGGAATTGCTGCGCGCTCACTCTAATCCTTCCCCCCGAAACTCTATGTGCGCAATCTCTCCGACCGTGCCATCTCTCCTGGCTTTACCTTAAAGTAAATATTTTAGTACGGAAAAAATGGTGTTTGGTCTCTATTTTTAGTTTATTTTGTCAAAAAAACACGAAACTGTTAAGGAATTAATTGAGAATTTATAGCATCTTAAAAATCGGTATTCCTGTTTGATAAAACTAATTAAAACACTATAAAAACTACTCAAAAACGTTTCCGAAAATCAGCTTTGTTTTTATAAATGATTATTTAAATATAGGAGTGGTTTTAGTAAGAAACAAAAACAATCTTCTTCCAAAACTGCTAAAATCAATGTTGCAAAAACTTAAAAATAAATAAGCTTAAAAATAAAATAGTTTTAAAATATTTTCTAAACTACGTTCATAATCTTTTGTCTTACTCTCTTTCTAAAATACTTCTAGAAATAACAACGAAATATTTTTTTTTCTTCAAGATGATAAATTGACCAGGATAAAAAAAAAAATGAATAAAGAAGAGAAAAGCAGAAAAATCATTGGCAATGACAACCATTTCATTTTAAAAGGAAGATGGGCATAGAGAAATAAAGGGAAAATGTTTTATTAGTTACATGTTCCTAAAAATGAAAAAAAATGTAAGGGGACGTGAAAGATAATTATAATTCTAGTGGAATAGTAGGATGAATTAATTTTTATGTAGAAGAATATTTTACATAATGTTCTATATTTAAATTAATAAGTATAAAATGTAAAAATAGTTTTATTTATAAGCATCCAATGTTTATCTTAAAAATCACGTCTAATTTCCTAATTACAATTCATACAGTTCCAAAAAAATCTCATTACAACAAGTTAATTTGTCATGAGCTCATGGAAAATTCAGCACTTGGGTGAATAACGATTACGCTGGGTATGCAAGCGCAAACTGGTGAATTATTTTAAGAATTATAATTTTTGCTCTGTTTCATTTTTAAGATATGGCAAAAAGAAATATTTAAAAATATAGTATTATTCTCTTTATTTAATCTGTCATTAAATAAAGCAAATATTACTATTTAAAAATGTGGTAACAATTAAGCAATTTAAATTTTTAAACAATCGCCCAACTGACAGCATTGTTTAAGTTTGTCAGAAAGAAATCTACATTTGAATTTTCTTTTATTTCACTTTATTTCTGTGTACCAGAAATAGACAAGTAATATTTTTAATAAAATTATAATTAATAAAATTAATTTTTATAAACGATTCTTTAAATATAGGAGTGGTTTTAGTAAAAAACAAAATAATCTTCTTCCAAAACTGCTAAAATCAACGTTCCGAAAACTTAAAAATAAATAAGCTTAAAGATAAAATCGTTTTAAAATATTTTCCAAACTACGTTCATAATCTTCTGTCTTACTCTCTTTCTAAAATACTTCTAGAAATAACAACAATTTTTTTTTTTTTACTTCAAGATGATAAATTGACCAGGATAAACTGAAATGAATAAAGGAGAGAAAAGCGGAAAAATTCATCGCAGTGATAACCATTTTATTTTAAAAAGAAGATGAACATAGCGAAATAAAGGGAAAATGTTTTATTAGTTACATGTTCCTAAAAATGAAGAAGAAAAAATCTAAGAGAACGTGAAAAATAATTATGATTCTAGTGGAATAGTAGGACGAATTAATTTTTATGTAGAAGAAAATTTTGCATAATGTTCTATATTTAAATTAATAAGTATAAAATTTAAAAATAATGTTATTAAAAAATACCTCTTTTATAAGCATTCAATGTTTATCTAAAAAATCACGTCTAATTTTATAATTGCAATTCATCCAGTTCCAAAAATAAATAAATAAATAAATAAAAATTATTACAACATTTTAATTTGTCCTGACTATGGAAAATTCACCACTTTGCTATAAGGCTTGGTAGAAAGCGCGAACTAGTGTATTTTAAAAAATTATACATTTTGCTCTGTTTCTGTTTTAATATATGTCAATAGATTTTTTTTTAATTGCATTATTCAAACTATCTATTCGGGATTCTATATTATTTTCTCAGAGTAAAATCATAATTTAATTAATATTAAACAGTTAATTGATAAAAGCGTATTTTTTAAATATATTACACTCTTTATTATTTTTTATTTTCTACTCTTTAGTTTTTAAAATAGTTCATTTTTGCAATTTCAAAACCAGTTGGCACATTTTAGCGAGTGCG
This sequence comes from Maratus michaelseni, assembly GCA_963931845.1. Classification (NCBI taxonomy): domain Eukaryota; kingdom Metazoa; phylum Arthropoda; class Arachnida; order Araneae; family Salticidae; genus Maratus; species Maratus michaelseni. The sequence goes on from OZ007594.1 coordinate 77,687,605, forward strand.
GTTTGACGAATAATTACCTCCACTTTGACATGACTCATATATAATTGTAACCATAAAGGGTATTTTGAGATTTATGATCTGCACCCGGCTAACGGGAAAATGCTTTAAAATTAATTTATTAATTAGTAATTAAGTTTTTAAAATATTAAAATGTTGTTTCGTCATCAGGAACTCACCTGTGTACATAATGTTTTATAATTTATGCATATCAGCGAATGAGTGAAAATCGATTACAAAATTTTACCTTAATATAAATGAACCAAGTTAAGTTAAATAAAAGAGTGTAAAAAGGTGAGAATTAATGATGAATTAAAGATTGCAAATACATCATCTTCAAAACTTATATCTTTAGTTTATTAATTATAATTGGTACATAAGAATTTTTATTTGTACATACACTTTTTAAAATGGGTATTGCATGCTAAGCAACATGTAGGAGAGAGTAGCGTGAAACCGGGTACCCTGTTTTTTCGCTGATGGGTGCTGCCCTGTGAACATCACCCGTATTAACGAAATCTTTTAGCGTCCCCTATCAATATGCCATCGGCTTTTGAGGTGAGTTAATATCTGAGTCAGTGCAGTGCTACTGGAAAGAAATTCGCCACATTTTTTTTTTTGCCATCTTTTCTGTTTTTTAAATAAATCCAGACTGACGGATATATTTAAGAAAGTAAACCGCTGTTTTCTCTAACTTTCGCACTATATTTTGATACCAATCAGAAGTGTATACGTCCAGCTATTCAGGAGAATGACCGTGTTGCTTTTTGGTCGTATGTTGGGACAAAACTGGGTACCCATAGTTTTGCATTGAATTCTGCAATGAATTGTTTTTTCATTCAACAGGTGGTAAAGGATGGTTACAATGTTCAGTCTGGAAATAATGAGAACATAAAGCGTGCAGCAGATACGAGAAGTAAAAACTGAGAACGCCATCACATGACAACATTAAACATTGCTTGATAACCTGAAAAAATGTTATTAACTTTAAAAAATGTATATATGTTTTGTAGTTTGATTCAAAATTTATTTCAATAAAGCTTTTTCTTACCGGAAGTGTAAAACTTAATTTCTGATTAGTACCCGGTTTTACCCTATTACCAAAATTTGGAGTTGTTTCAGATGGTCCAAGAAAACCCTTTTTCCCAAGCAGAGAAATTTTTTTCCGTGGCAAAAGGTGTGGTATTTCAATAGCCCAAAAGTCACCAAACACTTCTGTGAGGTATTCTGATTTTCCGCCCTTCTAGACTTTTGTCAACAAAGGAAAACCGTTAGGTACCCGGTTTTACACTCTATTCATTTTTGAGTATTTTCTCGTCTTATAAGAAACCAGAGTGCATACATCATAAGTCTCAAGCATTTGAAAAACATATACTTACAGTGCTATTTTCTCCTTTTTCCTTTTTATTGTAAGATTCATTATTAAATTTTCATTTTACAAATGCGTCCATGATAAATCACTGAGCAGAAATAAGGTTGAAAAAACGATACCATGCAACTACACGAGCATTCGATACATCTGTCATAAAATGTCCGAAAGCTTAATGTGCGCAACTTTTATGTTTCACACCATTTATAAAAAATGTTTCCGAATCATACATACAACTTATAAAGCGGAAAAACATACAATATGCCTAAATCAATGAATATGTATTTCTCTCTAAAAGCAATGCAATGTGGTTGAGTTATGGTAACCAGCTCATCCTATAAAAATTCATTAGTCGAGTACCCAAAACAACGTAAAAAGTCTTCGTTAGCTGAAACTTTCGAGAGCAGAGGCATTCTTTATCTGAGGTTATTTATCTGCATTTTCCTTGCATATAACCTTTTTACACTCTTTTACTTAACTTGGTTTTTGCTGAAGAAATAATTTTATGATCCATTTTTTGTTCACTTCCTGATAGGCTAGAATTATAAAAATTATGTAGACAGGTGTGTTTTCGATGACAATACAACATTTTAATATTTTTAGAACTTATAAATTAGTAAATTAATTTTAAGACATTTTTCCATTAGACTCAGGTGATAAATCGCCAAATTTCCTTTATGGTTACAACTGTTTGAGAGTCACATCAACAATGGAGTTCATTATCCGCTAAATCAAAGTGAAACCCTTCTCGTAAAAAAAAAGACAAATGGCTGAGAAACTGCAAGAATGAAATATTTTAAACATAAAAAGTAGAAAATATAAAGAAAAATTAAATAGCGTAATATATTTTTTAAATACTCCTTTAACATTTAATAGTTTAACATGAATTAAATTATGACTATACGTCGAGAAAACAATTTAGAAATCCTAAATAGTTAGTTTGAAAAAATTTTCATTTTTTGTTGCCATATCTTAAAATAAAAGAAACAAAGCAAAAACTAAATATTTTTTTCTATAAATTCACGAATTTGCACTTTCTATCAAGCCTAAAGTGGTGAATTTTCAGTAATCAGGAACCATGCCAAATTAACGTATTGTAACATGGACATTTTTTGTAACTACATGAACTACAGTCATTAAATTAAATTTTTTTAATATTGAATGCATATAAAACAGTGTTTTTTTTAATGAAAAAAGCATTTTACTTTTATTAAAAACTAGCTAACCCGCCCGGCGTTGCCCGTGCCCGAGATAATTACAATCTCAGAGAAAGGCGTTCACCCTCTCCCTCCCCATACCCGCAAATATAATGAATAATTTGTTCAAGAGAACCACCGTCACGTACATCAACGCGATCATTAAAAAAATAATTACATTTTTCTGATAATTAGAACATAACGAAGACGCTACGCTAAAATAGCCGGCAGATGACACCCCTTCCCAACCTCAATTTCAAATCTATATCTTAATTAGTTACCTAAATATTTGTTTATTAGTAAAATTTGGCAATTATTTCCTTTCATTTTCGCAAACTAAATGAGAGGGATCGGACAGAGAAACAGATCTCTTTGTAGTTCAGTTTTTAATGAAAGCCAATTCCTGTCTGAAAATTTCTCGGATCGTTTTCACTGGCGCCGGCAGATTTTTGGCAATTTTTTGCGTAAATTAAAAAAAATTACCAACCGAATTTTTCAAAAATCACATAGTCAGATACAGAATATTTTTTACATATGCTCAGAAATTTTCAAATTTATATCTCAATTAGTTTTCTTAAAATTCGCTAATTAGTTAAATAATTTCGAATTCGTTCATTTCCGGTTACAAATCCAATGTGCCTGTCCATTTCTTTCGCCATTTTGATTTAAAAGATGATATTTTAGAAGCGATGGTTAAGGAGAATCTAATTAATAGCTAGAGCAATTATCAAAATATTAAAATTTTGAGGCTCAGGTGCACATGGTCAGACCATGGACTATCCACACCTAAATTTCCAGCCTTCTAGGTGGGCTAGATTTTCCTAGCCATCGCCAACAGACGCACACACACACACACACACAGAGCGAAACTTTCTTTTATTAGTATAGATGTCTTTTATTTTCATACTAATTAAACGATGTAATAAAGCTGTTAAAAATGAACTCGTAAAATGTCTGTCATATTCACTTTTGAATAAGTGTTTCCGGATCTGGAGTATAGTAAGTAGTAAGTTGTAGTAGCTGTAGTAGGTTCAATCCTGGACCATATACTACAAATTATATGATTTTCTAACAAATTATGAAAATCATCCTCTATACATGTTATGTTCAATACAAATCAATGAATCAACTTTAATTTAATAAAAAGTTAATATAAAAGTTGTTAAGAAGTTGTTATAATTACCGACATATATTTCAATGCTAATCAGTATCATTTTCAAAGTAATAATAATAATTAATATTAATTAATTAATAATAATAATTATTATTATTATTATTATTATTAAATAATTATAACAACTTTTTATCGACTTTAGTATTTACTTTTCAGCATATTAAAATTTATTTGCAATAATATAAAGTTATTTTGATACATCGTTAAATAAATTATGGATTTTAATTTTCTTTTTCTTTTATCATAGCCACCAAAGTCGTCTGGCAAAGAAGACGTAAGATTCCTACTTCCGAGATTGTCAAGCCTGGCCCGGTGTAAAAGCTACAAGTTTGGCCCAGGTCCAGCCCGCCTGTTTAATTTTTCACTGCGGCCCGCAACTGTACAGACATCTCATACTTAACATTTCATATTCAGCATTTACTATTCAGTTTTAAAAAATAGCTCTATGTAATTCACTAAACGAAAATAAAATCCTAAAGTTTCTATTAAATAAATTTACAATATCATTATTATTTTTATTTAAAAAAAAAAAAAAAAAAAAAAAAAAAATCCAGTCCGAAACAATCCGAAAAGAACGAAGGCCAGGTAGAGTCCGAATCTAATGAGAGAAAATTAGACCGGTTTCGTAAGAATATAGAGTCTATGTCCATAAACGTTCTCATTAAATCGGTTCGTTCCTTGCCTGTAAATCTACTTTTACAGCAAAGATACTCTGGCTGATGGGAAGAGATAATATCGTAACAGTACAGTAGAGATCTGCACGAGAACTGGCAGGTAAATTGAAGGCAAATTTTAAAACGGGTCGGGCCGAAAAAAAAAATTAAGGCCGATTAGTCCAATATAACAAATTTAAAAGGATCAAACTAAGCTGATAAAATATGAATAATTTTCAATGAACGTGATAGGTACGAGGATAAGTATAATTGCGCTGCACGAGCCTATGTGAGCTTGACAACATCAATACAGAAATATAACATGTCCAGCTTAAAAATCGACGTCGGTTAGTTATATCGTGTCTGAGCCCGGTCTTAATTTTTTCAGCAGATTCGGGCAGGCCGGGATCAGGTTTACATTTTATTCAACATTTTCGGGCCGGCCGGAACTGGATTAAATTGTTCCCAGGACATGTCAAGCAACTAATTCGTTTAGTGAAAATAGCATTAGCGATAATGAACTTACGGAAACTTTGGAAATATACTTTAATGAATCATAAAGAAACTTTTTCAAAAAAATCTACTGTTTTATTTACAGCAACAAAAGTTATGATGTTTTATCCATCTTTTTTCTTTTATTCTAAATTACATAATTTTTTTTTATGTCTTTAGATGAATGTAATAGTCTAAGGGTGTAATTGATCATTAATGTTGCCTTGTACCCTATGACTGTACCCTATGATTTGTGAACACACAATAATATAAAATATACTGTAAAATTTTCCCATAAATATGTATGCAGTATTCATTAAAATAATCTTAATTGTATGTTAAGAAAAAGCGAAAATTTTTGTAGAAATTGAGTCAGGTTGGTGCTGATTTCATTGTTTTTTAGACGGGGTGGGACGGGCCTGTTTTCACTGATTTTTGAACTGGCCGGGCTCGGTACTAACACGGACCCTAAAATCTGGCCCGTGCATGCTTCTACAGTACAGTAAGTGACCACTTGGTCGTAAGGGACAGAAATAAATAAAACAAAGTCTTACAAATGAGAAAGACGTGTAAATGAAAAATCACCTTGTTATATCAACTTAATTTTGTGCATGCATTATTACGGATTGTATCTTTGTAAAATAATATTTTTTACAAAAGTACATTAACCCATTCCCTGCCGCAATAACTTTTTATGAAAAGTTTTAAATCATACCAATATTTTATGATAAACTAGCTAAGTAACAACCTCATGTGTTTCATTTTTATTTTATAGCTTCGAGTTTTTTTGGGGGAAAAAAGAAATCTTATTGTATTCTAAATCTTAAAAATATTTATAATAATATGGAATATTAGGTCCTTGTAATTAATAATATATTTTTTTAATTAAAATGTATAAGTGATAAGCAGGGGTCGGAAATAGCGGACTACAAGTAAGGAAACTAGAGTAGTTGCTACAATTTACAGTAGTTTGTAGTGCTACATCTCACGCTACATCTTGAAGAATGTAGTGTAGAGAGAAGCGCGATACAAAAAATCAGTAGTTTTTAGCGAAAACTGACGCTATTTTTAATGCTACTTTGGGGGGGGGGGGGGAGGGGATGAGCCATTTTGAAAATCAAGTGGCCGAAACTTGCTTCATAGTGCAAAATTTGTTCTGTTCAACAATTTTCGAATCTCAGCTACAGTGTATAACAACGCATCGCATGAAATCATAGATTTTCCCATTGACGCTTGTTGCTAAAATCAAGTACTAACCCACCAAAGGAATTCTTACTGGCAACACTTCTCTATTTACTCGTTATTAGGTCTTCATGTTTTAACGCCGGTTTCTAATTATCCGAAATTGCTTTATTTACAAATACATTTATTGTTTGCATTTAGAGTTAATTTTCTGGAATATAATATCGCTTAATTTTGCTACAAAATTTGTAATGTGTGTATAAACAAACATTTAGGTTACAAACACAAAACATTTTCTTGTATGATATCTTTCTTAATTTTTTAATGCACTTGGTTATGTCGCATTTATTTAATTGTATATCTGCAAATGCGATATAACGAAAGGTCGCTTAATTATTTAATCCGTGTCTTCAGTTTCAAGTGTAAATTGAAAGTAGTAAAATCTGAAAGTAGTGAAGTAGTGACTACTTTTGAAAAGTAGTTTGTAGTCGTTACTTTTTAAAACAAATAGTTGTAATTGTAGTTAACTACCTGTTGTAGTTAATACTAATTTTTGTTTGTTAGTACTATTTTTCGATAAAGTAGTTGTAATTCGCTACAATAAAAACATAGTTTTTAGGAACCCTGGTCATAAACTAAAAATGTAATTATTATCATTTATAAATCTTAATTAGACCTTTCAATCGCCGTCAGATTCCTAAAAACTGATCAATTAGTTCTCGAGTTTTTTAGCATTGAAAGATTGGTTAAGGGGTCAGGTAACCTTTAACGTGTCAAAAATGCGAAAAAAAATCTTATTAGCTTATAATTATACTATATGATTCTTTAGGAACATTTTAAAATAAACGCCGTGCAAAAATCCACTTTAGAAAAGGAGTTATGTCTAAAACAGTCTGAGCTTTTCGTATATGATCAAGGAGTAGGTTGATTCTTGAAGTCAATTTTCTCAAAACGGCGATTTTGGTCATTGCGCGCACGATTTCTGAAAAATGGTTGGTTAGAATTTCATGAAATTTTGATTGAATATCTTAACCATACAGATGCACAAAATGACCTACTATTATGTTTCTCAACTGACAAGTTTAGAATTCGTGACTACTTTTGCATTAAAAAAAACTCGATATTTCGAATTTCTCTAGATTTTTTTTTTTTCCTCATGATCTACACATTTTATTTTTTTCATCGTAGGTCATTTTGCGACCAGGTTATATATGTACTCATTAAAAATATTTTGACTGATTTTAGCAATTCAAATGTGAAAAAATAATGCGCGCAATACATGCAATAATAATTCTTTCGTAAAAAAAATTATTACATTTTAAAATAAATTTAAAATATTTATATGAGTGTATAAATTTTTGGAGAACTTTAACTTATAAATCAAACCTTTATTAATACGTATTTTAAATTTTATAATTCAAAGTCAATTAGTTACGGAGTTACTGTAATTCTTATAGAGGTCCCTTTTTCATGTATTTTGTGAGTTCAAAGATTACCTGACCCCTTAATTGACTGATTCACTCGGTCTTTTCCTTGTTTTCTAAAAAAATATTTTATATATCGGAATGCGACAGACTTCAGATTATAACCAGAAACATTCTCTATCTGTCCCTGATAAATTTAGCTTTTGTTATGCAATTGTGTCGGAGCAGGACAAACAAACAGACAAAAAAATGTCATTTTTGACTATATCGTCTAAATAATCGAAGCAACTTAGGAATATACCTTTTTTTTTTTTTTAACTCAAAGACAGAAACTTTACTTTTATGTATGTATAGATAAGTCATACTGAAGTCCTGCACGGCCCCGACTCGAGCCCGAAAATTCTGCACAGAATCAAAACTCATCCCGAATCCGAAACATTTAAAGTCAAACCGATCCGAACCCGGCCCGCAACGAAAACAAAATTAGCGTCAGTCCGATCCGAACCAAACAGTGGGTCGGATAAAGTTCGGGTAACTCGACCCGATGCAGAGTTATTCTATTGATAAAACCGGAAAGGAAAAAAAAACAATGTTTAAGAATTTTAAAATGATGAAAAGGGCGCCAACAGCAGGAACCGTAAAACAATTAAAGGTAATTAGACTTTGATAAAACAGCTAAACAAAAGTATGACTCACATAAATTCTTTCTAAGATATAGTATTCATATTCATAAAAATTCAAATTTTCATTATTTATTAAATGTTTCAACGCACTTAGCACAGGCACGTTGCATTTTTTGTAGAGTCAAAAATTATAACTTCACAATTTTTTAAACATAAAAACTAATTTTTTCCAGATATCTTTCATAAAGTTTTCCATAATTTCATACGGTTCTTTTTATTATTATTATTTTTATTATATATATTTTTTATCTATATTCATAAATATTCACACTGAAGAATAAATCGTAATTTTTATATTTATTTTCTCTTTATATCTGGAAATTCAACTTTTAAAAGATACAAACAAAAGAGCTGTTAAAGTTAAAAAGAAAACTCATTTTATGTGAAAAATTTATTACCTTTTAAGTTAATTATGTATTTCGCAGACTGTTTTATCGTCCAAATAAAATATTTTAGCATAATTGGAAACCATTTCTGCTTTATTATTTCCTTTCAATACCTTTCTATTGATTTGCCTACATAAATTTCAGTAGCATAAACAAGTTTATTTAACTACATATACTATTAAATTTCCTAGTGTAACGTAATAAAAATAACGGCCTTTTTTTTCTATCAAGCTTTTATTATGGTATAATTTTTTAAAGCTAAAAGCAATTGATTTTTTGGTAAAAAAGTTATTTTAATATTTTTTCTCTCTGGAAGCTGGAAATAATTATTTAATTTGCATTTTTGTTTTTCATAATCTGATAGACTTTTTATTTATATACCTTTAAGATTTTTTTTTTTTTTTAGTTTTTAGTTTTTTATTATTTGCTATGAACAAAAACATGCATATTTAAATAAATAAGAATTATTTTTTTCTTTATAATAAATAAATAAATTAAATTGAAACTATTTTTTAAACACACTTTTATTAGTTTACTAAATACGCCAAATTTAAAATGTTTTAAAAATGAAAATTCGTGTTATTTATATGACGTAGCATTCCGTTATTGTTTCCTTATTTTTTGCTATGAAATATGCATTTTTAAATAAATAAGAACTTTTTTTCTTCCTAGTAAATAAATAAATTAAATTAAAAAGACTATTTTAAAAAACTCGCTTTTTATTAGTGTAGTTAAAAGTGTAAATACGCCGAATTTAAAATGTTTTAAAAAAGAAAATTCACATTCTCTATATGACATCACATTTCGTGCAACACCCATGTACTGAAATTCCAAAACTTAATGAAATGTTATTTAAAAAAAAAAAACTTTTTTGGTCAAAGATATGACAGCAGGAGAGTAAAAAAAGCATTTTTATTCTGCTGCAAATGTTGCTTTACGTTATTGTAAAAAACACATATTTACATAATGATACAAGAAAAGCACTTAAGGGTGTATTAAAATCCAAACTGCTTATTTTGAGACACATTTTTAAATTCATTTTTGCTCTAAAATGCATCCAATTGACAAGTTCTCTTATTCAGAAACTTTATAATGTCCGTATTGTCTCTATTTTTTGATAAACGCAGAATATATTTCAAAAAATGCTGTCAAAGTGGACATTTTGAACGGAATTTCCCGAAACGGTAGCGCTGGAAACAACAAAAAAAATGTGAAAATAATTGTTTGTAAATCAATTTCTAATTAATTGAACGAAAAAGAAAAACACAGGTCCCTTATAAATCTCTTCATAAATCACGCCGCCAAATTTCATGTTTTTACTTTTAAAAATGAATCTGAAAATGTGTCTCAAAATTTTGAGTTATTGAGAGTGAAAAAATATATTTTTAATACCGCCTTAATATCGTTAAACTAAAGATGTATTACAAAAAATCGCTTATTTCAGGCACACAGTTAAAATACAATTAACCTGTGAACCGGGGAATAAACTTTTGTGCAACTCGTTTCACAATGGGGAATTTTTTTTCATAGTAATAAATAATATCATATCAGGGCCGATTACCAACGGGGACACTTCCACCAGTAAAAAAGAATAGAAATTTCTTGCTTATTCATGGCAGTAATTATGCATGAATAGGGCGTTTTAATAAGACGAAAATTTCTATTTAATTTAACTGGTGGTAGTATTCAAAATATTACTAAAATTTCCATTGCGGATTACGGAAAATTCCAGTCATGCCCATTGTTGTAGCAGTTCGTGTATAACGAAGTGTTTGGTCATACCCAGTTAACAGGTTAAAAATAATTGAAAACGCTAAAAATTAGACATTTCGAGTTCTCTATCTGAGTCCCTCATCAGTAAATACGTAACGGATACGAAAAGCAATGATAAACAAGATCTACACAAGAACCTGTCATACAGCAGTTAAAGTCAGAGTCAAAAATATTAAATCAAAATTGTTATATTCCGATGGAATGGGGCTTGCTTCATTCATATCTAATTTCGTGCACCATCCCTCGAAGAACACGCGACTTGCGTAATTGCTGCACTTCCATTTAATTACATCTGCTTTGATCCCGGACTTTGCGAATTCCATTTTGTCCCATTCCATTGGAAAATACAATTTTAACTTAATATTTTTGACTCTGACTTTAACTATTGGATGACTGTTTCTTGTGTAGAGATTGTTTATCATCGCTTTTCGGGTCCGTTACGTATTTACTGATGAGGGGTCAGATAGAGAGCTCGAAACGTCTAGTTTTTAATGTTTTTAAATGTTTATAATTCTATTTTAAGTGTGTCTGAAATAAGTGTTTTTTGTTATAAGTATAGTAATCAGACGTATAATATGTTTGTGTATCTTAAACTAAAGATGTATGTTCTTAAAGTTATAAACAGTACACATAAAGGCTTAGAAATACGTTTTAATGACATGTTTCGTACGCGCAAATGATGACGTTTTCAAGATCGATAACGATAAATAAACTATTTTTCCACATTTTTTTAAAATGAACTTGAAACCTGTCATTAAAAGGTATTTATAAGCCTTTTTGTGCACTGTTTATAACTTTGAGCATGTACATCTTTAAGTTAAACACATATTTAATTATGAATCATGTGGAAATAGATTTAAAAACAATTCATGGGTGAAAATTATTTAAACAATTTTAGAAGAACGGTTTCCAATCTGTATTGTTACGCGACGCCCCTTTAGAGCTAAACTTCACAGTAAAAAAAAAAAAAAAAAAAAAAAAAAAAGGTTGTTTCTTAATCTAGTCAAATATAATTTAATCACGAATGAAAATATACAATGACCTCTTCCGAATTACCCACGATTCTAAAAAGTGTTCTTTACCTTCATAATCCTCATAAACCCATATATATATTTTTAGATTTAAAGAAACATTTATAAAATCAAAGTTCTTTTGCTACTACTGATTTTCAGAAACGTTTCAGTGCAATTTTTATAGTGTATTAATTTTTTTTCTCAACCTGGAATATAGTTTTTTCGTATACTATCAATTATCAAAAACATTGCTTAACAAATACTGGTGACCAGGTTTTTCCATCTGGCCACCAAGGTTTTTTTTTTTTTTTTTTTTTAATTGTTAAACAAAAATATTTTTGACTTTTATTTTCAATCTGGAAATAATTAAGTTCATCAAATGCAAATTTTAAAATTATAAAATCAGAATTATTTGACTGACTTCAACCAGAAAATAACGAAACATTTTTTTCCTGCTTCACTATTTCATCGATGCTCTCCTGATCAGATATAGATTTTAGAGCATTAGAGACTACCAAAAATCGCATTTAATTATAGAACAAACCAAAAAGGAAATGTGGAAGACCACTAAAGACCAGAATGGATGTATTAAAAAAAAACATGAGGGATAGGAGTCTGGAGGAGGAATGGACCCTTGACCGGAAGAAATGGACATTTTGCGGATGGTGGCACTTGACGCCATATACCTATTTTATATATATATATATATATATCATTCAACTATCTTGACATTTGTCGCATTCGGAAATAGGCATTTCCCTAACAAGCAGGTTAGTTAATAGACCGGGAGGCGGCAGCACAGACAATCACCTTATCGAGTTCACGGCTCAAAGTCCAGAATTAGTTAAAACTCGGTTCGCATATTAAAACGCAATCGGTCTGCCAAGTCATATCTTGGTGGAAAACACGTGAAAACCCGATTTTAGCGGTTGACTCGTAGGTTTACCATTGTGTTTTCCTGCATCCAGTTCTCCATGTTTTCCTCCTTTTGGGTGCAGGAAAACACAATGGTAAACCTACCAGTCAACCGCTAAAATCGGGTTTTGACGTGTTTTCCACCAAGATATGACTTGGCAGACCGATTGCGTTTTAATATGTGAATCGAGTTTTACCTAATTCTGGAATTTCAGTCGTGAACTCGATGAGGTGGTTGTCTGTGCTGCCGCCTCCCGGTCTATAAGTTTTTACATTATTTCTTCATCTTTTTTCCTCCCCATAGACCGGGAGGCGGCAGCACAGACAATTACCTCATCGAGTTCACGGCTGTAAGTCCAGAATTAGTTAAAACTCGATTCGCATATTAAAACGCAATCGGTCTGCCAAGTCATATCTTGGTGGAAAACACCTTAAAACCCGATTTTAGTGGTTGACTCGTAGGTTTACCATTGTGTTTTCCTGCATCCAAAAGTATGAAAACATGGAGAACTGGGTGCAGGAAAATTATCTAACATTCTATTTCTATTTCTACAATGTAACTAATAATACTAAATTGTATTTGTTATTGTTATTCCTCAATTAATTCATCATTAAAAAAATTTAATTTAATTTAATTTAAAAAAAAAAACTTTCGCACTTTTTGAAAATAAATGACGGGGTAGGTAAACATTTTTTACTGGTGACTAGAATTTTTTGTTGGCTACCAGATTTTATCAAATTTGTAAAGCCTTTCTCAAAAGATATTTTCATGTTCAACAAACATGTTTTACATACAAACATGGTCAATTAAGAGAATTAACATTAACATTAAAATTAATATTAAAATATTAATTACAATTAATATTATTATTATGTTGTTACTCTAGCATATGTAAATTCAATTACGTTTCTGAAAAAGTTTAATTGAGATTTGATAGCGTCTTAAAACCCTATATATTACGCTGTTAGAAAACAGATTAGTAAACTATAAAACTACTCTGAAACGTTTCTGAAAGATCAGTGGCAGGAAAAGAAAGAGTGTTTTTATAAATTTTTATTTAAATATCTAAAACATATTGGTTTCTGAGGTTTCCAATGATAAAGAGCGCTTTTCGGAATCATGGGTAACTCGTTAGAGATTATTGTACATTTTCGTTCGTGGTTATATTATTTTTTCGTAGATTAATAGAGGGCAAAAAAAAATGCTGATTTTACAGTATAATACTAGCACCCAAGCTGCCAGTATTATACCGTAAAATTAACAGTAATAAACAATAAAATAAGTAATACTTTTTTTTTTCAGTGTAAACATTTTTTTTTTAACAGCGTGGCAATACTGCACCTAAATATCAAATTTAAAATAGAAAGATACTTTTATTATGCTCAAAATATAATGAAGTAAGTGTTCTAATTCAACAATAGATTGAAAAATGATATGAAAAGATAAAATGGATTTAGAAACTTCAGCTTAAAAGAAAATGTATGTTTCAAACTATAAGAAATCTTTCGATTGTTAAATGATACTTGACCCCCTTCGCAACAAAAGAATTCAATCGATTGTTTAAGGATATGTGAGGTAATTTTTGATAGCCAAATCAAATGTTTTAAATATTTTCAATTGAAATTATCGAGAATATAATAAAATAAAAAATAATACATTTTCCTTTTTTATATGTAAAAACTGGGTCACTTTAGTTTTTAGGGTTTCGTTCATCTCACGAAACCGTATTCCTCCCGCTCTGTTGTCTGTCCGTCACAGAGCCATTCTTAGAAACTGTGTAACTTACAGAGTTGAAACCTTGCGTATATCTAGCTGAATACCAGCTATGAAGCTCAAAATATTAAAATTTGAAAAAATCGTATTAATTTAATATATAGAGATATAAAACAAAAATTCTAACAGCCTTTTCCTATTAAATTTAAACATTTTTCGTTAAAGCAGCTGCCAAAAATTAAAAATCCACAATGAAATTCTTTCTACAATAATTAATTTTCTATTGAACGATTTCCTCGTAAAAAATGAAAATGAAATAAAAAGTTTCACCAATTGAAAAAGTATTAATATGAAATTAAAATGATTGACGTCATAGTTTTAATAAAACGAAAAATTTCAAAGATTTCTCAATAATACAAGGAGTATAAGTATGTGTATGTATACAAATCAGATTAATATCACGTCATTATAGAATTACAAAGAAAATCTGACGTCATATTGGAAGTTTAACGAATTTTTTAAATGTTTGAGAATAATACAAAGCGAGTATCAATATGAGTAATAGAGAATAGTAAATATATGAGTTTGAGAAACACATTGAATCATGATAAAAATCCGATTATGGAAATATTCGCATATTTTAACATTTTAAAAGTGTACAACATGTTGAATTTTGAAATTATTTTTTTAAATATCGTATTTAGTCCGCATGACAGATATTATTATGACAGAATATAATAGCGGGCTTCGCCCGCTATCGGGCTGGTTTAGATGTTCGAAAAAAAGAAAAAATAGACCAATAATTTTTTACTTTATAAAAAACATATTGTTGTTGCTAAATTAAATTTATTTGGATTTATTAAAGAAAGGATAAAGTGTTTTGAAAGGAATATTAAATGAAACCGTTTGAGCGATCTTCGATCACACTTACCCACTTGTTTTAATATTGATTTTAATTCATTTATCTTTGAAAAATAATTATAAGAATCGTGAAAGAGCTATCTTCGCAATATAGATTAAACGGAATTATTAAACGGTTGATTAGAAAAAAAATAATAATCGCTTAAGGTCTGTTATCGGTCAAACCGCAAATTCACTTTTTATTGTTGAACCCATTCGCTTGTAATACATCCGTAAATTTACATTATAAAAATACTTTTACTATGCTCAAAATATAATGAAGTAAGTGTTCTAATTCAACAATAGATTGAAAAGTTATATGAAAAGATAAAATAGATTTAGAAACTTCAGCTTAAAAGAAAATATTTTTCAAACCGTTAGAAACCTTTCTATTGTTAAATGATACTTGACCCCTTACGCAACAAAAGAATTCAATCGATTGTTTAAGGATATGTGAGGTAATTTTTCATAGCCAAATCGGATGTTTTAAATATTTTCAATTGAAATTATCGAGAATTTGATAAAATAAAAAAGAATGAATTTTCCTTTTTTATGTGTAAAAACTGGGTCATTTTAGTTTTTTAATGTTGATTTTAATTCATTTATCTTAGAAAAATAATTATAAGAATCATGAAAGAGCTATCTTCGCAATATAGAATAAACGTAATTCGTAAACGGTAGATTAGAAAATTCTAAAAAATAATCGCTTAATGTCTGTTATCGGTCAAACCGCAAATTCCCTCTTTATTGCTGAACCTAGGGGCTTGTAATACATCCATAAATTAAATTATATAGATAGAGCGTTTAAAGATATGTGAGGTAATTTTTTATAGCCACATCGAATGTTTGAAATATTTTCAATTGAACATATCAAGAATTTAATAAAATAAAAAAGAATATCTTTTCCCTTTTTTTAAATGTGAAAAATGGGTCATTTTAGTTTTTTAATATTGATTTTAACTCATTCGTCTTTGAAAAATAATTATAAGAACCATGAAAGAGTTATATTCGCAATATATAACAAGTTGGAAATTGTACCTTAAACGTGACAAATGGGGTGCGTTCTTACTATAACTAGTTTTACAATGTAAAAATATCTTCATTATTATTGCAGTGAAATGAATTATATCGTATGTTATAAGTGAAATGAGCCTTTCTTTTCTCTTATTACGTATGCCACGTTAACAGATGCGATTTTTATTTCGACACCAGATAGCGTTAAAAAATTCACCACGGAGATCTTGCTTTGCAAAGATTACCTGCATGGTTTAGTATTTATATGATTCCCGATGAACGAATGTCTTGTGTTTATTTATTTTAATGGATGTTGGGATAAATATTGGGCTGTTAACCTAATTTTAACTGAAGTTATCTCAGAATCTATACATTTTAAAATGTAAATTATCTCTCAAACAAACAATTTTTTGATCGATCTTTCAAAAAATGTAACTTTTATGCAATTTATTCGAAAAAATAATTTGATTAAAAATGGCCATCTGGCATATGAAAAAAATAATGGTCAGCCCCTATTTGTTTTCCTCAGTCACATGACTTGCGTTTAGGATAGGATTTAATAGAATAAAGAAAACTTTTATTAATATCTTTTTAAGTTTTGGTTCGATTTTCATAAAATTTGAAATAACTCGACAAAATTCTGCAACGATTATACATATTAAATTTCAAACCATTCGGTTGGGTAGTTTTTGAGGTGTTACATGCGAACAGACAGACGGACGGACGGACCAGACGACGACTATAGGTGCTACGTATTTATATAACTACGAACGCACCCAAATAAAAGGAATTAGTAAACGGTAGATTAGAAGAAAAACAAGTAAAAGCTTAAGGAGTGTTATCAATCAAACTGCTAATTTCCTCTTTAATGTTGAACCATATGGGCTTGTAATGCATCTGTACTTTATCAAAATTTTGACCAAAAAATTAAAATAACGTCTTTTTTCTGTATACTCTTCACGAAAAACGTTTCTTTCTTTTTTAATTGGCAGAATGTTCCTAAATTATCTACTTAATTTTATTTTAAACGGTAAAGCCGTATTAATGGCTTCGTTTAGATTTTGGTGCTTAAACTAATAGAAATAAGAAGGAGATATTCGGATAGTATGGAATACCACTTACATTATGATTTGTAAGTCAACGTAACAAAATTTGAGATACATTGAAAGTTAATAAAGTACAAACTTTGACTACTTGTTAAAACATTTTTAATGCGTTTAAAGTGGGTGAAAAAAAATACACATCAATATTTACATTTTTATAAAGAATTACATTTTTCGGGTAATATAAACCAGTCGGCTAATGTAGAATAGGGTTATAAGGAATATTAAAATTGCAAGATAAACCATGATTTACAACAATAACCAATATTATTTAATGAGTAAACAAAAGTACATCATCTACAAATGATCAGGTTCCTTGAAAAATTGTTTTAATTTTTACAAAAATCCCGAATGTAGCTTCTTGTTTTTGCCCAACTACAGTCCATATGGGCTCACATCGCGCACATCAGGCATTTTATTAGATTCTTCCCCTCTTTCATCCTTTGAATATTTTCCGTTGCAAAATAGACACGTACTGCATCTTCCTCATCTAGTGTACAATCTGGTAAAAAGACCATCTCAGATGATACGTCAGAGTGGAATGATTGTTCATCTTCATTAAAAGTTGTTTTGAAACAGTTGTATTCCATATTACCCGACACGCCATCTTGAAAAAAGTAACCACTTCACTCGTCAACAAGTTTGCCTAGAGGTAAAGTGATTAACAAACCAATAAATATAACTGTTCAACTTAATACTTAACTTGGTTAACAACACTGAAGGAGAAGTATTATAATTAATACGAATTTTATAGAACTTGCCGGCAAAAAACTGCAATTATTGAAATAAGATTTGATTTCACCTAAACACCGAAACAACAAATATCCAATCAGAACTCTCCGCAGCACATCATGGGAGTACTGGGAAGTCGTTTCGCAGTTTTGTTCTTGGCTGCAGCACCGTACGGGCGAGATATTGAAGTATTCCATATTTCCCGATCAATCCATAATACCAGAACTTCCTCCATATGTTTTAGAAATAGTTTGTCCATTAAAAAAGAAAGAAACATCTTTCAGTAAGTGTATACAGAAAAAAGAAGTTAAAACTAATTATCTGATGAGAAATTTGACAAGTATGGATGCATTCAAAGCCCACAGATTTAAAATTAGAAAGGTAAAATTGAGATCTATCTCATGAGGAGCCATTTTTGATGAGAAATTTGACAAGTGTTAATTATTCAAAGCCTATATGTTTAAAATTGAAGAGAGTAATTTGAGATCTAACTGATGAGGAGCTATTTCTGACGAGAAATTAGGAAAGTATGGAAGTATTCCAAGTCCATGGCTTTAAAATTGGAAAGGGCAATTTGAGAATTAACTGATGAGAAGCCATTTCTGATGAAAATTTTTAAAATTTTGGATGTATTCAAAGCCAATAGATATAAAATTAGAGGAGAATTTGAATCTGATGAGAAATTTGAAAAGTATGGATACATTACAAGTGCATAAACTTTTAATTGGAGAGGGGAATTTGAGATATAACTGATGAGGAGGCATTTTTGAAGAGAAATTTGAAAAGTGTGGCTATATTCAAAGACCATAATCTTAAATTTGAAGAGGGAAATTTGAGATCTAGCTGATGAGGAGTCATTTCTGATGGGAAAGCTGAAAAGTATGGATATTTTCAAAGCCCATTGATTTAAAATTAGACAGTAGAATTTGAGATCTAACTGACGAGGAACCAATTCTGGTGAGAAATTTTAAAAGTATGGATGTATTCAAAACACATAAGGTTAAAATTGGAGAGGAGAATTTGATATCTAACTGATGAAAAGCCATTTCTGATGAGAAATTTGAAAAGTATGGATGTATTCAAATCGCATAGATTTAAAATTGGAGAGGGGCTAATTTGAGATCTACTTAATGAGGAGCCTTAAACTAATTAAAATATTTTCGTTTTTATAAACGGTTAAAACTACACTATTGTTAAATCCTTCTGTGCTAAAGTGCCAAAATTGAAAAGATACTACATACAAAAAATATATTATTCACAAGTTTCATTATATTTCTTCAAGAAATATGTTCCATTCAGAGACTGAGAGATAAATCTGTTTTATTTACAGGTGGTCCTTGACTTTTGAACAAAAATGACTTCTGAAATGCATTCAAAAGTCTAAGACCGCCTATAAATATGCATTTGAAGAATTTTTTATTCGTTAAATATTATTTGTTAAATTGAAACAACTCTTATTACATTTTTACGTTAAAATATCTTAAAAAAATTGTAAATATTGAAATCCTTTATGGTATCCGTATAATGTAATAAAAAGTGATTAAAAGTAGATTATTGATACCTGTGACTGGAAATTATTTAATAATAATAAAATAATAATATTTACAGTAATAACAATATATATATATATATATGAATTTTTAATACCTTTTTAATAACAGCAAAGAGATTAAAACTGAAAATCAAAGGTTAAGGGCAAATTTAAAAGAAAATACACATAATAAATTATCATATAAATAAATAATACTTTATAGCAGTATCCCAGTAGCCAAACAATACTTAGTATTTGGTGCTAACTTTATAAAATTATCAAGGGGAGATTGGATTGCACTCTTCTTTTTCTTTTCACCATAAAGAATTCTGTTTCAGTTGTCCATCATAAATTACATATACGGTCTCCATCGGGATCGCATTCTTTCATAATGCAAAAAAGTATTAAGTTGCATGAAGGTTTCATTCATATTCTTGATTGTCAGAGTCTTAACAAAAGAGTTCGTTATCAGATTCTGTCTCCTTTATTTTGTATTTCATTCATCTCTTGAAGTTTAATCAAGTCTTCATTTGACATAGGTTTTGAAAGCGAGTTTTCGTGACAAATACAGAAGAAAATCAAACTTTTAAATACAGACGAATTATGTATTAAATAGCAATTTTTTCGCAAGTCGAGGACTGACTGTATTATTATTATTATTATTGTTATTATCTGCTGGATTTTCAATCACGTTTTCATTTGACATAGGTTATGAAAACGAATTTTCACGATAAATACAGAAGAAAATAAAACTTTTAAGCACAGCACAAATTAGCTATTAAATAGCAATTTGTTCGAAAGTCGAGGACTGCCTGTATTGTTGTCATTACTATTGTTATTATTATTATTATTATTGTTATTATTATTATTGTTGTTGTTGTTATAAAATTTACTATTATCAGCTAGATTTTTCAATCAAGACTTTAGTTGATATAAGTTCTGAAAGCGAGTTTTCGTAATAAATACAGGGGAAAATCAAAATTTTAAATACCGTACGAACTATGTATTAAATAACAATATGTTCGAAAATAAGGATTGCCCATATTATTGTTATTATTATTAAATTTATTATTATCAGCTGGATATTTTTTCATCAAATAAAAAACTGGGAGAGAACTGAAATTTTGACAAGAAATAATAACGTTATAAAATCGATTGAAAAATAAATATTCAAAGAGCTTAGAGTAAAAAACTTCAACATATGAAATACTGTGATCAAAAAGGACCCGTATTGGCGGCATAAAACAAAAAGTATCAACTTATTTGTCAAAAATTATTGCAAATCATCTCCTTCAAAGTAATATCCTCCAACTGCAATGCATTTCTGCCAACGTTTTTTCTAATCATCAAAACATGTCTTAAAGTCGTTTTTGTGAAACCCCTTCAGAGTTCGTAGAGAATTTTCTTTTATCAAATTAATGGACTTAAAACGGTGAGCACGAAGAGGCAATTTCAACCTTAGAAATAAGAAAAAGTCACATGGTACTATATCAGATGAATACGGAGCTTGTGGAGCCGTATTTGTTGAATGTTTGGTTAAAAACTCATGAATGATAATTGTACTGTGGGAAGGCGCATTATCGTGGTGAAAAATCCATGAGTTTCCTCGCCACATTTCATGCCGTTTTCGACAAATTGCTTCCTGCAAACGGCGTAAAACACTCAAATAATAATTTTTATTGACTGTCTGAATAGTTGGCAGGAATTCATGATGTACAAAACCACGATAGTCAAAGAAAACTGTCAACATTACCTTAATTTTTGAGCGACAGATTCTCTATCATCTTTAAACTTCTTATACCAATCAAATACTTTTTGTTATTTTTGATAAACAGTCATCTTTACAAGCTTTTGCAACATTTAAAATACTTTTGCAGCAGAAATTTCATTGCGAAAACAAAATTTAATGCATGTTCTTTGCTCAATAATATTCTCCATTTCAGAAAATCAACAGAGTAAAAATTCTTATCTCATTAAAAATAAATTTATTTTCAGACGATGAAATAAAACTATTTCCAGATGTTTATAGAAGTTGTAAAAATGTTTGATAAAAGTTTGTAGACGATAAATACTTTAGATGTACTTTAAATGAAGCATTGTGGATACTTTTTAATCACAGTATACATTAACTCGAGGAAAAAACTTCAAAATTTTAGAGGTTAATTTGTTAAACTTCCTTTCAATAATTCATAAAAATTTCATGACATCTTGTCATTTTATGAAAGTTACAAATTATCAAATAAACACACTTGCAGAAATACTAAGAAGATTCCAATCATAAATAATACTTTTGAATGTTTATCACAAAATAAGTTATAAGTACAAAATATGCAATTTTTTTATCTTCATATGTTTTTTTTTTTTTTTCAATAAATTATTTATGCGTTCAAAAGTCAAAGGTACACTTTTATTTATAATGTAATTTTTGACTGATCCAGCTGTGTCTTCATAAGAATTCCTAAAAAGGGTGAATGCCAAATTAGGTCAACGGCAAACCATGTGCGCCAGTGCCATAACGCCAGTGGCAGTTCGCGAGCACCGAAGTGAAACAACTTAAAGCATGGTCATTTAAGCTTGACTTGGAAGGAGCTCAATGGTGGGGAGGTCCAAGTGTGGTTTAAGAGGATGACCTCCAGAAAACTCTGTTGTTGTCTCCGTGAAGGTGTGGATCATAGAATTAAGAAGAAACGAGAAGGAGCATGACAAGCCTGTTTTTCAGCTTTCAAGCGCGCTGGGGGCTGATGGGAAGATAAGACATGTGAACTGCTCGCGCTATTGGCCTGTACTGCTCGCAAGCTTACAGCTATTGGCCTGCTTGAAATTAAGTTTCGGTAGCAAGGACAAACTAAAAAAATCCTGTGAAAAACAAGCAGCAGGGAAGATACTTTTGTAAAACACCCTTATCCTACTCCTACTTTCCTCTTAATTATATGGTGTGGATGCCCTACAACTGCATATAAAATGAGTGGTGTGGAAGTTCCTCACCCTCGATGGTCGGTAGTTGGAAGAGAGGTGCCGAGCTGAGAAGTTATGCCTCCCTCCCAGTAAGGATTGAAATTGCAAAGAAGAACATAAAAGCCTCGTCAGTCCTCCGCCCATGTGGTGCTTCGTCAACTGGAATCTGCACAGCCATTAAAAGGATTACTTAATAATGTATCAGTTGTCAAATAATAATATATACTTTTAAGGCAACAAATATGTATATCTTCAATAAACCAATACTTAACTTATTATACTTACATATACATCTGCAATTCGATGCCTTTCTCAAAATTTTGAAAGTTCAAATGAAAATTAGAGATGTTCAAAACAGAAAACTTCAGTTTAAATGTAACTGTAGAAAAATTTCCCCTTACAATTTTAATTTTTTTTTCTTTTTTTTTTTTTTGCAAAATTTTCATACATTTTTTAATATATTGAGCGCAAAAGTCTGTAAGCTAAAGTTAGTCATATTAAATAATATTTATTAAATATTGGTATTGTTAATTTTTACGTGTAAAATCCATTGCGTACAATTTCTCAAATAAAAAAACATCTATTAAAGGAAAAGCTAATTAATCTTTCAGTAATTTGTACCTGTTTTAATTAATTGCACAATACATAATAAATCGCCGCAGCATAATAAAATGCTGAAAGTCAGAGAGAAAAAAAGCATGACACCATTTTATCTTTTTAATACATTTTAATCGATCCGACTATCTAAAATAAATACTAAATCACTTGTTAAAATGTAGATAGAATAATTAATTATCTTTTAATAAAATGAGTAAATTAAAAAAAAATGTTATTGCTGTTTTTTCTTGATAAAAATATATTAGTTTCTAATAATATATTTATTTCTAATTCGGTATAATTATTTTCGTATGGCAAAGTAGAAATAATTGTTTCGATTGGAATTTATTTTTCAATAGTGAATAGAAATTTTATTTATACTTTTAATTTATTTTATGTTTAAATACATATGCGTATAAAAGCAGGGCTACACTACATACCGGGCTTGCTCATTCATTATGATGACGTCACAAAAGGTGGCTGACTAGGAGGAAAGACATACAGCGATTGGCACAAAACGATGGGTGCGTTGCTTTGGACCAATCGCTGGTCGCGGTCAGCCACCATTTGTGACGTTTTGAGAGTGAATGAGCAAGCCCGGTATCTAGTGTTGCCTTGATAAAAGGCTTTCTTTTCTGATGGCAAAATAAGATATGATAGTTGTTTTACTTGGAATGAACATTTTATTTTGTTTTTTTTCTTTGAAGGGAAATCCTTTTAGACTTATTTAAAAGCATTTAGAAACAATAACGCTACTTTCTTGATTGCAAAGCAATTTTGGAACGATATTAGATACTTATTTGTGCAATATTGTAGTCACTAAATTCCATGTTAAATTACTTTTTTTCCAATGAAGCCAGAATGAAAACTCACAAATCGCCACAAAATAATGATCAATTCATAGTGCGAAACTACGGAGGCAAAATTGACAAAGTATAACTCAGGTGCTCAGGAATACGTATGAGGTATCGTTTAACACTACAACAGCCGTGTTTTTTGTACAGCTGGAAACTTACTCCAACGTTGGAGAACGCCCTTACGTTTTTTGTGGGCAAAACGTTGCACGAGTACGGCGACGTGGAACTTTAAGCATTGTCCTCTTGCACGACAGTGCAAGACCTCACAAGGTACACACAACACAGGGGCTTCGCAGTTTTGGATGGAAGTTCTGGAAGAATCCACCGTACAGTCCGATCTGATGCCCTGCGACTTTCACGTGTTCGGCAAGTTCAAAGAACATTTGTGGAGGGTGGGGGGGGGGTCGGAACAGAATTTCTAACGATGACCAGGTTTAGGCAGCTATTCTACGCTAGCTCCAGGACCAAGGAGCGATTTTCTATCGTCAGGGCATCGAACAATTAGTGCAACGTTCCGACAAATGTCTGGTCCGATCTGATGCCCTGCGGCTTTCACGTGTTCGGCAAGTTCAAAGAACATTTGTGGAGGGTGGGGGGGGTGAACAGAATTTCTAACGATGACCAGGTTTAGGCAGCTATTCTACGCTAGCTCCAGGACCAAGGAGCGATTTTCTATCGTCAGGGCATCGAACAATTAGTGCAACGTTCCGACAAATGTATACGGAGACTGGGAGATTATATAAAGAAATAGTGTGGTGTAAGTGTGTCATATTGTATTGTAGCGCACTTCTCAATAAAGTGTTTTTTGACCTACAATGTTCGAGTGTAACTCACTTTTTGAACGCCCCTACTACATCCATCTCATGGTAATAGAGGTATGTTTACAAAAGTTAGAACGCAGACAGATGGCCACACAGAAAGACGAACCGAAGTTATAAACACATTTCAGCTACATCGGAAAATGTTAAAATGGATAAATTAGGAAGTCAAAGACCCCTATGACACTACAAATGCGGAGGGTGAGTGAAGTGTTTTCCACTTAGTCTCTTTATTTATTTAAAAAATATTACCATTCTACCAAAATTTCTGTATAGTAATTTTTGTTTTATTTAATCAGAGAATGTCTCTTTATTAAACAATTCAAAAACTACTATACAAAAGTTCTGGTAGCATGACAGTTTATATATATATATATATATATATATATATATATATATAATTGGAACTAAGCTGGCAACATTGGGTGCGATGTGCGAAAGCACCGCCAATTTGAGGTGAGAACCTTTATCGTATCACTTGTGCATTGTCCTATCTTCACGAAAATTTTACGAATCAGTCAGCACTGTGAACAGGACCTTATAAAGAATATTGAGGGCCCCTTTATACAGCTTGTATTATATAATCTGTCATTTGAATGATGACAGGATCTGTCATTTGAATGATGACATGATCTGTCATTTGAATGATGACGTGATCTGTCATTTGAATGAACCTTTAAATGAAATTCACATAACCAGAAAAGTAGGTGCCCCAACCCTAACAGCACCGTGACCAATATGTGAAAGCACTGTGATCCAAATACGACTCTTATCGTTAGCATTATCGTCATGTGCCATGTAAAATTAATCATACCTACTTTATGGTGGCGTCGATATGTTATATTTTGTTACCAGTACGAGTTGCAAATGAGATGACTAAAAAATAAGACGTCACAGTGGAGACATGAAGTGACGCTGACATGAGAGTCATAATGCGACGAAATAAAGATCACATTTTAGTCATCGTTATGCTTGTAATCAGTTCTGATCATTGTAAAGTCACAGTGACGTCACATACAATAGCTGTTTTATTAGGATAGACCCAGGTCTACTGTGTCAAATAAAAAATATGATTTTGTGAGTGTGAAAAAAAGAAGTAAAAGACATGCAAGTACATTACAAACATTTGTCTTGCCAATTCTACAAACGACCAGCGAATAATTAAAAAATAAATAACTATGATAATAATAATACATGTATAAGGCATTTCATTTAATTATGTAATAATTAACCGAAGATTCCTTAAACTTGTGTCGCTCATGTATCCATGTACCAAAGTAAGATTCAAATATTAATTTAACTTATTCTCACAAATTAACATCAAAAATAAACAAAATAAATTTTTAGAAATATATTTTGAGATAGCAAGAATTGAAAGTTAAAAAGCCACCTAATATTATTTTATAAAATAGCAATAAATATAATAAACTAAGCAAATAAATCAAACAAAATATTTTTTTTTTAATTTTGCACATCTAAATAAAGAAGATTAATTTATGTTGATGGAGTAATTCAATGATTTTTTTTTTAATAGATTTTTTCCCATTTAAATTGAGAGATCTCTTCCATTCTCTTGGGTGTATTTTGCATTTTTTAAAGCGACAATTTTTTATTATTATTACCCTTTAAAAATCGAAACGATGGTAAAGTGCTTTATTTTAGATTGAAATTGAATTGTGTCTGAAATTTTTTATTTTGAAGAAATACATAATAAGTTGAAGTAAAAAAAACTACTGTTTTTTCCACGATTCTGTATTTAAATTTCGGATCTAGTAATTTTTTTTAACATAGAATTTAATATGTTCAGTACAGAAATATTGATAAGGATCTTCATCAAATTAGCTACACCATTGCCCCATTCATGAAATTATTTTTAAGCAGTGTTCATCACTCATGTGTCTCGCTCATTAAAGATGTCCCTAGGATGATAAATCACAAATAGAGCAATGTAACATCAAAATAAATGTGAAACATAATTGTAAAGCTTCTAATCTAATTGACTTGCTGAAATTTAATACGTACAGGGTTTTTCTTTAATTTTGTTGTACTTGACAGCGCTTCTTAGCGGTAAACTGCAGAGTTAGCGTTTCTATTTCGAAAATGGTACGAAACCGTATGGTAAGGGGAAAAAGTATTACAAAGTTGTAGAGCATCATCGATTTAGTATGCAATGATGATGCCTTAGAAAGGAAGTGAAAATAACTATCAGAAGAACTGAAATATATATATATATATATATATATCTTAATATTGTAGAACAACCTATTTTACAAAACTTAATGCATAATGGCACAAAATTTCGTCTTCCATATAAGTGTAATATCAAATCCATAATATTGCAGTTTATTCAAGATATTGATTTGTTTATATATAAAATTGCTGTTGATTACAATAAACCAATCGAATATTTCAGTGAATGGAGATTTTCTGTAATTGATAAATTAAAAAATGAAATTATAAAAAATTATCATCATATTACACATGCAGCTTTTAAAAACATAAATAAACATATATCAGAATTACAAAACAAATTTATAATTACTTATGTAGATAAATCTCCAAATAATTATGCTATCATTTGTAAAGAATACTATAAAGTGTTAATTCACAATGCAATCAACACCAGTAATATTTTTAATAAAACTAAATTAAATATTGAAATAAATAACAGAAAATTATTAAATTATCACAAATTACTAAAAATCAAATGTAATAATTTTAATTATCCTTATCTTGTTATAATTCCAAAATTTCATAAAAATCCTATTAAATTTCGCACTGTTACCATCGGTTGTAACACATATAATAAAAATGCAAGCAATTTACTACTTAATATTTTAAAGCAGATATATGATATAACGCTAAAACATAATAACCAACATTGCCTAAAAAATAGTTTTCAACTCATTAATAAAATACATAATATCAATCCGGTAAAATTCATAAAAACATTGGATTTTAATGATTTATTTAATAACATTGATATAAAAGACTTACATAAAACAATGTGTATATTATTTAAAGAATTTAAATCTCAATTAAAATTAAAAGAACATATTTCAGTAAATTTTTTTAAAACTTTACTAAATTTTACATTGCATAATAATTACATTATATATGACAATATTATCTATAAACAATGCCAGGGAATTCCGCAGGGCGGAACCGCATCTAGTATTCTCTCTGACCTTTACTTATATTATTATGAAAGAAATATAAGTCCGAACAATGATTATGTATTTTATCGCTATATTGATGACATTATCATATTTTATTTCAATGAAAAAAATTGCACATCACCACTCAATTTTTATCCTACTCAGCTTAAATTAAGCGAAAATGATTTAATTAATAATAATATAAACTTTCTTGACTTAAAAATTAATATTACTAATAATTATAAATTAATTTTTGATATTTATGATAAGAGATTTGATTTCCCATTTAAAGTAAATATTTTTACCAATTATGCTTCATGTTTACGTAAATCTGTTTATAAAAATATAATTATCAATTATCCACATCGTATAAAATACTTATGCTCAGATATAAATAAAAACAAAAATATTAGATATATTCGAGATCAAGCAAAAATATATGGATATCCTATTTTTATGATAAATTCAATCATCAACTCTTTTAAATAACATTTATTATATAATTTAAATATAAACATGGTATGTAATAAATTATTGTTTTAGTGTGCGATAACATATAACAAAAGATATAGAAAATAATAATTATAACATACATTATTACAATTATAACATATTAGGAAATTTAATATTTAATATTTGTTTGAACATTATATACACTTTATGTAGAATATTACAAATATAACATACATAATTACAATTATAACATATTAGGAAATTTAATATTAACATTATTTATACTTTGTATAGTTGTGATTGTGCGTTGCCGATCACCTCTGTTTAAGGTATTATTGATGTGCAGTTTTCATACATTTATAAATTAACTTATACAATAACAAATTAAATTATACAATGATAACATTGGTGATTATAACTCATATATATATATCTATTTGCAATATATATAAAAATAAATATATATAGTTTTTATTTTTGTCTATGAATAATTAAAATTAACAAGTATTTTAATTACTGCATTGCATTAATTTGATTGAAAAACAGTAGTAATACTATTAATTATCAACATTATAAATTTTGAGATATTTTGAATTGTTTATGAATTATTTAATTAGATATTTAAATTAATCTATAAATATAAAATATATTTATAATGTAGTATAAATTAAACATTAATTATTTAAAAACAAGTCTAATATATATTTAAGTAGTAGTAAAAATAAAACATTAATTATTTAATAAATGTCTATAATATCAGTGGATTAACACAGCTGGCAGCAAAAATAATTTGAATTAAAATAATATCTCTTTTACATAATATATTCTTGTTAAGAATATCTGAAATGCTGTGCAAGTTGAATTAATTCTGTGTAGATTTATTCATATAGTAGTATTATATTTTATTTGAATTTTAAGTAAAATTACAAGTTAGTATTGTTTTTTAAAGTTTATTTATATAAATAAATCTAATGAAGTGAGTATGTAACTAATAAAGTGGATATTTAACTAAATATTAATTATGAACTATTATAATACCAATAGATGGCGACACTTTACCTTTCAGGTAGTTGTAGATAATATTGTTAATATTATATTTAATTTAACTATAGAGGGAGCTATTGATTGTATATTAATCTTACTTTCAGGAATTAAAATTGGATGGAGTAATATATATTCACGGATATAAATTTGTTATAAGTGTATTAAAACCAGAATTATTTTGAGTGTTTTTGAATCATTTTGTGATTGGGTGTCATTTATGGGGTTGTGTTTTAAAAAATAGTGTGCTCTCAACTTGTCTTACAAATCATTTCTCTCAACTCGACTTAGTTAACATGTATGATGCATTGCCATGTGGATGTGAATATTATGTAGACGTTGTGACATTTTAAGGATTCTGTATAATTATTGTGAGTAAAATATTTTATCTACACTTTACGCGTTCATATTTCCAATTTTATTATTTCAAAACTGTTATCTCGTGGTAATTTAGTGAGGTGTTAATTACAGTTTTTTGGATAATCGATGTGAGTGAAATATATTGTATTTTCTTAATGGTTTTTTATTTCCTATTTAAATATTTCCAAATTTTAATATTTCCAATTGTTGTCTGGTAATAATTCAGTGTACCTGGATGATTCTACTGATCTTAGCATTATGCCAGTAGAATTATGAAACACTGAATTATTATTTAAAACACATGTGGGTGCATCCAGGCTGATGAGTACATGTGCATGTGTTTTTCCATGTCCAATTCATATTTAATTCTCATGTGGTCCAATTTTCCATTGTGTATGGTTCATATTTAATTTGTTAATCAATTTGTGTTTACTTAATTGCAACTCCAATTTATATATTTTTTTTTTCCCCTTTCTCTCTATTTCTTTTTTCAATATTCTTTTGGTATGAGTAAAATTTGGCCAATTACCATTGAAGCATCAGCTATGGTAATATTATGTTTGCACATGTTAATTATTAGCTATGTGGTATTCTGTATACACAGTATCATTGATTATCTCTTTGGATATTTAAGTAGAATAGAACTTGATATGTTTTTTGAAATTCATAGATATTATAATTATATATATATATATATATATATATATATATATATATATATATATATATATATATATATATATATATTAAACCAAATTAGCTTAAATAGCCACTAATTGTTTGCAACAATGTGGCACCATAAAACAACCTTCTTTGACCTAAAATTTGTGTAATTCTTACGATTTTTTTCTGTTAGAAACAAAAGAGATATCACCTTCGGACTTTTTGCATTATATATATTGACACTTAACTTATATTTTTTGTGTAAAATTTTTTTTGAATATCTCTTGTACGAGTGTAGGTGCGCTCCATATGGATTTTCAATCGGACAACCGTATTTTTCCGGTAACAAGCATCTCAAAAAAATTGGGTAACCATATTATGAAAGGATGTTAAATTCTCTGGAGCTTATAGCCATCATTTATTTTAAAAAGTTGATTTTTGACAAAATGGCGGTCATTTGAACAATCTTGAACAAAAAAAACTGTTGTTGTTGTTGTTGTTTTTTAAACCATTTGCGAGTTATAAAAAATATTTAATCAATGAAAATTATACTTTTCGATAGAATAAGCGCTAAAAATAGCTTTCATTTAAATGTAAGATAAAGAAAATCGGTTCAATAGTTCTTCAGAAAAATGGTCTCAGTTTGAAAAACAGGGTTTCGAGTAAAACAAGTTTAAAATTTTACAATAGCGTTTCGTTCAACGAGCGGCGTTGCATTCAGTAATACTGTAAGGAATCGGATATCACGAAACTGCTTTAGGACAGCAATCGACACACTTCAGAGATGCAAAATAAAAAAAAAATGAAAAATTCTGACCCAAAGAAGAGGTACCTCCCCTTAAGCAAGAAACATTTTAATTAAATAAAAAAATTAAGTTGATCCATTGCTATCGATGGTGGACTGGACACACTGAGCATTCTTTTAAATTTACCACTCTCCTGCATACAGTTAGCGTTACCATTACAATTACTTATATGACAGATATATGAGCATTAGAAGTATATACATGCGTATATATGCATTAGAAGTATATATATATGCATATATATGAAGCATATGTAATCTTTGATATGATCGTGTCGAAATCGTAACTGCAATCTTGACATAATCGTAACTGTGGGGACGGCTATAACACGAAAGGGTACTTTTGAGTTATAGCGGTCCCCACAATTACGATTATTCTAAGATTGCAGCTACGATTTCTCCAAGATCATCGCAAAGCTCTTATATATGCATCATATATACGCTTATGTATACTCCAAACGCTCATATATGTGCCATATACATCATTATATAGATATATTTTACGTCTTATATTCCATTTATACATCATATACATCTTAAACACATGTCATATATATACGTCATATATGCATCATATATGACTATAGCTGGACCATATGCATCAATAAATGTTATATACATCATATATTATTATAGTGTCATATATGCTTTATAATTTGGCGATAAATCTTGGTCACTTGGCGATTCATCCTCGGTGGCTGATATAACGCGAAAGTACCCACGAAAATATCGCATTTTCGTATAGAAAATTCGTGATTTTTTTTTACAAGAAAATACTGAAATTTCTTATAAAAAATTTCTTAATCTGTCGCCATCCTGTTATGTCACTTGGGAAAAAAGCCAATACAAGAAATTTGTTACTTTTAGAACTTAATTAATTGGTAAAAATGACATTAAAGCAAGATAAAGTTTTGTGAGAAAAATCTATTCAAATAATAAAATCTAAAACTAATAAACTTTTAATATGTATTGAATATATTAATTAGAATGTGTTACCTCTCACAAATTGAATCCAACAGTAAAGACAAGTAAAAGCTCTTACCTGAAAGAAAAAAACAACACAATAAACAATAAACACTTAAAAATTTGAACAAATAGAAAATTTTATTACTTACAACGAGAAAAAAAGTTAATTTATATTAAGAGCATAAAAATACAAAGATAAAAAAATTTTAATTATTGATGGGCTAAAATGATCAATAGATTTTTCGGTTCAGCTGAAAATTCCATATGACTGTTAAAATAAATGGTCAATTTCACGAAATAAAAATTTAGAGTTGAAAAAATTTTATTGAAAAACCAGGTAGTCAGATATTCAAATCAGGTAATTTGATCTAAATTTACTTTTCCAATATAATTTCAACAATAAATCCATAAGTTCTGAGATAACATGTGGTGAAACATTAAAGTCCATTATTACCTACGAGTATTAGCTCTTTTTTTTTCACACTCTTTTATTTGGCGTCGTTTGTTGTTTGTTTGTCTGGGCCAATATCTTGCAATCGGTTTTTAACCCCCTTCCGTCAAACCGATTTACCTCTCAAATGTTACACACAAGTTCATTGTAGATGATATAAGAGTATTGATGTATCGTCAGAGTCGTACACCATCATGGGAGAGTCCAAATATCTGAATAATTTTAATAATTTAAATATCGCCTAATGTGGAGACAAAAAATACCACGAAAAATTACTCCAGTGAAAGAGAAATTAATAGTAACCCGACTACGGAAAATTAGCCTGTTTTTACCCGACCTTCTAACTTTGACATCGGGATCAGGCCAGAGATTTGAGAATCATTCTAGCTACTGCTGCCATCTGTACTTTTTAATTAATCTGAGGTTGGTCTCTATGCAGGCTCTTTTGTACTTTTTCGATGTTGATTACAATTTTTTTTTCATTAAGATACTTTCACTTTCGGTATCGGAAGTACCCTCAATAAAATAAACTGCAACCAAAATCGAAAAAGTAAAAAATGGCCTTTGTAGAGATCGACCTCAACTATTCAATGCATAAAGAAGAAAAAATCATTTAATAATATTGGAATGCGAACGAGATATCTTAAAATATTTCCCCCCATAGCATTAACATTAGCGAGCGGGTGTTTTCGCGTGAGTGAAGTAGCTTCTTAAGTTTTATATCTACTCATTCTCCGGTATCTTAAAAGTCTGTTTTTCCTCCCCGTCAATATAAAAGTATGAATCTCTAAAATTATGAAATTCGTTTTATCCGCTATAACTAAAGCGTGTGTGTCTTCGCGTTCATGTAAGCAAAACGAAAACATCAGTTAATTTGTTCTACAATAAACACAAGTTCTACGGCTTCTATAAAAATATTTCATGTGGTACATTGTACTGTACCACGCCGGAGATTCTGAACCAGCCTGAATTAAAGGAAAACTTAATTTAAATACAGGTTTTGTCGTAAATTGTGACAAAACTTAAACTTTGGAAACGCAAAAGCGAAATTCTAGAATAATATAAATTATTGTAAACAAGAATCTCATAAGACTGCCTTTCAAAATATCACTTTATAAGCATTATATTTTTTAAAGATTGTCTTTTCCGCCTATAAAATTATTTATGGCCGTCATAAAAACATAGTAATATACATATAAAAGCACTAATTTCATATTCTGGCGTATTTTATGTGGTTGTAAAAGAGAAAAATTCCATTTAAATGCTCTCTTGTTCCTTTAAACTATTTTAACAGCCACTTAATGTTTCCAGATTTATAATTTCGTGGTAATCGGACTTTTTTTTTCTGCGGGAGCTGTAATTTTATTTTGCCGCCGTAAAAATGCCTTAAATTTTGTAATTTATTGTACTTTATTGTCCGTACGACATTTAATTCTACACTTTATTAAAAATTTGGGTATTTTTATATTAGATAGCACAAATCTCGCCAATAGAATTTTTTACTCGCCAATAACAGCTTTGATTTTTCACGTGTCTAAATTATGAACAAGGCTTTGATGTTGAAAAATAAAATGTTGAAATAAAATGTTTTGGTTTATGGTACTATTTCTTATTAATTTATTTTTTTGTTGGGAAGGGGATACTTTAAATGAAAGGAGTGAAAAGCATGTCTTTTAAATGTATGTAATAATATATGTATTTTAAATGAAAGTTATGTAAATCAAATGAAATTAGTAAAAGTAATTAGGGGTGATCAAATTCTCTCATAATATCGACGCCATGTGTCTTCTGATTTGAGCTGCACTGTTAAAAAAAAAAAAAAAAAAAAAAAAAAAAAAAAACTTTCAGATTGACAGAAAAAAACTGTCAATTTTGGCGCCAGTGGAAAACCGTTTAATATACAGAAAATATCTGTATATTTTCATTAAAACAGTCTTTTCTGTAAAAATTATAAAATCTACATTTTTTACAGGAAAAAACTGTTTTTCTTTAAAAAGTTTTTTTCTGTAAGAAATACCATGTTTTTCTGTAAAATTACAGATTTTTATTACAGTGTGGAGTTGCTGAGTAGCAGCTTTCGATAGAATTGTGGTTGTGAGCTTTCACCTATTGGTATGGATTTGGGGTTTTCCTTCAAATAAAGAAATATTGGTTTCCAAGATATTCTATTCATAGTTTATATTTTCAGTTGAACCCGTGCAAGGATTTCGCCCTGTAGTCTAATATTTTTTAGATGCCGCCTTAAACTTGTAAAGAAAAATTAAGGATAAAATTATCTGCAAACAACATTAGTCAAGCCAGAATAGCGTCTCATTTATTCCATCAAAGTTACAAGACAAACTGATTGAAGATAACAAAAGGCAAGCGCGAGAAAAATAATAATAATAATAATCGTCTTTTAACTGCATTACAGGATGACGTCATCCGCTTCTTGAAAAACATGAAACAAAGAAAAATAAACTGAATCCATTTAAAATACAATTTAATCTAATATAACAAAACATACCTTTTATTTTACACGCGAAATACCACTGTTTCGATCGATCGAAAGTGTAATTTTCTTCAAAACATCTCAACTTCAATTTTGCTTTTTAACCATAAATATAAAACAAACCCGTGCGGAGAAATGATATTTTATCTTTTTTGTACTATTTATTTTTTATAATCATTGTTGAGCATCCTATTAAGCGGTATTTTATTTTTGTGGCAACACTAATTTGAAAAAAAAAAAGCCCTTTCCTTTCTTTACGAAAACAATGCCGATTTAATTTTTAATTAACAGCAATTTTTTATCAGAAAACACATTTTAACGAAATGTGCGTGTAGTATGTCAGAAGCCGCTTCAAAAACCTTTCTACACTGTAAAAAATGACCAATGTTTCTTATTACTATATAAATAGTAATAAGAAATTTATAATAAATTTTAGTAAATTTATATACTACATAAAATAGTATATAAAACTATAATAGTATATAAAATTATAATATAGTATAATATGTAATTATAATAAAATATAATAATAAATAAATAATAATAAATAATATAATAATAATATAATAATAAAATATATAATATAAATAATAATAAATATATAATAATAAAATTATAATATAGCATATAATAGTATATAAAATTACAATAGTATATATAATTATAATATAAATAATAATAAATATATAATAATAAAATTATAATATAGGATATCATAGTATATAAAATTATAATATAAATAATAATAAATATATAATAATAAAATTAAAATATAGTATATAATAGTATATAAAATTATAATATAAATAATAATAAATATATAATAATAAAATGATAATATAGTATATAATAGTATATAAAATTACAATCTATACTAATGTTATAAAGGAGTAAAGATTGTTTGTTTGTTTGTTTGTTTGTTTGTAGGGGGTAATATCTGGAACTACCGAACCGATTTCAAAAGTGATGGTGGCAAATTGATGGTGACAACCCCTGCTCCAACATAGGCTATATTTTATGTCGGTGCCACTACCCCAGGGGGGGTGCAGGAGCGAAAAAACGTTCTAAAATTGCGATCTTTTCTATACTGAAGCAGCTAGAAATTTGAAATTTGGCGTTGTAGTTACTTATAAGATGTAAATGCTCTCTAAGAACAAAATGAAAAAAAAATCGAAATTTAAAAGGGTGAAATGAGCGAAAAGCGTTCTAAAAACATTCTAAATTACAATCTCTATGGAATCTCTGGAACTACAGAACCGATTTCAAAAGTGATGGTGGCAAATTGATGGTGACAACCCCTGCTCCAAAATAGGCTATATTTTATGTCGGTGTCACTAACTCCAGGGGGGTGCAAGAGCGAAAAACGTTCTAAAATTGTGATTTTTTTTATACTGAATGAGCTAGAAATTTGAAATTTGGCATTGTAGTTACTTATAAGATGTAAATGCTCTCTAAAAACAAAATAAAAACATTCTAAATTTAAAAGGTAGAAATGAGTGAAAAGTGTTCTAAAACCATTCTAAATTACAATTTCTATGGACTCTCTAGAACTACCGAACCGATTTCAAAAGTGATGGTGGCAAATTGGTGGTGACAATCCCTGCTCCAACAGCCTCTTTAATAAAAAACTATGCGTTTCTGACGACTGGGTTTTTCGCTAATTGTTGCCACAGATTAATCTCCGAAAATGAAACATTTGAAGTTACTGAAAAAAAATAGTAGCTTGAAAAGTATTTGTCAGAAAATTGTTAGGCAAACTGCGTTCGAAAGGTAAAAAATTGTATTTTTCTTGATATAAATTTCAAATCTAATGATTATGCCATTTTTTAAATATTGAATTTGAAAAATTACCAAATTTCACAATGGAGTACCATAGCGAAACCTTCATGCGTAAAAAGATAATGATAAGGGCGACGTGTCCTGGCGTGTATATTGGCTATAGCATGAGTCACAAATTATAGAAGCCTTATTATACTGTTAAAATATAAAAGTGAATTATGAAATGTCAATATTTTGTTGGATTAAAATTTCGTTAAAAAGAAATTGACCAGCGTAGCGGGCGTAGCTTGCTAGTAGTATATAAAATTA
The DNA here is from genome assembly GCA_963931845.1 of Maratus michaelseni. Taxonomy (NCBI): domain Eukaryota; kingdom Metazoa; phylum Arthropoda; class Arachnida; order Araneae; family Salticidae; genus Maratus; species Maratus michaelseni. The sequence continues at coordinate 77,724,559 of OZ007594.1, forward strand.
TAGCATAAATAATAATAAATATATAATAATACAATTATAATATAGTATATAATAGTATATAAAATTACAATAGCATATAAAATTATAATATAGTATATAATAGTATATAAAATTACAGTAGTATATAAAATTATAATATAGTATATAATAGTATATAAAATTACAATAGTATATAAAATTATAATATAGTATATAAACTATATTCCGGGCTTAGAAAACTGATTAATACACTTTAAAAGCTACTCATAAACGTTTCGAAAATTACGGGCAGCAATAGAAATTTTGTTTTTATAAATGACTCTTTAAATCTCGAAATTCCATTGATGTATGAGGTTTCTAAAGATAAAGAAACACTTTTCAGAATCATGGTTAACAAGGATGAGTTTATATTATAAATTTATTCTTGATTATATTATATTTTCGTAGATTAAGAAACATTTTTTATATTTTGCAGTGTAATGATACTTCATTCGTTGTTGTGCGTTTCGTAAATTCATGGAAAAAGAGATGTTGACAACAGAAATAATATATATGATACTCTAAAAGTGGATTTCTTAGGTTCTAATCAAGAACGATGAGGATATTGCTAAGCTAATTATAATTTAATAAATTTGTAAAAGGATTACCCCTTTCTGTTTTCGTAATATATTGTCGAAATTAAATCTAACTGCTACCTTCTCTTCTTACTGACCAAAATAAATTTGTTGTGTTTTTTAAATCCAGTGGCAAGTCCCAAGCTCTGAAGCGGTTAGTCAAAACTTGTGTACAAACTGTTTTTTTTTTTTTTTTCACTAATGTTTGTGTGATCAGCAATACATAGCATAGTCATGCAGTTCTTGTATGTATTCATCACAGAAAAATGCAATCTAGGGTTAAGGTTTAAATATTTTTCCTTTGCACAAGGACCAAAATTTTAATGATCTGGCTCTGGAAATAAGTCATCAGTTGTGTATAAGTTTATATTTTTCCTCTTTTTCGTTATACATTTTTCTTGTGATTTTTTTTCTTTGAATCGCCCTCTGTTGTCTACAATTTTTACTGCAAAAAATTCTCTTTTTTAAGAAATGTTTACCTTTAAACTTTATATGAATTTTAATTTTCCAAAGAACGATGGGTAACGATTGTGTTAATCTAGTGTAATTACGTATCCAGCGTTTACTATTGTTCCATTACCTGCGATTTATTCTGTTGATTTGATTCACATATTAAACCAGACGCTAATATGGTTAACTGGGTAAATTAGGTCCTCTAGATTCGTCCAGGATAGCCCAGTCAGCAATGAATTGGCAGCTTCAGCCAAGAGGTCCCTGGTTCGAATCCTGGCTTGATCATTTTTTGCCCAGTTGGAAAAATTTCAACTCATTTGATTTATTTATCAATTAGAATAATTGTGTTAAAATTAATCCAGTTCCTCAAACTTTATTCAATTAAGCCGAGTCGTTCCATTTTTATAATTTTTTTTCAATCTGTACAAATTTATGGGGTAGGTAGTTGACATCAAATGTTGTCCTTTTTCATGACCTACATCACCGTACATTTTTACTGATACCAAAGAAAATTCTGATGTCGTTTTAATAGTAAGCTTCAACCAACTTTTTCTAAAATATTTACTTTCCTTTTTACTTACCCATCACACGTAGTATATATAAGGTAAGTCTTGTAATCGTTTTGAAAATCGAAAAAAAAAATTGACGGATTTACACGTTTCAGACACTGGAGAAACCAAAAAACATTTTTAGAAAAAAAAAAATTCTCTTCCGTCTGTCTGTGTGTCTGTGTGTGTGTGTCTGTAAACGCTCAACTCCCGAACAAAATGAGATAGAGACTTGAAACTTGCTATGTACTTAGTATGTAATAATGGGAAGATGCTTATTGAATTATCCGCTTGATTATCCGGAACTATTTTTTTCGGACTCTCGAAATATTCGTTCTGATAAAAGGTATATAAAAATTTTCGAAATTGTTTTTTTAAAGAGTGAATATAAAAGACAATAAAAAAAACAAATTTTGCATAAAGAATGAAGTCGGTCGGATTATTAGTTGCTGAGATATTTGTAATCCTATTTTCTACACTCTCCGATTTTTCATGACCCTGTATTTCATTCAAATTTCAATTCAAAGATATATTTTAAGCGAAAATGAGACGCCTAATCCGACACAGTAAACCGTTAGTTAATAGGATTATCAATTTTGGAGTTATAAGGATGTTTCTTTAACGCAATTCAGTAATAGAACATTTAAAGTGTATGAGGTCATCGATCCACGATTTTATTTTGTAACTGCAATGTATTTTATAAATAGTTTACACATGTTTTATTTTCATATTTTATATTATGCATATCCATGATGGGTAAAGTATTACGGTGGCCCCCAACGACTAGTTACTTTCCGCACACAATAGTGTAAAGAAAATATTGCAATCATGAAGAAAAAATAACATAAAAATCGCATATTTTTACATTTTGAAGTTCCCGGAATGCGTTTCGCAATTTTTAATGGGATTTTGCATGTATGTGGGCATGTATGAATCATGTTGGAATTTTCTTCCGATTTAATATTAGATTCGTTTAGGAGTTGTATCATGCTGAATGTCTGTGCGTGTGTCTGAGGGACACCGATAGCGTCCAAACTGTGTTTTCGATGGAGTTCCTATTTGGCAAATGTGTTATAGGTCATTCCCGCAAGAACTGTGTTCATTTTTATACAACCCGGATATTAGCGGGTTTCTGCTTAACCCTTTCCGGCATGGTGGGTTAAATTTTGTCCCACTTAACTTAAAACCTGAAATGTGACATTGACACCAGAATTTTGATATAAATTTTTACTTCTATAATGTAAATGAAATGTAATGAAAAGGTTTCACTTATTTTCAAATAAATTTCTTCGTAAATCCTGGTGTTAATCAATCATTTCAACATTTTCGTAACAGAAGTACTTTGTGCCGAAAAGGGTTAAACCCTTTTTTCAAACCATTTTTCCAGTTTTTAAACCATTTATAACTAGACAAGTTGGAAATTGTCCGTCAAACGTGACGAATGAGGTGCGTTCGTACGATAGATAGTTATATAATTATTCAGATCTTGATGATTTTTAATTCTGTGAAATGAATTATATCATTTGCGTTCTGTAATAAAATAAGTATCTCGGTCGCTTGACGATTAAACTTCGGAAACTCCTATAACAAAAAAGCACCGATTTTTTTTTTTAATTCAAATTTCTTAATAAATATTTTCATTAATATCTTCTATAATTTTGATTCGATTTTCATAAAATTTGAAATGTCTCGACAAAATTCTGCAAAGATAATATATCTTAAATTTGAAATAATTCGTTTCGGTAGTTTTTGCGTTGTTGTATGCGGACAAACGGACAGACAGACGGACGGACCAGACGACGACAATAGGTGCTACGTATTTATATAACTACGAACGCAACCAAAAAAACGATAAGTATTTCCTTTTTTTAACTCAGTTATTTAACTAAGGTAAATACGTTATAGGCCACTGTTGCAAGAACATGAGTTTGTGTTCATGTTTGTACAAATTGGACAACGTGTTCGGTTTAATCCTTTTAAAAATCAACTCGTGCATGTGTCAGAAAACTTTGCATTGTTGAGTGGGAAAAAAATTAATATTTTGAAATGTTTTAATATATATTTAAAAATTTTAGACTTTGGTCGATGAGAGAAGAAGATGGGGAGAAGAAGAAATTTTACAGAGAGGTGGGAGTAACTTAGATGATTAATTATTTATTTATACTACAGAGTCACAATTTCAAAGATAGAAATAAAGAATTTTTAAAGAAATATTTAAAAATTTTAAATGTGGATTCAGGAGAGGATGTAAATTTAGTAGGGTGGGGTTTCAAATTTAGATTTATTTATTATTTCCACAAAGCAAAAAATAGAACAAGAGTTTTTTTTTTTTTTTTTACGTTTTTTCAAATTTTAAATTATTTAAGTATCAATATCATTTTAATTATGAAAATAATAGTAAAAAGAACTTTTTTGATTGAGTAGTTTATTATTTTGAGAAAAAAGTTTATAAGTAGTACAGTTATTAAAACTGTACAGTTTTCCAATCTTATTCAGATAATCTTGCTCAGATAAGCTCGTTACCTTTACTATCTGTAGGAGAAGTGTGTATGGAGGTGTCAGCATTTACGTATGAAAAATAGAGAGTTTGGGGCCAATCAGGATTAAGATTATATTAAAGTCATTCCTTATGACTTCCGCAAAAATTAGTTGATGGACAATGACCTATTATTTACTCAAGTTTTCTTTCCCAAATAATTATTAAGAAAAATATTTTATTTTAAATGTACATTTTCGTAGATTTTGCATTGTACATTGCATAGATTTCATAAGCTATGAGCTATTAAATTGTTCAAAGGTTATCAATATATGTACGAGAGAGGAAAATCTAATTCATATAAATATAAATGATACTTTTATTTTAATTTCTAAAAAATATACGTCCATTCCGCATTTCTTCGTAGTACGATACTCTTTGATGTCAAGTTTTTGTCAAAACCATCTTATATTTTAAAAAAGTCTTAAGAAACAATCGAAACGCCATATATAAATATCTTTAAAAATATATGTGAAGAAAATATATGCTGTGAAGAAAACTATATATGGTGGAATTCCTTCTTATTCGACTTTCTTAAAATTCAAACATTCCATTAAAAATTTTTAACAAATAAATGCTTTTGCTATTGAAAAGCAATGGCTAAGAGCAGGAGTAACATAGAGATCCTGGAGTAACATTCACCGTAGCGCCATCTATATGGGAAAAACTACATAGTAAAAATTCAACCCTACTTTCCCTTCCCACTAATATTAATACGTGTTATGTATGAGTATATGTAAGAAAGACTGTGACAATGATTTTTATTTCAATTCCTAGTGTTTTTTGAAAGATATTTATACACTATATGGCCAAAAATGACCGGTCACTTGCGATTTTAGACGTTTTGTTAAATATCTGGAAAGATACATGAGGAATTAATATCCTGAAACTTCAGGAGGGTAAACAACATGATAGATGTCATATATGTGCGCGAAGATTTTTTCCCGAAACCCCATAAGGGGCCGTCAACAAATTGAAGAAAAACGAATATATTTTGGATAACCCTGTAAAAACTAATATCGCAAAAGCGTTGAAACGGTAGCACATGCTTAGGAGAAGGCTTTTTTTAATAAGCTATGTTCATTTTTAGGAGGATAGCACGTATACTCGTGGAGAAATATAATATAAAAAATAAAAAATAATAAATATTGGATGAAAAATGAGCAGGTTCACTAAATATTGTTTCACTGCGCATGCACGAATCCAATCAAAATATACTGTGCATAATATTAGCTAATTGTATAGACCAACTTTTGTGAAAGTCTCAAAAACAGATTGAAAATTCCGATAGTAATCGTCGAGAGAATAAGCTTGAAACTCGCTGTTCCCAAAAGGAAGCAAAAAGATGGGGGGTTGTATCCAAATATACTAGATTATGAAAGTTGACATAAGAATGAAGTGTCTCTCATTGTATATTTGGATACCGTCCCTCATCTTTTTGCTTCCTTTTGGGAACAGAGAATTTCAAGCTTATTCTATTGACTATCACTATCAGAATTTTCAAGCTATGTTTTTGAAACTTTCACAAAAGTTGCTCTATACATTTAGCTAATATATTATGCACAGTACATTTTGATTGCATTCGCGCATGCGCAGTGAAACAATATTTAGTGAACCTGCTCATTTTTCATCCAATATTTATTATTTTTTGTATCTGATTGTAGGGTATTGTATATAATGTTGTTTGTCATCGTTTCTGAAAAGAACATTCTTTTATATTAAGAACTCTGAAAATTATAAGCAAAATGCTTGGTGAAATTTATTATATAAATTATATATATATATGGGTGTGTGTGTGTGTGTGTATATATAAAAGAAAATCTGGAATAAAATTAGGAGGGATAAAAAAATACCCCACTACTCTTCAAAAAGTTAAAAGGAGATTGTTCACAAAATTTCATTTAGTAAATAGAGATCCTTCTGATAACTGTATTCCAAAAAAGCCAATTCTTCAAAAAAAAATAAAAAAAATTATCTCGATAAGATTTCAAATGAGAAATTTGTAAACAAAAAGTTCTTGCCAGAAAGAAAAACTTAAGAGGAGGACTTACAAAAGTTTGTATTAATAAATGCTTAGTCAAATCTATCTGTAGTTAATAAAATGGGCCACAGTTTATTAGAAAAATCTAATCGATAATTTAAACAAGTTGGAAATTGTACGTCAAGCGTGACAAATGAGGTGCGTCCGCACTATAGCTAGTTATATAAACATTCAGATCTTGAAGATTTTTTATTCTGTGAAATGAATTACATCGTCTGCAGATTAATTTCTGTCATAAAATAAGTATCTCGGTCGCTTGACGATTAAACTTCGGAAGCTCCTATAACAAAAAAGCACCTATTTTTTTTTTTTTTAAATTCAATTCTTTTAATAAATGTTTTTATTAATATTTTCAAAAGTTTTAATTCGATTTCATAAAATTTGAAATGTCTCGACAAAATTCTGCAAAGACAAAATAATATATCTTAAATTTCAAACCATTCGGTTGGGTAGTTTTTGCGTTGTTATATGCGGACGGACGAGCAGACAGACAGACGGACGGACGGACAGACAAATAGACGGACCAGAGACGACGACAATAGGTGCTACGTATTTATATAATTACGAACACACCTAAAAAATATTTTTTATCAAAGTTGTATACGAAGTTGTATCCCATTGTTGTTGCATATTTTGATGACAGTCAGGGTCAGTTAGCATGCTGTACTTTGGTGACCTAATGCAACTGATACATGCTCAATTGCGTTTAGTATGGTGAGTAGCTGGCCAGTCCATTCAATTAATAGTGTTTATTTCAAAGTACTTTTATACCAAATATGCTGGAAGCAGGCATACATTGTCACCTATTAGCAAAAAATGTGGGGAAATAAGTATCCCTAAAAGGCCTTGCATGCGGTTCAATGATCTTGTCCACATCTCTGACATGTTGCAGAAACTCTATTAAACATGACGATGACATACAACTTAAACAAGCCGCTTTGTATAATGGAATGAGTGAAACACAAATCAATGGATACTGCAATGGTTCATATTACTCATGATAAGTTAATAAAAATAGTGAAGAAATGAAAGTACAGTAGAAGATCTTTATAACGCAAACCTAAAAACACGAGGTTGTGCGTTATAGAGAATTTTGCAATATATAGATCACATTTCACACATCATTAAATTTAGCTTGTAAAACATGGCCAAATATATGTGAAACACACCAAAATACATTAGAGTATCTTTATATTGCATTCTTTATTACCAGGAATTGTGCATATTTTCATTTTTTGCAGAATTGAGATCATTCCACACATTGTTAAATTTACTTTATAAATATGGTCCAAACATACCTGTGTCAAATCATAGCAATTTTTTCAGTAATAAGCTCTGAATTAAAGAGATAAAGTTGAACCAAGGTATCAAATTTAGTCCTAGGGAATAGCAACTATTTATAATGTGGAAATTCAGGTGTTTCTTAACTGAAAACTCATTGTTTACATCTGAGAAGTTGTGCATTACATGAAGAATTGCGTTATATAGAATTACGTTATAAGGATCTTCCACTGTATTCCGTTTTTTTCTGTCTTGGTTGAGAGATAAATATTGTAGAATGTGTTGAACTAATGTTGAATTTGTTAATTTTTTTTCTACTAGTCACTTTTGTACTTTCTTAGAAATTTTATTTGAATGTTTATATTTATGTTGAATGCATTTAACTTTTTTGTAAGGTATCTAATGTTGATTAACCCTGTGTGGGGAACAAATTCCAGCAAATCAATAGGCAGTTTGAATCATGATGCTGTACATGGCTAAAGCTAAGCAAATTTGTATATAAAATTAAATAGCTGAAAGCAATTTGTATATATAAATATTGTAAGTATATATATATATATTGTACTGTAATAATGTAATAAATATCTTTCTATTATTTTAATTAATTGTTTTGGCTATTTGTGAATCATAATGATATTCATTCCTATTTTTAAAACTTATTACTAAAAACGATTACACCAAAAAACAGTGATTTTGCGCCACCGACTTTGGACAACGGATTTCGAGTAATTTTGGTCTGTTCGAAAAATATATCAAATTTTCTGGATTTACTCCCTTTTTTCAAAAAAAGCCAACAATCCTACATTAGTACAAGTACAAAAAGATAACATTAAATGTGTAAAGACTTTTTTTTTTTTTACATATTTTGTAACATTGTATTTTGAGTGAGATAGGTATTTCAAAGTAAAAACATTACTATTAAAACCGTTTCCTGTATGATTTTCTATAATATTTCTCTTCAGCACAACCTCTTTGTACGATCCACCAGTAGTCAGTCACCCTGCGGTTATTTATATTTTATTTTATTTTTTTTACATTGTATTTTGAGTGAGATAGGTATTGTAAAACAAAAACATTATTATTAAAACCGTTTCTTGTATGATTTTCTATAATATTTCTCTTCAGGACAACCTCTTTGTAAAATTCAACATCAGTCATTCTGATGTTGAACATGATTGTCTGTGATGACATTATTCTGATACCTTGGCGGGACCGTTCACCCTGCTCTGCACTGTAATCCACCAAGTTTTCAGGAAATCTGTCAAAATGACTGTGCAAAAAATGCACTTTAACACTCATATTAGCTCTTATATTGTGCAAGAACCTGTGTCATTCCAACTAACTACTTTATATTCCATAATTCTAAACTTTTGTATATGTCAAAATCACCAAAGTTATGTCACGTATAGCAATATTTTTACTACCTTTGAACAGATTTAATTAAAGACAATTTTCTTTAATTATTTTAAGAAAATGTAGAAGTTTTATTAAAAAGATCAAATAAATGTTCTTATTAATTTACACTATCTTTTTTGCTAAAGAAAATTACACTTTATTTAATAAATAGCCGGGCCCGTCAAAAAATAACATGGAACGCGAAAAAATCAATAAAAAACAGCGAAAAATTTAAAAGAAGCTGCTGCATAAATTCCGAAAAAATTTCATTGACTGAAAAGAAAAAAAAAAAATACTGTATTGTACTAGAAGATTTAAACCGGATTCCTTTTACTAACCTGAAAAAAATCGCAGCTAGTTGCGAAAAAACTCTTAAAAATCGCAGAGAATAAAAATTGGGCTAAAAGATTAAAACACGATTTATTTTACGAATGTCGAAAAATCTCTGAGAAACGTGAAAAAACTCTTAAAAATCACATAAAAAATTCGCGAAAATTTCTAAAACTGCTTTACGAAATCCAAATAAACCTTACTGGAAAAAGGAGAGGTTTTACTATATAGGTGTGCCCGGTGTACGGAACATAGTTGAAAACCATTTTTTTTAAATTGAAAATTCTAAGAGATTTTTTACATTTAATATATTTTTTAGATTGCCCTCTATTAACACCTAAACAAATTTTTAAATGAAAAACGGCATTTATGTAATCAAATAAAATTTCAATATTTATTAAAAGCGATACTTTTGTATTAGCCGCATGCCAGTAGTTAATAGCTGAAGATATCGCCAAAGATTTCGCTACTTACAGCAGCCTTTTTAATTCTGATTATTTCAGTGTTCATGTTTTGAGCGTCTAAGATAAAGATTGCCATTTTGTTTTGTTTTCCCAAAGTAAATACCTGAATTTTCATAGCTATTCATCAGAATTTCTATAAAATGCCAATAGTACAAAATATTTTTAACTTAAACGATTTCTCATAAGCTACTAATCTAGACTAACAATGTGAACATCAACGGTTCGTTTTAGTAGCGGCCATGTTTATATAAAAGGCCGCGCAATCTTTCCTACCGAAATTGGAGAGTTTGCGCATCTGCTACTTAGGAGAGATGGCGCATTGTTCCCATTAGCTTCCATGCTAGGAGAGATTACGCAGCTTATTGGTAAATTTACATTAAAAAAAATGAAAAATTAAAATGGACTAATTTTAAGTTAAACGTGTTATCAAGTAACTTAATGTTATTTTGTAATATTATCTGTACTTGCTTTTTCTGATTCTTTAATTTTTTTGTTCCTTTAATTAAAATTTTTTAATAGCTTTTAAAATTATTTCCCTTTTCTGATTCTTTAATCATTAGGTTAAAATATTCACTCCTAATACAATAATATTTGTTCACAAAAACCTTACAACAACGTAATTTATTTTTAATAATATTTTAACAATTTAATTGTAGTTAATATTAGTAACAATCTCTCCTACCCATGTGCGCAATCACACCAACCCTGTAAGGACAGATTGCGCTAAATAACTTTCTTGGTTTTATTACAACTGTTCTATTAAATTACAACATAACAACAAAATAGCAATGGAAATGCATAAAAAACAAATGAAGTAAATATTATTCATGGATAGTTTAGCAAAAAAATAATATTTAGATTTTTTATTGTTATTCTTTTGTCGTTCTTAAAATTTACTGCATTAGGCTAAAAGTTTGAAATGGAATTCCTTTTACGAATGTCAAAAAATCGTCACAAAAAGCGAAAAAAAACACTAAAAATCACATTAAAAATCTCTAAAAATCAAAAATTGCAGAGAACAAAATTTACTTTAGTGTAATTTTGAAACCGAATTCTTTTTATGAATGCCATAAAATCGTCGCAGAATGCGAAAAAACGCTGAAAATCACGGAAGACAAAATTTATTATATTAAATTAAAAGTTCGAAAAAGAATTCATTTTACGAATATAAAAAGATTGTCATGAAACGCGAAGAAACGATAAAAATCGAATTAAAAATCTCTAAAAGTTCAAAAATCGCAGAGGACAAAATTTGCTATAGTGGGCTAAAACATTTTAAACGGAATTCTTCTTTCACGAATGTAAAAAAATCGCCTTGAAACGGGAAATATATTTAAAAATTGCTAAAAAATCGAAAATTGCGGAGACCAAAAGTTACTATATTAAGTTAAAAGTTTGGAACCGAATTCCTTTTACCATTGACAAAAAATCACCCCCAAAACGTGAAAAAACTCTAAAAATGGCATTGAAAAATTCGCGGAAAATAAAAAACCGATGTACAAATTCAGAATAATTTTTAATGAAAACAGAACAAAATTTGCTCTATTGGGTTAAAAGATTGAAATCAGAGTCATTTTAATAATGTAAAATAAATCGCCATGAAACGTAAAAAAAAACGCTAAAAACCACATAAAAAATTAAATTAAAAAAATCCAAAATCGGACTTCGAGGTGCATAACTACATACATAGAGGTACCTTTTAGCTAACTTTTGTAGGTCTGATTGCAGCAGTATCTTCAGAACACAGCCACCAGACAGACAGAGAAACCCCTTTCCTTAACATTTTAGATTTATGGATGAAGTGTTAATTTATTTATAATATATTAGCCAGAAGCAAACGCTGAACTGTTTATATTGTTTTGGGTGCAAACGTGTTACTTTTATCGTAATTATTTTAAAACAACATAAAATAATCAGTAAATTAAGATAGAGTTGTGAAAAAAATTACATTTAAAAGTACATTTTTTTTTCTAGTAAAAAGTTAAATTGTTTGTGTGATCTTTAACATCACACACAATTCGTGTGTGATGTTTAAGATGAAAAAAAAAAAAGAAAAAAAAAAGAAAACTGCGATAAAGCAAAATGGATTGTTTATGCCATTGCCACCATCGATATTTTTCTCACGGCCATGTTTTTGCTTTTTCTATACTAATATTATAAAAAAGAAATATTTGCCTGTTTGTAAGGGATAATCTTCAGAATTATCGAACCGATTTGAAAATAAATAGTGGCAAAATGATTGTGGCTGAACCTGCTCCAACATAGGCTATATTTTATGTCGGTACCACTAAACCCAAAAGTGTGTAGGATCCAAAAAACGTTTTAAAATTGGGATTACTGTGATTCCTTTGGGCAGAGAAACCTGCAATTAGGCATGATGGTTATTTTTAAGATGTAAATGCTGGATAAGAACTGTTTCTGAAAAATTCGAAATTTAAAAAAGTGAAACGAGCTGGAAATGTTCTAAAAACTTTCGAAATTACTATTCATTTGGATTTTTTAGGACTAAGAAGTTGAAATTTCACATGGTTGTTAGTTTTAAGATGTAAATACTTGCAGAAAATTGTTTCTAAAATATTCGAAATTTAAAAAGTGCAGGGGTAAAAAAACGATCTAAAATTGCAAATGGTGGTTACTTACTAAGTATATGCTCGCTGAAAACGGTTTCTAAAAATATTCGAAAATTAAAAGAATAAAACAAGAGAACAACGTTCTTATCCTTTCTTATCCTTTGTAGAAATAATAGCTCCTAATATTATTTCTTTCGAAAAAGATTTCTTTTCATGTAACACACATGATTGAAAATAATAATTTTATTTAGGTAATATTGTAATTTTAAAATAAGTTATATCGTCCATCGCCATTTCACACTCAAGTTCAGATTAAAACAAAAAACATGGACGAAGATTGACGATTGACACTTTCCTTTTATTGCCAACTGACCAAGAATATGTTTAAAACGTGAGCCTTTCTGAGAAAGCATCCGGGTCACCAATTCGATATAGTGTTTATGACCACATATGAAGTTAAGATAAAAGGGAAATTCCGTGTACTGACTAAACAAACGAAGAATTTGAATAATGTAAAAAAGATCTAGCAAGTGCTGCTTTATTGCCTAATCTTGACTTTCCATTATCTGTTTTCTGTTATGCTTCTGACTTCACCAATGGTTACATGATTCAACAATTTAAAGAATATTGTTGGAAACCATTAGCTTTTATTATAAAAAATTTATATATAAGTAATGCTCAGAAGAGATATAGAACCTATGATAGAGAACTGCTAGGAATATATCTTTCTATGAAGCAATTTAAACAGATTCTAGAAGGAAGACAATTTCATAATTTACACGGATCATAAACCTATACACTATAAAAAGAAACTCTCAAATTGACAGAAAAAAAACTGTAAATTTTGGCGCCTGTGGAAAACCGGTTAATTTACAGAAAATATGTATATTTTCATTAAAACAGTTTTTTTTTTCAGTAAAAATATAGATTTTTTTCTGTAAAAATTACAAAATCCACATTTTTTTACAGAAAAAATGTGGGTTTTTTTCTGTAAAAAAACTTTTTTTAACTGTTTTTTTTTTTTGTCAAAATTACAGATTTTGTTTTACAGTGTAACATTCGTCTTTATCAAAAAAATTAAAAAGCTTCGCCTAGGCAGTTGCGTCATTTACAATATATATCACAGTTTTCAACAGGTATTCATCACATTAGTGGAAATGAATTGCAGATTCTATATCCAAGATAGAATCCATCTCTGCAATAGATAATGACAAAATTTCCGACGCGTAAATAAACAATGAAGAGCTTAGAAAACTACTAAAACCAGCTTTGAATTTTAAACAATATCCTCTGGATTCTGGTAAACTTCTTTGATATGACTTTTCAAATTTAAAAATTCGTCCATTTATAACAAAACCTTTTAGAATGAAAATATTTCACGAAATCCACAACTTAGAAACCTAGAGTAAAATCAGCAGCCAAAGAAATAGCTTCAAAATTTATTCGGATAAACATGCGGAAAGATGTAGATACATGGGCAAAATTTTATATTGATTGTCAAAAGTACAAAATTAACAGAATACTCATTCTCAATTTGTCACTTATGAAGAAACAGATGAAATATTCACTATCGTTCATATTGACATCATAGGTCCGCTTGACACTTTCAGAGAGAAAAATATACTGCTTTGCCTGTATTGACCGTTTCACATGTTGGATAGAAGTTATTCCTCTATAAAATGTGGCAGTTGCTGGAGCATATAATGACCAATGGATTTCATGCTTTTAATTCTATATCGTGTAATCACTAATTAAAAAAGTCATTTTATATCCGAGTTTTTCAACAATTTAGGACCGTGTATCTATAATAATAAGGAAAGACTTTTGTGTGTGCGTGTGTATGTGTGTGCGCGCGTGCATTGTTCTTAAGAGACCGCTGCACGCAGAGATACAAATTTTGGGAGGAAGATACCTGATCTGAAGTAATGCGTCTCGACGCCCGATTTTGGATTTTTTTATTACATTTTTTGTAATTTAATTTTTTATGCGATTTTTAGCGTTTTTTCACGTTTTGAAACAGGTTTTCTACATCAGTAGGAAGAATCCGATTTCAATATTTTAAACCAAAATAGTAAATGTTGTCGTCTTTTTAATAAAGTTAATTCGGAATTTGTACAGTGATCTTTGAATTTTTTGCGAAATTTTTTAATGTGATTTTTTTTTTTTTTTTTTTTTTTTTTTGCGAACCGCTGCGATTATTTGACATTGAAAAAAGGAATTCAATTTCAAATTTTTATCCTAATATAGTAAATTTTGTCCTCTGCGCTTTTTGAATTTAGCTATTCTTAATGCAATTTTTAACGGTTTTTCGAGTTTTTTTTTTTTTTTTTTACATTTAGGAAATAATTCTGGTTACAATGTTTTAACCCACTATAATGAATTTTGTTGATTGCGATTTTTGAATTTTCAGCAATTTTTAAAACGATTGTTAGCGGATTTTCACGTTCCGCGACGATTTTTTGACATTCATAAAGGAATTCTGTTTCAAACTTCTAGTCTAATATAGTAAATTTTGTCCTTCGCAATTTTTGAATTTTTAGCGATTTTTAACGTTATTTCACGTTTTCTGGCGGTTTTTTGACATTCGTAAAAGTAATTCTGCTTCAAACTTTAAGTCTAATACTCGTATAGTAAATTTTGTCCTCTGCGATTTTTAAATTTTAACGATTTTTTATGCGGTTTATAATTTGATTTTTAGTGATTTTTGGGATTTCGCGGCGATTTTTTGTCATTCGGAAATGGAGTTTGGTGTCAAACTTTTAGTCTTATGTAATAAATTTTGTCCTCCGTGATTTTTGAATTTTTACTGATTTTTAATACGGTTTTCAAAGCGATTTTTAGTGTTTTTTCACGTTCAGCGGGTATTTGTTGACTTTCTTAAAAGGAATTCGTTTTCAAATTTTTAGCCTAATATATGGCAAATTTTATTCTGTGCGAATTTTTATTTCTTACCGATTTTTAGCCATTTTCGTGTTACGCGGCGATTTTTTGACGTACATAAAAGGAATTCGATGGCAAACTTTTAGTCCACTATAGTAAATTTTGTTCACTGCAATTTTGAATTTTTGGCGCTCCGTGGCGATTTTTTGGCATTCGAGAAAAGAATTCGGTTTCACACTTTTAGCCTAATATAGTAAATTTCGTCCTCTTCGATTTGCAATGGTATTTTTTGTGTTCTTTTGCGTTTCGCGCTGATCTTGAGACGTTCGGGAACGAGTTCCGATTACAGTGTTTTAACCCACTTTAGTAAATTTTATTTTCTACTATTTTTGAATATTTAATGATTTTTTTGCATTTTTTTCGGAGTTTTCATTACAATTCACGGTGATGTTTCCACATTTGTAAAAGGAATCCGGTTTTTATATTTTAGTCCAATATAGTAAATTCTGTCCTCTTTGCAATAAAATGTATTCGAAATTTGTACAGCAATTTTTGAATTTTTCGCAATTTTTTATGAGATTTTTAGAGTTTTTTTCTCGTTTGCAGTGATTTTTCGTCGTTAGTAGAATAACTGGTGTTTAAATCTTTTAGCGCAATTTAGTAAATTTTGTCCTCTGCAATTTTTGAAATTTTAGCATTTTTTCGCGATTTGCTGCGCTTTTTCCACATTAGAGAAAGGAATCCGGCTTCAATTTTTTAGCCCAATTTTCTAAATTTTGTTCCCTTCCCACTAAAGATTATTCGGATTTCGTGCTGCGATTTTTAAACTTTTTCCAAATTTTTATTGCGATTTTTAGAGTTTTTTCGGGCCTGGGCAACGTCGGTCGGTTCAGCTAGTTGCATTAATATTAAGCTACAATCATTTTACACATTTAAACTTCAATTTATTTAAAACAATCACAATTGATGTACACAGCACATAAAAAATACATAGAATCAGTTTTGACGGTAAATAGACAACAGTTCTTTTCTGACACGCGCGTGTGATTTCACTTCTGTTCATAAGAGATTTGACAATGTCCAAGAAAAAATGCTCGTTCTGGTACACATGTAAGATTTCCAAAACACATGAATTTTTATTTTGTTTCACACATTTTTAATTTATGTTCTCATTGTATTTTGAATATAATACAGGGTGTTTATAAAGTACCGGACCCATTTTGATGTTTAATAACTCATAAAATAATAAAGATAGATTAAAATTAATAACATAAATGGTTAGATAGACTCAAAAAGTTTCATGACCCTTGTCAATGAACTTCCACGTGTGCCCCCTTCGTCGCACGGAGAATATCAAGTCGATAGTCAATTTCACCATAAAATCTGTGCTTTCTCTTGTGGTGTATGCATTCTCCTTAATATCCGCTCGAATAAAACATCACATACAAAAGTAACATAGAACAAGCACATCAAAAGTAAACATAACATTGCAATATAGTTGCCACAAACAAAAGAGAGAAAAATGCAATTAATAAGCAGACGATATTTAGAAAAGTACAGATATTTAGACTGGAAAATGAAATTATCTGAAATTAACCACACACGCAGACGATATTTACAAAAATAAAGATATTCAAACCTGAAAAGGAAAATATATGAGTTATTCCTTCAATAAATACCATAAGTTTGTTTATATCTTCATTATTTTATCAGTTATTAAACATCAAAATGGGTCCGGGACTTTATAAACACACTGTATGTTATTTCCTATTATATTTGTATCGTAACTAAGTTACTGGAGAGGCAGTAATGTAGCCTCCATGTACATATTTACTTTTATTCAATTTCAATTTAACTTGATGTTATGGCAACACTAAAAGAAATATAGAAAGTCGTTTGGATGAGAATAAATAAATAAAGTTCGTTCTTAGACGTTAAGAAAAATAGTTTTTATGTATATTGTACGTCAGCTTTAAATAAGTAAAGTTAGTTTAATATGAATAAATACTATCAACTATTTTAAGTTTTTGACTGTATGTGTATTATATTCGTTTTTGTTTCAATGAGGTAATTCATTTTCTTGTTGGTTAAATTTCATATTAACTAGCTATATGTAGTACTTTATTAATACTTTGAAAGCTTAATTATGAATATTTTTGTATAATAATCCGAAATCGTGGTACTTATATATTATCAACATGCCAGCGTTTAGTGCATTAAGCGCCATTTGTATCCAATGCTAGCCTAATAATATGCTAATACAGAAGCATTTCGCTATTAACCGCTGGCATGCGAATAATACAAAAGTACCAAAAATCCTTATTTTTATGTACTAATTGGTGGCCAATCTAATATGAAAACAAAAATTGCTTTAGCCAAGAGATCCCAGGTTCGAATCCTGGTCCGGACATTTTTCGTCCAGTTGGAAAATTACAACTCGTGTGATTTCTTTACCAATTTGAATAATTGTGTTAAAATTAATCTAGTGTAATCACGTATCCAGTGTTTACTGGAGTTCCATTACCTGCGATCTATTTTGTTGAGCTGATTAAAATATCAGATCAGATGCTATGATCAATAAGGTTAACTGGATGAATTACGTCCTCCAGATTCGGCCGGGATAGCTCAGTTGCATGGCAGCTTCAGCCAAGAGATCCCAGGTTCGAATCCTGGCCCGGACTTTTTCGTCCAGTTGGAAAATTACAACTCGTGTGATTTCTTTACCAATTTGAATAATTGTGTTAAAATTAATCTAGTATGATAGAACATGTCTAGACAAACTCAAAAACCATACAATGCATGGTCGTAATTCAAGCAGTGAAACGTAACAGGGCGCTATCTGATTGTGGAGAGAACCATATTTACTACACAATCAGGATGAATTATGCCCTCCAGTTTCGACCAGGATAGCTCAGTTGGCAGAGCATGGCAGCTTCAGCCAAGTGATCCCAGGTTCAAATCCTGGCCCGGACTTTTTTCGTCCATTTGGAAAATTACAACTCGTGTGTTTTCTTTACCAATTTGAATAATTGTGTTAAAATTAATCTAGTATATGATAGAACATGTTTAGACAAACTCAAAACACCATACAATGCATGGTCGTAATTCAAGCAGTGAAATGTAACAGGGCGCTATCTGATAGTAGAGAGAACCCTATTTACTACACAATCAGGACTTCCAGAACTCTCACAACCGCAGGACCATGCATGAAATACATCCCCACCTTTTCCTGATTAGTAAAACCATTCATCCTTTTTGCAATCCATTGTAAAAATGAGGATGTGTGTGAAAGACCAGCGCTTTGTGTGTTTAATGACAGCACTATCTAGCGGTTCGCCGCCTGCGATACTCCCAAGCATTGAATGATGAAAGTAGCTTGTTTAAGGGTGTACTCAAATCCAAACTGCTTGTTTTCTGACTCATTTTTAAATTCATTTTTGCTCTAAAATGCATCCAATTGGCAGGTTCTTTTATTCAGAAACTTTATAATGTCCGTATTGTCTCGATTTTTTTGATAAATGCAGAATATATTTCAAAAAATGCTGTCAAAGTGGACATTTTGAACCGAATTTCCCGAAGCAATAGTTCTGGAAACAAAAAAAAATGATCGTACTGTGAAAATAATTGTTTGTAAATTAATCTCTAATTAGTTGAACTAAAAATAAAAACACAAGTCGCTTATCAATCTCTTCAAAAATCAGGCCGCCAAGTTTCATGTTTTTACTTTTAAAAATGAGTCTGAAAATGTGTCAGAAAATTTTGATTTATTGAGCATGGGAAAATATTTTTTTGAATACAGCCTTAAATGTGTTCTATTACCCCTTAAAGTTTTGCCCATGCGTTATGCTTCACGCTCAACATCGCTGAAGGAAGTTTGGTCCATTTTAAGCCCCCCTCCCCCATTGTCTTGAGCTAATTACTTCGCAATTTCTTTATTTCTTCTTCTAATTTTCATTCATATTAGCATCCTAATTAGTAATACGCTTCTACATAAATAAAGTCAGCAATCATGTGTTATATATTGTATAAAAAATATAGTTCTCTCCTCAATCAGAAGTCGCACTGTAGCGTTTCGCTGCTTTAGTTACGACCACGCATTGTATAGTGTTTTGAGCTTGTCTAGACGTCTGAGAGCTTTCCTGCATTTTCACATAAACGCTCATAAAACTAATATTAATTGAGATTTTCATTCACGGTTTGTTTCTAAAATACACTTCTCTTTATCATACATATATCTTAAAATACAATCCCGTTAAAAATATTTTTGTCTACAGCCAATTTAAGTTGTTTCTGGGAAACGAAAAAATACGGGCAAAACGCTTAGAGGGCTAGACGTGTTCTATCACTCTTTACAGTTTTTTCCATGAGTTCGGAGACACCCTGTATATTTATTTTTTAAATGGGAACAGATCATCATTTTGATTGTACTTAAGTACTGAAACTAATTTACTTATTTATGTTTCAAAAAATGTAATCATACTGTAATTATAGAATGTCTCTATGCATTCAATGGGATGTTTGTGTAAAAAAACAATGAAATAGATATACACTATATTGCCAATGATGACCGGTCACTTGCGACTTTAGACGTTTTGTTAAATATCTGGAAAGATACATGAGGAATTATCCTGGAACTTGAGGAGTGTAAACAACATGATAAACGTCATATATTTCCGCGAAGATTTTTTCCCGAAACCCCATAAGGGGCCGTCAACAAATTGAAAAAAACCGAATATATTTTGGATAACCCTGTAAAAACTAATATTGCAAAAGAATTCAAACTGTAGATTATGATTAAGTGGATTATTGTAATAATTTGGGTTCATTTGTATGAAGATAGCATGTATACTCGAAGAGAAATCAGGTTTTTATAAAAACAGTCCCAAATTTTACCAAGTTTTTTGCTTATAATTTGCAGAGTTTTTAATATAAAAACAAGATTTTTTCAGAAAATATGACAAACAAAAGTATACACAATACCCTGTAATCAGAATTAAAAAATAATAAAAATTGCATGAAAAATGAGCAGGTTTACTAAATATTGTTTCTCTGCGCATGCGCGAATTCAATCAAAATATACTGTGCATAATATATTAGCTAAATGTATAGACCAACTTTTGTGAAAGTCTCAAAAACATAGCTTGAAAATTCTGATAGTAATCGTCGATAGAATAAGCTCGAATTTCGCTGTTCCCAAAAGGAAGCAAAAAGATGAGGGGTTGTATCCAAATGTACTAGCTTATCAAAGTTGACATAATAAGAATGAAGTGTCTCTCATTCTACATTTGATACAACTACAACCCCTCATCTTTTTGCTTCCTTTTGGAAACAGCGAATTTCGAGCTTATTCTATCGACGATTACTATCAGAATTTTCAAGCTATGTTTTTGAGACTTTCATAAAAGGTGGTCTATACATTTAGCTAATATATCATGCACAGTATATTTTGATTGAATTCGCGCATGCGCAGTGAAACAATATTTAGTAAACCTGCTCATTTTTCATACAATTTTTATTATTTTTTAATTCTGATCGCAGGGTATTGTGTATACTTTTGTTTGTCATATTTTCTGAAAAAAACTTGTTTTTATATTAAAAACTCTGCAAATTATAAGCAAAAAACTTGGTAGAATTTGGGACTGTTTTTATAAAAACCTGAATTTCTCGTCGAGTATACATGCTATCTTCATACAAATGAACCCAAATTATTACAATAGTCCACTTAATCATAATATACAGTCTGAATGCTTTTGCAATATTAGTTTTTACAGGGTTATCCAAAATACATTCGTTTTTCTTCAATTTGTTGACGGCCCCTTATGGGGTTTCGGGAAAAAATCTTCGCGGAAATATATGACGTTTATCATGTTGTTTACACTCCTGAAGTTCCAGGATAATTCCTCATATATCTTTCCAGATATTTAACAAAACGTCTAAAATTGCAAGTGACCGGTCATCATTGGAAATATAGTGTATATACAGTAGCTGGCAAAAGTTTTGAGACGATATGTTTTTCTGTCCTAAATTTTTCTATAAGTATAATTTCTTAATGATGTAAATTAGTAATTTTTATCCCTTTTAAAGCTCAACAAAATGCAACATTAGAACAATTGAGACATACGCAGGAATTAAACATAATTCGGAAATTCGTAAAATCACTCAAGCAAAAGTTTTGAGACGATTCAGTGTTTCTAAACTTTTTTTGACATTAAGCGTCTTAATGTAACGAAATACAGCAATATTTAATATTTAGTTGTATATCCTTTTGCTTTGAAGATTGCGGCACATCGTCGGGGCATAGAATTAACAAGACTTTCTATGGTGGACCTAGGTGATTTTCGCCCATTCCGATTGAAGATTCTGAAGGAGCCTTATGCCTTTGAAGAATGAGTCCGTGTCCCGCCTTTTCCAAGAAAAACGACTCAACGTCAAAATGCGTTGATCCGAAGGAAGTCGGTCGCTTACCCAAACAAGAACGCTGCCATATGTAAGGAAATGGCCACCGAACATAGACTTTCCAAGACAATTATAAAATTTTCATTGAAAATAAAATGACGCATTAGGAAAATTGGTTTGAATGTTAAACTTTGGATGCTAAAATTTACGAATGGGCGTTTTAAATTATTCCGCTTACTTTGAAATTTTGTCAAGCCAGATTTCTTAAATTGTGTATAAAATTTGATTGTTCGAAAAATATAAACCATTTTGTTTTGTCACTTTAGCTATTTGACAATTTTCATTTTCTCTTTTTTTATTTGTTACCTATAAACTGTAATTCCATACTGTATAAAGCAATTCATTAAATTAATCCGATTACGAAAGATTAAACAGAAAATCTCAATGAAGGAAATAAAAGGTTAACTAAATATTCTGTAATCGGGTCTACAGCTTAAGTTTGCGTCAAATATTACGATTTAAATTGAATGTTATAATCTTAAACAGTTGTCACAAAAACCAGTTTACACCGCCAAATCATGCTTGCTAAAATAGTCAACTGGCAGTGGAAACGATTATGGGTGATTACTCAATAGGTTTAAAAGTCTTGAAATGTAACATTTCCTTAATTAAGAAAACGTTGTATTTTTAAATTTATATGTGTAGCATATTCAGTTTAGATATGCATAAATATATTTCCTACTTGGGATTTTATTCAATTTCTCCACCAGCTGCAGAGGTTTTGTGACTAGCGGGTAAGTAAGTAAGTATTGCAATATTAGGATAACATAAAATCTCGGCCCAAACTGATGCTTATTCTAATAAAATCACAGTTTAAAACATAGACCAAGATATACTACAATCATGATGCATCATAATTATAGCAAAGTGGTTAAAGTGAAATTAGTGATACCATGGAAAGTTCGGTGGAGGTTGTATAGCCCCTCTGAAAAAAATGTACCTGTTATTCTAAAAATATTATAAGAATAAGCTTTTTAAGAACATCATTGTATGAAGTCGTGTCTCATATTTAACACAATTTAATAGTTCTTGAATATGTATAACTTAAAAATATTAAATTAGGAATTGTATGATATTAAATATTATGTAAAGTTATCTCTCTATTCTAAAAAAAAAAAAAAAAAAAAAAGTAACTAACACAGTTGTCACCGTTGCTGCCGTAATTAAATTTATTGATATCTTTTCACTTTCTTGGCTTATGATGCAAAAACTATTGCATGTGAAAACAGGAAAAATGGTAATTTTGTTTAGAGATGCATGATAAACACGTTGAATTAAACAGTTTTTAAATCGAAACATTATTTTCAGTACTATTTAATGTTAAAATTGATAAAAATTCTTCAGTTTTAAAAGTTCTAAAGGATCAAAAACTTTGCATAGCAACTTAACCATCTTTTGTAAGCACATACGTGACTAGATTGCGGTATGCAGTGCCCAATATTTCTTTTTAATTTGTCTTTTTTTTTTTTTTCAAAATATTAGTATTGCAATAGGGATTTATTTCATATATCGAAAAAGTCTTTTTTACCTATTGTTGCTCATATTTTTAAAAAGCGCAAGTAATAATATTTCCAAATATTTTACAATTAAAAAATATATTTACTCGTTAATATTAAAAGAGTTTGAAATAATTAAATTATTACATGCGAAAACCATTCAAAGGGGGAAAATTAAGTCATATTTAAACAATAGTTTTAAAACGTCATATTTAAAACGATTTTCTTCTAAGCGTCCAAAAGAAAACTTTATTATAAAACTCCGGGGTGTAGGGACATTTTTTACTTAACTTTTTTATTAAGCTGACTTTCAAATCTGTGATAGATCTTACTTAATCAGTCACGAAGACAGACGTCAGCTGTCCTGACAGCGGTGGTTACGGCCTTGGGAATCTAAAGAAGGCCCCATTTAAAGAGAAATGAATAGCAACCCGATTACAGAAGATCGCCACTATGGTTGTAATAATATCATTCAATTTTCCTTAATCGAGTAATTTTTAAGAAACAAAGCAAATTAGTGTCTTTTTTGATCCTGTGGGGTATGGATGGAATTTGGTGAGCGTAGCTCATAGGTGTCAGAGCCACCTACTATATAATAAAAAGGTGATTTGCGCAACTAATGCTGAGGGACCTGATCTGAAGATTTACTAGTTATATAATTATGTTTCTAATAGTTGCCACTAAGTTAAATATTACAAGAATGTACTTTTCTTCCTCTCAAAGAAAGATGTATCTCTCCCCGCTTTATTATTATTATTATTATTATTATTTGTTGTTGTCTTGTACACTGTTTATGGCTGTTTCCTACGCAAACAATGAGTATTAGTAATGTATATTAGTACATTATAGTGATATCTTGTTTATTAATATCTGGAGTCTTTATGACTACATTTATAATTTATGAAATCAAAATTCTGATGTTTTAACGACTAAATTTAGAATTTACCAATCAGGAAGAAATTCTGAATTTGTTTCAAAACTGTACGTCATTTTTTAGTGTTTTTCCCAAAATAAGCATAAAAAATACACAACAAACACCTTTCATTTTAAAGAAAAATGTTCAGTGCAAGCCCGTGTTATTCTTTTAAGCCTATACTAAAAGCGAATAGCAATAGCATCCTAGTTGCGACGCGATGTTAATTAAAAATAACACGTAAAAATAACGTCATAAAAATAAACTTTTTTTTTTAATTTGACAAATACCTTACTCCTCTGATTTAAAAAATTTAAATTAAATTTAAAATTAAAATTAAAATGTATATATATACAGGGTCCATAATTAAACGATCCTACTTTAAAGTTGTCTACAGACGAAACTATTGGTCAGAAAGTTGGGAAATTTTGTGAATGACATAACAAAGGAATGGGAATTTGTTTAAGCAAAAAAAAAAAAAAATAGTTCAAAATTTCGCCGCTAGTGGTAGTTTTTTAATGAATTACACATTCAGCATAGATTTACGATAGGTTACAATTTTTATTACAACAAAACATGTTGAACAAAACTTTTTTCGCGACATGTTTTTAGCATTTCCCAGAACACACTGCGGTCAACTGTGAAACATGCTATCTTACGATTCCAGATGGAAAATGAAGACACGTCACGTGGAACATGTTTTGGTGCAATAAAATATGTAAACTATCGTAAATGTATAATTCATAAAAAATGCCATCTGGTGGTGAAATTTTGAACTAAATTCTTTTTTTCGCTTAAATAAATTCCCGTTCCTTCATTATGTCCTTAAAAAAATTTTACAACTTTCTGACCAATAGTTTCGTCTATAGACAACTTTAAAGTAGGGTCGTTTAATTACGGACACCCTGTATATAAGGTATATTGATTTAATAATGTTTAGATTTTTCACAGAAGAAATATATTATTGCACATCACACAACAATAATGGAAGCTAAACTGAGATTCGTAGGTCAAAAAACATCCTTCTCAAATATTTTTTGCTTCACAAAACTTCTAATGCTATCCCACCGATGATAGGGTGAAATATTTAGCGTTGGTCGTGAAGCGTGTCATAGGGAATGAAAGAATCGAATATTTTTTATAACAATGTTATTCAACTGGTACTCTAAGGTGCCGTCGTGTCGCAATATAAAGGCCGTTTCTGTAGTTTTAGAATAATTGTGTTTATAAAAAATAAAATTAAAAAAAAATCGATCCTTTCAACCTTTTAAATTTTGATTTTTTTTTTTTTTTTATCGTTCTTGGCGCACATTTAGGTCTTAAAAGTAACTACCATATGAATTTTCAATGAATTAAAAAAAATTCTAGGCCTAATAGTTTCAAAGAAATCTTTGTTTTAAAACAATATGTTATTATTGCACCGTCTTGAGGGCACGAGTACAAAGATTAAAAATAAAAAGTCTATCTTTGAGCAGAGACTGCCACCACTACTTTTGAAATTGATGCGGTAGTTCCAGTGATTATTCCTATAAACAAAAAAAACATACAAGCTAAATATCTTCTTTTTAATATCAGTATATATTAAATGTACTTAATTAAAACTATTACGTTTCTTAAACATTAGTTTCAGAGAAATGCTACAAAGTAAAACGATTCAGAGATAACTTATTATTAGTTTAGTATTAACGTTTTAAGATCAGTAATCGTTTAACTAATTTTACACTAAGTACTAAAGATAAAATTTTCTTTCAGATTATAAATATTATCTCAATGGATCTTAATCTACCTGCATCAGAATTCTCAAGTTATTATGAATCGGATGACCAAATATTTAGCATAGTGAATGAAATACTAGAAGACCTAATTACCAAAGTGGAGGTTTTGTGCCCTGAAAATGAAATTGAAAGACAGATTAATTATGAAGACAAACAAGAAAATTTGATACGAAGTAATGAAAGCAAAATTTACTGCATTATGGAGCAGCCTGAGCATCGTGTTAAAACAGAGGAATGTGACACTGAAAAAAACAAGGAGGATGTTTACAGAAGTACGGACTTGAAGATTGATCCCTTCTCTGGGCAGTTTGATTTAGTTGTTAAAGATGATCTGGTAGAATCAAATAAAATGAGTACAAAGTTTGAAAAAGTTATAGAATTCCCCCAGTTTAATATATCTGGTAACGTTAATAAAGAAACACCGACCACCAGTGATTTGGTCAGGTCAAAAAGTCAAAAATCAAAAATGGACGCTGGAAAAACTTTAACAATCGATACAGCTGCTGAAGTCTTGAATACAGACAATTCTGGAGATATTGTAATGGAGAAAAAATCTGCATCCAGATCAAGAAAACGTAAAGCAAAACGAGAACAGTCAACACAGGAAAAAAAGAAAAAGACATTAGATGTAGAAGAAGAAAATGTCCTCATGACATTAAAGGGAAATAAATCTGATTTTAATTATGAATTCCAACCAGGACCTTCGCAAAAACCGTTAGAAGATGTCACGTTAACAGTGTCCCTTAGCTATCAAATGCTTGCTAAAAATGTTGTGCGTAAACTATTTAATACATTAAATGAAGTCATGAAAGACATTCCTGAATATAACATTTGGACAGTAATATCTGGCATAGCTATGACAAAAGATGTTCAACTTGAAGATCCCCAAATAGTCACTTTTGGAACTGGAACCAAGTGTATCAAAGGAACGTATTTAAATACGAGCGGGTGTAGTGTCAATGACTGCCATGCCGAAGTTATATCTCGGCGATGCCTAAAATTATTTTTTTACGATAATTTAGAGCTCTTTTTAAAAGGGGATTGCGAAAAATCTATATTTGAAAAAAATAATAATGGGGGATTTTCTTTGAAGTCAAATATAAAGTTCCACCTTTTTATTAATACAGCTCCTTGTGGCGATGCCCGCATTTATTCAATGCAGAAGGAAAGCAGCCCTCGTACTGGTAAAAAAGGCGCTTTAAGAAGTAAGGTCAACGGGACAGAAGGGTCCATTAGAATTAAAAATGATCACGCTATACAAGAATTAAATGAAATTTTAGCAGGAAAACAACGACTTAGAACTATGTCTTGCTCAGATAAGATAAATTATTGGAATATACTGGGACTGCAAGGCTGTTTGTTACGCCATTTTATTGAACCAGTTTATTTGGACAGCATAATTTTAGCTGAATTTTTTAATCCAGTTCATCTCGAACGAGCAATATATGGCCGTATAGAAGACCATCTAAAAAACCTTCCAACGCCATATTAAATGAATAAACCGAAGCTATGCGTCAGCGAAACTCCTATACATAATAATACATTGAATCCTCCAAAATGTAGTTTAAATTGGTCTTTTGGTTTAAAGAAGCCCGAAATTATAAAGCAGAAAACTGGCAAGACATTGGAAAATCAGCCATCTAGGCTGTCGAAAAATACTATATTTAAGCGCTTCTATAGTCTATATGAAAAATTATCTACATCTGATGTTTTGTATATCCCTCCAAAGCAGCCTACATACAGTGAATTTAAGAATTCTGTAAAGGATTACATAACAGTGCAAAAAACTTTGGAAGACACTTTCGTCTCAGCTGGCCTTGGAAAATGGATAAAGAAACCGGTTGAACTTAACCTATTTCAACCACAGTCATAAAGTTATCGTATCAGTTTTTTTAATTGGTTATATATTGGTAATGCCCTGATGAGAAACACATTACTTAAAAATGAAAAACTAGAGACAACTTTGTGAAAACTATATTGTTTTGAATAGTAGGTTTTCTTTCAGCAGATACAGATTTTAATCCTTGTATTAGGAAGGCTCCTGCTACACAGTAAGCTGGTTAGTTGTTGGATGCGCCACAATGTACTTCAAACAGCATGAAATTATTACCATTATTACTATTTTTTTTTATATGAGTATATATATATACGAGTATATATATATATATATATATTTACTACGAACTGCTTTTGTACAGTTCACAGTTCTATTACTGTGTCGTGTCATTCTCTCGTATGTAGTCATACAGGTTTGTCATGGAGGGAAGTGCCATAATGTTGAACAGTGAATAACTTTGGAAGTCTTTACAGTGATGATTGGACATTTAGTTTACTAACTATCTTCTAGGACTTATCACTTGATTTTAGCAGATTTAGTAGCTTTAAAATCTATAAATACTGAACTACTTTCATACATGGACGATGTAATTAACATTTGAAAACAGGCATATACAGGCGTTGTGGAATTGAAATACATTTAAGATTCACTTCAGTGCTAAAAAGATTTTAACTTCCCGGTGATTTTATTAAGTCTCTTTGCAATCTTTTACAGACTTTTGTAACTGTAAAAGTCTATAAACGCTGGTTCAATCTCATCATCATTGTCTTTCTTTATTTTGTTTCTTTTTACAGACATATGTTTTTGTAAATGTCTTTAAAAGTTGTTTATTTAATTTATTATACTTTATTCTCGATTTTAGTTTATTTATCTTTTTTTTTTTTTTTTTTTTTTTGCATGGTAAGTGTGGCAGCCTTGGTGTTATAATGTTGTGGATGAATTTTCCACTTTTGGATTTCTTATTTTAAATATTTGTCTCTTGTTTTGCTAGACTAATCCTGAGGCAGTGGGGTTGCTGGATAGTGGTAGGAAACTTTCAACTCGGGGTTATTGCTTGTGCTATTTTGTGATTGGCTCCCCGGGTTGGGTGGTCCGTGATCCGTGGTTATATATTGTTAAATTAAATAATATTATAACATCCGTTGTGATATTGAAAGACTTGTGAACTTGACTTATTCGGATTCAAAATTATACAAGATTTTAATGATAAAGCACTTCAAGAAAGATTAATAAATTAATAACAGAGAACAAACTCAATTCCTGTGATCATTTACAGTATTCTATTCTTCTGCTCTAAGTTCCAAAAGCACGCGCACATCTATATCGAGGACGGTGAGTGTTTATAACATTCTTTAGTCAGCAACTTCAGAACGTTCAAGAGGTCCTTACTTCTTCTATAGACCGGAAGGCGGCAGCACAGACCTCATCCAGTTCACGGCTGAAATTCCAGAATTAGTTAAAACTCGATTCGCATATTAAAACTCAATCGGTCTGCCAAATCATATCTTGGTGGAAAATACCTTAAAACCCGATTTTAGCGGTTGACTCGTAGGTTTACAATTGTGTTCTCTTGCACCCAAAGGTATGAAAATATGGAAGACTGGGAGCAGGAGCACACAATGGTAAACCTACGAGCCAACCGCTAAAATCGATTTTCGGGTGTTTTCCACCAAGAAATGACATGGCAGACCGATTGCGTTTTAATATGCGAATCGAGTTTTAACTAATTCTGGAATTTCAGCCGTGAACTCGATGAGATGATTGTCTGTACTCCTGCCTCCCGGTCTACTACTTACTTTTTATTTTTAGCAACTTGCGATATCCTTTTTTTTTCGACAAATGTGTGGCGTTATGTAATAAATTTAAATAGTATATTAGTAAAAATGTAATTTCGGTGAAATATATTTCTACAGCTCTAATGTGTCTCTATATATAAAAATCCTTGTTGGTTTGTATCTTCTTTATTTAAATCTACAATTTTTGACCAATTTGCACAAAACTTGATATACAGCTTCAAGTCAAAAAATTAGAAAAATAGAAAAAAAATGGTTATGACACCTATTTTTGTATTCACCAAGCATTACTAAATTTCATATGAGACTTAAATGTAAAAAATAAAATAAAAAATAAATAAATAGTATGTTGAGGCATCACAAAACTTGCTTCTATATAAATCAAAGCATCAGCAATAAAACTTTTTTAAAAATTGCAATTTAACAAATTACAACAACCATCGTTAAAATACTGTTTTATTGCTCTACTAACACTTGGTTGAGACCATTTTAAGTAACTGGCGATATAATGCTCATTACGACATTCTTTATGCAAATCAATAATACGATGCTTTGTAAACTCTATTATGTCGGACGAACGACCCATGTTTCACACAAAATGAAAACAATGATGATTCAAAGCGTTTTTATAACTTAAGAAGAAGTCCCGCAGAAGCTAATTTTATGCTTAATTTATGCAACATTCTGAACCAATCAGAAAAATTCATAAGTATTCTAATTTTTTGAACCACCTATTTTAGTATTCTAATATTTTGAACAATAAAAATAATATTATAAAAATACAATATTCACTCAAAATTTTAACTTTTACAGTTTTAATTTTCTTTAATAACATGCAAATTTATTAAAATATCAACCGCTGTTCTTTCCCAATTGTACTACACTGAAATAAAACTAAATGCAGTTCCAAATACAAATGAATTATTCTAATTTTTTGACTTGGAGATGTACATCTTAGAAATTGGATCCATATCTTTAAAACTATCAGTTTAGGAACTACCTTTTAATTTCTATAAATAGTGCTTATAGTGATAGTTTTTGGAAATTAATGAGCGCTGAAAATATTTAATACATGTAATACAAATATTAATACATTTTTAAGTATATCTTCAATTAGTTTTTTATTTCAACCAATTTTCATTAAAAAAACTTACTCATCTTGATTATTTAAATTATTTTCTATATTTTAAACTTCCTTGAATGTGTTCTTTATATCTATGTATATTATATATGTACATTGTAAATTTTCAACTATATACTATTATAAATATACAAATCTAATGCCATATTTCAAATTGTGTCTATGTGTTTCAAGTCGTTATTATTTTCGTGTTTATTTTTTTCTTCTTCATCTGCCCCAACAGCAAGTGCAGCTAAGTATTGTAACAAAAAATGCTACATTATAAATTGTGTTAACTATCTGTTGATGTTGAAATTTTTCACTGTAGGTTTGCTGGCATTTTATTTTTTTAACTTAGTTTGTAATGTCTGAGAAAAAAATAAATGTTTTAATGTAAATATGTATATATATATTTTTTAAGTTGATTTAGTTACACTAAATGTTTCTAGGCAAACTTTTTAAAATTCTACTACCATATTATCTATTTCAACATGTTTTATTTTCTCTATTATTGAATGCACTTAAACAAAGGATTTTTTTTACCGTGTTTTAAAATCCCACTTCAAAACAGTTAAAGCTGCAAAAAATATTATTTAATATTACCTACTAGTTGCACACATCGAAATTCGACACAAGAGTATATATTAAATAAGCATGTTACAATTTAAGCTTATGATTAAAAGAATAATGTAATGAAAAAAAGTGCCACTGCAAATCCAACGCATGATACTCACACAAACATACTCAAAACTTTGCACATGAACACCACATTTCATTGAAGTCCTGATCTCTGAAAATCTGGACAATTACGTCTTTTAGCTTTGTAAAAATTGAAATTTTGTGTTTGAAAATGAACAGTTTAAAAATGATATCATTTTCCTAAGCAGATGATTTAGCTTTTAATTTCAGAGTTTGTGGAATAAGAAACAAATAAAATTGATTTCACAAAAATATAACCGACAGTCGTTTAAGCAATTGTTTTAAAATTCCTGAGTTTCATTAAATATTTATTAATTATAATTAAGAAGAAATTATAATTAAATGGAAATGGTGTAATTTTCAGAAATATTTTATTTTGTGCATACCAGGTAAGGATCTTTAAATAAATAGCAGAAGTTCTGTCTATTTAGATGCAAGAATAAGGGTCAGTGAATATGACGTCGTATTGACTCCTCAGGGTTAGTAAAATACTTTATATTTATGGAGGAAAATTCATCTGTTGTTTTCCGAATGATGTCATTTTCCTCATCGGAAACATTTCATTTTACATATTACTTCTTATGAAAGATTATTTTTACTGTTATTTAATTTTTCTCAATAAATAATCTGTATTCTGCTCTTCCGTGATTACTGCATAATTAAACACAATCATTTTAATATGTTTAAATTTTATGAAAAGCATTCAAATTTTTCTTTTAAATATGACGACATTTACACTGATGGAATGCCGCTTCCGATTGGTGGAATGTGAAAAGACAAATTAATTTTACGTTATAGAAAGAAAATCTTAACCCGATTGCCACCATTTTGAAGAAATTTCATAAAAAGCTTTTTAAATTAAAATTAAAATATAAAAATCGTAATATTTTAAAAAATAGCTAGTTGCGGGCACATCTTCAAAATAACGACTTTCATTTTAAAAAATAATTATCAAAATTAGTTCAGTAGAAAAATCAGGGCAGACGACTAAAAAAAAAATGCCTTCTGTTTTAAATATATAGATATTTAAAAGACTATATTCATCTGAAAAATAGTAATTTTTATTATTTTTCACCCTATTTAAGTGCTTATGACTTCGGTTCATCTGGCCATCTGGCCGTGCTCTAACTCTTGTATGATATATTCGGTTGTCATGTAATTGATATATGTTATTGGGGTTTACTATGGTAAATTAAAATTAAGTATGTAGTTTATAATTAGTTTGCAGGGACATTCATAATAATTCCATTACATTATGGTCAATGGGAAAAAAATCGTTTGCAGTTTAGTATTTTAATGATATTAGATTATTTTATTTATGTTGAAATTTATATGCATCACTGATATGCACTACAATATGCTTACTGTAGAATATGATTTGCATATCATTTCTCATTCATTTACAGGGGACAAACAAAATAATTCGGTTACATGTCTATGAACGATAATTGTTTAAAATACATTGTCAGTTGTATGCGTTATTAAGTTTAACTAAATTTTTTAATATTACATGGTGTTTAGAAATTTTATAGATCATATATAGAGCTGCACAAAATAATTCGTAAGCATTATTGTGTACCAGCGTAAATTGCTTAATTTTTTTTTTTTTTTTTAGTTATGCATTTTTTAGTTGAACTATATTTAGTACTAGCCGATCATTGCGTAGTGCATCTGCGCTCTATAGTGGTCTACTCTTTTGGATAGGTGAATATTAGAATACACGAAATAAAAACTTCTCCATTTAGGACTGGATACTTTGAAATAATATATATATATACACATCATAAGATATGGACACCATTTAGTAATATGAAAACAGAGGTATTTTTCAGCAAAATGCATATAAAAACCTTTGCATACACACAATATTTACTGGATACTCTTCTAAATTAAAAAAAGTGTATGCATGTTATATTGAAAGTATCTACACCATTCACAATTATCAATATATATATTTTTTTTTTTTTTAATTTCCAGCATAAAAAACTGTTTTATATTAAAAAAATAACTGCAGTCTGCACACCGAAAGCTGTTCCACCTCACCTCTGGAAGCATTTCAGATCTTGTTTAAGGTTCCAAGAAGACTCGAGGGCTAGACCAATTGTTGGTCTAGGTCAAGGGTAACCAAAACGCTCAAGGGAAATTTCATCCACCGAAAGTCAGTCGAAAATAAGAGCTGAAGACAATATAGGAGTTAATAAAGGATACTGCATCCCTCTGATGGAGATAATTAGAACTAAAAGGATGGTGGGATGGAGGAGGAAACAAATTAAAACAAATGGTCCAAATTGTGCGAGTATCGGACCCATAGAATCTGAGATATCGAATAACACAGAAATGTACACTATGTAGCAGTTCCACATAGTGGATAGAGTAAAATACTCAAAAATTATTTAAAATTATCCGATTTTCACTAAAATTACATAGAAGTTAAAGAAACTTAAATGAAGCTTAGCAATGATAAAAGAAAAACTCGGGGAAGTGTAAAAAAAAATGCCTGTTTCTACCTTAAATAAATATCTGAGACATTCAAGTTTAGAACTGGATATGTGTCAGCGGCTCATGTTTACTAACAAGGAGACCGCCAAACATGATGCGCACAGATTTTGATGATTTTAAAGTATGTTGTAGGGGTCATACCCCTAACTATTTAGGTCACAGGTTTCCTTCAAATGGGCTTTAGTTTTCGAGAAATTTCGGGTTAAAAGTTCAGCATGCATTTCAAATACCCATTAGTTCGCAACCTTAAACGAGATCTTCGTGGCTCTGTGCTAGCGCGCGCGATTTGAGAGCCGAAGATGAGGGTTCGGTCCTCTCATGTGACTTTTACCTTTTTTTAATAAATTTTATATGTTTTTCGCGTTATAAGTTTTATGCAAATTTATGAATTCTGCATCTTTGAACTTTTTGATATTTTCCTAAAAATTCCATTTACATTTTCGAATTTTTCGTGAAAATTTATAGTTTTTGCGCAATTTTTATTCTAATATTTCTGTTGATGAAAATCCAAACTAATTTAAGTCTTGATATCTCGTCTTTTTAAAATGATTCTTGTTTACATTTATGTATATTTAATTATTTATTTATCGTATTTATGAAATAATGCATTTTTTAGCTGCATTTTCTATTTTTAAAAATTTAAATGATTAAGAAAAAATTAACAAAATAATGTATCCTTTTAATATTTGATTTGTTCTAAATATATTGAAATATGGTAACTGCTGAAATACTAAAATATTTATCATTACCGACATCGACATTTTTAGTTTATTAAATATGGAACTATTGTGTGATACATATCGCAAAAATATTCTAAACAAATTCCGCATTAAAAATCGCCTTTAAATATATTCTTTACGTAAATTGGTTTAACAATATTGGAAGAATGTATAAATTAGCATATTATATATTCTTTAAATACTTAAATTGTGATAAATATATTTAAAAATGCATTAAATTTGGAAAAGAAATTATTTCAAACGTGGTAATTGTCTTTAAAAATACTTAAATTGTGATAAATATTAAAAAATGCATTAATTTTGGAAAAGAAATTATTTCAAAACGTGGTAATTGTCTGCAAAGGATTAAACGAAATGGATAAAAAGGAAATTTTATTTATTCTGATATTACCGTAAAAGTCATTACAGACGATTTTTTTTTCAGGTATTTTTTATATTTGTTGTAATTTACAAACGATTTTTCATTTCTAGTTGAATTTTTCTGTATGGCATCGACTTGTTAGAATTTTTAAAAAAAATAATTGTAATATATTATTTTTTATTTGTGCAAATCAAAAATGATGTTGAGTTTGAACTTTACAGTTAAATGTATTTAAATAACAATATATATATATATATATATATATATTGTAAATTGTACATAACTGGCTAAAACTTGGATATAAACGTTATTGTTTTAATATTTTATTACTCCTTTCAAGATATGTTGTTGAAATTACCTAATCATACATACCTTTAGAAGATTTGAAATAAAAAATATTTTGTATAAATTATAAAAGAATACAAAATTTTATTTAAAATTTCATAAAGTTAAAAAAAGTATTATTTTAGAACGGTTATTAAAATATAAAGGGTAAATAATAATTAAAAAAATAAACAAAATCTAGACATAAATTAGTTTGGAATTTCGTAAAATATTAATTTCAAAACTGCACAAAAAAAAATGTAAATTATTACGAAAAATTTTAAAATGTAAATGGAATTTATTAGGAAAATATCAAAAAGTTCAAAGATGCAGAATTCATAATTCTGCATAAAACTTATAACGAGACAAATATATTAAATTTATTTAAAAAAAGGGTAAAAGTCACATTAGAGGACAGAACTCCCTCATCTCCGGCTCTCGAATCGCGCGCGCTAGCACAGAGCCACGAAGACCTCGTTCGAGATTGCGAACTAATGGGTATTTGATATGCATGCTGAACTTTAATCCGAAATTTCTCGAAAACTAAAGCCCATTTGAAGGAAACCTTTGACCTTAAGAGTTAGGGGTATAACCCCTACAACTTACTTTAAAATCATCAAAATCTGTGCGTATCATGTTTGGCGGTCTCCTTGTAAAAGCTAAAAATATATTTCAGGGGCCACTGGAAAAAGTTGAAAAGGCCTAAAAACTGCCTAAAACAGGAAAGCGGAAGTTAAAAAGAAATAGCTCGGAAACTACAGGGTCTAGAACCAAAAGGATCTCGTAATAATTCTTAACCTAATAGTTCAGAGTTAGACGATATCATGGATATCAAGTTTGTGCATATAAGTACTATAGGTATTGAGATGCTGTCTGAAGAGGTAGATAGCAATTAACTCACGAAAAAGGCCACCAAGGCTAAAAATAGCAATGGAGATGAAAAAGGCATTAGGAGGATGGATGATAAAATAATGGAGAGATATAATGGAGATGAAAAAGGAGGAAGGAGAGCTAACTAGGGAACCCAAAAATGGAACTGGGAGAGGAGGGGTGAGGCCAAATTACCCCCAAAGAGCCAGAAAGAGCACCTCGGGACCTCCCTTGCTCTCTAGTATCAATAAATAAATAATAAACCGTTTAAATTATCTCTCTATTCCCAAAATGTCTACTTCCCCGCCCGCCTTTTACACTTTAAAATTTCACTAAATTCTTTAATATTATTTTTTTAGAAAATGCTGCCCTATTTCTTATTTTATAGTGAGATAACTTTTCTTATTTACATCATCTCATATTATTATCACTCATCTAAAATCATCATCCCCTAGTAAATTTTTGCTCTGTCTTTTCTTCCCAAGGGGGGGGGGGGGTGCTTTCTACATATGTGGGAGTAAAGCAAATATGTTTATCTTTTTTGCAGCTTAAATGTTCTTTCGCCTTTGAATCACGCGTATATTTTATGTTTTAAAACAAATATGGAAATATGTTCTCTAAAATAACTCTCCCCGCCCCTACCACCATTAACAAAAAATAAGCTGTGAGAGCAGCAAAACTAAAAAAAGACTAAAATCTTCTGTCTGTCCTTCCTCCCTCCATGTCTAGAAACTTATCCCTTTTTGTGGGGAATGGAAATTTACGGGGAGAATTAGATGATCGTTTATTTATTGTTACTACAAAGTAACAAAACAACATAAAAATGTTTTAAAGATTTTCAGGTTTGTATGCTAGGGAGGAGAGAAATGAAGAAGCAGAATTTTTTTGGGAGGTGGGGGAATAAATAATTTAGATAATTATTTAATTATTATTGCAAAAATATTATAAATAGAGGAGGATAAAAAAAATTTAAAGACTTTAAAGTGTATACTCGGGGGGGGGAGACTAAAAGGGGATTTTTTGGGGAGGGAGAATAATTTAGGTGGTCATTTAATTTATTGTTACAACAAAATCACAAATACAGCAGAAAAAAAAATGAAAATTTTAAAGATTTTAAATTTTATAATATGCATTTGGAGGGGGAGGGGGGGGATTGTCTTCATGAAATGAAGTTAGGGGGAGAGAGGGGCAGAGAAGCAGAGATTTTAGGAGGAGGGAATAATTAAGGTGGTATATTGGATTTACTTATTGTTAGGGTATTAAGTAAGCCGGAAAAGAAATTTAAAATTAGAGAGGTAAAGGTTAAACTATGCATTTCTGGTACCAGAGCGGGGGACAAAAGGGGAAGTGGTAATTTTGAGGGGAATTTAGATGATTGATTATTTGTTGTAACAATTGAATAACAAATAAAGAAGAAAAATATGAAAAAGAAAATTTTTTTAAAGATATCAAATTTTATGTGTGAGGGGATTTTAGGAGGCGGGGGGGGAGGGGAGAATTTAGATGATTATTTCTTTTTTCCTTATTTTTTAAAGCGAAATCTGATGAAATATGGAAGATTCTCGCCCCTTTTTTACTTCTAAATTAATAATAAAATGACTATAAATGACTTTAGTCGAATCAAAATGACTGCGCGCGCAATGAAGCCAAATAAACAACGTTTAATAATCAGAAAATAATATTTACAATTTGTGTATACTTTCTTATTTTATGCACAGCTTCAAACAGTGTCAATATACAATATTGTTGCTTGACACTGTTATAATGAACAAAGAAATATTATTACGTCACTTTATTTCACCAGTAGATAAGAGCCAAAAAGTTTTAAAATTTTGCTTTTGTGGTCAGTTTTGACCTTTTTTATTGCTCTTCAAAGGTTTGGAAGAAGAGCGCACAAAATCAACAAAAGAAATTCTCACCAGGTTAGGTGATAAACATGTCTGGATCCTTCTCAGAAGGAAGTTTTCTCTCTTGTAGCGCGACAGAAGACTCCCCAGATCAAAGAAACCATAATATTAGTCTATACAGTATTATGGTGCATGATATAAATTAAAGATGTAATGCTACATTTAGTATTCAAAATAATGACAAATCGTCATATATTCGAAATCAAAACAATCAAACAGCCTTACTCTACTGCGTTCACCACAGATCACAAAAGCAAAAATGTTAAAACTTATCAGCTATTATCCCCTATTTAAACGTAGTGACGTAATTATATTTCGTTGTTCATTATAACAATGTCGAGGAACAATGTTATTTATTTAAACAATGGGACAATTAAAAAAAACTTCTTTTGCACAATTGTCAGTTTCTGAGTGGACGTGTACTGAGTAACTTGAGAAAACAATGTCAAATTCATTATCTTTTACACGGGGGCTGTGACAGTATCCGTCACGCTTTAAGATGTATTCTGAAAGTGTCCCTATGTCTATCGATTAATTGAGTCTATCTGACACGGTGATATTAAGGTTGGTTCAAATCACATTCACAGAAGACCACCCTTTCTTTGGCTTCTTTGATATGGGGAGACCTCTCTGCCCCTAAAAGAGAGTAGTCTCTCTACTAAGAAGTGTCCCTAACATATTTATTCCCTAGCGTGGGGATAATTTCTGTTGTTGATTTTGTTCACTTTGGTTCCAAACATTTAAAAAACAATAAAAAAGGTTGCAACTGGCGGTTCCAGAAGCAAAAATTTTAAAACTCACTGGCTATTTTTAAAAATATCCTGGCAATGTAATAATATTTCAAATACAATCATAAAGACAATAATAAAGAAACTCCTTTTGCACGATTCGTCAGTTGATGAATGGACCTGGACTGAGTAACTTGGGAAAACAATGTCAAATTCATTACTTGAGTCTATCCGGCTCGATGATATTAAGGTCCCTTCAGATCACATTCACAGCTTACTATCCTTTTACGGATTCTTTGATGTGGAAAGTCTTCTGCCGCGATACTCCATATACGATACTTCATACTGAGAATGATCCCTAGCGTGTTTATCACCTACCCCCTGGAGAATTTATTTTGTTTATTTTGAGCGCTTTGCTTCCAAACCTTTGAAGACCAATAAAAAAGGTCACAACTGACCACAGAAGCAAAATTTTCAAAACATATCGGCTATTATCCCCTGGAGAAACATAGTGATGCAATAACATTTCTTTGTTCATTATAACAGTGTCGATGAACAATGTAGTTTATTTAAACAATGGTACAGTAATAAAAAAAAACTTTTGCACGATTCGTCAGTTGCTAAATCGACGTGTAGAGAGTAACTTGGGAAAACAATGTGAAATTCATTATTTGAGTCTATCCGGCTCGATGATATTAAGGTCCGTTCGGATCAAATTTACGGAAGACTGTGCTTTTACGGATTCTTTGATGTTGGAAGTCTTCTATCGTGCTAAAAAAGACGATGCACCCTACTGAGAAGGATCCCTAAATTGTTTATCACCTACCCGGGAAGAATGTCTATTATTTATTTTGTGCGCTTTGCTTCTAAACATTTGAACAGCAATAAAAAATGTCCCAACTGACCACAGAAGCAAAATTTTCAAAACATATCGGCTATTATCCCCTGGAGAAACATAGTGATGTAATAATATTTATTTGTTCATTATAACAGTGTCGGTGAATAATGTTGTTTATTTAAACAATGGACAATAATAAAAAAACTTCTTTTACACGATTCGTCAGTTGCTGAATGGACGAGTAGAGATCGACCGAAATTTCGGTTTCGACACAAAATCAGAGTTTCACCGAATATTCGTTTTCGGCGAAACTGCTGCCAAAATTTCGGCCTGACCGAAACTATCTGTATTTCAAAATCTCGTTCTTCTTCCGGAAATTTTCAACTTTACTCATTGATATGAGTTGTATCGGCTCAAATGAAACACTGTTTATTGCTGTAAACTCCACTGTTTATCATTATCCATCATGACTGATTCGTGATGTGAGTGTAAATTATAAAGCGAGCAATGCATATATGACTAAACTTAAAAGACGCTTATCACGTGATCTTTAAAAGCTACAAACTTAGCAGTAATAGAAAAATTTTACGTTGAAACTCAGATTGTTTGGCATGCTTGTTGTTAAAACATATGAAGATTTACGAATTTTTTTACAAAAGATATATCGAGGTATGTATGCTTAAAATATTTTTTTATTAGATGAAATTCGTATAATTGGAAACTATTTCTGTCGTATTGATAAATTAACATAATACAAATCTTTTTTATCAAAATATTACTTGAATATATAAAAGCATCAAGTTGTTCACCTATTTTGTTGATAAGGAGTTCATCAACATTCATTCATCTTCAAGGGGCAAGTGGAACAGTACAGTATGACTATTAAATCTATACTAATATTATAAAGCAGTAAAGATTGTTTTTTTTGTTTGTTTGTTTGTTTGTAGGGGGTAATCTCTGGAACTACTGAAGCGATTTCAAAAGGGATGGTGGCAAATTGATGGTGACATTCCCTGCTCCAACATATGCTAAAGCGAAAAACGTTCTAAAATTTCGATTTTTTTTTTACACTGAAGGAGCTAGAAACATGAAATTTGGCATTTCAGTTACTTATAAGATGTAAATGCTCTCTAAGAACAAATTCTAGAAAAAAAATCGAAATTTAAAACTGTGAGATGAGCGAAAAGCGTTCTAAAAACATTCTAAATTACAATTTCTGTGGAATCTCTGGAACTATACCGAACCCTTTTCAAAAGTCATGGTGGCAAATTTTCGATGACAATCCCTGCTCCAACATAGGCTATATTTTACGTTGGTGCCATTAATCCCAGAGTGGTGCAGGAGCGAAAAACGTTCTAAAATTGCAATTTTTTTTATACTGAAGTAGCTAGAAATTCGAAATTTGGCATTGTAGTTACTTATAAGATGTAAATGCTCTCTAAGAACAAAATAAAAAAATCGAAATTTAAAAGGTTGAAATGAGCGAAAAGCGTTCTAAAAACATTCTAAATTACAATTTCTATGGAATCTCTGGAACTACAGAACCGATTTCAAAAGTGATGGTGGCAAATTGATGGTGACACTCCCTGCTCCAACATAGGCTATATTTTATGTCGGTGTCAATAATTCCAGGGGGGGGGGGGTGCAGGAGCGAAAAACGTTCTAAAATTACAATTTTTTTATACTGAAGGAGCTAGAAATTGGAAATTTGGCATTGCAGGTACTTATAACATGTAATGTTCTCTAAGAATAAAATTTAAAAACAATTCGAAATTTAAAAGGGTGAAATGGGAGAAAAGCATTCTAAAAATATTCTAAATTACAATTTCTATGGAATATCTGGAACCACAGAACCGATTTCAAAAGTAATGGTGGCAAATTGATGGTGACAATCCCTACTTCAACATAGGCTATATTTTATGTCGGTGCCACTAACCCCAATGTCGTGCAGGAGTGAAAAATGTTCAAAAATTGCGACTTTTTTTATACTGAAGGAGCTAAAAATTTGAAATTTGGCATTGTAGTTACTTATAAGATGTAAATGCTCTCTCGGAATAAATTTTTTAAAAAATCGAAATTTAGAAGGGTGAAATGAGTGAAAAGCGTTCTAAAATCATTCTACATTACAATTTCTATGGAATCTCTGGAACCACAGAACCGATTTCAAAAGTGATGATGAGAATCCCTACTCCAACATCCTCTTTAATATAAAGCTATGAGTTGCTGACGACTGGGTTTTTCGTTAATCTTTGCCACAGATTAATCTCGGAAAATGAAACATTTGAAGTTACTGAAAAATTACTAGCTCGAAAAGTATTTGTCAGAAAATTGTTAGACAAACTGCGTTTGAAATTGTATATTTCTTTATATAAATTTCAAATCTAATGATTATGCCATTTTTGAAATATTGAATTTCAAAAATTACCAAATTTCACAATGGAGTACCATAGCGAAACATTCACGCGTAAAAAGATAATGATAAGGGCGACGTGTCCTGACGTGTATATTGGCTATAGCACGAGTCACAAATTACAGTAGCCTTATTATTCTGTTAAAATATAAGTGAAATATGAAATGTCAATATTTTGTTTGATTAAAGGTTCGTTAAGAGAAATTGAGCAGCGTAGCGAGCGCAGCTTGCTAGTAAATTATATGACAAACATGATTATTAAATAATTTTAAATGGTAACTATCTGTTTTAGGTGTAATTTCATATAAAGTAATTTCATGTATAATAGTGCTATTTTATTGAATTTTTATTTCAATTTGAATCCGTAAAGAATGTAAATAATAAATATGTAACCCTATCCGGATATCAGTGCTAATTTATAAAATAAAATTAAATAAATAAAAATAACTTTTTGACGTTCACCACGCTATCATCAACGCAGAGGGGGGGGAGAAGAGTTGATGAATGATAACGCAAGATATCGAAAAAGGGAAGAAGGTCTAGAAATACCAAATTTTGATGACGTTATATATGTAGAAATCCTTACAACGAGTGCTATTAAAAGGGACATTACCAAGGAAAACACAAGAAGAGTGCTCTAGACGCTATTCCATTTTCCAGACGACTGCAGAAAACTCGTACACAAAATTCCTTTGCGAGTTCTCTGTTTTGTTCGGACAACTAATAGGGTCCTTAGTTTATTTTGGTCGGGCCATTGGTGAATTGAATAGGGAGATAAAAAAATTATTAATTAGGATTACAAATTCAATAAGACAAAAAAAATGAAAGAATAATGACGTAACAATGAATGTTCGTTTCATTATATCATTGCAACATTATACTGATTGTTGTAGTTTCATTGTTGCGAAACATATAAATAACCTCGAATCGAGTTTCTTACTGTCATTCTACACAGTGACTTTGAGTGTGTTGCCTGGTCGTCCAGCGTTGTCTCTTCTGTATTGTAAAACTGCCTTGACGAGTTTAATGATAATTTTCTTTGCAGTTTATATTTGAATTGAAACAAAAATTATCACTTTTCTAATTATGTATATATATATTTTTTGCCATTTAACATTAGTCAGCTAACATTTGAGTTTTTTGGAATTTTCTATAAAAATACAAATTTATTATTATTAACGCCACTGAATATTTATAAAATCCTTCCATTCCAAAATATGGAATACCCCAACGTTCTGCATTCTCTTTGTACTGCCATATGCGCGTATAATCGGCTGTTTGATAAATCAGGTACGAAGAAAGTTTGAAATACTTGTTGAGTATACTACAGGGTGGCTAGTGGTCAGGGAAAAATACACTAAAAAAATGATAGTTACCAGTATATTCTTATAGAAAAATTGAAATTAATTATTTGATCGAATAATCAACATAAATTTTTCTATAAGAATATACTGGTGTTTATCACTTTTTTTTACTGTATTTTTCTCTGACCACTAACCACCCTGTACTATTAATGAAAATTTAAAAAATTTGGAACGAAATCAGTAGTATTTCATTGAATTTTTCTTTCTGTGTGAATCAGTAAAGTATGTGAATAATAAATGTTTAACCGCATCTAGATAAAAGTGCAAATTTATAAATAAAAAAAAATTAAATAACTTTTAGACATTCATAACATTATCATTAAAGCAGGGGGGAGAGTTTGAGGAAAGATAACGTAACATATCGAAAAAGTGAAGAGGGTCCAAAATAGCCAAATTTTTATGACGTTATGTATGTAGAAATCTTTACAACGACTGCTATTAAAAGATACATTACCAAAGAAAACAAAAGAAGAGTGCTCTGGGTACTATTCCATTCTCCCGATGACTGCAGAAAACTCTTACAAAAATTCGTGTGCGAGGTCTCTGTTTTGTTTGGAGAATTAATAGGACCCTTAATTTATGTTGGTTGGGCCTGCCTCTGATGTGTCATGTCATTGATAAATAGAACAGGGATATTGCAAATTATTCGAACGTTGCTTGATACTTGTCTATTAAAAGAACAACAGGTTTCAAATAATGTTGACGCTTAAATAGTGATTTATAAAACCATTTAAAATTATTATTTTTCTAATTAGGTATACAATAAATAACAACACATTGTATATAGACACCTCTAAGAATCTACTGCTAAAATATTTACTCGCGTATCTTCATTAAAACGATTTTAATAAAAAACTATATAACAACAGATTATATTTTTTTAATAATTTTTAAATTTAATATTTTGTTCGCTTATCGGTGAAGCAGAATGACCTGTTGTATTTGAAAACTTTAACTTAAGAGCCCTCTTTCATCAACATGACACGATTTCTCAGTCACCTCACAATGTGTCTTCCAACACAATATTAAAGAAGTGTTCGTTGTTATACAAGTTTGTAATGCAAAATCATAGACTGCCGGTAGCTTACGGAGCTCTGCATAAGAAGTTTATCGTTACACTCGGCAGGGGACGGTCCGGCACGTGGTAATATTACATATCTCTAGGGTGGGGGAGGGAATTTAACATTATCATTAACGCAGGTGGGAGTGTTTGAGGAATGATAACGTAACATATCGAAAAAGTGAAGGGGTCCAAAATTACCAACTTTTGACTACGTTATATATGTAGAAATAATTACAACGACTGCTATTAAAAGGGACATTACCAAGTAAAACACAACATGAGTGCTCTAGGTTCTAGTCCATTCTGTCGATGAAAACTCATACACAAAATGCGTGTGCGAGTTCTCTGTTTTGTTGTGAGAATTAATAGGGAACTTAATTTATTTTGGTCGGGCCTGCCTCTGATGTGTCATGTCATTGGTAAATAGAACAGGGAGATTGAAAAATATTCGATCGTTGCATGATTATTTTTCTAATTTTGTATACGATAAATAACAGTACATTGTATATAAACACCTCTAAGAAACCACTG
This sequence comes from Maratus michaelseni, assembly GCA_963931845.1. Classification (NCBI taxonomy): domain Eukaryota; kingdom Metazoa; phylum Arthropoda; class Arachnida; order Araneae; family Salticidae; genus Maratus; species Maratus michaelseni. The sequence goes on from OZ007594.1 coordinate 77,769,374, forward strand.
CTAAAATTTACTCTTTAATGAAAAAGTATATAACTAGAGATTATATTTTTCTAATAAATTTTCGGTCCGGCACGTGAAAATATCACATATCTCTAGGGTGGTGAAGGGAATTTAACGCTATCATCAACGCAGGGGGGAGTGTTTGAGGAATGATAACGTAACATATCGAAAAATTGAAGGGTGTCCAAAATTGCCAAATTATGACTATACGTTATATATGTAGAAATCATTACAACGACTTCTATAAAAAGGGACATTACCAAGGAAAACACAAGATGAGTGCTCTAGGTTCTACTCCATTCTCTCGATGACTGCAGAAGACTCATACACAAAATGCGTGTGCAATAAACGTGAGGAATGATAACGTACCATATCGAAAAAGTGAAGGGGATCCAAAATTACCAAATTTCGACTACGTTATATATGTAGAAATCCTTACAACGACTGCTATTAAAAGGGACATTACCAAGGAAAACACAAGATGAGTGCTCTAGGTTTTATTCCATTCTTTCGATGAGTGCAGGAAACTCATACACAAAATGCGTGTGCGAGTTCTCTGTTTTATTGTGAGAATTAATATGGACCTTAATTTATTTTGTTCGGGCCTGCCTCTGATGTGTCATGTCATTGGTAAATAAAACAAAAAATTTTAAATTATTAGTTTTCTAATTATGTATACGATAAATAACAGTACATTGAATATAACCACCTCTAAGAATCCACTGCTAAAATTTACTCTTTAATGAAACAGTATATAACTACAGATTATATTTGTTTAATAAATTTAAAATTTAATATCTTGTTCGCTTATCGGTGAAGCAGAATGACCTGATGTATTTGAAAACTTTAATTTAAGAGCCCTCTTTCATCAACATGACACGATTTCTCAGTCACCTCACCATGTGCCTTAAAATACAATATTAAAGAAGTGTTTGTTGTTATACAAGTTTGTAATGCAAAATCATAGACTGCTGGTAGCTTACGGAGCTCTGCATAGGAAGTTTATCGTTTTAACTTGGCGGGGGACGGTCCGGCACGTGAAAATATTACATATGTCTAGGGTGGGGAAGGGAATTTAACGCTATCATCAACGCAGGGGGGAGTGTTTGAGGAATGAAAACGTAAGATATCGAAAAAGTGAAGGGGGTGCAAAATTACCAAATTTTGACTACGTTATATATGTAGAAATACTTACAAGGACTGCTATTAAAAGGGACATTACCAAGGAAAACACAAGATGAGTGCTCTAGGTTCTATTCCATTCTCTCGATGACTGCAGAAAATTCATACACAAAATGCGTGTGCGAGTTCTCTGTTTTGTTGTGAGAATTAATAGGGACCATAATTTATTTTGGTCGAGCCTGCCTCTGATGTGTCATGTCATTGGTAAATAAAACAGGGAGATTTAAAAATATTCGATCGTTGCCTGACACTTGTCTATTACAAAAAACAACAGGTTTCAAATAATGTGTACGCATATATATATATTATTTATAAAAAAATTTAAAGTGATTATTTTTCTAATTATGTATACGATAAATAACAGTTTATCGTTATAATAAGAAGTTTATCGTTTTAACTTGGCGGGGGACGGTCCGGCACGTGATGATATTACATATATCTAGGGTGGGGGAGGAATTTAACATTATCATCAACGCAGCGGGGAGTGTTTGAGGAATGATAACGTACCATATCGAAAAAGTCAAGGGGGTCCAAAATTACCAAATTTCGACTAGTTATATATGTAGAAATCCTTACAACGACTGCTATTAAAAGGCCCATTACAAAGGAAAACACAAGATGAGTGCTCTAGGTTTTATTCCATTCTCTCGATGAGTGCAGGAAACTCATACACAAAATGCGTGTGCGAGTTCTCTGTTTTGTTGTGAGAATTAATAGGGACCTTAATTTATTTTGGTCGGGCCTGCCTCTGATGTGTCATGTAATTGGTAAATAGAACAGGGAGATTGAAAAATATTCGATCGTTGCCTGACACTTGTCTATTAAAATCAACAACAGGTTTCAAATAATGTTGACGCATAAATATTGATTTATAAAAAAATTTAAAATGATTATTTTTCTAATTATGTATACGATAAATAACAGTACATTGAATATAATCACCTCTAAGAATCCACTGCTAAAATTTACTCTTTAATGAAAAAGTATATAACTAGAGATTATATTCTTTTAATAAATTTAAAATTTAATATTTTGTTCGCTTATCGGTGACGCAGAATGACCTGATGTATTTGAAAACTTTAATTTAAGAGCCCTCTTTCATCAACATGACACGATTTCTCAGTCACCTCACAATGTGACTTCCAACACAATATTAAAGAAGTGTTCGTTGTTATACAAGTTTGTAATGCAAAATCATAGACTGCCGGTAGCTTACGGAGCTCTGCATAAGAAGTTTATCGTTACACTCGGCAGGGGACGGTCCGGCACGTGGTAATATTACATATCTCTAGGGTGGGGGAGGGAATTTAACATTATCATTAACGCAGGTGGGAGTGTTTGAGGAATGATAACGTAACATATCGATACCAAGTAAAACACAACATGAGTGCTCTAGGTTCTAGTCCATTCTGTCGATGAAAACTCATACACAAAATGTGTGTGCGAGTTCTCTGTTTTGTTGTGAGAATTAATAGGGAACTTAATTTATTTTGGTCGGGCCTGCCTGTGATGTGTCATGTCATTGGTAAATAGAACAGGGAGATTGAAAAATATTCGACCGTTGCATGATTATTTTTCTAATTTTGTATACGATAAATAACAGTACATTGTATATAAACACCTCTAAGAATCCACTGCTAAAATTTACTCTTTAATGAAAAAGTATATAACTAGAGATTATATTTTTCTAATAAATTTTCGGTCCGGCACGTGAAAATATCACATATCTCTAGGGTGGTGAAGGGAATTTAACGCTATCATCAACGCAGGGGGGAGTGTTTGAGGAATGATAACGTAACATATCGAAAAATTGAAGGGTGTCCAAAATTGCCAAATTATGACTATACGTTATATATGTAGAAATCATTACAACGACTTCTATAAAAAGGGACATTACCAAAGAAAACACAAGATGAGTGCTCTAGGTTCTACTCCATTCTCTCGATGATTGCAGAAGACTCATACACAAAATGCGTGTGCAATAAACGTGAGGAATGATAACGTACCATATCGAAAAAGTGAAGGGGGTCCAAAATTACCAAATTTCGACTACGTTATATATGTAGAAATCCTTACAACGACTGCTATTAAAAGGGACATTACCAAGGAAAACACAAGATGAGTGCTCTAGGTTTTATTCCATTCTTTCGATGAGTGCAGGAAACTCATACACAAAATGCGTGTGCGAGTTCTCTGTTTTATTGTGAGAATTAATATGGACCTTAATTTATTTTGTTCGGGCCTGCCTCTCATGTGTCATGTCATTGGTAAATAAAACAGGGAGATATAAAAATATTCGATTGTTACCTGACACTTGTCTATTAAAAAACAACAACAGATTTCAAATAATGTTGACGCATAAATATTGATTTATAAAAAAATTTAAAATGATTATTTTTCTAATTATGTATACGATAAATAACAGTACATTGAATATAATCACCTCTAAGAATCCACTGCTAAAATTTACTCTTTAATGAAAAAGTATATAACTAGAGATTATATTATTTTAATAAATTTAAAATTTAATATTTTGTTCGCTTATCGGTGACGCAGAATGACCTGATGTATTTGAAAACTTTAATTTAAGAGCCCTCTTTCATCAACATGACACGATTTCTCAGTCACCTCACAATGTGACTTCCAACACAATATTAAAGAAGTGTTCGTTGTTATACAAGTTTGTAATGCAAAATCATAGACTGCCGGTAGCTTACGGAGCTCTGCATAAGAAGTTTATCGTTACACTCGGCAGGGGACGGTCCGGCACGTGGTAATATTACATATCTCTAGGGTGGGGGAGGGAATTTAACATTATCATTAACGCAGGTGGGAGTGTTTGAGGAATGATAACGTAACATATCGATACCAAGTAAAACACAACATGAGTGCTCTAGGTTCTAGTCCATTCTGTCGATGAAAACTCATACACAAAATGTGTGTGCGAGTTCTCTGTTTTGTTGTGAGAATTAATAGGGAACTTAATTTATTTTGGTCGGGCCTGCCTCTGATGTGTCATGTCATTGGTAAATAGAACAGGGAGATTGAAAAATATTCGACCGTTGCATGATTATTTTTCTAATTTTGTATACGATAAATAACAGTACATTGTATATAAACACCTCTAAGAATCCACTGCTAAAATTTACTCTTTAATGAAAAAGTATATAACTAGAGATTATATTTTTCTAATAAATTTTCGGTCCGGCACGTGAAAATATCACATATCTCTAGGGTGGTGAAGGGAATTTAACGCTATCATCAACGCAGGGGGGAGTGTTTGAGGAATGATAACGTAACATATCGAAAAATTGAAGGGTGTCCAAAATTGCCAAATTATGACTATACGTTATATATGTAGAAATCATTACAACGACTTCTATAAAAAGGGACATTACCAAAGAAAACACAAGATGAGTGCTCTAGGTTCTACTCCATTCTCTCGATGATTGCAGAAGACTCATACACAAAATGCGTGTGCAATAAACGTGAGGAATGATAACGTACCATATCGAAAAAGTGAAGGGGGTCCAAAATTACCAAATTTCGACTACGTTATATATGTAGAAATCCTTACAACGACTGCTATTAAAAGGGACATTACCAAGGAAAACACAAGATGAGTGCTCTAGGTTTTATTCCATTCTTTCGATGAGTGCAGGAAACTCATACACAAAATGCGTGTGCGAGTTCTCTGTTTTATTGTGAGAATTAATATGGACCTTAATTTATTTTGTTCGGGCCTGCCTCTCATGTGTCATGTCATTGGTAAATAAAACAGGGAGATATAAAAATATTCGATTGTTACCTGACACTTGTCTATTAAAAAACAACAACAGATTTCAAATAATGTTGACGCATAAATATTGATTTATAAAAAAATTTTAAATTATTATTTTTCTAATTATGTATACGATAAATAATATTTGTTTAATAAATTTAAAATTTAATATCTTGTTCGCTTATCGGTGAAGCAGAATGACCTGATGTATTTGAAAACTTTAATTTAAGAGCCCTCTTTCATCAACATGACACGATTTCTCAGTCACCTCACCATGTGCCTTAAAATACAATATTAAAGAAGTGTTTGTTGTTATACAAGTTTGTAATGCAAAATCATAGACTGCTGGTAGCTTACGGAGCTCTGCATAGGAAGTTTATCGTTTTAACTTGGCGGGGGACGGTCCGGCACGTGAAAATATTACATATGTCTAGGGTGGGGAAGGGAATTTAACGCTATCATCAAAGCAGGGGGGAGTGTTTGAGGAATGAAAACGTAAGATATCGAAAAAGTGAAAATATTACATATATTATATACATATATTATGTATATTACATATATTATGTATATTATGTATTATATTATGTATATTACATATATTATGTATATTACATATATTATGTATATTACATATATTATGTTTGAGGAATGATAACGTAACATATCGAAAAAGTGAAGGGGGTACAAAATTACCAAATTTTGACTACGTTATATATGTAGAAATCCTTACAACGACTACTAAAAAAAGGGACATTACCAAAAAAAACACAAGATGAGTGCTATAGGTTCTATTCCATACTCTCGATGAGTGCAGGAAACTCATACACAAAATGCGTGTGCGAATTCTCTGTTTTGTTGTGAGAATTAATAGGGACCTTAATTTATTTTGGTCGGGCCTGCCTCTGATGTGTCATGTCATTGGTAAATAAAACAGGGAGATTTAAAAATATTCGATCGTTGCCTGACACTTGTCTATTACAAAAAACAACAGGTTTCAAATAATGTTGACGCATAAATATTGATTTATAAAAAAATTTAAAATGATTGAATATAATCACCTCTAAGAATCCAATGCTAAAATTTACTCTTTAATGAAAAAGTATATAACTAGAGATTATAATTTTTTAATAAATTTTAAATTTAATATTTTGATCGCTTATCGGTGACGTAGAATGACCTGATGTATTTGAAAACTTTAATTTAAAAGCCCTCTTGCATCAACATGACATGATTTCTCAGTCACCTCACCATGTGCCTTCCAACACAATATTAAAAAAGTGTTTGTTGTTATACAAGTTTGTAATGCAAAATCATAGACTGCATGTAGCTTACGGAGCTCTGCATAAGAAGTTTATCGTTTTAACTTGGCGGGGGACGGTCCGGCACGTGATGATATTACATATATCTAGGGTGGGGGAAAAATTTAACATTATCATCAACGCAGCGGGGAGTGTTTGAGGAATGATAACGTACCATATCGAAAAAGTCAAGGGGGTCCAAAATTACCAAATTTCGACTAGTTATATATGTAGAAATCCTTACAACGACTGCTATTAAAAGGCCCATTACAAAGGAAAACACAAGATGAGTGCTCTAGGTTTTATTCCATTCTCTCGATGAGTGCAGGAAACTCATACACAAAATGCGTGTGCGAGTTCTCTGTTTTGTTGTGAGAATTTATGGGGACCTTAATTTATTTTGGTCGGGCCTGCTTCTGATGTGTCATGTAATTGGTAAATAGAACAGGGAGATTGAAAAATATTCGATCGTTGCCTGACACTTGTCTATTAAAATCAACAACAGGTTTCAAATAATGTTGACGCATAAATATTGATTTATAAAAAAATTTAAAATGATTATTTTTCTAATTATGTATACGATAAATAACAGTACATTGAATTTAATCACCTCTAAGAATCCACTGCTAAAATTTACTCTTTAATGAAAAAGTATATAACTAGAGATTATATTCTTTTAATAAATTTAAAATTTAATATTTTGTTCGCTTATCGGTGACGCAGAATGACCTGATGTATTTGAAAATTTTAATTTAACAGCCCTCTTGCATCAACATGACACGATTTCTC